>CM066031.1:287936662-290336662 GCA_033557465.1 Ichthyophis bannanicus | reverse complement strand
CCTCAGCACGTAGCTGACACCACACAGAGAACCTTTTCCACTTGAGAGCATAGGTCTTCCTAGTGGATTGTTTCCTGGAGGCTAGGAGAACTTCCTCAACCTCGGGAGGCAGGCCCCAGGGAGCCAACACTACCCTTGCAGCCTCCATGCCATCAGATTGAGAGCTTTGAGATTGGGATGCAGCAAGGAGCCCTGATTCTGAGAGAGAAGGTCGGGTTGCAATCCCAGAGGCAGAGGCAGATCCACTGCCAGTTGAAGCAGGAGGGGGAACCAAGGCTGCCTTGGCCACCTGGGAGCTACCAGGAGGACTGAGGCCCTGTCTCGGAGAATCTTGAACAGTGTTCAGGCCACCAGAGGGGAGGGAGGAAACGCATAGAGTAGGCCTGAGTCCAGGGAATCAGAAAAGCATCTGCTGCTACTCTCAGAGGATGCGGTTGCCTGGAGCAGAACCTTGGCAGCTGGTTGTTCAGTGGACTGGCAAACAGGTCTATGGAGGGAAGCCCCCATTTCAAGAAAATCTTTTGAACCACTAAAGGATGTAGCTGCCACTCGTGTGGTTGCAGAATCCTGCTCAATCTGTTGGCCTGGAAGATAGACTGTTTTGAGGAGCATGTTGTGCTTCAGGGCAAAGGAACAGAGTTCCTGGGCCTCCTGGCAAAGGGGCTGGGAACCAGTTCCGCCCTGTTTGTTTAAAAGAACATGGCCACCTGGTTGTCTGTCTGGATCAAGACAGACTGTTGTGCCAGGGAAGCAGTAAAGGCCTTGAGAGCCAAGCGGATAGCTCTGAGTTCCAGTAGATTGATCTGCTGGAACGCCTCCCAATGAAACCACAGGCCCTGGGTGCACTTGTCTAGGCAGTGTGCACCCCAACCCTGCAGAGAGGCATCGGTGGTCAGTACCACTGTATGAGGTGGGATCTGAAAGGGCACCCCCACCAGCAGATTGTGGGGGGTGTAACCACCAGTTGAGGGAGGCCAAGAAACGGTGGGACACTCTGATCCTGTCTCCGAGACTGCCTGAGGCTTGTGACCACTGAGTCGATAGATGGAATCGACACGCTTGCTCAAAACCGGCGCTGAGGCCGGTGCCTCCCACATCCGGAAGAGGAGCCGTTCCAGCATCGGAGGAATCGGGACAGTAAAGGCCTCCTTCGGAGGAGAGTCATACTGCAGAGCATCGAGCTCTTCGGCTCGAGGCTCCTCCTCGGGGTCAGCCGAGATAGCCAGGGCAGCGGCCATATCGCGGACAAACTCCGAGAACCTAGTATCCTCCGGGGGGGATCTACTCCGGGGCTCAGACTCTGGTGAGTCCGAAGGGACACACCGAGTCTTGAAGGTGTCAGGAGACTCCTCGTCTTCGGTCTCCCAAGCAGACTCGTCCAATGTCGAGTCGAGGTCCGACCCCGCGGGGCCTCTAGGCACCCGCCCCGACGCCGGTGGCACCGGCGTCGAGACCCTCGGTCCCGAACGGGAGGTCGAGGGAGACCTCGACCGAGGACGACTTCGAGCCGCAAGGGACTCGAGTATCGGCTCGGTCTCCGGGGTCGACTTCGAAGTCGATGTCCCAGTGGTCGGGGCAGATGCGCCAGACAGGCTGGCCATCAGTGCCCGCTGCTGATCCATGAAGGCAGACATTCTGCTCTCCAAGGCTGTCAACCTGAGACTCAGCTCAGGTGACACAGCAGCCCCCAACTCGGGCCCCAGCGGCGCCAGGCCCGACGTCGGTACTCGGGGAGGCGAGTCCACAAGGACAACAGGACTTACGTGTCCAGCAGACTCCAGCTCCATGCGAGGAACTTTAGTTGGCTTCTCCTGGTCCACGGGCCCGGGACGACGGTCGGGGGTCTTAGACCTGGCCCTCGAGGGCTCAGGGACCTCCTCTGACGCCGCCCTCGCGAGCCGCTTCTTCCTCTTACGTTCCCGGTCGGGGGACCCCCTGTCCGAGGAGCTCCGACGCCTCTCGGGATCGGAATCCCGAGATGTCGAGGCCTCAGACGAGGTCCGGGCCCGGGCAGAGACCGAGTCCGAGAAAAGCCTTTCACTTTGTTGCTGACGACTTCGGAGGGCCTTGGAAGACATCTTTCCACATGGCCCACACGTTTTAGAATCGTGGTCTGAGCCAAGGCACCGAAGGCAGCAGTCGTGTGTGTCGGTGAGAGACATTATCTTCTTACACCGATCACACTTTTTAAAACCACTGGAAGCCATCGGGGAGAAAAGGGTCCCCGCGAGGTCAAAGGACCGGCCTTCCAGGGAAAAAGAAAAAAAATTTGGCGCGAGTGCCTAGCCACTAAGGGCAAAAACCAAAAAAAGAAAAAAGGGATTCGATACCGGTGTACCGAACCCAGCGGGAGGGGAACCGATGTCGAATCCGAGGAAAAAAGCGAAATAACGCCAAGAAAAAAACTTCTCTTTTCCGGGAAAAAAAGGACACACGTCCGATGGGCTTCACGGAAAAAAAGAGACTGAGGTAAGATGGCACCTTTAGGCGGGAAGGGAACCGCGCATGCGTGCCAGCCTTCCCAAAGGCTTTCATGGAAAGCTGGGGAAATGCTCCGTTGGGGCTTCATCGGCGTCGATGACACCCATAAGTGAGGACTGACTTCCTGCTTGGTCCTGGAGAAATATAAATACTTCATTTTAAGGGGAAAAGAAAATCATAAAAGAAAAAAAAATAAGAAACTATATTATCAAAGTCTTACATCCCTCCAAGAAAAAAAAAGACATTCACCAATACACTTTAATTTTAGAAGCTTTAAAAATCCTCTAATTTTAAAACACAACACAAAGGTGCACCTAATATCCTTAAAAGGGAATTAAGCATATAGAAGGAAAATGAAAGGGGAAAAAATACACAAAAAAGTCTTCTTTTTATGATAGTATGTTCTCAAAATCTTATTTTTCATCAGATTGAGCTGCTAGAATAATCAACAAAGTGGCTCCAGTAGAAATTCAATCAGAAGTCGTCTCTAGATAGAAGATCCGAGAGGTCAAGGCTATCAAAAGGCACTACCTCAGAGACTCCTTCTGTATGATCACTCTGAAGCTTAGTCTCAGTTTATTGTTGTTAAGTGCCATCGAGTTGACATTGAGACTCATGGCATCCCTGTGGATAGCTGTTGTAAACTGTGTTCTGTCTTCACTCAGGCAGTTAATTGTTGATAAAGTGGACTGCCTCTATTCTGAAGTGTCTTCAGCAATTCCCTACTAGCCCATTGAGTGCCTTCCCGACCTGGAGGGGGAGGGGTGCACATTTTCCAGCACTATATTGCAATTTGTTTTGGTACATAATACATATCAGAAACATTAATATTAATATTGTCAGGGGAAGGTATCTAACATCTCTTTACGGTGCATGCAAATCTCTTTTGTACATATTCATTGCGGTTATCCTAAAAACCTGACTGGCTAGGTGTGTCCCTAGGACTGGACTGAGAACCCCTAGATTTCATGATCATATCTGATGTCTTCTCCACCGTCACAGACCTCCTTGCAAACATTAATCTTACAGTAAACAATAGCAAAACTGAAGCCCTACTTGTATTCAGAGACCAGAACTTTAAACCACCAGACAAGATCATGACACGTAATGCTGAAATTTCAATAAAGGAGGAAATCAAGTATCTTGGTATAACCGTTGACAGCAGCCTCAATATGATTGCAAACATTAAAAATACAGCAAAAACTGCACACTGGAAACAAACTCCTCAAGCCCCAACGACATCTGTTACAGGACAATGATTTCAGATCTGTCTTGCAAACAATCATTACACCTCATTTGGACTACGGAAACATTATCAAGGGCTCTCAAAGGTGAAATTAGACTTACCTGCTAATTGTTGTTCCTGGAGTGGACCCAGTCTAGTCCTGAAACCTCTGGGTTGCCCATCTCATCTAGCAGCTTGGAGACTGAGAAACTCCTTCTTTTGTGACATCACCAGTATATCTCCCCGGCGTCCGCCTCCTGTCACCAGTACCCTATTGACAAAGCAGACTCACCAGAGAAACAAGTAAGAATTTACTAACATCAGTAAACTAACCCGAGCTATAGAAGCTCGCAAACAGTGATAGAGAACCCTAAACCCCTCGAATACTGTGACTGAAAACTTGAACAGGCCACTCCTTCACCCTCAGAAAGAATAGTAAGCCTGAACCAGAACCAAAGTTCCCAACAGTCTTCCAACTCCTTTCATTCAGTTCCTTTTTTTTTTTTTTTCTTGCTGAAATCAGTAACACTAGAAGATATCTTACCTGTGAACCTTGCCGACACTTTAGGCTACCCTTTGTCCAAGAACGCTGGGAGGGATACGGGACTAGACTGGGTCCGCTCCAGGAACAACAATTAGCAGGTAAGTCTAATTTCACCTTCCTGATCGTGTCCCCAGTCTAGTCCCGAAACCTCTGGGTCCGTACCAGAGCAGTGAAAAAACTCAACTACGGGAAGGACCTGGCAAGCCAGCCTGAAGAACTGCTGACCCAAATGAAGCCTCCTCCGCCATCTGCACATCCAGGCGATAGTGTCGAACAAAAGAATTCAAAGACGACCACGTCGCCGCCTTACAAATCTCCACTGGCGACACCAACCGAACTTCCGCCCAGAAGTAGCCTGAGCCCTGGTGGAGTGAGCCTTCAACCCCTCCGGCACAATTCTGCCATTCAAGACGTAGGCCGAAGCAATAGCCTCCTTAATCCAACGTGCAATCGACACCTTGGAAGCCACCTCACCTTTTCTCGGCCCTGCGAAAAGAACAAACAGCCTATCGGACTTCCGAAAAGTCGCTGTCCGGCTAAGATACTTCTTCAACGCCCGCCGGACATCCAAGAGGTGTAGCCTCCTCAACGAAGGACCATCCTTTTCCACTGCAAAGACCGGTAGGGAAATATCTTGGCTCACATGAAAGGCCGAGACCACTTTCGGAAGAAACGCCGGAACAGTTCGCAAAACTACCTTAGCCGCAAAGAAAGAGAGATAAGGCTCCCTGCAAGAGAGCCTGCAATTCCGAGACTCGTCTAGCTGAACAGACTGCCACCAAAAATACCACCTTCAAAGTGAGATCCTTGAGCGACGAACGCGCTAACGGTTCAAAGGGTGCTCGTTCCAATGCCTCCAAGACAAAGGGAAGATGCCACTTAGGAAAAACTTGTCGAGACGGAGGCCTCACCAGCGACACCGCCCTCAAGAACCGCTTCACATCGCGTTGAACTCTGAGCGACTGGCCTGCTACTCTGCCTCTGTAACATGACAAGGCCGCCACCTGAACCCACAGGGAAGCCGCCGCTAGCCCTTTGTCGAAGCCATCCTGCAAGAATTCCAAGATCTGGGGAATGGAAGCCTTTAACGCCTCGCACTTCCTTACCCCGCACCACGCCTTGAAAATTCTCCAGACCCGCACATACGCCAGAAAGGTAGAGCATTTCCTTGAATTCAACAAGGTAGCAATCACCGCCGTCGAGTACCTCCTGGATCTTAACCGAGCCCGCTCAAGAGCCAGGCCGTAAGAGAGAACCGACCCACGTGAGGCATGACCAGGGGCCCTTGCATCAACAGGTCTGCTCTGCAGGGAAGACACCAGGGCTTTGCCACCAACAACCTCACTAGGTCGCCGTACCAGGGACGACGCGGCCAATCCGGCGCTATCAGAATTACTGGGCCTCTGAACTTCTCTACTCTTTGGGGTACCCTTCCTATCAGAACCCAAGGAGGAAAGACGGACAGCAGCTGACCCTCCGGCCAGACTTGCATGAGGGCGTCCAAGCCTTCCGACATCCTTTCCCTGCGCCTGCTGAAGAAGCGACTGGCCTTTGCCAAGGCGAAGATCGCCATAAGATCCATGACCGGCAATCCCCACCTGCGGACCACCATCTTGAAGACCTCAGGATGTAGAACCCATTTCCCCGGGTCCACCGTCACCCTGCTGAGAAAATTGGCCCCCACATTGTCCACTCCCGCTACATGTGCTGCTGACAGGTCCAAGAGATGTACTTCCGCCCAACCGCACAGGACTTAGGCTTCGGCCTCTA
The DNA here is from genome assembly GCA_033557465.1 of Ichthyophis bannanicus. Classification (NCBI taxonomy): domain Eukaryota; kingdom Metazoa; phylum Chordata; class Amphibia; order Gymnophiona; family Ichthyophiidae; genus Ichthyophis; species Ichthyophis bannanicus. The sequence goes on along the minus strand of CM066031.1, from coordinate 290,330,642 downwards.
GCGCCACACTACTGGTGCCTCCTTGCTTGTTGACGTAGGCCACTGCCGTCGCATTGTCGGACAACACCTGGACTGCTTTCCCTCCGAGGAACACCCGAAATTCCTGCATTGCCAGATACACTGCCCGCAACTCCAACCGGTTGATGGGCCACGCCCGTTCCTGAGAGTTCCAACGCCCCTGCACAAACCTGCCCTGGCAATGCGCTCCCCAGCCCAGCAAACTGGCGTCCGTTATCACCGCCACCCAGTCTGGGGCCTCCAGGGACTTTCCCCACTCCAATGTGTTGGGACGCAACCACCAGCACAGCGCTTGGCGCGCCCCCTCCGGACAGACTAGTTTCCGGGACAGAGGATCCAGCTGATGCGACCACCGGCGAAGCAGGGCCCTCTGCAAGGGTCTCATGTGAGCTCTCGCCCAGGGCACGGTCTCTATAGCTTCCGCCATGGTGCCCAACAACTGTAGGTAATGCCATGCTGTGGGAGCTTTGGTTGTCAAAAAGCTCTCCACCAGACTCCGCAGAATCTGTGCTCTCTGCCCTGTTAAGAACACCTTCCCGCTCTGAGTGTCGAAGCGAGCCCCTAGGTACTCCAGATTCTGGGAGGGCTGCAAGTGGCTCTTTGCGCGATTGACTATCCACCCAAGATTTTACAAGAACGCTACCACCCGGGACGTGACTCGCTCACTCTCATCCTGCGATTTCGCTCGGATTAACCAATCGTCTAAGTAAGGATACACAAGAATGCCCTCCTTGCGCAGCGCCGCCGCTACTACCACCATAACTTTGGTGAAAACTCTCGGGGCCGTGGCTAGGCCGAAGGACAACGCTTGAAACTGATAATGACCGAACGGCACCGCGAACCTCAGAAACTTGTGATGGTCCGCCCTTATGGGAATATGAAGATAGGCTTCCAACAAGTCAGGGGACGTGAGAAACTCCCCTTTCTGCACCGCCACTATCACTGACCTCAGCGTTTCCATGTGAAAATGCGACACCCGCAGACATCGATTGACGCCTTTGAGATCTAGAATCGGCCGAACCCCTCTCTTTTTTTGGAACAACGAAGTAGATGGAGTACCGACCGCGACCGTATTGGTCCGAGGGCAAGGGGACTATTGCTCTGAGGTCCAACAGCCTTTGCACCATCTCCAGGAGCGCAGTGCACTTTGCTACAGACTTGCCGGGAGACTGCACGAAGGCCTCCCGCACTGGCCTCAAGAACTCCAGAGCGTAGCCTTCACAAATGATTTCCAGAACCCACTGGTCTGAGGTGATTTGGGCCCAGGCAGGATAAAACTCCTGCAAACTGGGCACCCCTCACCTCATTATGGCTTTTTGAAGCTAGTAGCGGAGGAGGAAGAGGGACCAAAACCCCTCCCCGCCCTGCAAAACCCTCAAAACCCCGGTTTCTATTGGGAAAATGCCCCCTTTGCGCCGAAGCGAACCTTTGGGACCGAAAATGGCGGAAATCCCGGAAGTGCCCCCTGCCTCCGGGCACACCCCGAGACGGCTTGGGCTTATCCTCCGGTAACCTGCCACCTTTGGACTCCCCGAGATCCTTCACCAGCTTCTCTAAGTCCTCTCCGAACAGCAGACAACCCTTAAAGGGCAGTTTACTTAACCTAGCTTTAGAGGAACTATCCGCCGCCCAATTGCGAAGCCAGAGTTACCGTCGTGCTGCCACCGCTGACGCCATACTTTTAGACAGACCCCTCATAAGGTCATAATGAATATCCACCAGGTAGGCCGCCCCTGACTCTAATCAGGCAGCCTCACAAGCCAAGGCACTCGGCTGCCCCTCCTGGACTTGCTGAGCCCAGCGAAGACAGGCTCTAGCCACCCACGCTCCGCACACAGCCGCCTGCAGAGAAAGTGCATTGACATCGAAGACCTGCCTTAACAAAACATCTAACTTCCTGTCTTGAACATCTTTGAGGGCCACACTGCCCTCCACCGGTATAGTCGTCTTCTTAGTAACCGCCGAAACGGCCGCGTCCACCTTCGGCGATTTAAAGACCTCCTTATCCTGGTCCAACAACGGATACAGGCGACCCATAACTTGGGACCCTTTCAAAGGTGCCTCAGGCACGTTCCACTCTTCTTGAATCATTTCCTGAAACACCCTGTGCATCGGGAAAGCTGTCTGGGTCTTCCTGAACACCTGCAATAAGGGATCCTCCAGCATATCATCCCCCACAGAACTTGGCACGGGCATATTGAGTACCTTTAGGGTCTCAACAATGAGAGCAGGCAGTTCCTCTTTTCTGAAGACTCTGACAACTCTAGCCTGATCTGCCCTTTCGGAGATCTCACCTTCTTCCAGCTCGTCATCGAAGGCCAAACTGCGATCCTCCTCATCGGACAACGGACCCTCCGAAGCCTCAGATTGGACGCTCGACTCCCTCACCACGGGGCTTCTTGCTCCCGCTCAGGGTATCCTCTAATCTCGCGGGCGCCTGACGCTTTCGTGCACCTTTGGTCTCTGTCGCCAGCTTCTGCTGCAACGCACTGCCCAGAACCGTCTGCTGGAGCAGATCAATAAACTGCTGCGAGAAGATGGTAGTCATGGCTGCCGGGAGGGCCGACTGCGAGGCAGAGGCGCCCGAGCCGGAGGATGGACCTGCCTTTGGCTCCTCCTGCAATGATTCGGTGATTAGAGGGGCCGAGGGCTCCGAACCACCCTCCTGAGTTTCAGCCGGAAGCGCAGAAGCCAGATCCAACTCCACAGCCTCCCCCACGCAGTCTTTACAGACTCCTGCGCTGGAGACTTTCCTGGCACCACACACCACGCACTGTGCCTTGGAAGGCATCGCTGACCCAGACGCGCTGAGTTGACACAATGCCCTCTTCCCTTTTAGTCCCCTTAACAAGTCGCAGTGCCCGGACAGCAAGAGCGCAAGCAAACCAATCTGCTAAAATAGACCAAGACCCAAAGCCTGGAAAAAGACACAGCCACCGGCTCTGATTGGCGCGTCCGGCTTTTTTTTTTTTAACAAACGAATACCAGCAAAGGGTCTATGCGCTTTGAAAAATCAAAGAAACTGTCCCGGCCCGCTGCCCGACCACGCGGCAGGGCCGACCGTTAAAAGCGCACCAAAACCGCGCGAGTAAAAGGGCCTATGCTGCAGTCACTGACTCTTACCTCGAGGGCCTGTGAGGCGAGACAGCAGCTCGTTTAGATGAATCGCACCTTCCGCCAGCTCCGGGAACGCTCAGCCGTTCCGGTTTTGATCAAGCACCCTGCTTACCAAAAGTATAGAGCAGGCTGCGGGCGGCGGGAAAGAGTCGCCCGGCGTGCTGGCAGGCAGAACTTCTGCGTGGCGCAGGCAGACTCTGAATTCAACCCCGTCAGCTTTCCCCTTCTAAGCTGAGTACCGGCACTACACTGCCACCGGACACAGCCTCCGATCCGGCAGAGATAGGTAGAGGGGAAGAAGGAGGGAAGGGGGAGAGGGGGAGAGGGGAGGAAAGCTAAATGAAAGAGTCGGGCTGTACAAGCTGCCAAGTCACAGACTCTTAAAGAAACATAACTCTTTTAAGCAAAGAAAACCCCTAAGACCTAAAATAGCCTTAAAAATAGACTTAAAAAATAGACTATGTTTAATCATTTCTCCAGTGAGCCCGGACTCTCCTGGCTCCCATCTATCCAGCTGCTTGGAGACTGAGGTAACTGGTGACAGGAGGTGGACGCCGGGGAGATATACTGGTGATGTCATAAAACATAGAAACATAGAAACATGATGACAGAAAAAGACCACATGGCCTATCTAGTCTGTCCTTCCATAACAACAACTACAACAGTCCACTTTTTACCTTTAGAGATCCTCTGTGTTGGTCCCATGCTTTTTTGAATTCAGTTACTGTCCTCATCTCTACCACCGCCACTGGGAGACTATTCCATGGATCCACTACTCTTTCTGTAAAGAAATATTTCCGCATATCACTCCTGAATCTATCTCCCTTCACCCTCATCCCATGTCCCCTCGTAGCAGAACTTGCTTTCAATTGAAAGAGGCTCTCTCCATGAACATTTATGCCACGGAGGTATTTAAACATCTCAATCATATCACCTCTATCCCGCCTTTCCTCTAAGGTGTACATATTAAGATCCTTAAGTCTGCCTCATATGCTTTATAATGAAGCCCGTTAATCATTTTAGTAGCAACCCTCTGCACCGACTCCATCCTGTTCACATCCTTTTGAAGGTGCGGTCTCCAGAATTGCACACCATACTCCAAATGAGGTCGCACCAAAGACTTATACAGAGGCATTATCACCTCCTTTTTTCTGCTAGCCATTCCTCTCCGTATGCACCCAAGCATCCTTCTAGCTTTTGCCGTCGTCTTTTCTACTTGTTTAGCTACTTTAAGATCATCAGACACAACCACGCCTAGGTCCCGCTCTTCTTTAGTGGACAAAAGTACTTCACCTCCTATACTGTATTGCTCCCTTGGATTGCTGCAGCCCAAATGCATGACCTTACATTTTTTAACATTAAATCCCAGCTGCCAAATTCTAGACCAGAAGGAGTTTCTCAGTCTCCAAGCTGCTAGATGAGATGGGCAACCCAGAGGTTTCGGGACTAGACTGGGGACACGATCAGGAAGCATACATTGTACCCAATCCATCTGGTGCAAAACACTGCTGCCAGAATCCTAACAACCAAAACAAATCGACAGCACATAACACCAATCCTCAAAAGCCTACACTGGCTTCCAATCTCCCAATGGACTAAACACAAAGCCAAAATTACCACATTCAAAATTCTTCATAACCTCTCAGCTCCCTACCTCAATGATCAAAGCACTAAAGCATCCACAAGACCAAGAACAGCAACCCAGAATCTCCTGATCTTCCCCCATTCAAGATCAAATGTACACAACAGACAAGCAATAGGGCTTTTTCGCTCTATGCTCCCTCACTTTGGAACTCCTTACCTGAATCCATCAGAACTGCACAATCTACTGAAGATATAAAAAAAAACCTATTCAAGACACACCTTTTCAAAGAATATTTTGTACTTAATGACATTACATAACCATAGATACAACTTCCCCCTCTAATCAAGAGGCTTATCTAGCCCCCTCATCTATCCTTTAAATATGTCTGGTTATCCCCCTTGCTTCTAATATTCTAATGAAACACTGAATTTCACTTCTTATAGCTAACAGCATATTTATCTCCAAGTTACCTCCCCCTGTTTACTGTAAAACAAATCTTATAAGATTATGTTATGTGTAAACCACCTTGGACAAAGGCTGTATAGAAAAAACGGTTAAATTTAGATTTAAATTTAAATAAATAAATATAAATAAATATATACAGGGTGGCCCAAAAAAAGTGAGAACATCTCGTAAATTAAAAGCTAAAATGGTTTACTTATTTACCTTTTTTAGCTATATAACGTCTTTATTTCGACAATTTCCGGTCGCCATCTTTTTTTTTTCTTAATTTGTCAATCGTTTACATCTGTCTTTTTGAATTTTTAAATAACTTATATGCTACGAGATGTTCTCACTTTTTTTGGGCCACCCTGTGTATATTATATATATATCTTATTTAGTTTCAACTGTAAACCTTTTTGCTGTTTTTACTAAATAAGGTATACCAAATAATTAAACTAAACTACAACCTTGTAGTCTAATTTCCTACCAGCAAACAAGTCTTACAATAGCATGACTGACCCATGTCTCCACCTAAATCTTTGAACAGTTCTTACAGCTTCACTCAACTTTCTGCCATTGAGAATGCAAACAGACAATGCTGATTCAGCACAAGTGCAACGCTTTTGCCAAAAAAGCTTTGCATTTATTCGTACAGTACGTTTGGACCCTTTTGAACTTCAGAAGCATCTTCAAAGATTTTTCTATTTGCTTCATTTGAAGGTGGTTTTTTTGTTTATGTTTTTTTAAATACAGATGTAGACTCTTCACTAGTGAAGAGATCATTTTGGCTGTCTGCAGGACCCATCGATGCGGTGGTAAATACCTTTATACGTTTTGTGAAGAGAGATACTACACAGGTGGTTTCCCATAGAAAACAGGTTTTGTAATTTGTCTAAGTCTGAATGTATGGCTATGAAATCATTACAAACCCATCCTGATACAGCGATTAAGGTTGCGGACAAGGATAGAACGATGGTAGTTTTGGATAAAACAGCATATATCCAAGAGGTTATGAGATGATTGTCCAACAATATCTTCTATTGTAAGTTGGATGCAGATCCTGCTTTAAGCACAAAGTTGTTACAACAAAGATTAAATCAAGGGTTCATTACTCAAAAGGAGTTTTTGTTTTTGAAAGTAGATTGTCCTAAAACCCCAGGAATGTGTGTGTTACCCAAAGTACACAAGAACATACAGAACCCTCTAAGCCGTCCAATCATTTCTGTTAAGGGTTCTCTTTTTGAAACACTGCGTTTTTGTGGATAAATCTGAGGTGCTTTGTGCTTCTATACACATTAGCCAAGTGCTGGAGTAATATTAGAGTCTATGGGATCATATCCTATTACTAACAGCTGATAGAGAAGTACTGTATACCAACATACCACAAACAGCACTTGTACAGATTGTTTAAGATACCCTAGAAAGACACCCAAATGTTGGGAGATGAGTTCCATCATGGTTTTTGCATGATTTGGCCAAGCTGGCTCTAAAACACAGCTTATTTTTTATACTTAGAGAGGAATTTTTTCTTCAAACTTAAGAAGTGGCCATGGGGTCTTCAATGGCCCCAGATGTGACAAACTTGTATGTGGGTCTTTTGGAGGACTAATTTTTGTCTAGTTCTCCCTATGTCATCTATTCACTGGTATGGCATAGATATATTGATGATGTCTTTTCGATCTGGCAGGATTCCGAGGCATTATCAGGTGAATTTTTTTTGGTTGAAATCTTGTGATATATAGGCAGATTTCAAATTTGTATTTCATCAACACATTATTCACTTTTTAACTTGACCATCTCATTAGTCCAGCAATGATTTCATGTTTCCATTTTCCGTAACCCAACTGATAGAAAACTTTAATGACGTTTGATAGCAGTCATCCAAGGAGGTTATGGAAAAATAGCCCAGTGAGACAAGCCCTGCATTGCGCTGGATTTGCTCTACAGTTGATTAGTTTAAGAAGCAAGTAGTTGAGAAGAAGATGCATTACAAGTCTCAGGGTTTTCCCTTAGAAGTAATTAAGGAATATACTCAAGCAAGGTGGGCTCAACAAGACCACTTAGTGGCATGTTTACTAAAGGTTTTAGCGCAAATTAATAAATTACCAAATGTTACATGTCCACATCCCTTTTATTTCTATAGGTGCAGTGGCACTTAGCCCGTGGTAATTTCATTAATGCATGTTAACCTTTAGCAAACATGCCCGTTAATGCTACCTAAGGATGGGACCCAAGATTCTATGTCTAGGATTGTATACGTGCTGCCTTTTTCCCCTAATATTCATAAATGAGGACAATTATTTTGAAGCAATGGCACATTCTAGGACTCCAGTGTTTTGTGCAGTCCCCAGTTTTTGCCTTTAATCATGGCAAGAATAGTGGCACATTCCAATTTAAGGGATACAGTGATCTCTACTGGCTCTAACGAGACAAAGGGACTTTTCATGTGGGTGTTGCTTGGCCTGCCTGCAGTCTAATGGCTTTATGGTATACAGTATGCACAGATGTACACCATTTGTCAATCTACCTCTGTGGTATATGTGATTTCGTGCCCTTGTCCACTTGTTTATGTGGGCAAGACAAAATGTAAACTTAATGTGAGATTATGGAACATAAGAGGCATATGAAATACCAATGAGAATGCTCAGTTGGTGACACATTGCAAAAAGCACACACTTTTAAAGATCTGCACGTTAGTGTTTTGCAAGAAGTTAAGAGGGACCCTTGTGGACAGGGATGATTCAGCTCTCCATCTTTTGCAAGCTGAACAGAGATGGATTTTCACGTTGAATAGTGTGATTCATCATGGCTTAAATAAGGAAATAGATTGATCTATGATTTAATGGCTGATTTTTAATTTTTAGTACAGAGTCTTTAATTTAAGATGCTACCTCTTTAGGAACGCAGCTATGCAACTAAGTGGCGTCTAGGTTCAGCATGTGAGCAGGCGCCTTTATCTTCAGACCGTTGGCAGATGCAGTTTGTTGTTTCTTGAATGAGAGAGTGTGTATGTGTGTGGGCTTGTGCTAATTTAAGTTTTATTTTACTTATTGGGATCAACATTGGCTTTCTAGGTTTACTGTGATTTTGCTCCAGCCCCAGATGCAGGCAGAATTTGTTGAAACACTCTGGTGCCATATTTGAAAGTGTCAGGCCTTGGACTGTTTCCGTTTTAATAACGAACTAATGCTGTGTGGCTGGCTTTGGTCACTGATAAGTAAATTGTACACAGGATCAATCAGGAGGGTTTTTGGAGCTATGCAATAGTTTTGCAAATGATAATGAACTTTGGATAGATAATTACTTTGCTAAGAGTGTCTCCAACGCATGCGTGTGTGGTGCACATTTGTGATTGAAACATAAAAAATTCTTTATGCTGTAAATAAAGATTAAAAATATGAAGGTGTGTCTAGACCAGCGTGCGTTCTTATACATCCTTGTGGTCCGTGACTGGTGCCTAAAAGATTAAATTAGACTTACCTGCTAATTGTAGTTCCTGGAGAACCTCTAGTCTAGTCCCGGAATCCTTGGGTTGTCAACCTGAACCAGCAGCTTTGGAGACTGAGAAACTTGATTGTTGTGATGTCACTGGCATATAAGCGCTGGCACCACCTCTTCTCACCAGTTAACCTATTGACAAAGCAGACTCACCGGAGCAACAAGTAAGTAAAGTAACAAAAAAACTTCAAGGCAAAGATGCCCAAAAACCTTGCACACAAAAACGCCTCGTCTATTGACGACGCCATGAGGTCCTGCATCCCCCTTAAGACGAAGGACTACACTCCATACTTAGAACAAAAGCGGCTCATAGCTAACCAAACTGACCGCTGCACACCCACTTGGCTTACCTGTAATGATGCTCCTGCTTCAGGCCCCGTAAAAGTAACCTCTAGGGCGGGAAGCAGGACTAGACTAGAGGTTCTCCAGGAACTACAATTAGCAGGTAAGTCTAATTTAATCTTCCTGAGCGTCCCTCTAGTCTAGTCCCGGAATCCTTGGGATGTAACAGAGCAGTGAAACAATCAACGGGAGGGACCTGCCAAACCCACCTGAAGCACTGCCGAACCAAAACAGGTATCTCTTTGCGCCTGAACATCAAGCCGGTAATGCTTCACAAAGGAATGCGCGGAAGACCATGTCGCCGCCCGGCAAATGTCCTCCAACGGCACCAAGCTGCACTCCGCCCAGGACGTGGCTTGCGCTCTAGTAGAATGAGCTCTCAATCCATCCGGAACCCGACGTCCGCGTAAGAGGTACGCAGAGGAAATCGCCTCCTTCAACCAGCGCGCAAGCGAACCCTTAGAGGCGGCCTCACCCCGTCTAGGCCCCGCAAAAAGCACAAACAATCTGTCCGACTTCCGGAAGCTAGCAGTCCTGGTCAAATACAACTGCAATGCTCGCTTAACATCTAAGCGACGTCTCCGTCCAACAGTCCGATCCGCCTCCAGTGCCCCAAACACTGGCAAAGACACCACCTAATTCATATGAAATCCCGAGACGACCTTAGGCAAGAAGGAAGGTACCGTCCGCAAAACTACTTTGGAATCGGAGAAAGACAGAAAGGGTTCCCTACAAGACAGCGCCTGCAACTCCGACACCCGCCTAGCCGAGGTAATGGCCACTAGAAAAACCACCTTCAGGGAGAGATCTTTCAGCGTCGCCTCTGCCAAGGGCTCAAAAGGCGCGTTACTCAAGGCCTCCAAGACCAAAGGCAGATCCCAGGACGGAACGACCCGCCTACAGGGCGGACGTAGTAAGGTCACCGCTCTCAAGAACCGCTTCACATCCAGATGAGAACCCAGCGAACAGCCAAGAACCTTACCCCGGTAACAGGCCAACGCTGCCAACTGGACTTTCAAAGACGAAGCCGCTAAACCCTTCTGAAAACCGTCCTGCAAGAAGGCGAGCACCTGCGGAATGGTCGCCCGAAACGGCCGAAACTGGCGTTCCGCGCACCAAGCTTCAAAGATACGCCAAACCCTAACATACGCCAAGGACGTAGAGCGCCGCCTCGCGCTCAAAAGGGTCGTAATCACTGCCCCTGAATAACCCTTTGCCCGCAACCGCGCCCTCTCAATAGCCAGGCCGTAAGCGAGAACCGATCCACTTGGGGCATGCAAAGGGGGCCCTGGGTTAAGAGATCCCGCCGTACCGGAAGCCGGCAGGGTCTCTCCACCACGAGGCACACCAGGTCCGCATACCAAGGCCCTGCGCGGCCAATCCGGAGCCACGAAGATCACCTCCCCCCTGTGTACCTCGATGCGCTGAAGAACGCGACCGATCAACACCCACGGGGGAAACACACACAGAAGCTGACCCTGCGGCCAAGCTTGCACAAGGGCGTCGAGACCCTCGGACATCCTTTCCCGTCTCCTGCTGAAGAACCGGTCGACTTGCGCCGATTGGAAAGTCGCCATGAGGTCCATGACTGGAACCCCCCAACGACGCACCAACACTTGAAAGACCTCCGGATGAAGACACCACTCTCCCGGGTCCACCTTCACACGACTCAAGAAGTCCGCCTGCACATTGTCCACCCCGGCAACGTGTGCAGTGGAAATGACCACGAGATGCAGTTCCGCCCACTCGAACAGAGCGTCCGCTTCGGCCTCAAGCGCCACACTGCTGGTACCGCCCTGCTGATTGACGTAGGCCACCGCCGTCGCATTGTCCGAGAACACCCGAACAGCCTGCCCTTGAAGGACCGGCCGAAACTCCTGCAATGCCAGGGCTACTGCTCGCTACTCTAACCGGTTGATGGACCACGCCGCCTCCTGAGCGGTCCACACCCCCTGCACTATGCGACCTTGACAATGGGCTCCCCAGCCCTGAAGACTGGCATCCGTGGTGAGCGGTATCCAATTCGGCGGTTCCAAGGACACGCCCTTTTCTAGATTTCCGGGCTCCAACCACCATTGCAGGGCTTGTCGCGTTTGTGGAGGACAGACCAACCCCTGGGACAAGGAATCTCTTTGATGGGACCATCGTCTCAACAACGCTCTCTGTAAGGGGCGCATGTGAGCCCGCACCCATGGCACCACATCCAGCGTTGCCGCCATGGTCCCCAACACCCGCAGGTACTCCCAGGCAGTTGGACGGAGCTTGCCGAGGAAACGAATTATCAACTGCCTGAGCGCCACTCCCCGATGACGAGGAAGAAAGACGCGTCCACACTCCGTGTTGAACCGAGCCCCCAGATATTCGAGGTTCTGCGAAGGCTGCAACTGGCTCTTCCCGGCATTGGCCACCCAGCCGAGGCTCTGTAGTACTGCTACCACTTTGGCCGTGGCCAAAACACTCTCGGCTCGAGACTTCGCCCTTATCAACCAATCGTCCAGGTACGGGTGAACCAACACCCCGTCCTTTCGCAAGGCCGCCGCGACCACCACCATCACCTTGGTAAAGGTCCGCGGCACGGTGGCCAAGCCAAAGGGCAGCACCTGAAACTGAAAATGACCCATCGGGACCGCAAACCTGAGGAACTTCTGATGCTCGGTCCGAATCGGAATATGAAGGTACGCCTCCGCCAGATCCAAGGACGTCAAAAACTCTCCCTTCTGCACCGCCACAATAACCGATCGGAGGGTCTCCATACGAAAGTGGGACACGCGGAGACAGCGATTCACTCCCTTTAGATCGAGGATGGGACGCCACGTGCCCTCCTTTTTCGGCACGACAAAGTAAATGGAGTATCGACCGCTGCCTAATTGGTCCACCGGAACCGGTACCACCACTTCGAGCGCCAAGAGCCGCTGCAGCGTTTCCTGCACCGCCGCGAGCTTTCCCCTGGACCTGCAGGGGGACTGAACGAAGGAATCGGTGACTGGGCACTGCACCTCCAAGGCATAACCGTCCCTGATCACCTCCAAGACCCACTGATCGGACGTGAGCTGGACCCAGGCCGGGTAAAAGTCCCGCAATCGACCCCCCACGGGAACTAACCCCACCTGGGCCCGCGTGCCTTCATTGTGACTTTCGGAAGGAGGAGGAGGACGAGGAGGCCGCAGGCGCAAACCCCCGGTTCGCCCCATGAAAGCCACGAAACCCTTGTCCGCGGGCAGGGAAACGCCCCCGCTGCCCCTGTCCAAACCTCGGGGATCGAAAGCGGCGAAAATCCCGCTGCTGACTCCGAAGGCCGAAGCCGGAACGACTCTGCTTCTGTTTGTCCTCCGGCAGCCTACCCCCTTTAGACTCTCCTAAATCCTTCACCAACTTTTCTAAGTCCTCTCCAAAAAGTAACTTGCCACGAAACGGAAGCTTACTCAACCGAGCCTTAGAAGGACCGTCGGCTGCCCAATTGCGTAGCCAAAGGCATCGCCTAGCCGCCACTACCGAAGCCATACTCTTCGCTAACCCTCGGATGAGATCGTAATGAGCATCTGCGAGATAGGCCGCGCCGGACTCTAGCCTGGCCGCCTCCTCGCACTCCTCCACCGAGCCCGCACCCTGAACGTGTTGTGCCCAGCGGAGACAGGCGCGCGCGACCCAAGCACCACAAATAGACGCCTGTAACGATAACGCATTAGCGTCAAAAACCTGCTTAAGCAAGGACTCTAACTTACGGTCTTGTGCATCCTTAAGCGCCGCCGCCCCCTCTACAGGAATGGTGGTCTTTTTAGTAACAGCCGAGACCGCTGCATCCACCTTTGGCGCTTTAAACAAGTTGCGATCCTGGTCCATCAACGGTTAAAGCCGCAACATCACCCGAGAACCCTTGAGCACGGCTTCGGGCATATCCCATTCTTCCTGAATCATTTCCTTAAACACTCGATGCACCGGTCAAGCCCTCTGCATAGTGCGGAAGGCCTGTAGCAAAGGGTCTTCCAGGGTAGCATCCTCCACAGGCCCTGCCGCAGGCATATTCAAAGCTTTAAGGGACTCCGCTATGAGCGCCGGTAACTCCTCTCTACGGAAAACCCGGACCACTCTCGCCTGATCCTCCTGATCCTTTATCTCACCTTCCTCAAGGTCCTCATCCAGACCCTCATCCAGGCCTGTCTCCTCAGCCTGCAAATCGTCTGACAGTACTGACTGGTCCCCCCTATCCCTGTCCAGGCTGGCCTTTTTACTCACACCATTCCCAAGGACAGGGGAACCAGATCTCTTTCCCCAAAGACTCTCGCCGGCCGAACCGGCCACCGGAGCCTCCGGCGAAGGACCCAAGGTCTTTTGAATTAGGGACAAAAAGTCGGAAGAAAAGATAGCCGCCAGGCTGCCAGATACCGGCAGTGGTGGCAGTGCAGGAAGAGGAGCTGACGAAGTCGAAGGCCCCGACTCAGGAACCGGTAGAGAAGGCAGACCGGGATCCAGCACCTCTACTAAATCCTCCTTCCCTACTGACTCCATCCCAGCAGGGATATCCGTCGCCCCCGACTCCAGACTACAGGCCTTACAGATGCCCGCTGACGTCACTGAACTCCTCCTGGCACCACACAACAGGCAAAGCTGCTTTACTGGCATAGCGTGCCCCCCTAGCAGAATGCTGTTTGAAACTCCCCCAGCACTAATGTAATAGTGAAAAATAATACAATCTACCAAGCCTTTGATTTTTGTTTTTTTTTTCTTTTTTAAACACTACGGGAGGCAGCCGTGCCGAAAACTAGAGCCTAAAACTGAAAACCGCTGTTACACGTGGCCGCCGAAGCTCCCGAATAAATCGAGCAGGCCCAAAAGTTCACAGGGAGGCTTTCCCGCGCAAACCCACGCGGCGCGGCCTGCCTCCCCAAAAAACAGAGAGGAAGCGCAAAGCAGGGCTTACCTTGTAGACACTGCTGATCCCCGTCAAAAACCGAGGCACCGCGGTCTGAGCGGCACCCCTGCACCGGAGCCGCAGACCGCTAGTTGAAAGGAGTGCCGTCGGCAATGCCGGATACGGGGGGGCTGGTTCAAGCGCTCGCAGGCAGCACCTCTGCACGCTGAAACCAGCCCTCTCCAACTGGTTCCTGAGACTGCCCAAAGGCCCCGGTAACCAGGCGCGGGCCTCTCGCTGCACGAATTTCTCCCCCCCCTCCCCACGGACACCGGAGCCCGCGGAGAACGGGAAAAGGGAAACAACAAAGGAAATAAGAAAATAAGAAAAGAAAACAAGAAAAAGGAGGGGGCCGAGGACCTCAGGGCAATCAACGGACAGGCAAGTCTTCTGTAATTGATACCCCTCCCCCCGGAGTTAACCCTTTATAGCGAACGGCTCCTGAAAGCTGTTACTGTGGGAAAGCCAACAGACTTTAAAGCCAATCTCAAAATAAAAAACTCAATTGTTCCTCAAGTGAGCCCTGAACCCTTGGGCTCACCACCTCTCAAGCTGCTTTGGAGACTGATAACTGGTGAGAAGAGGTGGTGCCAGCGCTTATATGCCAGTGACATCACAACAATCAAGTTTCTCAGTCTCCAAAGCTGCTGGTTGAGGTTGACAACCCAAGGATTCCGGGACTAGACTAGAGGGACGCTCAGGAACTAAGATTTTGATATCCCTTAAATATTTAAAAAGATTAAAAATTAAGAGGGGAAGTTTAGAAGATCCGTCTAAGTGCAATCTGGAACATCTAAGCCAGAACTTCTGAAAAAAAATGCAGGCTTGTCCAGGTGCCAACATGATTTCAGAAACCTGGACATGCCTGATAGGGACATCTGCAAGGCTGTCTCCTTAGACATCCCCAAAACTGTATTTCAGAATTCAGATGTCTAGGACAGCATAATGATTACAGTAGTGGCTCAGGAACAGGACATCCAAGGTTCAAATCCCACTGCTGCAATAGTTGAAATTATGCTGAGTACTGGAGATGATAGAGTGCTTTCCTTTCTACACACACTCTGGGTGTATTTTTCAGATGCTTGTTTGTTGTTATGCATACCTTAGAGCTAGTCTAAAATAAGACATGATGCTGGATGTCCATGACGTTTCTGTAATCAGGTGGAGATGTCCTGATCCCTGGGAATGCCCTAACCATGCCTCCTCCATGTCCCCATTTAGATTTGGACATCCACATGCTGGGGACGTCCCCAGAGCTGTCTTCTAAAATGGCTCTGGAGACATCTCTATGCTTTGGATGTCTCTATGCCTGTTTTCAGACGTCCAAAGCACAAATGGGGCTTCTAAAATTATACCCTTAAAAAGCAAGCATGTAGAGTTTCACTCAAAATTTCTGTCAGAGTCCCTCAAGATCCCTAGCTCATACGTTTGTGTGCCTTTGATGCCCCCGACACTTAGTATCCCTTTTTCTTTTCCCTTCTTATAAGGAAATGGGCAAGTTCACTTCAGATGAAATCTCAGGGACATTAAGAGCACAGAGTTGTCACCAAGCTTTTTTAAAGCTGCCCTGCCAGTATTTAGTGTCTGTGGTTAAAGAAACTAGGCATCACAAAATGCTCAAAAATTTCCTTGTTGCATTACAAGCAATGTTGTCTTCTTTCACCTCAATGGTCATACCACCTGCTTCATTTCCACCTAAACATGCACAGGTTTTCATTAATAGTCATCCATTTTCTACCACCTCTCAATGCAAACAAGAATCTCCTCCAAAACCTAGCTCTGCTTCCCTTGAACCCATCTGAATGTGAAGTATAGCACTGAGAATTAGAATATTACCTCTACAGGTAATATTCTAATTCTCAGTGCTATACTTCACATGGAGGGAGGAGTGGTCTAGTGGTTAGGACAAGGTACTTCAGGCCGGAGGGCCGGGGGTTCAAGTCCCACCTGGGGACAGCAATCTCATGCCGGAGGGACTGGGATTTCTAGTCCTATAGGCACTCCTTGAGGTCTTGGGCAAGCCACTTAACCCTCCACTGCCCATGTTCCCTGTAAGTATTAGTGTATGTGTCTCATATCCCCTCGTGTTAAATGTATCCCCCAATTGACCGCTTTGACCCGGTGAAAAGCGGGATATAAATATAGCTAAATAAATAAATAAAATACAGCCCTTAATTGCCTCTAAAAGCAAAATTAGTCAACAAATCCTGACTGTTTGCCAGTAATTCAAACTTTATGACAGTTCTACTCATTTCCTTACATCCTGGAAACTAGCACACACCACTAAATATAGTGATATGATGAAACCTTAAACTACATATGATAAAATGTTGCCAATTAAAAATCTCATATTTGAGATAGAGAAAAAACAAATAGCACCTTACCTACAAAATTTTGATTCTTAGTCTCCCAAAGTGGGGCTGCACGAACACCATTCGCTACCAAAGCAAAGAAAGCCTTCTTTACCTGTAAAAAAATATATGAAATCCATTATAAATAACCAGCACTAAATGTACAATATAAAAAAGCAATTTTTTAACAGAAAGGAAGAGCCATAATATAACCACTGTTATGAGATAAGACAGGAAAATGGTTGACCCATGAACACTGTACAGGAGAATTGCTGCACTGGAAAGATGTATGTGGGGATGCACTATAGGCCTCCAAGTTAAGAGTGGTGGGAACAAAAATATTACTGGATAGGCATAGTGGTGGAGAGTGACCGATTAAGTTGGTGGTGCACCAGAAAATTTGCTGCCCCTATGTGACACAAGAACAAATTCAGGACATGTTCATTATTTAAGAGAAATGGTGACATTTTACTTACCAGTTAATGTCTTTTCTTGTGTTCCCCTACTAGCAGATTGGTGGAGACAAAGAACCAATGAAAAGCCCAGGTTTCAGTGACATCACTCCTATCCCTCTATTTGCCTCAGCCACAAAAGGTCTCTTCAGTATTCATCCCAAAGCATATGGAAGAACATGGCAAGCCTCACAGAACCTCAACGTGGGCAACAATGAGTAATCAATAGTAGAGAACCAAGTACAGGAAAACAAACAGAAAGCTGTCAGTAGAAGATGAACCTGCAGAGCCAAGTATAAAAGTCACAGCAGACCCAAGGGTACTGCAGTAGAAGAACAGAATACAGTTTCAGGGGCAGGCCCTGGACTGGTCAAGTAGGACTCAAGAAAAGGACATTAACTGGTAAGTAAAATGTCAACTTTCATATTGTCCTGCTAGACCAGTCCAGACAAGTGGAATGTAACAAAGCTACAACTCCACTGGGCGGGAAGAAGACACAATTGCTTGCAAAACCCTTGAGCCAAAGGCCATGTCCACCCACACATGGACATACAAGCAGTAATGCTTGACAACAGTATAAAGTGATATCCACGTTACTGCCCAACAAATGTCTGCAGGAACGCCTGGGCTTGGGTAGAATGGGTGCACAAGAACGCCTGGGCTTGGGTAGAATGGGTGCACAAACTCTCCGGAACCAGTCGGTTCCACAATAGATATGCCGAAACAATGGCCTCAATTAATCCAGCATCCCAAAGTAGACTTAGACACCGCATCATTCTTGCATGGGCCAGCAAACAGCACAAAAAAATGGTCAGACTTACGAAAAGAATTCATAACCTCCAAGTTTCAGAGAAGCACCCTCCGGACATCCACAAGGTGAAGATCCTTAACCTTCCTTCAATACTGCTCCTTAGAGGAGGACGGCAGGCAGACCACCTGGTTCACGTGAAAGGGAGAAAGCACCTTCGGCAAGAAGGCAGGTACAGGTTGAATGGAAGCAGTTCTCCTTTGAAAAGGACAGATAAGGATCTCAGCAAGACACAGCCTGCAGCTCGGAAATCCACCTTGAGGAACAAATCGCGACCAAGAAGACTGTCTTGAGCATCAAATCCTTCAAAGTAGCATGCTTCAATGGCTCCAAGGGCATCACTGTCAGGGCCCTGAGCACCATACCTAGATCCCAGGAAGGGATCACAGACCGGAAGAGAGGACGCAGACACCAAACCCCTTGGAGAAAGCAAGAGACATCAGGGTGCAAGGCTAGAGATTTACCAGCCACCAGACCTCGGAAACAGGCCAATGCTGCCACCTGAACTTTCAGGGAGCTAAGGAAAAGGCCCTTAAGACCATCTTGTAGAAAGGCCAACAGAGATGGCACTTTGGCCGCCTGAGGAGCCAACTGCCAAGCACCGCACCATCACTCAAAGAGGCACCAGATCTGCACGTATGCTAGCTTGGTAGACCTCCTCTGGACTCCGAGCAGAGTGGAGACCACTGTCGGAGAGTAGCTCTTAGATGCTAACTATCACCTTTCAATTATGAACGGCACCAAATAAGTATTAAGTTAGTGCCTTTAAATAAGGGGACCTGTCGTTTGAAGATTAATTGGGTTTATATTTTTGAAAATAGAATTGTGATCCAGGGGGCTGATAAGCCACATATACTTATTGTTTAACACCTGGTTTTGAGCTTTGCTTTGCATGTTTTCTTCAAATCCTGTGGTGGAGTTTTCTGAATAGGGTATTTATTATTTAATATTTTTATTGTTTTTCAAACATATCACAAGTTAAACACACTTGCTTAGTAATGGGGGACACTTCAGAAAATATACAGAACAAAGCGAGAAAAAAATTAAACAGCAATAAACTCAAAGTGAACCCCTCCAATAGCCCCCTATATAGGAGATCCAAAAATTGAAAAAATCATTCAAATATACAAAGGAAATTTAACAGATGTAAACAGCCTATACACAAACCAAGCATCTAAGAGAGCTCGCTCACTCACCCCCGACTGGCCCCCTAGAATTCAAAAAGGAAAGGAATAGGGTATTTAAACAGAGCAGGCATGGGGTCCTTTTGAAGTTTTGCAGTGAAGTAACTTTGTAGCACAGAAGAATGGTTTGTGCAGCCTAGCCATGGTTTGTTTTCAAAAAGACTGCTCACTTCCTCCACTCCTGCCCTATCGGGGCAGTGGGAGGTGCTCCTGCCCATATTGGGGCAGTGGGAGAGGAGGAGTTTGAGCTCCCAGGAGGGCCATAAAAAGCAGCGTCCCTACACCGAGGGAGCCGCTTCGCCGAAGTGAACGCCCGACTGCTCACTTCCTCCACTCCTGCCCTATCGGGCAGTGGGAGGTGCTCCTGCCCATATCGGGGCAGTGGGAGAGAAGGAGTTTGAGCTCCCAGGAGGGCCATAAAAAGCGGCGTCCCTACAGGGCGCGCCCGCGCCTGAGGGCCTCGCCAGAGGGCCCTTTGGTGTGGCCCTTAGGCGCTGGTCCTCTCGAAAAAGTGACACCCCAAAACCACCTCAGGCTGACGAAAAGATCAGATTTGCAAGACCGCAGACCAAACCTACGGCTTGAGCTCCCGGCACAGGTAGAGCTCGCCGAAGCCACCTTTAACCAGCCGACCACCTGGATCTCCGAGCTATGATCTGATCTACCACCATCAAGATAAAACAAAGCCACGCTGCCTGAGCTTTACAGACGGAACTTAACTCGAGGAGGTAAGCTCTCAAGCACAAGATCAACAAAACTAATTAGCAGACATAACTAACTGAAGCCGGGTCACGACTAGCAACAGTCATTTGTCATACTATGCACCCAATAGCACGGACACCGATACTGCTAACCGTCACTAGCTTAGTCACTGTGTCACTGTTATATAGTATATAATACCATTTCTGTAATAACACTGTTACACTGCCACGTGCTCTGATACACTGCACTGCTAGACAGTTTACTGTTATAAATTCTGTCCATGTTATACACACTGCTCTGAGATATATACTGTTACTGTTACTGTTACTGCGATACATACTGTTCTGAGAT
Organism: Ichthyophis bannanicus; assembly: GCA_033557465.1. Lineage (NCBI taxonomy): Eukaryota > Metazoa > Chordata > Amphibia > Gymnophiona > Ichthyophiidae > Ichthyophis > Ichthyophis bannanicus. The sequence goes on along the minus strand of CM066031.1, from coordinate 290,310,881 downwards.
ATATACTGTTACTGTTACTGGGATACAGTGACATTAACAGTCCTACAGTTATACAGTTCCTGCTATTTGTACTGCTCTGTGATACATACTGTTACTATTTACTGGGATATTTGCAAACACTATTCCAGTGTATACTGTTTACTGTAACACTAGCAACCATAATACTAACACAGACACAACGGGCTTCTGAACAGCTGTGAAATGGAACCACTCTATTTTTTTCTAATACTATGCATGTCTATATTCGCCCAAGCACACTCATGCCACCCCAATGTGCGCTATAGTTTGACTCACTTATTCAGACCCATCTACTACCTTTACCCCCTACCAATACCCCCACCTCCCTCACTCAATATAATCCACCGGGCTAGCAACGAGCCATCACCAACTCAGAGCCATTTCGTGCCTAGCATAAACACGGCTCAGAGATGCAAGAAACCTAAGTCGCTGAAAATGAAGGGAAACAAGCCTGGCCAAATCCAAACCAACCACTTACCTACCTCCCAAACAACGCATGAGGACTATAGCATCATCCTCATCAACGCCAGATCAATAAGGAACAAAACGCACATCCTACACAACATCATCTCAGATGAACAACCGGACATCCTCTGTATAACTGAAACCTGGATCACTGACTCCGACCCTGCAATAATAAATCAACTAAACAAACCTGGATACAAAGTGTTCAACTGCCCACGCACCAATAAAAGGGGTGGCGGTGTCATCGTAATAGCCAAAACCATCTTACAACTAACAACCACCTCCCTAAACTCAAATATGGACATAGACATACTCAAAGTAGAAAACTCAGTTCTTTCTATCTGTCTTATCTACAGGTCCCCCTCATCAATGCACGAAACACTTGCCTCAGCACTAGAAAGCATCTCCACCACTCAGATCAGAAAATTCCAAATCATCTTGGGAGACCTGAACTTAGCATCACTACCAACTAGTCATGCAAACAATTTCATGGAAGCCATGGAACAACTGGGGTACCAGCAAATCATAACTGACGCTACCCACGTGAAGGGAAATTCCCTAGACTTGGTTTTCCTACCCACCAACCAACGGACGGGCGAGGTGAAACCCGTGATCAGAATAACTCCAGTACCATGGTCAGACCACCACCAAGTTGATCTCAAAGTAAAACTGCCCTCCCCACCCAAAAATGCAAAATCCAGGAGGACAACACACACGCAGAGGAGTTTCAACAAATTCAACAAGGAAAATCTCATAGGCTCCATTGCCTCCCACCTAGATATGGAATGTACGGACCTTGAGGTTCTAACCAGCAGATGGAACGAAGGTATACAAAAAACATCAAACCCTACATGGAAAACCACTACAGACTCAACTAAACCTCGATCGGAACCTTGGTACACAGCTACACTGACCGGAATGAAAAGGGCACTCCGTAAATCAGAGAGGAAGTGGAGACAAACAAAATCCATTGTACACAAGTCAGAATACCTGACCCTCCTCGCAAAATATAAAGAAGAGATGAACTCCGCAAAAAGAACTCATCATACAAATTTACTGAACAAAGCCATCAATAAGCCCCGCGAATTATTCGAACTGGTCAAATCTCTAACAAAAACAACACTGGTTGACCATGCTGACAACGTAATCAAGCCTCAAACTTTGGCAAACCACTATGCAAGCAAACTCACGGCTTCAACTCCCACGCAATACCTGGGCCCAACCCCCCCAGTGCCAAACCCAACCATGGCAACCACCGACAGTCAAGACATGATATGGAACGCATTTCACAAACTTGATGACAAACAAATAACTAACATAATCACAAGCATCAACACCACCACCTCCCCACTAGATCCCTGCCCAGCCACCTGGATCAAGGCAGTGAAACAGGACATCATTCAACTTGTCTCGCACATAGTAAACCTATCACTGCAACAAGGAATCATGCCCACACAACTAAAGAAGTCTATCATAAGACCTGTCTTAAAAAACAAAACAAGCAATAGAGAAGACCCCGCTTCCTATCGACCAATATCGAGCATATCGTTCCTGGCCAAAATCATTGAAAAGGCCGTGTTACTACAACTGCAAGACCATTTGGATGACAACGAAACCCTGGATAAACAACAATATGGATTCAGACGATATCACAGCGTTGAAACACTACTCCTTGCGCTGCTTGACAACCTCCTCAAGGGTTTAGAAGACAAAAAGAAAATGTTTCTACTCATATTCATAGACATATCTGCAGCATTCGATACAGTTCACCATGGCACCCTCTTAAACAGGCTTAAATCCATTGGAATAACAGGAACCCCTCTAAAATGGTTCTCCTCGTACATATCAAACAGAATGCAACAGGTCCAGTTCAACGGAGAAAAGGCAGAAGCATTCACGCAAACACAGGGTATACCACAGGGTTCGGCTCTCTCAGCACTCCTGTTCAATATTTACATGCAACCACTTTGCAAAATCTTCCAACATCATAATATCAAATACCACATCTATGCAGACGATATTATGCTGTACACTCAACTCGACACTGACAACCCAAACTACACCCAACTCGAAGAATGCCTAAGTGAGATGCAAGCCTGGTTACTCCAAAGTAACATGACGATCAACCACAAAAAAACAGAGGTAATGTACATCTCCAGAAAGCCAAACTTCGATCCCCCCGCAACAATCGCCTTATGTAACAATACTTACCAAACGAAGGAGGAAATAAAATATCTGGGAGTAACATTCGATAGTAATCTAAAAATGGAGAAACACCTCCGCAAAACAAACAAAGCCGTATTCCACAAGCTTAGGGTCCTCCAACCGCTAAGGAGCATTATCGAACCTCAGGACTTCAGGACCATTGCCCAGGCACTCATCATGCCACATTTCGACTACTGCAACGCCATCCTGCAGGGTCTCCCAAAGAAAACTCTGAACATTCTGCAAATGGCGCAGAATGTAGCCGCTAGGGTCATCACGAAAAAAGGCTTTGCTGATCACATCACCCCGGTATTGATTGAGCTCCACTGGCTCCCCATCACGGCTCGTATAAAATACAAATCACTCACGACCACTTTCAAGCTCCTACATAACATTGCTCCATCCTTCCTCTCCACCTTGATATGCTCACAACCACCCAACAGAAGCAGAAGAACCTGCAACTCCAACACCCTCCTCATTCCAGCTGATATAAGAACTGTTAAAACCATTACTAGTAATAGAGCGTTCTCATACGCAGCACCTACACTCTGGAATCATCTGCCGCCAGAGTTACGAGATTGCAAAGACCTAACTGTCTTCAGGAAAAACCTCAAGACTCATCTTTTCCAGAGTCATTATAATTTGAATTAACCTAAGAGGTCTAAGTCCAGAACATATTTATGTACTCCTGCTCATTTATGTATAATGTATATATGTATATATGTAATTAGTACTCATATACTTAACAAACCCCTCGTGTGATGTGCCTACCCTCCTGATCAACCTGTACACACCCAAATTTTACTGTACTGATTGACAGACCTCCTTATGTTCTCCTTGTGTAATCAGACCGCTGCTGATCGCTGGAAGCAGCGGTATATAAATGTTTGCTAAATAAATAAATAAAATAAATAAATAAAAACCTCTGATGATTGAAGGTTAGTATTAATCGTTATTTTTTAACTTCTTGAGCTAGACTGAGTTTGAGGTTTGAGCATTAATTGTATTTTTTCCTCATGGCATGTGTGATAGATTGCTAGCTTGGGGAGCGTTACAGTTCAGTCTTTTTGAGACAAGAGCATAAGCCATTCCAAGCGCCTTGCTGTTAAGTCAGGGATTACAGTGCTTCTATATAAGTCGATAGGTCTGACTGAGTGAGATGAATTAGAATTTTTTGTAAGTTTTTATAATTCTTCCCTGCTTCAATTTACTATATAGATAAAGAGATTATATACAGGATGGCCCAAAACAAGTGAGAACATCTTGTAGCATATAAGTTATTTAAAAATTCAAAAAGACAGATGTAAATGATTGACAAATTTAAAAAAAAAAAAGATGGCGACCGGAAATTGTTGAAATAAAGACGTTATATAGCTAAAAAAGGTAAATAAGTAAACTATTTAAGCTTTTAATTTACGAGATGTTCTCACTTTTTTGGGCCACCCTGTATATACAAAAAAACAACAAAAAAGAGGGATTGTTTGGTGTTAATATAGCTGCATTATATAATTGGTTATTCTCATGTTTCTAGTTTTATGTACACTTGTGGTTTTGTGTTTAGTTTTGGAATGAGTTTCAAAAGAGTTCAGTTTGTACAGATGTTGCTCTTTCTCTTGTGAAAATTTACTAAAATAACTGAGATTTTTAAGAAGGGTGATAAATTTTAAGAAAAATATGCAACAGATCTATATATATAGAAAGAAAAACACAGGATATGAGAAAATTTAAAAACATTATTATTATGAAATGTAAAGGAAGTTTTCTGGATCTGTGATGCAAGGAGCATTTATTCTGGGCTGATAATATGATAATGTCCAATAATATAAAATTGTTCATAAGATTCTGAGATCTTTTTCCTCCTGAATCTATATTAGCACATTGAATTGAAGAGAATTGTTTCATTTTATACTCCCAATTAAGTTGAATGAATGAATGCATTTTTGTATGGTATCACCCTTCAAGAGCCAAGCTGTAAGCAAGAAGGGAATTGGGTTCTCCAGAACAATCTGTCCCTGCCACAATAGGCCCCGAGACAGAGGCAACCGAAGAGAAGGCGCCTGTAGGAGTTGCATCAGGTGACTGAACCATGCTCTCCTCAGCCAATCCAGCACCACTAGAACAATCCTGCCCACGTGGAGTTCTATATGCCGACTCTCATGCCCCACCAGGAGCCACGGAAGCAACACATACTGCAGGTGCTTACGGCCATGGCTGGGTCAGGAAGTCGACACCTCTGGATCCCATCTCCATGTGGCAACAGAAGAAACGGCAAACTTTGGCAATGAAACGGGTTACCATCAGATCCATTTTGGAGCGACCCCAGTGGCGCAGAATCAACTGAAACGCTTTCTGACTCAACTTCCACTCTCCAGGATCCAGAAAGTGATGGCTGAGGAAGTCCACTTCCACACTGACTACTCTGGCAATATGCTGAGCCAACAAAACTAGGAGGTTCTTCTGCACCCAAGCCAACAGGAGAGCCATCTCCAGAGCTACCCTGGCACTCCTCGTGCTGCCTTGCCATTTGACATAAGTCACCACCATGAATGGTGTCAAGTACCCAGTGATCCTTAATAATTCAGGCCCATTCCTGAAAGCAAAGGTGTAGCCTGGTTCCAACCAGAGGAACCAGGGAATGGGTCCCCAAACCTTCACTGCGCAGCCTGGGAGGGTCCTCCTCTGGAGGGGACCAAGTCCCTGGGCCCATGCAGTCCATGAAATGTCTGAGAATGAGCCCAAAACCCGGAAGCAGAGGGGAAGAAAGGTTTTCCAGGTCGGCAACAATGAAAGTTGAGACCCCAGGGATCCAGCAAGCATGCTCTCGGTGGATGGGCAGAGGCTGATGAGAAAGGGGCACCAGCCCACTTCAAAGGCCACCTGGACCTATCTTCTGGAAGGAAGGAAGATTTTGTCTTGCCCAGGTCCTTTACCAGCATCTCCAAATCGGCTCTAAAAAGAAGCCAAATCCAACACCATGACACCGTCATTAGGGCACAATCCCTGGCTGTCAAATGCACCAGGTCATACACGGTATCAGAAAGGAAGGCCGTAGCAGACTCAAAGAGGGGTAGAATCATCTGGCGGAAGAGACTGAATCTGCTGGAGCAGGGCTCAAGGCATCAGACTGGAACATACTGCCAGCTACAAAATAGCAGCTGCCACGGCGAACTAGCTTATGGTCCAGAAAATCCTTTTAAGGCCGAACTGCCTTCCCTAGGAATGGTGGTCCATCTGGTAACCGCCATGACCTGTGCATCCACATTGGGAATACCATACCACTCAACACACTCCTTCTCAAGGAGGGTGTATATCTTCTTGCACACTCTTAACCCCTTAGGCGAGGGAGTCAGGAGAGTCCCACCCCAATTGGATCATAACCTTGATCCATTACTGTCTTCCCATTCCCAGATGTGATCTCCGCATCCCTTGAAGGAGCGGGTGCACCTTTGGCTCCTGCTCCATGCCAGAAGTATCTGTCAAGTTCAAGGTGGCTGAGACCTTGGCAAGCAATGCCATCAGCTCCTCCATCCGGAATAGGTGGATTACTCCAGCCTCTTCACAATCTTCTGAAGGCGAGAATACTTCTTCATCCATGTCAGAACCCAGTATCGAGCCATCTGAATCCCAGCCATAGTCAGAATTTCTGACATCTCCCAGCTGTTTCCACATCTCCAAGGGGCGCTCTTCATCAGGGATGTTTAGCCAAAGATAATCAAACAGGGGTTCTACTCTCAGCCTGCCTTGCATAAGACTGCAACAGGGGGTGCCCAGAGGACGCAGGATGTGAATTTTCATGTCAGAAGGACCAGGCCTGCTGCAAAAAAAAAAAAAGAGAAGAATTTCAGGGATGACAATCTGGAATTCAGAAGCTCTCCTCTTAGAAACGAACCCTCAACTCCAGGGGACACAGCCACAGGTCAAACAATGTTTCATGGAAGAAAACAGAGTTAAGGCAAGTATTACAACAGTGTTCACTAAGGCTGCAGTGGCCCAATGGCGCGCATTAACTACACTTTTACTGTGGCATGCATTAACTGCGATTTCACTGCAGCACGCTTTACAGGAACTAGGGTAAGAACACGTGTACAGACTGCACGGCTGCCAGGTGCACAAGCGGGAAAATGCTACTAATGTGTGCAGAAAACAGTAGGAAACCCCAACACTGCACTAATGGTCACCAGCTGTCCACCCTGAATTCCGGTCCCAAGATGATGTAGTTGGGAGTCCCCAACAAGGAAAATTACTAGGTCAAACTTTGGTACTCGCCCCCTGAGAGCCCCAGGCAGAAAATTCATGCCAGGCTCAGCTCTACTCCGCTGAAACTGTTTTGCTGGCTTTTGCAGCACTACTACTACTACTACTACTACTGAACATTTGTATAGTGCTACAAGGCGTATGCAGGGCTGCACAGACACGTGTAAAAGATGGTGCCTGCTCATCAGAGCTTACAATCTACAATACAGTAGCTGTAGACATGGGATACAGCTAAGGGGATGGTAAGGAAACACAAAGGACATTAGGTGAGTCAAGATCCGAAAGCAGCAGCGAAGAGGTGAGTTTTCAGCCTGGATTTGAAAAGGGTCAGAGAAGGCACCTGACGTATAGACTAAGGTAGTTTGTCCTAAGCATAAGAATCAGCAAGGTGAAAGGAGCGAAGTCTGGAGTTGGCAACAGAAGATAAAAGCAATTTGCCACAATAGAGGAGTTCCCAAGGAGGGGTGTAGGGAGAGAAAAGGTGGTGAGGAGCTGCAGAGTGAATGCACTTATAGGTCAGTAGAAGACGTTTGAACAGGACGTGGAAACAGATAGGAAGCCAATGAAGAGACTTGAGAAGAGGGGTAATATGAGCATGACAAGGCTGGTGGAAGATTAGCCATGCAGCAGTGTTGAACAGATTGAAGGGGAGAGATGTGACTCAGAGGGAGACCAGCAAGAAGCAGGTTACAATAGTCTAGACAGGAGGTGACTAAGGAGTGGATAAGGGTCTTAGTAGTGTGTTCAGAATGTAATGGGCAAATTTTGTTGATGTTGTAGAGAAAGAAACGGCAGGTTTTAGCTATCAGTTGGATGTGTGTGGAGAAGGAAAGAGAGGAGTCAAAGACAACCAGAAGGTTGTGAGCTGAGGAGACATGGAGAAGTAGAAAATTATCCACAGAGACAGAGAAAGGAGAAGGGGAGAAGAGGGTTTAGAGGGAAAAATAAGCAGCTCAGTTTTGGCCATGTGTAACTTTTGTTAGCTTCCCTGATTTCTTGAACATTTCATCATCAATTTGTTCATTCTGGCCAGGTGGTCGATAGTACACCCACACTGCCATCGCCTTCCCCTTTTTACATGGAATTTCGATCCATAAAAGTTCTACAGTGTATTTTGTTTCCTGCGAAACTTTAATCCTGTGTGACTCAATGTCCTCTCTAACAGAGTGCAACACCTCCACCAATTTGATCCTTTTAATCCTTCAGCAATATCATTTGCAAAGACACTGAATGGTAGCGGTCCCAGGGCCGATCCCTGAGGCACTCCACTACTCACCTTCCTTTCTTCAGAGTGAGTTCCATTCATTGCTACCCTCTGCAGTCTGTCAGTCAAGTTCTTGATCCAGTTCACCACCTTGGGATCCATCCCCAGGCTACTCAGTGTATTTACAAGCCTCCTATGAGGAACAGTATAAAAGACTTTGCAAGATCACATCCATTGCAAGCCTTTGATATAGTTCTCGGGTCACCTAGTCTAAAGAAATCAGATTTGTTTGGCATTATCATCCCTTGGTGAAGCCATGCTGCCTCGGATCTCGCAACCTGTTGGCTTCCAGAAAAAGCACTCTCCTTTCCTTCAGCAGCATCTCCATTACTTTTCCCATCAGCAAAGTAAGGCTTACTGGCCTTTAATTTGCCACCTCTTCTCTGTTGCCACATCTGGCAAGGACCCCATCAGTCCTTCTTCCAATCCCTCAATCCCTCCCCTGGTCTTCAGGGATCTATTACACATCTTTTTTTTTCAATACTTTATAAGTTTGAACATACATAACAAGAAAAGAAAACCTGCATAGCATACAACAAACTATCCATATATACAATCAAGTCCACATCCAGGAGGAATTTCCTAAAATAAAAGCAATATCTCTGCAAAATAACAATTAAAAAAAAAACCTTAACTAAATCAAAAGACGGAAATACAGAAGAAAATTAATTTTTCCCTTGAAGGAACTCCTCTAACTGAGCAGGATCATAAAACAAAAACCCCTTCCCCTGATAAACAATATGACATTTACAAGGAAATTTTAAATAAAACGAACCTCCGAGAGCCTGGACATGAGGTCTAAGCTCAAGGAAAGCCTTGCGTCACTTTTGAGTTCCCCAACTACTCAACTACCCCAACTACTCAACCGCAAGTATAACTACCACAAACACTTTAACAGAAATAACAGCGTGTATTTTAAATGTGTTTAATTCCTCTACTTTAATCCAACTCACAAACCTAACAAACTACAACCATGTGCTTTAATGCTATATTATTGCTTGTATCTCACAATCTATGAATGCATATAACAATAACCATTGTAATTTACTCCATTGCTAGTAATTTATACTAAAAACACAGAAACACTGTTGTCATTATCTAGGAAGTGTTGCACCAAACAACCACTGTTACTGTTAATGTAGTCAGTAACTGTTAATGTTACTGTAGTCAGTATCCAGCAATTTCTACATTATACTGTTGTTAGTTTCTAGGAAGTGTTGCCTCTAACAACTACTGTTACCATTTACCACAGAGCTATCTACTGTTGTCAGTATCCAGCAAATAATAGCTGCTGTCACCAGTGCCACACAGATTCTCACTGTCTCAGTAGCTATTACATTATACTCCTTATTGATACTTTACTCTCCCCACTATCGCTGTGTAAGCTGCAGTAAAAAACCTCTGTGCCCTTCCCATATCGCAATCACTCACTCCTATTCACACAATATGGCCTCACACTTCCTGGCCCTTGCCAGCCTGTACCTCCTTACAAATTGGCTAGGAACATCCCATGCACTATCTCAATCCCAAAACCAGATCCCCATCTTGAGCAGCTATGGGAAAAGATGGTCTGGACCCCACCCAGGTGGCGACACACGTCGCACACACCTCATACACATTACACTCCAACCTTCCACGTCACCTGATCACAAGAAACTAAAGTATCACCACAACCTAAAATGTGCCATGATAAATGCACGTTCTATACGCAAGAAATGGCCCGTGGTCTTAGATATGATTTCCCTCTATAACCTGGACGTACTTTTAATCACGGAAACCTGGCTATCATCAGAGGATAACGTCATCCTCAACCAACTCCTACCTCCCAACTTCTCCATACATATAAAACACAGAGAAAATAAAAAAGGAGGGGGAGTACTTATCCTCACCAAATCAGATCTTCATTTCCTGATCACTGACGCCTCCAGTACATGTAATCTGGACTATCTCTCCATCAAAAACAAGCAATGCTCCATCAATCTAATATACAGGTCTCCTTCCTCATCACCTGAGGACCTCCCCACAATTCTTAACATTGCTGCCAATGTTCACAACCGCAACTCACCTAATTGGATCATGGGAGACTTCAACCTCCCTTCACTTCAGCTAAGCCATGCAACTGCATTCCTCGAAGCCATTGAGAATTTGGGCTTTACACAAATCATTGATAAACCCACACACGAAAAGGGCAATATCCTGGACATGGTGTTCGCACCACATGCGGCCCTCGAGCAAAAACAACACGATGCTGTCTATCATTGACGTCCCCTGGTCTGACCATAAACTCATCACTTTTCAAATACTCACCAGAGACAGCCAGCAGCATATTACCCGTAAATGTAACAACACAGCTCGAACCTCAACAAGAAGCTTCCGCGCATTCGACAGGGAGTTAATACTCTCGCAAACCAACCCCCTCCTCAACATAAACACATCTGACCCAGAAGAGCTAGTCGCCGCATGGAATCTCAACCTCACGGCTATCGCACAGCGTCCACAAGGCAACAAAGCATCCAAGAGAATAAGAAATACAGCCCCATGGTTCTCCCAAGACTTGAGAGCTTCTCTAACACAACTACGCAAACTAGAGAAAAATGGCGCCGATCACTCTCCACACAAGATTTGGCAGCCTACCAACTTCACCTAACAAGGCACAGGGAAGCAATCTCATTAAAAATGAAACAACACCACACGGACACTCTGAAAAGATCTCTGAACAAACCACGGGATCTGTTCAACTTGATGCAAGCCCTTTCTAAAGAACCAACTCCTGAACAACAAGTGGATATCCAACCACAAAAATTCGCTGACTACCTCCAGTCAAAGATCATACAGACGGACAAAATATCAACAGCTTCTTTCCAAGACCCTACCGGCATAACCCCATTATGCAATTTCTCCACACCATCTAGAAAAAGCATTGAGGATACAATAGCTTCTCTCAATACCTCCACAGCACAAACAGACCCTTGCCCAGCCTTTTGGATCAAGGAGCTACGCAAGGAATTCAGTCCATTCATCGCAAAACTGACAGAACTTTCCTTTACTACTGGTTCCTTCCCTACAACCCTCAAGCAAACATCAATCAGACCTTTATTGAAGAACCCTAAACTTGATCCAAAACAAGCAGAGTCATACAGGCCAATAGCTAGTATTCCCATATTAGCAAAGATACTGGAGAAAGAAGTTCAAAGGCAAATTCAGGATCACATAGACTCCATAGCTCCATTAGATTATTGCCAACACGGGTTTAGAGAGTACCATGGAGTAGAGACACTTCTAACCATTCTATTCAATAACATATTCACAGGCATGGACAACATCCGACAAGGCTTTGTGTTGATCTTTTTAGACATCGCTGCAGCCTTTGACTCGGTTCATCATGAGATTCTCCTCGGGAGACTGAAAGAAAAGGGAATTTGCAATACTGCACTTGATTGGTGCAGCTCCTATCTAGTGGACGATGTCAATATGTGAAATCCGGAGCAGAAGAGTCCAAACAATTCCATCAAACACAGGGTGTGCCGCAAGGATCCTCATTGTCATCTCTACTTTTCAACATATACATGCAGCCCATTTGCAACATCATTAGAGCATTTAACGTGAGCTGTCTGATATATGCGGATGACATCCTCCTATATATGCCTTTCTCAACCGTTCAAATGGACCTTACTCCTATTATAGAATGTTTCAATACCATATCAGACTGGCTACAAGCACAAAACCTCCGCATCCAGCACAAGAAAACGGAGGTACTGTTCATCGCTAGAGACACAAACTTTACCCCACCAACACATATAAAGGTCAAGGAAGCGGAATTACAAACCAGAGAAACAATAAAATACCTGCGAGTCACCTTAGACAAACACCTTGACATGAAACACCATATAGGCAACGTCGTGAAAGCGGTCTATTTTAAGATCCGTTCACTCAGGCATCTGCGCTCCCTACTGGAACCAGATAATTTCCGGACTATATTCCAAGCTCTGATACTACCGCACTTTGACTTTGCTAACTCCATCCTACAAGGGCTCCCGCAATCCACACTAAACCCGCTACAACTAGCCATGAATGCTGCAGCAAGGATTCTCCATGGAGCCACCAGAAGCGACCATGTGACTCCGATTCTAAAACAGCTTCATTGGCTACCTATACACGGAAGGATTATCTTCAAAACATTAATCCTCTCATTCAAGGCCATCAAGCGCCTGTCCTCCACAGCACTTACTGATCTCATTCAAACAGTGCCCCCCAACAGAGCCAGGAGGTCAACCGCCTTAAATCTATTAACTACCCCTAAAACATTGACTAAATGCAATAACATGACAGCGAATAGGGCCTTCAGCCTTTACGTCCCCAAAATTTGGAATGCTCTCCCACCAGACATTCGAGCCATTGCTGACCTGACCCAATTCAGGAAGGCTATCAAATATCACCTCTTCCTCCAATACTACCCAGCCAGCGATGGTTCCAGATAACACCAACTAAGAAACACAGCCAGCGTTGTTTCTAGATAACACCACCAAGAAACACTGCCTTTCTTACAGCCCATTCTCACAATGTATTTTGTATTTGAAACGGACTTATTCTATACTGTTCAATTCAATCATGTTATAGGTCTTTTACGTCATGCATTTGACCTATTTCATGTTTATATTTCATGTATATAGTTCAACCCCCCCTGTTATCCAAGTTTATACCCCTGTTCGATGTAAAACCAAACAGAAGTGTGTTTTGGTCATTTTGTTATACTGTGAACCGCGCTGATGCCGAATAGTGCGGTATATAAGCAACTGTAATAAATAAATAAAAAATAAAATAAAAGACATCTGTAAAGATCCGTATAGCCTGAACACAGAACTTAACTGATTTCTTAGGAAAATATAATTTCATAATTTTCTGTTTATCAGCATCAGACATAAGGGATACCACCAGGGTAGCCCTAGAAGCAATATCTTCCTGCAATGATTCCAAAAAAGCAGAAATATCCAATGTGGGAACAGATAACTGATCATAATCCTGTTCAGCCCCAGCATCCCCACTCACTACCTTCCCCTTGGGAACATAATAGATCTTGGATAATTTAGGCAAATCAACATCAGGAAATCCTAATACTTCCTTAAGATACTTAAGGAAAAGAACTTGAGGTGAAAGATAGTGAGTACATGGAAAATTTAACAAACGCAAGTTCTCAGAATGAAGATTATTCTCAAGAATTTCATTTTGACGATGAAGATGAAGTGAGTCCCTCACCAAGGAAGTCAACGCTGCCTGGGCCAAAGAGACCCGAGTATCTAATTTAGAACATTGAATATCCAATTCCTTTAAAGAAGTCTCATGGTCCAAAAGCTTGCCAACAACCTTCTTGGAATAAAGGGAAATTATCCCCAAGGAGGCATGAAGAAAAACCTCGGTGCGGGAAACCACCTCCCAGATGTCTTTAAGGGTAACTTCAGAAGACGAAGCAACCAATTCCTTGGAAGCATGAAAATCAATTACAGTAGGAAGTGAACAGCCAGATGGTTCAACAGGTTTTAAAGTTAAAAAGGAGTCCAGAAGAGAAACCAACCCGAGGTCATTACCTCCTCCCAGACTGGGTGAAGAAGCCGCCTCAGGTAAAATGACTTGTTGATTGGGCGGGGTTGAAAAACCCTTAGAGTCGCTAGAGGGGGAACAAGATGAAATACTCACAAGAGATGTATCCTCCCCAATCGAAGACGAAAAAGGATTAGAAGAGGAAGCCCCAACAGGTTTAAAGTGAACATCCATAGGACCAATCACTTTAACCGCCTTCTTAACTGCCTTTTGCAGGACTACAAAAGGGGACTGTTACTTCTGGAGAAAGATCTGCAATTGTGAGTATATACTTCTGGGAATTTTCTGTAAGGAATTCTTTGTATTAAAGCTAATTAATCTGTGAACCCACTATTTTTTGTTAAATCAGTCAGGGCCTAGTAGCAGCAGTTTAAGTTTAAATTTCACAAGAAACTTTACATACTTCACACAACATGCAAAAGATTTACCCAAACTGTCGGCTATATCACTATTATAAATAACTACTGGTAATTAGCTATGTTATGTTCCATGTCTTATAACCTGTATATAGTTTAAAAGCACTGTTCCAGCTAACGTTCAAAAGTATGCTCCCTGTAATTAATTTAATTTAATTTAATTTACAGGTTTTTTTATACCGCTTCTTCCATTGATCAGATGCGGTTTACATATAACAACAATCAACAGAGCAGGCTGTTTTACATATAACAGTGGTAACTTGGAGGTTGCTTTTACTAATTAACAGTTAACAAGTAACAATTAGAGAACTATATACAAATGTACAGGTTTAAACTATATACAGAGTTATTTATTTTTCAGTTTTCAATGCATTATTTTAGTGTCACAGTACTTCATTCCTTATCTTAATATGTGTCATCTATGGTTGGGTTTAAAGTGGTTTAAACACTTGTATATAGTTAAAACATTGTTCCTTGTAAAGTATACAGAAGTATACAAATTTTCTGTTCACTGTTCAATGTAAACCGCCCCTGATCTCTGGAAGGGGCGGTATAGAAGAAACTGTTAAATAAATAAATAAAAAATAAATTTCAAACACAGAAGAGAACTTTCTGGTTACGTATCATACCCAACAGAGAGCTTGTAGTTTAAATTTAATAGTCACTCAGGTCCTAGTATCAGCAAAGTACTTTTAGTTTACATTTAAAACACAGAAGAGAGCTTTCTGGTTTAATTTGGAACCCAGCAGAGAGCTTGTAGTTTAAATTTCATAATAAGTTAGAGCCTAGCAGCAGCAAAGAGCTATAATTTAAAATTTAAAATCAAATAAGAATATAGCTTACCTCAGCAGCACAGGACAGGGTACTGTGTAGCAGCCCTCTTTTAATAATTGGACAGTGTTCTCTTAGAGACTGGAAGTCCCAAATGAGAAGGATCAAAAGCAACAAAAAGCTGGGAAGACTTTCTATGTTGCTGTGTCCTGTGTAAGTAAAAAGCAAGAGCTCTTTTACAATCTAGAGTATGAAGATTCCTCTCTGCACTGGATGCATGAGGAGCTGGAAAAAAGACAGGTAAATATACCTCTTGATTAAGATGAAAAGGTGAGACCACTTTAGGCATAAAGTGTGGATTTGTCCTAAGGACTACCTTATCATGATGGAACCTTGTATAAGGTGGATTAGCCACTAAGGCCTGCAGTTCACTGATGCGGCGAGCAGAAGTGATTGCAATAAGGAAAATGACCTTGCAGGAAAGAAATTTCAAGGAGGTAGTGGCTAAGGGTTCAAAAGGTGGCTTCATAAGCTGACCAAGAACCAAGTTTAAGTCCCATGCCAACAGAGGAGGTCGAATGGGAGGTTTAGTTAAAGTTAGGCCTCTCATGAATCTTGCAATAAGAGGATGAGAGGAAATAGGTTGTCCATTGAGAGGCTTAAGGGATGCTGCAATAGCAGTCAAATGGACCCTTACTGAATTCGTCTTAAGGCCTGCATTGGAGAGATGCAGGAGATATTCCAATAGAGAATTCACAGGAAGTGCCAGAGGGTCAAGACCCTTTTGAGCACACCAAATGGAAAATCCTTTCCACGTAAAAGCATAGGACCGCCTAGTGGAAGGTTGTCTGGAAGCATGGAGGATATCCCTCACTTGCTGAGAAAGATTTAAGTCTTGAAGGTCTAGGCCTTCAGTAACCAAGCTCTGAGGTGAAGGGACTTGGGGTTTGGATGCCACAAAGTCCCTTCCTCCTGGGACAGAAGGTCTGGAGCAGCTCCCAAGTCCAGGGAGGGGGCTTGGGAAAAATGCAGAAGTAGAGGGTACCACACTTGGCGTGGCCAGCATGGAGCTATGAGGATCATAGATCCTTGATCCCTCTGGGGTTTGAACAGAGTCTTGGGAATCAAAGGAATGGGTGGAAAGGCATACAGGAAGGCCTGACCCCAATGAAGGAGGAAGGCATCCTTGGCCTGAACTCCCTGACACGGAATTCTGGAACAGAACCGGGGAAGTTTGGCATTCCACGAACTTGCAAAGAGGTCTATGTCCGGGGTTCCCCATTCTTGGAAGATTCGGAGTACCTGATCCATGTGCAGGGACCATTCGTGTGGAGGCAGAACTCGACTGAGTCTGTCTGCCCAAGAGTTTTGGATTCCTGGGAGGTATACTGCCAGGAGATGGATTTGATGCTCTCTGGCGAAGGCCCATAATCTTAGAGCTTCGTTGCAAAGCGACAGAAAGCCAGTTCCTCCTTGCTTGTTTATGTAAAACATGGCTACTTGATTGTCCGTATCAATGAGGACTGTCTTGTAGCTGAGGAGGGTATGAAAGACCTTGAGAGCTAGGAACACTGCTCGAAGTTCCAAGTGGTTGATATGAAGAGAGGTCTCTCCTGTGGGGATCAAGTGCCTTGGGTGGAGAGGTCTTGTAGATAAGCTCCCCAACCTGTTTGGGAGGCATCTGTTGTGAGGGTTGCTTGGGGCAACAAAGGTTGGAAGGGGGACCCCAGCAACAGATTTTGAGTGGACATCCACCACTGGAGAGACCAAAAGAGACGTTTGGAGGTTGCTATTTGGTCTGAGAGAGCTCCTGAAGCTTGAGTCCACTGGGTGGACAAAGTCCATTGAGCTGCTCTCATGTGTAGGCGAGCATAGGGTACCACATGTACTGTGGAAGCCATGTGGCCTAGCAGTTGTAGCATCTCCCTGGCAGTTAAGTGGCTCTTTGACTGAACCTGGGAGGCTAACTGCACTAGACGTTGGCAACGGGCAAGAGGAAGGTAGGCCCTTGCAGAGGTGGTATCCAACCAGGCCCCTATGAATTCCAGGGACTGAGTAGGGGTGAGCTGGGACTTTGGGAGGTTTACCACAAGTCCCAGGTATTGCAGAATGCGCCTGGTGCGGTTCAGGGTGATCTGAGCCTCTGACTGGGTTGGAGCTCGGATGAGCCAGTCGTCCAGGTATGGGAAGACAAATATTCCCAGAGTGTGTAGAAATGCAGCAACTATTGCCATGCATTTGGTGAACACTCTCGGAGCAGAGGCCAGACCAAAAGGAAGCACTCTGTATTGGTAATGTTTTCCCTGGAACAGAAAACGTAGGAAAAGGAATTTTCTGTGAGATGGATGGATGAGGACATGAGTGTACGCATCCTTGAGATCTAGAGAACAAAGCCAATCCTGACTCTGCAGGTATGGAAGGAAAGTGCCTAGAGAAAGCATCTTGAACTTCTCCTTGCATAGGAATTTGTTCAATTCTCTGAGATCTAAAATGGGTCTGTATCCCCCTGTTTTCTTTGGAATGAGAAAACAGGGGAAGTAGAACCCTGACCCCTGTTGAAGAAGAGGAACTTCTTCTATGGCCCCTTGGGCAAGAAGGGTAGTCACCTCCTGATCCAGAAGGTCGAGGAGAGATGTGGGAGAATTGAAGTGTCTCACCATGGTGTAGGGAAGAAGGTCTGAGAAATGAAGTTTGTATCCCTCCCTTATGATGGAGAGGGTCCACTGCTCTGATGTGATTTGCTCCCATCTGGGAGCAAAATGAGCTAACCTTCCAGGAATGGTGAGAGGTTCTGGCTGTTGTAGAGACAGAAAGGTTAAGTTCTCTAGTATCAAGTCAAAAACCCTGAGGAGGTTGGGACTGCTGGGTTGTAGCAGTCCCTGCAGGTTTAGGCCTGGCCTGTTTAGGTTGCTGACGCTTAGTAGCAAAGCGACCTGTAGAAGATTGTTGGCCAGAAGTGGAAGGAAATCTGCTCCTTTTGTAAAAAGGCTTTTTGAAAGGTTTTTTCTTGGCTGGAATGGAGGTTGACTTGGCAAGTCTATCCAGAGCAGAATTCTCTGCATCCATTTGAGTGGCTTTTATTTGCCACTCTTTGCCAAAGAGATTTTCACCTGTACAGGGCAGATTTCCTAAGCCATCTTGAACCCAGGGCTCTAGATCAGAAGCATGGAGCCAAGCAATTCTGCGAGCAGCTATGGCAATGCCTGAGGCTCTGCTGGCACCTTCAAAGGAGTCAAAGGCTGCCCTGTTGGAAAACTTTGAAATGTCTTGAGTATGCTTAAGCCAAAGGAGGAACTCATCCCTTTTATCCTCTGGAAGAAAAGGGAGAAAGTTGTGCAGCTTTTGTGCAACTTCCTTTAGAAACATACCCATGTAAAGGCTATATGAGTTGATTCTGGCAATAAGCATGCTGGCTTGGAAGATTTTCCTACCAAAAGCATCCAAGGTCCTGCATTCTCTTCCTGGAGGAGCAGAAGAGTGTCTTTTGGTACTCTTTATCCTTTTCATAGCTGACTGCACCACAATGGAATGGTGAGGAAGCTGAGTTTTCTGAAATCCAGGACAAGGAGGGACACGGTACATAGTGTCCAATCTGCGAGAATGAGGAGAAAGGGTGAGAGGAGTCTCCCATAAGTCAATCATATGTTCATGAAGAATTTCATGAATTGGCAAGGTGACTGCCTCTCTAGGAGCCTTAGAGTATCCTAAAATATCTAATTTTTTTGCTCTAGGCTCTGTTTCAGAGGTTACTGAAATAGAGAGTCCTTTAGCCACTTCTAATATGAAGTCTTGAAAGGACAAATCCTCTGGAGGAGACATTCTCCTTTTTGGAGAAGTAGGCTCCTCAGGAAGGCTAATGGATACTTCAGGAGATTCATCTGATGAATCAGAGTCATCAGAGGAATCGAAGTATCGTCTGTCAGCTTCTAACGATCGATACGCGTATCGATCGGTACTGGCATCGGGCATTCCCGGTACCGGATCGGTACCGAGAAATAGCCCTGGACAAGGAACCAGAGTCGGTATCCTGGTCGATGTCGATGCAGTCGGTACCGGTATCGGCGCCGGTACCGACAACGGAACTCATTGCGGTACTGTCGGCATCGCAGCTTTAATAAGGAGAAATTTCACTTACCATTAATTTCCTTTCCTGGAATACTGCTAGACCAGTCCAGACAAACGGGTTATGCACCCCTGCCAGCAGATCTTGGAGACAGAGAATTCTACCAGAGCTCTGATAGGCTGGAGCCTGGTGATATAATCCTACCCCTAGGGGTCTCCCTCAGTTACGTCCACAAGCTAATGCAACATGAACTGTAACATCACCCCAGATGGTCCCAAGTGAACTATATACAAAGGAGCCGAAGAACTCCCTAGAGCTGAAAACAGTATCCACTTACGAACCCATGGACTGCCCAGGGCGAGGCATACCGGCAAAGAGAAGAACCGCGGTCGGCGGCTGCACCGCACCAGCGGCACTCCAACCAACAGCAGGGCGGGTCCTGGACTGGTCTAGCAGTATTCCAGGAAAGGAAATTAATGGTAAGTGAAATTTCTCCTTCCAGTTCATACTGCTAGACCAGTCCAGACAAATGGGCAGTACCCAAGCTACCTGCTTTCAAGGGGGGGCAAGGCCGCCGATAGCTCAGCAACTCCAAAACGGACTTCCTGACGGGCATGAACGTCCAACCTATAATGATCGACAAAGGTGGACAGCGACGACCAAGTCGCCGCCCGGCGAATATCGAGAGGAACTACATGAGACCTCCCGGCCTACAAAGTTGCTTGCGCCCGAGAGGAGGGAGCACGGAGTCCCGGTGGAGCTTGTTCTCCTTGAAGAAGGTACGCCGCCTCAATGGCCTCCGTAACCCATCTAGAAATGGTAGATTCGGAGGCTGCGGATCCCCGACGAGAACCCGCGAACAAGACAAAAGAGGAACAGTCATATGGAAGGGTCTGGCGACCCCCAGATACCGAAAAAGAACCTTCTTAAGGTCCACCGCCCGCAACGGAGACCGACCACTGTCACACTGCGTCTTTGGAAAAGACGGAAAGGAAAGAGGCTGGTCAACAGCGAACGGCGTCAGCACTATGGGCAACAAAGGAAGGGACAGTTCTCAGAGAAACGCCTTCGGAGGAAAACGAGAGATAGGGATCTCGACACAGAGAGCCTGGAGCTCAGAAACACGGCGTGCCGAAGTTATGGCCACCAAGAAGACTGCCTTCAGAGTCCAATCTAGAAGAGAACAGGCCCTCAGAGGCTCAAAGGGAGGAGCAACGAGGACACATAGGACAAGCACGAGAGCCCACGCCGTTACAGGCGAACGCAGAGGAGGTCGGAAGGCCCAACTCCGCGGAGAAACCGAGACACATCCGAATACGAAGCTATCGATCGCCCCGGTATAGGACCCCGAAAACAAGTTAAAGCGACCATTTGTACTCGCAAGGAATTGAATGCTAATCCCTTATCCACTCCGGCCTGTAAAAAGGACAGGATGTCCGGAATACCGCAACGCCAGGGTGTGAGGTTATTTCGCGAACACTAACCATCAAGAGACGCCAAACCCGAGCATAAGTCAGCGTCGTGGAAGACCGCCGCGCCGTGAGAAGCGCCACGACCACGCTAGGCGAAGAGCCGTAGCGAGCAAACCGGCGGCGGTTAATAGCCAGGCCGAAAGCGAGTAAGGAGCCGGATCTTCCATCTCCACCGGTCCGTGAATCAGAAGACCAAGAAACGCCTTGAGGCGGAGCAGCCACGCCCCAGACAGACGGAAGAGATCCGCATACCATGGTCCGCGAGCCCAATTCGGAGCCAGCAGGAGTACAGGGCCGCGACGGTCTCGGAGCCGCCGGAGAACTATGCATATCACGGATCAGGGAGGGAAAACACACAGGAGAAGATGAGCCAGCCACGGTTGAGAGCGAGCATCTATGCCGTGTGCTCCCTCGTCCCTCCAATGGCCGAAGTACAGCGAAGCCTTGGCAGTCTGCGCCGTAGCCATTAGATCCATGGTCGGCAGTGCCCACAGGTGAACAATGGACCGGAACGCATCCGGCTGCAGAGCCCAGCCCCCGGGCTCCAGAGAGTGCCAGCTGAGAAAATTGGCTTACACATTGTTCATGCCTGCGATGTGCTGCGCCGATAGCCTGAAGATGTTCCTCCGCCCACGGGAGGAGCAAACGCCTCTCCTGTGAGACATCCGGACATTGCGTGCTGCCTAGGCGGCTTAGGTAAGCAACCGTCGTGGCGTCGGACAGGAAGCGAACCGCACGCCGCCGCAGAAGAGGCTGAAACTGAAGAAGGGCGAAGCGCACTTTCCGCGTCTCGAGACGATTGATAGACCCTTGGGCTGCGCGAGGTGACCAACTCCCCTGCGCCGAGGCCAAGCCGCAAGGCACTCCCCAACCGGAGAGGTCGGCGACTGGCATCACCAAGATCCAGCACAGAGACTCCAGAGGGATCCCCCGTAGAAGATTGTGTGCCTGAAGCCACCAGCGGAGGCTGCGGTGCACCGGCAGAAGCAAAGGTAACCGGATTAGATAACTGTCCGACACCGGCGACCAACGAGATAGAAGCGCCGTCGGCAAGCAGCACATGTGTGCTTCCGCCCACGGAACGAGGGCTATCGTTGCTGCCAAGGACCCCAAGAGTTGAAGGTAGCCCACAAGGCCGAGGTGCCGCTTGATCCAAGCAGCGGCGGAGCTGAAGAGAGATCTTCTGAAAACGTTCCTGAGGTAGAAACACCCGCCCCCGACGAGTGTCGCACCCAGCCCCTAGAAAATCCAGGACCTGAAGCATCCCAAAATAGACAGAGTAACGGCCCAGTCCTCCTTCCAACGGTGGACCGGGACGAATGGCATCTAAACGCTGGAGCCTGGAAATGAAGCAACATCCGCTGCCCATTGCTGCAGGCTGAGCCATCTCCGAGCTACCGACACCGGTGCTAGGAAGCTAGCTGAGCCGCAAGAGATCACAGAATGCCTCTGCCTGGAATGCAGTGATGGATTCAAAATGAACCAACTCGGGAACACCTGGAAGCTGCTGAATCCAGCGAAGGGAGGCCCGAGCTGCTAGACCTCTGCACACCCCTGCAAGAAGGAAATAGAGGGCGAAGGAAAACCCGTCTTCAGCAGCCTCCCAACTCTTTAGGTCTTGCTGGTCGCGGAGCGCCACTCCGCCCTCAACCGGAAGTGTGGTATGCCTGATGACCCTGGTCAGAATGCATCAACTGTCAGGTATGTCAGCCAATGGTCCAAGTGAAAGGGAGACCAAGGGTATAACTGACCAATACCGCGTGCCGTACGAATGCCCTGGAAAATGGGATCCGGCTGCAACCGGATTTGAGAATCCGGAGGATCAGGCGTGTCGGCCAGGGGGAGCGACTCCATCACCTGTGTGATTAGAGCCGGCAACTCCTCTTTCCGAAAAAGGCTGAGAACCGTCAGCGAAGAAAACAGACGGAGAATATTCCCCATCTCCGTACTCCAACGAGTCAGGGCTGACCTCCGAAGATTTAAAGTCTTCTTGAATATCCATAGTACCCCGCAAGGCACATGCAACGCTCCAAGGAGGACGTACTGCTCTAAGGTCTGAGGACTTATGGGACCACTTGCGAGACCACGCCATATGCTTGCCTGCTACTGGGCAGGTGTAGGAGATATTCCAAAAGACTCCAAAAGTCACAGGCGTCATGCCAGATGGAAAAGTGTGAGGAAGGCACTGTCACAGTCAAGGCTGCTGTGGCCTCCAGCAGCTGTGGAAGCGACATGGGAGCTGACTGAATCGTTTCCTGCAGGAAGATCCTGCAGCAGGGGCTCTGAGGAGGGAGGAGATAAGGTGCTGATGAACCCATCTAGCAGCGCAGTGGGAATGGGGAAAGAGTCTCCGGGATGCAGCGTGCAGGTGGAACACAAGCAATCTCTTAATTCCCCATTCGGCTGATTACTTATTACATATAATACAGCCAGAGAAACAAGCATTGTAGAGACTTAAACCACCTTTCCTCTTTTTTTCCCTTTTTTTTTTTTTGCATTTAAAACAAAAATCAAGGTAGGCTCAGGGAAACCGAAGACTCTTCAAAGAAAAGGATTTTGAAACTCTCCGTGCCTCCACAGCATGTTTAAATGTGTGGAAACTGCTGTCTAGAGCTGTTCCCTCCAAAAAGAAACACTGAAGAGAAAAACAAAATGGCCGCTGGCACAGAAAAACTGTCAGGTATTCACTGAGCTGAGAAGGGAACTGTCAGTCATTCACTGTGCTGGTACAGAGAAACTTTCAAAGTCAGGGTAAGGCCATTACAGTGACTGAAAGTAGGGAAATTAGAGTTTGATTCCTCCGCAGCCACTCAGATCTCCATGGTAGGGGCTGAAAGGTGTTTCTGGGGAGGGATGTAGAAGCTCAAACCCAGCCATACGGAAGATGACAGTGAGTATGTTTAATTAGGTAGAGCCCAAAACAGTCAGGATCCAAAACACTGACTTAAAATTCCAATCAAATGGTATATTGAAAAAGACAGGTACAATATTCCAGTAAGACGTACAAAGTAACCCGGCTGCAGTATGTGGATTAAAAATTTTAAAGTAGGAACTTCAAAACTCAGAGGCAGCCGGTCCGGGAGCAGTAGCTGAGGCAAGTGAGAAAAAAACAGGCTACTCACAGTTTCCTTTCATGAATTGATACCTGAACTTCCCGGGGATGTCCGTGGCAAAGACTCAGCGCAGCGTAAAGCCAATGGAGAGCTCCACTGAAGCCAGGCTCAGGAGCTCCCAAGTTTATCTGGGGAATCAAGATGCTGGGGGAAGAGCACAGTTGATTTCTGAGGTCCCTGTGTGTCTTCTGACAGCTTATGCAGCGTAGACCTGAATAAGGCATAGGGAGAACTAAAAAAAAAAAAAACAACTCTGCCCCGGAGGAACAGGCATTTAACAATATTCCCCATACTATGCAATGCCTCAGCCAGCCTTCTTTGTTGGGCACAGTGCGGGATGGAACCCATGAGCCCTGCACCAGTGGTCAGTGTCTTAGCATTGTACTGTGGCTCTGAATTGCATCCGGTTCTCTAATCATGCCTTCCGTACTTTTTATTCATTATGTTAATACATAGGCAGAGAAAAAGGAACCCCCACACAACTCACAGCTAGCCAGTGTTGTGGAAAAATTTAAACAGCAATTTTATTTTTTTGGTGCTAGAAGCCAGCAAAGAGAGAAGGAATCTGGCTTCCCACCAAAAACCAGGGCTCATTAGCTATTCAAAATGGCCGCCGGCAAAAATAAACCTCAAAAAGAGTGAATTAAAACCCCCAAAAGCTAAGGAATTAACTTAAAAAGTCAAATGACAAGGTGGGGGGGGGGGGGGGGGGGTTTCAGGCATGGGAGAAATGCCAAAAATCGCTGAAAAATCAAGAAAAATAAATCCAGTCACCACAGAGTTGCAGACAGCAGTGGGAGAAAGACAGGTTTTGTACTCACAGTACCGAAAGTGCAGAGAATCCACGGACCGCTGCTGAGAGCACTGCCAGCTGCCTCACCACTAAAATCAGCCCCAGGGACTGGATTTTAGGAGGCTTACCATCCAGCTAAATACTCTTCTTGACTAGTGCTGGGAAGTCTGCACATCAGCGAGCTCTACTGTGACCCGCAGGACACAGGAGCTCAGCTGGAATTCATCCTGGTGCCCAGATAAGTACACTGGCAACTACAGGGTATAATCTCTCCCAGAGAAATCACAAAGAAATAAAGCATCTTAAATTTTTTTGAAAGAGCAAAAAAAAAAAAAGCATCCAGATCTGCTGGAGACAGAGAAAAACTGAGGGAGACCCCTAGGGGTAGGATTATATCACCAGGCTCCAGCCTATCAGAGCTCTGGTAGAATTCTCTGTCTCCAAGATCTGCTGGCAGGGGTGCATAACCCGTTTGTCTGGACTGGTCTAGCAGTATGAACTGGAAAGGCCATTATAGCCTGCTGCATGGATTGAACAGTGTGATCCATGGACGCCACGACTGCCTGGATGTCGGTACCGGGAGAAAGTGCCGGTACCCCAGAGCAATCTAACAGGTGATCGGTCGAGGCCGTGCCATCGATGTCAACCTGTAACCCCATAGGAGGAGCTTTGGAAGCCAGAGCTTCCCGCCGGGGTTGTTTGGCTGGGGCAGGATCCTCGAGGGCAAGCCCGGAGACATCTCGATGCTTAGAGGGAGATTTACCCTTCAAGGACCTGCTAGGTTTATGTTTGGTTACCTGAGATCCATCAGGAGAGGAAGACCTGGAAGATGTCGATGCCACCGCCGGTGCATCCGTGGGAAACAGCACATGGAGCTTAGCTGCTCGGTTCTGTAACCCCCGTTTAGACATAAGAGAGCAGGACTGGCAATCCGGAATGGAGTGTTCAGGACCCAAACATTTAAGACACCATTCATGGGTATCTGTAACAGAAAGAGTACCGCTACACTTAGTGCATTTTTTGAACCCGGAGGCTGTTTTTTCCATGAGGGAAAATTTTCTTGTGGGCCTGGAGGCCTAAGAAGAAAAATACACCAAGTGAGGAAAATATATATATATATATATTTTTTTTTTTTTTAAGAAAGAAAAGAAAAGAAAAGACCGGTGGTACCGGTCCGGAGTCGGGGAAGGCAGACACGCGACCAAAGAAATAAATTAAAATAAAGAACTTCTTCAGCGGTGACAGGAACACGACCTGCTGGCTCCGCGGAAAAGAAGAACTGAGGAGAGTTGGTTAGGAAAGGCGGGAAGGCAGCGCGCAGGTGCTGTGGGATGCTCCCAAAAGCTTTCCTTTTTGGGAAGCTGGGGAGCGTTCCCGTACAGACTCCGTCGGTACAGACGTACCCATATGTGAGGACTCATTCCTGCTTGTTCCTGGAGATAGAAATTTCAAGGAGGTAGTGGCTAAGGGTTCAAAAGGTGGCTTCATAAGCTGACCAAGAACCAAATTTAAGTCCCATGCCACCGGAGGAGGCCTAATGGGAGGTTTAGTTAAATTTAGGCCTCTCATGAATCTTGCAATGAGGGGATGAGAGGAGATAGGTTGTCCATTGATGGGCTTAAGGGACGCTGCAATAGCACTCAAATGGACTCTTACTGAATTTGTCTTAAGTTCTGCATTGGAGAGATGCAGGAGATAATCTAACAGAGAAGTTAAAGGTAGTGCTAGAGGGTCAAGACCCTTTTCAGCACACCAAATGGAAAATCTGTTCCACTTAAAAGCATAGGAACGCCTGGTGGAAGGTTTTCTGGAAGCATGGAGGATATCCTTCACTTGCTGAGAAAGATTCAAGTCTTGAAGGTCTAGGCCTTCAGTAACCAAGCTCTGAGGTGAAGGGACTTGGGGGTTTGGGTGCCACAAAGTCCCTTCCTCCTGGGACAGGAGGTCTGGAGCAGCTCCCAAGTCCAGGGAGGGGGCTTGGGAGAGATGCAGAAGTAGAGGGTACCACACTTGGCGTGGCCAGCGTGGAGCTATGAGGATCATAGACCCTTGATCCCTCTGGAGTTTGAATAGAGTCTTGGGAATCAAGGGAATGGGTGGAAAGGCATACAGGAAGCCCTGACCCCAATGAAGGAGGAAGGCATCCTTGGCCTGAACTCCCTGACACGGAATTCTGGAACAGAACCGGGGAAGTTTGGCATTCCATGGACTTGCAAAGAGGTCTATGTCCGGGGTTCCCCATTCTTGGAAGATTCTGAGTACCTGATCCATATGCAGGGACCATTCGTGTGGAAGCAGAACTCGACTGAGTCTGTCTGCCCAAGAGTTTTGGATTCTTGGGAGGTATACTGCCAGGAAATGGATTTGATGCTCTCTGGCGAAGGCCCATAATCTTAGAGCTTCGTTGCAAAGTGACAGAGAGCCAGTTCCTCCTTGCTTGTTTATGTAAAACATGGCTACTTGATTGTCCGTATGAATGAGGACTGTCTTGTAGCTGAGGAGGGTATGAAAGACCTTGAGAGCTAGAAACACTGCTCGAAGTTCCAAGTGGTTGATATGAAGAGAGGTCTCCTGTGGGGACCAAGTGCCTTGGGTGCAGAGGTCTTGTAGATGAGCTCCCCAACCTGTTTGGGAGGCATCTGTTGTGAGGGTTGCTTGGGGCAACAACTGTTGGAAGGGGGACCCCAGCAACAGATTTTGAGTGGACATCCACCATTGGAGAGACCAAAAGAGACGTTTGAAGGTTGCTATTTGGCCTGAGAGAGCTCCTGAAGCTTGAGTCCACTGGGTGGACAAAGTCCATTGAGCTGCTCTCATGTGTAGGCGAGCATAGGGTACCACATGTACTGTGGAAGCCTTGTGGCCTAGCAGTTGTAGCATCTCCCGGACAGTTAAGTGGCTCTTTGACTGAATCTGGGAGGCTAGCTGCACTAGACGTTGGCAACGGGCCTGAGGAAGGTAGGCCCTTGCAGAGGTGGTATCCAACCAGGCCCCTATGAATTCCATGGACTGAGTAGGGGTGAGCTGGGACTTTGGGAGGTTTACCACAAGTCCCAGATACTGCAGAATGCGCCTTGTGTGGTCCAGGGAAATCTGGGCCTCTGACTGAGATAGAGCTCGGATGAGCCAGTCGTCCAGGTATGGGAAGACAAATATTCCCAGAGTGCGTAGAAATGCAGCAACTATTGCCATGCATTTGGTGAACACTCTCGGAGCAGAGGCCAGACCAAAAGGAAGCACTCTGTATTGGTAATGTTTTCATTGGAAAAGAAAACATAGGAATCATCTGTGAGATGGATGGATGAGGACATGTGTGTACGCATCCTTGAGATCTAGAGAACAAAGCCAATCCTGACTTTGAAGGTATGGAAGGAGAGTGCCCAGAGAAAGCATCTTGAACTTCTCCTTGCATAGGAATTTGTTCAATTCCCTGAGATCTAAGATGGGTCTGTATCCCCCTGTCTTCTTTGGAATGAGAAAATAGGGGGAGTAGAACCCTGACCCCTGTTGAATAAGAGGAACTTCTTCTATTGCCCCTTGGGCAAGAAGGGTAGTCACCTCCTGACCCAGAAGGTCGAGGAGAGATGTGGGAGAATTGAAGTGTCTCACCATGGTGTAGGGAGGAAGGTCTGAGAAATGAAGTTTGTAGCCCTCTCTTATGATGGAGAGGGTCCACTGCTCTGATGTGATTTGCCCCCATCTGGGAGCAAAATGAGCTAACTTTCCTGGAATGGTGAGAGGTTCTGGCTGTTGTAGAGCCAGAAAGGCTAAGTTCTCTAGCATCAAGTCAAAAACCCTGAGGAGGTTGGGACTGCTGAGTTGCAGCAGCCCCTGTAGACTTAGGCCTGGCCTGCTTAGGTTGCTGACGCTTAGTGGCAAAGCGACCTGTAGAAGATTGTTGGCCAGAAGTGGAAGGAAATCTGCCCTTTTTGTAAAAAGACTTTTTAAAGGTCTTTTTCTTGGCAGGAATGGAGGTTGACTTTGAAAGTCTATCCAGAGCAGAGTTCTCTGCATCCATTTGAGTGGCTTTTATTTGCCACTCTTTGCCAAATAGATTTTCACCTGTACAGGGCAGATTTCCTAAGCCATCTTGAACCCAGGGCTCTAGATCAGAAGCCTGGAGCCAAGCAATTCTGCGAGCATCTATGGCAATGCCTGAGGCTCTGCTGGCACCTTCAAAGGAGTCAAAAGCTGCCCTGTTGGAAAACTTTGAAATGTCTTGAATATGCTTAAGCTAAAGGAGGAATTCATCCCTTTTATCTTCTGGAAGAAAAGGGAGGTAGTTGTGCAGTTTTTATGCAACTTCTTTTAGAAACATACCCATGTAAAGGCTATATGAGTTGATTCTGGCAATAAGCATACTGGCTTGGAAGATTTTCCTACCAAAAGCATCCAAGGTCCTGCATTCTCTTCCTGGAGGAGCAGAAGAGTGTCTCTTTGTACTCTTTATCCTTTTCATAGCTGACTGCACCACAATGGAATGGTGAGGAAGCTAAGTTTTCTGAAATCCAGGACAAGGAGGGACACGATACATAGTGTCCAACCTGCGAGAATGAGGAGAGAGAGTGAGAGGAGTCTCCCATAAATCAATCATGTGTTCATGAAGAATCTCATGAATTGGTAAGGTGACTGCCTCTTTAGGAGCCTTAAAGTATCCTAAAATATCTAATTTTTTTGCTCTAGGCTCTGATTCAGAGGTTACTGAAATAGAGAGTCCTTTAGCTACTTCTCTTATGAAGTCTTGAAAGGACAAGTCCTCTGGAGGAGACATTCTTCTTTTTGGAGAAGAAGGCTCCTCAGGAAGGGCTATGGATACTTCAGGATACTTATCTGATGAATCAGAATCATCAGAGGAATCGAAGTATCGCCTGTCAGAGTGCTCTTCTAATGCTCGATACGCGTATCGAGCGGTATCGACATCGGGCGTCCCCGGTACCGGATCGGTACCGAGAAGGAGCCCTGGACAAGGAACCGTAGCAGTCGGTATCCTGGTCGATGTCGAAGCAGTCGGTACCGGTATCGGCGCTGGTACCGGTACCGGAGCCGATACCGACAACGGAGCTCGTTGTGGTACCATCGGTGTCGCAGCTTGAATGAAGGCCGTGATAGCCTGCTGCATGGACAGAACATTCTGATCCATCGACGCCATGAATGCCTGGAAGTCGGTACCGGGAGATTGTGCCGGTACCCCAGAGCAATCTAACAGGTGATCGGTCGAGGCCGTGCCATCGATGTCAACCTGTAACCCCATAGGAGGAGCTTTGGAAGCCGGAGCTTCCCGCTGGGGTTGTTTTGCTGGGGCAGGGTCCTCGAGGGCAAGCCCGGAGGCATCTCGATGCTTAGAGGGAGATCTACCCTTCGAGGACCTGCTAGGTTTATATTTGGTTACCTGAGATCCATCAGGAGAAGAAGACCTGGAAGATGTCGATGCTACCGACGGTGCATCAGCGGGAAACAGCACATGGAGCTTAGCTGCTCGGTTCTGTAAGCCCCGTTTAGACATTAGAGAGCAGGACGGACAATCCGGAATGGAGTGTTCAGGACCCATACATTTAAGACACCATTCATGGGTATCTGTAACAGAAATAGTACCGCTACACTTACTGCATTTTTGAACCCGGAGGCTGGTTTTTCCATGAGGGAAAATTTTCTTGTGGGCCTGGAGGCCTAAGAAGAAAAATACACCAAGTGAGGAAAATATATATATATTTTTTTTTTAAGAAAGAAAAGAAAAGAAAAGACCGATGCAACCCTCTTTTTCCGTTTCCCCATTAGAGGGACCAGAAAATCCCCGTGTAGCGCCTAAGTGCGCCGAAGGGACACTAAAGGGGAGGATCTACCCATTTGGACACGCCCCTTCGGGCACGCACTGACGGGCACGCGTCCCGCGGTAGGGACTCCGATGATATAGCCCTTCCTAGTGTGTAAGCCAACCAGCACACAGTCACACGAGTACAGAGATCCAATAGCAGCAGAGGCAGCCAGACAGAGGAAAATGCAGGAAATACCTCAGCATCCTGCAGTAGGGGCTCCAATGATATAGCCCTTCCTAGTTTGTCAAAAGTATGAAGTAATGAAGCTACAATGTAGCACATTTAAGACTAATCTGAGGAAATCTTTTTTCACTCAACATGTAATCAAACTCTGGAATTTGTTACAAGAGGATGTAGTAAAAGCTGTTAGTGTAGCTGGGTTTAAAGGACGATTGGTTGAGTTCCTGGAGGAAAAGTCCATAAACCATTATTAAAGAGGACTGGTGAAATCCACAGCTTATCCCTGGGACAAGCAGCATGGAATATGTATACCTTTTGGGAACTTGAAAGGTACTTGTGACCTGGATTGGCCACTGTTGGAAACAGGATACAGGGATTGATGGACCCTTGGTCTGACGCAACATGGCATCTCTTATGTTCTTATGTACTTATGATATGCACTTAGTCATTTTACAGAGCCCTATTCACATGCTGTGCTATACTACCTGCACAGTGACCAAATATATATTTACTTCAGGAGATTACTACTACTACTATTTTATATAGTACTACTAGGCATACGTAGCGCTGTACAAATACACATAAGACAGTTCCTACTCTACAGAGCTTACAATCTTCTAAATAATTGACACACACATCGGTATAGATAGGAAAATAAAGGAGTCAGAATCCAAAAGCAGCCTCCAAGAGATGAGATTTTAGCCTGGATTTGAATAGGACAAGAGATGGAGCATGACATATCAATTCAGGTAGTATATACCAGGCATACGGTGCAACAAGGGGGAAATAATTGAGTCTGGAGTTGGCAGTAGAAGATAAGAAACATAGAAACATGATGACAGAAAAAGACCACAAGGCCCATCTAGTCTGTCCTTCCATAACTACAACAGTCCACTTTTTACCTTTAGAGATCCTCTGTGTTGGTCCCATGCTTTTTTGAATTCAGTTACTGTCCTCATCTCTACCACCTCCACTGGGAGACTATTCCATGGATCCACTACTCTTTCCGTAAAGAAATATTTCCGCATATCACTCCTGAATCTATCTCCCTTCACCCTCATCCCATGTCCCCTCGTAGCAGAACTTGCTTTCAATTGAAAGAGGCTCTCTCCCTGAACATTTATGCCACGGAGGTATTTAAACATCTCAATCATATCACCTCTATCCCGCCTTTCCTCTAAGGTGTACATATTAAGATCCTTAAGTCTGTCCTCATATGCTTTATAATGAAGCCCATTAATCATTTTAGTAGCAACCCTCTGCACCCACTCCATCCTGTTCACATCCTTTTGAAGGTGCGGTCTCCAGAATTGCACACCATACTCCAAATGAGGTCGCACCAAAGACTTATACAGAGGCATTATCACCTCCTTTTTTCTGCTAGCCATTCCTCTCCGTATGCACCCAAGCATCCTTCTAGCTTTTGCCGTCGCCTTTTCTACCTGTTTAGCTACTTTAAGATCATCAGACACAACCACGCCTAGGTCCCGCTCTTCTTTAGTGGACAAAAGTACTTCACCTCCTATACTGTATTGCTCCCTTGGATTGCTGCAGCCCAAATGCATGACCTTACATTTTTTAACATTAAATCCCAGCTGCCAAATTCTAGACCATTCTTCAAGCTTAGCTAGATCCCTCCTCATGTTATCTACACCTTCCTGGGTGTCTACTCTATTGCAGATTTTGGTATCATCCGCAAAGAGGCAAACCTTACCCGACAGCCCTTCCGCTATATCACTAACAAAGATGTTAAAAAGAATCGGACCAAGGACAGATCCCTGGGGCACACCACTGGTAACATCCTTCTCCCCAGAGTGAGCTCCATTTACTTGTACTCTTTGTCGCCTCCCACCCAACCAATTTCTAACCCAAGCAGTAACTTTAGGGTCCATCCCTAGGGTGCTCAGTTTGTTTATAAGTCGCCTGTGAGGAACAGTGTCAAAGGCTTTACTGAAATCTAAATACACCACATCTAGAGCTCTCCCTCGGTCCAACTCCCTGGTCACCCAGTCAAAGAAATCAATCAGATTTGTCTGACAAGACCTGCCTCTGGTGAATCCATGCTGCCTCGGATCCTGTAATCCGCCGGACTCCAGAAACCTCACTATTTTCTCTTTCAGCAGCGTTTCCAATAATTTACTCACCACCGAAGTTAAACTAACCGGCCTGTAGTTTTCAACCACATCCTTACTTCCGCTTTTGTGTAAAGGCACCACATGAGCCTCTCTCCAGTCCTTTGGCACCACTCCCGACTCCAACGCTAGAACGTCCCCAAGTTCCCTCAGTATTCTAGGGTGTATCCCATCCGGTCCCATCGCTTTGTCTACTTTAAGTTGAGCTAGTTTCTCACGAACACAGTCTTCTGAAAATTGTTCAAGATGTCCCTCGCTTCTGTTCTTATTTGTGGGTGTTTTCTGAGATCCTGCTCCTGGTTCTTCATCTGTGAACACAGAACAAAAATATTTGTTAAGCAATTCCGCTTTATCCTTATCAGCTTCTACATATTCCCCCCCTGCACCCTTGAGTCTGACAATACCACTTTTGCCCTTCCTCTTCTCACTAATATATCTGAAAAATGTCTTATCCCCCCATTTTATTGCATTGGCTATTTCCTCCTCCTTTTGAATCTTTGCCTTCTTGACTACTTTGCTAGCTTCTCTAAGTTTTTCCAAATACAGATGCCTGTCTTCCTCTCTCTGTGATCTCTTGTATTTCGTGAAGGCCTCCCTCTTTTTCTTCACTTTTTCAGCTACTTCCTTCGAAAACCATAGCGGTCTCCTGTTCCTTTTGCCTTTATTTACCATTTTAACAAAAAGGTTGATTGCCTTTAAAATACCCCCTTTCAGTTTTGCCCACTGTTTTTCTACATCCCCCAGCTGTTCCCATCCCACTAACGACTCCCTGAGGTATTGGCCCATCTTCGCAAAGTTAGTCTTCCTAAAGTCTAAGATCTTCACCTTGGAATGGATTCTAACAGCCCTAGTCCTAATACTGAACCACACCATCTGGTGATCACTGGATGCAAAATGATCTCCCACTACAACATCAGAAACACTTTCACCATTGGTAAGCACCAAGTCCAGTATGGCCTCTTCACGTGTGGGGTCTATTACCAATTGCCTGAATAGTTCTCCCTGTAGAGAATCCAGGATCTCCTTACTTCTAGATGATACTGCAGCAGGAATGTGCCAATCAACATCTGGCATATTGAAATCTCCTAGCAGTAGCACTTCCCCTTTCCTAGCAATGCTGCGTATGTCTTCAATTAACTCTCTGTCCACCTCTTCCTCTTGTGAGGGAGGTCTGTATATCACACCAATGCAAATAGATTTCTCTTTCCCGCTTTCTAGTTTAACCCACAATGCCTCCTCTCTCCCTTTTAAGCTCTGTAATTCCAAAGCTTTAATAGTAGTTTTTACATATAGTGCCACTCCTCCTCCCTTTCTTCCTACCCTGTCCTTTCTGAATAAAGTATAGCCAGGTATAGTTACATCCCAGTCATGGTTTTCTGTGAACCATGTTTCTGTAACTGCCACCAAATCCAAGTCAGCCACTCCCACCAAAGCTTCAACTTCAGGGATCTTATTTCCCATGCTACGGGCATTAATACACACTGCTTTCCATATGTTACCTCTGTTACCCATTTCCATAAAGGTATTTAATGTATCACCTACCTGGGGGCTTTCACTTACCTGGGGGCTTTCTTCACCCATCCCCAACGAATCTAGTTTAAAGCCCTCTTCAGTAGATTAGCCAGTCTACTACCAAAGATGCGTTGACCTTTCTTGGACAGATGGATGCCATCTCTGCTCTGCAACCCTTGGAACAGTATCCCATGGTCTAGGAAACCAAAACGCTCTCGAAGACACCATCCACGCAGCCATGCATTCATCTCCAGGATGCGAGCCTCTCTGCCCTGGCCTTTACCCTCAACAGGGAGGATTGAAGAGAACACCACCTGTGCACCAACCTGCTTCACCCTCTGTCCCAGAGCCATGAAGTCACTTTTGATACGTTCCGAGGTATACCTGGCAGTATCATTTGTTCCAACATGGATTAGCAACATTGGGTAATAAGGGCATAGATAAAAGTAATATAGTATATGATGGCAGATAAGGATCATCATGATCCATCTAGTCTGCCCAGCAAGGTGGCAAGAGTAGGTGTACCTACCGCTCCGTTATTTTCTTGATGAGCGAAATTGCCAGGGAGGGGTGTAGGAGGAGATAAGAGCAGAGATAATGAGGAGCTGCAGAAAAGAGATGCATTTGTAGGTCAGTAGCAGAAGTTTGAACTGTATGCAGAAATGGACAGGGAGCCAATGAAGCGACTTGAGAAGAGAGTTTATACGAGCTTAGTTACACTGGCAGAAGATTAGCCATGCAGCTAAATTTTGTACAGATTCAAGAGGAGATAATTGATTCAGTGGGAGACCAATGAAAAGCATCTTACAATAATCTATCATTCTTCATGCTCCACATCGTTCCATTTGTTCACTCCACGCCAATCGCTTACACTTCCCAAGCCAGTTATGAATCCACTCGACACTCCACCTTTTACTTCCTCAGCCTTTCCTATAATTTTATGGAATTATTTTTTTCCTTGCCTTTTAATCAATTTTTTATTGTAAACTGCTCTGCTATCCTTTTTGAAGGGCAGTGCATCAAATTTTAGAAACACAAAATAAACATAGATGGGAGATGAGAGAGTGGATAAGTAGTTTGTAGTGTGACCAGAGAGGAGAGGATGAACTTTGCTGATATTATAGAAAAAGAAACAACATTTATTTATTTATTTAACCTGTTTTTTTATACCGCCTTATCCTGAAATCAAAGCGGTTTACATTAAACTCAGAACATGGAACAGGATACATTATAATTAAATTGAGGTAAACAGGGGGAGAAACTATTTACAACTTGATCAACATATTTACACAATAACATGTGGTTGTGGTTGTTTGGATATGATTATGTATTTGTGTCCATACAGGTCACATAATTGAGTAATCTGTTGGATATGTACAGAGAGAGAGAGAAGTCAAAGATGACTCCAAGGTTGCGAGTTGAGGAAACAGGGAGGGTTACAATGGGGAGAGGTTCTATGGTGGCACTTCACATTTTGTAGTCTCCTCCAGAGACAGTGTCCAATATGGATCCAGTCCTACAGGGTTTACGGCATCTCTCTGGATTTTCTTTCCTGTTCCAGAGCCCTTCAATAAGCGGTGGTCTCTCAGTGGGAGATGCCCAAGAGGGTCAAGGTGGTCACTAAAATGTTGTCCAGGCTGTATCCTTTACCCCAGAGAGTTGGATTGGCTCTTTAGTGTGCCAGAGGTCTATGTTCAGGACACAGCTGTGACCAAACACACACACTATTCTGATTGAGGGAGGTTCAGCCCTGAGGGAGACTCATGAAGGGAAAATGGAGGCTCTCCATAAGAATACTTTTTCTGCCATCAGTGCTGGGGACTCAAGTGGCATTTTGTGCTAGCATTATGGCCAAAGCCTTTTTTGTGGTGGGATCCAGAGGTGGCTGGATTCTCCAGAGGTTGCAAAGCTGTAGTCTGGGACCTGGCTTTGTGGCAGTGCATTTTATGATCTGTTCATAATTTCTTCCAAATCAGTAGTGGCCATGATTGTAGCAATTGTGTAACTGGTCGGCTGTGCTGCACTAAGCTGGCATCCAAGCCATGCTCCTTGGCAGCCTTGGCTGCCATAGTACTGACCAAACGGGAGATCACACCATGCTCCCGGGCAGCAGCCTGAAAAAAAGCATACAAACTGCCTTTCTGGCAGAACCCCTGGAGCACTCTCACCTCAGCACACTCCCACTGTACAAAACCAGCTGCTAATCCAAGCTTCTGGGCAGACAGAGCTGGCCCCTTAAGAGGCACCGACAGTGTTTAACAGTCTCTTCAGTTTATGGACACTGTGGCACAGCCACTTGGGCAGACAGCTATATATGCCATCAAGAGCCTGGCCCCCTCTTTCTGGCTCCCTCCACTACAGAGCCTCAGGCAGGAATTTGCAGCTCTCTCTCTCTCTGATGTGACCCGGGGGTTCTTCAAACTGTTAAGACTACAGCATTCTCCTTATAGTTTTAAAAATAACTCTAAACCCCAGGCTGTGCATGAAAGAGAACTCACACATAGTGAGAGAAAGGAAAGGAGAACAGAGAAAGGAGAGAAAAGAAGTGGGAGAAACCTCACTATTTACCTCCACCCCCTCAAAATCCCCATCAGGTAGAAGTCTCACCATGCCAGAACGCGTAGACCATGGCTGCGGCACACTCTGGAGACCACTGGTTACTTAGCAAAAGCTACCAAGACAAATTCAGGGCACATGGAAGGGGTGAAAGCTCTCTTAGCTCCACCAGGGCAAAAGTCCATCGACCAATTCCAAAGAGCTCTCTTTAGACACTCAACCACCTGGCTACAGGCCGTAGAGTGTGCCTTAGAGAACTAGACCATTGAAAAAGGATCCTGCTGCACCATCTGCTGGCAGCAGAGAATAGTGGCAAGTTCCAGGGCTGCACCAATAGCTATACTGCTGATGGTAACACTGAAACTTAGGGGTATGTTTACTAAGCAGTCTTAATGTGCGCTTTTCCACCTTATCGCGCAATAATGGCACTTTATCAGGCGAAAAGGTACCTTAGTGCGTGATAACGCACGCAGCGGCGCAAATGAGCGCTGAGGGTGGAGAAAGGCTCCCAGAGGGCGGAGGAAGGCTCCCCAGGGGCGGAGAGTGGGAGGGGAGAGGCTCCCCGCACACTAACGCTGTGAAATCCGAGGCTGAAAACTAACGCCAGTCAAACCCTGGCGTTAGAGCTGATTTAAAGGGAAAAGAAACCATTTCCGTCAGCAATGTACAGCAAAACCAGGGAAACCAACAAAAAGTGATAAGTGTGAACATGTGCACGGAACAAAAGGGCAAATAAACATTGAAAAGGACCCCAACAAAATCTAAGAAAAACATAACCAAGCTGGCCAATAGTGATATTAATGGGAAGTATCAAAAAACACTACAGAGAAAGCTCCAGAAAAATAATATTAAGTTTGGAAGGGTCTATGCTCTGTCCATATACAAGGTGACTGATCCCACAGTGAAACAGTGCTGATCAGGGTATTCCTTTCCATTGGACAGGTACCCTACGGAGTGCACATGTTCCGCAACAGCAGGGCGGGCATGTCGGAACGGGCAACTGGACAGATGCTGGAAAAGGGGATACAGAGGGCTGCAGGCGGCACATGCTGTGGTGCAGCTGGGCCACAGTGCGGACCAGGGTGATGCCTAGGTGGCCCATAGGAATGCTGAAACAGTAGAGCAGCCAGACAGCAACTGATGAGAGCCCAACATGGGCACGGGTGTGTTCCCCACAGTGTCACAGGCGATAGTACCCAGCAGGTACCCCCAAGGGCACAGAACAGTGGCAGGTGGTGTTGGGGGGGGAAGCGTGGATGTCTATGCAGGCACCCCTACCCCAGAACCCGCACCTTAGGCAGCCGCCTACCTGCATACTATATGGCCTGAGACTGTGCACCACCAGCAGAAGGGCATGTCAGCATGGTGGCGAAGGGATACTGTTGGTGGAGGGGCAGTGGCAGCTGCCCACAGCAGACCATGGCCCAGCCCTGTGTAGGTGGGTGCCATGCACTGCAACAGACAGGCCCTGTCTGACGAACAGTCATGCTATTCCCAGGGAATGCACTGTCTCTGTGGCAACACAGTGGTGCAGTGCACACAGCCAATGTGCTCAGGAGCAGAAGGTCACAGGTTGAAGTCCCAGCTGTGGTTCCTGCCAACCCAGCACCCATATTTTACCCACCACTAAAACGTGGTAATAAACACAGAACCTTTATTGCAGATAACTTTAACATGCCCAAAACGCCTACATGTCACCCTACAGAGCACAGACACCATAAACATGAGCATTACCCTAAAGCAGAATCTCCAAAAAGCAGTCCTGGAGGGCCAAAAACCATTCAGGTTCCATGCTGTCTCTAATAAATATGTCTGTGCTGCCTTTCTATGCACCGCCCCCATGGTTTGCAGATGTATCTCATGCATAGTCATTAGGGTCAACATGAAAACCTGAACAGTGTCCAGCCCACCAGGACCGGAGTTGGGAACCTTTGCCCTAGAGCAGTGGCCAACAGGGGCAGACACACCCGCACCCACAGGCTCCATTATCCAAAGCCACCTGGAGAGGCAGGAGTTTGGGCCCTGTGTGCATCTCCCAATACTAGCACTTGCATACCTTAGCAATGCTACCCTAAACCTGGGAATACGGTACACATCTATCAAAAGGTTGCTATGATCACTGACAGATAGCAATTCCTAAGTTAAGCACAATTTGCTGATTGAGCTGCATCATAGCAACCTTTCTGATGTCTGTGGAGTGTGCTACAGGTCCTGTGTCTGACAGTGTTTACCACCCTAGAGAGTGATTCCAACAGTATTGTGTACCAAAGCCATGCCTGCACTGTGCCCAGGACTGGTGCGGTGGCCAGGGCTGCCAAACACCTCTATAGTTGAACAATGCTGGCATAGCTGTGGAGAGTGTGTGTCTCTCTATCCAGTGTGTGGTGGCTGCCAACACCCTCCTCAGCCCACACTGCTAGCACTGTTGCCAGTATTGGCCTGCAAATGTGCATAATGAGGAGCAAGGTAACATGGGAATAGCCTGGACAGGGTGTCCTGGCCTGGATGCATCAGCACAGGGCATAGGGCAATGGCTTGGACATTGTAGTGCCTGGCCACAACCTGCACCGACAGGGCGGCCACAGCATGTCCTGCTGGGAGGTCACTCTCACCCTGACTGAGCAGTGACCACGGCATGGCTAGGCTCCCCCATAGTGCTATATTGTATTTCTCTCAAGTGAAATATATAGGTTCCCTTCTCTGGGGCCTAATCACTGACCTAGCTGCTTGGTG
Organism: Ichthyophis bannanicus; assembly: GCA_033557465.1. Lineage (NCBI taxonomy): Eukaryota > Metazoa > Chordata > Amphibia > Gymnophiona > Ichthyophiidae > Ichthyophis > Ichthyophis bannanicus. Next base: position 290,271,526 of record CM066031.1, on the reverse strand, counting down.
GGTGTGCTCACATCCCAGCTTTGGATGCACACATCTCCTCCAAGATCATGCACTGTGGACTAACTACAAGACTGTCTGCAGTTATATATGTGTATGGCTGGAACACCTTGCAGGGTGCAGCGGCTGGTGACTCACTGTGCCTGCTACTGGAGAATGTCAGATGGCGGTGGGGGGAAGCTGAGCATTTCCAGGCCTACTGTCTTACTGCCATTGCCTGAGGGATGCGTACAACTCTGCATTGGCTGCCCTGTAGGGTGTCTGCTCCCCAGCAAGACTGGGGTTGATGGCCCCCCTCTACTGCCACCATTGCAGGGTGGTAGAATGTGGATCTGCTGGTGGTGGAATCCTGTCTCCCACCCTGGGCCACAGAGGGTGGGTTGGGTGGTGGTAAATAATCCACCTATGGGTCCAAGCCCCTCCTCCTCCTCCTATCATGGCACCAACACAGAATATGCACTATTCTAGGTGCATCATAGCCCATAAGGGCTAGACCTGATTAACAACTACAGATGGACATTAATGTATCCTAGGAGGGTCTGCAGGAACTACCTATCACACACACTGACACTGATGGGTACCTGTAACATAGCCTCTTTCAGCCATGGAAGGTGCTGCGGACCTGGTGCTGGCCGCCCCACCTCACCCTCAGGGTGAGCACAATACCCACACAATGTGACGTTCTGTAGCTACTCTGTGCCACTAACACACACCGTCGGCACCCCCTACCAGACTGACGTGCTGTGGGGGTGCACTCGGTCAGTTCCCCCTACCAGGCAGAGGTGCTGTGGGGTGCATACCCCATTGTGTGATAATCTGTAGACTGCTGATTTGCATGTGCATTGCATCATGGGTATGGGTGGTTTGACCCGACCCTGGTAACAGCAGCAGAGTGGTTGTGTGGTGACCTGAAGTCCCTCTGTAGCCAGCCAGGGGTTTGCTAAGAGCTATAGAGCAGTAGCCCACTGGTTACTTTACTGCCTGTGGAGCCAGAGGTCATGGGTTCAAACCCACAGTGGGGTTATTTGATAGGACTGTCTGAGGCATTGTCTATTTTTAATGTACATTAGTGCTGCCAGCAAAAACACCCTCAGAGTACTGTAACCATAAGGCGCCCCATAAGGCGCCTTATAGGGTGCCCTATAAAACGCCTTATAAGGTGTCCTATATAAAGCGCCTTATAGGGTGCCCTATAGGGGACATTATAGGGTGCCTTGGCGGACAGTGCACTTTATAATGTGCCCTATGGAGTGCCTTATAGGGTGCCTTATGCGGCACCTTAGGTTACGGCACGTGAGGGTGTGTTTGCTGGCGGCACTAATTAAAATAAAAATAAAATGCCTCAAAAAGCAATACGTACACGCAAAAGCTAATGCCTCAGCCAGCCTTATGCATTAGGCACAGTGGGGGATCAAACTCATGACCCCTGTACCATCAGTCAGTGTATTAACCATTGTGCTACACCTCTATTTCTGTGTTTGCATGTCTGTGCGCCTACTTAAGATTACCGCGTGTTAACGTGCTTAGCGGCATCTCGCACGATAATGTGCGCAGCGCACGTTATCGCGCGATAATCCCGTTTTGCTACGTTAAGACCGAAACGCCCACTCTTTTTATGGCAGCCTGCACACTATCGCCGGGTGCACGTTAAGACTGCTTAGTAAACATACCCCTTAGTGTTCTCTGCATCCATCTGCTGGTTGGGGAGCATAACCCAATTGTCTGGCCTGGTCTACTAGAATAAGGAAATAAGTGTTTAGTAGTAGCAGTAGTAGTAGTAGTATCAGCAGTAGCTCATCAGTCTCTCCTTTTCCTTATTCCAATGCTTGCTAATACTGCTGCTTCCATAACAAAAGTATGCAGAATTTTGCAGAATTAAAAATTCTGCCAAAATTATTTTTAATTTGTTTTTTGTTACTAGACTGTTCTAGGAATAAACAGTACCACTAACACACAGACCTCATTAACCAAACTATAAAACTTTTACTATAACTTTAGTCATATTTGTTTCCTGCATGTATGAAAATTTTAATGTGTTAAGGTAAGGTTCTCAATTTCTAAAGGATAATGGTATACAACAGTATTCAAGTTATTCATATACAAATCCTAAAAGATCCTAATTTACATGTTAGAGAGCAAGACCCAATCGGAGGGAAAAACAGCACTCCAAGATGGAAAAAGAACTACTCACCTGTAATGTTGTGTCAAAAACAACGAGCTTTGAGCTGGTCGGAACAATGTCATAGCACTTATGTGATTTCATGAACCGCATGTAAATATCACTTTCTGATTCTTCGACTGCTGAAAAGAAAAAAAAATAGAAATCACATGCAGTTCATTGAAAATTGTTTTTAAAAACACGTAGCTTTGACCGGGAGGGGGGAGGGGAGAGTATGCATCATACACTGTGCAACGCTGCAGAAATAACCAAGCTGTAAGGCACATTAAGGGCCCAATAATGTATGTTCCGTATTTGTGGATTTCCAGTGGCACTATATGAACAGTGTGGTAGAAAACTCTTCTAAAAGCGTTGGCACCATCTGTGCTGGGGCAGAGTTGGGGGAGAGGAAAGGTTGCACAACTAGCTATTCGCATGGCAGAAACATTCATTCATTATCCGTAAAGTTATATGGTTTAATTTAGGATATAAAGGCTGTACTAAAAACTGCTTAACTACACAAAAAAGGGCATGTTTACTAAAATGCGCTGTTAGCAGGAAGTAAGCTCCCCAGATTAGCACTGGAGGTGGTGTAGACCCACGCTAACTGTTGGGGGCATGCCCAGCATGTTCTCTTGCAGGCAGATATACTTCATTGAGCTAATCAGCCAGCAGATCTAACAAAGGTGCACTTACTGCGAGCCACTGAGGCTGTGGTAAGTGCACCCAGGCACCCAGCAGCAACTGCAGTTAATGCACACCAATGACGCCCACACTACCTGCGATGTGCTGCCAATACCCACTCTGCCCCCAATCTGCCCAGTCATTGCCCCTTCCAACAGTAACATTTCATGGGGGACTTTTACCACACTGCCAGCACAGCATGCTTAGAATGCAGTAAATCTCGAACTAACCATTAACACAGTTTTATTTATTCATTTATTTAAAAAGCTTTTATATAACACCTCTTCCAGAGATCAGAAACATGTTCCCTGTAAAGGAGAAATTAGGCCTTACCTGCTAATTGTCTTTCCTTGAGTTCTCTCCAGGCGAGTCCAGGTACAGCTGGGTAGTCAATCCCTTCTAGCAGCTGAGGACTGAATGCTGAAACTTTTGTTAACAGATGCAATAGCTCCCTCTGGTGTTGGCAAGTCAGTTATCTATTGTCAAAGCAGCAGACGAACCTAACAAACTCGCCCCTATGCAATGCAACAAACCTAAACTTCTAAAACTTTTTCAACAAAAAACTGGTAACCCTGCTTCACGTTGCTCAGAAGCACGCCCCTATCCAAACTGTAGTAGGGTTGCTCCCGACCCTTCCACATATAAAGAGTCCCCCCCAGATAGCTAGAACTCTCCAATATCCTCTTCCAACACTCGAACGGCATCTGGAAGTGCGGACACCCGCGAAAAACTGTACTGAAAAGACGAACGCACTAAGACTCTTCACGAACAAAACAGCTCGCAGATCACTGGGGTGGGACCTGGACTGGCCCGGAAAGAACTCAAGGAAAGACAATTAGCAGGTAAGGCCTAATTTCTCCTTCCTCTTCGTCTCTCCGGGCCAGTCCAGGTACAGTTGGGCAGTACCAAAGCAGTACCTAAACTGGGGAGGGTCCTGCGAGCCCCGCTACAATGGCCGAGGCCCCCACATTGGCATCCGCACGGGCCTGCACATCTAATCGGTAATGCTTTGTGAAAGTATGCAGAGATGACCATGCCGCCGCCCGACAGATATCCGCTGGCGGTATCAAACTCATCTCAGCCCAAGATGCCGCTCGCGCTCTAGTCGAATGTGCCCTGAGCTCTCGCGGTGGCGTTCTGCCTTTCGCTTCATAAGCCCTAGCTATCGCTTGTTTCACCCATCGAGCAATAGAAGCCTTGGTAGCCGCAAGACCCTTGCGAGGACCCCCAAACAGGACAAACAACCGATCCGACCTGCGAAATGGCTTTGTATGACGAAGATACTTCCGAAGAACGCGCCCCAAATCCAATTTCCGAAGCGCCCGGTCTAGCTTATCGCCGCTCTGCGATTGAAAGGTAGGAAGCGCCACAGTCTGAATCAAATGAAAACCTGACACCACCTTCGGTAGATACGAGGGAATGGGCCGCAGAACCACCTTCTCTTCCGAAAAATGAAGATACGGTTCTCTACAGGAAAGCGCTTGCAAATCGGAAATCCTCCTAGCCGAGCATAGGGCAAACAGAAAAGCCGTTTTCCAAGAAAACTCCCGCAGACTACTGGGCAGTTCGGACTCAAAAGGCGGGCCTGTTAAGGCTTCGAGCACCAAGTTCAAATCCCATGGAGGCACAACTAGATGACAAGGTGGACGAATATTCTCAGCCACTCATAGAAACCTCTGCACATCCAGATGCGACGCGAGAGAACAGCCTTTAATACGGCCTTGAAAACACACCAAGGCTGCTAACTGCACTCTGAGAGTGTTTAGGGCTAAACCCTTTTCCAGGCCTCCTTGAAGAAACGCTAGGACGTCCGGTAAGCCGGCGGAGCAGGGAGAGACCCCCCGTTCTCTAGACCATGCTTCAAAAATGCGCCACACCCTTATGTACGCCAAGGACGTTGAACGTCTCCTGGACTTTAACATAGTAGCGATCACAGGCCCCGAGTACCCTCTAAGCCGCAATCGCTCCCACTCAAGAGCCAAGCCGTAAGCAAGAATCGATCCACTTGTGGCATCAGAATTGGCCCCTGACTCACGAGGTTGATTCGAGAGGGCAACCTCCAAGGAGGAGCTACTAGCAACCTCACCAGATCCACATACCAAGGACGCCTGGGCCAATCCAGAGCAATGAGAATCACCTTGCCTCTGTAAACCGATATTCTCCGAATGACTCTCCCTATCAACGGCCAAAGAGGAAACACGTAGAGAAGCTGCTCTTCTGGCCAGGGCTGTACCAACCCATCCAGACCCTCCGACATGTGTTCCCTGCATCTGCTGTAAAAACGAAATGCTTTGGCATTGGACATGGTTGCCATGAGGTCCATAACCGGCTGACCCCAACAAATTGTTATCTCGTGGAAAATTGCCCAGTTCAACTCCCATTCTCCGGGATCCAGACGATGCCGACTGAGAAAATCGGCCTGAACATTGTCCTTTCCTGCTACATGAGCCGCCGAAAGGGCAGAAAGATGCAACTCCGCCCACTGAAGCAGGACCCCGCTCTCCTGAAGCAACAGAGCACTGCCCATGCCACCCTGCTTGTTGATGTAGGCCACCGCTACCAGATTGTCGGAAAACACTCGAACTGCCCGCCCTGTGAGCAGATCCGAAAAATGCAGAAGCGCCAAACGAACCGCTCTCAGTTCCAGACGATTGATAGACCACCTGCTCTCTGCTATCGACCAGGTCCCCTGCGCTACTCGGGACAGACAATGAGCTCCCCAACCGGAAAGACTGGCATCCGTCGTGACTAAAATCCACTCCGGTTTCTGCAGAGGCACTCCTGCGTGAAGATGAGCCGGAAGTTGCCACCAATGAAGACTGAGCCGGACTTCCTCTGGACAGTGCAGCTTTTGCGAGAGCGGATGAAGTTGCGGAGACCATCTGGAGAGCAACGCGTGCTGCAGGGGGTGCATGTGCACCCTGGCCCAAGGTACCAGATCCAAGGCCGCGGCCATGGACCCCAACAACTGTAGATACCTCCACGCTGTTGGAGCCGGTAGTTGAAGGAAAGCGGCCACTTGAGCTATCAGCTTCTGCCCCCTGTCCAGCGGAAGAACCAGGCCTCTCTTCGTGTTGAATACGGCCCCGAGGTAAGTCAAACGTTGCACTGGGAGCAGCTGACTTTTCGCTCAGTTGATGACCCACCCAAGGTGCTGCAGAAACTGCACCACCCAAGCCATCGCCGCGGCTGACTCCTCTCGAGAACTTGCACAGATCAGCCAATCGTCCAGGTAGGGATGGACTTGAATTCCCTCTTTTCAAAGAGCCGCCGCTACCACTACCATAACTTTGGTGAAGGTGTGAGGAGCCGTCGCCAGACCAAACAGTAACGCTCAAAACTGAAAATGCTCCATGGGGACTGCGAACCGCAAAAAACGCTGATGCTCTGGACGAATCGGAATGTGCAGGTAAGCCTCTGTGAGATCTATGGAAGAGAGACACTCTCCCGGCCTCACTGCTCAAATAACCGAGCGTAGGGTCTCCATTCGAAAATGTGGCACCCGCAAGCACCGGTTTACGTGTTTGAGATCCAGAATCGGACGAAACGAGCCTTCCTTCTTGGGCACCACAAAGAAAATCGAGTATCAACCTACACCACACACTGGTCTAGAGGTACTGGAACCACCGCCCGCAGATCCAATAAGCGCTGAAGGGTGTCCGCGACTGCTCGGCTCTTTGCACGAGTACTGCAGGGAGAAAACACAAAGGCCTCCGACAACGGAGCAGCGAACTCCAGAGCATAGCCATCACGGATGATCTCTAACGCCCAGAGATGGGAGGTTATGGCGGCCCAGACGGAGAGAAATCCCTGCAAACGTCCTCCTACCGGAATCTCCGCCTGGACCAGCCTCCCTTCATTGTGGTTTCTTAGAAGGGGTTTGCTGCGAGCTGAAGAAACCTCTGCCAAAACCCCTGGCCCCTCGAAAGGACTGACCCCTGGAAGGAAATCGACCCCTCTGGTACGGCACAAACCTAGACCCTCGAAATCTACGAATCTCTCTATTGTGCCCTCTCTGCATAAGATTTGTCTTAGCCCCTCTAGGCTTATCCTCCGGAAGCCGACCCCCTTTTGAGTCGCCTAAATCCTTCACAATCTTTTCCAATGCTTCCCCAAAAAGTAATTTGCCTTTATATGGAAGCTTACTAAGGCGGGACTTAGAGGACGTATCCACCGCCCAATTCCGCAACCAAAGAAACCTCCGAGCCGCTATAACCGAAGCCATGGACTTTGCGGAAATCCTGATCAAATCATAAAAAGCGTCCGCTAGGTATGCAGCGGCCGATTCGAGCTTAGCGCCTTCCGGCGACGAATCCTCCTGCTTCAAGGCGGCCTGCTCTCCCTGAATCCAGCGAATAGCCGCCCTGGATACAAACGCTCCGCAAACAGACGCTTGCAAGGCTAGAGCATTAGCATCAAAGGCCTGTTTCAGAAACGCTTCTAACTTCCGATCCTGAACATCCTTCAGGGCTGCACCCCCTTCTACTGGAATTGTGGTCTTCTTCGTAACTGCCGATACCTGCGCGTCGACCTTAGGCATACGCAATAACTCCCTCTCTTCGTGAGGGACCGGGTAAAGGCGCGCAATCGAACGCCCTCTGCTTAAGCTAGCCTCCGGGCACTCCCACTCAGACTCTATCATTTGCTTAATCACTCTGTGCATAGGGAAGCAGCGCTGTTCCTGCTTAAAGCCCTGCAATAAGGGATCCTCCAGAGGCTCCTGTTGCAAAGAAGGAGGCACGATATTTAAGGCAGCGAGGGACTGAACAATCAGCGCTCCCAGCTCTTCCTTACGGAACACCCTAAAAACATTAGGATCCTCTCCCGGCCCCAGTTCCCCTTCTTCCAACTCCTGAGGCCAAGACTCCAGACCTATCTCAGAGGAGATTTCCCCCTCTTCAGGCAGCAGAGAGTCAGAGGATTGAGGATCTAGCTCCTCGGAAGAAAAATCCCTACCCAGTAGCTGAGAGGAGGGGCCCTCACCGGGATCTGACAGTATGGATTCCTTTTGCATAGAAGGTCCCTGACCTACTGGAGCTGTACACTCCACCGGGTGAGACAACTTTAACAAATAGGCTTTATGTAAAGCCAAAATAAAATCAGGAGAGAAAATAGAGGCCAAAGTCCCTTGAGACCCAGGAGACAATACTTTGCTGTTGTCTGCTCCTGTAGGCTCTTTATGTGATTTTGACTTTTTTCCCAGAGCGCTGCAAAAGCGCGGGAACAGGAGCGGTGTCTGAGGGAAGCGTGGCTGCCGTTGCCGCTGACAGCTTCTTTCCCTGCGGCTTTTCCCCCGACAGCTCCCTGGAGCCTGAGCTCTCCATCAGGAAAGAAACAATCTAACTAAGCTTATCGCAACTACCCGCAGCCCCCGCAGGTCGAAAAAAGCCCGCTGAAGCCTGCAGCCAAGAAAAAAATACCGGCACTCAGAAAATGGCCGCCCTCAGTTCCCGCCGGCGGCAAAAACAAGCACCCGATCAGAAACGAGCCCGAAAACTCAGCAAGAAGACCGTAGCTTACCTCAGCTACTAACAGGCAGAAACCGTCTCTAGTCTCCGCTGCTAGCAAAGGATTGAGACGAAAGGAACCGTTGCGGGAAGAGGATACTGGGGCCCCCAGCTCCTGACAACCCTGATTAAGCACAGCGGAACCTCTGGAAGCAGGCTCTGCCCCAGAATTTACAACCAAAATAACAAACCCAAGTAAATAGAAAGATCGCTGATGTATACGAGCCCCCTACTCCCCTACTTCAAAGGAATAAGGGAGCAGTGCTTGCTATGATGCCCTGCTAGGGCCAGTGAGCAAGGTTCCTCTCAGTAAAAACTGAATACCCAAGTTGTCTCTTGTTTTTGTCTCCTCTAGTCTTTTTTTTTTATATTAAACTTTAACTTCTAAAAACAAAAAACTACCCCCCATTGTCTGACCACTTCGTCTCTCCTGGGAGCCTGCCAGAGATACGTCCACTCTAGCTGCTGAGGACTGAAGACTGACTTGCTAACACCAGAGGGAGCTATTGCATCTGTTAACAAAAGTTTCAGCATTCAGTCCTCAGCTGCTAGAAGGGATTGACTACCCAACTGTTCCTGGACTGGCTCGGAGAGACGAAGAGGAAATAGTTATTTCCAAGTTATAATGCCCTGTTCAATGTAATTTCAGTTTGTTCAATGTAAACCGCACTGATGCAGAATAGCGCGGTATATAAGAGAATGTAAATAAATAAATAAATAAATAAGTGGTGGTTTACATATAATATAACAATGAACATTACATTGAACAATAATAAACTTACATAACTAACAAAGTTTATTACATAACTATAATACATTAACTATGTACAATTTGGGTGAGCTAGGGGGTGTTGGGGTGAGACAGGGAGGGAAGGGGCCTCGCTTGTCTACGTGTTAATGTAGATAGGAGTGAGGAAATAGCTGAGTAAACCTACCTCATAGCAGCTAAATCTCACTGTTATACATAGTAACATAGTATATGACGACAGATAAAGACCAGTATGGTCCATCTAGTCTGCCCAGCAAGGCAGCAAGAGTAGGTGCACCTGCCGCTCCGTGCAGGTTATCCCTCTCCATGCCTTTGTTTAGAGGTGTACCTACTGCTCCGGGTAGGTCACCCCATTTGTTGAGATATAACAGATAGTTATGTTTATTTTGCTGTTGCTATAAAAAAAGATCTACCCTTGGGGTATCGGTGTGTCTTCAAAGACTTATGTTTTGATACCTGAGATCCATAAGAGGAAGATGCCCTTGATGACGTTGATGCTAAAGACACTGCATCTGAGGCAGAGTGGGCCTAACTTTGCAGCTTGATTCTGCAGGCCTCTCTTTGTCATTTTCCTATATAAAGGACACTCAGAAGGCTGGTAGTCAGGCCCAAGGCATTTGAGATACTAGTCATGGGTGTCGGTCACCGAGATGGTACCGCCTCACTTAGAACATTTCTTAAAACTACCAGCTGGTTTTTCCATAATGCCGAAGCAAATAGTAGACTTAAGGCCTAAAATGGCGTTGATGTGCCCAAGAAAGTTCTAATTCACTTTTTAGAAAAAGAAAGAAAGAAAAAAAAAAGAGAATAGAAAAGAACAGACTGCAGTCGGTCCCGGCATCGACAGGAAGGCAGAAACAACCAAAAAGAAATAAAATAAACAATTTTTTTGCGATGACAGGATTTTCTTCCTGCTGGCTCTGCAGAAATCGAAGAGCTGAGGAGGGAGAGTTGGGAAGGCAGGAAGGTAGCGACGCAGGTGCAGTGGGATGTTCCCAAAAGCTTTCCTATTGAACAATGGCGAGCGTTCCCACGCGAGCTCCGTCAGTACCGATGTCACCCATATGTGAAGACTACATTCCTGCTTGTCCTGGAGATAGGGGATCCGCTATGTCTGTCTCATGCCATTTTGAATTCTGTCACTGTATTTGCCCCCCACCACTTCCATCAGGAGGGCTTTCTAAGCATCCACCACCACCCATTCCAAACTGTTAATGGTGGTGGGTGCTTCCCATTGATATTCAGTGCCACCGTCGATCCGTATAGCAGCCAGGCCTGGCTCAAGGGGTTATGGCACCTTAAGCAACTTTTACTTCTGTACCCCTCTCTGGGCCACTTCAGCTGTGCGAGTCATACAAATAGGGGTAAATTTTCAGCCACAAATCACAGACTTAAGTTTAAAGCTGGCACCAGCTATTAACTTAATCCATACCTAGCATCTGTATAGGCAGCAGAGCTGAAACTACAGATAGTGCTGTGATCGTGTTGGATAATTTTTGTGACCTGCCCTCGTTCCTCCCTTAAGATAGTAGGCAAACAGATAGATAATATCTGGCCACTGAATGACTGCAATAAATAGAAATTACACTTACCTGTTAATTGTCGTTCCTTGAGTGACGACAGTTTAGTCCTCCACCTCTGGGTTGTGCACCTCCTCCTGCAGCTTGGAGACTGGGCATGTCAAAGTTGTGACATCACTGGATATAGCCTGCTGGTATCTCCCATCAGCCCCCAGTGTACTATTGACAAAGCAAACTTAAAGGAACAACAAATAAGTAACTATACCATAACTTTAAATAACTCTCCATTCCTCAACCTGAGGAACCTTTTTAACCTTATCAGTCTTATATTTTCTTTTTTTTTTTAACTTTACATTCACGTCCCCCCTATGCAAACATGTCTCCTATACCATCCCCTCGTTTAAATAAGAGAGAAGGAAGAAACAACGGAGAGGGATACTCACTGCGATCTAGAATCTGAAAGGATCTGTCTACTCCTTGAGATTGATGCTCCACTCCGCCTGAAAATAAACTCTGAAGAAATCACACCCCTGGGCGGAAATGAGGACTAAACTGTCGTCACTCAAGGAACGACAATTACCAGGTAAGTGTAATTTCTATTTCCTTATCGTTCCTCCAGTTTAGTCCTCCACCTCTGGGATGTAGCAGAGCAGTAATCATTGGGAGGGACCTAACCAGCCAACTCACCACACCGTCGACCCGGAACAGGCATCCTTTACTGCCAGAACATTTAGGCAGTAGTAGTTACTTAGGGAATGAAGAGACGACCTGGAAGCTGCTCTAACAATCCCCCCTGGTGGAATGACACAGTGATCCACCCATGAAGCTGCTTGCGCCCTGGTAGCAAGAGTAAGAAAGCCCCCCGGAATCGTACAACCTCGCCACCAGAATGCTGAGGCAACCACCGCCTTAACTCAGTGTGAAATGGCCGCCTTCGCTGCTGCTTCCCCTTCGCGGGGAACTCCAACCAACACACAAAAACAAAGAAATGAACGCCGCATCCTGCATTTTATGTTTCCTATCGGCGTAAGCTACGAATAAAAACCTCCCCTTCCAGAAAAACCGAGAACTGGAAGAGAAACCAATAGGCTCAGGAGAAAAATCAGATACCACCTTTTGGAAGGACGACGGGACTGGTCGCAAACACCACCCTCTATCCAGAAAGGGTGAAAACGGCTCATTACATGACAACGCCTGAAACTCCGAAACTCGTTGCTCCGAACAAAGAGCTATCGAAGCCACTGTCTATAACAGCAAATCCTTTACCGATGCCTGGAGTAAAGAATCAAAGGGCTCTTTAGTTAACGCCTCTAAGGCCCAATCGTGATCCCACGGCGGCACCTGAACTCTCCTTGAGGAGCGCAGTCGGGTCCCAACTTAAGGAAACGCCACACATCGATCCGAACACCTAGCGCTATTCCCTCCACAGAACCTCTACAGCTGGAAACAGTCACCAGCTGGACCCTCTAAGGAACTGGCCGCTAGTTCCTTCAGATACTGTCCTGCAGAGAACTCAGACCAAGGATACAGACACCTTTGTTGCCCGGACTTGCCGCCGTGAACAGCAGCCTTCAAAAAGGCGCTAAGCACGGACCTATGTACCAGACGCAGCCTGCCTCCTTGCTCTCAACAAGGTGGCGAAGACTGCCGCAGAATAACCCTTCTTCTTCAGTCCGGCCCATTCAAAGGCCAAACCGTAGGCGGGCACCGATCCACCTGAGACATTCGTCACAGACCTAGCCGCAGCAGAATGTCCGCTACCGGCAACTTCTAGGAAATGCCCGTCGAGTAAGCGAATGAAATCAGCCTAGTACGGCCGTCTCATCCAACTGGGCGCTACCAAGAGTACCTTTCCCCGAAAGCCTCGATATGCTAACTACTTGCCCTGTGAGAGCCCACGGGGAAAGGACAAGACAAAGACTTAACTGGGAGCTTACTGAGCCTCGACTTGGACGAACCATCAGCCACCCCATTCCTCCACCAGAGAGACCTCCAGGTGAACCCCAAGGAAGCCAATAATATTAGCTAGCGCTCGAATTAAACAATAATGCACATTTGCCACATAAAGCAAATCAGGCTCTAGTCGATTCAACTCCCTGATCCTTTCCTTTTCCAGGCGAGTAGACTGCCGCAAACACTGCGACCACCTGAAGCATGCTCTCGCCCCCCCAGGCTCCACAAATGGGAGCTTGTAAGGACAGAGCATTGCCCCCAACGATCGCTTCAGTGAACCATCTACTTTCCTATCTTGCGCTAAAGAAGATTGCTAGGGCTCTCTTCCATACAGTGAGTCCACACCCCCTGGTAGTGCAAGGTGTGCACCCACCCACGTAGTACTCAGGCCTGCCCCTGCTTAGCCTCAAAATGTCAATCAAGAACAGGCGAATTCAGGACAGCTGAATAGGGGGGTTTTTTGTTGTTTTTTTTTCAGAAAGACATCTCTTAACCAAAAGTTCCTTCAGCATATGTTAAGAGAAGCTCTTTTCGTGCCAATAATATGAAGTAGAAAGAACTCCCAATCACAGGCATACTAATCCACGGCCTTCCTGCTAGAGTAACGCCCCATTCCGTCTGACTGCACAAAGATGGACTTTATATTTTAAGTTCAACTAGCACCTGGTGTTAGGAAATACAGCTTTCTCATTCCGCAGCGGCAATTGAGTCAGCAATGAAGAGGCCGAGAAACTGCAGACAAGTTCCCATTATACCACCTGGAAAAGACTCCACTTTTAGACCACTGAAGCAAAAAAGCATGCAAGAGTGCATTGTGCCCTGCCAGTAGCTGATTGAATTTAAATGATTCAGTGTATGCAGGGCATTTTCCAGAGAACGCAAGGTCCCTCATCAAGGCTGCCTCCACATTCACAGTCTAAACCGGCAGCCATCTTGGCTGATGCCGATCAGCGTGGAAGCCATCTTATAAGCCCAGCATATGATGTATGCCTACTAGAATCTGAGCTGCTGCTATTGCTGCTAGAGAACTAGCCTGGCTGTGTGCTTCTGGCCCCCATTAAGGCATTCGCTGAACACTAGCAGATACTCTCCGTACTGGAGAACCTCTGATAAATGGAATGGGAGCATAGATAGCTTCAGAGGCCAGAGTTCTATTTTGCAACCTCTCTCCGCTGAGCTGCCTTTTCCATATGTAAAATTAAACCACATATAGCCAAAATTAAGACATTACAAATCTACCGTAAAATCTTATAATTTGGGCAAAGCCAAACTAAACGGGAATATTTTCCATTAAGAAACCACACAACTATAAAACCCCTCTCATGACATAATGCTTATGGCAGAGCATTCCACATCTGTGGACTGGCCATGGCGCTCACCCAAGCACCTGTTACAACCGTCCAAGAGAGTTATCACCATAATTCCTTTTGACTTGAATATGTTTACAGCGGATCATAACGCTATATCACAGCAGCTAAGCCAAAATATTACCCTGCCATATAAACCGACTTTAACGCTTTATAGGACCTTCTATGGATAGCGGAAGGAGATTCTTGTAAATCAACGTAGCTATGCCCTTTTTTTTTTTTTTTTTTAAAGTATAGGACTCCAAAAACCAAGTTTCCGCCAACTCCAATGAAATCAAAGCAGATCAGCTAAAATTACCCAAACTGCTCCTACAGCTTTGCAAGAAGCTACCAGCCCCCGCTGCACCCAGCTTTCCTCCCCCCCTTATCCTGAGGGATTCAGTTTTGCAAGACGCGTTGCACACCCCCTGCCAGCCTCCTGCGTCTGCCAGGGAGCTGAAGAGCGAAATAGAGAGTAGAACCCCTGGAAGCAAACAGTGTCCCAACTTTGGGGTTCAGGACGCAAAAGGCCACCGAATAAATCAACAGTGTTAGCTAAAAATGAACAAGGCTATCTCTCACTAAAGAGAGTTTCTTTTTCTTTTTGAAATCCCACCGAAGTCCGTGGGACCCAAGCCTTCGAACACAGCCCCTTAACGCTGTGCATTAACCATAACCAGAGAAATGAAATGAAATGAAATCCTGCTCTAGAAATAGATGAGAATTTTCCTGGGAAGGGCATGCTAAGTGGAGCTATGAAACACACAGGCACCCCCCGGCCTTCCTGCAGTCAGAGAAATAGCAGTGGGATACACCGACAACCTTGCAAATGGAGGTCTTAGAGGTTGCTGCCTGTGTGAACCTGATGAGTAATACGATTTTGTATTTTACCACCCCCTCCAGGGATGGGGGCACTGAATACTATATGTGATTCATGAGCAGCGCTGCCATCCGGTGGCCTTTAGGGCACCAGAGCCCAACAAACGATACAGAAGTTAAGAGCTTTAACCCTTTGAAGGCCTACTTTAAATTTTTAATCCACAGTCTGCAGCCAGGTTAATTGTTGCATATTTCAGGAAAATTGTACCCGTCTTATTCAATATGTTCTAATAGTGATTTTCCTTCTGCTATGGTCATGTATTATATACCATTTGATAGGAATATTTAGTCAGAATTTTGGATCCCGAGAGTTTTGGGCTCGGCCTGGAAAGGGCTAAGGTATTGACTGCTGGCTCCTAAATTTTTAAGCTGGCTCCTTGATTCCAAGAAAATTTGTCAAGGCTTGTTTTTGGAATAGTAAAAGTTATTTAAGTTTGTTTTTATTCTGTCCCTATATGTATAGGGACCCTCTGTGTCTGTACATGCCTTTTTGAATTGTCCCTGTTTTGGCCCCACCACCTCCACTCGGAGGGTGTTACAAGCATCTACCACTTTTTCCGTGAAAAAGTGTCTCCAGATGATGCTTTTTAAATTTACCTCCTTTCAGCTTCATTTCATGTCATCTTGTTCTACAGATTCCCCATCTTTGAAAGGTTTGTTCACGCCTGTGACTGTGTTGTTGCCCCTGCCAACTTCCTACATTTCAAATGCATTCCAGTCAGTCATAGCACTCACAAAGCAAGACTATTACGTCCACCTGACTAACTCTTGCCTCTGACACTTGTTGTCTCCGACTCTCAACTTTTTTTTTTGAGATGTCATACTGGGTCAGACCAAGGGTCCATCAAATCCAGAATCCTGTTTCCACCAGCGGCCAATCCACATCATAAGTACCTGTCAGGTTCCAAAAAAGGTACACTGCTTATCCCGGGGTAGACAGTGGATTTTTCTGATCCTTTTTAATAAGGTTTATGGACGTTTCCTCCAGGAACTTGTCCAAAACATTTTTTTAACTAAACTACACTAACAGCTCTTACCTATATCCTCTGGTAACGAATACCAGAGTCTGATTATGCACTGAATGAAAAAATATTTTCTCCGATTGGTCTTAAATGGGCTATACTGTAGCTTCATTGTGTTCCCTAGTCTTTCTACTTTTTGAAGCAGGAAACAAATCTACACTTACCCATTCCACCCCATTCATTATTTTATAGACCTCTATCATATCTGTCCTCAGCCATCTTTTTGCCAAGTTGAAGAGCCCTAACCTTTTAAGCCTTTCCTCATAAGGGTAATCCCTTCATCCCCTTTACCATTTAGGTGGCTCTTCTCTATACTTTTTCTAAATTTTGCTATATTCTTTTTTAGGATATAGCGATCAGAGATGCACACAATATTCAAAGTGCTGTGGCACCATGGAATGATATAGAAGCATTATAATATCTTTTGTTTTATTCTCCATTCCTTTCCTTATGATTCCTAGCATTCTAGTTGCTTTCTTGGCCACCACTGCTGCTACACACTGGGCAGAGGTTTTCCATGTATTAGCCATGATGATGCCCAAATCCTTTTCCTGGGTGGTGGTTCCTAATGTGGAACTTTGCATCATGTAACCGTAGTTTGGGCTATTCTTCCCTAAGTTGCCTGCATAGAACTGCTACCCATTGCTGCTTGAACTGCTACCATTGTTGCTTAGAGCTTGAACTGTTACCATTGCCTGCGTAGAACTGCTACCCATTGCTGCTTGAACTGCCACCATTGCCTGCTTGAACTGCCACCATTGCCTGCTTGAACTGCCACCACTGCCTGCTTGAACTGCCACCACTGCCTGCTTGAACTGCCACCATTGCCTGCTTGAACTGCCACCACTGCCTGCTTGAACTGCCACCATTGCCTGCATAGAACTGCTACCCATTGCTGCTTGAACTGCTACCATTGTTGCTTAGAGCTTGAACTGTTACCATTGCCTGCGTAGAACTGTTACCCATTGCTGCTTGAACTGCCACCATTGCCTGCATAGAATTGCTACCCATTGTTGCTTGAACTGCCTGCATAGAACTGCTACCCATTGTTGCTTGAACTGCTACCATTGTTGCTTAGTGCTTGAACTGCTACCATTGACCGCGTAAAACTGTTACCCATTCTTTGCTCGAACCTTGCTGCCCACTACCATGGTCCCACATTTCATTGTCATTCTCTTCCTCTTCCTCCCTAACTGCCTCCCCTCCTATGAACATCCTCCCTCCTCTTCCCCCTGCCCTCCCCCTACTCTCCTCACTTCTCCCTCCACTTTGCCCCCTAGCCTAGCACCCGTTCCAGAGCCTCTCCACATTATTCCCCGCATTCAACCTGCCCCCCTCTCCACCTACCTCACTTCTCCCTCTGTTCTGCCCCCTAGCCTAGCACCTGCTCCTGAGCTTCTTCACACCATCCCCCCTCTCTCTTAGTACGGTGGAAGCGAGGATGGGGTTGCCTATCTCCACTTTACCACACTCCCTAATACTCATTCTCCTTCTATCATCAGGTAACATCAACCCCAACCCTGCCCCCCCCCCCACCAATTTCTCTCCCACACTAAAGAAAGCTCCTCACGTACCCTATCTAATCTCATCCACATCCCGCTCCTCCGTCCTTTCGCCCTCCCCCATTCATCCCACAGTCACTCAACCTTTCATTTCAACTCCAACCCTACCCCCAAATATAATCCCCCACATAACCTATCTGATACCATCAATTTATCCCTCACTTCCCCCCCCCCTCATGTCCCTCTTGGAGAGCACATACACCCAGACATATCCACCCACACCCTACTCCCTCTAAATCTCGGTACTACCCTAGAAATATACCCCCACGCTACTCTAAAAAGAAATCTCGATACTACCCTAGAAATAGACCTCCACGCTACTCTAAAAAGAAATCCACATGTAACTTATCCAATCTTATCCATATCCCTCTCCTCCCCCCCCCCCCTCTGCTCTCCCGTTTACTTGCGCCCTATGGAACGCATGCTCAGTCACTAGAAAAACTACTTTTATTCACAATCTCTTCATCTCTAATGCCCTACACCTTCTTGCCCTGACCGAGACCTGGCTCCCCCCAGATGACACCGCATCCATTGCCTCTCTCTGCTATGGGGGCTACCAATTCTCCCATACACCTCGATCTACTGGCCGCGGTGGTGGCATTGGCCTCCTACTCTCCCCCTCCTGCCAATTCCAACCCCTCCTGCCACCCCAATCACACTCCCCCCTTTCCTTTGAAGTCCACTCCATTCGCCTCCTCACACCACTTCCCCTCCGTGTAGCTGTTATTTATCGCCCACCCGACAACTCCAAATCAACCTTCCTCACCGACTTCGACTCCTGGCTTTCTGCCTTTATGGATCCCTCCTCCCCCACTCTCATTCTTGGCGATTTCAACATTCACGTCGACAACCTCTCCGACCCCCATGCTTCAAAGTTCCTCGCTCTTACCTCCTCGTTTGACCTCCAACTCTGCTCCACTGCCCCTGCACATCTACACGGCCACTGCCTTGATCTAATACTCTTCTCCAATTCCTCTCCCTCAAACCTCCGCAAATCAATCCTTCCCTCATCTGACCATTGTCAGCATACAGCATGACATTATGCCTAGCATAGGTTTCATGGCTTTTCCCAGACCTTGGCCTGCAGGCTGCTCTGACACCCTGGTGATGTCACATAGGACGTCTCCAGACTTGATGGGCTTAGCATGCCTGATGCGATTAGTCTGCAGGACAACAGCCCCTCCTTGCTAATCAGGTGATAACAGACCTCAAACAGACCAAAGTATGACAAAGGGAGGTGCTGGAAAAGGAGAACTTCACTATAAATACAGAGGAGGACAAAAATACTCTCTCTTCCTATTCATCGGATACTTCTTACTATGAGACTCTGACACACACTTCTCTTTACCCCCCCCCCCTTTTTTTCTCTCTCTCTCCCACACCCAGGCACACACATCGAGTCATTGATATACACGGAAGCAGCTCGGTAACCACTATATACCTCTGTTCTGTACCCATGTAAGAGGCCTATTTCTATATAAAAACCTTTTTTTCAAACCACACTAGTTTGGTTGTCTGCGAAGTGGACCCAGGACCAACAGGAGAGTAACCGAATGTAGGAAGCAGCAAAAGGTTACATTTATGGGGGCTCGTCTCAGGTTTCGCAGCGGATCTCCAGTTGGGTAAGTAATAATTTTGTTTGATACATTAAAGTACATTTCAGACAGGGTGCGACAGGAAAATCAAAAGCCCTTGTGATCATTTACAATTTACAATTTTGGGTTACAGGCTGGATGACACGTTAGTGAAAAGACTCTAGACAGGCAGAGTGCCACTATTTAGTGAAATATTCCAATGATACCTTTGTTTTGTGGGTTTAGACAAGGTGAGATTTTTATTGTCAAAAGGCTCTGTAATAATCCTGGATTTTAATATTACATACACCTAGTGATATTACATAGGGTGGCTTGCAATTTTCTTATTTTTATATATAAGCTTGCAAAGGTTCAGTACAAGGCACAGATTTTTCTAGAGTAGTTGAGCGGCTAAGAAAAGACAGAGTGATAGTCCAGCTTTGTTTGGGAAGTGGTACACAATTAAACAGTCCCTCATTGAATATAAATTCACCATAAAATTCCACCCTGTTAAAGGGTGGTAAGCACTTTGTATTCAGGTATAATTTTAAGGTATGGTCTTTACGCCAATACTCTGTACTGAACACCCATAAAATTTATGTCATTCCAACTATAATTCTAAGTCCCACGTCTTCATAAATGTGAGCATTCCTCTTTCCAAGGTTGCACATTGAGATAGTCGCATAAAACAAAATAAACACAATAAACACATTAGGGTAGACCCCGGTACCAATTACAGTCCTTCTGCAGTCTCAAATATGGATGCCTTTGATTTTAAGGAACTGAAAGAAATGGTACTGACATACTGTAAGAGAAAAGGTGGTCCCTTTGAAGGGGAATTCCCTGAGGCATCATGGTATAATATTCAAAGACAAATGTTAAACCATTATCAAGAATTCAAAAAGAAAACAAATAAAAGAAAATGCCTTTTTATCCAAGGCATGTGCAGGGGGCTCATTAGCATGAAACAGGACAATACTGAACTGACTACTCAGTGTACACAATTAACCAAAGACCTGGAGGAGGCACAAATTTGCATTTCCATGCAACGTGCTCAGGTAATACAAGCCACAAACTCCTTTATAACTGTTAGTGAGCAATTAGAAGCACTTAAACTTGAACTGAGGCACGTTAAGGATGAATTGGCCTCTGAAAGACAAAAGAAATATAAGCCCTGGCCAACAACCATTTCTCCCTCAGCCCCCCCTGCCTATGACACACCCTATAAGCCATGCATCCAAGCTATTGAGAAACAAAAGAACACAGAAGTATATATAGCAGGGATTAGGAATGGGAAAAATAAAGATGAATCAGACAGTACAGAGGAAGAAAATCCTAATAGTTTATCTCAGCCAGAACAGAGCAATAACCAGGACCTGTGTCAGGAGGATAATTCCGACGACTCAGACCCAGCACCCAGTACCGAACTCAGAGCACCAGTTAAAGTGATGCTGCAGGACTCATTAAAAGATAGGGACATTGAAAGGATAGCTGAGAAAGCTGGCCCTATGCCTTTGAATGTAAATGAATGGTGCAAATGGGCCACTGATATTCTGATTCAATGGGGTCTAGGGAAATACAGAAGGAAACAATCAGACTTTGATAGACTTATGCATCTGGCTCTGGGGCCACACTATTATAAATTTGGCTCTCTCACTCACCCATACCAGTTGGTTAAAAGGGGTATTGAAAAACTATTTCACTGTTCCCCAATACAAGTATTTAAAATTATTTCACCTCTACCAAATGATATACTGGAACAGTTTGCATATAGAGCCTGGATTTTAAATTCAGTTCTTAATGAGCAGGAGTCCTGTCCCAATGCAGAAGATTATGGGGAGAGTACGCATAAGGCATTTTTATTAGTATTACTATCCCCTGAGATTACAAAACACCTTCGGCTATTTTCGGAAGACCCTAAAGCAACCCCTTTCGATACTTTAATGCTCAGAATTGGGTCTGTTTCGAAGACTCAGCCCTCGCAGGTCATAACAGTATCAGAAGCACGGAAGTGGCAAGCTGATGGATCCTCTCAGTACACAAGAAACACAGACAAAGGATACAGAGGACACACACCTTGGAGAGGACAAGGCAGAGGCACTTTTAGAAATTCCTCAGGTTACATTCCTTTTCAAGGGCTCAAAGCACAGAGAGATGGATTAGAAAAGGAGAACATTAAATGAGAACAGGACAAACACATACTGCAGGTAGAACTAGATAAATTAAAACAGGACTTACAAGCAGCTTAGGACAAACACAAGGCTAGTGCATAATGGTGTCCTGACCTTCTGCGTTCAGATATCAAAATGTCTCAAGCCTTCATAGCCCAGCCTGCCTCCGTTCCCTCAGTAGAGGACTCGATTCCAGAGCCTCTGGATGATGAAACAGATACAGGCCCAGAATACAGTTTAAGGCTTGTAACATCCTTGATACTGGACTCTTGTGGACGCCCCAATGTTTTCAGCAGAATAGGGGGTCAGGATAAACTAGCTTTGATTGACACCGGGGCTGGAATTAGTTTTACAAACAGAGCTTCTCCCACTGCAGATCAGGAAAATATGGAAGTTTATGAAATTCAAGGAATTAATGACACAGCTTCCCAGTGTGTGGCTATCCCAGTTAAATGGGGTATCCCGGTGCACAGGGAAAGCACAGTTACTTACCTGTAACAGGTGATCTCTGGGAACAGCAGGAATTAGTCCTCACATATGGGTACGTCGGAACCGACGGAGCCTGCGCGGGAAAGCTCCCCAGCTTCCTAGAATGGAAGCTTTTGGGACCTCCCACTGCACATGCGCGCTGCCTTCCCGCCTTCCTGAACAGCTCTCCTCAGTTTCGAGTTTATAGCTGAGACAATAGAGAGAGGACAGGAAGACAGATAGATAGAAGATACAACTCCTAGGGGAGGTGGGTGGGTTGTGAGGACTAATTCCTGCTGTTCCCAGAGATCACCTGTTACAGGTAAGTAACTGTGCTATCTCCAGGAACAAGCAGGAATAAGTCCTCACATATGGGGACTCCCTAGCTGAGATGCCTGGGAGATCCCCCTCCAAGGGTTCGCCATCTTCGTATGGATCTCAGGCATCCATCCTGGGAAGGTGGGCAGGAGTTGTCTAAGAATGGAACAGGTGTTTGAGGACAGCCTGGCCAAACAAGGCATCCCGGCGGGAGTCCTTGTCCAAACAGTAATGGGCTGTAAAGGTATGAACCGAGGCCCAGGTAGCGGCTCGACAGATCTGATCAATGGAAACAGAGTGCAGATGAGCCATAGAAGTTGCCATGGCTCTCACATTGTGAGCTGTGACATGGCCTTCCAGAGAAATGTTTTTACTCTGGTAAGCAAAGGAAATACACTGAGCAATCCAATTGGAAAGTGTACGCTTGGAGACTGGAAGTCCCAAATGTGAAGGATCAAAAGCCACGAAAAGTTGAGAAGACTTTCGATGTGGCTGAGTCCTATTAAGGTAAAAGGCTAGAGCTCTTTTACAATCCAGAGTATGAAGGTTCCTCTCTGCACTGGATGCATGAGGAGCCGGAAAAAAGACAGGTAGATATACCTCTTGATTAAGATGAAAAGGCGAGACCACTTTGGGCATAAAGTGGGGATTCGTCCTAAGGACCACCTTGTCATGATGAAATCTTGTATAAGGTGGATTAGCCACTAGAGCCTGCAGTTCGCTGAGCTCAAAAGGTGGCTTCATAAGCTGACCAAGCACTAGATTCAAATCCCATGCGACCGGGGGGGTCTGATGGGAGGTTTAGTGAGAGTCAGGCCTCTCATGAATCTTGCAACAAGAGGATGAGAGGAGATAGGTTGTCCATTTATAGGTTTCAGGGATGCTGAAATAGCACTTAAATGGACTCTTACAGAATTCGTCTTAAGGCCTGCATTGGAAAGATGCAGGAGATAGTCTAAGAGGGAATTCAAAGGAAGTGCCAGAGGGTCAAGGCCCTGCTGAGCACACCAAATGGAAAAACGTTTCCATTTGAAAGCATAAGACCGCCTCGTGGAAGGCTTCCTAGAGGCATGAAGGATATCTTTCACAGGTTGAGAAAGATTAAAGTCTTGAAGACTTAAGCCTTCAGTAACCAAGCTCGGAGATGTAGGGATTTGGGGTTTGGGTGCCACAAAGTCCCCTCCTCCTGAGACAGAAGGTCTGGTGCAGCTCCTAAGTCCAGGGAGGATCCCTGGGAGAGCTGTAGAAGCAGAGGGAACCACACTTGGCGTGGCCAGCGTGGAGCTATGAGGATCATAGAGCCGTGATCTCTCTGGAGTTTGAACAGAGTCTTGGGAATCAGCGGAATGGGTGGAAAGGCATATAGGAACGCCTGACCCCAATGGAGGAGAAAGGCGTCCGTGGCCTGAGCTTCCTGACACGGAGTCCTGGAACAGAACCGGGGAAGTTTGGCATTCCACGGACTTGCAAAGAGGTCTATGTCCGGGGTCCCCCATTCCTGAAAGATTCTGCTTATCTGGTCCACGTGTAGGGACCACTCGTGTGGCAGCAGAACTGTCTGCTCGAACTGTCTGCTCGAACTGTCTGCTCGAGAGTTTTGAACTCCTGGAAGATACACTGCTAGCAGATGAATTTGGTGCTCTCTGGCGAAGGCCCATAATCTGAGAGCTTCGTTGCAAAGCGACAGAGAGCCCGTCCCTCCTTGTTTGTTTATGTAAAACATGGCCACCTGATTGTCTGTCTGAACCAGGACAGTCAGATTGGCAAGGAGGGTATAGAAGACCTTGAGGGCAAGATAAATTGCTCGCAGTTCCAGGAGGTTGATATGAAGGGTGGCCTCCTGTGGAGACCAAGTGCCCTGAGTGGAGAGAGTTAGCAGATGGGCTCCCCACCCCAATTGGGAGGCATCTGTCGTGAGGGTTGCTTGGGGTAGCAAGGGCTGAAAGGGAGCCCCCAACAACAGATTCCTGGTGGATATCCACCAATGGAGGGACCAAGACAGACGGTTTGTATTTGGTCTGAGAGTGCTCCCGACGCCTGAGTCCACTGGGTGGCCAGGGTCCATTGAGCTGCTCTCATATGAAGACGAGCATAGGGCACCACATGTACTGTGGAGGCCATATGGCCCAGGAGGCGTAGCATTTCCCTGGCTGTCAAGTGAGTACTGGACTGGGCTTGGGAGGCCAAGCTCAGCAGACGCTGACCCCGAACCAGTGGAAGGTAGGCTCTTGCAGTGGTGGTGTCCAACTGGGCCCCTATGAATTCTAGAGACTGAGTAGGGCTGAGTTGAGACTTGGGAAGGTTTACCACCAGTCCCAGATACTGCAGAAGGCTCCTTGTGCGGTCTAGGGAAATCTGGGCCTGCGACTGAGTTGGAGCTCGAATGAGCCAGTCGTCCAGATATGGGAATACGAAAATCCCCATGCTTCTGAGAAATGCGGCTACGACTGCCATGCATTTGGTAAAGACTCTTGGGGCAGAGGCGAGACCGAAGGGAAGTACTCTGTATTGGTAATGACTTCCCCTGAACAGAAAGCGAAGATATTTTCTGTGGGATGGATGGATGAGTAGATGTGTATACGCATCCTGCAGGTCTAGAGAACAAAGCCAGTCCTGACTCTGAAGGTATGGAAGGAGAATGCCCAAAGAGAGCATTTTGAATTTCTCCTTGTACAGAAATTTGTTCAATTCTCTCAGATCTAGGATTGGTCTGAATCCCCCTGTCTTCTTTGGAATGAGAAAATAGGGGGAGTAGAAACCTGACCCTTGTTGATGAAGAGGAACCTCTTCTATGGCCCCTTGGGCAAGCAGAGAAGAGATCTCCCGACCCAACAGGGCTAGGAGAGGAGATGGAGAATTGAAGGGTCTCACCATGTGATGAGGAGGAAGGTTGGAGAAATGAAGTTTGTAACCCTCTCGGATGATAGAGAGGGTCCATTGCTCTGTTGTGATTTGTTCCCATCTGGGAGCAAAGTGAGCTAACCTTCCAGGTATGGTGAGAGGTTCTGGTTGGTCCAGAACCAGGAAGGGCAAGTTCTCTAGGGGCAAGTCAAAACCCCTGAGGGGGTGGAGCCTGTTGAGCTGCAGTAGCTGCTGCAGGCTTTGCTCTTGCTTGTTTCGTTTGCTGACGTTTAGCCGCAAAACGAGGTTGAGAAGATTGCTGGCCAGTATTGGAAGCATATCTGGCCTTCTTATAATAAGGCCTCTTGAAAGACTTCTTCTTAGTGGGAGTAGAAGTGGACTTAGAAAGTCTCTTAAGGTGGCATTTTCAGCGTCCATTTGAGTGGCTTTAACTTGCCACTCTGCACCGAATAAGTTCTCACCTGTACAGGGCAGATTCCGTAAGCCATCTAGAACCCAGGGTTCCAGATCAGAAGCCTGGAGCCAAGCCAGACGTCTGGCTGCAATAGCAATGCCAGAAGCTCTGCTGGCTCCCTCGAAGGAATCAAAGGCAGCTCTGTTGGAGAACTTAGAAACATCTGAAAGTTGTTTCACAACAGAAAGGAAGTCCTCCTGTTTATCCTCAGGGATAAAGGGGGCAAAATGCCGCACTTTCTTGGCAAGTTCCCCTAGGAACATGCCCATATAGAGGCTGTAGGAATTAATCCTGGCTATAAGCATACTAGCCTGGAAGATTTTCCTACCAAAAGAGTCCAGTGTCTTACATTCCCTTCCTGGAGGTGTAGAAGAGTGCCTTTTAGTACTCTTGATCTTTTTCATTGCAGACTTTACCACAATGGAGTGGTGAGGCAATTGAGTTTTCTGAAAACCAGGAGAAGGAGGGACCCGATACATGGTGTCCAACCTACGGGAATAAGGAGACAGAGTTAAAGGGTTCTCCCAGAAATCCATCAATTGTTCTTGAAGGATTTCATGGATAGGCAGGGTAACTGCTTCTTTAGGAGACTTAGAGTATCCTAAAATATCCAATCTTTTTGACCTTGGTTCCCTTTCAGAGGAGGTAGTGATAGAAAGGCCTTTAGCCATTTCTAAAATAAAGTCCTGAAAGGACAAATCCTCTGGAGGAGACATTCTCCTTTTTGGAGAAGAAGGTTCCTCAGGAAGGTCAAGGGAGAGCTCTGCAGACTCATCAGAGGAGCCAAAATCCTCAGAGGAATCGGTGTATTCTCTAGTTTCCTCCAACGCACGATACGCATACCGATCGGTATCGACATCGGGCGTACCGGGTATGGAAGCGGTATGGAGCGAAAGCCCATACGGTACCGATTTGCGTTTAGAAGAGGAAGGCCTGGGTTCCGGCATGGCGGACGATACCGGAACCGGGCCCGGAACCGCTGGAAGCGGTACCGATGGCGTTGCAGCGTTAATGAAAGCCATGACGGCCTGCTGCATGGATTGGACAGTATTGCCCATAGACGCCACAGCTGCCTGGATGTCGGTACCGGTATGGGCCGGTACCCCAGAGCAGTCCAACAGGTGATCTGTCGAGGCCGTGCCATCGATGTCAACCTGTAGCCCCTGAATTGGCGTTTTGGAAGGCAGAGCTTCCCGCCGGGGCTGTTTGGCTGGGGCAGGGTCCTCAAAACTAAGAGCCTCTCGATGCTTTGAAGGAGATTTGCTCTTTGAGGACTTGCCCACAGAAGGTTTGGTTACCTGAGATCCATCCGGAGATGATGACCTGGATGACTGTGATGTTGGATTCTCTGAAGCAAACAGCACATGGAATTTGTTGGCCCGGTTTTGCAGCCCACGCTTAGACATTTGGGAGCAGGAAGGGCAGTCCGGAATGGAGTGGTCAGGCCCCAAACATTTAAGACACCATTCATGGGTGTCTGTGACTGATATTACAGCAGTACACTTGGTACACTTCTTAAATCCAGGGGCTGGCTTCTCCATGTGGAGAATTCAAGTAGGCCTGAAGGCCTAACTGAAGTGACCAAGTGCTGAAAAATAATAAAAGAAAAGAAAATAATTTTTCAAGAAAGAAAAAGGAAGACCGGCGATACCGGTATCGGTATGGGAAGGCAGGTACGCGGTCTAAAGAAACAAAACAAAAAACTACAATTTCTTCAGCGGTGACAGGATACACGACCTGCTGGCTCCGCGGAAAAAGAGAAACTGAGGAGAGCTGTTCAGGAAGGCGGGAAGGCAGCGCGCATGTGCAGTGGGAGGTCCCAAAAGCTTCCATTCTAGGAAGCTTGGGAGCTTTCCCGCGCAGGCTCCGTCGGTTCCGACGTACCCATATGTGAGGACTTATTCCTGCTTGTTCCTGGAGATCAAAACAATGAAATGTTGGAAACCACTGCCTCCACTATAGTGAACACACCAAAAGAAATAATTGGAATTGACGTTCTCAACCAGTTAAATCTGGTGGTGGATATGGCTAATCTTAAATTGTGGCAGTATACAGGAACTTCAAGTACTTCTAAAACTTTAGTGCATGAAGTCATTCCCATGCAGTTAGCAATGCAGTGCACCAAGGCAGCTCAGCAGTATGATCTGTGTGTAATTCCCTCAGAGGTGGTTGATATTCCAGTCTGGGCACAAGACAAGTTAGATTGTGGGAAAATGAACACAGAAATACTGTTGGAAGGCAAGGATCCTCCACCACAGAAACAATACCCAGTACCTCATCAAGCTATAGTGCCAGTGACTAAAATTGTAAAGATACTGGAAGAGAGGGGTCTGATCAGACCTATTTCTTCCACATGTAATTCACCAGCCTGGCCGATAGTTAAACCGGGGGGTTCCTTCAGGCTCACTATGGACTTCAGTGCCCTGAATCAAGTTTCAAAATCTGTAGTGCCCGTAGTAGCCTCATACCCGGAAATGATCTCTAAACTGAATCCCAAATGTAAATTTTTCTCTGTTTTAGTCTGCCCCTGGCCCTTGAATGCCAGTACAAAACAGCCTTTCAGTGGCTGAATAAACAATATGCATGGACCATGCTGCCACAGGGCTATAAAGATTCACCATCAATCTTTCATAAATACATGTAGGAGGTCCTGTCACTAGTGTCTTGCAGAGATAATATAATTCAGTATGTAGATGACGTTCTGATTCAGTCTGAGAATGAAGCTGTACACTGGAATCATGTAAGAGAAGTTTTAAAAGCCCTCTTACAAGCTGGTCTTAAAGTTAATCCTGCCAAGGCTCAACTGTGCAAATCACAGGTTTCCTTTCTAGGGGTTACAATTGGCGAGGATGGTAAATCTGTAGATTCTCAGAGGATAGACCTGATACGGAAACTTCCACTTCCTACAGATCAGAAATCAATCCAGTCCTTTCTAGGGCTCACGGGTTTCTGTCGTGACTTCCTGCACAACTATGCTGAAGTGGCAGCTCCACTTTCTTCCCTGCTAAAAAGTAAAGGTTATGTTTGGGAGGAAGAACATACAGAAGCTGTAACTAAATTAAAGCACATTCTGACTTCTGCTCCGGTTCTTGCAAACCCAGATCATACACAACATTTTTTTCTGTACCCTGTAGTTGGAGGGAACAGTATAGGTGCAGCTTTAACACAACGCCTAGGAGGAGTAGATCGCCCTATTGCCTTCTGTTCCAGAGTTCTCACTTCTCCCGAACTCGAAATGGGAAACTGTGAAAAACATGTACTAGCTTCCTATGCTGCTATGCAGAAATTTACATACATCATTGGTGCTCAAACCATATACATATGCAGCCATCACAACCCACTCAAATTCATTGTAGAGTGAAAGTTAGCATGTAGCAAGATTAGGACTGAGAGAATAGTCCAGTGGACTCATGTTGCAGGCACAGAATGTAAAGTTTGAATTGTTGAAAGAACCTAACGTGCAAGTGGCTGGAATCTTGCTGGAGGGGCAATCTCATGACTGTCAGTCATCACCCAGTGCCCCTAATCACATGATCTTTAGGGAACTGGGACTAGACAAAATTTCACCTTTTCTTCCTACAGTATATATTGATGGTAGTAGCCAATGTGAAGGAGGCAGGCGACTAGCAGGTTTTGCAATTGTACAATTGGACCCAAATAACCAAGTGGTACTGCAGAGACAGTATTCCTGTGGGTCAGCATCAGCACAGTACTGTGAGCTGGCTGCTTTTGTGGCTTGTATGCAACAATATCAGGATTCACACCCAGAGATACAAATCATTTTAGATTCTGATTATGTCTTTAAAAGTGCCATTGCCCTGTTACCCTGGTGGCTGGCAAATAAATTTAAATCCACAGATGGGTCCACAGTGAAAAATTCATCACTGTGGACTATGGCACAAGAACTGAGTGAGAAGTTTCAGAGAGTACATTTAATTAAAGTGAAGGCACATAGGAAGAAAGGCCCTTTAGTAAAAGGAAACACATTAGCAGACTCACTAGCCAAGGAAGCATGCCATGTAGGCCTCATATGGCCCTGGTATGAGCAGACACGCATGGTCGCTATTGCTACACGTTCCACAGAGTATGAGCAGATAACACCACCAGATTACTTTATAGCACTGCAGACAAAGGACCCTGAACTTTCCAATTTGAGGAAGCTTGTGCAGGATGCCCCAAATAACCTATATCAGCAAACACCCTTTCTCACACTCACTATAGAGAAAGACATTCTATGTGCAAAAAGAGAGGAAGACTTGGTTATAGCTATCTCCAGAGTTCGAGGTAAAGAATGGATGCATTGGGTTCATGGTGCAGGTCCTATGGGACACCTTAAAGCAGAAGAAATGCAGACTATCCTTAATAGGCTGGTATGGAGGCCAGAAATGAAACATGATATACAGGATCATATTTCCTCCTGTGTAATCTGTGCTTCATTTGGGAGGCAACCTAAAAAGAGAAGGGGACAGTTAATGAGAGCACCTCTTCGTGGCCCATTTGAGAGACTGCAAATAGATCATGTGGGCCCTCTTCCATTAACAGCTAGGAAAAATAGATTTTTACTCACTGTTGTTGATTCCTTTTCTCATTGGGTAGAAGCATTCCCTGTTCCAGATCAAACCGCTCGAACCACTGCAGAAATCCTAACTATGCAATTTTTTACATGCTGGGGCATCTCTAAGACTATTGATTCTGATAATGGTCCTGCATTTGTTTCTCAGCTGATCAAGGAATTGTTTGATTTTCTAGGCATAGAACAACTCCTCCAAATTCCGCACCATCCACAGGCAGCAGGGCAGGTAGAAAGAATGAATCAAACAATTAAGGCCCATCTCAGCCCTATGCTTAATCTGACTGGGAAAAATTGGGATCGGGTGCTCCCGTTAGTCCTTATGCGTATCAGAGCTAATGTCTGCAAATCCACAGGCTTTGCACCCTACGAAGCCTTAATGGGAAGGCCAATGCCATGGTGGGAAAATCTGCTGCATCCTTTTCTTCCAGAAGACCAGACCGTAATTCTTACCAATGAGTGGATGAAATCCCTGCAAGAACATCTAAAAGAAATTCAGACCAGTGTGCTAGCTAACACAGAAAAAGCTAGAGATTATCTGCAAGAGGTACATGCAAAAGGTTCCGATTTAAGGCCCCTCAAGATTGGGAGTAAAGTGATGACTCTGACACCTAGACCACACCTCCCCTTTGGAACTGCAAAGTGGGAGGGACCGTACTTAGTTACGGATACCTTAGGCCCAAGCCTATACCAGATCCTAATGCCCGGCAACCAGCAGTATTGGAAACACATCACCCAGTTGAAACCATATGGGTAATACGTGTTTTATCAGTCTTTGTTTTCAGATACCACCTGAAGACAGCACGGACAGCTGCTTTCTGAAGACAGCACAGACAGCTGCTTTCTGAACAAAAGTCGCTTGAGGATGGTAACTATTTACTTCTGCTGTATAGTTGATGTGTCCTATATACTGGACATGTGTCTAATAGTTATGTAAATAAATAGTAAACATTATTTCTGTGGTTGCATAGTATAAGTGGGGAGCACTAGTTTACCCCCTAGTAGAGTGAAACGAGTTAGCTTTTATTATGTCCCTGTTTCCTGTTCTTGTATCTGCTCTCTTCTACCCAAATCTCATTACAGGAACTATCATCCGAATATGCACGATTGGTTGGGCTAACTCCACAGATGGTGTATATCGCTATCAAGAAATACCCCCACCTTCTCCGGAAGGAAAGGATCTGGTCATCCTGAGTTTCTGTTCCGTACAGTGTCCTATTCATTAAACATCACTCAAGTACAGTGGGCGCCACCAGTTTCCACTTCTCTAGAAAGGACACAAGAATTGAGGGCACCTCCAGAACATTACTTTCTAGGTCCTCCTGCCTTGATTTTGTGCAATATTTCCTGTCAGGAGAAAGGTACCTGGAAAATAACTTATACATGGGTTCTGAGTAATCAACAGCACACCACTGAGACTTCATTCTTTTTTGATGTATCTTGTTTATCTACCACCCCTCATCCCACCCCTCCAACCACTTCGGCTCCTCCTGTACTCTACCCTTTCTGATATTCACCCATTTCAGGAAGGATATCCCTTTCAGATCAAATATGATGCACCACACGATGTTTTACATGAGGTAAAATACCATGTCCTTACTTGGCATCTATTTCCTAAATTGTTTCTAGTTACTCACAAATATCCAAATTGCTCTCAGTTTATTACCAACCACATACAAATGCTCAATACTTGGTTTGATATGCAGTCAGTAACACCCCAAGCCAAGTAATTACTACACAAAGCGGGAATCAATTGATACAATTTTAGGTGGCACAGGGACTGCACTGGGTGCCCTTAACATAATTGATATAGAGGTGCTCCGTAATAAAATGGGATCCACTGTGCAGCATGCTTCTGATGGTTTTACCTCACAACATACTATTAATGAAGCTTCCTCTAAACTGTCCAATGTAGTTGTAGATACCTTTGCTCTTATATCTCCCATTATAGAACAGAAAATTGTTACCTTAGCACATGCAGAATACAGATTGGGAAAGAATATTTCCTGGACTCTGGCCTGTGATCAAGTACAGATCAAGCTTATTACTATATTAAAGGAAATTCTGATCAGTGCTAAGTTAGGACACTGGCCACCATCTCTTGTCCATATGGCTAGTACCAAAATACCTGAATTTGCTATAGCTCACCTTGATTGGTGGACAGTAAGTGTTCCCATTTGTTCAACACAAGGCTGCTCTATCTGTACTTTGATCCCATGGTCAGGACAACACACAGTTATTTATCCTGTTGTTAATATCGGTGTGCAGTTTGATAACATGCTTATGTATCCTGTGGACCATCTCACCTGGGTGCAGCCACTGGACGATACCTTGACTTCATTCAAGCCTATGTACCCCAGTTTGTGTGAGCAGACTACATTTCAGTTCAAGGGTGAACCGCACCAATTTAAAGAGGCTGACACCTCCTGCTGGAACAATTCTTCCTCTTGCTCCCTGACTGTTAAGCTCTCATACTCCCCGACTACCTCACACAGTTTGTATTACCTTGGAGCTGGACACATTTGTTTTCATCTGTTCTTTCCCCAGAAAGTTTCTTTTTCAATTGCTCCCAGAATGCATGACATTCGCCTTCCTAAGAACACTTTGCTGTACAGTTCAAACTATTTACTAAACAATACCTGGTGCAGCCATACACCACTGGTCTCCATCACCATTAACGGGACAACTTATTCCACACCGCTGGTTACCAATGACTCTATGGACATTCCAGACTTTATCTCATATGCTGTGCATCCATTACCACTTGGCATGGGAGAAGAGACATTACATAAACTGCTCAACTTTACAGAACTCCACCTTAAAACAACATCCACCGAAGTGAATCACACCATCACTTATGAGAATGGGCACATTCGACAAACTGTTGAACACTTGCTACAAGATGCTCATGTGTCTGTGTGGGAACTGTTATTTGGTTACTCACCTACTGCTGATCATGTCTTTAATGTTTTTATTCACCCTATTATTATTTTAACTGCTGTACAAATATTGCTATGCATTATCATAATTTTCCTGTGTTGTAAAATGAAACACATACACATCTCTTTGCAGCGCATGTCCTACAAAATACCATCAACATTTTAAGGTAGTTACACTTAATTTCTCCAGCATCCACCTCTACATCCACGCTCATTTGGCCTGCTAATTTGGCATTTCCTACTACATTGAATACCAGAGTCAGCTGCAGTCTAGTATTACTTCCTACCCTCACTCATAGCATCCTGGTACCTTTCGGCTTTAACCTCCTCAGAAATTCCTGCATCCCTTATGCACTGTTCATTCTCTCTAAGACTGGCACTGAGGTGGCATATTGGGTTTTCCCACCCAGTAGTGCTGCCCTACCTAAGACACGAGGTTTGGACTCATAATGGGACTTGCTCATCTCTAGAACACTAGAGACAGTACTGTGCAGGATAGGGGACCTGCTGGACATAGCAAGGTATTTAAACAGGAGGTAGCAGACAAGCTGCCTACTATCATGTATATAGTAATTGCAGCTGGGAAAGGTACCACAGGTTTGCTTCCACCATTTCCCAGAGGAAAAAAAATGTGGGAGATGTCAGCATACAGTATGACATTATGCCTAGCATAGGTTTCATGGCTTTTCCCAGACCTTGGCCTGCAGGCAGCTCTGACACCCTGGTGATGTCACATAGGACGTCTCCAGACTTGATGGGCTTAGCATGCCTGATGAGATTAGTCTGCAGGACAACAGCCCCTCCTTGCTAATCAGGTGATAACAGACCTCAAACAGACCAAAGTATGACAAAGGGAGGTGCTGGAAAAGGAGAACTTCACTATAAATACAGAGGAGGACAAAAATACTCTCTCTCTTCCTATTCATCGGACACTTCTTACTATGAGACTCTGACACACACTTCTCTTTACCCCCTTTTTTCTCTCTCTCCCCCACAACCAGGCACACACATTGAGTCATTGATATACACGGAAGCAGCTCAGTAACCACTATATACCTCTGTTCTGTACCCATGTAAGAGGCCTATTTCTATATAAAAACCTTTTTTTCAAACCACACTAGTTTGGTTGTCTTGTTGTGCTACAAACCCTACTGCCTCTGCGAAGTGGACCCAGGACCAACAGGAAAGTAACCGAATGTAGGAAGCGGCGAAAGGTTACAACCATCACCTATTAACATTTACTCTTCAGCTCCCGCCATCCCAACCTCATCCTGTCTCCTCCGACCTATTTAGAAACCTTCATAAGATTAATCCCCTGACTCTCTCCTCCACCATTTCTCCATCTCTTTCCTCCATTTTATACTCCGAGTCTGTCGACAAAGCATTATCCTCATACAATGCTACACTATCCTCAGCCCTCGACACTCTTGCCCCTCCCACCTCACGTCCGGTAAAACGATCTACTCCCCAACCCTGGCTTTCACTCACAACCCGTTACCTATGCATCTGTGCCCGCTCTGCCGAATGAGTCTGGTCCAAATCCCACTCCGTGGAAGACCTTCTACACTTCAAATTCATGCTTGGCTCCTTCCAGTCAGCCCTAGCACTTGCCAAACAAGATTACTACATCCATCTGACCAATTCCCTTGCCTCTGATCCACTCCGTCTCTTTAACACCCTCAATTCTCTCCTCAAGGTCCCCCCACCCCCGATCCCGCCCTCCCTCTCTACCCAAACCCTAGCAGACTACCTCCAGGACAAAATTCTCCAATTCCCTACCACCTCATCCACCTCCCCTCCCCCCATTTCTCCTCCCCCACCCATAACAACCCCTGCTACCCTCTCCTCCTTCCCCCCGATCTCTGAAGAGGAAATCACACTTCTTCTTTCCGCCTCCAAACCCACCACCTGTTCATCAGACCCTATCCCCACCCATCTCCTACATTCCATCTCCCTCACCATTGTCCCCTCCATCACTCATATCCTCAACCTCTCACTTTCCAGTGCAACTGTCCCCGCTGACTTCAAACATGCTGTTGTCACACCCCTCCTCAAGAAACCCTCACTTGATCCCACTTGCCCTTCTAACTATCAGCCCATCTCCCTCCTTCCCTTCTTATCCACATTATTAGAACGAGCAGTCCACCGTCGTTGCCTCGACTTCCTCACCTCCCAGGCCCTCCTGGACCCACTACAATCAGGCTTCCATCCCCTACACTCCACTGAAACGGCACTTACAAAAGTCACCAATGACCTGTTCCTGACTAAATCTAAGGGCCTCTATTCTATCCTCATCCTTCTTGACCTTTCTGCTGCCTTTGACACCGTTAACCACGACCTTCTCCTCACCACCCTCTCCTCACTTGGCTTGAGGGACTCTGTACTATCCTGGTTCTCCTCCTACCTCTCCCATCGCTCATTCAGGGTATGCTCTGGCGGCTTCTCCTCCTCCCCTACCCCGCTCCATGTAGGTGTACCCCAGGGATCTGTCTTGGGCCCTCTCCTTTTCTCTCTCTATACCCAAGGGCCTTGGCGCGCTTGTCTCTTCCCATGGCTTTCAGTACCATCTCTATGCTGACTCCCCCCAAATCTACCTCTCCACACCTAATATTTCTCCGGCAACCCAGTCCACGATTTCTGCTTGTCTTTCGGACATTGCTGCCTGGATGTCTCATCGCCAATTGAAACTGAACATGGCCAAGACTGAACTCCTAATCTTTCCACCCAACTCCTCCCCCCCACTTCCCCCTCTCTCAGTCCATATGGATGGATCTACTATCCTTCCTGTTCCCTCGGCCCGCAATCTGGGGGTCATCTTAGACACCTCTTTCTCCTTCTCCGCCCATATCCAGCTTGTAGCTAAGACCTGCCGCTTTTTCCTCTACAACATCAGCAAGATCCGCCCCTTCCTCTCTGAACATACTACCAAAACACTTATCCACTCCTTAATCTCTTCTCACCTCGATTACTGCAACCTACTCCTCGCTGGTCTCCCCGTGAGCCACCTCCTTCCCCTCCAATCTATACAAAATCACGCTGCTCGACTAATCTTCTGCCAGCCTCGCCATGCCCACATTACTCCTCTCCTCAAGTCACTTCACTGGCTCCCTGTCCAATTCCGCATCCAATTCAAGCTTCTCTTGCTGACCTATAAGTGCATTCACTCTATGGCCACTCAATACCTCATATCTCTTATCTTTCCCTATGTCCCCTCACGAAACTTGCGTTTGGCTAACAAATCGCTTCTTTCAATGTCTTTCACCCGCATCGCGAACTCCCGATTGCGCTCCTTTCACCTTGCTGCGTCACACGCCTGGAATATCCTTCCTGCATCTGTGCACCAGGCGCCCTCCCTGGCCCTCTTCAAATCCAGGTTGAAGACCCACCTCTTCACCGTTGCATTCAGATCCTGACTTCCATCCTCATCCTACCCTAATCCCCCCATTAACGTTTATGACCAAACTATAGACCAAGCTGCACCTAACTGTACCACACCGTACCTTCCGCTGAACTGACTAATGCTCTGTACTGTTCTAACTAGACGGTAAGGTCCGATGAGCATGACTCTGACGGGCAGGGACTGTCTCTTGTATGTTAGCCACCTCTTGTAGGCTAGCTGTACAGCTCTGCGTGCGTGGCACTTTATAAGTGCTAAATAGTAGTAGTAATAGTACTAAGTGCATAACTTTGCATTTGTCCACATTAAATTTCATCTGCCACTTGGATGCCCAGTCTTTCAATTTTATCAAGGTCCTCTTGCAATTTTTTTTTTTAGAATCCTCTTTTGTTTTAATAATTTTGAATAATTTTGTGTCATCTGCAAATTTGATCACCTCACTCATTATTCCCAGTTCCAGGTCATTTATGAATATGTTAAAAAGCAGCAGGCTCAGCACAGATCCCTGGGGTACTCCACTATTCACCTTTCTCCATTGAGAAAACTGGCCATTTAGCCATTCTTTATCTTTTAATCAGTTCCTAATCCACAATACTACACTGCCTCCTATCCTGTGACTTTTTAATTTCCCCAGGAGTCTCTCATGTCAAAGGCTTTCTGAAAATCCAGATTCACATCAACCAGCTCACCTTTATCTGCCTGTTTATTCACATCTTCAAAAAAAAAAGTGAGATCAGTGAGATAAGACTTCCCTTCGCTAAATCCATGTTGGCTTTCAGCCATTAAAGCAAGGATTATTTACATGTTCAGTAATTTTGTTTTTTATAATGGTTTCTACCATTTTGCCCGGTACAGACCTCAAGCTCACCGGTCTGTAGTTTTCATGATCCTAAAAATTGGCATTACATCGGCCATTCTCCAATCCTCAGGTACTACAAATGATTTTAATGATAGTTCACAGATTACTAAAAGTAGGTCTGCAATCTCATATTTCTGTTCTTTCAGCATCTTAGGATGTGTGCCATCTGGTCAAGGTGATTTGCTGCTCTTTAGTTTATCAAATAACTGTATTACATCTTCCTGACTTATCAAAATTTGTTTCAGCTCTTCTGATACATCATCTTTAAATATCATTTCTGGCATGAGTAAGTTTTCAACATCTTCTTTAATATAGTATTAGTATAGTATAAGAATTCATCCATACAATCTCTCCGCTATGACCTCGTCTTCTCTTAGTACCCCCCCCCCCTTTTAACCTTCTATCAACCCTTAACAATAACCACCCCCCAATCGGAAAATTTCTCAAATTCAAAATGGCTAATTGATGGAATCATCTTTCAAAACCAGTCTCAAAAACCAGAAAAAACACAATTGCTAAAAAGCAATAAATCTGGTTTAGCAATCAAACACCATCATTGGTCAGAAAAACCCCTCTTAAATGTAATAATTTTTCCAAGCTTAATAATTCTTTTATTCTTTTCTCTTCTTATTTATTTAAATTTTCTTATTGGTTTTTAGTCTTTCTAAAAATCAATTATTCATTTTGCATGGAGTAGCATTTATAGTTAAAAATAAGACTTTTCAGCCATTCTATTAATTTGATTCTTTAGCTTCCTTCAATTTTAAAGTTATTTCTTCACTCGATAGAAATCATTAACTATAGATAATGGTAACACTGGTCATATCGATTTAAATGTTTTTCACTCGATAAAAGTCCTTATAACTATGACTAGTTGCAGCGTTAATTCATAATTTATAAAGCAGCAGCCCCTTGGTCCACAGTCAAAATCAGACATCCATACTTAGCTTGAGAATTCATTGTTTGATATTTCTACGGCATTTCAAACAGTTCCATAGTGAACACAATACCACAAGTTGCTGCTCTCACAAATCAAGTTAATGTTCCCAGTGCCTGCCGTTTCGCGAATAGCTGTGTCAAGACAAACACTCGCTGGTAAGCCTTACTTTGTATTATAAACACTACCTCTATACAAAGAGAAAGCATATAGTCACCTGTAACGGGTGTTCTCCGGGAACAGCAGGAATCAGTCCTCACATATGGGCAACAATGGCGTCGATGGAGCCCGCACAGAGCATTCCCCCAGCTTTCAAAGAAAGCCTTTGGGAATACTACCATGCATGCAATGTCCCCTTTCCACCCAAGGGTGCCATCTTTCTCAGTCAGATGACTTAGCTAAGACGGCAGTCAAATCAAAAAGAAGGATGGCAACTCCCAGGGGAGGAGGGAGGGTTGTAAGGACCGATTCCTGCTGTTCCCAGAGAACACCTGTTACAGGTGAGTAACTACGCTTTCTCCAGGAACAAGCAAGAAGTCAGTTCTCACATATGGGACTCCCTAGCTCCAGGCTGCTGAGGACCGAACCACGACAGTACCAATGGTGACCGGTTGGGTGGCTGTGAGTTGCAGAAGGTGAGTCCCTGCTGAGAGACTCTGCAAGACCCTAGCATCCAGCAACACTATCACTCCAGCAGCCTGAACACAGAAGGGTCTGAGGGCAGGAATTGCCTACACTCCAGATATTACACAGCACTGCCTGACCAAAGGTGCTGTCCCTGCAGGATTTGCTTTAAGGGTAGTAGTGTGCTGCAAACATGTGAATGGATGACCAAGTAGAGGCTCTGCAAATTTCTGTCATCGGCAAAGAACGGAGGAGGGCCACCGACATGGCCATCACCCTCAAGCGATGCACCGTGATCCGGTGCTCCAGGGAGAGGCCTGCCCGCACATACGCAAGTGCAATGCAGTCCGCCTCCCAAGAGGATAGTGTACGCCTGGTGGGGTCATAGGACACAGAAAAGCCAAGGTGCTTTGCAATGGCCTTGGGTCTGCTGCAGACAGAAGGACAGAGCCCGTTTACAGTCCAGAGTGTGGAGTATGAGCTACTCCCTGCTGGCATGAGGCCATGAGTAGAATGTGAGGAGTACCACCCTCCTGGTTGAGGAGACAAGGGGATACCACCTTTGGGAGGAACTTAAGGTGAGTGTGGAGTACTACTCTGTTCTTGAAGAACCTTCTGTACAAGGGGTCCGCCACCAGTGCTTGAAGCTCACTGACCCTCAAGTCAGGGCCACCAAAAAGGCCACCTTCCGAGATAGGTATCTGAGGGGGCAGGTGGCCAGGGACTCCAACGGTGGTCTGGTAAGCTGGGAGAGCACCATGTTGCGGTCCCATTCTGCCACTGGAGGGCGGATAGGGGGCTTGGACAGCAGAAGTCCCCATAGGAACCGGGAGACCAGGAATGGCTTGATAAGGGCTTGCCCCCTCCTGGCTGATGGTGAGTGGCTATGGCAATCAGATGCACCCGGACTGAGTTAGACTTCAGTCCTGTGCGTGACAGATGCACTAGGAATTGAGTACCAGCTGTATGTGGCAGGAGAACGGATTCTCCTTCCTGTCTGCGCACCACAGGGCGAACTTGTGCCATTTAAAGGCATAAGCCCTCCTCGTGGAGGGCTTCCTGAAGACTAGCAGGCTCTCCTTAACCTCCTGTGGCAGGTTGAGCGGGGCCAAGACTACCCTCTAAGCAGCCAGGCCATCAGAGTCGGTGACCCCACATTGGGGTGCAGGAGGGAGTCCTCCTGAGTCAGGAGATCCGGAGCTCGACCCAGGGGGACTGGGAGTGTCGCTGCCAACGAGAGCAGTAGTGGGAACCAGGGTTGCCTGGGCCACCTGGGGGCGATTAGAATCACTGAAGCCCTATCGTTCTGAATTCTGAACAGAAACTTGGTGAACAAAGGAGTCTATGGGAATGCATACAGCAGTCCCTCAGACCATGAGATCAGGAACGCATCTGCTGCTACCCTCTGTGGGTGCGGCTGCCTGGAGCAGAAATGAGCCAGTTGCATATTGTCTGAAGAGGCAAACAGGTACATCTCGGACCAGCCCTAAAGGCGGAAGAGCTTCTCCGCCACTATGGGGTTGAGACAACACTCGTGAGTGCGTGCGTAGGACTCTACTAAGTCTGTCCGCCACATACCTCCTGGTCCAGGACAGCTAAGTCCAACACCAAAGCACAAATCCACGTGCTATCAACAAACCCAGTCCAAAAACGTGGAGAGCAGAGGAAGATTATCTTTTTTATTGATTACTCTTAAGCCACTGGCCCGACACAGGTTGTGTTTTGTTGCCTTCTTCAGGGGCTAAAACTGTCTTAACTAAAAACATATAAAAACATTGGTAAATACATCACTATAAACTAAAAGCATTAAAATACAAACTGTATGAAACATAAGCAACCTTAAAATGAATAGTGAAACCAGTATGTAAATAAAATGAAAATACACATATATAAACTTAAAAGAACAGATCAAATAATAAACAATAGTACAGCATAAAAACCATTATTAGTCGGAATGATACAGCAGATATGGAACAAATCTAATAAATAAATTAATTAATAATTAATATAAATACATCAATTAACTTGTCATAAAATTATAAAAACATAAATAGAACATAAAAAACATAAACGTTACCTCTGTATACTCTTGTATACTCAATACATTCTACGTTTTTGGGAAAAAAAAGGAAGACAAATTATATGTATGAACAAATATGTATATGTTCTCACATAAAATAAAAAATTCATCATATAAAAAAAAACGGATGGCGGGGATATTTAAATTTGTATTGCTAAAGGAGAATTGATAGATTAATACAATAAAGGAATCATTTAAATTCATATTGCTAAAGGAGAATTGATAAACTTAATACAATAAAAGGAATCAGTGGAATCGCTTGACGCACTATAGAAATATACTGTATTGTATTACGGCTAGCCTCCCCTCACTAAACTCCATAGATTAACTAACTATACATAACCCCTTTGAACCGCTTAAAACGTTACCTGCATAACCAAAAACAGATTTGTGTATTCTTTCAAATTGGACAAATGTGTCGACCAGGATCACCGTTGGCTATGCACCATGAATGGAGAAGAATCCTCCAGAATCGCCGTTGTTTTATCACTATAAAAGAGCATTTCTAAATGGCATTTCAGGGATAAAACCAGTCATCCCCCAAAGGACCGCTCGCGTTAACTAGCTGCGGACATATTTCTAAACATCATTATGTATTGCACTCCTATAGATTGAAAAAGGGGGGGGAGGAGAAAGGGAGGGAAGGGAAAAAAGGTGATTCATTTTTATGCCATCAGAATGAAAAAGTAAAAGCCTATCTAAACAAATGTTCATTAGATCTTATGATTTTATTAATCAGTACAGCTAATAAAAAGTCGGAACTATACAAAGCGGAAATAGATGAAAAACTCGTGGCATTAAAAGATTGTGACAAAAATTTTGATGAAGTACATAAGGATTTTGAATGAAATAACTTGTCTTTTAAGAGAGAGATAAAAAATAAGAAGATGGATAAATTCAAAAGGGACGAAGAAGACCATATGTATGGGTATATATATCCATGGTGTAAAAAGGTGGAGGGTGACCGGTTATGGTTTAAGAAAAGGTCAACCATGTTTGACCGCAAGGACCATGGTAGGGATGAACAGCATATGGATAGCCCTTGTTAACCAAAGAAAAAACACAATAGAAGTGAATCATTGGAATCAACTGATGCTTCGGCATCTCTTTTTTCATCTCATAATGAGAGATCTAAACCAGTAGGAGAATATAAGAAAAATGGAAAAGGAAAAGATAAACATTTTTTGAACATGGATTCCCTTTGGAAAGGAGGAGGTTGAGAATCCTCTCGTACACGAAAACCGCAGACGGACAATCAATGGGACAAGGAATCGAACCAGGCGAAGACCTATGGGCAATACAAACAATACAGGGGCTGCGGACGGGGTCGAGGTCGGGGGAGGG
This sequence comes from Ichthyophis bannanicus, assembly GCA_033557465.1. Taxonomy (NCBI): domain Eukaryota; kingdom Metazoa; phylum Chordata; class Amphibia; order Gymnophiona; family Ichthyophiidae; genus Ichthyophis; species Ichthyophis bannanicus. The sequence goes on along the minus strand of CM066031.1, from coordinate 290,229,532 downwards.
GTCGCAGAGGATCCGAGAGATCCACAGAGAGGGGGTATTAAGGGAAAATGTTAGCAATGTCATTAACATATCAAGGTATACCCTTACTCCTGATGAACAGTCACTTTTAGATAAGGGCTTATCCTTTGTGCCAGTTAAAAAAATATGATCCTTTCGAGACTCAGATTGATTTGTATAAATTTTTTCGTAAAATCCAAATAAGACAATTTTTTGCTAATCAAGATTCTTTTACCAGTGATCAATCTATAATAAGAAAGAAGACGTGTTGGATCCCTCCTCCAAATACTGATTCTGTTATTGAGGACTTTGAAAAAGTAGTTTTGAAAGAGATTGACTTAATAAGTACAAAGGATAAACCGCCTTATGACAATCTTACTATTAAAGAGAAAGAGGCAATAAAATCATTACAGAGAAACAACAATATCATCATAAAGCCGGCAGATAAAGGGGGAGCTATTGTTATATTAGATAAAGACTCCTATATCAATGAGATTCAGAAGCAACTAAGAGATACCACTTTTTATACTCGATTTGATGATGATCCTACTGCTTCTTTAAAAAGATCTATTGATAATTTAGTTTTGATTGCCTTTGAGTTTGGACATCTTACAGAAAAAGAAAAAGCCTTTCTTATAGTAGATTATCCGGTTGTACCTACGATTTATATTAATCCCAAAATTCACAAATCTTTGGACAACCCCCCGGGACAACCTATCGTGTCAGCCATCTGATCTTTACTAGAACCAATCTCACAACTTATGGATGTGTTTTTGCGTCCGTATGTTCAAGAAATGTGGTCTTATGTCCGTGATTCGTCACATGTCATCCAGATCCTTGCTTCAATACGACAATTTAATCCAGGATTACTTTTAGTTACGCTTGATATAGAGTCACTATATACAAATATACCACAGATGGAAGCCTTGAAAATAGTAGAGCAATACTTATGTAACAGAAAAACACATAAGCGTATCCCTATGGCATTTTTAATAGATTTAGCTCGCATGGCCCTTTGTGAAAATTATTTTTGTTTTCGAGAATTGTTTTACAAACAAGTGAAAGGAGTTGCGATGGGCTCCTCCATGGCCCCTGATGTCGCAAACCTATATGTTTTCAAATTTGAAGAGACTTATATAAAAAATAACCCATTCCAAACTAATATAAGGTTATGGATTAGATATATAGATGACATCTTTATATTATGGGATGGCAGTGTAGATCTATTAATGAAATTCAATGACTGGATTAATGCATGTGATGACAACCTACGTTTCCAAGTTACTTTTGATGAATGTCAAATACCATATCTAGATCTACTTATTAAAAAAAAAACAGTAAATATTTTGTTACTACACTTTACAGGAAACCTACAGATAGAAATCAATTGCTTCATTTTCACAGCTTCCATAACCCAGCACTTAAACACAATTTACCTGTAAGTCAATTCTTACGAGCCCGTAGGATATGTACCTCTGATCAGGATTTTGAAAAGCAGGCAGCCATTATGAAAGATAGGTTCAGAGTTAGACATTACCCTCAGTATTACATCAATAAAGCATATAATAGAGCATGCCAATGTTCTCGAGATGAATTACAGCAACAGAAAAAGGACAACGAGGTTGGTATAGTGTGTCCTTTGTATTCTCATCAATCCCGCCGAGTAGAAAAAATGATAAAAAAATTGGTATTTGATCCAAACTCTTCCAGGTTTCCAGGATTTGAAAGTAATAATAGCCCATAAGCGCAATGTAAATCTGCGCAATATGCTAGTTCCATCAGCATTCACTGAAGGGAAATTTCTTCCGAAATATAAAGGACATTTCCAATGTGGTCATTGCTCAGTGTTCTAACGGTCACGAAACAATATATCCAACCTATAAATAACCGCATTTTTTATATGGATGATTTTTCTAATTGTCTCTCAAGTCATGTCATCTACGTTATACAATGCCCCTGTAATAAACTATGGGGCATGTTTACTAAACCGTCTTAACATCGCAGCGATGGTATTATCATGCAATAAGTAACATTATCTCACTTGGTTTGCAGCTTGTCGTGCTGTGAGGGCTTGCGTGCATCAGTGATGCTGAGAGCTAAACTATCGGTAGTTTAACTACTGGCAGGGTCTCCCAAGATGGACAGGTCTCAGCTGAGGTGCCAGACGAAGACAAACCACCCATCTGGGCAGCAGCAGAATGGGATAGTGTTGACGGCGGAGGATCACATTTCTGTGACAACGGCAACAACACCAAACTTAAACTGCGCGGAAGGAAGGCCCGGCAATCTACTTCTGTATCTTGCCATGAAAACCCAATGGATAGTTACAACAAAACAAATTGTGCTATGGTGCTGGAAGATGAGACTCCCAGGTCAGAAGGCACTCAACTAGCTACTGGGGAAGAGCTGAAGACTTTTCAGAGTAAAGCCAGCATTTATGATGTGGTTGGATCAAAGCCCTCGGGAAGTCTGACTGCTGATGTAGCTGCGCATGAAATGAGAGTCAGAAGCTGTAAAGATGTCTTACACATTGGAACATGGAACGTACGAAGCATGAACCAAGGGAAGTTGGAGGTGATCAAGAATGAAATGGAACGTGTACAACTTGATCTGTTGGGTGTCAGCGAACTGAAATGGACTGGCATCGGGCACTTTGCATCAGATGATCACATGGTCTACTATGCTGGAAATGAAAGACAAAGAAGAAATGGTGTTGCATTTATAATAAAGAAGAAACTTGCAAGAACTGTAATGAAATACAATGCAGTCAGCGAACGCTTAATCTCTGTTCGTCTACGAGGATTGCCTATCAACACAACTATAATTCAAGTATATGCGCCAACAACAGCTGCAGAAGAGAATGAAATTGAAGAGTTCTATGAACAAGTACAAGCTGAAATTGACAGAACATGCAAACAGGATATCCTGATAGTCATGGGTGACTGGAACGCAAAAGTTGGCAACAAAGAAGAAGGCAAAGTAGTTGGAAAATATGGACTTGGCAACAGAAATGAAGCTGGAGAAAGATTGATAGAATTCTGCAAGACCAATGATCTATTCATCTCAAACACCTTCTTCCAGCAACACAAGCGGCGACTGTACACATGGACTTCACCCAATGGATTGTATAAAAATCAAATTGACTACATCTGTGGAAGTCAACGATGGAAAAGCTCTGTAACATCAACAAAGACAAAACCTGGAGCTGACTGTGGTACAGATCATCAACTACTAGTATGCAAACTCAAGCTAAAGTTGAAAAAGAGCAAACCACTCATGAATGCAGCAAAATATGACCTTGAGAATATACCACTGGAATTTAAAGACTGCCTGCAAAATCGATTTGCTGCTTTAGATACAAATGACAGAGCTCCGGAAGAGTTATGGAATGACGTCAAGAAGGTTGTGCTGGAAGAAAGCGAGAAGTCTCTACAAAAGGTGAAAAAGCAAAAACGGCCAAAATGGATGACGGAAGAAACTCTGAAAATTGCCCAGAAACGCAGAGAAGCTAAAGCCAAAGGAGAAAGAAAGACAATCGCAGAACTCAACAGAGATTTCCAACGTGCAGCAAGACAGGACAAGGAAAAGTACTACAATGACACTTGCAAGGAAATAGAAGCAGAAACTATTAGAGGAAGAACAAGATCGGCTTTCCTAAAGCTGCGAGAGTTAAAGAAAAAGTTCCAGCCTCAAATTGGAATGTTACAAGATGCTCAAGGTTCTATGTTGAATGATGCTGAGAAGATCAAGAAAAGGTGGAAGGAATATACAGAGTTTTTATATGATAAAGATCAAGTAGACCAACAGCCGTTTCAACCTATACCTTATGATCAGGAACCATTGGTGATGAAAGAAGAAGTTGAAGCAGCATTGAAAGCCTTATCAAAGAACAAAGCACCAGGCATTGATAGCATTCCCATAGAAGTATTGCAGCAATCTGATGCAGCTGTTACCGTACTTACAAGGCTCTGCCAAGAAATATGGAAGACAACATCATGGCCAACTGACTGGAAAAGATCTGTGTTTATACCAATACTAAAGAAAGGTGATCCAACTGACTGTGGAAATTATCGCACAATCGCTCTGATCCCACATGCCAGCAAGATTCTACTGAAGATTATTCAAAAGAGACTACAGCCATACCTAGAACAAGAACTACCTGAAGTGCAAGCAGGGTTCAGGAAAGGGACGAGGAACGAGAGACATCATTGCGGATGTGAGATGGATCCTTGAAAAGACTAAAGAATACCAAAAGGATATCTATTTGTGCTTTATCGACTATAGCAAGGCTTTTGACTGTGTAAACCATGAGAAACTCTGGACCACATTAAGAAGCATGGGTATACCAGAACACCTGATCGTTCTCTTGCGCAATCTGTACATTGATCAAGAAGCAACAGTTCGAACGGAACAAGGAGAAACAGAATGGTTTAAAATAAGCAAAGGTGTAAGACAAGGCTGCATACTTTCCCCCTACCTGTTTAATTTATATGCAGAACAAATCATCAGAGAAGCAGGACTGTATGAAGACAACAGAGGTGTGAAGATTGGTGGAAGACTCATCAACAACCTTCGCTATGCTGATGATACCACATTACTGGCTGAAAGTGAAGATGATCTGAAACATTTGCTTCTCACAATCAAAGAACATAGTCTCAAAATGGGCCTGCACCTTAATGTAAAGAAGACAAAGATCATGACAACTGGCATAATCAACAGGTTCATCGTTGAAGGAGAAGAAATTGAAATTGTGAACAACTTTAACCTACTTGGATCAACTATCAATAAAGAAGCAACAAGCAGTCAAGAAATCAGACGACGCATTGCTCTTGGCAGAATGGCTATGAAAGACCTAGATAAGATTCTCAAGAGCAGAGATGTCTCTCTCCATACAAAGATTCGACTTGTTCAAGCCATGGTATTTTCAATAACATCATATGGATGTGAAAGCTGGACAGTGAAAAAGACAGACAGGAAAAAAATTGATGCCTTTGAATTATGGTGCTGGCGGCGAATACTGTGTATACCATGGACTGCCCGAAGAACAAATCAGTCGGTACTAGAGGAGATCAAACCTAAGCTTTCTTTAGAAGCTCAGATGACAAGACTTCGACTTTCATACTTCGGACACATCATGCGAAGAGAGAGATCATTAGAGAAAGACATCATGCTTGGCAAGATAGAAGGTCAACGCAAAAGAGGAAGGCCAGCAATGAGATGGAACGCTACAATAACAGCAGCTACGGGTACCAGTCTGTCAACAATGAGCCGCCTGACTGAAGACCGAACACAATTTAGGATAGCTATCCAGAGGGTCGCCATGAGTCGACTCCGACTCGACGGCACTTAACAACAACAACAACGTCACTTATCACGCGATAATGCGGCGGCGGTGTTAAGACACACTAATGCTGTGAAATCTGGGTCTGAAGAGAGGAGTAAAGCTTCCCAGAGGGCGGAGAGAAGGGGTCAATGGACGGAGAGTGGGAGGGGAGAGGCTCCAGGCACACTAACACTGTGAAATCCGGGTCTGAACACTAATGCCAGTGAAACCCTCGCGTTAAGGCACATTTGCAGGAAAGAGAAACTATTTCAGTCAGCAATGTGCAGCAAAGGCAGGGAAACCCAGAAAAGTGATAGTTGTAATAAGAACATAAGAACATAAGACATGCCATACTGGGTCAGACCGAGGTCCATCAAGCCCAGTATCCTGTTTCCAACAGTGGCCAATCTAGGTCATACGTACCTAGCAATATCCCCAAAAGACACAGGTTCCTCAATGCTTGTACTGGGTCAAGCATTGATATCCTGAGTCCCTTTTTAATAGTGGTTTATGGACCTTTCCTCCAGGAACTTGTCCAAATCTTTTTTAAACCCAGCTATACTAACAGCCCTTACCACATCCTCCGGTAACAGATTCCAGAGTTTGATTACACGTTGAGTGAAAAAATATTTTCTCTTATTTGTCTTAAATAGTTTACCCTGTAGCTTCATTACATGTCCCCTAGTCTTTCTATATTCTGATAGCGTAAACAATTGATCCACGTTTATCTGTTCCACTCCATTCATTAATTTATAGACCTCTATCATATCTCCCCTCAGCCGTCTCTTTTCCAGGCTAAAGAGCCCTAACCTTTTAGCCTCTCTTCATAGGAGTAGCCTTCCATCCCCTTCACCAATTTGGTGGCTCTTCTCTGTACTTTTTCTAATAACGCTATGTCCTTTTTAAGATACGGTGACAAGAATTGCACACAATATTCAAGGTGCGGTCGTACCATGGAGCGATACAGAGGCATTATAATATCCTTTGTTTTATTCTCCATCCCTTTCCTTATGATACCTAGCATTCTGTTTGCTTTCTTGGCCGCCGCTGCACACTGGGCGGAGGGTTTTAACATGTTATCCACGATGACTCCTAAATCTTTTTCCTGGGTGGTGGCTTCTAATGTGGAGCCTTGCATCGAGTAACTATAGTGTGGGTTGTTCTTTCCTAGGTGCATAACGTTGCACTTGTCCACATTAAATTTCATCTGCCATTTGGATGCCCAGTCTTCCAATTTATCCAGGTCCTCCTGCAGTTTTCCACTATCCTCTTGGGTTTTAACAGCTTTAAACAGTTTTGTGTCATCTGCAAATTTGATAACCTCACTCGTTATTCCCTTTTCCAGGTCATTTATGAATATGTCAAAAAGCAGCGGACCCAGTACAGATTCCTGGGGTACTCCACTATTCACCTTTTTCCATTGGGAATATTGGCAATTTAGCCCTACCCTCTGCTTTCTATCTTTTAACCAGTTCCCGATCCACAATAGTACACTGCCTCCTATCCCATGACTTTTTAGCTTCGCCAAAAGTCTCTGATGGGGGACCTTGTCAAAAGCTTTCTGAAAATCCAGATACACTAAATCAACTGACTCACCTTTGTCTACCTGTTTATGCACACCTTCAAAAAAACATATCAGATTAGTAAGACAAGATCTTCCTTGTCTAAAGCCATGTTGGCTGTCTCCCATTAGGCCATGACTATCTACATGCTGTGTAATTTTGTTCTTTATGATGGTTTCTACCATTTTCCCTGGTACTGACGTCAGGCTCACCGGTCTGTAATTTCCCGGGTCACCCCTGGAACCCTTTTTAAAAATTGGTGTTACGTTGGCGACCCTCCAATCTTCAGGTATTACAGATGATTTTAATGAAAGTTCACAGATTACCAATAGCAGGTCTGCAATCTCATATTTCAGTTCTTTCAACACTCTGGGATGTATACCATCCGGTCCAGGTGATTTGCTACTATTCAGTTTATCAAATAGTTGTAATATATCTTCCCGGTGTAGCGATATTTCTCTCAATTCCTCTGCAGTATCACCTTTAAATACCACTTCAGTCTTGGGTAACATCCCTACATCTTCCTCAGTAAAGACCGAAGCAAAGAATTCATTCAGTCTCTCCGCTATAGCCTTGTCTCCTCTTACTGCCCCTTTTACCCCTCTATCATCTAACGGTCCAATTGACTCTCTCACAGGCTTTTTGCTACGAATGTACTTGAAAAAGTCTTTATTTCGTGTTTTTGCTTCCGTAGCAAGTTTCTTTTCAAATTCCCGCTTTGCCTGCCTTATCAATGCTTTGCATTTAACTTGCCAGTGCTTGTGCTGTTTCCAGTTTTCATCATTTGGCTCTTTTTTCCATTTCCTGAAGGTTGCTTTTTTGGCAGCAACAGCCTCTCTGACCTCACCTTTAAACCATGCTGGCAGTTTTTTGGACTTTCTCTCCCACTCTTCTTAATGCGTGGAATACAGCTGGTCTGGGCTTCGAGGATAGTAGTTTTTAAATAACGCCCAAGCTTGCTGTAAGTCTTTAACCTTTGGAACCGCTCCTTTTAGTTTTTTCCTAACTATATTCCTCATTCTATCATAGTCTCCCTTTTGAAAGTTAAAAGGTAGTACTGTGGATTCCTTTACTATTTGTTCTCCAATAATTAAATCAAACATGATCATATTATGATCACTATTGCCAAGTGGTCCCAACACCCTTATTTCTTGCACCAGATCTGGCGTTCCACTAAGGACTAGGTCCAGTATGACTTCCCCTCTGGTCGGTTCATGAACCAGCTGCTCCAAGAAGCAGTCATTTATTCCATCTAGAAACTTTATCTCTTTAGCTTGTCCTGCCGTGACACTGACCCAGTCGATACCGGGGTAATTGAAATCACCCATTATTACTACTCTGTTGTGACTTTTGTTAGCTTCTGTGATTTCTTTGAGCATTTCATCATCCATTTGTTCATTCTGGCCAGGCGGTCGATAGTATACTCCCACTGCCATCACCTTCCCCTTCATAAGTGGAATTTCAATCCATAGAGATTCTACAGCAAATTTTGTTCCCTGCAAAACTTTAATCCTTTCTGAGTCAATGCCCTCTCTAACATAGAGCACAACCCCTCCACCAATTTGATCAGCTCTATCATTACGATATAGTATGTATCCAGGTATCACAGTGTCCCACTGGTTATCCTCCTTCCACCATGTCTCTGAGAGTGCAATCATATCTAACCTCTCATTTAGTGCCATATATTCTAACTCTCCCATCTTATTGTTTAGACTTCTAGCATTGGCATACAAGCATTTTAGAGACTGTATTTTATTCATATTAATCTGGCTATTGGTAGGCATGGGTAATTTGGAATCTTTATTCTCTGTCTGCTCCTTACTCAAGGGCATTTGGGCTACTATACTCCCTTTTGGAACCTCACTGCTTTTGGTAGTATCCTTCAAGGATACCTTCGTCCGAACCATGCGCTCCTGGGTGACTGTCGGCTTTCCCCTAATTTCTAGTTTAAAAGCTTCTCTATCTCCTTTTTAAAGGTTAATGCCAGCAGTCTGGTCCCATCCTGATTAAGGTGAAGCCCATCCCTTCAGAAGAGTCCCCCCTTTCCCCAGAATGTTCCCCAGTTCCTAACAAATCCAAAACCCTCATCCTTGCACCATTGTCTCATCCACGCATTGAGACTCCGGAGCTCTGCCTGTCTTTTGGGTCCTGCACGTGGAACAGGAAGCATTTCGGAGAACGCTATCCTGGAAGTTCTGGATTTCAACTTCCTACCTAAAAGCTTAAATTTAGCCTCCAGAACTTCCCTACCACATTTTCCTATGTCATTGGTACCAACATGTACCAAGACAGCAGACTCCTCCCCAGCACTATCTATGATCCTATCTAGGCGGTGCGTGAGGTCTGCTACCTTCGCACCAGGTAGGCATGTTACCAGGCGATCCTCACGTCCACCAGCCACCCAGCTATCTACATTCCTAATGATTGAATCACCAACTATAACAGCTGTCCTGACCCTCCCCTCATGGGCACGTGGCCCTGGAGAAACGTCCTCGGTGCAAGAGGGTTTTACATCACCTGGAGGACAGGTCCTAGTTACAGGATCACTTCCTGCCACACCAGGGTGATGCTCTCCTGTCACGTGACCTCTCTCCTCCATGGCAACAGGGATGCTGCCAGACTGGAGGTGGGACTTCAGGACTATATCCCTGTAGGTCACGTCCATGTACATCTCTGTCTTTCTTATGTCTTCCAGGTCTGCTACTCTAGCCTCTAGAGAACGGACTAGCTCCCTGAGAGCAAAGAGTTCTTTGCACTTAGTGCATACGTAAGACCTCTCACCAACTGGGAGAAATACATGTGCAGGGATCAAAAAGGCAAATAAACATATAAAAGGACCAGAACCACATCTAAAATCCCAATAACCAAGGTGGCCAAAAGTGATATTAATGATAAACATAAAGCAACACTATTGACAAAGCGTAAAAATTAAGATATCATGTTTGGAAGGGTCTATGCTCTGTACCCCTATAAAGTGAATGATCCCACATTGAAATAGCGCCGATCAGGGTTTCTGTCGTTTAGATTGGGCAGGTTTGTTACGGCGTGCACATGTGCAGCAACAGCAGAGTGGGCACGTAGGAAAGGGCAACTGTACTGATGCTGTAAATGGGATACAGGGGGCTGCAGATGGCACATGCTGTGGTCCAGCTGGGGCACAGTGCGGACTAAGCAGATGCCTAGGTGGCACATAGGAATGCCGAAACTGTAAAGCAGCAAGACAGCAACTGACGAGGGTCCAACATGGGCACGAGTGTGTGTCCCAATGTGTCATAGGGGATATTACCCAGCAGGTACCCCCAAGGGCACATAACATTGGCAGGCGGTGCCAGGGGAAAGCGCGCATGTCCATGTAGGCACCCCTACCCGAGAACACACACCATAGGCAGCTGTCTACCGGCACACTGGATGGTCGGACTGCGCACCACCAGCACCACTGGCATAATGGCTTGGCAGCATGGTGGCGGAGGGGGCAGTGGCATCTGCCCACAGCAGACCATGGCCAAGCCCTGTTTAGGTGGGTGCCATGCAATGCAACAGACAGGGTCTGTCTGACGAACAGTCATGGTATCCCCAGGGAATGAACTGTCCCTGTGGCAACAGTGTGGTGCAGTACACACAGCCAGTGTGTTCAGGAGCAGAAGGTCACAAGTTCAAGTCCCAGCTGTGGCTCCTGCCAACCTTTTCCCCATATTTTACCCAGTACTAAACCGTGGTAATAAAGACGGAACCTTTATTGCAGATAAAATAAACATGCCTGAAACGCCTATATTTTACCCTACAGAGCACAGACACCATAAACATGTGCAATCCCTAGAGCAGAGTTTCCCAACTGCAGTCCTGGAGGGCCAAACACCATTCAGGTTTCATGCTGTCCATAATAAATATGCCTGTGCTGCATTAGTATGCGACACCCCCACTGTATGCAAATGTATCTCATGTATATTCATTAGGGACAACCTGAAAACCTGAACAGTGGTTGGCCCACCAGGACCGGAGTTGGGACCCTCTGCCCTAGAGCGGCGGCCAACAGGGGCATAAACACCCACACCCACAGGCTCCACTATCCAAAGCCTCATGGAGAGTCAGGCTGTTGGGCCCTGTGCACAGCAGCATCTCCCAATACTAGCACTTGCATACCTTAGCAATGCCGCCCTGAACTTGGGAATACGTTACACATATATCAAAAGGTTGCTATGATTAATGGCAGATAACAATTCCTAAGTTAAGCACAATTTGCTGATCGAGCTGCATCATAGCAACCTTTCTGATATCTGTGGTGTGTGTTTCAGTTTTGGTTTCTGACAGTGTTTACCACCCTGGGGAGTGACCCCAACAGTATTGCGTACCATAGCCATGCCTGCACTGTGCCCAGGACTGGTGTGGTGGCCAGGGTTGCAAAAAGCCTCTATATTTGCACAATGCTGGCATAGGTGTGGGAGTGTGTGTCTGTCTATCCAGTGTGTTGTGGCTGCCTAAACCTTACTCAGCCCACAATGCTTGCACTGTTTCCAGTGTTAGCCTGCCAATGTGCATAATGAGGAGCAAGGTACTGTGGGTATGGCCCGGACAGGGTGGCCTGGGCAGGATGCATCTGCACAGGGAATAGGGCAATGGCTGGGACATTGTAGTGCCCGGCCACCACCTGCACGGACAGGGTGGCCACAGCATGTCCTGCTGGGAGATCACTCTCACCCTGACTGAGCAGTGACCACAGCATGGCTAGGTTCCCCCATAGTGCTATATAGTATTTCTCTCAAGTGATACTTATGGGTTCTCTTTTCTGGGGCCCAATCACTGACTTATCTGCTTGGTGGGTGTGCTCACATCCCAGTTTTGGGTGCTCACATCTCCTTCAGGAACATGCACTACGGACTAGCTAGCAGACTGTCTGCAGTTAGTATGTGTATGGTTGGAACACCTTGCAGGGTGCAGTGGCTGGAGACTCACTGTGCTCGGTGCTGGAGAATGTCAAATAGTGGTAGGGGGCAGCTGAGCTTTTCCAGGCCTACTGTCTGTCTGCCATTGCCTTATGGATGCATACAGATCTGCATTGACTGCCCTGTAGGGTGCCTGTTCCCCAGCAGGACTGGGGTTGATGGTCCCCTCTACTGCCACCATTGCAGGGATGTAGAATGTGGATCTGTTGGTGGGAGATCCTGTTCCCCACCATGAGCCCCAGAGGGCGGGTTGGGTGGTGCTACATAATCCGCCTATGGGTCCAAACACCCCTCCCCCTTCACTTAAACCATGGCACCCACACAGGATATGCACTATTCTGGGTGCATCATAGTCCACAAGGGCTAGACGTGACTGGGAAATACGAATGGACACAGGTGTATCCTAGGTGTGTCTGCAAGGACTACCTATCACACACTGGCACTGATGGCGACCTGCAGCACAGCCTATCTCAGCTAAGCCAGGTGCTACGGACCTGGTGCTGGGCGCCCCACCTCGCCCTCAGGGTGAGCACAGTACCCCCACAATGTGTCGGTCTGTAGCTACTCTGTGCCAGTAACACACACGGTCAGTTCCCCCTACCAGACCGAGGTGCTGTGGGGGTGCATATCCCACCTTGTGATCATCTGTAGACTGCTGATCTGCATGTGCAGTGCATCATGGGTATGGGTGGGTTAACCCTATCCTGGTAACCACAGCAGACAGTTTGTGTGGTGACCTGCAGTCCTTCTGTAGCCAGCCAGGGGTTTGTTAGTAACTATAGAGATGTAGCCCACTGGTAACTTCACTGACTGTGGAGGCAGAGGTCATGGGTTTGATCCCACAGTGGTGTTATTTGATAGGGCTGTCTGAGGCATTTCTTTTTTTAATTTAAATTAGTGCTAACCAGCAAAAACACCTTCACAGTGCTGTAACCTTAAGGTGCCTCATAAGGCGCCCTATAGGGAACATTATAAGGTGCCTCATAAGGCGCCCTATAGGGAACATTATAAGGTGCCTTGGCGGACAGTGCACTTTATAATGTGCCCTCTGGAGTGCCTTTTAGGGCATCTTATGCGGCACCGTAGGTTACGGCACTGTGAGGGTGTGTTTGCTGGCAGCACTAATTTAAATTAAAAAAGAAAATGCCTCAGACAGCACTGATTTAAAGTAAAGGGTAATGCCTCAGACAGCCTTAATCATTAAGCCCACAGGGGGATTGAACTCATGACCTCTGTTTCATCAGTCAATGTATTAACCAATGTGCTACACCTCTGTTGCTGTGTTTCCAGGTCAGCGCACCTAATTAAGGCTAACGCGCGTTAACGTGCCCTGGCTCCCTCTGACATACCAGTCTCCAAGCTGCAGGAGGACGTTGACAACCTATGGGTTATTCGATTTGTATAAATTATTAAAAAGAGTTATAGTCCATGTACATTTATAGTTTACGATTGATCAAGTAGCTAAAATATGTTTAAAAGAATTGGGATCATTTAAGGAACTGGTAGGGACTCATACTCGTATATGCCCTGATACTTTTAATCTATTGGCAATTATGCTCGTCATTTTTAGCGCTTCTATGTGGGTGGTTCAATTTGCATAACGAATCCTGTTTGAAAGGTACAATTTTCCTTTCAATTGGAGGTTTCAAAGATTGAGAAGATAAGGATTTACATTTATACAGGTTGCCGAATACGTCATCTCATCGTTCCAGCATAAATTACTCCTCTTGGTTAGAGCGCAGGCGCCGGCGTTCCGGCGTTTTTCTGGTTTGTTAGCAGTTTGTACGAGTGAGACATGTTTAACATGTTTAGTTTGTAAAATGTAAGTAAGAGATTAACCTGTATCCGACGGTTAAGATTTGTTGAATTTTATAATTTTTAATCAAGGGTTTATTTCACGATTCCTCTCGTCCGTATACTGTATAATAATACTTCTCAAATTTTAAAATAATCAAGTGTAGTTTAATATTAGTTTTAGTAAGAATCTTTTTGGACTTAGGGCTCATATTCGCTTGTGCTTCGAGCGCATTTAGTTAAAATATGCTTTACATTTATGATTGATCAAGAATATGCTCTACCAAAAAGTACTAGTATATGCTTTTACTTTTTCATTCTGATGGCATAAAAATGAATCACCTTTTTTCCCTTCCCTCCCTTTCTCCTCCCCCCCTTTTTCAATCTATAGGAGTGCAATACATAATGATGTTTAGAAATATGTTCACAGCTAGTTAACGCGAGCGGTCCTTTGGGAGATGACTGGTTTTATCCCTGAAATGCCATTTAGAAATGTTCTTTTATAGTATAAAACAACGGCGATTCTGGATGATTCTTCTCCATTCATAGTGCATAGCCAACGGTGATCCTGGTCGACACATTTGTCCAATTTGAAAGAACACACAAATAATCTGGTTTTGGTTATGCAGGTAACGTTTTAAGCGGTTCAAAGGGGTTATGTATAGTTAGTTAATCTATGGAGTTTAGTGAGGGGAGGCTAGCCGTAATACAATACAGTATATTTCTATAGTGCGTCAAGCGATTCCACTGATTCCTTTTATTGTATTAAGTTTATCAATTCTCCTTTAGCAATACAAATTTAAATATCTCCGCCGTCCGGTTTTTTTATATGATGAATTTTTTATTTTATGTGAGAACATATACATATTTGTTCATACATATAATTTGTCTTCCTTTTTTCCCCAAAAAACGTAGAATGTATTGAGTATACAAGAGTATACAGAGGTAACGTTTATGTTTTTTTTTATATAACTTTATTTACAAACCACCTTGAAACATAGCCAATACAACATGTTATATTTATGTTTTTATAGTTTTATGACAAGTTAATTGATGTATTTATATTAATTATTTATTTATTGATTGATTGATTTGTTCCATATCTGCTGTATCATTCCGACTAATAATGGTTTTTATGCTGGACTATTGTTTATTATTTGATCTGTTCTTTTAAGTTTATATATGTGTATTTTCATTTTATTTACATACTGGTTTCACTATTCATTTTAAGGTTGCTTATGTTTCACACAGTTTGTATTTTAATGTTTTTAGTATATAGTGATGTATTTACCAATGTTTTTATATGTTTTTAGTTAAGCCAGTTTTAGCCCCTGAAGAAGGCAACGAAACACAGCCTGTGTCGGGCCAGTGGCTTAAGAGTAATCAATAAAAAGATAATCTTCCTCTGCTCTCCACGTTTTTGGACTGGGCCGGGAGGTAGACTGCTCACAGGAGCATGCC
Source organism: Ichthyophis bannanicus (assembly GCA_033557465.1). Lineage (NCBI taxonomy): Eukaryota > Metazoa > Chordata > Amphibia > Gymnophiona > Ichthyophiidae > Ichthyophis > Ichthyophis bannanicus. The sequence continues at coordinate 290,214,455 of CM066031.1, read as the reverse complement.
ATTGCACACTGCAAAGGAGAAGAGGGCTGCCGCCTCCTGGCAGAGGGAGTACAAGTCCGTGCGCCCTTGTTTGTTTATATAGAACATTGCAACCTGGTTGTCCGTCTGGACGAGAATAGACCTGTTCCGGCAAGAGGGTGCAGAATGCACATAGGGTGAGGAATACCGCCTGGAGTTCCAGGAGGTTGATCTGTAGTAGAGACTCCTCCTGGGACCAGCAGCCCTGAGTGGGTTGAACTCTGCAGTGAGCTCCCCAGCCCTGGATAGAGGCATCTGTGGTCAGGGTCCTCTGTGATGGGGGTGCCTGGAAGGGCATTTCTGCCCAGAGGAGGCCCAAGTCTTGCCACCAGTCGAGGGATCTCGCCAGCTGGCGGGTGACTCTGATCCTGTCCCGGAGTCGGCGCATGGCTTGGGTCCACTGAGAACACAGGCACCATTGGGCTCACCGCATGTGCAGGCGGGCTGGGGTGTGACATGAACCATGGAGGCCATGTATCCCAGGACACGGCGGGCCGGCACCATTCTGCGGTGTTGGACCTCCCCTGCGAGCTGTCTGAGGCGTTCGTTCTGTGTCCCGACTGGCCTCTGAGGCTGTGCCACCTCTGATGAGCCAGTTACCCAAGTAGGGAAAAACAAGCACCCCTTGTAGATGGGCAACTACCACTGCTGGACACTTTGTGAAAACTATTGGCAAGGAGGCCAGGCTAAAGTGAAGCACCCAGTATTGGTAGTGGCCTCCTCCTACCATGAATCTCAGGAATTGCTGGTGAGATGGGTGGACCAGGATGTGGGTGTAGGCATCCTTTAGGTCCAAGGAGAAAAGTCAGTCTCCCTGGTGGAAATAGGGCAGCAGTGTCCCAAGGGAGAGCATTTTGAATTTCTCCCTCACCAGAAACTTGTTCAGATCTCAGAGGTCCAGGATGGGCCCCAGACCCCCAGTTCTTCTGGGGACAAGAAATTACCTTGAGTAGAAGCCCTTGCCCCAGAGGTGCTGGGGAACAGGCTCCACTGCCCTGTCCCTTAGTAGACCTGCTAGCTCTGACAGCAAGAGGGCCTGGTGAAGGAGAGGTCGCACTGGCTCTCCTGGAAAGTGATCCGGAGGTGGCAGCTGGAAGCAGAGGTGGAAACCCTCCTTCACCACCCGGAGCGCCCACTAGTCCGAGGTGACCTCGAGCCACTTTTGAGCGAAGAGTGCAAGGCAGCCCCCTGTGGGCTGGTGAGGGTCTCCGAGGGGGAGGGAGGCCCCACCCTGGGAGTCAAAAGCTTACACCAGGTTGAACCGGAACTGGTGTCTGCGGCTTGGAGGCCTTTGGCTTCCTGGGTCCCTGTCCCTGGCCCTTGGGCTGGGAACCCTGCTGCTGCTGGCTTGGGAAGGCTTGGTAGTGGTGACTCTGATGGAAAGGGCCCTTCTTCCTCGAGAAAGTTGGCCTTTTCCCTGAGGTTTTCTTATTGGGAAGGGTAGAGGTCTTCTATGAGAGCCTCTCCCTGGTCACCACCCTGGCCTCAATCTCAGCTGCTTTGTCGACCATAGGTTTCCCAAACAGGTTCTCCCCAGTGCAGGGGACATCTAGCAGTTTTCTTGGACCCATTGTTCAAAGTCCGAGGTCTGCAGCCAGACCTGGCACTGAGAACTGATGCCTGTGGCTGCTGCCTGGGCTGCAGCCTCGAACCCATCATAGGTGGCCTGGGACAGGAACTTGGAGCAATCCAGGATGGTGGCTACTAAGGTCTGGAACTGCTGAAAAGGTTACCTGCTGAGAAGCCCGCAAGCTCCTAAATAAGACTCTTAAGATACATTCTTATGTAGAGCTCATAGGTTTGTATCCAGCAGCCCAGCATGGACCCCTGGAAGCACTTGCGCCCCAGAGCATCGAGGGCTCTGGCCTCTCTACCCAGGGGTACAAAAGAATAAGTCTTCTGACTCTTGATCTTCTGCATCGAGGATTCCACCACCATGGAGTTGTGGGGAAGTTGGACCTTCTGGAAGCCTGGACACCTCTTGATGCGTTAGATGGCGTCGAGGCGCCGGCTGACCACTGCCAAAGAGGCTGGGGTTTCCCACATCTGCAGGAGGAGCAAAGCGAAGATGGGTTGCACTGGCACTGACAGAGCCTCCTTTGGCGGGGACTCGTACTGGAGTATCTGCAGTTCTTCGGTGTGTGGGTCCTCCTTGGACTCGGTTGGGACAGAGGGCTTGGGCCATGTCCCAGACAAAGTCGTGGAATGCCACCTCCTCAGGTGGGGAATGGCACCGGAGTTCTGGGGGAGATGGCTCCAAGGGGATGTCTCGGTGTCGAGAGAACTCAGGGGAGGCCTCGACGTCGGTCTCCCAGTCTGAACCAGAGAGCGTCGAGGAGTCCGAGGCTCAGAACTCCCATGCTGTGAGGTCTACGTCAAGGAACCGGGGTACCCTGACAGGTCTCGGGTCAGACTCCCAGAAATTAGCCGGGGAGGATTGGACACCTGAGGATAAGGACCAGGACCTCGATCAGTGCTGATGGCGCTCGGGGCCTGGCTTGACGCCCGGGGATGCCAACGCAGTCGGGGCCCGGTTGTCAGGGCAGATGATGCGGACGAACCAGATATTGTCACCTGCTGCATGGCCAAAATGGCAGAGATAGTCTGCTCCAGGATCGCCATTCTGGCCTCAATACCAGAACGCTCCGCAGCTTTTGGCGCGGGCATAGAGGATTTCAGGCCTGGCACAGACACTCTTGCGAGCGCGTCCTCAACGAGGACCACAGCCTCAGGCAGCCTCGCACAGTCACTGCCGGCTGAGGATTCCTGCCTAGAGACCTTAGAAGGGCGCTGCTTGGAGTCGCCCGAGTCCCACCGTGGGACCTTAATGGGTTTCCCTGGTGGAACCTCAACTGCCTTCAAGGATTTTTTCTTTTTCTTGCCAGGGTCTGGCGGAGCTGCCGCCGTGGGACTCAAAAGATGCCCAGGCCTCACAGGAGTTGCTCAGATTTGTACTCAGCATTGGTGAAGCTGTGGCTGAGCCGAACCGCAGGAACATCTTCTCCTGCAACTCTGACCTTTTCTTGTTGGTTCGCAGAGTCATGGCCTGGCACAGGTTGCAGGAGGTACTGTCATAGTCCGGGCCGAGGCAGTGCAAGCAGCAGTCATGGGTGTCTATGACAGATATAATTTGACTGCAACGATCACATTTTTTAAAGCCACCAGGTGACATAGTGAGTCAAACCCAGCCGGGGTCAACGATCCCCAGGCAAAAAAGGGTGCACATGCCAGTTGAGGCAAGCCTCGATGATAAAAAGGAAAGGGAGTCGAGAACAGTGCCGGGGATGGCGCTGGCTCAAGGAGGGAAGAGGAACCGGTACGCAAACCGGGAAAAACTCAACTATAGGGATCATTTTTAAGGAATTTTTCCAAGGAAACAGGACATGCATCCGTTGGGCTCCGTGGAAAAAAGGAGACTGAGCAAGATGGCATCCTTGGGTGGGAAGGGGACCACTCATGCGTGGTAGCATTCCCAAAGGCTTTCTTTGAAAGCTGGTGAAATGCTCCGCACCAACGTCACCTATATGTGAGGACCGACTTTCTGCTTGTTCCTGGAGAATAACTGATTTTTGGAAAAAAAACTAAATTAAAGACAATAATAAAAATAGAAAAATAAGAAAACAAAAGAATTATTAAGCTTGGAGAAATTATTACATTTAAGAGGGGTTTCTCTGACCAATGATGGCATTTTGATTACTAATCACAGACACTGCTCCAAGGTTTTAGAACAGAACACAAATGTTTTCCGGTGCATAGAGTTATGCGGCAGATGGTAGAGTCTGAATGGGAATGTCCAGAGGCGACTCTTCGAGGAGCACGGACTATAGGTCGCTTGTACCCATTGCCGCAAGAGGAGCAGGAGTTACTAAAGCTGCCTAAGGTGGACGCCTTAGTCTCAGCGGTTACTAAGAAGACCACTTAAGATCCGTCATTGCCGGGGCGGGCCCGCGCCTGAGGGCCCTTTGGTGTGGCCCTTAGGCGTTGGTCCGTGGCGTCTGTGTCTGGAGTCTATACTGATGTCCTGCTTATATATCAGGGTAACTTGCTGTTCTGTGTCCTTCTCCTTCTCTTATCTGTTTGACTGTTTCTGTCCTATCTTATAATGGCATTCTTTTCTTATTTCCTTAAATGATATAGTATTGTAAACCGCTCTAATACCTTTTGGTCTGAGCGGTATATCAAATTCAAATAAACAAACAAACGCTTCTAAACCAAAACAAAACAAAAAGCCCTAATCAATCAATCTAGCCTAATCTCCAGCCTTCAAAGCCAGTTAACTTAGTTTCTCTCAGGGACCCTGAAATATCTTACAGAGAATAGCAATAGAGGAAAAAAAGACCTCAGTTTAACTCAATATTTTCTCTACACAGCATTAAAAACATCACTGGTCATAAAATACTCCTCTTATTACTCTTTTATTCAATATTTTTTTAAAATTTGAATATTCAATTTTCAGTTATAAATTAATTTTCATTCCCAATATATCCAACTCCACTAAACCATACACGGCAACATCAGCTCTACTTTGTTACACCTGGAAGCACCAGTTCACTACCTATAAAGTTAGGTACCATTTTTATGCTGATGACTCTCAGATCTATCTATCTACACCTGATATTTCTTTTACACTCCAAGACCATATATCTGCCTGCCTATCAGACATCGCTGCCTGGCTGTCTGAAATTGAACAAGACCAAAACTGAACTTCTTATTTTTTCCTTGTAAACCCTCTTTCCCCCTTCTCTGTCTATGTTGATAATACTCTTCTGCTTCCTGTTTTCTCAGCCTGCAACCCTGGCATCATCTTCGACTCCTGCCTTTCTTCCTCCACACATATCCAACAGATAGCATAAACCTGCTTCTTTCTCTACAACATTAACAAAATTTGTCCCTTCCTTTCTGAACATACTACTAAAACAATCATCCACTCTTTAGTCACTTCTCATCTCAACTACTGCAAGCTCTTCCTTGCTGGTCTCCCTCAGTCATCTTTCTCCCCTTCAGTCTGTTCAAAACTCCGCTGTGCGACTAATCTTTCACCAGCCCCAATATACTCATATAACCCCTATTCTCAAATTACTTTATTGGCTTCCCTTCCGTTTTCGTATCCAATACAAAATTATCCTTCTGACCAATAAGTGCATTCATTCTTTCTATTGCTCCTCACTATCTCTCCTCTTTTCTCTCTCCCTACACCCTCCTTGTGAACTCTGCTCTTCCTCTGGCTTGCTTCTCTCTATACCCTTCTCTTCAACAATCAATTCCAGACTTTGATCCTTTCACCTTGCTACTCCTTATGCCTGGAACAAACTACCTGTATCTTTATGTCAGGTTTCATCTCTCTCCCTTTTCAAATTCATGCTAAAGGCTCATCTCTTTCAGGCCATTTTTGGATTTTAATCCTTTGTTCTCCTTCTGTCTCATTAGCCTTCTCTACTTTACCCTTGTTCTCATCTGTTGAACTGTCTGTCTTGATTAGATTGTAAGCTCTGATGAGCACGGACCATCTTTTATATGTGTCTGTATAGTGCTGTGTATGCCTTGTAGCGCTATACAAATGATTAGTAGTAGTAGTAGTAGTATCTATAAATAGTTTGGGGATTGGTGATATATGACTATTCTCTAGCAAAGTTCCTTATATGCTTTGTAGGAATGGAGTCCGTAGTGAACTGGTGGCTCCCAGGTGTAATTAAGCAGAGCTGATGTTGCCGTGTACGGTTTAATGGAGCTCAATATATTGGGAATGCGAAGAATTTATAATTAAAAATTGAAAATTGAATATTCAAATTTTAAAAAATTATTGAATAAAAGAGTAATAAGGGGAGTTTTTTATGACCAGTGATGTGTGTTGACAACTCCCCTTTCGGCATAGTTTCTAATACCGTGTAGGATAGAGAAATTAGACTTACTTGCTAATTGTAGTTCCTTGAGGAACTCCAGTCCAGTCCCAAAACCTGGGGGTAGTATACCTCCTCCAGCAGCTTGGAGACTGAGCATATCATCTTTCTGATGACACCAGTGTGCTTAAGCAGCTGGCATTGCCTACCAGCCCCAGTAATCTATTGATAAAGCAGACTCACAGTAACAACAAATAAGTAGCTGAACAAGAATAAAAAGGAACTATCACTTACACAAAACTATCTGCCTCCTTACCCCCAACAGGGAAACCCCCCGTTACATTCAAGTGGGAAGGATAACCTGTGAAACTTCTGAGTAGTGCCGTACAGCACCGAGCCCAAGGCCAGCTGTTACCTCTGACCACCTCCCTAAACACTCGCCATGCATATCCTCGACACCCCCTGTCCCTGCCAAATGCAGAGCCACAGAGTCCCAGGCGAGGGTGCTGAAAACTCAAACCTGTATGGGCGGGATCCAGGACTGGACTGGAGTTCCTGCAAGGAACTACAATTAGCAGGTAAGTCTAAATTCTCTTTCCTTATTGTCCCTCCAGTCCAGTCCCAAAACCTCTGGGATGTAACAGAGCAGTCTACTCAACAGGAGAGACCCACCACAGCCTGAAGCACTACAGATCCAAACCAGGCATCTCCTGCTGCCTGGACATCCAGATGGTAATGCTTCACAAAGGTATGTAGCAAAGACCAGGTTGCCATCTTACAAATCTCCAATGGCGGTCACAAGCTAAACTCCGCCCATGAAGTCACCTGGGCTCTCATGGAATGCGCCTGCAAGTCCGTCGACACCACCCTACCTTTCAAGATGTATGCCGAAGCAATGGCCTCCCTAATCCACCTGGAAATAGTGGCCTTGGAGGCCTCTTCTCCTCTTTATGGCCCCCCAAACAGGACAAACAAGCGATCCAATTTCCTGAAAGGCACCGTGTGGCTCAAGTAACGCTGCGGAACCTCCTGCTGCACACCACAGGGTGGGCAAGGCAACCGCCTGGTTCACATGGAATGCCGATGCTACTTTGGGCAGGAAGGAAGGTACAGGAACCACCTTCTCCCTAGAAAAGGACAGGAAAGGCTCCTGGCAAGATAAGGCCTGAAGCTCCGAAATCCTGCACGCTGAACAAATCGCTATCAAAAATACCGCCTTCAGGGTCACGTCCTTCAGTGAAGCCCGACTCAACAGCTCAAAGGGCTCCCCTGTGAGTGTGGTAAGCACCAAGTTGAGATCCCACAGCGGGACCACCAACCTCCACGGCGGTCACGAACAACTCACCGCCCTGAGCACGTCTTTTTATCTTTATCTTTATTTGCGAGATTTGATATACCGCCCTTGCCAGAGCATCAGGGTGGTGTACAATAAAATAATATATTGGCTACAGGAAAAATTGAAGGAAGAAAAGAACGCCAGGTTGAACCTTACCTTTGTAACAAGAAATCACGGCCAACTGTACCCTCAAGGAGCTGGTGGCTAATCCCTTGTCGAAACCAGCCTGCAAGAATGCCAGTACGTCCAGAATAGTTGCTGTGGACAGCAGAGACTGTCTATCTGCACACCATGCTTCAAATATATACCATCCTGGATATAAGCTAAACAAGCAGACCTCCTCCGGGCCTTCAACAATGTGGCTATCACAGACCCTGAATATCCTTTCTTCTTTAGCCTCGCCCTTTCAAGAGCCATGACGTAAGCGAGAACTGATCTACCTGAGGCATGCATACCGGTCCTTGCGTCAGCTAATCCTCCTGGGCAGGAAGACGCCACGGACCGTCTGCCAGAAGCTGCACCAGATCAGCATACCATGGATGCTGCGGCCAGTCTGGGGCGATCAGTATCACCAATCCTCTATCCGCTATATCTCCCGACCGATGAGCACCCACTGGAGAAACACTTATAAACAGTTCTCCTGCTGGCCACCTTTGTACAAGGGCATCCAGACCTTTCGACATCTGTTCTCTCCTTCTACTGAAAAACCGGCATGCCTTGGCCGACTGGAAGGTTGCCATTAGATCTATCACTAGACAGCCCCATCAACCTGCCACCTGCTCGAACACCTCCTGATTGAGAGTCCACTCTCTGTGGTCCACCTGCACCCGGCTCAGGTAGTCGGCCATGACGTTGTCCACCCCTACAACATGCACTGCCTACAAGACCTGGAGATGACTCTCTGCCCAAGCTAGTAGCACTTCAGCCTCTTCCTCCAGAGCCACATTTCCTGTGCCGCCCTGGCGGTTGATGTAGGCCACCATGGTTGCATTGTCCGAGAACACTCTGACCACCCATCCATGTAGCCAAGACCTGAAACTCTGCAGCGCTTGGAGCACTGCCCGCATCTCTAGCCTGTTGATGGACCATCGGGCCTCCTGCGCTCCACCGTCCCCTAGCGAGGTGCCCTTTGCAATCGGCCTCCCAACCTGTCAGCCTGGCATCTGTCATCAGCAGTACCCAAGCTGGCGTCTCAAGGGGCATGCCCCTCTCCAGACTCTCCGGGCGCAGCCCCATCTCAATGCTTTCCTTGTCTGCTTCGGGCACGGGAGCCGGTGGGACAGAGGTTGAGTCTGGTGGGACCACCAATGCAGGAGCGCCCTCTGCAAAAGCTGCATGGGGCCCTCACCCACGGGACCAAGTAGAGTATGGCCACCATGGTTCCGAGAACCTGCAGATAATGCCAGGCCAATAGCTGTGGAATCCGCAAGAACTGGCACAGAAGACGCTGCAGTCTCTGAGCCTGCTTCTCTGGTAGGAAAACCTTTCCCACCTTGGTATCGAAGCATGCCCCAAAATACTCCAGTTCCTGGAAGGGCACCAACCGGAGGTTGTTCATGTTGACCACCTATCCCAGAATTTCTAGGAACTGCACCACCTTTGCCATAGCCGTCACACTCTCACTCACGGACTTTGCCAGGATGAGCCAATCATCCAGGTACGGGTGCACTAGAACCCCATCCCTGCAGAGCACTGCTGCCGCCACCACCACCACCATAACCTTGGTGAATGTTTGCGGCGCCATTGCAAGACCAAACGGCAATGCCCAAAACTGGAAATGTCCCACCGGCACCATGAAGCGGAGAAATTGCTGGTGTTCTGGCCTGATGGAATGTACAAATATGCTTCAGACAGATCCAGTGATGTTAGAAAACTCCCTGCTTTGCATCGCCACCATGACAGACCGCAGAGTTTACATGTGAAAATGTGATACCTTGAGACAGCGGTTTACGCCCTTGAGATCGAGAATTGGCCGAAAGGAACCTTCCTTCTTGGGCACCATGAAATAAATGGAGTATCGACCGCAACAGAGTTGGTCTCTGGGTACTGGCACCACAGCCCGTAGCTGTAACAACCTTGCTAAGGTCTCCTTTACAACCACCACTTTGCCCTGTGCCCTGCAAGGAGACTGGACAAACGAGTGGCTGATTAGGCGTGCCCACTGAAGGGCATAGCCTTCTCGGATGACTTTCAGGACCCATTGGTCTGACATGATCTGGACCCAAGCGGAGTAGAAATCCCGCAGCCGGCCCCCTATGGGAATCAACCCCACCTGGACCCCCCTCATTTCATTGTGCTTTCTTTGGCTCCGAGGAAGAAGGGGACCCAAACCCCTTTCCCGCTCCCCGGAAGCCCAGCCCATGAAAGGCAGGCTTACCTCTTTGGTAAGGGCCAAACCAGGAGGGTCGAAAATGCCTGAAGTCTCTCGCCTGACCTTTCCCCACCGAGGCCAGACAGCTTTGCTTCTGTTTATCCTCGGGCAGGCGGCTCCCCTTGGATTCACCTGACTCCTTGAGCAGTTTCTCCAAAACCTCCCCAAAAGAGCATCTTGCCCTTGAAAGGGAGATTACTAAGATGGGCCTTGGAGAATCTGTCCGCAGCCCAGTTCCTTAGCCACAGATAGCGACGAGCTGCCACCAGGGAAGCCATGCTCTTCGAGAGCTCTCTTGATGAGATTGTAATGGGAATCTGCTAGGTATGAAGCCCTGACTCCAACTTGGCTGCCTCATTGGGGGATTCCGCCGCCAGCTCCCCCAGCTGCTGCACCCGCTGAGACCAACGGGAGGCATACCCTAGCCACCCAAGCTCCACAAATAGAGGCCTGTAGGGTGAGGGCATTGATATCAAAGGCTTGCTTCAGCAAGATGTTCACCTCCCTGTCCTGGGCATCCTTGAAAGCTGCGCTACCCTCTACTGAGATCGTCATCTTCTTGGTAACAGGACACCATGGCATCCACCTTGGGGGACTGAAACAACTCACGCTCTTGCTCCGGTAATGGGTAAAGCTGAGCCATGGCCCATACCCTCCTGAGACCCACTTCCGGCAGACTCCACTCCTCCTGGATCATCTGCTTGACCACTCTGTGTTCTGGAAAGACCTGCAACTTCCGCACCTCCTGGAGCAGTGGGTCCTCCAGAGCCTGATCTTCTGCCGGCACGCTCGTTGGCATATTCAGATTCTCCTATGAGACTCTCCTATGAGAGCCGCCAATTCCTCCCTGTGGAACACGCGCACCACTCACAACTGGTCCTCTTGCTCTGGGATCTCTCCTTCCTCCAACTCCTCCTGGGAGTGTAGCTCTGTATCCAGGTCCTCCAGGTCTGGCACTTCCGACCCTGTGGAGTGTACCTGTCCCTCCTCAGAGGGTCATGCCTTCTTCGCCCGTACTACTTCCGTCGTAGACTTTCTGTCCACCATTCTTTTCGTCCCCCCCTCTCTGTCACATGCAAGCAGGCAGGATGCTCGGCTGTCCCTGCTGACAAAGACAAAAAGCCCTGTGGAGCAGCAACACAAATTCAGGCGAAAAATCTCTCGGGAGTCCTAACTTGCTCTGGCACAAAGTAAAGGGCCCGGGTTTGGACAGAGGCAAAGAGGCTGACTCCAGCACCTCCATCAATCCCCCGGCGTCCTGGCTCTCCCCAACTGGGGAAGGAGACCTCTCCTGGCCTCCCTGTAGATCCTTCTCCATCATAGCAATCTCCTGAGCACAGCCCCGACAGACTCCCTTGTTGGAAATCACCCCTCGCCTAGTTCCGCACACCAGACACTGGAAGGCATGGCCCCCTGGGTAAGCCTGCATGGAACACTACTCTGGGTCAGGAAGGGACTCTGTCCCAGACTCCCCTCACCCAGAGCCCAGGGATCACCTCCCCTCTAGGCCTCTGGATCCCCCAGAGCAAAGAAGTTAAAGTAAATCAACTAAAAATAACTTAACTCAAACTAAAGAAAAAACTAACAAAAAAAACCCCAGTTCTTGGCCCATGAAAAGCCCTTTGCAGCTTGCTTCCTTGAGCCCAGCTAATCCGGGGGGTGGGGGGAAAGGGGTAGACTGCCAACCTGCATTGGCTGCAGATGGCTGCCGACTGCGGGAAACAGGCTATGCCACTCACGCGTGCCATTTTCAGCTCTCTGCCACGTGGCCTGGGTTGCAACAGCCTTCCACTCCTCGCGGCCTAAGCCACGTGTTTTACTGCTGTGCCTACACTCTCCCCACCACAGAGGAGCCCCCCCCCAGCTTACCTTGCGCCCTGCACCACCTCCTGCATCTCCTTTCCCCTTGCCTTCCTGTGCCGCACTTCCCTCACACTCAGCCTGCAATCAGAGGCTTTGGCGCTGAGGGGGAAAGAGGAAACTGCCCGCTTCAGCTGTTCTGCTGTTGGCGGCTCCTCACCCATTCACGGGTTTGGAAGCCGCCTGTCTTACTGGCACCATCTCAGGTCCCCACTGCCTGCCCCGCAAATCCTGGAAAGGGAGGGGAGAAAACCCAGAGTCTCCTGGGACTTTTTTTTTCTTAAAGAAACAAGTCCCTGCAAGCAGGACTCTGCACCAGAACAAATGAAATTAACTGGTAAAATTAAATGGTAAATCAATTGCAAAAATAAAAGCCCCAACTCTCCTTAGTTGTTCCGTCGTGAGTCCAGCACCTAGCTCACGACCTCCTCCAGCTGCTTGGAGACTGAGCTTACTGGGGCTGGTAGGCGGTGCCAGCTGCTTAAGTACACTGGTGTCATCAGAAAGATGACATGCTCAGTTTCCAAGCTGCTGGAGGAGGTGCACTACTCAGAGGTTTCGGGACTGAACTGGAGGGACGATAAGGAAATTAATTTAAACTGAGGTCCTTTTCTCCTCTGTTGCTATTATCTGTAAGGTATTTCAGTGTCCCTGAGAGGAAACTAAGTTAACTGGCTTTCAAGATTGCAGAGTATACTAGACTGATTACAACCAAGGGCTTTTTGTTATGTTTTGGTTTTGATTACTAAAAACCAGATTTATTGCTTTTCAGCAAGTCTGTTTTTTCTGGTTTTTGAGACAAGAGGTCTTTTCCCCTCTGGAGAGGGTTTTCCCTTTGGGTATTGAGAGGTGGTTCCATCAATTTGCCCTTTTGAATTTAAGAAAACTTTTCCAATGGGTCTGCTGTGTATTGTCTGGAATTTACCCACTGTTTTTTTGGCCATTGTAGTGCTGGAAGATGAGACCCCCAGGTCGGAAGGCACTAAACTAGCTACTGGGGAAGAGCTGAAGACTTTTCAGAGTAAAGCCAGCATTTATGATGTGGTTGGATCAAAGCCCTCAGAACGTCTGACTGCTGATGTAGCTGCACATGAAATGAGAGTCAGAAGCTGTAAAGATGTCTTACGCATTGGAACTTGGAACGTACGAAGCATGAACCAAGGGAAGTTGGAGGTGGTCAAGAATGAAATGGAACGTGTACAACTTGATCTGTTGGGTGTCAGCGAACTGAAATGGACTGGCATCGGGCACTTTGCATCAGATGATCACATGGTCTACTATGCTGGAAATGAAAGACAAAGAAGAAATGGTGTTGCATTTATAATAAAGAAGAAACTTGCAAGAACTGTAATGAAATACAATGCAGTCAGCGAACGCTTAATCTCTATTCGTCTACGAGGAATGCCTATCAACACAACTATAATTCAAGTATATGCCCCAACAACAGCTGCAGAAGAGAATGAAATTGAAAAGTTCTATGAACAAGTACAAGCTGAAATTGACAGAACATGCAAACAGGATATCCTGATAGTCATGGGTGACTGGAACGCAAAAGTTGGCAACAAAGAAGGCGGCAAAGTAGTTGGAAAATATGGACTTGGCAACAGAAATGAAGCTGGAGAAAGACTGATAGAATTCTGCAAGACCAACGATCTATTCATCTCAAACACCTTCTTCCATCAACACAAGCGGCAAATGTACACATGGACTTCACCCAATGGATTGTATAAAAATCAAATTGACTATATCTGTGGAAGTCAACGATGGAAAAGTTCTATAACATCAACAAAGACAAAACCTGGAGCTGACTGTGGTACAGATCATCAACTACTAGTATGCAAACTCAAGCTAAAGTTGAAAAAGAGCAAACCACTCATGAATGCAGCAAAATATGACCTTGAGAATATACCACTGGAATTTAAAGACTGCCTGCAAAATCGATTTGCTGCTTTAGATACAAATAACAGAGCTCCAGAAGAGTTATGGAATGACATCAAGAAGGTTGTGTTCGAAGAAAGCGAGAAGTCTCTACAAAAGTTGAAAAAGAAAAAACGGCCAAAATGGATGACGGAAGAAACTCTGAAAATTGCCCAGAAACGCAGAGAAGCTAAAGCCAGAGGAGAAAGAAAGACAATAACAGAACTCAACAGAGATTTTCAACGTGCAGCAAGACAGGACAAGGAAAAGTACTACAACGACGCATGCAAGGAAATAGAAGCAGAAACTATTAGAGGAAGAACAAGATCGGCTTTCCTAAAGCTACGAGAGTTAAAGAAAACGTTCCAGCCTCGAATTGGAATGTTACAAGATGCTCAAGGTTCTATGTTGAATGATGCTGAGAAGATCAAGAAAAGATGGAAGGAATATACAGAGTTTTTATATGATAAAAATCAAGTGGACCAATAGCCGTTTCAACCAGTACCTTATGATCGGGAACCACTGGTGATGAAACAAGTAGTTAAAGCAGCATCGAAAGCCTTATCAAAGAACAAAGCACCAGGCATTGATAGCATTCCCATAGAAGTATTACAGCAATCTTATGCAGCTGGTACCATACTTACAAGGCTCTGCCAAGAAATATGGAAGACAACATCATGGCCAACTGACTGGAAAAGATCTGTGTTTATATCAATACTAAAGAAAGGTGATCCAACGGACTATGGAAATTATCGCACAATTGCTCTGATCCCACATGCCAGCAAGATTCTACTGAAGATTATTCAAAAGAGACTACAAACATACCTGGAACAAGAACTACCTGAAGTGCAAGCAGGGTTCAGGAAAGGGCGAGGAACGAGAGACATCATTGCGGATGTGAGATGGATCCTTGAAAAGACTAAAGAATACCAAAAGGATATCTATTTGTGCTTTATCGACTATAGCAAGGCTTTTGACTGTGTAAACCATGAGAAACTCTGGGCCACATTAAGAAGCATGGGTATACCAGAACACCTGATCGTACTCTTGCACAATCTGTACATTGATCAAGAAGCAGCAGTTCGAATGGAACAAGGAGAAACAGAATGGTTTAAAATAAGCAAAGGTGTAAGACAAGGCTGCATACTTTCCCCCTACCTGTTTAATTTATATGCAGAACAAATCATCGGAGAAGCAGGACTGTATGAAGACAACAGAGGTGTGAAGATTGGTGGAAGACTCATCAACAACCTTCGCTATGCTGATGATACCACATTACTGGCTGAAAGTGAAGATGATCTGAAACATTTGCTTCTCACAATCAAAGAACATAGTCTCAAAATGGGCCTGCACCTTAATGTAAAGAAGACAAAGATCATGACAACTGGCATAATCAACAGATTCATCGTTGAAGGAGAAGAAATTGAAATTGTGAACAACTTTAACCTACTTGGATCAACTATCAATAAAGAAGCAACAAGCAGTCAAGAAATCAGACGACGCATTGCTCTTGGCAGAATGGCTACGAAAGACCTAGATAAGATTCTCAAGAGCAGAGATGTCTCTCTCCATACAAAGATTAGACTTGTTCAAGCCATGGTATTTTCAACAACATCATATGGATGTGAAAGCTGGACAGTGAAAAAGATAGACAGGAAGAAAACTGATGCCTTTGAATTATGGTGCTGGCGGCGAATACTGTGTATACCATGGACTGCCCGAAGAACAAACCAGTCGGTACTAGAGGAGATCAAACCTAAGCTTTCTTTAGAAGCTCAGATGACAAGACTTCGACTTTCATACTTTGGACACATCATGCGAAGAGAGAGATCATTAGAGAAAGACATCGTGCCTGGCAAGATAGAAGGTCAGCGCAAAAAAGGAAGGCCAGCAATGAGATGGATCGATACAATAACAGCAGCTACAGGTCTGTCAACAATGAGCTGCCTGACTCAAGACCGAACACAATTTAGGATAGCTATCCAGAGGGTCGCCATGAGTCGACTCCGACTCAACGGCACTTAATAACAACAGTTTTCCACTCCTCTTTATGCCAATGACTCTTGGATCGGCCTCTCTGCACCTGAAATCTCTCCAGGAACCCAGGTCTGGATCTCAGTCTGTTTATCTGATATCATTGCCTGGATGTCCCGCCACCATCTGAAACTGAACATGGCCAAAACAAAGCTTTTTATCTTTCCCCCTAAACCTACCTCCCCTCTTCTTCCTTACTCTATTTCTGTGGCTAATACTGTACTCCTCCATGTTTCATCAGCTTGTAACCTTGGGGTCATCTTTGACTCTTACCTCTCCTCCTCTGCACACATCTGACAGATAGCTAAACCCTGTTTTTTCTTGCTCTAACATAAAAAATTGTCCCTTCATTTCTGAACATACTACTAAGATCCTTATCCACTCTAGTTACCTCCTGATTAGACTACTGTAACCTACTCTTTGCTGGTTTCCCTCTGAATTATCTACCCCCAATTGAATCTGTTCAAAACTAAGCTGCATGGCTAATCTTCTGCCAGTATTGCTATGCTCATGTAACCACTCTTCTCCTGACTCCCTATCAGTTTCTGCATCCAGTTTAAACGTCTCCTACTGACCTATAAGTGCATTCATTCTGCTGCTCCTCACTACCTTTGCTCTCTTTGATTTCTCTACACCTCTTCTCAGGAACTCTGCTCTTCTGATAGATCCCTTATATCTATGCCCTTCTCTGCCACTTTCAACTTCAGACTTCATTCTTTCTACCTTGGTATTCTTTATACCTGGAACAAACTACTCGAGTCAGTACATCAGGCTCCATTCTCTGACACGATTCAAGCTAAAATCTCACCTCTTCAAAGCTGCTTTTGGATCCTGATCCCCTCAAGTCTCCTGTCTACCTCCTATGTGTATCTTTACCATTCCCCTAGATCAGGGGTGGGCTATTCCGGTCCTGGAGGGCCGCAGATCAGTCAGGTTTTCATAATGTCCCTAATGAATATTCATGAGATCTATTTGCATCCTCTGCCTTCCCTTTTATGGAAATAGGTCCATGAATAGTCATTAGGGACATCATGAAAACCTGACTGGTCTGCGGCCCTCCAGGACCGGAATTGCCCACCCCTGCTCTAGATATATCCTAGTACTCAGTTGCTGTGTTGTCTATCTTGATTAGATTGTAAGCTCTGATTAGCAAGGACTGTCTCTTGCATGTCTCTGTTCAACACTCTGTATGCCTTAGAAACATAGAAACATGATGACAGAAAAAGACCACATGGCCTATCTAGTCTGTCCTTCCATAACAACTACAACAGTCCACTTTTTACCTTTAGAGATCCTCTGTGTTGGTCCCATGCTTTTTTGAATTCAGTTACTGTCCTCATCTCTACCACCTCCGCTGGGAGACTATTCCATGGATCCACTACTCTTTCTGTAAAGAAATATTTCCGCATATCACTCCTGAATCTATCTCCCTTCACCCTCATCCCATGTCCCCTCGTAGCAGAACTTGCTTTCAATTGAAAGAGGCTCTCTCCCTGAACATTTATGCCACGGAGGTATTTAGCAGTATATAAATAATAAGTAGTAGTAGTAATAGTAGTACCAATACCAACCCTACCTATTTAAAGTCAGCACTGCCAAATATTCTAGAACACCAACAGATCTCCAGTTGAGCAAAGAAAACAAGCTGTACTATTACGGATTCCAACTTTGCTCCTCCACCCAACAGCCTAGATCCATGGTTATGGTTATGGTTGTGAAAACCACTCTAGACCAACAAGCTCTGCTGCAGCAGAAGATATGCATGACTGCCAGGTTGTGCCTGAGAACATGCAGCCCACTGCTTCCATTAAAAGAGGCATAAACCTCTCCAGGGTCAATGCAATTACTCCAGCCTCCAGAAAGAAGATCCTCCAGAGGTCCCAAGAGGCGACAATCCCTGGGCGAACTGGACCAGATCTTGCACTTCCAGCCCTTCTGACGAGCATCTCCTCAGGTGCTTCCCATGCATTCCCAGTCATGAGGTGGAACCATAACCACTACTTCATCTGCTCTTTGTTCTCCCAGAGAAGTGGAAGAGTCTGGTAGAATGTTAGGAACATGGAAGATTAGGCAATACCTTTGAATCTAGTGAAAAATGCCCCCTAGACCAGGATCCGGCTCCAAAGCCGATGCTCTGCATCAGAGAGAAGAAGGACTCTCATGCTTATTGAGGTGAGAGAGAATCACCTGTCCTGAGACATCCGAGGCTTCAGTGAATCCTGTGTCTTGAGAAAAGTCAACTCAGGAGAGTGCAACAGACCTCCATGAGCTCAAAATCATGGGAGAGAATCAAGCTGGTCTTAGGACAGCCTAGTACTAATTCCAGCCTTTCCAGGCAAAGCTTCCCCAGCCTGTGTCACCTTTGGACAACCTCAAAGACAGTGACCGAGCCAGCCTTTAGTCCAAGCATGGGCAACGAGGCCCTCTACATGTAGAAAGGTGCTGCACCTCTTTCAATCACCTTGACAAAAGGTATGGGGAGCTGCATATAGGTCCAAGGGAAGGCCAAGACCCAAGGAGGTTGCACAGAACAAAGATACAGAGAAAAAGCTAATGCTTTTAACATGGCAACATGACAAATGCCATAGTGAGGTCTAGGCAGTGTACCCTACCTGACTGGCATCAAGCATAAACTGAAAATGAAAAACGCAGAGTCTGAAGATCACCAGCTGTAGGCCCAGGATATGCCAGAAGGAAATTCCCTTTGAGGATCAGCATGTAGCAGGGATAATGGCTCCAGCCTTACTGTAGAGGGGATGGAAGAAATAGCCTAGCCCTGACAGAAGCGCTAAACAGCATCCCCCAATATCCCCCACCCGAGAAGATAACCTCAGTGAGATTTTCCTGGGGAAATCTTGCAAGCTCTGCTGTACTTCATCTTGTACACTTCAGAAGCCCAAGCTGGCCTGAGCCAGCACTCGAGACCAAAGAGTGGTGGACTGATGAAGGAGTAGACAAATCTCCACATTCTCCTATGGACCTGTAAACCCATAGGTTAATGTGTTATGGGTGCATTCAGAAGAAAGACTAAGTTACACCCCAAATGACTGGACATCAGGAGGGATTGCCGACTTCCAATGAAGGGTATTACAAGCTCCCAAAGGTCCATGAAAGCAACTTGAGTCTCCCAGATACGCTGCCAGGACTACTCTTACTGCAAAGGAGGTCTTGAAGGATTCATCCTCTCCAGAGGGCATCTTTAGGCTTTATATACAGCATTAGAAGACTCGCTTAGTCCTTCTCTGCCTGCCTTTCAGGATCTCTATGGGTGAGTTTCACTGTTTGGAGAGAAAATGGCCCTTAAGGGGAACTGCTTCACCAGGGAAAAAAAAAAGGAGCCAAATGATGAAAATGGGACACAAGTACATGCAAGTTAGATGCAAGGCACTGCTAAGGCAGGCAAAGAGAATTTGACAAGAAGCTTGCAAAAAACGCATAATAAAAAAAACATTCAGGTACATTTCTAGCAAAAAAAAAAGCCCAGTTGAGTTAGTTGGACCATTATATGATAGAAGGGTAAAAGGGGCGCTATGGGAGAACAAGACCATAGGGGAGAGACTGAATGAATTCTTTGCTTCGGTCTTTACTGAAGAACATGTAGGAAAGTTACATCACCTTTAAATACCATGTCAGGTATGGGTATTGGAAGAACTGAAACAAATCTCAAACTGGAAAGATGTATTAAAACAATTTAATAAACTAAAAAGCAGCAAATCACCTGGACCAGGTGGTATACATTTCAGGGTGCTCAAAGAACTGAAATATGAGATTGCAGACCTATTATTAGTAATCTCTGTACTATCATTAAAATCTGTAATACCTGAACATTGAAGAATGGCCAATGTAACGCCAATTTTGAAAAAAAGGTTCCAGGGATGATCTGGGAAACTACAGACCGGTGAGCCAGATGTCAATGTTAAACAAAATGGCAGAAACCATTATAAAGAATAAAATTACTGAACGTGTAGATATAGTCATGGTTTAATGGGAGAAAGCCAATATGGATTTAGCCAAGAAGACTTTCCTTGATTAGTAAGATAATACTAATCTGTTATAGTTTTGGAAGGTGTGAACAAACAGAGATAAAGTTGGTTGATATAGTATGTCTCAATTTTCAGAAAGCCTTTGACGAAGCCTCATGAGAGACTCTTGGTGAAATTAAAGAGATATGGAATAGAAAGCAATATACTTATTGTGGATCAATAACTGGTTAAAAGATAGAAAACAAAGTAGGAAAAAAAGGGCCAATTTTCTCAATGAAGAAACATGAATAGTGAGGTACCCCAGGGACCTACACTGGGCCTGCTGCTTTTTAACACATTCATAAGTGACCTGGAAATGGGAATAAGTAATAAGGTAATCAAATTTGCAGATGACACATAATTATTCAAAGTTGTTAAAACGCAAGAGAATTGTGAAAAATTGCAAGAGGATCTTGAGAAATTAGAAGACTGGACATCAAATGGCAGATGGAATTTAATGGGGACAAGTGCAAAGTTATTCACTTAGCGAAGAACCACCCGTACTACGGATACATGATGCAAGGTTCCACATTAGGAACCACCACCTAGGAAAAGGATTTAGGCAT
Organism: Ichthyophis bannanicus; assembly: GCA_033557465.1. Taxonomy (NCBI): domain Eukaryota; kingdom Metazoa; phylum Chordata; class Amphibia; order Gymnophiona; family Ichthyophiidae; genus Ichthyophis; species Ichthyophis bannanicus. The sequence goes on along the minus strand of CM066031.1, from coordinate 290,194,494 downwards.
CATCATGGATAATACACTGAAACCCTCTGCCTAACATGCAGCAGCAGCAGCAGCCAAGAAAGCAAATAGAATGCTAGGAATCATAAGAAAAGGAATGGAGAATAAAACCAAGTATATTGCAATGTCTCTGTATCGTTCCATGGTGTGACCGCACCTTGAATATTGTGTCCAATTCTGGTCACCATATCTTAAAAAGATAAAGGGGATAGAAGGATACCCCACCCTTAAGAGGAAAGGCTTAAAAGGTTAGAGCTCACCAACTTGGAAAAAGAGATGGCTGAGGGGAGATGTGATAGAGGTATATAAATTAATGAATATAGCAGAACGGGTAAACAGATTGTAGCTTCATTGCGTGTCCCTTAGATAGTCTTTCTACTTTTTGATGGAGTAAACAATGTAAGCCATTTAAGAGTAATAAGAGAAAATATTTTTTCAATGAATGCGTAATCAAACTCTGGAATTCATTACCGGAGGATGTAGTAAAAGTTGTTAGTGTAGTTGGGTTTAAAAAAGGTTTAGGTAAGTTCCTGGAGGAAAGGACCATAAACCATTATTAAAGAGGACCTGGGAAAATCACTGCTTACCATGGGGCAAGCATTGTGGAAGCTTTATGGGAACCTGCCAGGTTCTTGTGACTTGGATTGGCCACTGTTGGAAATAGGATACTAGGCTTGATGGACCTTGGTCTGAACCAGTATGGCATCTTTTATGTTCTTATGTTAGCTAACCTCAGAATAAAATCAGTACTCAACAAATGGCCCATACAACCACCGCCATGGAGCTGGAAGAGACTTTGTGCCAGCATTAACTAGTAGCTGCCAACTAGGCAGGGTGCTGTGAGTCTCCTAGCATCTGGAAGGAGATTGAATTAAATGGCATTTTGACCCCATCCAAGCCTGATGTTCTCATGAACAGATCTACAACCATGGAGCAAGGGGTTATAGTCTTATGAACAAAGCCTATATATAGTAAGCCACATGGGCATTCAACTGCATAAACTACGTGTGTAGATGCACAAGTAGTGGCTTGCCTTAATTTATATGTGATGCCCTTATGGAGAAAACAAGATCTTTCAAGGGTGATGGTACATATTCCACACTGTCCGCACTTTTTGTGGCCCGTTGTGAAATCATCCTGATGTTTGGATTTTTCTGGTCGTAATTTCAACTTCGATTGGTCAGCTTGCATTTAATGTTCGCTTGATTATTCAGCACCTGCTTTTCCGCTGGTATTTAAAAATGGCAGTTTCATCCCTAGAGCGCATGCGCGGCGTTCTTAGATTTCCCGGAGAATGAAAAGGGAGGTCGTTGGTTCAAGGCAGTAGGCTGCGTTTACATCAGGTTAAAACTTGTTTTATCTTATAATTACTGTTGAAAATTACTTGCAACATATTACGAGGTGGATTCTTTAGTTATTAGTATTGTCCAGTTATTGGTGATGTCATTTTTACAGCAAAATCTAGAGATTCCGTCCCTTGAGAAACCCATTGTGGAGAAACGCACGGGCGCCTCACAAGATTGGCGTTGGGACTTGTTTCCAAACAAGGCTTCTACATAAGGACTAATCAACGGCAAGCAGTAACTATGAAGGAAAAATAATTAAAAAAAGAATGAATAGAAATAAAAAAAGAACTAAATATTTCAAAACAAAGAAGATCAAGACGTGTCACAACGGTACACCAGTTAAGTACCTTTCTATTATTTTGCATTGATAAATTTAGCATGATAATTAGTGACACCAACTTTGTTCTTTACTTTAACGCAAGCCATTGATGTAAAAAACCTGCACATGTCTAGGGAGTTTTACAATATTCCTAGATTTTCTAGTGCTCATGGTTGTTTTCTGAGGCCCATCATGGTGATGACACAGTGCATCACCGTCCTGGTGACAGGAGGTGCTGCAAGTGGGAATATATTTATTTTGAAGATCTTACAAAAGCCTTGGCGGTTGCCGCTTTTGACTTTTCAGTAGTGCTGTGTGTAATCCTGGAGGCTATCCCTCGGATGAGGGCTCACCCTCTGTGGGTGGCCTGGTGGCTTTGTTCATAAGACTATAACCCCTTGCATCCTGTACAGGGCAACATAAAAATAAAAATCCTGCAGGGATCTTAATGACCCCTAGGGGAACCACAACACCATTCTCCTCATACTTACTTTCTGATAGTCGAAACTCTCCGAGCCCTTCAACAAGACCCATAGAGGAAGACTGGACTCACAGAGGAACAGAGGAGAGTTAAGGGTGAAAGCAGGAGCCATGATCTCTCCAGCTGCCTATAAGAAGAGTGCACAAGGTTCCCTTGGTCCCCAAGCCGATACCTGGGCTCCAAATCCCCCCCAAAAGATGCTGCAAAACAGCTAGCCAACTGAATACAACCCAAGGGCAGTTTCAGGCGCTGCAGTGCAAGCTGGCCCACAAGTGGGGCTCCAAGGATCCATAGGGGCCACCAGGGCTTCCAGAAACATAGCTAATAGCACCACACTATGCTCTGCTCTCACCAGGCTGGTCATCACCTGAAGTGGCTGTAGAATTCACTGGTGGAAGAAAGAATCCAAAAAGGAGCAGCAGAGGCCACAGGCTTGGCATCAGGCATCAGGCATCAGGCTCTCTCCCTCCCCCTGGGAGGGCATCTCAAAATACCAGCCAAAAAGTGCCCTGGGCATTGCAGCACTAAACGGGGCTAGTAACAGAAGCCATGCCAGAAAAAACCAAAACCAAAACCCGCACACCACTAGAGGTTACATCAGGCCACATGGCTGAGAATCACAGCAATAAGAAACCACCAGTGCTTGTATTCCATAGGAAATAGCGTAAACATAGGGCGGCTTATCTGCTCCAGGAGACATGGGCATACCCACTCCTCGAGCCGCTGGGCCCTTCATGACTCAATCCAAAGCCTCTGCACCGTAGTGTAGTCGAGAAGAGTCCGGCCTATTTTTCATCGTTGTATTAGTCCACACATCTTGCTACCTGCTTGAAGCAGACAATACTGGCTTTTCTCAGTGCTGTAACAGAAGATATACCAAGTAATGACATCACTGAAAGGTGCTCAAGTCTGCCTCCATCTGCTGGCTCGGGAGCATATACCACTCGTCTACAGGGGTCTGTCTAGCAGGGTGATAAGGAAGCAGAAATGAATTTCCTCACATACTCTGAATCCGAGCAAAGTTTTTGGCACCTTAGTAGGAAAAATAAAATCAAACAACAGAGTTTGTCTTGGTCTGGCTTTACAACTTCCCCTTATTGGCTGTTTCAGTCCATTTCCATTTTCTGTTTCTTCAGTCAGTCTTTTTCACTTTCTCCCTCAAATCTATCTCCAACATTCATCCTTTAGTTTCATCTTTTTCCCCCCCATTTCTCTTAACAGCTTTTTTTTCTGCCTATAGCTAGATTTTATTCCTATTTCTCCCACCTCTAGTCTTCAGTTCCCTCTTTTCATCTATGTACAAACATCCCATTTCCTAATCTTATTGCCCTAGTCCTCCCATTACCCACCTATCTCATTCCTTCCCCAGCTTCCTATTCTCCACCTCCCCACCCCCAAAATTTCATCTTTATAGCTTTCTAGCCCATGTATTGCCACCCTTTTGTACTCAGTCACTCCCCCACCTCCTTCCCCGTCTCCACTCGCTCTCTCTTATTTTTGTGCTACCCTCTATTCAGGCTCCCATTCCACCCTCTTAACACTTTCTTAAAAGACCTGTCCCTTTTCTTCGTTTCTCACCCTGTCCACAACCTTCTGTTCTTTTCAAATGCCTCCCAAATCCCCCAGGTCTTTCAAATAAATTCCTACACTTATTCAAAGATTTACTCATAACCATCATCCAGTCACCTATTCCCTGTTGCTCTCAATCCCTGTTCAATTTCTCAGTCTTCGGTATTCCACCACTGAATCCCTGAGTCACCACTCTTCCATCCTCCAAAATCAGAGTCCTTTGTTCAGAATCCCAACCAAGCCCAGAGTCCCCACTTATTCTCCCAAAACCCAGCCAATCTTAGAGTCTGTCACCTTCTACTCTCACAGCCAATCCTAGAGTCTCTGCTTAAGGCTATATCCCTGTTCGCCCTCATCACCATTTCCCCCAGTATCTCCCCTCTTGTCTCTCCTCATTCCCCAGCATCCACTGTCCCTTCTACTCCCATACCACTCTTTCCGTGATCCCAGCATCTGCACATCTCCTGTATTCATTTACAATGCCTTTCCTCCGTATCTTCGCCCTCTCCCCCTTCTCCTACATATACGCATCCTTCCCGCTCCCCCTTCTCCCAGCCCCATCATCAATGCCCCAAAGCCTTCCCAGTGCCAACATCAGCTCCCCTTTCCTTGGTCCCCACCATTAGCATATCAGTATCAGTCCTCATCGTACACTTTCTCCCAATGGCAGTATCATTGCTTCCTTTTCGTCTCTCCGGGCCAGTCCAGGAACAGTAGGGTAGTCAACCTCCTTCAGCAGCTGAGGACTGACAATCTTCAAAGACTTGCTGATAGCCTACCTAGCTCCCCCTGGTGTCAGATAGTCAGTCTTTCAGTCCTCAGCAGCTGAAGGGACGTGTTGCTGACAGGCTCCGTAGAGATGAAAAGGAAGTCTAAGAGATAAAGATTTTTCCTAACTAGCCCTAGCAGGGTTACGTTTAGGAGGGATTATTCTCTTTAAAGTTATTGGCCATACAAAACAAAAACAAAAACAAAAAAAAGGAAAGATGGTGGTCAGCTGCCCCAAAGTCCGGTGATGTGAAGCAGCAGAGGCAGAGCCTGCCTCGGGGACCATAACCGTCTCGGAGTGAAGAGGTAGGATCTGGGAGCCCTAGAGTCCAGCCCTCTGCCTCCAGAGACCCGACTGCCTCGGCCACTAGCAGCGGTGTCTGAGTGTTCGGGGGAGTGGATAGAACTGTGCAGGTGCATCTATTTTATATATCAAGTTTGTCGGGTGAGCTGCGACTGCGGGGAGCTGGGGAGAGCAGCGTTCAGACTGGGCGAATGCTGCCAGGCTCGGCGGTCTGTGCAGAGTGCGGGAGCTGCCGCAGTTTGTGCGAGCCGGGTCTCTGGCGTTTTTGTGTGCGCAGAGGAAGCACATTAGAGCGGTCATTTGCAGGCGCGATGGAGGAGAGAGCAGACGCACAAGATGCTGCAGGGAAGCTTCAGGCCGCGGCGGTAAAGGCGGGAACGGCCGCAGAAAAAGAAAGCAAAATCTAAGGAGACAGTGCCAGCAGTAGTTGTGGACTCATCACCGGGGCTGGCGCTTCCAGGTGCTTTTCAAACGGTGTTTTCTCCAGATTTCATCCTTTCCCTTCACAAGGCTTATTGTTTAAAGCTGGAGCAGGGACAGAGCAAGGATCCTTCTCCTAACCTGACTGCTTTGCCTCAGAGAGATGTTTCTGTGGGAGATCCAGGAGAAGTGTCTTCGAAAGGTGACTTCCCGGCCATGGGGACAGCCGAGGACCTCTGACAACCAAGCCTTGACTCTCAGGAGCCGGAGAAGGGAGAGATCCCTTCAGAGGCTGGTATGGATCAGTGGTCAACAGAGCTGGAAGAAGGTGAGCTGGGACCAGGGGAGGATCCCAATATTTTCAGAGTGTTTCGTAAGGAGGAACTGGGAGCTGATTACCCATTCTCTATCGGCGCTAAATATTTCTTCGCCGGCAGTGCAAGCGGAGCCCTTGGAGGACCCTCTATTACAAGGTTTTCGGGCAGAACAAAAGTGTTTTCCGGTCCACAGGGTGATTAAACAGATGGTGGAGTCGGAATGGGAATGTCCGGAGGCCTCCTTGAGGGGCAGGCGGGCTTTGGGCCGCCTGTATCTGGTTCCGCAGGAGGAGAAAGAGTTGCTCCGTGTGCCGAAAGTAGATGCGTTGGTTTCGGCAGTGACGAAGAAAACAACTATCCTAGTAGAGGGTGGAGCAGCCCTTAAGGATCTGCAGGATAGAAAGCTAGAATCGATACTCAAGCAAGCTTTTGACACAAGTGCGCTAGCATTGCAGGCTTCCATCTGTGGGGCGTATGTGTCCAGGGCATCGATTAGGTGGCTTCAGGCTGAGTCCTCTGAGTCGGAGGGAGCTTCAGCTCCGGAGGGAGCAAAATTGGAGTCAGCATCGGCGTATCTCACCAACACATTCTATGACTTGGTAAGGATGTCATCTAAATCAATGGCATCCATGGTAGCCGCTAAGAGATGCCTCTGGCTGAGGAATTGGGCGGAGGACACAGCTTCCAAGGCACGCCTTAGTAAGCTCCCTTATAAGGACAAGCTGATCTTTGGGGAGGCTCTGGAGAAGATTGTGAAGGATTTGGGAGACTCCAAAGGCGGGCGGCTACCGGAGGACTGCCCAAAGGGTCCAAAGCCTGGACCTTCACAGAGGGGTCAAGCCAGAGAATTTCGGAGATTCAGAGGATCTCAGTTTGCTCCTTATCAGAGAGGTCGGTTTGTATCCAGAGGTCAGTCCTTTTGTGGAACTCGCGGCTTCAGAAGAGGATTTGGCGGTTCCCAGCCAAGCGCCTCTAAGAAGCCACAATGAAAGGAGGCCGGTCCAGATGGAGGTTCCAATAGGTCGGTTGCAGCGCTTTCACCCCGTCTGGACCACGATAACTACGGACCGCTGCGTACTGGAGATCATTCACGACGGTTACTCTTTGGAGTTCAAGCAGCCTCTAATGGGTGCTTTCGTGGTCTCTCCGTGCGGTTCCCCAGCCAAAACAAAGGCGGTGAATGACACGCTTCAACGGTTGTTGCGGCTGCAGGCGGTTGTTCCGGTGCCTCCAGACCAGTGCGGCTTAGGTCGATACTCTATTTATTTTGTGGTCCCCAAAAAGGAGGGATCTTTTCGGCCAATTCTCGATCTCAAACAGGTGAACCGCTGTTTGAGGGTGCCACATTTTCGGATGGAGACTTTGCAGTCCGTGATCCAGTCAGTACAGCCGGGCGAGGTTCTGTCGTCTATAGATTTAACGGAAGCGTATTTGCACATACCCATCAAGCCAGAGCATCAAAGGTTCTTGCGCTTTGCGGTGCCCATGGGGCATTTTCAGTTCCGGGCGCTGACGTTCGGACTGGCCACGGCACCAAGCACTTTCACGAAAGTGATGGTGGTGGTAGCGGCGGCGTTGCGAAAAGAGGGTGTTCTGGTGCATCCTTATCTGGACAATTGGCTGATTCGAGCTCCATCCATACAGGAGTCGGCAAACGCAACCACATGAGTGGTAGAGTTTTTGGAAAGCCTAGGTTGGGTGGTCAATCGCTCCAAGAGTCATTTGACGCCGGTACAACGCCTGGTATACTTAGGGGCCTTGTTCAACACGAGTGTTGGGACAGTGTTTCTCCCGGAGAAAAGAGTGCAAAAGCTGTTACGGCAGGTGTCAGCTTTCTTGAGAATCAAGGCTCAGACAGCGTGGAGATACTTGCAACTCCTGGAATCCATGGCAGCGGCTTTGGACTTGGTGCCTTGGGCCAGGGCGCATATGCGGCCTCTGCAACACTCGTTGGAAGCCGCAGGAGCATCCGCTGAATCAGTGGTTGGGTTGTCCTGCAGGGGTTTGCGAGAGTCTACAATGGTGGCTAGATCCCGCTCATCTTCGGGCAGGAGTTCCGCTGGAGACGCCGGATTGGGTTTTGGTCACCATGGATGCCAGTCTATCCGGTTGGGGAGCGCATTGTCTGGCGCAAGTAGCTCAGGGCCGATGGTCAGTGGACATGACCAACTGCTCTATCAATCAGTTGGAGATGCGGGCAGTTCGGCTGGCATTCCAGGAATTTGAGCTGCTGTTGGAGGGAAGAGCCGTGAGTGTTTTCTCCAACAACACGGTGACGGTATCCTATATCAATTGACATGGAGGCACCGGCAGTGCAGTCTTGTTGGAAGAGAGTCAGGAGTTGTTGCACTGGGCGGAAAGGCACCTCTTGGCGTTATCAAGGAAAGAAAATTAGCAGGTAAGGTCTAATTTCTTCTTTCTGTCAGTGTCAGCCCAAGCTCCCTCTCCTCCCATTCAGCGTCTCCCAGTACCAGCATTAGCGCTCCTATTTCTCTCATTTCTGGAATCAACCATCTCCACTTTTTCCAGCATCAGCATCTGATCCCCACTTCTCCCAGGCCACACTACCTGCAGAGGATGTCTGCACAGTGGCAAGAGCTTGCTGCCTTTCTCCCAGCACTCTCTGCAGCTTAATCAGGCTCTGCAGGAGAGTTCCAAATACTTGTACAAACACTTCCTGTTTCTGGCAAGAAACAGAAATGCTTAAGTTACAAAGAGAGGCAGGAAAACGGAGTTACTTACCTGTAACTGAGTTCTCCGGGGACAGCAGGATAAGTCAGCCACACTTGGTGACGTCATCCGACGGCGCCGAGAAGACGGAAGTACTCTCCATAGCTCAGAAGGGCTTTGCCCTTCTGAGCATGTGCCACTTGGCCCTACCCCCCTGCCCGCCCCTAGCTAGCCAGTTCGTCACTAGCTGAGCCTTTTGCCGCTAGGAGGCGGGCACCCGGGCGGAGGCAGACCCCATCCCAGGGGAGGTGGGCGGGTATGTGTGGCTGACTTATCCTGCTGTCCCCGGAGAACTCAGTTACAGGTAAGTAACTCCGTTTTCTCCTAGGACAAGCAGGATGAGTCAGCCACACTTGGTGCCTCCCAAGCTGCCACGCGCTGTGGTGGATGGGGGAATGCCGAGACACTCCCTCAGGCAGTATTTGCCTTTGTGTTGCGACAGGACCTGTCGGTCCGCAGTGGCGCTGCACGCATTTTCAGTAGCAGTGCTGAGAGGGGGAGCATTTGAAGGGCTCTTTCCGTTTGGGTTTGCCGTCGCGATGCACGTATGTGCAGAGGACTGCAAGGTACACTGGTTTAGTAAGAGAGATGTAGGCACATCGAGCAGCAGTAGTGTGGAATCCAACCTTGGAGCAATAGTAGTGCGGGATTTGCCATCGAGCAATAGTAGTGAGGGATTCACCGTGGTCACAGAGCAATAGGTGCGGTCACAGGGCGCACCTGTGCGGTAACCGAGATGTAGGCCCATAGGTCCTTAGCAATGCGGGATCCCCCACCAAGCATTATTTGTAGTGCGGGGTTCACCGCTGTCATGGTGCATGCCATCGGGCAGTAGTAGTAGTGTGGGGTCATCGCTGTCACGATGCACGCGGGGCTCACCATTGCCGTGCGCGATGCACACATGTGCAGAGGGGCGATAACAAGGCACGCCTGTGCAGTGACCGATGTGGGTACATCGCAGTAGCAGTTCCCGTAATGCGGGAACACGGGCATGGATATCCCTGCGTAGCCGATTGCAGTGGTTGGCCATGCGGGTGGAGCAAAAATGGAATATTGAGATATCATTGAAAGAGGGGCTTCCCCCCCCCCCCTTTTTTTTTTTGACACTTGAACCGATAAAACGGGATATCAGAGGAACCGGGAGACATGGCCAATTTGGCCACTGTTGGTACAGAATACTGTGCACGGCTGAACTCCGTCCAAGGCTGCCTTCAGGGTGCATATCCCACTCCCTGCATGCTTGCGCATTGCTGCTGGCATCTGTGACGTGGCCCGATTGCTCGGCCGCAGCGGCAACTGAGGTAGCGGTGCTGTCAGAAGGCCGTGAGGCGTTTTCACTAATGCTAGTCCCTGGCACGGTATACATGAGGGGAAGGTGTTGAGGCAGAAACCAGAGCAAGAATTGCTGCCTGGTTGAGGCTCCTGTCTGGTCTAGGCCGGGAGCGCTGTAGTTAGGCTCCTGCCTGGTCTAGGCCGGGGGCGCTGTAGTTAGTTATGTACGGGGCATCCTGGGGAAAGTGGAAGTCCTGTGAGGACGGGGACAGGGTTAGGTCTCTTGACACTGGTGTGTTATCTTGTGACCGTGTGCTATCCTGTTTCCGTGGGGCTCCGTTCCTCCCAGGAAGCATGGAGGTAGCTTGATTCAGAAGGACTGCACATCTGATGAGTGCCTTGTAGCTCAACTGGCCTCTGAGTGGGTGATCGTCCTGCAAGATAGGCTAATGCAGAAGGGATCACAGCAGCCGGGATTGCCCGGCAGGGGACAGAATAGGATTTTGAACAACTATCCAGAGGGTCGCCAAGAGGTGACAGCGACCTGATGGCGCGTAGCAATGCAGCTTCATTTCAGCAGTAACCTGGGCAGGCATGGCTCCCGCACTGGCTGAATGAGGAGGATGCTGAGCTACCGGGGCTGAGGCTGGTTAACTCTTATTTAGGTCCCTCCTGAGACATGTAGCTCTCCCTGACGGGCTCTCCTTGCACTGCAGGAACTGGGATGTCAGGAGTCATGGCTGGGACTTGAACCTGTGACCACCTGCTTCTGAACGCACTGTCTGTGTGCACCGGAGCACCGCGGTGCCACTCCAGAGTAGAGGCGAGGCATCGGAAGGCTCGTGGGAGGAGTCCAGTTGGTGCACCGAAGCGTCACTCAGATAAGTGCCGGCCTTCTGTCGGTAGGCCTAGGGCTGTCAGTACAAGACCGTTTGTGGAGAGAGGAGAGGAAGAAGAAGACAGAATGGCTTATTGGTGCAAAATGCTGTTGTATGCATTTGCTGATGCATGTGGCCAGTGACTTTTCCACTTGAAGGCAAGATGCAGTGCTCTTAACCCCTTGTCGCACGCCTCATGATCCGAACCACTAGGCTCGTGCCCCTGTTGGGAAAGTCATAAGCGTTGTCCCGAGCGATATTAGGGGGTGGCCCCAGCTTTGTCGATAGGCAATGGCGGGGGATTGCATGTACCAGGACACAGTAGCCATGTGCACGGCGTCATATTGAAGACACGTAGGCTCCCCAATGCCTTGGGTGACAGGAGTTCATGGCGAGGGGACGCTGCTTACCCGTAGGTTGGCATGAAATATGGGGACTGGATTGGCAGGGGCCACAGCTGGGATTTGAACCTGTGACTCTGGTCCTGGAGGTATTGGCTCTGTCAGCTGCACCACACTGTGACCACTTACTGATTACATGCCGGCATGCAGTTGGAGAAGGCAGGAGCTATTTTGAGGCCCTCGAGCGGCCGCATTGTCTGAAGGAGGCTGTCGTTCGGTCACGGGGTGAGAGCCTCCGGTGATGAGAGCCTTAGTAAGATCCTCCAGTGGTGAGAGCCTTGATCAAGGGTAGGGGACCTGGGTAGGTGTGCGCCACAGCTGAGATTTGTCTGAACACACTGGGCTGTACGTACTGTACCGCACTGTTGTCATTCCGGAGGCGGCCCTTGGTCAGTCAGGTTGTCACACTGGAGGAGGCCCCCGTCCAAACGTGTCTCCACTGAGGAGATCCATAGGTTAACTCTGTGGGGTCCAGCCCGCAGACAGTTTGTGCCCTATCGCCTCCGTCTTCGCGAAGCACGGGTCAGAAGGTGTTGGGCCCACGCTGGGACCCGGGAGTTGACATAGCTCCTCGACGTGTGTCCTAAGTAGCTTCATGCTGGTAATGTGGGCCTGATGGACTGTGGCTTGACCCGTCCTGCATTTGTCTTACACTCCCTCTTGTTATCCTTGACTGCGGAGCAACGTATGCTGGCATAGGGGAAGCTCGGACCTTCTAATAGCAGGGAAAAGCAGGACACCTGGTCCCTTGGCAGTAAGCGACCAGGATGTAGTCTACCCGAGATCTACCTGTCGGAGATGAAGGATGTGCCAATCGCTAGGCCGCTCCTCCACTGGTAGTGGAGGTATGACGCAAAGGGGCCGAGCATGCAGCTGGGCCGTCATGCTGGATGAAGGGAGATCCCGGTGGATGTACCAGGGTAAGCCCCTGCGCCTTGCTGGCTCATACCAGCATGTGTGGCTGGTATCATATTGGCTACTGGTTTTAGCGCAGGGTCCCAACTAGAAAAACCAAAACAAAACAAAACCTCATGCTTGATGAACCGTGATAGGCCTAGGAGGGTTTGGCCTTTCGCTGGAGGGGACCTGGACCTGTTCTCAGTCTGCTGCTCACTTTCTGGGTTTGAGCTGGCCGAGGGACCAGCGTGACTTGAAAGGTCCAATGTGAGCCCAGAGCATGCTGAGTGTTCTGAACCATGAAGGGTGATGTCTCAGCCAGCTTTACTCCTTGGACCTACATGGGGATTGAACACACCCTATACCCTCGGTCGGTGGATGAACCATTGTGCTACAGCTTTGACTGTAATCCGGGGAGTAGAGGGACTCTGCTTCCTTAATGGCTCATACCTCATAAGGGGAAAACGGCAGACAGCCTTACTCAGTGGCCCCACTGGGGAATTGAACTCATTCCGTTGGTCAATGCAATGCAATGCAATGCAATGTGTGCCTTTGATGCAGTGCTGACTCCTTGCAACCCATACACCCCTGGGTTTCTTGGCAGTGTCACCGGAGTGGATTGCCGGACCTTTCTTCCGGGACAACGGAGGATTAAGTGACTGCTGAAGGCCACCAGAAGTGCTAGTGGATTGAACCTTGGTAGCTTGGATACCAAGCCAGAGCTCTAACCACTAGGCTACTCCTACACTATGTGGACAGACAATTACCACAGATATGCCAACGAATAGGTGCAATGTCCGTTGTTCAGGTAGCATTTAATCAGGTATTTTGGTGTACCCGCGGTCCTGTAAGGCATACCGGCCAGGGACACCTGAGATGAGCTACCTGGATCTGGATGTGAATTTTGCAGGCACAGCGAGTAACTCTAATAGTGGCTCAGCAGGATGCTCCGCGCTGTGCAAGGGTTCGTGTGAGATGCCCACTGCGGGAATGTGCAATGCCAGTGGCAAGTGAAAATAGCACTACCCTTCAGCTTCTGTGCAGGTAATGCCTCAGCCAGCCTTCTTCATTAGGCACAGAGGGGGATTGAACCCATGGGCCCTGCATCATTGGTCAGAACCATTGTGCTACACTGCTGCTCGGGATTTCCTGCGCCGGTGCAGAGAGCGTCAGCGCCATCCTCACCGAAAACGGGATCAGAGAGCTGCCCCTCCTGCCCTGGTGCTTGGGCCGGCGCCGGACTGGCGGGGGCTAGCAGCGATCAAGGCTGGGGCTGGAACGAAGGCGGGGTGCTGTCCGATAGCGGCGCAGTCCGTTGAGGCTCCATCCAACGGCTCCGTGGGGCTGTCGGTCCAAGACGCTACCCTTCAGCTTCTGTATGGATTTTATGCGCCGGTGCAAGAGCGTCGGCGCCATCCTCGCCTCCGCGCCGACAGCAATGGGATCGGAGTGAGATCCAGAGGCTTCCCAAGCGAGTGCTCCTTCTGTATGGATTTTATGCGCCGGTGCAAGAGCGTCGGTGCCATCCTCGCCTCCGCGCCGACAGCAATGGGATCGGAGTGAGATCCAGAGGCTTTCCACTCATGTAAGGCGCCAGTCAGAGGCGCAGTGCTGAGTGGGCCGGCCTGAAGTGACGCCAGCCAATGGAGCTGCGGCGGAAGAAGTGGAGCCAGAAGGTGCTGCCGGGTCCAATCCGGCAGAGGGGGCGTGGCTTGCGTGCAGCACACAGAAGCAGGAAAAATGGCCGCCCCCATAGATCACCCACGTGCGAGGAAGGTCCAGACAGAGACCTGGGAGGAGGCCCCGGCTGCCGCAAGGGCTCTCAACCTGGAAGGGGGTGCTCTTGGATCAAGTCGCGCTGGAGGATTCAAGCTCGCTGCGGGTTGGAGGCCCCAAGGCACAACCCGAGCGGCGGCCGAGCTGGCGGCTTAGCCTGTGGCTGGGGTGGAGGCCCGTAGGCACACCCTGAGCTGCGGAGAGCTAGCGGCCCAAGCCTGCGGCTGGGGTGGAGGCCCTTAGGCACACCCTGAGCGGCGGCAGAGCTGGCGAGTGCCGGAGAGGTCCCACGAAGGTCCGCGAGCAGCGACCTGCACCAGGTCATCCGTGAACTCCGGTCTTGCTGCAAGCGGCTGCCATGTCGTCCGCTGAGAGCGCCTGGCAGGTACAGGAGCCCAAGTGCAGCCCAGCAATCCGACAGAGCCTGGAGTAATGTAAGTTTAACTGAATATACATACGAGTAAGATAGAATTAAAACGCAAATTGAACTGATCAACATCAAGAGAACAATTTTCGAGATGTTGAGTCTAGGAGCACATTGTAGAAGCAAGCCAAGAGAAAACTGCTATATACATACGATTATAATCCTTAAAATAAAAAATTTTTGTGGAGAGTAGAAAGGGTCCGTCTTGCTGGCAAGGCGGAAGAACTGAAAACTGGCTAGCTAGGGGCGGGCAGGGGAGTAGGGCCAAGTGGCACATGCTCAGAAGGGCAAAGCCCTTCTGAGCTATGGAGAGTACTTCCGTCTTCTCGGCGCCGTCGGATGACGTCACCAAGTGTGGCTGACTCATCCTGCTTGTCCTAGGAGAACAGAGGCAGCAATATCCTCATGCTGCGGGGGGCAGAACCAGTAAGGCACACAGGCTTTCTGCGCCCCAAGCCAGTGCTTCATTCGCTGTAGCACCACTGAATATAGTTTTATAAACACTGAAACCAGCTATTTTTTTAAATGCTTACTACCGCTACTGAATAAATCGACCTTTACTTTATTTTTATTTATTTGTTTTACACATTACTGTTTACATTTTTTAAACAGCTGCCTCCCTAGTTCCTCTGTGTGAGCAACCACATTCAAAAAGAAGCACGAGGCCTGCTCTGGAGCAATGCATGCACAAGAGTTGGGTTAAATTCCTGGGCTGGCTAGGAATGCTGTAGAGTCCTAGTCATAGTTCAACAGAGCAAAAACTTTGTAAGTGATCTCAAGTCATATAGCCTCACTGAACTCATACTTCAGTGTCATACTCCTGCATGACAGGAATTAATTTTCCTTACACAGCAGTTCATATGCAAAACCATATTCAATAAATAACTTGAATGATGGGCTAAAGTTTTCCTTTGAAGAATGAGCCCATTTTAGCAGTAACATATTTTTCAACTGCCCATCTTTTACAGGCTTTGACAAACTTTCTTGGAATCTAGGAGCCAGCTTAAAAATTTAGGAGCTGGTCACAAGACCTCAGTCATGGTTTTCAGTACCATCTTTATGCTGATGACTCACAGATCTGCCTCTCTACACCTGAAATCTCTCCAGCAATCCAGGCCTGGATCTCTGCCTCACTTTCTGACATTGCTGCTTGGATGTCTCACCGCCGCTTGAAATTGAACATGGCCAAAACTGAGCTTCCTATTTTTCCCCCCTATAACCTCCTCTCCCCTTCCAATTTCTCTATGGATAATTCTCTACTTCTCCCTGTTTCCTTGGCTCGCAACCTTGGGATCGTCTTTGACTCCTATCTCTCCTTCTCCACACACATCCATCTGATAGCTAAGACCTGCCATTTCTTTCTCTAACATCAACAAAATCTGTCCATTCCTTTCTGAACACACTACTAAGATGCTTATCCACTCTTTAGTCACCTCTGGTCTTGACTACTGTAACCTACTACTTTGCTGGTCTCCCTCTGAATCATCTCTCTTCCCTTCAATCTGTTCAACACTCCTTGTAGCCTTGGGCAAGCCACATAACCTTCCATTGCCTCAGGTACGCTTAGATTGTGAGCCCTTCAGGGGACGAGGGAATAAAAAGTGCATGTTAGCATATATCTGTAAACCGCTTTGACCTGGTGAAAAGCGGTATATAAGCACAGCTAAATAATCAATCTTCTGCCAGCTTCATCATGCTCATATTTTATTTATTTATTTGTGTGCTTTTCTATACCGCCCCTTCCAGAGATCAGGGGCGGTTTACAAAGACCAAGTTAAAACCATTGAACACTGAATTACATAGAACATTTTGGCACAAAAAAATAACTATGATACATGGAACATGTTTAACTATTTAATAATTTAACTATTTACAGAGAACTATTTACAACAGTCGTTTACTATTTACAGAGAGCTATTTAAAAGCAGCATTGATGAATTGATTATCATATAATAGAACAATGTACACTTATCGATGAAGACATGGAATGGAGAGTGATACTTTGAATTAGGTAGGATAAACTTGTGTCAGTTACGTCGTGTATTCTTGTGTTATGTGATCAAGTGTGGGCTGTAAGCTGTAGTAGTGTTGGGCGAAGAGATATGTTTTAAGCTCCTTCCTGAAAGAAAAAAGGTCTTTAATCTCTCTTAGGTTGAGTGGTAGCTTGTTCCATTGCCTGGGTGCATAATAAGAGAAGGCAGTATTGGTTGTTATTTGCTTCAGGTTTCTCACAGAGTTAGGAATTAGAAGCATGTTGAGGTTTGCTCTTCTTCTTATTCTGTTTTCTAAGGGGGGTATGAATTAATGTTGAAAGATGTGAGGGGGCTAGGTCGTTAATGAGTTTAAAAACGGTGACTAGGGTTTTATATTGAATCCTACTGGCTATAGGTAGCCAGTGGAGAGCGTATAAAATTGGGGAGATGTGGTCGGAAAGTTTGGCTCTAAAAATGATCCGAGCTGTGATGTTCTGGGCTCTTTGTAGGATGTGTAGGTTCTTCTTAGATGTACCTTGGAGTAATCCATTACAGAAATCTAAATGTGGCATTATAAGAGCCTGGACAACTGTTCTGAAATCATTAATGTCAATAAGGGGTCTAAGTTGCTGGATGGTTCTGAGTTTAAAGAATATAGTTTTAGCGGTCTGCTTTATGTGATGTGACATGCTTAGTGTTTTGTCTAGAGTAACTCCTAGATATTTTACTTCCGATTTGACTGGAAGGGTGATGTCCATCAGGTTGATGACAGATGGGGGGGTGAAGTTAGAGTTTTGGCATACAAAAAGAGCTTCAGTCTTTTTGAAGTTTAAATCCATATGAATTGAGCTGTGCTGCTTCAGATAAACAAGTAGCGATTTTGTCATAATTGGGGCTATCTATGTCACAGGGGGCGAACAACATGATGTCATCTGCGTAGATGAAATAGTTTAGATTGTGGTATTTAAAGATTTTGCAAATTGGTTGAAGATAAAGATTGAAAAGTAAGGCAGAGAGAGAAGATCCTTGAGGGATACCTCGCTCTTGTGGGAATGGAAGAGATTGGGAATGATCTACCTGAACATATTGGAAACGGTTTGATATGTAGGATTTAAACCAGTGAAAAGTTTTTCCTTTTAAGCCTAATTGTGATAGCCTGGATAAGAGGGTGCTGTGATTCACACTATCGAAGGCTGAGGAAATATCAAGGAAGATAAGCAAGAAAGCCTGCTTAACATTATCCATGCCTTGGATTAGTGAGTCAAAAAGGGATATAAGTAAAGTTTCTACCCCTTGATACGGGCGGAAACCGTATTGGTGCTCATCTAGAGGAAAGTTGGTATCAATATGATCTTGTAATTGTGTTTGAACTACCTTCTCAATGATTTTAGCTAGAAAAGGTATACTGGCAATGGGGCGATACGAAGAGGGGTCATTACTGTTAAGAGTTTTATTCTTTAATAGAGGGCGAATTGCTGTAAACTTGAGGTCATCTGGCATGAAGCCTTGAAGAAGAGATTGTTTTCTAAATTCAATATGTATGGGGCGAGTTCAGATTTGGCTGCTTTAATCCAAGATACTGGACAAGGATCTAGTAACGAGGTGGTGGTATTGAGGTTTGATATGGTCTCTAGAAGTTGTTTATTTGAAATTAAGAGAAAAGAGTTCCATTCAATGATGTTATTTGCTGTGGTAGATGCCAGGGTAGCACTAGGACGGGTACTCTGTTTGAGTTTGCTGGCAAAGTGGTTTGCCAGGAGTTGGGGGTCAATTAATGTTTTGTTCGAAGTGTGTTCAGGAACTTTAGAAAGGGATTTAATAATCTCGAAAAGCTCCCTTGGTCTGTTGATGGCTTTTGATAAGGTTTTTGTATGGTGTAGCCTTTTTGTAGTGTTTAAAGCTTCTTTATAGGTTTTGAGGTTTGCAAAATATTGTACTCTAAGTTCTGGGCTTTTTGTCTTACGCCATTTAGCTTCTAGTTTCCTGAGGTTTTTCTTTAGGGCACTAAGCTCTGAGGTGTACCGTTTCTCAGATGACTTTCTTCCTGATCTTTTATTTGTGGGCAAAGGTTTAGCTTCTGCCCCTACAACAGAGTTCCAGATTGATATAAGCTCATTGAGATTGTTTGAGTCAATGTCCAACTTTGTAGAGATTGATTCCAGGAAGTTTTCCTTGTTAAACTTGCGGAATCTATGTTCTATTTGTTTGGTATTGATATGTGCTGTGTTAGGGAGTTGGAAAGAGAGAGAGAAATGTATCATGAAATGATCAGACCAAGGTACCTGAGTTGTGGTAGGTGGATTAAATTGAGGTAATTGTGTGTAGTGTAATGGAAGGAATATTAAATGAAGGGTGTTACCTTTGCAGTGAGTAGGGTGAGTAATTATCTGTTTAAATCCCATTTCATCCATTGCTTCAAGGAAGGATAGTTCCTGGCAATTTGGTAGAGAGGCAAGGTTAAGATCTCCTAAGATAACAGAAGGTTTCCTCAACGAAGATTTACACACAACCTCAAGGATAGTGTTTAAGCTCTGCATATCAAGTGTGGGGGGTCTATATATAAGGCAGATGGCCATAGTGTGACTTTCTATTTTGAGGATATCAATTCCATATTCCATATTACCCCTCTTCTCAAGTCACTTCATTGGCTCCCTCACCATCCAGTTCAAACGTCTAGTGCTGACCTATAAAGTGCATTAACTCTGCAGCTCCTCACTACCTTTCCTCTTTTATCTTTCCCTACACCCCTCCTCGGGAACTCCACTCTTCTGGCAAATTGCTTCTATCCGTGCCCTTCTCTTCTATTGTTAACTCCAGACTTCACTCCTTCCACCTTGCTACTCCTTATGCCTGAAACAAACTACCTGAGTCTGTACGTCAGTCACCTTCTCTGGCTTTTTTCAGATCCAGACTGAAAACTCACCTCTTTGCTGCTGCTTTTGGATCTTGACTCACCTGATCTCCTTTGCGTTTCTTACCATTCCCCCTAGACGTATCCCATGTCTACAGCTACTGTGTTGTCTATCTTGACTAGATTGTAAGCTCTGACAAGCAGGGACTGTCTCTTACATGTGTCTGTGCAGCGCTGTGTATGTCTTGTAGTGCTATACAAATGTTCAGTAGTAGTAGTACACACACACACACACACATCTCCCCTAGCCTCCCAAACAGCTGTCACTAAATATCTGTCCATCTCTCTCTCTCATATATATCCAGCATTTTCAGGGTCTCTCGTATATACTCCTCTCCTTCCAGCCTTCAGCAGATCTCCCTCTCCCCCACCCCCTCCAGCCATTACAGGGTCTCTGTCTTTTACATAGTCCCCTCCCCTTTCTAGTTTTTGCCAGAGAGTTCTCTCTTTCTCTCTCTCACTCCTTCCCTCCCAAGCTTTACCGGTTTCTCTCTCTCATGTGTGTGTGTATAGATAGATAGATAGATATTTATATATATTGTGGGACCCTAGCCTGGGCCCTAGGGCTTACAGGCTTAGGGCTGCCTTGTAATGTCCTTAAATAAAGCTTTTCTGACTGTCCCCAGTGGAATTCTGGGACTTGTAGTTAGGCTTTTCTTGAGCAAGGACAAAATGTAGTGTGAGACCGTTGGTAAGGCATACAAGAATATTTATTTTTCTATGGGGATTTCCAAGGCATTGAAATTCAAACACAAGGCATTAGGATACTTCTCCAACACAAAGGATAACAGAAGATGTAGTAAAGGCTGTTAATGTAGCTGGGTTTAAAAAAGGTTTGGACAAGTTCCTGGAGGAAAAGGTCCATAAACCATTATTAAGAAGGGACCCAGGATATCAATGCTTGAACCAATACAAGCATTGTGGAACCTGTGTCCCTTGGGGAAACTGCTAGGTACATATGACCTAGATTGCCCACTGTTGGAAACAGAATACTGGGCTTGATGGACCTTGGTCTGACCCAGTATGGCATATCTTATGTTCTTATGTTCTTAAGATAACTGGCAACTGAGGTAAACGGAAAACCAAAAGTCCTGCTAACCTTAGCAGCTGTTTTTCATTAAACAAAACAGTACTCAGCACAGCTTCTTGTATCTCTTTCAAACAAGAGGTAAACTTTCTTCTTGGCACAACTGTTGTTTTCCCTTTTAAACAAACTTCTGGTAACACACAGCTTTTGCACAACTGTTGTTTTCCCAGTTCAAACAAACTTCTGGTAACACACAGCTTCTTTGCTTTAGAAGAAAATTCTCACTTGGTAAAACACATCCTTGGCATTAGAAGACTATTAGCAGTTACAGAGTTATGCACAATACAGCTTCTCACTCTTTCTCAGCTCTGCTTAGTAAGGCTCAGTCTTCTTTTAAACAGAATGAGCAATCCATTGGAGAGATTCCTAGGTCAGACTCTGGCACATAGGAATTGACCTGCATTTCCTCCTGGGCTAAAGAATGCTCATTGCCTTTTACAGTCTTAAAAGCTTCCTCAGCTTCTCTGTCTTGTAGGAACTTTTGAAACTGGCTCCACAGCAAATCTTTCTGATTGGGCACAGTTACTTTGGGAGAATAAGCCTTTCTCTCAGGGAACACGTGTGCTAATGTTTCTAGTGTTTTTAGCTCAGCTGCTCTTCTCACTGCTGGGGTTTGGCTTTTTCCACTCTCAAGCGTCTCCACCCACCTTCTGGCAGTTGCAGGGCTCAGGTCTGGCTCTTGTACACTAGCTGTTGCAAACTGTTCAGCTATACATCTGTTGGCTTCACTTCTAGGAGCATTTCTCAAACATCCACTGCTTCCTTTTCTACTGACCTCTTTCAGCTTCTGGAAGTCAGACTTCTTGTGCCTTTCTCCACTCCTTCTCTCATGAGATCTCTCCTGAAAGCCTTCCTGGAATCCTTCTTCCTCTCCAGGATCTCCCAGGACTCTGGGATCTCTCTTCCCACTGGAATCCCCTTGCTCCAGGATCTCTCCTTCTCCTGTGGAAGTGACTCTCCCTTCCTTCCTCTCTGGTCAGAGTGGGGTTTTAAAAACCGTTTCTTCCCTGCCACACCCTTGCCTTCGCACAGGCCTTTCCAATCAGTATCTAAGCCTGCCCCCACTTCAGAGTCTAGGCGTGGCTTAGCCTCAGCAGAGACAGGATTGTTTTTTCTTTCCTGCTCTGCAAGCTCTGTGCACAGGTTGTCTGTCACTTGTTTTAAAGGCAGAAACATGGTTTTCTTCTATCTCCATCTGTTCTTTTGTTTGGCTCTGGAGGCATGGGGTTGTTCTCCACTGAGGTCCTGCAGTGTCCCATAGCCAGGTTGAGCTTAAAAGGTGAAATTAGACTTACCTGCTAATTGTTGTTCCTTTAGGACCTCCAGTCTAGTCCCGAAACATAGAAGTTGTATTCATCTTCCGCAGCTTGGAGACTGAGCATGACACAATTCTTGATGACCCCAGCATATATAATCCAGGGACCACCTCCATTCCTCAGTACTCTATTGACAAAGCAGACTCACCAGAGCAAGAATTAAGTAACGATAAGATATCATAAACATCTAACTTCAAACTATTAACATTTAACTTCGCTTTACGTTATCCTCTGTTATGTACTTATCAACCAGCAGTCAAGCTTTCACCTTAGAACAGAGGCAAGACCACCCCCGTTCTCCCCAACCTACCTGAAACATCGTCCGCTGCACGAGTGTAGCAGACCGCCAATAGGAGTTTCTTAGCTTCAGGGTGCCGTCAGCAGATCAAATCCAGGAGGGATGCGGGACTAGACTGGAGGTCCTAAAGGAACAACAATTAGCAGGTAAGTCTAATTTCACCTTCCTTAGCGTCCCTCCAGTCTAGTCCCGAAACATAGAAGATGTAACAGAGCAGTAACACCTTAACGGGAGGGCCCTGCTAGAACAGCCTGAAGCACTGCTGCCTCAAACTGCGAATCCCCCTCCGCCATTACATCAATTCTGTAATGCTTCACAAACGTATGAAATGACAACCACGTCGCCACCTTACAGATATCCACTGCTGGCACTAAGCTAGACTCCACCCAGGACGTGGCCTGAGCCCTAGTCAAATGCGCTTTCAATCCCTTCGGCACCACTCTGCCCTTCAACAGATAAGCCGACGCAATGGCTTCCTTAATCCATCTAGCAATAGACGGCTTAGACGCCTGCTCGCCACGCTTCGATCCCCCAAACAACACAAACAATCTATCGGTCCTTCGGAACGAAGCAGTCTTCCGTGCATACATCCTCAAGGCTCTGCCGACATCTAACCTATGCAGCTGCCCACCATTCTCGCCAGTCCTTGCCCTCTCAAACACCGGCAAAGACACCACCTGATTCACGTGAAATGCTGACACCACTTTCGGTAAAAAAGAAGGAACCGTTCTCAACACCACTTTGTTGACCTCAAACACCAAAAAAGGCTCTCTACAGGACAATGCCTGCAACTCCGAGATTCTTCTAGCCGAGGAGATCGCTACCAAGAACACCACCTTCAGCGTGAGATCCTTTATCGTCGCCCTAGCTAAGGGTTCAAACGGTTCTCTAGTCAGTGCCTGTAAAACTAAATTCAGAACCCAGGCTGGCACGGGATCTCTGCGCGGAGGTCTCAACAGCGCCGCCGCCCTCAAAAATCTCTTCACCTCTGGATGTCCCCCCAGAGGCTTCCCCTGTATCTTTCCTTGAAAAAAGAAAGTGCTGCCAGATGCACCCTGAGAGAGGCCGCCGCTAAACCCTTCTCCAAACCATCTTGCACAAAGGACAACACCTGCGGTACCGAAGCCTCCAGCGCTTTAATGTGCCTCTCATCGCACCATGCCTCAAAAATGCACCATACCCGAATGTACGCTAACGATCGCCTTCGAGATCTGAGCAAAGTATCAATTACTGCCATCGAATAACACTTGGCCCTTAACCTTGCCCTTTCAAGAGCCAAGCCATAAGCGAGAACCGATCCACCTGCGGCATTAACAGCGGGCCCTGAGCCAGCAAGTCCTCACTTAATGGAAGCCTCCACGGAGGCTCCAGTAAGAGTCGCATTAGATCCGCATACCATGGCCTCCTTGGCCAATCTGGCGCTATCAGCACTACGCGCCTTCTGTATCTCTCTATCCTCTGCAGAACTCGCCCTATCAGGACCCACGGAGGAAACACATAAAGGAGATGCCTCTCCGGCCACCTTTGTATCAAGGCATCCAGCCCTTCCGACATTCTTTCTCGCCTTCTGCTGAAAAACCTTTCCACTTTTGCTGATACCCAGGTCGCCATGAGGTCCATCACCGGCGACCCCCAGCGCTGCACTATTAACTGGAACATGTCCCGATTGAGAACCCACTCCCCTGGGTCCACTTTCACTCAACTTAGAAAATCGGCAGTCACATTGCCCACTCCTGCTACATGCGCTGCCGATAACGCTTCCAGATGTGACTCGGCCCACCCGAGGAGCTCCTCCGCTTCCTCCTCGAGCGCCACGCTGCCTCTGCCGCCCTGGCGATTGATGTAAGCCACTGCCGTGGCGTTGTCCGACAAGACCTGGACTGCCGTCCTCTCCAGCCATTGTAGAAGGGCCCTCAACGTCAGCGTAACCGCCCGGAACTCTAACCTGTTGATCGACCATGACTTCTCCTGATCTGTCCACTGGCCCTGCGCATACTGTCCCTCGAAATGCGCCCCCCAGCCGAACAAGCTTGCATCCGTCATCAACGCCCTCCATACCGGGCTCTCCAGAGGCATTCCTTTTTCCAGATTTCCTGGGACCAACCACCATTGGAGCGACTGCCTCGCCTCCGGTGGACAAACCAGCCTTATTGACAACTGGTCGGATTGATGCGACCACCTCCTTAGCAGCGCCCTCTGCAACGGTCGCATGTGAGCTCTGGCCCACTGGACTACTTCCAACGCAGCCGCCATTGTACCCAATACTTGCAAGTACTGCCACACCGAGGGTGCCTGTCTGCCCAGGAATGCCCGAAGTAGCTGCCTTAACTTGTCTATTCTGACCTGGGGCAGAAACACCCTGCCCAAGCTGGTGTCGAACCGTGCCCCCAGATACTCCAGCTGCTGTGATGCCTGCAATTTGCTCTTCGCTAGGTTCACAACCCATCCCAGCGACTGCAAAAACTGCACCACTCTCCTGGTCGCCCTTACACTCTCTTCCTCCGATTTCGCTCTGATCAACCAGTCATCCAGATAAGGATGTACCAACACTCCTTCCTTTCGCAACGCTGCCGCCACTACCACCATGACCTTGGTGAAAGTCCTTGGGGCAGTCGCTAGGCCAAACAGCATTGCTTGAAACTGAAAATGCCCCATGGGCACCGCAAAGCGCAGAAACCTCTGATGTTCTGCTCTGATTGGAATATGTAAATACGCCTCCGAGAGATCCAGAGCCGTGAGGTACTCTCCCTGTCACACCACCATTATTACGGACCTCAACGTTTCCATGCAAAAATGACACCCTGAGACATCTGTTCACCCTTTTTAGATCTAGAATGGGTCTCAGAGTGCCCTCTTTCTTTGGCACCACAAAATATATGGAGTATCGACCGTACCCGCATTGGTCCGCCGGCACTGGCACCACCGCCTTTAACGCCAGTAGCTTCTGCAACATCTCCCGTACCTCTAACAGCTTTGCCCTTGTCCGGCAGGGAGACTGCACAAACGCCTCTGTCACTGGCCGCTGGAACTCTAGCGCATAACCTCTGCGCACGATTTCCAACACCCACTGATCTGAGGTAATTTGGGCCCATGCTGGAAAAAACTCCCATAATCGACCTCCTACCGGAATCATTCCAGCCTGGACCCCCCTCGTATCACTGTGATTTCTTAACACTTGAGGAGGAGGAGACTCCAAAACCTCTACCTGCTCCTCGAAAGCCCCGAAATCCCGAGGACCTGTATTGAAACCGCCCTCTCTGTACCTGACCAAAACGCGATGGTCGAAACCGTCAAAACTCCCGTTGCTGACTCCTGGAAGGCACCCCCTGACGTCCCTGCTTCTACTTGTCTTTCGGCAACCTACCCCCCTTTGGAGTCCCCTAAATCCTTCACCAACTTCTCCAGATCTTCCCCAAAGAGAAGTTTACCTCTAAAGGGGAGCTTCCCTAGTCTTGCTTTAGAGGCCGCATCCGCCGCCCAGTTTCGGAGCCACAAGGACCTCCTAGCAGCCACTACCGACGCCATACTCTTTGCTACTCCCCTTATAAGATCATACTGACTATCTGCTAAATACGCGGCACCCGACTCCAACCGAGCCGCCTCCTCTACTGCTTCTTCAACCTGCAAACCTTTCAACCTTTGGGCCCATCTCAAGCACGCCCTCACCACCCAAGCTCCACAGATCGAAGCCTGCATGGAAAGAGCATTAACCTCAAACACCTGCCTCAACAGCGTGTTCAACCTCCTATCCTGCGCATCTTTAAGAGCCACACTACCCTCCACCGGGATGGTAGTCTTCTTTGTGACCGAGGAAATGGCCGCATCCACCTTGGGAGGCTTAAACAGCTCCTTATCCGTTTCCTGCAAGGGGTACAAGCGGCTCAACACCCATGAGCCCTTGATTCCAGCATCCGGCGTATCCCACTCTTCTTGAATCATCTCTTTGAACATTCTATGGAGCGGGAATGCCCTCTGAGACTTTCTAACCGCTTGCAACAATGGATCCTCTAAGGAAGCATCGACTCCCTGCTCTGCCGTAGGCAGGGCCAGATTTACCTATACGCCATGTACGCAATGCCCTTTAACCTTTCCCAGCATTCGCGGCTTCACAGATACAGCTGCCAGCGTGAAGGAAAAGGCTCTTCACGCTGGCGGCTGTACAGCGGGAGCGGGAGCGGGAGCGGGAGCTTACCCGGCTCCCTCTGAAGCCTCTCAGACAGCCGCGGTGCTGGTCGGGGGGGGGGCCAAGGACTGCATGGGCTGTGATTGGGGGGGGGGGACCTGGACCGGAAAAGGGCTAGGGGGGGGACTTGGACTGGAAAGAAATGGGCTGTGATATTGGGGGGGGGGGGGACCTGAACTGTAAAAGGGCTATGGGGGGGGGGACTTGGACTGGAAATGGGTTGTGAAGGGGGGGACCTGGACCGGAAAAGGGCTATGGGGGGGGGACTTGGACTGGAAAGAAATGGGCTGTGATGGGGGGGGACCTGGACCGGAAAAAGACTATGGGGGGGGGGGTAACTTGGACTGCAAATGGGCTGTGATGGTGGGGGGGAACTAGGACTGCAAATGGGCTGTGATGGTGCAGGGGGACTCGGACTGCAAATGGAATGTGATGGTGGGGGCTAGGACTGGAAATAGGCTGTGATGGGGGGGGCTAGGACTGGAAATGGCCTGTGATGTGAAGGCTAGCACTGGAAATGGGCTGATGAAGAGCTAGAATAGGACTGGAAATGGGCTGATGTGGGGCATGGGAGAATGGGACTAGAAGGGAGTGGATGCAGGGAACTGATTTTGGGGGAGGACTAGAATGGATGGGGAATGAGAATGGAGAGGGGAAAAATATTTTGTGTGGAAGAAAAGTCTATGATGGGCTGGGTATTGGGAGAGTAAGAGGGGCTTGAAAATGGAAGGGTGAAATTTAAATGGATGATAAAGGAATAAGGAAAGAATTGGGGGAAAGAGCAAAAGGGAAACAATCAGTATGTTAAAGCAGAAATAGAGAGAGAATGGAAAACATCTAAAAGAGAAGAAAGGACAAATGGATAGCTAGCAGAAGACACGAAGAAACCAGAAGAAAGTGACTGGAGCAATTGCAACTGAAAAAACGCCCAAACAGAAGGTAGAAAAATACTCTTTATTTTGAATTTATTAACTGGAATATGTCTTTTTTAATGTATTTCTTGAATTCCGATGCTGATTTTGTCCCTATTGCCTCTTTATGTCAGGCAATTCTATACATCTATTGCTGTTTCTGTTTTGGTAAGTTGATCTTGTTTTTATTTTTTTGGGGGGCCCACAATTTTTGTTGGCGTAGGGCCTCACTCAAGGTAAATCTGGCCCTGGCCGTAGGTATATTCAGGGCAATCATAGTCTCTCCTATGAGCGCAGCCAACTTCTCTCTCCTAAACACTCTAACAATCCTGGCCTGTTCTTCCTGTTCATGCAACTCTCCTTTCTCTAACTCTGTCTCATCCTCTGAATCTTCCACCACTGCAGACCTCTCATCCAGGTCTAAATCCAGATCCATTCTCTCTTCCGACCGCTTGGCCCTCTTAGCTGGCACGCCCCCTTTATCCAGCAGCGTTCCCTGCCTCTTAGCCCCCGAGGAAAGCTCCTCACCTGATCCTGTCTCCTTCCCCCCAGCTCCGCCCAGGGTTTGCTGCAGCAGCACCAAGAACTGCTTAGAGAAAATGGCCCCCAAGCCTCCCTGAACCAAAGGTGGGGTTAAGGAGACCTCCGGTGCCGAGGAAGGTTCCGCACTGGCTCCTGGGGCAACAGCAGGGGATTTAGAGAGAGTCCTGTCCCCAACACCTCCTTAGCCATCTCCGCCGCACACTGGTCTTCCATGCCTGCCAGCGCAGCCTCTTGTGCACACGCCTTGCACACCCATGCCTCAGACACGGTTGCTCTGCGGACCCCGCACAAGAGACAGCGAGGCCTAGACAGCATTCAAGACACTGAGGCCGTGCCCACCCCCCGCTATGAACTTAAACCAGCACAGCCCGTTTAAGATAGCGAGGACTTAATGCCGTTTTACCTCTTTTTTTTTTTTTAAACCGCTTTTCCTATGAACTCCTTAGCCAAATTGTTGCACTAAAGAAAGGATCCCTGAAGCGTTTCCCGTTCCTGCGCAAAACCACCACGCGGTACTAAAATGGCCACCGGGACCCACGAGCCTGTAAAAAAAAAAAGTCCAGAGCCCGAGTACAAACACCCCACTCTCTCTTCTCTTACCTCTGCGAGCCAAACAGCAGCTTATTTCAACCAACCTGCCTCCTCGCGCAGGAGCGATCACTCTCCCTGCTGCCGCACCGTCGCTCTGCCTTGCCTCAGAGGCACTTCGCGGTTTTCAGCTGTCCCGCTCTACTCGAGCGGCAAAACCTCGACGGCAGTTCACCCGCCTCGGGGGGATCTGCTGCCGGAGGCCCCAGCCGCGACTTCCGTACTCACTCTGTACTGCCGCTCCGTTCCAGAGAGGGGGAGAAGGGGGTAGCTCGGCTCCAAATCCCAAGTGAGAGAGACTTAGGCTCTAAAACTCGCTGATTTAAAGGGAGACTAACCTCTTTTCTTTTTTTTTTTTTTTTTGTTAAACTATTAAACTATTAAATTCTTCCCTAGCTACTACCTAAACACTACTTAATAATTCCTAAAGTGAGTCTCTAGTCCCTGGGCTCACACCTCCTACCGCTGCTTGGAGACTGAGAACTGAGGAATGGAGGCGGTCCCTGGATTATATATGCTGAGGTCATCAAGAATTGTGTCATGCTCAGTCTCCAAGCTGCGGAAGATGAATACAACTTCTATGTTTCGGGACTAGACTGGAGGGACGCTAAGGAAGGTGACAGACGCTAAGGAAGGTGACATTTTACTTACCAGATAATGTCCTTTCCTTGAATCCTGCTAGACCAGTCCAGACAAGTAGGTCGTGTGCCCCTACCAGCAGATATGGAGACAGAGAAACATTCCAGAAGTTTTTGATGACCTCATTCTGCTATAACATCCAGTATAGCTAGGGGCATACTTCAGTATTCATACCCACACCCATCTTCAAGAATCCCTAACTGCACACAATCTCAGTAAAGATAACAAGGTTTAGCAGAAGAACCATAACCATGTACAGGATCAACTTCAGAAAGAAGGCTTGTCAAAAAGAGTATAAGCCTGCATGGCCAACCACAGAGAATACAGCAGAACCAAGACAGGTTACAGGAGCAGGTCTTGGATTGGTCTAGCAGGGCTCAAGGAAAGGACATTATCTGATGAGTAATATGTCACCTTCCATATCATCCAGCTAGACTAGTTCAGACAAGTGAGATGTACCACAGCTATGACATCACTAGACAGGAAGACGACCTCCAAGCTAAAAGGAAATGTCTGCCCGAGCGTGGACATCCAAGTGGTAATGCTTGACAAGTGTGGACAGTGATGCCCATATTACTACCAGACAAATGTCTGAGGAAGCACAGAGCTGCGCTCCGCCCTCGAGGATGCCTGTGCTTGAGTGAAATGCACACACAAACCTTCTGGAACCAGCCAGTTCCACAGCAGGTATGCTAAAGCAATGGAAGCCATACTAGACTTGGTGCTTACCAATGGTGAAAGTGTTTCTGATGTTATTGTGGGGGATCATTTTGCATCCAGTGATCATCAGATGGTGCGGTTCAGTATTAGGACTAGGGCTGCTAAAATCCATTCAAAAGCGAGAGTCTTAGACTTTAGAAAAACTAACTTTGCCAAGATGGGCCAATACCTCAGGGAGTTGTCAGCAGGATGGGAACAGCTGTAGAAAAACAATAGGCAAAACTAAAAGGGGATATTTTAAAGGCAACCAACCTTCTTGTTAAAATGGTAAATAAAGGTAAAAGGGAAAGGAGACCTCTATGGTTTTCGGAAGAAGTAGTTGAAAAGGTGAAGAAAATGATGGAGGTCTTCATGAAATACAAGAGATCACACAGAGAGGAAGAAAGGCATCTATATTTGGAAAAAAAACTTAGAGAAGCTAGCAAAGTAGTCAGGAAAGCAAAGATTCAAAAAGAGGAGGAAATAACCAATGCAATAAAATGGGGGTTTAAGCCGTTTTTCAGATATGTTAGTGAGAAAAGGAAAGGCAAAACTGGTATTGTCAGACTCAAGGGTGAAGGGGAGGAATATTTATTTATTGTTTTTTCTATACCACGCTATTTATCATCAGCGCGGTTCACAGGCAACAAAATTGTGCAATGCAGAACAGTCTAACATTGGACTTACATTAAACAGGGAGTTTAAAACATGGTGAACAGGTGAACTATATACAAATTAGTATCAAGGTTTTACATGTGATTTGGCATTATTTACAAATTAGACAGTATGACTATATACACATACATAATTGTATGTCGCAGAGTTATGGACAGCTCATCCGTGGTTACCGGGGGCGGGATTATCGGGGGGGGGGGGGTTAGTTTAAGTGATCTGATTACGGTGTGTCAGGTGGGTACTCTGTGGGAACTGACGTGGGTCGAGGTGCCGGTGGCTAAGTGATATCGTCTGAATTGGAAAAGTACTGAAGAAAGAGATGATGTTTGAGTGCCTTCCTGAACTGGGAGAGGTTGTTTATGGCACGAATGTCTGGTGGCAGGGTGTTCCAGCAAGAAGGTGCATATAGTGCAAAGGCACAGTTTCTTGTAGCCTTGGAGCATTTGGTGATAGCTTTCGGGAGAAGTATGGTGTTGTTGGCGGCTGATCTCCTCAATCTGTTGAGGGGGGTGGCCTGGACGAGGTCTGAGAGGGAGATGGACGTGCATTTGTTGATGGCCTTGAATGTCATTGTTAAGATCTTAAAGGGAATCCTGCAGTGGACCAGAAGCCAGTGCAGAAGTTTTAGGATTGGGGTGATATGGTCCTTTCTGGATGCTCCGTAGAGGGTTCTGGCTGCAGTGTTCATTGCGAGCTGCAAGGGGTTCAGCAAGCTCTTCAGGAGGCCGTGCAGTATGGAATTGGCGTAGTCAAAATGAGGCATTATTAGTGCTTCAAAGACTGTTCGGAAGTCTTTTGGCTCTAGTATCTGTCTCATGTGACGTAGTATCCGAACTTTGTGGTAAATCGCCTTTACTGTATTGCTTATCTGGGCATTCATGTTAAGACGCTGGTCAAGTGTTACACCAAGATATCGTATCGTCGTTTTGGTGAGGAGCTCTGCATTGCGTACCTTCAGTGATGAGGGTGGAGTGAATGCCTGGTCTCTGCTGATGAATAGGACCTCCGTCTTTTTGAAGTTTATTTTGAGCTTCTGTGTTTGTAGCCAGTCTGTGACTGCATCGAAGCATGTGGACAGCCGAGAGAGGTCTGGGTGATCTGTGGATATTGGTGTGAACATAAGGACGTCATCAGCGTATACTAGGCAGTTAATGTTGAAGGACCGGATGAGGTTGCAGATGGGTTGCATATAAATGTTGAACAATAGGGCTGAGAGTGACGATCCTTGCGGAACGCCCTTCTCTTGCGGGAAAGGAGTGGATATAGAGGAGTCAGAGCGGACATGCTGCCATCTGTCGTTCAGACATGAAGCACACCAGGCGAGTGCCATGCCGTGGATTCCCTTATCGGTGAGGCGGGATAGGAGTAATTTGTGGCTGACGGAAACGAAAGCTGCTGCGATGTGTCACCCAGCAGACCCGGTTAAGAGAAAAGAAAATGCTTTAAACAGAGAAAAAGATACATACAAGCTGCAATATCTGGAGGAGCCAGCTAGAGGGAGCAAGAGGGACTTCAGAGTAGCTGAGGAACCACACCCCACTGGTCATGAGGTAATGCCAGCCAGCTTCCCATCCTCGAGCGCAGAAGGACTTCTTAAGGAGGGCGTGGAAGACTGGAGAGGCAGCAGCGGGAAGGGCAGCTGGAAAGCAGGCAGCTGGAGAGGTGGCTGGAAAGGACGCAGCAGGTGTGAAGGCAGCAGGAGTGAATGCAGCAGGACAGCGTGCAGCAGGAAGGAGGGCAAAACAGAGGAAAAGAGGTTAGAATGGAAACCTGAGTATTCCACTGCTAGAAAATCACCCAGAGTGAAAGGTGATTGCCTGGGTGCTAATGAAGAACCTGGGAAGGTCTCAGCTCAAAGAGGGGTAAGAGCTGTTTGCCCAGAGAGGCAAAAGCATTGTTGCAACTGTTGTCTAAAACCAAAGGAGAGACAGCCTGAAGATCTAAGCCGTGCTGTACGGGCAAGCCAGAAGAGAAACTGGTGCAGGCCTCAACCTTCACTTGAAACAAAGAAGCCAAATTCACAAGGTAAAGCTTCTTATGATACAAGCTATAGAAAACGTTTACCTGATAAGAGAGTTTTGAATAAGAAGTGTTTTTATAAAGCTGCTATAAAACCTTTAAGTAGAGAGGAATTTCCTCAATACAAAACAGCACAGAGCCGACGCCCTACGCTTCACCCAGAACCTTGGGCAGTGCTAGAGGAGCTATATAAGAAGCCTGACTATAACCTACCTGAAACCAGAGACTCAGAGTCAGAGGCTTTGGCCTATGAGCCAATGCAAGTGGAACTGGCAGAGGAGGTTTCAGATACAGAAATGGACTGTACGTACTGTACTACGGGAAGCCTAGAATCCTTGCTAGGCTTGTAAGCTATATGTATTGCTGCCTAGAACATTCGTGTTTGTGTGAATATCATCACTACTGTGAAAGTAACAGTTTTTGCTTTAAACTTATGTTTTACTTTTTCTTACCTGAAGTAAGGACATTTTGCGTTGTTGTTGTTGCCCAATCATTTGAACCCTTGCGAGAAAGGGAAATAAAAGCCTTTATTTTCCCACCACTTTGTGCAGTTGATTTCATTGGAGATTAGGATCCAGGAAACTAATAGGACCAAAAGCCAATTGGGCCTCTGGATTACTGGCCAATCTCCTCCCTATATAGTTGTGTCTGACCTGCCCTGACCTCTACTTGCCGCCAGGGTAGTGCTCGCGACATAAAATGGCGTAGTTGGCAGGATATTGGATTGGAGCCTACAACCGCAAAAGAAAAGAAAAATAAAATTCCTGAGTTTTAAAAAAACCCCGGACTGAACTGCCTGAAAAACCGGAGTGGAAAAACAAAACCCGGAACGGATCTGCTGTCAACCGGATCGGAAGGAGAAACCCTGGAATGGAATAATCGGAATCCGGAACGGATCGTAAAAATCCTGAAAGGTGAAAATCCTGTTGCTACCCGAGAAGTGGAGAACTGCAGAGCGGGACAGCACTTATATTCCAGAGCTGATTCAACACTAATGTCAGGTAAAACGTAGATAGGCCTGAGTAGTGTTGGATATCTGGGGGAAGTTTGGAAAAAAAAAAAAAAAAAAAAGGAAAGAAGAAGAGCTTTTGTTAGGAGAGCCACACTTGGTTTTCTTTTTCTTCTTGTCTCACTTTATACAGGTGCAGTATGGAACCGAAGGAGCTTTGTGCCTGGATGGCGCTCCAGTTTGACAAACAGGCAGAGTTTGCGCAGAAAAACCAAGCGCAAGCCCTCCAAGCCATGCAAGCGCAACAGCTACCGGTCCTACAGACCATGGAGAACTGGTTGGCTCATCAGCGAGAGGCGATGGCAAGGGCCAACGCGGAGAAGCCGCCGGCAACCGGACCAACCAACCCAGAAAGTGGACAATGGACATGCAATGATCTCATTGTAGGGAAGCTAAGTCCTCATGATGATGTGGATGATTTTCTGGATTCATTCAGTAGAATTGCATGCTCTGCTAAATGGCCACCTGAGCAGTGGGCCATTCGCCTTGCAGCGTCCCTCACAGGGGAAGCGCTCGCTGCATACAGGGTGATGCCCCCAGCTCTAGCTAATACCTATGAGGAGGTAGTCACAGCCATTAGAGATTGTTTAGGTCTTACCCCTATATCATATAATAAGATGTTTAGAGCTACTGCCCTCAGGGCTGATGAAACGCCCAAAGCCCTAGGCCATAGGATACGTAGTCTAGCAAACAAGTGGCTACAGCCTGAAAAGAAAAATGTAGATACTTTAATGGATGCGATAATACTGGAACAGTATATGTCGGCCATACCGAGCAGAGTACAGAATTTTCTAATTCTGCAGAATTGCCGTACCACTACAGACGCCATAGCTCTTACCGAGCGATATTTGGAAGTGGAGAGAATCACCCAACCCAGGGTGGAGACTCCCAAATTGGTAGTAGGTATGGAGGCGCAGGAATTGGAAAATGTCTCACGACCCATGTATACTGGTTCAAAATGTTATAAGCCTGTAGTAAAAGAAAATACTAAGAGATGTTTTTCTTGTGGTAAAAAGGGTCATGTGAAACAACAGTGTTATTCACGTACTGCTCTTGTGGGTGAAAACCCAAAAACAATACGTGAAGGCTTTGTATTGAATGTAGAGATTCAAGGAATAAATGTAAAAGCACTCCTGGATTCTGGAGCTGATCAAACTATGATTTCAAAGAGATTATGGTTTGTGATCAAAGATCAGGGTTCGTCAGTTCAAGATCAGCCAGAAGGTACCGTAAAAATAAAATGTATACACGGAGCAGCTACCCGCTATCCTGTATATAAATTGTGGGTAAAGGGACTAGGCATTGTGAAAGAAATGCTAGTAGCATTGGTGCCTAGAATACCCCAAGAGTTGGTGTTAGGACATGATTGGCCACAATTCAGGAGAAGTCTGAAAGAGGGCTTATCTCCACAGGCAGCGCTAAGTGCCACTTGCATTCGCCCTACAGATAATATAATTCCTAGCCCGCTTTGGGAAAAGCCAAAGAAAACCTCCAGTAAAGAACAAGCAGACCCAACGAAGAAGTTTGTGCTAAAATTTTGCAAGACTTCAGAGAAAGCTCAGGGTCCTCAGAGGGCATTGGCACAAGCAGCTGGCTATGACTTATATAGCGCAGAAGACCAGGTTATCCCAAAACAGGGGCATAGGTTAATTAATACTGATCTCCAGACAGAGCTACCTCAAGGGTGCTATGGGCGGATAGCACCGCGATCCGGACTCGCCGCCAAACACAGCATTGATGTGGCAGCCGGAGTAGTCGATCCGGACTACAGGGGCATACTGAAAGTTCTTCTCTGCAACTGGTTGAAAGAAGACTTTAAGGTCAAAGTGGGGGACAGGATAGCGCAACTGATTTGCGAACGAGTGGGATTCCCATGCTTTGAAGAGGTCACCATGCTAACCCCAATGAGCCGGGGAACTGGAGGTTTTGGCTCTACTGGGAAGGGGGACATGGAGGGCTATATCGCTGTTGGGAGTGAAACCCCAGAGGAAGATCTTGGTCCCCGAATAGACGAGTGCAAAGACTGCCCTACACCCAAGATCGGTGAGGAACTCTCCTTAAGGCAAAAACAGGAGTTGACCCAACTGTTGGAGGAGTTTAAAGATGTGCTAACTCCTATACCAGGAGAAACCACCTTAGTCGCACATGAGATACTCACCCCGCCGGGAAAAATTGTTCGGCAACGGCCATATCGATTACCGGAAGCGAAGAGGCAGGAAGTCATCGATCAAGTGCAGGAAATGCTACAGTTGAACATCACTGAGGAATCGCATAGTCCTTGGTGCAGCCCCGTGGTACTAGTACCTAAACCTGACGGTACTATGCGATTCTGCATAGACTTCCGCCAAGTGAATGCAGTATCTACATTCGACGCTTACCCGATGACTCGAATCGAGGAGTTGTTAGACCGGCTCGGACAGGCGAAGTTCCTCACAACATTAGACATGACCAAGGGATATTGGCAGGTGCCTCTAACACGTGATGCTAGACCTAAAACTGCCTTTAGCACACCCCTAGGCCTGTTCCAATTCCGTAGGATGCCCTTCGGCCTGCACGGAGCAGCAGCCACGTGCCAGCGTCTGATGGACATTATTCTCCGACCATATCAAACTTTTGCAACGGCCTACATGGATGATGTGGTGATCCACAGTACCACGTGGAAAGAACATCTTTATCAAGTAGGAACAGTCTTAGAAGCCATGAGGAGGGCGGGGTTAACGTTAAACCCGAAAAAGTGTACCTTTGCTGCAAAAGAGGTTAAATACTTGGGTCATCTTGTGGGACGTGGCACAGTACGCCCGCTACTGGACAAGGTGGAAAGCGTAAGGAAGTTCCCCATACCGCAACACAAGAAACAACTACGAAGTTTCCTTGGCCTCATCGGCTACTACCGACGCTTTATACCGCACTTTGCAGAGGAGAGCACTATTTTTACAGAAATGTTAAGAAAGAATGCGCCAAATGCAATACAATGGTCGCAGAAGCAGAGAAAGCCTTTCAAAATTTAAAGGAGAAATTAAGTCAGGCACCTATATTGCGTGGTGTAGACTTCCAGCAAACCTTTCTTTTACAGACCGATGCATCAGAGACAGGTCTGGGTGCTGTTCTCTCGCAAGTACAAGAAGGCGCAGAACACCCTATTATGTTCCTCAGTAGAAAACTGTCACTTGCTGAGAGAAAATATGCAACGATCGAGAGGGAATGTCTCGCGATCAAGTGGGCCATTGAAGCCTTAAAATTCTATTTGACAGGGAGGAAGTTCATCCTCATCACGGACCATGCCCCTCTAAAATGGTTACACACCATGAAGAATGGGAACAACCGCCTAACTAGGTGGTACATGGCTTTGCAGCCATACGATTTTAGAGTGGAGCACCGAGCAGGGAAGCTGCATTTTAACGCGGATGCCATGTCACGTATTACGTGCTGCGTAGAAGAGGCTTCCCCAGCCTGTAATATTTTCAGAAGGGGGATGTGTCACCCAGCAGACCCGGTTGAGAGAAAAGAAACCTCAACAAATCCATCAAGGTCCAAACACTGGCAAACCACTACGCGACCAAACTGACGGCCCCTGGTCCTCCACCCCCCCCCACCAACACCACAAATCAGAAGTGAGAACAACACAACGCAAAACCAGTTATGGGAGCACTTCCACGAAATAGGAACCCAGCAAATCACAGCCATTGTCACAAGCCTGAAAAGCACCACCTCCCCACTAGATCCCTGTCCTGCATCCTGGATCAAGGCAGTGAAACAAGACATAGCACCTCACATAGCACACATAGTTAACCTATCCCTACAACAAGGAATCATGCCCTCAGAACTAAAGAAATCAGTCATTAGACCAATCCTAAAAAACACTACACTCAACGGAGAAGACCCAGCCTCCTACCGTCCCATATCAAGTATCTCATTCCTGGCAAAGATCATAGAAAAAACGGTCCTTCTACAACTCCAAGACCATCTGACTGACAGTGCTCCTCTTGATGACCAGCAATATGGCTTCAGGCAACATCATGGAGTTGAAACCCTGTTACTAGTTCTACTTAACAACCTCCTAAAGGGCCTTGAAAACAAAAAGAAAATGTACATTCTTGTATTCATTGACATCTCAGCTGCCTTTGATACAGTTAATCATGGGACCCTCATAAATAGGATAAAATCAATAGGAATAACAGGAACCCCACTAAAATGGTTCTCATCCTACATCTCAAATCGAACACAACAGGTTCAATTCAACGGAGAAAAAGCAGAATCTTTCTCACAAACACAGGGAATCCCCCAAGGCTCTGCTCTCTCAGCACTTCTGTTTAACATATATATGCAGCCACTATGCAAAATTTTCTCACGGCACGAAATTAATTACCACATCTATGCCGATGATATCATGCTATACACACAACTAGACACTAAAAACCCAGACTACAACCCACTGGAGACATGTATCGGAGAGATGCAAGACTGGTTACAACAAAGTAGCATGTCAATTAATCACAAAAAAACCGAAGTAATGTATATCTCCAAAGAACCGAATTTTGACCCTCCCACATCAATAACACTATGTAACAACACTTACCAAACAAAAAAAGAAATAAAGTATCTAGGAGTCACATTTGACTGTGACCTAAAGATGGAAAAACACCTCCGAAAGACCAACAGAGCAGTTTTCCACAAGCTTAGAGTGCTCCAACCCATTCGGAATATTATTGATCCCCAAGACTTCAGAACAGTGGCCCAAGCACTCATCATGCCACATTTTGACTACTGCAACGCCATCCTACAAGGTTTACCTAAAAAAACCCTAAACATATTACAAATGGCACAAAATGTAGCTGCCAGGGTCATAATGAAGAAAAATCTAAGTGACCACATCACACCAGTGCTAATTCAATTACACTGGCTACCCATAACAGCTCGCACAAAATACAAAATACTAACAACCACCTTCAAACTCATCCACAACTTAGCACCTTCTTTCCTCAACAACCTAGTAAGATTGCAACCTCCTACCCGAAACAGAAGAACCCACAATTCCAACATCCTTCACACTCCAACAGATATAAGATCTGCCAAAACTAACACCAGCCACAGGGCTTTCTCATATGTGGCGCCAACACTGTGGAACCAACTCCCACCAGAACTACGAGCTAGCAATGACCTTCTAGACTTCAGAAAGAAACTCAAAACGCACATTTTCCAATCACATTTCAACCTGAACTAAACCCACAGATGGAGCAGCCCCTGACCACTGTGTCCAAGAAGATTATCCTGTATATATGTATATCTGTAAATGAACTCCCCCATAGCTAAGAAGTGCTAACTCTGTATGATGTGCTTTTCTGACAATCTGTATGTAAGCAAAATTTGTACCTGCCTTGATTCGACAGTCCAAGAAGATTATCCTGTATATATGTATTTATGTAAATGAACTCCCCCATAGCTAAGAAGTGTTAACTCTGTATGATGTACTTTTCTGACAATCTGTATGTAAACAAAATTTGTACCTGCCTTGATTCGGCAGTTTCACAATAGTAATCCTACCCGCTTCTGATCGCTGGAAGGAGCGGGCTACAAATGCTTGCTAAATAAATAAAATAAAATAAAATGCTTTAAACAGAGAAAAAGATACATACAAGCTGCAATATCTGGAGGAGCCAGCTAGAGGGAGCAAGAGGGACTTCAGAGTAGCTGAGGAACCACGCCCCACTGGTCATGAGGTAATGCCAGCCAGCTTCCAATCCTCGAGCGCAGGAGGACTTCTTAAGGAGGGTGTGGAAGACTGGAGAGGCAGCAGCGGGAAGGGCAGCTGGAAAGCAGGCAGCTGGAGAGGTGGCTGGAAAGGACGCAGCAGGTGTGAAGGCAGCAGGAGTGAATGCAGCAGGACAGCGTCCAGCAGGAAGGAGGGCAAAACAGAGGAAAAGAGGTTAGAATGGAAACCTGAGTATTCCACTGCTAGAAAATCACCCAGAGTGAAAGGTGATTGCCTGGGAGCTAATGAAGAACCTGGGAAGGTCTCAGCTCAAAGAGGGGTAAGAGCTGTTTGACCAGAGAGGCAAAAGCATTGTTACAACTGTTGTCTAAAACCAAAGGAGAGACAGCCTGAAGATCTAAGCCGTGCCATACGGGCAAGCCAGAAGAGAAACTGGTGCAGGCCTCAACCTTCACTTGAAACAGAGAAGCCAAATTCACAAGGTAAAGCTTCTTATGATACAAGCTATAGAAAAAGTTTACCTGATAAGAGAGTTTTGAATAAGAAGTGTTTTTATAAAGCTGCTATAAAACCTCTAAGTAGAGAGGAATTTCCTCAATACAAAACAGCACAGAGCCGACGCCCTACGCTTCACCCAGAACCTTGGGCAGTGCTAGAGGAGCTATGTAAGAAGCCTGACTATAACCTACCTGAAACCAGGGACTCAGAGTAAGAGGCTTCGGCCTATGAGCCAATGCAAGTGGAACTGGCAGAGGAGGTTTCAGATACAGAAATGGACTGTACGTACTGTACTACGGGAAGCCTAGAATCCTTGCTAGGCTTGTAAGCTATATGTATTGCTGCCTAGAACATTCGTGTTTGTGTGAATATCATCACTACTGTGAAAGTAACAGTTTTTGCTTTAAACTTATGTTTTACTTTTTCTTACCTGAAGTAAGGACATTTTGCGTTGTTGTTGTTGCCCAATCATTTGAACCCTTGCGAGAAAGGGAAATAAAAGCCTTTATTTTCCCACCACTTTGTGCAGTTGATTTCATTGGAGATTAGGATCCAGGAAACACCAAAAGCCAATTGGGCCTCTGGATTACTGGCCAATCTCCTCCCTATATAGTTGTGTCTGACCTGCCCTGACCTCTACTTGCCGCCAGGGTAGTGCTCGCGACAGATGTCAAGGAAGATGAGAACCAAACCTTGTCTGATATTGTCCAGACCTATGGTTAGTGTGCTGAATAAGGTTGTCAACAAAGTTTCTACGCCATGTGACTCACGGAATCCATGCTGACAAGGGTCAAGGGGTGCATTATTCTCGATACGATGGTTCATTTGACGATGGACTATTTTTCCATGATTTTAGCTAGGAGCGGGATGCTCGATATTGGCCTGTAGGAGTCCATCTTTGCGGGGTCTAACTTATTGTTTTTCAACAAACGGTCTTATTGATGTTTGCTTTAGGCTCCGGGGAAAGGTTCCAAAAAGGAATGAAGTACCTATCAGTTTGGTCAAGAAAGGACTGAGCTCGGTCCGTAGGGCTTTTATCCAGAATGCTGGACATGGGTCATTTGGTGCTGTGGTGGTATTTATACTCGTGATGATGTCTTGGATATCTTTTTCGGTTGGGGTTGAGAAGGAGGTAATGATATGTTGGGCCTCCAATAGGATTCGTGAGGGCGAGGATGAGGGGGGAAGTACAGGTGTTTCATCTGGGAGATGAGTGTTTGAGGGAATGATGCATTGGCTTGTTTTGGCTCGTAGGTAATCTGCATATTCCTGTGGGTCTGGGAGGTTTGATTGGCCAGGGGAGGGCTCTTTTGCTAAGGGTTTGACAAGATTGAAAAGCTCATATGGTTTATTTATGGATCGTTGTAAGATTTCCACGTGGTATTGCTTCATTCTCATGGAAACTGCTGCTCTGTGGGCATCTAGATGGGCGGTGTAGGCATCGTGGTTTTCAGTTGATCTTAAGCGGCGCCATCGTCTTTCTAGCTGTCTAAGTTGACGGAGGGATACCGTTAGTTCAGGTAAGTACCAGGGTGCCTTCTTCCTTTTGCCAGGAATTTTGTCGACGGTGGGTGCGTCGATTACAGCATTGAGACTCTTGTTCCATAAGGATGCCATGTCATCTAGATTTTGTTCAAGTGGGTCTTGGAGAGGCTGTGCTCTTTCCAGGATCTCTTCTTTGTTGAATGGACGGTAGCGTTTAGAAGTTGATGTGGCTGGTTCGTTTGAGGATTGGGGACTATTGGGTATAGTGTGTACAGGCATCGAGAATCTGATTAGACTGATCGGACCATGAAACTGGGCTTAGTGAGAGATTGATCTTGTGCGTGGGGCGGGTGGCTGCTTGTGGTGCGAATATAAGATCAAGCATATTTCCCTTGACATGGGTAGGGGAGTTGACCAATTGAGTATAGCCTAGCACTTTAAGGGCATCAAGGAAGGCCTTGGATTGAGTGTCTTGGAGGGCAGGGAGGTTGAAGTCGCCCAATACCCAGTTTGATGTGCGTGGGTTGATGGGGTTACAGGCGAGGTCGATAATTATAGAAAGGTCATCCGGTGATGGGGAAGGTGCTCTGTATAGCAAGTTGATGGTGCTGTGTTTGTTTGCTATGGAGATGTAGTCGAGGTGAGAGGTACTGTTGGAGGCGATTATCTGAAATTGTAGGTCTTTCTTGGTTAGGATAAGTGCTCCTCCACCTCTTCGGTCGGTTCTGTGGCATGAGTGGATAGAGAAATTAGGGGGGGACATACTGATGAAGGAGAACAGAGTCTGAGGCTGACATCCATGTCTCAGTAACGCATAGGATGTCAATATCATGGGCAGATAACATGTCAGATACGGCAGGCCATTTCTTATGGATGGAATCGGCATTTATGAGGGCACACTTGAGGTCGCGGGGGAGGGTGTGAGGTACATGCTGAGGGGTTTGGACTGATGGGGGATCCACTGCCAGCTGAAGCAGAAGTGGAAACCAAGGCTGTCTGGGCCACCTGGGAGCCACCAGCATGACCGAGGCCTTGTCCTGAAGGATCTTGAACAAAGTTCGGGCCACCAAGGGTGTGGGAGGAAACGCATAGAGGAGGCCCTGAGACCAAGGAATTAGAAAAGCATCTGCTGCTATCCGCAGAGGATGCAGTTCCTGGAGCAGAACTTTGGCAGCTGTTTGTTCAGAGGACTGGCAAACAGATCTATGGATGGAAGCCCCCATTTCAGGAAAATCTTCGGAACCACCAAAGGATGAAGCTGCCACTCGTGGGGCTGCAGAATCCTGCTCAACCTGTCTGCCAGGTAGTTCTCCTGGCCAGGGAGATACACTGCTTTGAGGAGCATGTTGTGTCTGAGAGCAAACAAGCAAAGGTCCTGTGCCTCCTGACAAAGGAGCCTGGACCCAGTTCCGCCCTGCTTGTTCACATAGAACATGGCTACCTGATTGTCTGTTTGAACCAGAACAGACTGATGAGCCAGGGTGGGAGAGAAAGTTTTGAGGGCTAACCGAATAGCCCTGAGTTCCAAGAGATTGATCTGCTGTGCGGCTTCCCAGGGAGACCACAGGCCCTGGTGGTGCAAAA
This sequence comes from Ichthyophis bannanicus, assembly GCA_033557465.1. NCBI lineage: Eukaryota > Metazoa > Chordata > Amphibia > Gymnophiona > Ichthyophiidae > Ichthyophis > Ichthyophis bannanicus. Next base: position 290,152,467 of record CM066031.1, on the reverse strand, counting down.
GCCCAGACAATGAGCTCCCCAGCCCTGCAGGGAGGCGTCCGTGGTCAACACCACTGTGAATCCAGGAGTCTCTGAGGCTGCCTGTGGCCTGTGACCACTGAGTCCGAAGGCACCACTGTGCAGGCCTCATATGGAGCCTGGCATTGGGGGTCACATGTACTGTTGAAGCCATGTGGCCAAGAAGCCTCAGGCAGAGTCTGGCGGAGACCAGTGACCTGCTGAGAAACTGGCTTGCCAAGCTTATCAGTCTTTGGGCGCTGTCTTCTGGCAAGAATGCCTTTGCCAGCAGAGAGTCCAACCTTGCCCCTACGAACTGCAAGTTCTGGGAGGGGAGCAAAGTGGACTTTGCGAAGTTTATGACGAACCCCAGGCTTTGAAGAAGAGCAATAGTCCTGAGGGTGGCTTGTCTGGCCTCGTGGCATGTCTGACCCCTGATGAGCCAGTCGTCCAGGTAGGGGAAGACAAAGATTCCCTGATTTCTCAGGTAGGCCGCCACCACTGCCAGGCATTTGGTAAAGACCCTGGGAGCGAAGGTGAGGCCAAAAGGCAGTACTCTGTACTGATAATGGTTTCCTCCCACAAAGAACCTGAGGTACTTTCTGTGGTCTGGATGAATGAGGATGTGAGTGTACGCATCCTTTAGATCCAAGGAGCATAGCCAATCTCCCTGCTGGAGGTAGGGCAGAAGTGTTCCAAGAGTAAGCATCTTGAACTTTTCCTTCTCTAGGAACTTGTTGAGGTTTTGGAGGTCCAGAATAGGTCGAAGACCACCGGTTCTTTTGGGTACCAGGAAATACCTGGAGTAGAACCCTTGACCGTGTAAGTGGGGAGGCACAGGCTCCACTGCCCTGTCCACCAACAGACCTTGTAGCTCATGAAGGAGAAGATCTGTGTGCAGGGGAGGCCTTGGAGGCTCCCCTGGAAAGTATGGAGGAGTCAGTTGTTGGAAGTGTAGTGCATAGCCCCTGTGGACTATGCTTAACATCCAACTGTCTCCAGTGATGAGTGGCCACTGGTGGGCAAATAGAGCGAGGCGACCTCCTGTGCAGGGTTGGGAGAGCAGGGACGGAGAGGCTATGCCTAAGGAGTCAAAAAACCCCACCCTGCTGAGTGGGAACAGGGGCCGGAGGTTTGGGGGTCCTCTGCCTACGGGGCCCATTACCCTGTCCCTTGGTTTGCTGACCCTGAGGGGCAGCTTGGGCAGCCTGATATTGTGGGTACTGTTTGTAGGCAGTGCCCTTCCTCGGGTAAAAGGGATTTTTACCCGGGCCCTTCTTCTTGTGAGAAGGGGCAGAAGTTTTTCTAGACAGCCTTGTCCTTGTGAGGTGCTCGATCTCGAGCTGTGCGGCCTTCTCGGTCATGGGCTTGCCAAACAGGTTCTCACCTCAGCAAGGAACATCGACCAACTTGTCCTGAACCCATAGCTCGAGGTCCGATGTCATCGTAGGCAGCGCGGGACATAAATTTTGAGCATTCCCGGATCCCAGAGGACAAGGACTTAAATCTCTGCAAGGGTTCCCCGGAGAGACCAGCAGAGAACCCGGCCAGCTCCTTGGCCAGGTCCTGCAAGTACATGCCCATGTACAGCTGGTAAGACTGGACACGGCAAGCAAGCAAGCATCGAGCCCTGGAAGCACTTTCTACCAAAACCATCGAGGTTTGGGCCTCCCTGCCAGGGGGCACCACGGAGTGCATCTTCTGACTTTTCAGGCGATGCATGGCCGATTCCACCACCATCGAATGGTGTGGTAGCTGCGCCTTCTGAAAGCCAGGACTCTTCCGGAGTCGATAGATAGAATCGATCCGCTTGCTTAAAACCGGCGCCGAGGACGGTGCCTCCCACATTCGGAAGAGGAGCCGCTCCAGCATCGGAGGAACCGGTACAGTAAAGGCCTCCTTCGGAGGAGAGTCATACTGCAGGGCCTTAAGCTCCTCGGCTAGAGGCTCCTCTTCGGGGTCCGCAGGGATAGCCAACGCAGTGGCCATATCCCGGACGAACTCCGAGAACCGGGTATCCTTCGGAGGGGATCTACTCCGGGGTTCAGACTGCGGTGAGTCCGATGGGACGCACCGAGTCTTGAAGGTGTCGGGGGATTCCTCATCCTCCGTCTCCCATGCGGACACGTCCGATGAGGAATTGGGGTCCGACCTCGCGGGGCCTGCGAGCACCCGCCCCAACGCCGAAGGCACCGGCGTCAACGCCCTCGGTCCTGAACGGGAGGTCGAGGGAGACCGCGACCGAGGTCGACCTCGAGCCTTCATGGCTTTGAGTATCGGCTCGGTCTCCGGGGTCAACTTCGATGTCGATGTCCCGGTGGTCGGGGCAGATGCGCCAGACAGGCTGGCCATCAGTGCCCGCTGCTGTTCCATGAAGGCAGACAGTCTGCTCTCCAAGGCTGTCAACCTGAGACCCAGCTCAGGAGACTCAGCAGCTCCCGACTCAGGCCCCGGCGGCGGCTCCCTGTGAGGAGAGTCCACGAGGACTACAGGGCTTACGTGTCCAGCAGACTCCGGCTCCAGTCGAGGGACTTTGGAAGGCTTCTCCTGTTCCACGGGCCCGGGGCGGCAGTCGGGGGTCTGAGACCTAGCTCTCGAGGAGCCAGGGACCTCTTCCGACGACGCCCTCGCGAGCCGCTTCTTCCTCTTTCGTTCCCGGTCGGGGGACCCCCTGTCCGAGGAGCCACGACGGTGCTCAGGATCCGATTCCCGAGATGTCGAGGCCTCAGATGAGGCCCGGGTCCGGGCCCGGCCAGAGGCCGAGTCAGAAAAGAGCCTTTCCTTTTGATGCTGTTGACTACGCAGTGCCTTGGAAGACATTTTCCCACATGGTCCACACGTCTTAGGGTCGTGATCAGGACCGAGGCACCGGAGGCAGCAGTCGTGTGTGTCGGTGAGAGACATCAACTTCTTACACCGATCACACTTCTTAAAACCGCTGGAAGTCATCGGGGAAAAAAGAGTCCCCGCGAGGTCAAAGGACCGGCCTTCCAGAGAAAAAGAGAAAAAAGGGCGCGAACGCCAGCCACGAAGGGCAAAAACCGAAAAAGAGGATCGGGCTCGATACTGGTGTACTGAACCCGGCGGGAGGGGAACCGGCGTTGAACCGGGAAGAAAAAATAGCGAAAAATCGCAAGAAATCTAACAATTTTCCGGGATGACTAGGACTCACGTCCGGTGGGCTTCACAGAAAACGAGAGACTGAAGTAAGATGGCACCTTTAGGCAGGAAGGGAACCGCGCATGCGTGCCTGCATTCCCAAAGGCTTTCATGGAAAGCTGGGGAAATGCTCCGCAAGGGCTCCATCGACGTCGATGTCACCCATATGTGAGGACTGACTTCCTGCTTGGTCCTGAAGAAAGCGGAATTGCTTAACAAATATTTCTGTTCTGTGTTCACAGGTTTAGCTAGCTTCTCACAAACACAAATCGAGCTCTGCTACGAGGGGGACATAGGATTAGGGTGAAAGGGGAAAGACTCAGGAGTAATATACGGAAATATGTATTTTATGGAAAGAGTGGTAGATCCGTGGAAACGTCTCCCAGTGGAGGTGGTAGAGATGAGGACAGTGTCTGAATTCAGGCATGGGACAAACACAGAGGATCTCTAAAGGAAAAAAGGGGACTGTTGTAGTGGTTGATATAGAAGGGCAGACTAGATAGGCCATGTGGTCTTTTTCTGCCATCATGTTTCTATGTTGATCCAGCATACCATGGTAGGCTTGGCAACTGTGTCACCTTTATGTGGACCCACAAACAGCACAAATAGATGATCTGACTTGCAAAAGGTGTTAGTAATCTTAAAGATACTGGAGAACCACTCTCCAGACATCCACCAGGAAAAGGTACTTGTCATTTACATGGCACCATTATTAGTATTTAAAAAAAAAAGGCAGATAGACACCTGATTAACATGAAAAGATGACGCCACCTTGGGTAAGAAGGAAAGGACGGGTCAAATGTGCATAGCTTCCTCCGGGAATGACAAGAGCCCCTGCATGATAATGCCTGCAATTCAGAGAAATGTCTTGCCGAGCAGATTACGACCAAGAAGACTATCTTAAAGGGTCATTTCTTTAAGCATGGCCCACTTGAAGGGCTCAAAAAGGCTCCAGCATCAGGGTCTGGAGCACTAGGCAGAGATTCCATGAAGGGAACAAATGAATGCAATGAAGGACACGGGTGCTATACCCCCTGAAAGAAGAAGAGACAGATATCTGGGTGCAAGGCTACAGATCACCCCATCACTAGTCCCCTGAAACATAAGGCTGCCACCTGAACATTCAGGGAACTAAGGGAAAGACCTTTGTCCAGGCTATCTTAAAGAAAAGGCAAGCAAGGCAGGCAAGTCTGCTGTAATAGGACCAAATCTGACTCTCATGGCACCAATGCTCAAAGAGTTACTAGATGCGCATGTAGGCAAGGTTGGTAGAACCTCTCCTCACCTTTAGGAACATTGAAACCATGGCAGGAGAATAGTCCTTACATGCTAAATGACACCTTTCAAGAGCTAAGCTGCAAGTGAGAAGGGAGCCCGGTTGTCCAGAAGGACTGGTCCTGCCAAGACAGCCCCAGGGCTGGTGGAAGTCACATTAGCGGTTCCTGGAGAAGCCGCATCAGTACCAAAACCATCAATGTTGCTCTATGCAGAGAAGCACACTCCCCACAAGCATCCATGGAAAAACCACATACAGCAGACACAGCTTTGGCCAGGACTGAACCATGGCAATCAAGGCCCTCAGAGACCCTCTCTACAACAACTGAAGAAACTGCACACTTTGGCATTGGATAGAGTCACCATAAGATCTAAGAACATGAACATAAGATATGCCATACTGGGTCAAGACCAAGGTCCCTCAAGCCCAGTATCCTGTTTCCAACAGTGGCCAATCTAGGTCATACGTACCTAGCAGTTTCCCCAAAAGACACAGGTTCTGCAATGCTTGTACTAGGTCAAGCATTGATATCCTGGGTCCCTTCTTAATAATGGTTTATGGACCTTTCCTCCAGGAACTTGTCCAAATCTAGTTCGGCATGACCTCAGAAGTATATAGTCTGCCACAATGCCAACTCAGTTCCCACTCCCTGGGATTGAGAGAGTGTAGAAACTGAGGAGGTCCGCTCCACACTGTTGACTATCGCAATGTGTTGCACCAAGAGAGCCAAGAGGTTCCTTTCTGCCCAGAACAAGGAGGGTCATCTCCAGGGCCACTCCGGCATTCTTCATGGCCCCTTGTCTGTTGACATATGCCACTGCTGTGACACTGTCCGAGAATACCAGGACCTTTCTGACCCAGACTAGGGACTGGAAGTGCAAAAGGGTCAAACAAATGGCCCTTGACTTGAGGCAGTTGATGGGCCATGCTGACTCCCGGCTTTTCCAATGACCTTGAGCTGTGTTTGGCTCTCACAATGGCCTCTCCAGTCAAACAGGCTGGCATCCATCAACAAGAGAAGCCATGAATTATTGTCCAATGGCATGCCCCTCCCTCAAATGCTAGGGCTGTCTCCACCAATGCCAACTGGACACCACCACCAGCTGGAGGGGGAAGTTTGGCCTTGAAATCCTGACAGCTTGGAGACCAAGACAAGAACTTCTACAGAAGTCTCATATGAGCTTGTGCCCAAGATATATTTTGATCGATTCCGCGATCAAGCTGAAAAGTTGCAGATAATCCAAAACTCTGGGGGTCTGCTGAGTCCGGAAGACTGCCAGTTGAGATAACCTTTTCCCTTCTCCTCAGGTAGGAAGACCTTGTATACACGAGTGTCGAACTGCAATACCAGGTATTCCAGCGATGTGGGAAGTGTCACTTGGAGCTTTCGCAGACTGATCACCCAGCCGAGAGAATCTCGAATTACTGCAGCACATGAGTTGACACCTGAGATGCTTCTGACTGTGACCTGGCTTGAATGAATCAATCGTCCAGATATGGGTGAATACAGATCTCTTGGCGCTTCAGCACTACAGTCACCATGACCTTCAATAACATCCTTGGGGTGGCAGAAAGACCAAAAGGGAAGAATGGCAAATTGAAAATGAGAGCCAAGCATGCGAAACCAAGAAAGCACTGTTCTTATCCACGAGAATGAATGTATAAATAGGCCTCAGCTAGATCTAAAGACATAAGAAACTCCCTGCACTGCCTGGATCACCAACCATAGTCTCCATAAGGAATTGTAGAGTTCGCAGGTAGACACTGACACCCTTGAGGTTGAGGATGGTTGAAGAGAACTGTTCTTCTTTGGCACCACAAAGTAGATGGGAGTACCGGCCCAGCAAGTGGCGGGGGGGGGGGGGGACCAGAACAAATCACCCACAAACAGAGCAATCTTTCCAGTGGCTCTCTTGGCCAAAAAACCACATGAGGAGACAATGGAGGGTCCAGGATAGGATTCCTGCGTTCAACATAGCCGTGCTGAATGGTTTCTAGCACTCGGCGATCCTCTGTGACCCAGATTCACTCCTGGTAGAAAAGGAACAGCCTGCTGCCCACTGGAGGCATGGGCCCTTAAATCCATCATTGCACTGGATGGAAGAGGTGGCAGGTTCCTAGGGTCCGTGAATCCTACGAAAGGACTGAGCCTCGGATTAAAAACCAGAACAGGAAGAGAAGGTGGGCTTTGCAGAGTGATATCTGGAATCCCAGAGAGTTTCCAGGACTCCCCTAGGCATCTGTAGCAAGGAGAGAACGAGGACACATCCGTTTGCTTCCCAAGCCCTTTTGACCTGTTTTCTGGGAAGCGATGAGGTTTGGACTCACCCAAATCCTTAACCAGCTTCTGCAAGTCCTCTCCAAACAAAAGCTTCCCTTTAAAAAGGCAAGCCAGGATAACTGAGATTTGGAGGCCATGTCTGCTGCCAGTGGCAAAGCCATAGCCAGCATCATGTCACTTTTGACAGAGCATTATCTTTAGCCACCAAGAGGGCAAGATCATGCATAACAGCCAACAGAAAGTCTGTTGCTGACTCCAGAAGGATGGCAATATCCTCCCAGAGTGAATGACTGAATTAATTTTGGTCTTGGGCAAGCCACTTAACCCTCCATAACCCATGTTCCCTGTAAAATAGTTCTCTAAGTTATAATGCCCTGTTCAATGTAATTTCAGTTTGTTCAATGTAAACCGCACTGATGCAGAATAGCGCGGTATATAAGAGAATATAAATAAAATAAAATAAATAAATAATTGAAGAAAAGCTCGAGACGTCAGATGCACATGCAGTTTAATTCTAGTGTCATTGCCATTGTCACAGAAATGTGATTCTTCGCCGCCAACATCGTCCCATTCTGTTGCTTCCCAGATGGGTGGTTCATCTTGGTCTGGCACCTCAGCTGAGACTTGCCCTGAAAGAGTGCACAAATTCATATCTGCTCTGAAGATCTAGATGTGTGTGCATTCTGTGTGTACATATATATGTGTATTTTGTAACAAACAGGTGTGCACAGTGCAACTCCAGTTCATCTTTGCCCATACAGTGCCTAGATATCGAATGCTTATGTAGAAATCATGTAAAATTAAAAAACAAAAAGATAGTGCATTTAAAAAACAAAAAACCCACCCCAAACATTTTCTGCATGTAAAACCATACTCTACATGCAGAAAAAGCTTTATAAATTATCCTTTTGCTAATATTTGCTGAAGTCCAGCCAAACCAAAGACATGCAATTATAGATGGGGGGAAATTTTTGGTTTTCTAATTGCTAATTTTAATCTCTAGAAATGACAACCCTCATTATCATATCTTAAGACAATTTAAAAAACAGTGGTTTACATTCTGAAGTAAAGAGTCGTCATAACTATTTATACTGTATCATTACATTCTTTTATTTGTATATTGTTAAATAATCTGTGCCACTCAAGACTATAGCAATGCTCTGTTTTCGTTCTAAGGAGAAATTTTCCATGCCTGTTAACTTCCTTTTCTTGAATCCTACTAGACCAGTCCAGACTAATGGGTTATGCACCCCAGCTAGCAGGTGGATGCAGACCCGGAGCAATTTCAGCGATATATGGGTGCAGTATGCAAGTGCAGCACAGAGAAGCAATGTAAAACTTCAAGCAGAAAGCAGGACTGAAAAACTTAGAAAAAGCATGAAACAAAAATGATAACTTTGTACAACTCTTTTTTGCTTTCCTACCATACTTGAATCTGCAGCAGGCACCGATTCTGACGATGCAGCTAGAAAGGCACCAGGGATCCCAAATCTGTAAAAGTCTTCCCAAGATGGGTCATAGATTGGTCTAGCAAGATACAAGAACAGTAAAATTACCAGGTATGGAAAAGTTATCTTTCCTTATCCCTTAGACAGGTCCAGATGATTGGGATGTACGCCAGCAGTCAAGACTCAGGGTGGGAGGAAGACTATGCTCTTGACAGAGCTGCACTGCCAAGAGGTAGCATCTGCTCTGGTTCCCACATGCAACCTGTAGTGCTTTACAAAGGTATTCAGAGAACCAGGTAGGTGCCCTTTAGATAATCTCCAGAAAGGGCAATGTAAGGGTGCACTGCCAAGGACAGCCTGCGAGTACACCTATACCCAGGGCCAGCCCGTCTACTAGGCGAGCTAGGCAGTCAGACTGAGTGGGCGGCGGCAGCAGCAGCACACATGGGCAGCCACGCTGCCCTCTCCCCTAGCTGCCACCGATTTTGTGGGGGGAGGGAGGCGGGCAGCGGCAGTATTTCCAAAAGCAGCAGCTTTCTGCCGCTGCCCACCTCCCCCCTTCCAAGACGGCATCAGCAGCAGCAGCAGCTGGGGAGGGGTGGCGGCGAAGCAGGGGTGTCTGCCTAGGGTGGCAGAAATCCTTGGGCTGGTTCTGCCTACACCACCATGCTAGGGCCGCTACCTGAATCTTGAGCGAGTTCAGGGTCAGTTTAAGACCAGACCACATAAAGGACAAAACGCTACCATGTCTGCCTTTTTGGCCTCCATGGCTCAAAAGGAGCACCACCTCTTGAAAAACCTCCAGACTCACATAAGCCAAGGAAATAGAGGTCTGCCGGGCCTTGAGAAGGGTGTCTTCTATCACTCCATAGTATTTTTATTTATTTACATTCTCTTATATACCGCGCTATTCTGCATCAGTGCGGTTTACATTGAACAAACTGAAATTACATTGAACAGGGCATTATAACTTGGAGATAACTATTTTACAGGGAACATCCCTTCTTGGACAACCTCCTCCTCTCAAGGGCCAGGCCTTAAAGAACGGAACAGAATCCGCCATCACTAGGTGCCGTTGCTACAGAAGGGTCCCCCCTCCCTCCCAGCTGGATCTGCAGCTTGAGACGACTCTGGCTTGATGTAAACTCAATCCAGGAGAATGTTGATCTGAGCCCCCGAGGTATTTTGTGTCCTGGGAAGGGATCAGGCTGCTTCTGAGATACTTGATCACCAACCCCAGCCTTTACAGCCAGTGAATCACCAGGGCTATACTGCCCCTAGACTTCTCTATGGAGTGCGACCTAATCAGCCAGCTGCTATGTAGTCACCACTACCATGACCTTTCAGATGATGAGAGAAGTCGTTGCCAGGCCAAAGGGTAGAGCTTGGAACTGGAAATGGTGGCCCAGAACAGAGAATCAAAGAATCGCTTGTGCTGCTCCTGGATGGGAATATGGCCATATACTTCGGTGAGACCCAGGGAGGTGAGAAACTATCTGCCACACTGACAATAACCGACTCTATGGTCTCCATGCAGAAAAGAGGGAATTTGAGTTTGGCACCGACTGCCTTTAGGTCCAGAATAAGCCCAAAAGGAACCTCCCTTCTTGGGCTCCACAAAATAAAATCGAACAGTGTTCCAGCCCTGCTCTGCAGAGGGAATAGGTAGAAATGGCCTTCAACCACAGGAGGCACTGTACAGTTTCTTCTATTGCCACCCACTTGAGCGAGGAACCACAAGGAGACCCCACTAAGGTGTCCCACAGAGGCTCTGCAAATTCCAGTGCATAACACTGTCCAAGGATAGAGGACCCAGTGGTCTGATGTGATGTGGGTCCTTTCCGAGAGAAACAGATGGAGCCAGGCTCCAACCAGCTGAATCTTGTAGGATATCCACCAGATCTCATTGTAGGGGCTTGCTTACTCTGCAGCAGCCATAGCTTAGTCTCATCTCAAGCATGTCAACAGCCCTGAAAGGACTGACCTTTCTTGGACTTAGTCTCATAGAATGAATAGGCCCTACTCAGACTCCTAGCAGCTCCATGGAATTGCCATGCTTCATGTGAGGTGCTTCTAGCCCAGGCCTTGGCAACTTTTGTGTGGATTTAGGACCCAAGTCAAAATCTTAGGAGCCAGTGCTTGTGATCTCCTCATCCCCCCCCCCCTCCCACCTCCAGTTCTTTCACACAGGTCTCATGTTCTCGTGAGACAAGCGCCAGAGTTCCTACACCATGCATCATTTTTAGATAAAAACGATCAACCCGAGTCTTTCTCCCTCTCACTGTATCCCTCCCCCACCCATCACCACGAGCCCCTCTCTTTCATTGTTTCTTTCCCCCCCCCCTCCACATCAGCCATCACCCCAGGTCCCTCTCTCTCTCTTATTCCTTCCCATTCCACTATCAACCTGGGTCTCTTACCGTTTTTACTGCATTCATGTACCATGCTTCTCCCTCCACTGCAATCGGCTCTCTACAAAGAGCTCAAGTCACACAGTGGAGAAAGTTTCTACAAACTGTTCCATTTCAAGTCTTGCAAGGCTTGAAATGGTCCAATCTGCAGGAACTTCCATTGCATGATTTGAGCTCTTTGTAGACAATTGATCATGGTGGAGGCAGAAAATATCAGGCCGAACTCTCAAGGCCTTTAAACCTCAGGTGCTAGGGTGCAGTCTGTAGTCACCATGGCAACCGGGATTTGTCAAGCCCTGCCAGAGACACTACTCTCACCTTTAAGCCTCACCTAAATCCTATCCTTCAGTCATTATATTTTGCCCTACGTCGTATTCGTTCAATCCATTCATCCTCTCTGTTCCACAGCTCACTCAACTTGTTTTTCGCTCTTATTATTACTCATTTAGATTACTGCAATTCATTTTTGTCTGGCCTCCCTCAAAACTCCCTCCGTTGGCTTCAACTAATTCAATCTTTAATGCCCACCATTTTGATCATACATTCCTTTTTTCTCATTTGTCTCCACTGGCTCTCGATTCAATTCTGCATATGCTTCAAGATACTATCCATCATGCTTTTTACTCAACATGCCCTCCTTAGTTACCCATCTTCATCTCTCCTTACCTCCCTCTCCTCTCCTTCCATTCCTCAAATACAGCTCTCCTCTCTTTCCCTCCTCCCTCAGCTCTCCACGTAGTCATCTCTCGAAACTCCTCATTTTCTTACCTTAAGACCTTCATTCTGGAATGCTCTCGCTCTTTCTCTGCCTTGAACCCTCCCTCCCAAAAGGAGCAGCAAGGTGAAAGGATTGAAGTTTGAAGGTAGTAGTGGAAGAGAAGGGCAAACAGAGAAGAAAGCCAGAGGAGGAGCAGAGTTCATACAAAAGATGAATGAGATACCTTCATTTCAGAATTGCTATATGCAAATTGTTTATATGCCATACTATCAAGCTGCACAAAGAAAGTGATACGCAACATAAATGGAGTCGTTACCATTAACAGAGCGGTGTCAGAAAAAGAGCACCAAGTGGCTAATTTTATGTAACAAAATCATATATAAAGTGGAACTTTTGTTCCTCATACGGTAGCTGGGTGTGTGTCCAAATAAAACATGTTTTGCCAATGCAAAAGGATTTCTTTTTAATAGCCTATATTTCTTTCTGACATCCCAATCACCCAAAAACTTTCAAAGTAAGTTTTAGAACAAACTGGCCTATGGGCTAACTTGCTTCATAGCCATGGTTTGTTGTCATATTCCAGACAAATGTACCCAGGACCACTGTGCAGAGCACAGTGTCTTATAATTAAGATTATTTCAAGATTCTTGTGCATTTCATCCATCCTGGTTAGTGTAGTTACTTACCTGTAATAGGTATTCTCCTGGGACAGCAGGAAACAGTCCTCACATATGAATAACGTCGGCATTAATGGAGCCCGCGTAGATTCATGCCTAGCTTTCAAAGAAAGTCTTTGGGAGTTAGACCACACATGCGCAGTCACCTTCCTGCCCAAAGGTGCCATCTTGACATAGCTCAATCAAACATAAAAAAAGAAAAACCCTTCTATGGGGAGAAGGGAGGGTTGTGAGGACCGATTCCTGCTGTTCCCGGAGAACACCTGTTACAGGTGAATAATTACACTTTCTCCAGGAACAAGCAGAAAATCAGTCCTCACATTTAAGACTCCCAAGCTACAGGCTATCGAAAACATCTGTAGGAGCCACAGGCGACTCAAAAGGCGAACCATGAAGGGCAACAAGGAGCACTGAATGGCTTGAAGTCCAGTGATGCAGCCCCAACTTTGAAGCTGGAAACACCTCAGCCTGGACACAAAGGGCCGGAGGGAAGGAGCTGTACTATTCCCTAAAGAGGTGATGAACTATTGCCTGGCTGAAGGCGCTATCGCACCGTAAGCTCTCTTCCAAGAAGTAATGTGCTGTGAAGGGATGGACTAAAGACCAGGTGGCGGCACAGCAGATGTCCTGCAGGGGGACTGAGCATAGGTGAGACACCGAGGCCACCATGGAGTGCACATTATGCGTGGTAACATGAGGAGCCCCTCATAAACCAGTCTACAAGGGGGTGCACAAAGACAGGTTTGCCATCGACAAGGTGGTGATGTGCCACCAGGGCTCTGAGGTGCACTCTGACAGAGTTGGACTTTAAGACCAGTCCAGGAGAGATGCAGAAGATATTGCAGGATATCCTGCACAGAGCAAGAGAAAGGGTTGAAATTTCTGTCTGTGAACCAGAAAGAGAATCTACACCACTTGAAGGCATATGCATGCAGCGTTGAGTCCTTGCATGATGCCAGTAGGATGTCCCCCATGTCCCAGGAAAGGTGGAGGTGTGCTATTACTAGCCATTCGCCATTATATGGCGAATACACTTGATACAGGGCGCACACCCGAAACGTGCACGTCGTGTACAAATCATCTTGTCATTTGCAACATGAAAGGAATCGCTGCTTTTTGGAGATGAAGATAAGTGTTTGATTTTTAAAATTCACAAGGGTGACTTAATAAGAATAAAAGCAGTTCACAGTCTGGTGGGGGCTGGGCTAACCGTCCTAACCCTCCCTCGGTGGACTTCGACAAATAATTGGATAATTAGTGGGTTTACTTTCATGATTGGTTTATAACTTGTCTCTTAGAGATTTACCGTCATAGCTAAGGGTTTTTGTAGTTTTAGTTTATTACTAGCCATTCAGCATCCACGCCGTCAGGGAAAGGGACTGGAGATTGGGATGGAGAAGGAGCCCATTCTCCTGCAAGAGCAAGTCCAGGGCCTGGCCCAGGGGTATTGGAACAGCTGCAGGAGCAGAGAAAACCACAGCAGCTGGGGCCACCGAGGAGTAATGAGAATTATGGAGGCCCCATCTGACTGAACCTTGAGCAAGGTCTTGTATGCATACAGAAGGCTCCCAAACCAGGACAGAAGAACGGCGTCTGCCACTACCTGTTCCGGGGGTCGGCCTCTGGGAGCAAAGTGCAGGGCTGATGAAGAGTTCCAACAACAGGGTCTCCTAGGGTCGAAAGATGAAGGGGGCAACTGCTGGGTTGAAGTTCCACTCGTGGGGCTGAAGGACTCTGCAGAATTGATCTGCAAACAGATTGTCCTGGCCCAGTAGCCTTCTGTATGTGTACATGCCTACTACACTAGTTCCCAAGATCTTGCTCAAGGTTAAGTCAGACCAGGCCTCTGTAATTCTCATTGCTCCTCGGTGGTCCCACAGTGAAGGTCCAGAGGTAAACTGCCACTCAGAAGAAGGTACGAGCCCATTCCCCCCTGCTTGTTGATGTAAAACAATCGCTACTTGGTTGTCTGTCTGAACAAAGACAACCTGGCCTGCCAGGTGGGCCTGGAAAACCCAAAGGGCATTTGTCACAGCTGAATTCCAGGAGGTTGATCTGGAGGGCACTTTCCTCCTGAGTCCAGGCAACCTGTGACTGGAGACCATCGCTGTAGGCTCCCCAGCTGAGCTTGGAGGCGTCCATGGTCAGAACACATTGGGCTGGCAGGGCCTGGAGGGGAAGGCCGGCCATGAAATTCTGTCAACTTTGCCACCGGGCGAGAGGGGCCGCCAGAGGATGGGTGACTGGACCTGATCCTCGAGTCGGCCCGTGGCCTGAGCATTGAGAACTAAGGGTCCACTGGGCCACGTGAACCATTGAGGTCATGTGTCCCTATAGGCACAGTAGGAGATGGGTGGATGCCAATGAGTGACCCGGTACCTCCTTTGCTAAGGTCACCAGACACTGCACCCTGTCTAGAGGGAGGAAGACTCTGGCCTGGGTGGAGTCCAGAAGGGCTCCTATGAACTCCAAGTGTTGGGTCGGTAGCAGATGTGACTTTGGGAAGTTGATCACGAACCCCAGATGCTGCAGCACCCTGATGGTGCGGTGGGCCGCGTGACGTATCTCCTCTGGTGAGCTGGTCTTTAGGAGCCAGTCATCAAGATAGGGGAAGACAAAGACTCCCAGCAAGATGAGGTGAGCGGCGACTACTGCCAGGTATTTTGTGAACACCCGGGGAGGCTGAGGAGAAACCAAAGGGGAGCACCTGGTACTAGTATTGGAAGCCTCTGATGATGAAACAGAGGTACTGATGGTACCGGGGGTGGATCAGGATGTGGGTATTGGCTATGTTCCTTGGATCTCAAAGATGTCTATCTCCCCGTGGAGGTAGGGCAGCAATGTTAATAGCTCCCTACATAAGGGCTCCAGATCTAGGCAGCTATTTTGTAAATAGTTTAAAGGTTTATTATGGTTTGTTTTTACTTGTTCTCTGTAACTGGTTTGTTCAAAGTAAACTGCCCCAATCTCTAGAAGAAGAGGTATATAAAAACCAAATAAATAAATAAATGTTCCAAAGGCTAGCATCTTGAACTTCTCCTTGACCAGAAAGCGGTAGAGGTCCTGCAGATCCAGGATGGGCCTAAAGCTTCCTGGATGCAGGCCACAAGCATTAAGCCCTGGTAGCACTTTCAGCCAAACCAGTCCATGGTGCGGGCCTCCCTACCAGGGAGCACTGAGAAGTGTGTCTTCCGACTCTTTATTCAATGCACTATGGAGTTGTGAGACAGCTATGTCTTCTGAAAACAGGGGTTCTTGCCAACTTAGTACTGGGAATCAAGTCTCCAGCTTACTATTGGCACCATCAGCGGGCTCTCCCACACCCTGAACAGCAAGTGCTCCAGGATGGGGGTAATCAGCACTGTCAGTGCCTTCCTTGGAGGGGGCCTCATACTGGAGGATCGCCAAGTCCTCAGAACGGGGCTCGTCCTCCAGTTCCGCTACAAATGCTAGGGCCTTCAACATTCCCCAGACAAAGCCGAGGAATGCGAGGTCCTCGGATGGGGACCTCCAGTGCTCCTGAGGGGAAGACAGTTCAGAGGGGACATCCCTATGTAACATGGTGTCAGGTGACTAGTCTGAATCCCAGCCTGACTGAGCCGGACAAGACCTCGAGGGCCAGACATCATCAGAGCGATGAGCCGCTGGCGCCGATGGAGAGCAAGGTACCCAACCCAGAGGTGCTGGGAGGAGAGTCACCCCTCGAACAGGAGGCTGACCGATGATGCTCCGAGCGAGTGAATCATTCCAGCACTGGCTGGACGTCCTCTGGGGTGGTCCTCACAGTAGTGGGTCCCATTGTCGGCACAGACAACCTGAAGGCTCCGGGCTTTGGGCTCTGCTGTGCCTCGAGGAATGCAGCCAGGCTGCATTCCAAGGCCACCATTCTGGCTTCGATGCTAGTAGGCTCCGCAGCGACTGATTTGGGCCTCGAAGATATTGAGGATGAAGTCTGCTCCCTCAAAGGGGAATCACCAATGATAATTATGTCGGAAAACTGAGCCTGACCCTCTGATGCAGTGGGAGTCTCCTCCCGCCGAGGCAGCTTCAAGCGCCGCTCCCAGCCATCGCCTTCGGCTTTGGATCGAGGACGCCTGAGGCTGGGTACCGGAGGTCTTACCTCCAGCTCCGGGGTCGAACTTTGACTTGGATGATGTCTTGGACCCGTGGGGGAGGTCATCCAAGGATGACCCCCAGTCCGAGGTTCCATGATCTATGGGCTCGGATCGAACACATGCACATGATGCCGAATTGTCAGATGCAGTCTCTGAAGGCAGCGATTTCAGACTCAATGCCAGTACCACAGAAGAGGCCTTCGAGCCAAACAGCTCCCCTTGCTGCTTTTCACAATTCCTCCGGCTCTTGCTCAACATCTGCAGGCAGAGCAGGTAAGTGGAGTCATCGTGATCCACAAAGAGGCACTTTATAAAGCAAATGTGGTGGTCCATTATGGACATGGTACGGGGCATTTGCCACATTGATCAGCGGATTTAAGCAAAGCAATAGCAGGGAAGATAGCACCTGTGAGATCAAACTCAAGATGTCTCAGTCAGGGAGGGTGTGAGAAAAGACCCATGCACCGAAAAAATAAAAAGCACCCAAGAAAAACGTGAAGCAGAGGCAAGGGCGGACTCGGGCGGCAAGAAGGTGATCAGGAATAGACTGACAAAAAGAGAAAATAAAACACTAAGAGAAGGGTTATAAAAATCAACTTTTACCGGGGACGACAGACAGGATGTCTGCAGGGCTCTGTGGAAAAAAGAAGACCGGAGGTAAGATGGCACCCCAGGGCAGGAAAGTGACAGCACATGCATGGTCTAACTCCCAAAGGCTTTGAAAGCTGGGGAGTGAATCCGCGCAGGCTCCGTCGATGCCGACGTCGCCCATATGTGAGGGCTGACTTCCTGTTTGTTCCTGGAGAAACTTAGTTAAAAACAGCAAGATCTGGGTTTTTTGTTTTGTGGGGTATACTGCAATTTGTAGACCTCCTCTGGGCCTGTAGCAAGGTCGCTATCCCTGAGCCCAAATATCCTTTCTTCTTCAACCTCGCCCTTTCAAGAGCCATGCCGTAAGCGAGAATTGATCCACCTGGGGCATGCGAAGCAGCCCCTGTGTTGAGGTCCTTCTGAACTGGAAGCCTTCTGAACTAGATCCGCCAGTATCCGAATCAGATCAGCATAACACGGACACCTCGGCCAGTCTGGTGCGCCTCTATCTGTTGCACTAACCGATCTATGAGTGCCCACGGGGGTATAACACAAGGAATGCTTAAGGATTAAGTGGGGTTCACCCCCTTGATACCATCCTATACCAGGCACTACGGTCTGGCAGCATGATGGAAAGGGCTGGGGGCACTCCCCAGGAACACCCTCAATCCGTACCCGGGTAGGTAAAAGGATCCCTAGCACAATGCACCTCCACGGGCTCAGGCACAGAGCATTAGAGTACGTGAACTAAAATAAAATAAAACCAATTTACCAAAATCTAATTAACTGAAACTGAAATTAAAAAGAAACTGCAAATGGCCCCTAGGAAGAAGCTGCTCTGTCCTGCTTTATTCTCCGGTGGCTGCCTCTCCCAGGCAACCAAAACACAGTAGGGGGTTAAAACACATGCAGGCCTGAATAAGAAGAAATCTCGCCTAAACGCACCAGGGGTGGGGGGGGACTTTTCCACACCATTGCAAGCTCCCAAACAGGCTCCCGCACCACTGCAGGCCACTCTGTCTCCTCATGTTCGGGCGGTTGCTAGGGGTTCCTGCTGTCCTCCCTCCAACCCCCCCCCCCCCGTCACTTTTACTTTGGAGCATCTTTGCCATGTGTCTTTTCTACCCCTCCCGCTCAGCTTTCCTTCCAGGCTTCGGCGCTGCGGGGGGCGACTCAGGGCTGCCAGCTTTCACGCCTGTCAATCAACTGCAGCCCCCACGGTGCTTCCTCACCCAATAAATGGGTTCGGGAGCTGCCAGAAGTCTCTGACTGAGGAAGGCCCACACAGAACTCCCCCCTCCCCCGAAATTCTAGGGGGAGAGGGGGAATAAGGAATATCCTCCCCTCAGCCTTGTAGTCCCCCGGGTTCTCTGTTCCTTCTGAATTTTTATTTTTTTTTTACTTCTGCCTTTACAAACAAAGAAACCTGCACATTAACAGGGGAAATAAAAAGCAAACTAACTAAACCTATCTCCTTAATTGTCCCTTCAGTGAGTCCAGCACCCTGGCTCACTACCTCCTCCAGCTGCTTGGAGACCGAGCAGACTGGGGCTGGTAGGCGGTACAAGCTGCATATGTACACTAGTGTCATCAAAAAGATGACATGCTCAGTCTCCAAGCTGCTGGAAGAGGTACACTACCCAGAGGTGCAGGACTGGACTGGAGGGACGATATGGAAATTGCAATTTATCATGAGCTCTCCTTTAAGGCAAATGTTTCAAAACTAAAGTTTTAGGAGAAGAAAAAAACATTTTTGTAGTAATCCTTCAAAAGCACAGATGAAGAGAGTTCTAGCATGTGTTAAGGACTGGGTTGAGAGCCATCCTCCCCAATGTAAGGTCCACTCTGGATTGCAAGGCCAGGGGGCCCAGGACTGACTCAAAAGGCTTACAGGGACTCATCCAAGATGGTGGCGGTTCCCACTGAAATTGCAGGGCCGCCACCATCCCCAGAGGCCACGCTGCATGTCAGCACTTCTGCCGCATTCAAACCGGAATCTTCTGGTGCCCACCCTCCCCCCCCCCCCCCAAGTTCCTCAGCTGCCATTTCTCCTGGTTTTTGGCAGCAATGGCACAGCCCAATATCAGAGAGCTGTGCCCTGCGGCTGCCACAAAGCGTGCAATGGCCACATTCTATGAGGCTTTTGCACACGCAGCTACTCCCTGAGAGCTTGTGTTTCTCAATCTTTACCTGCTGGTTGGTGAGCATAATCCACTTCTCTGGACTGGACTGGAGGGACACCCTGGAAATGGCTTTGAGCTAGACTGAGATCATCAAGCCTACAGCTACCACTGGGATCCTTTGGAAAGTGAAAGGACCTACAAGCTTATTTTCAAACACCACAGAAATTCCCGTAGAAAAAAAAAAGCTGAGTTAACAAAAAAACATGGCTACAAACACCAGTTGACTCAGCCTCTGCTTCTTCAGATAACCACTATACAGAGATTTCACAATGAAACATCCTTTTATACACTCCCTTCCACAAACCTATTCCTTTTTCTATTTATCAAAGAATGCATGCACTTTTAGATACACTAGGAGAGAGAAATAGGAGTTATCAAAAACGTGACAATCTAACCACATTAATTAATGCTTTGGGTAGCAGTATAAGATGCCTGTTCTGTGGCTAAGTGCAGCCCTTTAGTTTCTATTCCTGTTTTTAGCACCTTCAATCTTTGTAAAAGATTGAATTAAACACTGAATTAAAAGGTGTGGATGCATTATACAGAGAGAGATGTCTTTAGTATATAGGATTTTGTGTGCAAGAACAACATGACCACTTTGGAGGTGAGATACAAAATACAAAAATAGCTTCAGAGCATGAAATTTGTAGTTACCTGCTTGCCACAATTGCTCGGAATTTCAGAGGTGGAAATCAGCTCACCTGAACTGCAGCTATAGCACAAAGGGGCCAAGGAATCAGGAAGCTATTTTGTTTCATGCTGTTATTTCCACCTCATTCTAAGGTTTATTTGGTTATCAGCAGCAGTGTTAAATATTGTTCCAAAAGAGGTAGGAGCAATAGCACTTAAGAGAAGCATTTCCTGCCTTGCACTCCTTGAGGGAACTCTGCACTACTGCACAGTGCAGAATTAGCGCAGAATTCCCCACCTGTGTTTGGCTCTTATTGTAAATACATCTGCATCAGACACTGAGACTGACAAGGCAATCAAGAGGCAGCAGGGCAGGTCCTGGATTGGACAAGCAGGATTTGAGGGAAAAAAAAAATCAGGAATGTAAAATTTATTCCTCCTCATTAACTACTAGACTATTCCAGACAAGTGGGATGTACCCAAGCAGTCAGGGCCCTGGATCAGAGGAAGATGACACCCTGGCCAGAACTACCCTGCCAAAGGCACCATCCATACCGGCTTACACATGCAACCTGTAGCGCGTCACAAAAAGTGCTCAGAAACGACCAAGGAGCTGCCTTATAAATGTTCCTTAGAGACACTAAAGCAGACTCCAACCAAGAGAAGGCCTTTGCCTTAGCGTAGCGAGCTCAGACTCCCTCTGGCAGGCACGCTGAACCAATAACCCAGCAGACAATAGAGGACTCAGCCCTTGCCTGTCCTTTCTTCTGACTGCCGAAGCGGACAAAGTTGATCTTGGTGACAGAAAGGATTAGTAACCTCCGGATATTTGAACAATATTCTCTTCATATCTACCAGACATATAAAGAGGTACACCCAAAGACCCTCCTCAGAGAAGTAGGGGAGGAGGACAGTCTTGTTAGAGTAAATAGAAGCCAGCACCTTTAGGAGGAAGGATGGCAGGCACAGTCTACAAGGAGACAGAAGCTGTCGAAATGACCAAAGAATTCCCCACAGAACAAGGCCTGCTGCTCTGACGCCCACCTGGTGGGAAGCAATAAGAACATACGAACATAACAAAAACATAAGCTATGCCATACTGGGTCAAACCAAGATCTATCAAGCCCAGTATCCTGTTTCTAAAAGTGGCCAATCCAGGTCACAAGTAACTAGAGGGTTCCCAAAAAGACACAGATTCCACAATGCATGTATCGGGACAAGTAGTGGATTTCCCAGGTCCTCTTTAATAATGGTTTATGGACCTTTCCTCCAGGAACTTGTCCAAACCTTTTTTAAACCTAACAGCACATCTTCCAGTAACAAATGCCAGAGTTTGATAATATTTATTCACGCAACACGTTTTATCTTATTAGTCTTAAATGGGTAACATTGTAGTTTCATTGCATGTCCCCTAGTCTTTCTACTTTTAGATGGCATAAACAAACAAACTATCTACATTTACCCGTTCCACTCCATACATTAATTTATAGACCTTTATCATATCTCCCCCTCAGCCGTCTCTTTTCCAGGTTGAAGAGCCTTCATCTTTTTAGCCTTTCTTCATAGGGGTATACTTCCATCCCCTTTACCATTTTAGTAACTTAGTAACTTAGTAACTTAGTAAATGGCGGCAGATAAAGACCAGCATGGTCCATCTAGTCTGCCCAGTAAGATGGCAAGAGTAGGTGCACCTGCCGCTCCGTGCAGTTCACCCCTCCCCATGTCTTTGTTCAGGGATAAACCCACCGCTTCGTGTAGTACACCCCTGTTTGTTGAGAAATTAGATAGTTAAGTTTATTTTGATTTTATCCTGTTGCTGTAAAGGGATCCACTGTGTCTGTCCCATGCCATTTTGAATTCCGTCACTGTATTTGCCCCACCACTTCCATCAGGAGGGCATTCCAAGCATCCACCACCCTTTCAGTGAAAAAGTACTTCCTGACATTGCCTTTCAATTTTGGTGGCTCTTCTCTGTATCTTTTCTAATTCCGTTATAAACGTTTTAAGATATGGCGACCAAAATTGCACACAATATTCAAGGTGTGGTCGCACCATGGAACAATACAAAGGCATTATAATATCCTTTGTTTTTATTCTTCATTCCTTTCCTTATGATTCCTAGCATTCTATTTGCCTTCTGGGCCACTGCTGCACACTGGACGGAGGGTTTCAATGTGTTATCCACGATGACGTCTAAATCTTTTTCCTGGTGGCGGTTCCTAATGTGGAACTCTGCATTATGTAACCATAGTTTGGGTTGCTCTCTCCTAGGTGCATAACTTTGCACTTGACCATGTTAAATTTCATCTGCCATTTGAACATCCAGTCTTCCAATTTATCAAGGTCCTCTTGCAATTTTTCACAATCCTCTTAGACAGTGCTAGGGAGGAGTCTGCTGTCTTGGTACATGTCTGTACCAATGACATAGGAAAATGTGGTAGGGAGGTTCTGGAGGCTAAATTTAGGTTTTTAGGTAGGAAGTTGAAATCCAGAACTTCCAGGGTAGCGTTCTCCAAAATGCTTCCCGTTCCACGCGCAGGACCCAAAAGGCAGAGCTCCGGATTCTCAATGCATGACTAAGACAGTGGTGCAAGGAAGAGGGTTTTGGATTTGTTAGGAACTGGGGAACATTCTGGGGAAAAGAGGGGCTCTTCCGAAAGGATGGGCTTCACCTTAACCAGGATGGAACCAGGCTGCTGGCATTAACCTTTAAAAAGGAGATAGAACAGCTTTTAAACTAAATAGGGGAGAGCTGACAGTCGCCCAAGGGCGCATGATTCGGAACAATGTATCCTTGAAGGATACTACCAAAAAAATGAAGGGCACATCAGCAGAGAGGTTCCAATAAAGAGTAAAGTAGCCCAAATGCCCTTCAATACAGAGAAGACAGAGCTTAAAGATCCCAAATTATCCCTGCCTACCAATAGCCAGATTAATATGAATAAAATACAGTCTCTAAAATGCTTGTATGCAAATGCTAGAATTCTAAAAAAATAAGATGGGAGAGTTAGAATATATAGCATTAAATGAGAAGTTAGATATGATTAGTATCTCAGAGACATGGTGAAAGGAGGACAACCAGTGGGACACTGTGATACCAGGGTACAAACTATATCGTAATGATAGAGCTGATCAAATTGGTAGAGGGGTTGCGCTCTATGTTAGAGAGGGCATTAAGTCACAAAGGATTAAGGTTTTGCAGGAAACAAAATTCACTGTAGAATCTCTATGGATTGAAATTTCAATTAAAAAGGGGAAGACGATGGCAGTGGGGGTGTATTATCGACCGCCTGGCCAGAATGAACAAATGGATGATGAAATGCTCAAAGAAATCAGGGAAGTGAACAAAAGTTACAACACATTAATAATAATGGGTGATTTCAATTACCCCGGTATTGACTGGGTTAGTGTCACGGCAGGACAAGCTAGGGAGATAAAGTTTCTAGATGAAATAAATGACTGCTTCTTGGAGCAGCTGGTTCATGATCCAAACCAGAGGGGAAGCCATTTTGGACCTAGTCCTTAGTGGAACACCAGAACTGGTGCAAGAGATAAGGGTGTTGGGGCCACTTGGCAATAGTGATCATAGCATGATCGCGTTTGATTTAATTAATGGAGGAGGGACGGTAAGGAAATCCACAGTACTACCTTTTAACTTTCAAAAGGGATACTACGATAAAATGAGGAAAACAGTATTTTTAAAGAACACCCAAGCTTGATGTAAGTCTTTAACCTTTACAACTGCTCCTTTCAGTTTTTTCTTAACTATCTTGGAAGCCCAGACCAGCTGTAGTCCACACATTAAAAAAAGTGGAAGGAAGTCCAAAAAACTGCCAGCATGATTTAAAGGTGAGGTCAGAGAGGCTGTTGTTGCCAAAAAGCATCTTTAAGGAAATGGAAAAAAAAGAGACAAATGACGAAAACTTGCCAGTGCTTGTACTGTTTTCAGTTAAATGCAAGACATTCATAAGGCAGGCAAAGAGAGAATTTGAGAAGAAACTTGCTGTGGAAGCAAAAACATGTAATAAAGACTAAGTACATTCGTAGCAAAAAACCTGTGAGAGAGTCAGTTGGACCATTAGATGACACAGGGGTAAAAGGGGCAGTAAGAAGGGACAAGGCTATAGCGGAGAGACTGAATGAATTCTTTGCTTCAGTCTTTACTGAGGAAGATGTAGGGATGTTACCAAGGACTGAAGTGGTATTTAAAGGTGATACTGAAGAAGAATTTAAAGAAATATTGATACACCGGGAAGATGTATTACAACTATTTGATTAGCTGAAGAGTAGCAAATCACCTGGATGAAATTGTATACATCCAAGGGTGTTGAAAGAACTGAAATATGAGATTGCAGACCTGCTATTAGTAATCTGTGAACTATCATTAAAATCATCTGTAATACCTGAAGATTGGAGGATGGCCAATGCAACGCCAATTTTTAAAAAGGGTTCCAGGGGTGATCCAGGAAATTACAGACCAGTGAACCTGACGTCAGTACTGGGAAAAATGGTAGAATCCATCAAAGAACAAAATGACTGAACATGTAGATAGTCATGGCTTAATGGGAGACAGCCAACATGGCTTTAAACAAGGAAGATCTTGTCTTACTAATCTGTTATGTTGTTTTGAAGGTGTGAATAAACAGGTAGACAAAGGTGAGTCGGTTGATATGCTGTATCTGGACTTTCAGAAAGCATTTGACAAGGTCTCTCATGAGAAAGGGAATAACGAGTGAGGTGATCAAATTTGCAGATGGCCCAAAACTATTTAAAGTTGTTAAAACCCAAAAGGATTGTGGAAAATTGCAAGAGGATCTTGAAAAATTGGAAGACTGGGCATCCAAATGGCAGATTAAATTTAATGTGGACAAATGCAAAGTTATGCACCTAGGAAAGAACAACCTAAACTATAGTTACACGATGCAAGATTCCACATTGGGAACCACCACCCAGGAAAAAAAGATTTAGGCGTCATTGTGGATAACATATAAAACACTCCGCCCAGGCGGCCAAGAGAGCAAATAGAATGCTAGGTATCATAAGGAAAGGAAAGGAAAATAAAACAAAGGATATTATAATGTCTCTGTATCGTTTCATGGTGCGACCGCACCTTGAATATCGTGTGCAATTCTGGTCTCCGTATCTTAAAAAGGATATAGCGTTATTAGAAAAGGTACAGAGAAGAGCCACCAAAATGGTAAAGTGGATGGAAGGATACCCCTATGAGAAGAGGTTTAAAAGGTTAGGGCTCTTCAACCTGGAAAAGAGATGGCTGAGGGGGAGATATGATAAAGGTCTATAAATTAATGAATGGAGTGGAACGGGTAAACGTAGATCAACTGTTTACGTCATCAGAATATAAAAAGACTAGGGGACATGCAATGAAGCCACAGGGTAACCTATTTAAGACTAATAAGAGAAAGCGTAGTTACTCACCTGTAACAGGTGATCTCCGGGAACAGCAGGAATAAGTCTTCACATATGTGTATCGTTGGTACCGACGGAGCCTGCGCGGGAACGCTCCCCAGCGTCCAATAGGAAAGCTTTTGGGAGCATCCCACAGCACCTGCATGCTGCCTTCCTGGTTTTCCAACTCTCTCTCTTCAGTTGAGTTTATAGCCGAGACCAAAGGAGAGAGTAGACAAAGACAGAGATACAGATAGAGACAACTCCTAGGGAAGGTGGGTGGGTTGTGAAGACTTATTCCTGCTGTTCCCGGAGATCACCTCTTACAGGTGAGTAACTACACTATCTCCAGGAACATGCAGGAATGTTGTCTTTACATATGGGGACTCCACAGCTGAGAGATGCCAGGGAGATGACCCCAGCAAGCTGCAAACCCCAGGTGAGTTGGGTCATGCTTCCTCCCATGGATCTCTGGCATCGAAACCCGGGACAGTGGGTAGGAGTTTTTCTAAGTCTGAAAGAGATGCTGGAGCACAGCCTGGCCAAACGAGGCATCCCGACGGGAGTCCTTGTCTAAGCAGTAGTGGGATGTAAAGGTGTGCACTGAAGCCCAAGTGGCTGCTCTACAGATGTCATCAATGGACACAGAACGAAGATTAGCCATTGAGGCTGCCATTGCTCTCACATTGTGAGCTGTGACATGGCCTTCGAGAGAAAGTCCCTTACTCTCATATGCAAAGGATATGCAATTTGCAATCCACCTAGAGAGAGTTCTTTTGGAAACTGGAAGCCCCAAATGACTAGAATCAAAAGCAACAAAAAGCTGAGATTTTCTATGTTGCTTAGCTCTTTGAAGGTAAAAAGCTAAGGCTCTTTTACAATCTATACAGGGGTTTTCAACACAGTCCTCGGGGAACCCTAGGTCAGTCAGGTTTTCAGGATTCCCAGAATGAATATGCATGAGAAAGATTTGCATGCTCTGCCTTTATTGTATGCAGATCTATCTTATGCATATTCATTGTGGGAATCCTGAATACCGGACTGGCCTAGGGTTCCCCAAGGACTGGGTTGAAAACCTATGCTCTAAGGTATGAAGATTCCTTTCTGCATTAGAGGCATGAGGCCTAGGGAAGACTACAGAAAGGTAAACCGCTTGGTTTAAATGAAAAGGCAAAACCACCTTTGGCATACAGTGAGGATGAGCACCTTATCATGGTGAAATCTTGTATAAGAAGGATCCACCACTAAAGCCTGTAACTCACTGATGAGTCTTGCAGAAGTGAGGCAACTAGGAAGATGACTTTCCAAGAAAAAAACTTTTGAGCTGTAGTGGCTAAAGGCTCAAAGGGTGGTTTCATGAGCTGCCCGAGAACAAGATTCAGATCCCATGCCACCAGCAATGCCTTAATGGGAGGTTCTGTTAAAAGTAAACCTCTCATAAATCTTGCTACGAGTGGATGAGAGGAAATAAGTTGTCCATCCAGAGGTTCGCGAAAAGCAGCAATGGCACTAAGATGGACCCTTACTAAATTGGTCTTAAGACCAGAATCTGATAGATGGAGTAGGTACTCCAGAAGCGATTCGACAGGCACTGTATGGGGTTAAGTTCCCTTTGAGAACACCATACAGAGAATCTCTTCCACTTAAAGGCGTAGGATTGCCTTGTGGAAGGCTTCCTGGAAGCCACAAGGATATCCTTTACCTGCTGAGATAGGTTGATATCCGAAAATCCTAGGCTTTCAGTAACCAGGCCCTGAGGTGCAGGGACTGGGGATTCGGGTGCAATAGTGTCCCGTTCTCCTGGGAAAGAAGATCTGGAGCACATCCCAACTCCAGAGGTGTGGCTTGAGAGAGACGCAGAAGCAGAGGATACCACGTCTGCCGTGGCCAACGTGGAGCTATCAGTATCATATGACCTCTGCCTCTCTGAAGCTTGAACAAAGTTTTGGGAATGAGAGGAATGGGTGGGAAGGCATAGAGGAAGTCCTGACCCCAATGGAGGAGGAAAGCATCCCTTGCCTGACAGTTTTGAGCCGGAATTCTGGAACAGAATCAGAGAAGTTTGGCATTCTGTGGACTTGCAAAGAGGTCTATATCTGGCGTTCCCCATATTCAAAACTCTTGAGCAAGCTGGTCTGAGGGCAGAGACCATTTGTGTGGCAGCAGTATTCGACAGAGTTTGTCTGCCCAAAGATTCTGAATGCCCAGAAGATATACCACTAGGAGGTGGATTTGAAGCTCTCTGGCGAGGGCCCACAGTCGCAAAGCTTTGTTGCATAATGACAGAGAGCCTGTTCTGCCTGCTTGTTCACATAGAACATGGCTACTTTATTGTTGGTCTGGACTAGAACTGTCTTGTAGCTGAGATGGGCCTGAAAAACTTGGACAGCATGGAAAATGGCTCTGAGCTCTAGGAGGTTTATGTGAAGACAAGCCTCCTGTGGGGTTCAGAGACCCTGAGTTGATAGATCGTGCAAGTGAGCCCCCCAACCCAACTTGGACGCATCTGTTGTTAGGGTGGTTTGGCACAGAGGCTGCTGGAAAGGAGAACCCACGAGAAGGTTTTCCAGTGACTGCCACCACTGTAGGGACAAAATGAAAACGTGTGGAGTTTCTGATTTTGTCCATTAGCCGACCCGAGGCCTGTGTCCACTGAGAGGATAGGGTCCACTGGGCTGCTCGCATATGAAGGCGAGCATACAGAACCACATGGGCCATGGATGCCATATGCCCCAGAAGCTGAAGCATCTCCTGAGCAGTCAGGAAGACCTTCATAGCTGCTTGGGTGGCCAGCTGTACTATACAAAGCCACCGTGGCTGTGGCAGGAAAGCCCTTGACTGCCTTGTGTTTAGACAAGCCCCTTTGAATTCTAAAAACTGAGAAGGGGTGAGATGAGATTTTGGGAGGTTTATGATCAATCCCAAGTATCGAAGGATTCGCATGGTGCGAGAAAGAGCGAAGCTGACTTCTGGAGCTGTTGATGCTCAAATGAGCGTCGTCTACATAGGGGAAGACAAATATTCCTAGAGTTCTCAGGAATGCTGCTATTACTGCCATGAATTTTGTGAAGACTCTTGGGGCAGAAGCCAGACCGAAGGGAAGAACCCTGTATTGGAAGTGTCTTCCCTGGAAAAGGAATCGAAGGAATTTCCTGTGATCTGCATGGATGAGAATATGCGTATATGCAGCCTTTAGATCTAGAGAACATAGCCAGTCCTGTCTCTGAAGGTATGGCAGGAGTGTTCCGAGGGAGATCATTTTGAATTTTTCCCGGAACAGATACTTGTTTAATTCTCTGAGGTCTAGTATAGGCCTGTGTCCCCCCTGTTTTCTTTGGTATGAGAAAGTAGGGGGAGTAGAATCCCGCACCCTGTTGGGGTATGGGTACCTCTTCTATTGCTCCTTGAGCAAGAAGTGATGCAACCTCCTGACCGAAGAGATTGGTGGCAGGGACCTGAGAATTGAACTGCTTTATCATTGTAGGAGGGGGCATACTGTGAAAGTGAAGTTTGTACCCCTCTCGTACAATGGACAGAATCCAGTTTTCTGATGTTATTTGTTACCATCTTCTGGCAAAATGGCATAACCTCCCGGGATGGTAAGAGGTTCTGGACCTTTCAGGGGCAGAAAAACTAAGTTCTCTAGGAAGGAGTCAAAGCCCCTGAGGAGGCCGAGTCTGTTGAGCCGGTTGAGCTCTTGGAACTTGTGGCTTCCTCTGCTGTCTGTTCTGTTGTTGTCCCCTTTGGGGAACATGAACTGGACAGTGTCCCTGATGGGTGTAAGATGGGTAAAATTTCTTTTTCTTGTTGAAAAAGGTTTTCTTGACTGCCTTTTTCTTAGCTGGGTTGGCTGTAGACTTTGGTAGTCTGTTTAAGGTAGTATTTTCAGATTCAATCTGATTAGCCTTGTCTTGCCAATCCTTGCCAAAGAGATTTTTTCCTGTGCAAGGAATATTTCCCAGTTTATCTTGCACCCATTGTTCTAAGTCTGATGCCTGAAGCCAAGCAATACAATGTGCACCGATGGAAATAGCAGATGTTCTGCTAATGCATTCAAAGCAATCAAAGGTTGCACGGTTTACAAATTTTGAGACATCCTGGACATGTTTGACCAGAGTAAGGAATTCCCCCTTTTTTCCTCAGGGAGAAGAGGGCTCATGAGCTCCAAGTCACCCGTAACTTCTTTAAGGAACATTCCCATATAGAGAATGTAGGAGCTAATCCTGGCTGCCAACATGGAGGATTGGAAACATCGACGCCCAAAGGCATCGAGCGTCATCGATTCACAGCCCGGAGGATTGGAAGAATGTGTTTTAGCACTCTTAATCCTATGCATCGCCGCTTCCACTGCCATTAAATGGTGTGGTAACTGAGTCTTTTGAAAGCCAGGACAGCTTGGAACTCGGTATGTGGTATCGAGTCATCAAAAGAGTGTGGAGACACTGTCAAAGGAGTTTCCGACATTCTTAGCATAAGATCATGCAAGATTCTGTGAATAGGCAGAGTAGCTGTCTCTTTAGGGTACTGAAGAATTTCTAATTCTTCTGCTCTAGGTTCCTTCTCCGGAGTCACTATGATTGCAAGACCCCGAGCTAAATCATGTATAAAATCCTGGAAGGACATGTCTTCTGGAGGAGACATTCTTCATTGAGGAGGAGGAGATGGATCCTCTGGAAGGATACTTCTAGTAGCGGCAGAGTCATCAGAGTCATTGGAATCGGATGATTCAAAGTATCTCTACACTGGGTGTTCTTGCAACACACGGTACTGGTATCGCTCAAAGTCAGTATCGGGGTGTCTCAGTACCGATCCGTCAATATCTGAGATAGACTTAAGGCTTGGCATGGGGGGAAGCATACCTGCCGAGGCACTCAGTACCGATACCTGTGGAACCGTCTGTAGCGGTCTTAGCGGTACCGAAGCTGCTAAGAGGGCCGCTAGACTGCGTTCAATAGCGAGGATTCTGTGACCCATTGCTCCTGCCGATGCCTGGGTGTCAGTACCAGTGGAAGCGGCTACGACCCCAGAACATGGCACCAGTAGTTCTGCAGAGGTGGAAGCCTCTGGAATATTCTGGAGCCCCATTAATGCTTTGGAGACTGAGGCCTCCCGCCGGGGCTGTTTTGCCAGTGAACTTTCCTCGAGGGCAACGCCAGTGGCATCTTGATACTTGGAAGGAGATCTACCCTTTGAGGACCAGCCAGTCTTAGAAGACTTAAGTTTAGTTACCCGAGATCCATGGGAGGAAGATGAAACCCTGGAAGATGTCGATGCAACTGACATTGTATCTGCAGCAAAGAGGGTATTGGGTTTTGCAGCTCTATTCTGCAGGCCCCTCTTGGTCATCTTTCTGCAGGAGAGACACTCCGATGGAGAATGGTCAGGACCTAAACACTTAAGACATCATTCATGGGTGTCGGTGAAAGAAATGGTACCGCCACATTTAGAACATTTCTTGAAACCACTAGCTGGTTTCTCCATGTTTGACGAAAAATGGGCCTAGTGCCCAAAATGGCGTCTAGCCCCGAGAGAGGAAAAGCCCCTGAAAGAAAATCTTTTAGAAAACTAGTTTTGTTTTGTTTTTTTAAAAAGAAGAAAAGAGAACCGGCAGTAACAGTAAGCGTCGAAGGAAGGCAGACACGACCACAAAAAACAAAAGAATAAGGATAACTTTTTCTGCGGTGACAGGGTATGCATCCTGTCGGCTCCACGGAAAACAAAAAACTGAAGAGGGAGAGTTGGAAAGGTGGGAAGGCAGCACGCAGGCACTGTGGGATGCTCCCAAATGTTTTCCTATTGGACACTGGGGAGCGTTCCCATGCAGGCTCCATCGGTACCAACAATACCCATATGTGAAAACAACATTCCTGCTTGTTCCTGGAGATATTTTTTCACTCAACATGTAATAAAACTCTGGAATTTTGTACCAGAGGATGTAGTAAAAGCTGTTAATGTAGCTGGGTTTAAAAAAGGTTTGGACAAGTTCCTGGAGGAAAGGTCCATAAACCATTATTAAGAAGGGATCCAGGATATCAATGCTTGACCCAGTACAAGCATTGTGGAACTTGTGTCTTTTGGGGAAACTGCTAGGTACATATGACCTAGATTGGCCACTGTTGGAAACAGGATACTGGGCTTGATGGACCTTGGTCTGACCCAGTATGGCATATCTTATGTTCTTGGGTTTTAACAACTTTGAAAAATCTTGTGTCATCTGCAAATTTGGTTACCTCATTCATTATTCCTATTTCCAGGTCATTTATGAATATGCTAAAGAGCAGTGGAACCTGTACAGATCAATGGGTTACTCCACTATTCACCTTTCTCCATTGGGAAAATTGGCCATTCAACCCTACACTCTGCTCTCTATCTTTTAACCAATTCCTGATCCACATGACTTTTTAATTTCACCAAGAGTCTTTCATGAGGGGCCCTGTCAAAGGATTTCTGAAAATCCAGATACACTACATCAACCGACCCACCTTTGCCTACCTGCTTATTTCCACCTTCAAAAAAAAATATAAGACAAGACCTTCCTTGGCTAAAGCCATGTTCGCTTTCTCCCATTAAACCATGACTATCTACATGTCCTGTAATTTTGTTCTTTATAATGGTTTCTACCATTTTGCCAGGTAATTACATCAGGCTCACCAGTCTGTAGTTTCCCAGATCACCCCTGGAACCCTTTTTAAAAATTGGCGTTACATGGGCCATTCACTAATCTTCAGGTATTATAGAAGATTTTAATGATAGTTCACAGATTACTAATAGTAGGTCTGCAATTTCAGCTTTTTCCACATCCTCGGATGTATACCATCCAGTCCAGGTGATTTACTACTCTTTAGTTTATCAAATAGTTGTAAAACATCTTCCTGGTTTATCGACATTTCTTTCAATTCTTCTGATGCATCACCTTTAAGTATCATTTCAGTCATGGGTAACTTCCCTACATCTTCTTCAGTAAAGACCGAAGCAAAGCATTCGTTCAGTCTTTCCACTATGGCCCTCTCCTCTCTTAGTGCCCTTTTACTCCTGTATCTAATGGTCCAACTGACTCACAGTTTTTTTGCTACAAATGTACTTGAAAAAGGTTTAATTATGCGTTTTTGCTTCTACAACACATTATTTTTCAAATTCTCTCTTTGCCTGCCTTATAAATGCCTTGCATCTAAGTGCTTATATTGTTTCCAGTTTTCATCATTTGGCTCCTTTTTCCATTTCCCGAAAGATGCTTTATTGGCTACAACAGTCTCTCTTGACCTCACCTTTAAATCATTCTGGCAGTTTTTTGGACTTCCTTCCACTTTTCTTAAAGTGTGGAATACAGCTGGTCTGAGTTTCCAAGATAGTATTTTTAAACACCCATGCTTATGTTTATTAGATTTCTTGATATATTGCTCCTTCATGACATCAGGGTGGTTTACAGATATAAAGTACAATAAGGGGACTGTTGTAGTTGTTATGGAAGGACAGACTAGATAGACCATATGGTCTTTCTGTCGTCATATTTCTATGTTTCTAAGTTTCTAATAAAAGGCATTGGCCAAAGGCCAGGAAAGGAAAGGAACTCCTATGTATGACAAGACAGCAATAGTACAGTCAGACAGAAAGAAGAGAATGTTTATGTTTATTTATATTTGATATACCGCCCTTTGTGACATCAGAGCAGTTTACAGTCATATTAATATTCAAAAGGTGGCATAAGGCCGGAAAAAAGGAAAAGAACTAAAATTTTAACATGAAAGAGGAAGCGACAGGAAACATGAACACAGGACATAAAGAGGAGGTCAGAGACAGACATAGATAAACAAATCTTTAGCCTTCGCCACTGCTCCTTCTAGTTTTTCCTTGACTATTTTCCTCATTTCATAGTAGTCTCCTTTTTGAAAGTTTCCTGACATTGCCTTTCAATTTACCCCCTTGCAGCTTCATGTTATGCCCTCTAGTTTTACAGCTTCCCCATCTTTGGCCCCAACACCCTTATCTCTTGCACCAGATCTTCTGTTCCACTAAGGACTAAGTCCAAAATGGCTTCCCCTCTTGTCAGTTCATGAACCAGCTGCAGCAAGAAGCAGCCATTTATTGCATCTAGACACTTTATCTCCCTAGCATATCCAGCTGTGATACTGACCCAGTCGATACCAGGTAATTGAAATCACTCATTATTACTGTGTTGTAACTTTTTTTTAGCTTCCCTGATTTCTTTGAGCATTTCATCATCCATTTGTTCTTTCTGGCCAGGCAGTCGATTGTACACCCTGACTGCCATTGCCTTCCCCTTTTTGCATGGAACTGCAATCCATAGACATTCTAGAGTGCATTTTGTTTCCTGCAAAACTTTAATCCTGTGTGACTCAATGCCCTCTCTAACAGAATGAAACCCCTCCACCAATTTGATCTACTCTATCATTGTGATATAATTTGTACCCAGGTATCACAGTGTCCCATTAGTTGTCCTCCTTCCATCAGGTCTCTGAGATTCCAGTCATATCTAACCTCTTATTTAGTGCTATATATTCTAAGCTCTACCATCTTACTTTTCAGACTTCTAGTATTTGCATACAAGCATTTTAGAGGTTGTATTTTATTCATATTAATCTGGTTATCGGTAGAAAGGGATAATTTGGAATCTTTAAAATCCATCTGCTCTGTACTTAAGGGCATTTGAGTTACTTTTGTTTTTACTGGAACCTCTCTGTCGATTTGTCTTTTGCTAATGTCTTTCAAGAATACATCTTTCCGAACCATGTGCTCTTGGGCGACTGTCGGCTTTCCCCTATTATCTAATTTAAAAGCTGCTCCATCTCCTTTTTAAAGATTAAATGCCAGCAGCCTGATTCCATCCTGGTTAAGGTGGAGCTCCATCCCTTTGGACAAGCCCCTTCTTTCCCCAAAATGTTGCCCAGTTCCTAACAATTCCAAAATCCTTTTCCTTGAACCATCATCTCATCCACACATTGAGACTCTGGAGCTCTGCCTGCCTTTTGGATTCTACGTGTGGAACATGAAGCATTTCTGAGAAAGCTACCCAGGAAGTTCTAGATTCCAACTTCCTACCTAAAAGCCTAAAATTTGGCCTCCAGAACCTCCATCCCACACTTTCCTATGTCACTGATGCCTACATGTACCAAGACAGCAGACTCTTCCCCAGTGCTATCTAAAACCTTGTTTCGGTGGCACGTGAGGTCCGCTACCTTCACACCAGGCAGGCATGTTACCAGGCGTTCCTCAGGTCCACCAGCCACCCGGCTATCTACATGTCTAATGATCAAATCACCACTTATATGGCCGTCCTAACCCTTCCTTCATGGGCACATGGCCCTGGAGAAACCACCTTGGTGAGAGACGGTTTTACAGCATTGGAGGGTAGGTCCTAGCTAGAGGATCACTTCTTGCCACACTAGAATGATGATCTCTTATCACGTGACCTCTCTCCTCCATGGCAACAGGGAGGCTGCCAGACTGAAGGTGAGACTTCAGTACTACCTCCCTGTAGGTCTCGTCTATATACCTCTGTCTTCCCTATGTCCTCCACGTCTGCTACTCTAGCCTCCAGAGATCAGACTCTTTCCCTGAGAGTAAAGAGCTCCTTGCACCTAGTGCACACGTAAGACCCCTCACCAACTGGGAGAAAATCATACATGTGACACTCAATGCAAAAGACTGTAAAGCCTCTATCTCGCTGCTGGACTGCTGTCTGCATTTTAATTTTAAAAGGTTTTATTTAGGTATTTAAGTTGTTTACTTACTTAAGTTTCCTGGGAATACTTACACTAATACAACTATACCTAATACGTTTATTGGACTTCGTTCACCTCAAGATTTATTAATCTCAGGTTCTTAATTAATCTTATACCTGATGAGGATAACCAGCCACACCTGAAAGTAAATATGGGCACTGCCTTCCCTTTAATAGTTTTAAGAGCCTATAAAACTGAGGTTATCCCTGCGGTGGGTGAGAGGGAAAGACAACTTAATAAAAGCTGTCTTGCTACAGTGTCCTGACCTGTGCTTTCAACGTAAAATCTTACCAATATCCTGGGTGATTCACACAGCCCTAGGTTTGATAGAGGGGCCTTTCAAATTACCACTTTGATCTGTCACTTAGCTTCAACACCTATTCAAGACAACTTCACAGATCTTTTGCCGTCAAACTGGAAGGATCTTTGTAAAGTCACTAGAAACAACTTTCTTTCTTTCTACTCAGAGACTACTTATTCTACTTGTATTCTAAGCTATACTCTGATTTGATTTAAGTAAAAAGCTCTCTAGAAACACATTTATTCCAGCAACTATTTACTCTATTTTACTTTCTATGCTAAGCCATACTCTAATTTGATTTAAATGAAAAGCTCTCTGGTGGTACTAAGACCTGACTGACTCTGTAAAAAAGCGTAGTTACTCACCAGGAACAGCATGAATTGAGTCTTCACATATGAGTATCGTCGGTACCAACGGAGCCTGTGCGGGAACGCTCCCCAGCGTCCAATAGGAAAGCTTTTGGGAGCATCCCACAGTGCCTGCGTGCTGCCTTCCCAACTCTCCCTCTTCAGTTGAGTTTATAGCCGAGACAAAAGGAGAAAAGCTCCCCAGCGTCCAATCAGAAAGCTTTTGGGAGCATCCCACAGCGCCTGCGTGCTGCCTTCCCGCCTTTCCCAACTGCCTCTCTCCAGTTGAGTTTTACAGCTGAGACAAAGAGAGAGAGAGGGAAAGGAAAGAGAGAGATAGAGAGATACAACTCCTAGCGGAGGTGGGTGGGTTGTGAGGACTAAATTCCTGCTGTTCCCGGAGATCACCTGTTACAGGTGAGTAACTATGCTATCTCCAGGAACAAGCAGGAATCTAGTCATCACATATGGGGACTCCCTAGCTTTGGGTGCCAGGGAGAAACCCCAGAAGTTGTGTGTCCCTGAGAAGGGCTCCACTTCCCCCCATGGATCTCTGGCATCCTATCAGGGATGGTGGGTAGGAGTTGATTAAGTATGGAACAGGTGTTTGAGAACAGCCTGACCAAACAAGGCATCCCAGCGGGAGTCCTTGTCCAAGCAGTAATGGGCTGTGAAGGTATGAACAGAAGCCCAAGTGGCTGCTAGACAGATGTCGTCAATAGACACAGAGTTCAGATGAGCCATTGAGGCTACCATGGCTCTCACATTGTGAGCTGTGACATGGCCCTCCAGAGAAAGGTTCTTACTCTGATAGGCGAAAGAAATACACTGAGCAATCCAGTTGGATAGTGTTCCCTTGGAGACTGGCAGTCCCAAATGAGAAGGGTCAAAAGCAACAAAGAGCTGAGAGGACTTTCTATGTTGTGTCCTCTGTAAGTAAAAAGCCAGAGCTCTTTTACAGTCCAGGGTATGAAGATTCCTCTCTGCACTTGATGCATGAGGTCCTGGAAAAAAGACAGGTAGGTAGACCTCCTGGTTGAGGTGAAAAGGCGAGACCACCTTAGGCATAAAGTGTGGATAAGTCCTAAGGACTACCTTGTCATGATGAAACCTTGTATAAGGTGGGTTAGCTACTAGTGCTTGCAATTCACTAATGCGGCGTGCTGATGTGATTGCAATGAGAAAGATAACCTTCCAAGAAAGAAATTTCAAGGAGGTGGTAGCTAAGGGTTCGAAAGGTGGCTTCATGAGCTGCCCAAGAACCAGATTCAAGTCCCATGCCACCAGAGGTGGTCTAATGGGAGGCTTAGTCAGAAGGAGGCCTCTCATGAATCTTGCTATAAGAGGATGAGAGGAAATAGGTTGTCCATTGAGAGGTTTAAGAGAAGCTGCAATAGCACTCAAATGGACTCTTACTGAATTTGTCTTAAGGCCTGCATTAGACAAGTGGAGGAGATACTCCATTAAAGATTCTAGAGGTATGGCAAGGGGGTTAAGACCCTTTTCTGAACACCAAACAGTGAACCTTTTCCACTTGAAAGCATAAGAACGTCTAGTGGAAGGTTTCCTAGAAGCATAAAGAACATCTTTCACTTGCTGAGAAAGATAAAGATCTTGGAGATCTAGGCCTTCAGCAACCAAGCCCTGAGATGCAGGGACTGGGGATTGGGATGCCATAACATTCCATTCTCCTGAGATAGGAGATCTGGAGCACACCCTAACTCCAGGGAGGGAGCTTGAGAGAGATATAGAAGCAGAGGGTACCACACTTGCCGTGGCCAATGTGGTGCTATGAGAATCATGTGGCCTCTGTCTCTCTGAAGCTTGAAAAGGGTTTTGGGAATTAGGGGAATGGGTGGAAAGGCATACAGGAAGTCTTGACCCCAGTGAAGGAGGAAAGCATCCTTTGCCTGAGCTCCCTGAGCCGAAGTTCTGGAACAGAACCGGGGAAGTTTGGCATTCCACGGACTTGCAAAGAGGTCTATGTCCGGGGTTCCCCAAAGTTGAAACATTTTGGCCACCTGGTCTGCATGCAGAGACCACTCGTGTGGAAGGAGAACTCGACTGAGTCTGTCTGCCCAAGAGTTTTGAACGCCTGGAAGATACACTGCCAGAAGATGAATGTGATGCTCTCTGGCGAGGGCCCACAGTCGCAGAGCTTCGTTGCAAAGCGACAGAGAGCCTGTTCCCCCCTGCTTGTTCACATAGAACATGGCTACTTGATTGTCTGTATGAATAAGGACTGTTTTGTAGCTGAGCAGGGTGTGGAACACTTGCAGAGCAAGGAAGATTGCTCTGAGCTCCAAGAGATTGATATGTAGATAACTCTCTTGTGGAGTCCAAGTATCCTGGGTGGAGAGGTCTTGCAGATGAGCTCCCCAACCCATTGGAGAAGCATCTGTTGTAAGAGTTGCTTGGGGCAGAGGTTGCTGAAAGGGGGACCCCAGCAACAGGTTTTGAGTGGACTTCCACCACTGGAGAGACAAAATGAGATGACTTGTGTTTGCTATTCTGTCTAACAGGCAACCTGATGCCTCGGTCCATTGGGTGGATAAAGTCCACTGAGCTGCCCTCATGTGAAGGCGAGCATATGGTACCACAGGCACGGTGGATGCCATGTGGCCTAGCAACTGCAACATTTCTCGAGCAGTTAAAAAGGGCTTTAGGGCTGGTTGAGAAGCCAACTGCACCAAGCGAAGGCAATGGGCTTGGGGAAGGTAGGCCCTAGCCTTTGTGGTATCCAGCAGGGCTCCTATGAACTCTAGAGACTAAGTAGGAGTTAGACTGGATTTTGGGAGGTTTATGACCAGCCCTAAATACTGAAGGATACACATTGTGCAAGTTAGAGAAGTCCTGGCCTCTGACTGTGTTGGAGCTCGAATGAGCCAGTCGTCCAAGTAAGGGAAGACGAATATTCCCAGAGTGCGTAGAAAGAGTAGTTACTCACCTGTAACAGGTGTTCTTCAGGAGCAGCAGGAATCAGTCCTACATATGGGTGACATCGACGTCGATGGAGCCCTTGCGGAGCATTTCCCCAGCTTTCTATGAAAGCCTTTGGGAATGCAGGCACGCATGCGCGGTCCCCTTCCCGCCTAAAGGTGCCATCTTGCTCAGTCAAATGACATAGTTTATTTTTACATTTTTGTGTGCTGTTTTTAGCTATGTACAACTGCAACTCCCAGGGGAGGAGGGAGGGTTGTGAGGACTGATTCCTGCTGCTCCTGGAGAACACCTGTTACAGGTGAGTAACTACTCTTTCTCCAGGACCAAGCAGGAAGTCAGTCCTCACATATGGGTGACTCCCTAGCTTTGGGCTACCAGGAACCCAGGCTGAACAAGAGAACTCCCTCTAGTCCCAGCATCAAAAAAAGGCTTTTCACTGAAAGGACCTCCACCGGTAGCCCAACGGAGGGCTGGAGGGCAGGAGTTGCCTAAACCTCAAAGAGATTCCTGAGTACTGCTTGGCCAAAAGCACTGTCCCTATGGGACTCCCTCTCCAGACAGTAATGGGCCGCAAAAGTCTGGCTTGAGGACCAAGTTGCAGCCCTGCAGATGTCTACCAACGGTACAGAGCGGAGGTGAGCCACTGAGGCAGCCATTGCCCTGACACGATGGGCCGTGACCCGACCCTGCAAAGGAAGGTAAGCCGCCCTGTAAGCCCAGGAGATACAGTCAGCCACCCAGATGGACAAGGTACGCTTGGACACAGCTAAGCCCAAATTATTAGGGTCAAAAGATATGAAGAGCTGAGTAGCCCTTCTATGCCCCTGTGTACGGTCAAGGTAGAAGGATAAGGCCCTCCTACAGTCCAGGGTATGCAGAACTGCTTCAGCCTGGCTTGCATGAGGCCTAGGGAAGAAGGTCGGAAGAACCACCTCCTGGTTGAGGTGGAAAGAGGAGACAACCTTTGGGAGGAACTTTGGAAGAGTCGTAAGGACTACCCGGTTCCTATAGAAGCGGGTGTAAGGCCTGTCACAGACCAGGGCTTGAAGCTCACTCACTCTCCTGGCCGATGTTAGGGCTACCAAGAAGAGTGTCTTCCAGGACAGGAAGCGGAGAGGACAAGTAGCCATCGGCTCAAAAGGTGGGCGAGTCAGCTGCTGCAAGACCACATTCAACTCCCACTCAGGAGCTGGAGGACAGCTTGGAGGCTTCAGCAAGAGCAAGCCTCTAAGAAATCTGGACACCAAGGGGTGAACCGACAGAGAATGTCCCTCCACCAGTGAGTGGTGAGCTGCTAGAGCTGAGAGGTGGACCCGAACAGAGTTGGACTTAAGTCCCTGATTGGATAAGTGCAGCAGGTACTGAAGCACTACTGGTACAGCACAGGAGAAAGGATCCTCCGTACGTAGCTGACACCACACAGAAAACCTTTTCCATTTCAGGGCATAGGTTTTTCTAGTGGACTGCTTCCTAGAGGCTAGGACAACCTCTTCAACTTCCTGAGGTAGGCCCCAGGGAGCCAAAACTACCCTTGCAGCCTCCATGCCATCAAATTGAGAGCTCTGAGATTTGGGTGCAGAAGGGAACCCTGATCCTGAGAGAGAAGGTCGGGTTGCAACCCCAGAGCAGTGGGGGATCCACTGCCAGCTGAAGCAGAAGTGGAAACCAAGGCTGTCTCGGCCAGCTGGGAGCTACCAGCAGGACCGAGGCCTTGTCCTGAAGAATTTTGAACAGGGTTCGGGCCACCAGGGGCGTGAGAGGAAACGCATACAGGAGGCCCTGGGACCAGGAAATCAGAAAAGCATCTGCTGCCAGCCGCAGAGGATGCGGTTGCCTGGAGCAGAACCTTGTCAGTTGTTTGTTCGATGGACTGGCAAACAGATCTGTGGTTGGAAGTCCCCATTTCAGGAAAATCTTTTGAACTACTAAGGGATGGAGCTGCCATTCGTAGGGCTGCAGAATCCTGCTCAACCTGTCTGCCAGGTAGTTGTCCTGGCCAGGTAGATACACAGCCTTGAGGAGCATGTTGTGCCTGAGAGCAAACAAGCAAAGGTCCTGTGCCTCCTGACAAAGGAGCCTGGACCCAGTTCCGCCCTGCTTGATCACATAAAACATGGCTACTTGGTTGTCTGTCTGAACTAGGACAGACTGATGAGCCAGTGTTTGAGAGAAAGTGTTGAGGGCTAAACGGATAGCCCTGAGTTCCAGTAGATTGATCTGCTGTGTGGCCTCCCATGGAGACCACAGGCCCTGGGTGCACTTGCCCAGAAAATGAGCCCCCCAGCCTTGCAGGGAGGCATCCGTGGTCAACACCACTGTGAATCCAGGAATCTGAAAAGGCAGCCCTTGCAGTAGATTGGGTGGGTGCAGCCACCAGCGGAGGGATTTCAGAAATTGTCTGGACACTCTTACTCTGTCTCTGAGGCTGCCTGTGGCCTTTGTCCACTGAGTTCGGAGGCACCAATGTGCAGGCCTCATATGGAGCCTGGCTTTGGGGGTCACATGTACTGTCGAAGCCATGTGGCCAAGAAGCCTCAGACAGAGTCTGGTGGAGACCAGTGACCTGCTGAGAAACTGGTTTGCCAAGTTTATCAGTCTTTGGGCTCTGTCTTCTGGCAAGAATGCCTTTGCCAGCAGGGAGTCCAGCCTTGCCCCTATGAACTCCAAGTTCTGGGAGGGGAGCAAAGTGGACTTTGCGAAGTTTATGACAAAACCCAGGTTTTGAAGAAGGGCAATAGTTCGGAGGATGGCTTGTCTGGCCTCCTGGCACGTCTGACCCCTGATGAGTCAGTTGTCCAGATAGGGGAAGACAAAGATACCCTGATTTCTCAGGTAGGCCGCCACCACTGCCAGGCATTTGGTAAAGACCCTGGGAGCGGAGGTGAAGCCAAAAGGCAGTACTCTGTACTGATAATGGTTTCCTCCCACAATGAACCGGAGGTACTTTCTGTGGTCTGGATGAATGAGGATGTGAGTGTACGCATCCTTTAAATCTAAGGAGCATAGCCAATCTCCCTGGTGGAGGTAGGGCAGCAGTGTTCCAAGAGTAAGCATCTTGAATTTTTCTTTCTCTAGGAACTTGTTGAGGTTTTGGAGGTCCAGAATAGGTCGAAGACCACCGATTCTTTTGGGTACCAGGAAATACCTGGAGTAGAACCCTTGACCTTGTAAGTGGGGAGGCACAGGCTCCACTGCCCTGTCTACCAACAGACCTTGGAGCTCCTGAAGGAGAAGATCTGTGTGCAGGGGAGGCCTTGGAGGCTCCCCTGGGAAGTACGGAGGAGGCAGCTGTTGGAAGTGTAGCATGTAGCCCTTGTGGACGATGCTTAGCACCCAACTGTCTCCAGTGATGAGTGGTCACCTGTGGGCAAACAGGGTAAGTCGACCTCCTGTGCAGGGT
The DNA here is from genome assembly GCA_033557465.1 of Ichthyophis bannanicus. Taxonomy (NCBI): domain Eukaryota; kingdom Metazoa; phylum Chordata; class Amphibia; order Gymnophiona; family Ichthyophiidae; genus Ichthyophis; species Ichthyophis bannanicus. The sequence continues at coordinate 290,110,844 of CM066031.1, read as the reverse complement.
TGGGAGAGCAGGGACGGAGAGGCAAAAAAACCCACCCTGCTGAGTGGGAGCAGGGGCCGGAGGCTTGGGGGTCCTCTGCCTACGGGGCCCATTACCCGGCCCCTTGGCCTGCTGATCCTGTGTGGGAGCCTGGGAGGCCTGGTACTGTGGGTACTGTTTGTAGGCAGTGCCCTTCCTCGGGTAAAAGGGCTTTTTACCCAAGCCCTTCTTCTTGTGAGAAGGGGCAGAAGTCTTTCTAGACAGCCTTGTCCTCGTGAGGTGCTCGGTTTCGAGCTGTGCGGCCTTCTTGGTCATGGGCTTGCCAAAAAGGTTTTCACCTCGGCAAGGGACATCGACCAACTTGTCCTGAACCCATGGCTCGAGTCCGATGACTTCAACCACGCCTGGCATTGGGCCGCGATGCCGCGATGCCGGCTGCTGCAACACGGGCCGAAGCCTCGAAGCCATCGTAGGCAGCGCGGGACATAAACTTGGAGCATTCCCGGATCCCCGAGGACAAGGACTTGAACCTCTACAAGGGTTCCCCGGAGAGACCAGCAGAGAACCCGGCCAGCTCCTTGGCCAGGTCTCGCAAGTACATGCCCATGTACAGCTGGTAAGACTGGACACGGCAAGCAAGCATCGAGCTCTGGAAGCACTTTCTACCAAAACCGTCCAGGTTCCAGGCCTCCCTGCCAGGGGGCACCGCGGAGTGCATTTTCTGACTTTTCAGACGATGCATGGTCGATTCCACCACCATGGAATGGTGTGGTAGCTGCGCCTTCTGAAACCCAGGGCTCTTTCGGAGTCAATAAATGGAATCGATCCGCTTGCTTAGAACCGGCGCCGAGGCCGGTGCCTCCCACATACGGAAGAGGAGCCGTTCCAGCATCGGAGGAACTGGAAAAGTAAAGGCCTCCTTCGGAGGAGAGTCATACTAGAGGGCCTCGAGCTCTTCGGCTCGAGGCTCCTCCTCAGGATCCGCAGGGATAGCCAATGCCGTGGCCATATCCCGAACGAACTCCGAGAACTGGGTATCCTCCGGGGGGGGATCTACTCCAGGGCTCGGACTGCGGTGAGTCCGACGAGACGCACCGAGTCCGGAAGGTATCGGGGGACTCCTCGTCCTCCGTCTCCCAGGCGGACTTGTCCGACGAGGAATCGGGGTCCGACCGCGCGGGGCCTGTGAGCACCCGCCCCGATGCCGAAGGCACCGGCGTCGATGCCCTCGGTCCCGAGCGGGAGGTCGAGGGAGACCGTGACCGAGGTCGACCTCGAGCCTTCATGGTCTCGAGTATCTGCTCGGTCTCCGGGGTCGACTTCGATGTCAATGTCCCGGTGGTCGGGGCGGATGCGCCAGACAGGCTGGCCATCAGTGACCGCTGCTGTTCCATGAAGGCAGACAGACAATCTGCACTCCAAGGCTGTCAGCCTGAGACCCAGCTCAGGAGACTCAGCAGCCACCGACTCGGGCCCCGGTGGCGCCGGGCCCGACGTCGGCTCTCTGGGAGGAGAGTCCACGAGGACTACAGGACTTACGTGTCCAGCAGACTCCGGCTCCACACGAGGTACATTTGGAGGCTTCTCCTGTTCCACGGGCCCGGGGCGGCGGTCTGGGGTCTGAGACCTAGCTCTCGAGGAGCCAGGGACCTCCTCCGATGTCGCCCTCGTGAGCCGCTTCTTCCTCTTTCGTTCCCGGTCAGGGGACCCCCTGTCCGAGGAGCCCCGACGGTGCTCGGGATCAGATTCCCGAGATGTCGAGGCCTCAGACGAGGTCCGGGCCCGGCCGGAAGTCGAGTCGGAGAAAAGCCTTTCCTTTTGGTGCCGACGACTTCGAAGCGCCTTGGTGGACATCTTTCCACATGGTCCACAGATCTTAGGATCGTGGTCAGGACCCAGGCACCGAAGGCAGCAGTCGTGTGTGTCGGTGAGAGACATTAGTTTCTTGCACCGATCACACTTCTTGAAACCACTGGAAGCCATCGGGGAAAAAAAGAGTCCCCGCGAGGTCAAAGGACCGGCCTTCCAGGGAAAAGGAAAAAAAGGGTGTGAACGCCAGCCACGAAGGGCAAAAACCGAAAAAATAAGATCGGGCTCGATACCGGTGTACCGAACCCGGCGGTAGGGGAACCGGCGTCGAACCGGAGAAAAAATAGCGAAGGAATCGCAAAAAAATCCAACTATTTACCGGGAGGACTAGGACACACGTCCAACGGGCTTCACGGAAAAAGAGAGACTGAGCAAGATTGCACCTTTAGGCGGGAAGGGGACCGCGCATGCGTGCCTGCATTCCCAAAGGCTTTCATAGAAAGCTGGGGAAATGCTCCGCAAGGGCTCCATCGACGTCGATGTCACACATATGCGAGGACTGACTTCCTGCTTGGTCCTGGAGAAATGCTGCTACCACTGCCATGCATTTCATGAACACCCTTGGTGCAGAGGCCAGACCAAAAGGAAGCACCCTGTATTGGTAATGCTTTCCTTGAAACAGGAACCAAATAAACCTTCTGTGGGTTGGATGGATGAGAACATGGGTGTACTCATCCTTGAGATCTAGAGAACAAAGCCAATCCTGACTCTGAAGGTATAGAAGCAGAGCTCCGAGAGAGATCATTTTGAATTTCTCCTTGACAAGGAATTTGTTCAATTCTCTGAGATCTAAGATAGGTCTGTATCCCCCTGTTTTCTTTGGGATAAGAAAATAAGGGGAATAGAACCCTGTGCCCTGTTATTGAAGAGGCACTTCTTCTATTGCCCCATGGGCAAGAAGGATAGTAACCTCCTGACCTAACAGGTCAATGAGACAGGTTGGAGAACTGAACTGCTTCACTATTGTGGGAGGGGGGGCATGCTTGAAAATTGAAGTTTGTACCCCTCTCTTATGATGGAGAGTGTCCAATGCTCTGCTGTTATTTGCCCCCATCTGGGAGCAAAATGGCATAATCTTCCTGGAATGGTGGACGGTTCTGGACCCTCCAGAGCCAGAAAGGCTAAGTTCTCTAGCTGAAAGTCAAAGGCCCTGAGGAGGCTGAGGCTGCTGGGCCGGCCGAGGCCTAGTCGCCTTTGCTTTCTTCTGTTTGGGTGGTTGCTGACGTTTGGTTGAAAACTGACCTGCAGAAGATGCCTGCTGATCGTAAGCAGGATAAAATCTTTTCTTTTTAGAAAAAGGTGTTTTCTTGAACAACTTTTTCCTAACAGGATCAGCAGTAGACTTGGATAGTCTATCCAAAGTGGAATTTTCAGCATCCATTTCATTGACTTTTTCTTGCCAATCTTTACCAAACAAGTTCTCACCAGTACAAGGGATATTTCCCAATTTATCTTGTACCCAGAGCTCTAAATCAGATGCTTGGAGCCAAGCAATTGTACATGCACCTATGGCAATAGCCGAGGCCCTGCTTATACATTCAAAGCAGTCGAAGGCTGCACGGTTGGAGAATTTAGATACATCTTGGGCATGTTTGAGCCAAGTGAGAAACTCCTGCCTTTTATCGTCTGAGATGAAAGGACTTAAAGTCTGTAGGTGATCAGTAACTTCCTTTAGGAACATTCCCATGTAAAGACTATAGGAACTGATTCTTGCAGCAAGCATGGAAGCTTGAAAGACTCTACGTCCAAAAGCATCCAGAGTTCTGCATTCACGTCCTGGAGGATTAGAGGCATGTCTTTTTGCACTTCTAATGCCTCTCATAGCAGATTCCACCACAATAGAGTGGTGAGGAAGCTGAGTTTTATGGAAACCAGGACAAGGAGGGACACGATACATAGTATCTAACCTACGAGAATGAGGAGAGGTGGTAAGAGATGTTTCCCACATCCTCAGCATGAGATCATAGAGAATCTCATGAATGGGTAGGGTAGCTGCCTCCTTAGAAGTTTTAGGATATTGTAAAATATCCAACTCCTTGGCCCTTGGCTCTGTCTCAGGGACCACAGTAATGGAGAGGCCCCGAGCCACCTCTCGGATGAAGTCTTGGAAAGACATGTCCTCTGGAGGAGACATCCTGCGTTTAGGGGAGGAGGACTATTGTGGAAGCATCTTCACTGCATCGACAGAACTTTCAGAATCCTCAGATTCTTCTGAGGAATCGAAGTATCGCCTGTCTGGATGCTCCTGCAGAGCCCGATACCCATACCGAGCAAAATCGGTATCGGGAATAACCGGTACTGGGGAATCGGTACCGGCGGGCATCGAAGGACAGGGTACCGGCATAGCAGGCATCAATGCCGTTGTCGATGCTATCGGTACCGGTTGCGATACCAATACTGATGCCGGTGCCGGTACCGGTGGAGTTGTCTGTCGCGGTACCAAGGGCATCGATGCCACAAGGAAAGCCGCTAGACTGCGTTCTATGGACAGAATTCTCTAGTCCATAGACGCTGCCAATGCCTGGAAATCGGTACCGGTGGAAACTGCCGGTACCCCAGAGTATGGCACCAGGAGATCTGTCGAGGCCGAGCCATCAAGAACATCCTGGAACCCTGATGATGGTGCTTTGGAAGCCAAAGCCTCCCGCCGGGGTAATTTTGCTGGTGCAGAATCCTCGAGGGCAACGCCAGAGGCATCTCGATGCTTAGAAGGAGATCTACCCTTTGAGAACCGGCTAGACTTATGTTTAGTTACCTGAGATCCACGGGAAGAAGCAGCCGCCCTGGAAGACGTCGATGCCACCGAAGCCGCATCAGAGGGAAACAGGGTACTGAGCTTAGCAGCTCGGTTCTGTCGACCCCTTTTAGACATCATAGTACAGGACACACAATCTGTGATGGAGTGGTCAGGACCTAAACATTTTAAACACCATTCATGGGTGTCGGTGACGGAAATGGTACCGCCACATTTTGTGCACTTTTTAAAACCTGAAGCAGGTTTTTCCATATTAAGGACATTTTTGGGCCCTAAGACCCAAAAAGACAGGTGCACCTGAAGAAAAGAATAGAATGGATAAATTAATTTTTTTTTAAAGAAAAGAAATACCAGCGGTACCGGTAGAGTGTTGGGGAAGGCAGACGCGACCACAAAAAGAAATAAAAAAATAAAAAAATAAGGAAATTCTTCTGTGATGACAGGAACACGACCTGCTGGCTCCGCAGAAAAAGAAGAACTGGAGAGAGGCAGTTGGGAAAGGCGGGAAGGCAGCACGCAGGCACTGTGGGATGCTCCCAAAAGCTTTCTGATTGGACGCTGGGGAGCGTTCCCGCGCAGACTCTGTCGGTACCGATGATACCCATATGTGATGACTAGATTCCTGCTTGTTCCTGGAGATCTACGCTATCTCCAGGAACAAGCAGGAATGTAGTCTTCACATATGGGGACTCCCCAGCTGAAAGATGCCAGGGAGATGACCCCAGAAAGCTGCGAAACCCAGGTTGAGATGGGTCATGCTTCCTCCCATGGATCTCTGGCATCGAACCCCGGGACGGCGGGTAGGAGTTGTTCTAAGTCTGAAAGAGATGCTGGAGAACAGCCTGGCCAAACGAGGCATCCTGACGAGAGTCCTTGTCTAAGCAGTAGTGGGCTGTAAAGGTATGTACCGAAGCCCAAGTGGCTGCTCTACAGATGTCATCAATGGACACTGAGCGAAGGTTAGCCATAGAGCAGGGGTCTCAAACTCAAATTGCTTTGAGGGCCGAATGAGGACTTGTAAAGTAACCCGGGGGCCGCATAAGACACGGGCCTCATTTGCATAAGGGGCCTCATTTGCATAAATATTTGCATAATGTTGCATAATGAGTGCATGGATAAAGAAAGACTAGAAAATTTCTATATTACTATAATCCAGTGCCAACCGCCAGGCACATTAGGAACTACTACTAACACTGCCCATTTGGAACCCATAGCAAACCCCCCGTATCATAACAGCACTACCAGGACTCACAAAGCACCAGACCCTACCTATCAAAAGGCAACACTGCAAATATTAAATCAATACATTTCAGAGAACAATACATGACCTACTGGGAAAAGAGAACAAGTAGCAATGTCAAATAGGAATTACACAGAATACCTCAGCACTGTAGAAATAAAACTATAAATAATTTCTTGTACCAAAGCACAGACATTAATGATGCACATTTCCCAGAGCTGACATATTCCAGTTAATAAATTCAAAATAAAGAGATATTTTTCTACCTTTTGTGCATTTTTTTTCAGTTGCAATTGCTCCAGCCACTTCTGGTTTCTTCGTGTCTTCTGCTATCTCCATCGTCTGCTGTCCATTTGTCCTTTCTTCTCTCTTCTAGTTTTTTTCCATTCTCTCTCTCTACATCTGCTTTAACATACTAATCTTTCTCCTTTTGCTCTTTCCTCATTCCTATTTCATCCACTCAAATTTTACCCCTCCATCCTCAATCCCCACTTACTCTCCCAATACCTGGCCAATTGTAGATTTGTCTTCTCTTCCAGACAAAATATTTTTCCCCTCTCCATTTCACTTTCCCAGCTCCATCCCATTCTAATCCTCCCCCAACATCAGCTCCCTTCTAGTTCCAGCCCCACCCAGCATCTGCTCCTTTCTAGTCCCTGCATCAGTCCATTTCCAGTCCTATCCTAGCCTCACCATCAGCCCATTTCCAATCCTAGCTCCCTCCCCTCACAGCCCATTTCCATTCCAAGCCCCCCTCCCCATCAGCCATTTGCAGTTCAAGCCCCCCTTCCACTCAGCCCATTTCCAGTCCTAGCAACCCCCCCAGCCCATTACCAGTCCTAGACCCCCCATAGCCCATAACCAGTCCTAACCTCCCCATAGCGCACTTCCAGTCTTACCCCCCCTCACCCCATTTTCAGTCTTACCCCCCCCTAGCCCATTACCAGTCCTAGTCCCCCCCATAGCCCACTTGCAGTCGTATCCCCCATCACCCCATTTTCAGTCTTACCTCCCCTCATAGGCCATTACCAGTCCTAACCCCCCAATCAGCCCACCTCCAGTCCTAACCCCCATCACCCCATTTTCAGTCCTAGCCCCCACCATAGCCCATTACCAGTCATAACCCCCCCCCCTGCCAATAGCCCACTTCCAGTCCTAACCCCCATCTGCCCATTTCCATTCCTAGCCCCCACCATAGCCCATTTCCATTCATAAACCCCCCCCTGCCGATAGCCCACTTCCAGTCCTAACCACCATCTGCCCATTTCCAGTCCTAGCCCCCACCATAGCCCATTACCAGTCATAACCCCCCCCTGCCAATAGCCCACTTCCAGTCCTAACCCCCATCTGCCAATTTCCAGTCCTAGCCCCCACCATAGCCCATTACCAGTCATAACCCCCCCCTGCCAATAGCCCACTTCCAGTCCTAACCCCCATCTGCCCATTTCCAGTCCTAGCCCCCACCATAGCCCATTACTAGTTATAACCCCCCCAGCCCATTACCAGTCATAACCCCCCCTGCCAATAGCCCACTTCCAGTCCTAACCCCCATCTGCCCATTTCCAGTCCTAGCCCCCACCATAGCCCATTACCAGTTATAACCCCCCCCAGCCCATTACCAGTCATAACCCCCCCTCCCCCCTCTGCCAATAGCCCACTTCCAGTGCAGTCAGCCCCTCCATAGCTCATTGCCGGCCAACAAAAAAAACCCCAAAACCCTGGCTTCTGCTGCTGCCGTTGCCGCCGTGGCAGCAGCAGAATCAATTGTCAAATTTACAAAAAAACTGACTTCTGCTGCTTACGCAGCTGTCCTGCGGCCCCTTGCCCTCTGCCCGGAGATCCGACTCTGCTCTATCAGCGGCGTGCTTTTCAAGCCGCGACGAGCGTATTCCCCTCTAGCGCGGTTTTTCAAGCCGCGCGAGAGGGGAATACTCTCTTCGCGGCTTGAAAAGCACGCCGCTGAGAGCAGAGTCGGATCTCCGGGCAGAGGGAAAGGGGCCGCAGGACAGCTGCTTGAGCAGCAGAAGTCAGTTTTTTTTTTAAATTTGACAATTGATTCTGCTGCTGCCACGGCGGCAACGGCAGCAGCAGAAGCCAGGGTTTTGGGGGATTTTTGGTTTTCCGCCGTCGCGGGCCGCACAAAGTTGTCTCGCGGGCCGCATGCGGCCCGCGGGCCGCGTGTTTGAGACCCCTGCCATAGAGGCTGCCATTGCTCTCACATTGTGAGCTGTGACATGGCCTTCGAAAGAAAGTCCCTTACTCTCATATGCAAAGGATATGCATTCTGCAATCCATTTAGACAAAGTTCACTTGGAAACTGGTAATCCAAGATGACTGGAGTCAAAGGCAACAAAAAGCTGGGAAGCCTTTCTATGTTGCTTAGTTCTCTGAAGGTAAAAAGCCAAGGCTCTTTTACAATCCAGAGTATGAAGATTCCTTTCTGCATTGGAGGCGTGAGGCCTAGGGAAGAATACAGGAAGGTAAACCGATTGATTTAAATGAAAAGGCAAAACCACCTTTGGCATAAAGTGAGGGTGAGTCCTAAGAACTACTTTATCATGGTGGAACCTTGTATAAAGATGATCAGCCACTAAAGCTTGTAGTTCACTGATGCGTCTTGCAGAAGTAAGAGCAATTAGGAAGATTACCTTCCAAGAAAGAAACTTCAGAGATGTAGCGGCTAAGGGTTCGAAGGGCGGTTGCACGAGTTGCCCAAGGACAAGATTCAAATCCCATGCCACGGGTAGTGGCTTAACACTAGAAGCCCCAAAGTGAGTCAATTGACGCAAATGCATCTTCGAAGTTGTATACCAGAGCCACTGCTAGAACCATGTCAGTCATGTTCCATGACTTTGTTAGCAAGGTCAAGATGTTCAAATATGTACATCAAAAATTTATGACAGATGCACCACCTAACGGGAAAATGAATTTATACCTAGAAGCCCCAAAATACATCAATTGATGCACTCAATTGCCTTGGATGCGTCAATTGACGTACTTTGGGGCTTCTAAGTATAAATTCATGTTCCCACTAGGTGGCGCATCTCAATCACTGTTTACAGTTTTACTCCAACATTACAAACAATAAACACACAATGATATCATGTAATGACATCACATACTGCACGTATTTAACAAATAAGTAACTTCACATTAATTCACATCTGCATTTCATGCTAAACGCAGTCGTCGTGATAATGCGTCAATTGACGCACTTTGGGGTTTCTAGGTAAAATTCCTTTTGGGGCTTCTAGTGTTAATGGGGGTTCTTGTTAAGAGTAGACCTCTCATAAACCTTGCTATAAGTGGTTGAGAGGAAACAGGATGTCCATCCAAGGGCTTGGGAAAGCTGCAATGGCACTAAGGTGGACCCTTACTGAATTGGTCTTAAGACCAGAGGATGATAAATGGAGGAGATACTCCAGTAACGCCTCCACTGGCACTGAAAAGGGATTAAGCTCCTTTTTTGAACACCAGATAGAGAACCTTTTCCACTTAAAGGCATAGGCCCCTCCTTGTGGAATGTTTTCTTGAAGCCAAAAGGATATCTTTAACCTGTTGAGAAAGGTTGATATCCTGGACTTCCAGGCTCTCAGTAGCCACGCCCTGAGGTGTAGGAACTGAGGGTTCGGGTGCAATAGCGTCCCGTTCTCCTGGGAAAGAAGATCTGGAGCACATCCCAACTCCAGAGGCTTGGCTTGAGAGAGACGTAGAAGCAGTGGATACCACGTCTGTCGTGACCAGCATGGGGCTATGAGGATCATATGGCCCCTGTCTCTCTGAAGCTTGAATAGAGTTTTTGGAATGAGGGGAATGGGTGGGTAGGCATAGAGGAAGTCCTGACCCCAGTGGAGGTGGAAGGCATCCCTTGCCTGACAGTTCTGAGACAGGATTCTGGAACAGAACCGGGGAAATTTGGCATTCTGAGGACTTGCAAAGAGATCTTTATCTGGAGTTCCCCAGATCTGAAAGATTCGAGCAATTTGCTCTGGATGAAGAGACCACTCGTGTGGCAGCAGAACTCGACTGAGTTTGTCTGCAAAGAGATTTTGTGTGCCTGGTAAATACACCGCTAGTAAGTGGATTTGAAGATCTCCGATGAAGGCCAAGAAGCGTAGAGCTTTGTTGCACAGCACCTGAGAACCTGTCCCACCCTGCTTGTTCACAAAGAATATAGCTACCTAATTGTCGGTCTGGACAAGAACCCTCTTGTAGCTCAGGCAGTAATGAAATACTCGAAGGGCATAGAAGATGGCCCTGAGTTCCAGGATGTTTATGTGAAGACAAACCTCCTGCTTGGTCCAGATGCCCTAAGTAGAAAGATTGTACAAGTGAGCTCCCCAACCCAACTTGGACGCATCTGTCGTCAAGGTGGCCTGGTGTATTGGCTGCTGGAAAGGAGACCCTACGAGAAGGTTTTTCAGCAATTGCCACCACTGTAGGGACATAAAGAGGCGTGTAGAATTTCTGGATTTTGTCCCCCAGGCGACCCAACGCTTGGGTCTACTGAGAGGCTAGGGGTCCACTGGGCTGCTCTCATGTGTAGGTGAGCATAGGGAACTACATGGACAGTGGATGCCATATGCCCTAGTGGCTGAAGCATTTCTTGAGCAGTTAGAAAAGTTTTCATAGCTGCTTGAGAGGCCAGTTGGAGTATTCGAAGACAACGTGGTTGTGGCAGGAAAGCCTTTGACTGCCTTGTGTCTAGAAGAGCCTCTATGAACTCTAGGGACTGAGAAGGGGTGAGATGAGATTTTGGGAGGTTTATGACCAGTCCCAGGTACTGCAGGATTTGCATTGTACAGGAGAGCGCGGAGCTGGCTTCTGGAGGTGTTGATGCTCGGATGAGCTAGTCATCTAAGTAGGGGAAGACGAATATCCCCAGAGTTCTCAGGAATGCTGCTACTACTGACATGTATTTTGTGAAGATTCTTGGGGCGGAAGCCAGTTCAAAGGGTAGAACCCTGTACTGGTAATGCCTTCCTTGAATAAGGAATCGAAGAAACCTCCTGTGATCTGTATGGATGAGAAAGAGTAGTTACTCACCTGTAACAGGTGTTATCCAGGAGCAGCAGGAATCAGTCCTCACATATGGGTGACATCGGCGCCGACGGAGCCCTCGTGCGGAGCATTTCCCCAGCTTTAAAGGAAAGCCTTTGGGAATGCAGTGCGCATGCGCGGTCCCCTTCCCGCCCAAGGGTGCCATCTTGCTCAGTCTGATGACATAGCTAAAAGACAGCAAAAAAAAATCAAAATAAAGTATGTGACTTGTCGTGACCCCAGCCCCGGCTGAGGGCCTAGAGGCATAGGGCTGCCAATTTTAGTCCTCTAATAAAGGAATTAAACACTATTCTTGTCCACAGGGAGGCATTCTGGGACTTGTAGTTTTTCCTCGTTCAAGGATAGTCGTGTAAGCCAAGGGTTAAAGGCAAAGACAAAAGTTTATTTTTCCCCAAAAAGCACTAAGGTTCAAACACGCGACGTCAGGATATTCTTCTCCAAGCAATACTTCAGAAATTATACATAAGCTGGAACTGAGGAAGCTTTATAAGCTTTTAAAACATGTGCAGTTGTTTTCATAAGGTAATCAGCAAAACAAAATACAGCTTCGCTGTTTAAGCAAAGTTAAATGTCCTCATTTACCTTCTGCTCCTTTTAACACAAAAATGTAGAAGCTGGCAACGTTCTCTTGAGTTAGTAGGTATTTCTTAGTAAAACAAAACTAGGTTCATTCACACTGCTTCTCAACACCTTTCTTTATCAAACATTTCTTATCAACAAACTTTCGTAGCTTCTGTCTGGCATAATGTACAATCCATTGGCAATTCACCTGATATGGAGTTTTGCTCCGCACAGTCCACTTGCATATCCTCTTGTTCTAAAGCATATACGTCTGGCTCTGAACTCCCACAATCTGCTCCTCGGTGAATGCTCTGGGGAAATCTCTGGACCTCCCTCCAGCACTGGTTTCCCCGATAAGGAATGTCTGTAACTCTAGAATGGGACATCTCTCCCTGGTTCAGTTGCCTTGGTTCCTCTCCGCTGTTCAGCCACAGTTCTTTGCTCCAGGCTGGGTTCTGGTTACTTCTAACTATAGCCTTGTTCACCCAACTTTGAGCAGCTTGAAACCTTCGGTCTGAGACACGAGGTAGAAGACTTCCCTGCTTTCTTTCTCTAAGCAAAGCACACGTGGTTTCTTGGCTCTCAGGCTCCTTCCACGTCCTCCTTCCCCTGATGTTTCCTCCTCTGAGTTCCTCTCTCTGAACTCCTGGAACAGCTGAAACACGCTGAACTCTCTGAACTTGCCCACGATTCTGGACTGGAACTGGAACACAAACAATTTGAACCACAAACTGATCCTGAACCCCCTTCACCCCTTCTAAGCAGGGTTTATAAGGCTGCTTCTTAGCTAGCCTTTCTCTGTCTCTGCACAGGTGTTTGCCATTACCCCCTAAGCTTGCACTTACGTCAGCAGAGCTTGGGTGTGGCAAACTGGCTCTATCAACCCCGTGCTTTCTTTCTTTGACTGCAGTCTGGAACCTGTGAATTTCAGGAATGTCTCTTTCCTTAAAGGTATATTCACTATCTTTTCCTATTTCCATCGGTTCAGCAGGGCTCTCCTCATCAAAGACTGCAACTCCAGGGGAGGAGGGAGGGTCGTGAGGACTGATTCCTGCTGCTCCTGGAGAACACCTGTTACAGGTGAGTAACTACTCTTTCTCCAGGACCAAACAGGAAGTTATTCCTCACATATGGGACTCCCCAGCTCTAGGCTACCGGGAACCCAAAGCTGAAAAAATGGCTCCCTCTCAAGAGCCTCAGCATCCTATGATAAGAATATACTCTGAGAATGCCCCCGTACGGTAGCCCAACACAAGGGCCGGAGGGGTAGGAGTTGCCTAAACCTCAAAGAGATTACGGAGTACCGCCTATCCGAAAGCACTGTCCCTCCAGGACTCTCTCTCTCTCGAGGCAGTAATGAGCTGCAAAAGTCTGGCTTGAAGACCAAGTAGCAACCCAGAAGATGTCTGCCAATAGAACAGAGCAGAGATGAGCTACTGACGTGGCTTTCGCCCTGACACGGTGGGCCATGACTTGACCCTGCAAGGGGAGGTTGACTGCCTTGTACGCCCAGGCGATACAATCTGCTACCCAAGTGGACAACGTACGCTTGGAGACAGGCAACCCCATCTTATTAGGGTCAAACGAGACGAAGAGCTGAGAAGCCCTTCGATGCTCTCGCGTACGTTCTATGTAAAACGACAACGTCCTCTTACAGTCCAGGGTATGCAAAACTGTCTCAGCCCAGCTGGTTTGCGGCCTTGGAAAGAAGGTCGGAAGAACCACCTACTGATTGAGGTGGAAAGAGGAGAACACTTTTGGAAGGAACTTCGGATGGGTCCGTAGGACCACCCTGTTCCTATAGAACCGTGTATACTGTTTATCAGAAACAAGAGCTTGCAGTTCACTCACACGTCTGGCCGAGGTAAGAGCTACCAGGAAGAGCGCTTTCCAAGAAAGGAAGCGCAAATCGCAAGTAGCCATCGGCTCAAAACGGTGGACGAGTAAGTTGTTGCAACACCACGTTCAAATCCCACTCAGTCGCCGGTGGATGAACCGGAGACTTGAGAAGAAGCAGACCTCTGAGAAAATGGGACACCGAGGGATGAACCGACAGACTGTCCCTCCACCAGGGAGTGGTGCGCTGAAAGAGCACTGAGGTGGACCCGAACAGAGTTAGACTTAAGGCCTAGGTCTGACAGGTGAAGTAGATACTGCAGTACTACTGGCACAAGGCAAGAGAAAGGATCTTCCTTGGGCTGAGCACACCATACCGTAAACCTACGCCATTTGAGGGCATAGGACTTTCTGGTGGACTGCCTCCTAGAGGCCAAAACCACCTCCCCAACCTCCTTAGGTAGAAGCAAGGGAGCTAGCACTATCCTTTCAGCAGCCAGGCCATCAGATTGAGGGACCTGATATTGGGGTGCAGAAGGGAACCCTGATCCTGAGACAGGAGATCGGGTTGCAACCCCAGAGGGAATGGAGTTTCCACCGCCAACTGCAGCAGAAGTGGAAACCACGGCTGCCTGGGCCATCTGGGGGCTACCAGAATCACCGAGGCCTTGTCCTGGAGAATGAGTTAATTAGGCCTTACCTGCTAATTAGTGTTCCTGAAGGAACGACAGTCCAGTCCCTTTACTTCTGGGTTGCGTAACCCTTCCAGCAGCTTGGAGGCTGAGTCAAACCCTTTTGAGGCTGGATGGGTATAAATACCTCTGGCACCACCCCTAAGCCCCAGTAATCTATTGAAAAAGCAGACTTAACCAACATAATCATTAACTGTAGCAACGTGAAAACAAAAGGGCACTCCATGAAAGATATATATGTAGTAAACTTTGGTTATTTTTTTTTTTTTTTTTTTTTTTTTTAATGAAGGAACAGAGAAGGCCTGTAAGGGCCACAAGCAGGAGGAGAAGGGGGAAAAGGTCTACCTGAGGTTGCCGCATCCTTCCCCGCCCCCCGGCTCCCCGCCCCATGCAAACAAAGACACCTTCCGCCGCTGGCACAGATTCGTAATCGTTCCGCTATATTTACCGTAGCCCGGGTGGGATCAGGGACTGGACTGTCGTTCCTTCAGGAACACTAATTAGCAGGTAAGGCCTAATTAACTCTTCCTTATCGTCACTCCAGTCCAGTCCCTTTACTTCTGGGATGTAACCGAGCAGTTCAAACTAGGGTGGGGTTTGCTAACCCGGAACGAATTACCGCGTCCCCAAAGCTAGCGTCTGCCGACCTCTGCACATCCAGTCTGTAGTGCTTGGTAAAGGTATGCAGGGAGGACCAAGTCGCCGCTCTGCAAATATCTATTGGAGGAACCAGGCTGTATTCAGCCCAGGAGGCGGCCTGCGCCCGGGTAGAGTGGGCCCGCAGGCCTGCTGGGACCTGTTTCCCCTTCAGGATATAGGCAGAAGCAATCGTTTCCCTGATCCATCTGGAGATGGAAGCCTTAGCCGCGGCCTCCCCCTTGTGGGGACCCCCAAACTGGATGAACAAACGTTCAGACCTTCTAAAGAAGGCCGTGCGGGAGAGGTAGCGCTTCAATGCTCTCTGTACATCTAGGCGTCGAAGATTGTCATCCTTCCCTCCCCGCCCGTCGGCTGGGAACGCAGGCAGCGAAACCGGCTGATTCAGATGGAAGGGCGAAATTACTTTTGGAAGGAAGGAAGGGACTGTTTCGTAAGACCACCTTTTCCTTAAAGAAGGAGAGGAAGGGTGGCTGGGAGGACAGCGCCTGAATCTCAGAGACGCGTCTTGCCGAGCAGATGGCTACTAAGAAGACCGTCTTCAATGTCAAATCTTTAAGAGAGGCATCTCTCATTGGTTCGAAAGGTTCTCTGACCAAGGCATTTAATACCAGGTTGAGGTCCCAGGGAGGGATGACTGATCTTTTCTGTGGGCGCAGATGACTAACCGCTCTCAGAAACCTGGTCACGTCCGGGTGGACCCCTAAGGACTTCCCCCGGACCTTGCCTCTGTAGCAAGAGATGGCAGCCAGTTGAACCCGGAGAGAGCTGGGAGCAAGACCCTTCTCAAAACCCGCTTGCAAGAATTCTAGGATCTCTGGGATGGAGGTTGAAAGGGGTTTCTTCCGACGTCCCGTACACCAGGCTTTGAATATGCGCCACCCCTCACATAGGAAAGACAAGTGGAACGCTTTCGCGCGCTCAACAAGGTTGCGATCACTGGACCCGAATATCCCCGCTTTCTGAGCCGCGCCCTTTCAATAGCCAGGCCGTAAGCGAGAATCGATCCACGTGAGGCATCAGTATAGGACCCTGCCTCAGAAGGTCCTTCTTGCAGGGCAGCCGCCACGGCTGGTCGACCGCCAACCTCACTAGGTCCGCATACCAAGGACGGCGAGGCCAATCTGGAGCAATGAGGATGACCAAGCCTTGGTGGGATTCCACTCTCTGAAGAACCCTTCCGATCAAAGCCCACGGTGGGAACACGTACAGAAGACCCCCGGAGGGCCACCTCTGAGCCAGAGCATCCAGGCCTTCGGACATTCTTTCCTTTCTCCGGCTGAAGAAACGATTTGCTTTGGCCGACGAGAACCGGGCCATGAGATCCATGATTGGGGGACCCCAGAGAGACAATCTGGTTGAAGACTCCCTGCTCCAGCTCCCACTCTCCCTGGTCGATCTTGAACCTGCTGAGGTAATCTGCTGTGACGTTGTCTGATCCTGCCACGTGTTGCGCTGAGATGGCCGTCAACCTTGTCTCGGCCCAATGGAACAGACTGGCCGCCTCCTTCTCTAGGGCGGAGCTGCTTGTTCCCCCCTGGCGGTTGATGTAGGCCACCGTGGTGACATTGTCCGAGAGGACGCGGATTGCGTTTCCCCTCACTAGTGGCTCGAGTGCCCTGAGTGCTAGGGCAACAGCTCGTAACTCCAGCCTGTTGATGGACCACTGTGACTCCACCCGGGACCAAAGGCCCTGAGCAAACTGGCCCTGGCAATGAGCTCCCCAGCCCGCTAGGCTGGCGTCCGTTGTTAGCAGAATCCACTGCGGGTTCTCGAGAGGCGTTCCGCATTCTAGGTTCTTCGGGCACCTCCACCAGTGGAGGGCTCTTCTGGTTCGAGGAGCGCAGGGAAGTGGGGTAGACAACGGATGATTCTGAGGAGGCCAACGACGTAACAGGGAACGTTGTAGCGGTCGCATGTGGGCCCTGGCCCACGGAACCACCTCTATTGTCGCAGCCATGGTGCCCAGTAATTGGAGGTAAAGCCACGCTGAGGGATTTCTTCTTCCCAGGAACTGCGATACGAGGGTCCTTAGATCCTTTGCCCGCTTCCGAGGGAGGAACACCTTTCCTTCTCTGGTGTCGAACCTTGCCCCGAGATACTCGAGATTCTGAGTGGGTATCAATTTGCTTTTTGATCGATTGATGATCCAACCTAACTCCTCTAGGACTTCTACTACTCGGGATGTAGCCGAGTGACTTTCCTCTTCTGATTTCGCCCGGATCAGCCAATCGTCGAGGTATGGGTGTACCAGAATTCCTTCCTTTCGCAGGAAGGCGGCGACCACTACCATTACTTTGGTAAAAGTCCGAGGAGCCGTAGCTAAGCCGAAGGGCAGTGCCTGAAATTGGAAATGACCTCTTGGCACTGCGAACCTCAGGAACTGTTGGTGAGAAGTTCGAACCAGAATGTGTAAGTAAGCTTCCGTCAAATCTAGGGAAGTGAGAAACTCCCTGGCCCTTACGGCCGCAATGACTGACTTCAGGGTTTCCATGCGGAAATGGGGAACCTGAGGCAGCGATTGACCTGTTTTAGGTCCAGGATAGGACGAAACAGGCCTTCCTTCTTTGGGACTACAAAATAAATGGAGTACCGACCGGAGCCGCATTGGTCTGGAGGAACGGGAGACACCGCCCCGAGCGCTACAAGCCTTGACAGAGTGTCTTCTATGGCCTCCTCTTTATCGGAGAGCCGCAGGGGGATTGAATAAAGGCCGGAAGAATCTGTTTCCCAAATTCGAGGGCATAACCTTCTCTGATTACTTCCAGGACCCACTGATCGGACGTGACTTGGGTCCAGGCGGGAAGAAATAGCCTCAGACGACCCCCTAAAGGGAGATCGCCCGCCCGGACCCCTTCTATCTCATTGTGATTTCCTAGATCCCGAGAAGGAGGTAGAGGCCCCAAAACCTCTCCCTGCTCCTCGAAACCCCCTAAAGTTTGACCCCCTGGTCGGAAAGCGACCCCTGGAAAAGGGATTTGTCCTGGGAGGCCGAAACCTCCGGGCGTCTCTTGGTTGACTCCGAGATGGAGCTGGGAGGCGAGCCTGCTTCGGCCTGTCCTCCGGAAGCCTGCCTCCCTTGGATTCGCCCAGGTCCTTTACTAACTTCTCCAGGTCCTCGCCGAATAACAATTTCCCTTTAAACGGAAGGCGACCTAAGCGCGCCTTTGAAGAGGAGTCGGCTGCCAAATTGCGGAGCCACAGATAGCGCCTAGCTGCGACTACGGATGCCATGCTCTTAGCTAGGCTCCTGATGAGATCGTACTGACTATCCGCCAGGTAGGCTGCTCCTGACTCCAGTCTAGCTGTCATAGGTTGTACGTCTCCTGCGGTACCCTCAGAAAGTTGAAGCTGTTGGGACCACCTCAGGCAAGCCCGAGCCACCCAGGCCCCTGACACCGAAGCCTGCAAGGCAAGGGCACTAACATCAAAGGCCTGCTTTAGTAATGTGTCTAATTTTCTATCCTGCGCGTCTCTCAGAGCCGCGCTACCTTCTACTGGAATAGTTGTCTTTTTAGTAACTGCAGAAACCGCCGCATCCACCTTGGGAGGCTTCAGCAATTCTCTGTCCGATTCCGGTACCGGATAAAGGCGCGTCATAGACCGCACCCCCCTCAGGGAGGATTCAGGTTGGTCCCACTCTTCTTGAATCATCTGGCGGACGACCCTGTGAATAGGAAATACCTTTTGGGACCTTCTGACCGCTTGGATCAGGGGATCCTCCAGCACTTCCTCCTCTGCTGGAGTGTCCGAAGTCACCTTGAGGACCTTCAGGGACTCATTGATTAAGCCCGGGAGTTCTTCCTGACGGAAGACTCGCACTATGCGGGAATGATCTTCCTCCGGAATCTCTCCTTCCTCCTCCTCATCCCCTATCTCCTTATCGGAGAGCTCCTCCTCCTCCTGCGTGTCATGAGGAGGAGAAGCGGATGGCTCTTCGTTCGCTAGCCTCGCGCGCTTAGAGGGGATGCCGGACTCCTGGGGAATGGGCTTCCCTGGGTTCAGCACCAAGGCTTCCTTCCTGAGTTTTGGACTCCTGCCCCAGCCCCTGCTTGCGCATGCAGTAGGCTTTGTGCAGCAGGAGGACGAATTCTGGAGAGAACAGATCACTGGGGCCCTCTTCCTCAAGGACCGAAGAGGGGGGGGGCAGGGATGGAGCGGGGAATTCATGGGCCGCGGCCGGAGGGATGCAGGTCTCTCCCTCTTCCCGATGTTCCACTGAATCCTCATTAGATTGAGGCGTGGACAATTGGATGCCTTGTTCCACAGAGGCAGCTTCTGCAGCGCAACCCCTGCAGATCCCTGTCTCTGAGGCGGTGCCCCTGCGGACACCACAAGACGGGCACCGCAGCTTAGACATTGCTGAGTTAAAAACCTTGCAAATAAAGGAACTGAACCAAATAAGGCAAACAAATTAAATAAAAAGGGGAGCAAAATTAACAGGGATCCCCCAAAGCACCCTCCTGAGTAGCAGTTGTGGCCTGCAGCAGGGCCCAAACTTATTCCCCCCACACCCCCCGAAGCAAACCTAAAAGTAACTTAAATAAATTAAATTAAATGGATGTCCGCTCCAAAGCATAAATATATATCCATATAGGAGCAAAGGAGCCCCTTGTACTTGCGTTTTGTCGCGCTGACCTCCGGGGCTGCAGGAAATGCTCTCCGCGGTATTACATGTGGCTGGACCTCAGCCACGTGGAGAGCAGGCCGGGACAGCAGGCCAGGACCCGGGAGTCGGCTCGCACCGCTGACCCCGCAAAAATTGCCGGGTGAAAATTCTCCAGCCGGCTGCAACCACCGACCACTCCCGGGCTGCTTCGCCAAGCCGGGAGGGAGGAGGGACGGCGCTTTGAGGCCTCAAGCGCTCAGCCGCCTAAGGGCTTCGGCGCGAGGCGGACGGGTCCGTTGCCGAGGTCGGAGAGCCGGGGGAGCTCAAGAAACCCGCGGTTCACCTCCTGCCGTCGGCAAACCTCTTCGGTGCGCTAGCACCTCTCCCACCGGTAAGGAGGCCTTGCAAGCAGAGTTCTACCGCCGGAGAAGGGAGTGAGGGGGGGGGGGAGGGAGAAAGGAGCAGAAAAATTTAAAGGAGCACTACCAAACAAGGAACTTAGAAATTAAAGAAATAAATCAGGTAAAAATCATTAAATTAAATAAATAAATAATCAAACTTAAATGAAAAGGACTAAAGGGAGACTCCAGTAAGCCCTTGGCTTACGGAACCCTCCAGCTGCTTGGAGGCTGAGATTACTGGGGCTTAGGGGTGGTGCCAGAGGTATTTATACCCATCCAGCCTCAAAAGGGTTTGACTCAGCCTCCAAGCTGCTGGAAGGGTTACGCAACCCAGAAGTAAAGGGACTGGACTGGAGTGACGATAAGGAACTTGAACAGAGTTTGGGCCACCAGGGGTGTGGGAGGAAACGCATACAGGAGGCCCGTAGACCAAGAGATCAGAAAAGCATCTGCTGCCATTCTCAGGGGGTGCGGCTGTCTGAAGCAAAACCTGGGCAGTTGATGGTTTTGTGGACTGGCAAAGAGATCAATGGACGGCAGTCCCCAGCGGAGGAAGATCTGCTGGACCACCCATGGCTTCAACTGCCATTCGTGAGGCTGGAGAATCCTGCTTAGCTTGTCTGCTAGGAAATTCTCTTGACCAGGTAGATAAACTGCTTTGAGAAACATGCCTTGTTTTACTGAAAAGGAGCAAAGGGCCAGCGCCTCTTGACATAGGAGCCTGGACCCCGTGCCCCCTTGCTTGTTCACATAGAACACTGCCACCTGATTATCCGTCTGAACCAAAACAAACAGACTGGTGAGAGAGGGCATGAGAAAAAGTCTGTAGAGCTAAGCAGATTGCTCGCAGCTCCAAAAGATTGATCTGCTGCATGGCCTCCCAATGGGACCAGAGGCCTTGAGTGCACGTGCCCTGGCAATGTACACCCCAGCCCTTTAAGGAAGCATCGGTCGTCAGCACCCTTGTGTGTGCTGGAGCCTGAAAAGGTACCCCCATGAGAAGGTTTGGGAGATGTAGCTACAACTGTAAGCAGTCCAAAAGTGGTTTGGACACCTTTACTCTGTCTTGGAGGTCGCCTGTGGTCTGCGCCCACTGAGCTCTGAGGCACCACTGAGCAGCCTGCATGTGCAGACGGGCATTTGGAGTCACACGCACAGTGGATGCCATATGGCCCAGAAGTCGCAGGTACTGCCTGGCGGAGACCTGAGAATTGCTTTGGAACTGGTTTACCAACTCCATCAATCTGTGGGCCCTATCCTCGGGCACGTAAGCTCTTGCCTGAAGGGTGTCTAGTCTCGCCCCTATAAACTCTAGGTTCTGAGAGGGGAGCAAAGTGGACTTTGCGTAGTTTATGGCAAAGCCCAGATGCTGAAGAGGAGAGACAGTGCGAAGAGTGGCCTGTCGGGCCTCCTGGAGTGAATGGCCCCTGATTAGCCAGTCGTCTAGGTACGGAAAGACAAAAATCCCCTGATTCCTGAGAAAAGCCGCCACCACCGCCAGGCATTTTGTTAAAACTCTGGGGGCAGAGGTTAGGCCAAAGGGAAGTACCCTGTACTGAAAATGGTTTCCTCCCACCACAAAGCGTAGTTACTCACCTCTAACAGGTGTTCTCCAGGAGCAGCAGGAATCAGTCCTCACATATGGGTGACGTCGGCGCCGACGGAGCCCTCGCGGAGCAATTTTCCCCAGCTTTCAAAGAAAGCCTTTGGGAATTGCAGCGCGCATGCGCGGTCCTCTTCCCGCCCAAGGGTGCCATCTTGCTCAGTCAGATGACATAGCTAAAAGACAGCAAAAATTAGCAAAAACGAAAGCATATAACTGCAACTCCAAGGGGAGGGAGGGAGGGTTGTGAGGACTGATTCCTGCTGCTCCTGGAGAACACCTGTTACAGGTGAGTAACTACGCTTTCTCCAGGACCAAGCAGGAAGTCAGTCCTCACATATGGGACTCCCAAGCTTAAGGCTACCGGAGACCCTAAGCACAAAAAATGAGCTCCCTCAAGGTCAGTAGCACAGAAGGAAGGAATCTTCTCTGAATATGTCTCCAACCGGTAGCCCAACATCCGGGACAGAGGGTAGGAGTTGCCTATACCTCGAAGAGGTTACGGAGGACTGCCTGTCCGAAAGCACTGTCCCTGCGGGACTCCCTCTCCAGGCAGTAATGGGCTGCAAAAGTCTGGCTTGAAGACCAAGTAGCGGCCCGGCAGATGTCTGCCAATGGAACACAGCGGAGGTAAGCTACCGACGTAGCCTTCGCCCGAACACGATGAGCTGTGACTCTACCTTCCAGCACGAGACCGGCTGCCTCGTAAGCCCAAGCGATACAGTCCGCAATCCAGATGGACAGAGAGACAGGGAGCCCCAACTTGTTGGGGTCATAAGACACGAAGAGCTGAACAGTCCTTCGGTGCTCCCGTGTACGGTCAAGGTAGAAGGTCAACGCCCTTCTACAGTCCAGGGTATGCAGGACCATTTCAGCTCGGCTGGAGTGCGGCCTGGGAAAGTAGGTCGGAAGTACCACCTCCTGGTTGATGTGAAAAGGGGAAACCACTTTGGGAAGAAACTTAGGGTGAGTCCGTAGGACTACCCGGTTCTTGTAGAACCTAGTGTAAGGAGGATCAGAAACCAGGGCCTGCAGCTCACTAACGCGTCTAGCAGAAGTGAGGGCTACCAAGAACAAGGTTTTCCATGAAAGAAAACGTAGCGGACAGGTAGCCATAGGCTCAAAAGGCAGACAGGTAATCCGCTGCAAAACCACATTAAGATCCCAGTCCGGGGCTGGCGGGCGCAAAGGTGGCTTAAGGAGAAGGAGGCCTCTGAGAAACCGAGCCACCAGAGGGTGGCTGGAAAGAGGTCTACCATCCACCGGCATGTGATGCGCAGAAAGAGCACTGAGGTGGACCTTGACCGAGTTGGACTTAAGTTCAAGGTTAGAGAGAGAGAGCAAGTATTGCAAGACCACTGATGCTGAACAGGAGAAAGGATCTTGAGACTGCTGAGTACACCAGACGGAGAACCGACGCCACTTGAGAGCGTAGGCCTTTCGGGTGGAGGGCCTCCTGGAGGCCAAGACGACCTCTTCCACATCTGGAGGTAGCTGCAGAGGAGCAAGGACTACCCTTTCAGCAGCCAGGCCATCAGATGAAGGGACCGGAGATTGGGGTGTAGGAGAGTCCCCTGATCCTGCGACAGGAGGTCGGGCTGAAATCCCAGTGGAAGAGGAGTGTCTACCGCTAGCTACATCAGAAGCGGGAACCAAGGTTGTCTCGGCCACCGGGGAGCCAATAGGATCATCGATGCTTTGTCTCTGAGAACCTTGAAGAGCGTCCGAGACACCAGTGGCATGGGAGGAAAGGCATACAAGAGGCCGGTGGACCATGGAATTAAAAAAGCATCCGCCGCTATCCGGAGAGGATGCGGCTGTCGAGAGCAGAATCTGGGCAGCTGCCGGTTCAGAGGACTGGCAAACAGATCCATGGTGGGGAGGCCCCACTTGAGAAAGATCCGCTGAACCACCAGCAGATCTAACCTCCACTCGTGTGGCTGGAGGATCCTGCTGAGCTTGTCGGCCAGGTAATTTTCTTGACCTGGGAGATAGACAGCTCTGAGGAGGATGCCCTGGCGGACTGCCCAAGAGCATAGCCATTGCGCCTCCTGACAGAGGAGGAAGGAGCCTGTTCCGCCTTGTTTGTTTACGTAGAACATGGCAACCTGGTTGTCCGTCTGTATCAGCAGCGACTGGTGGGACACCAGGTGAGAGAAGGCTTTGAGCGCTAGGCGGATGGCTCTGAGCTCCAGGAAGTTTATCTGTTGAGCAGACTCCCAAGGAGTCCAGAGTCCTTGAGTACATGAACCTTGGCAATGTGCTCCCCAACCCAGGAGGGAAGCATCGGTCGTTAGGACCTGAGAATGTGGAGGGGGCTGAAAAGCCACTCCTAGCACTAGGTTGGGTAGATGAAGCCACCATCGCAGAGAGGAGACCAGCTGGTCGGAGATCTGCACAGAGTCTGCTAGGCTCCCCATGGCCTGATGCCATTGATTGCGAAGGCACCACTGAGCAGGACGCATGTTCAGTCAGGCATTGGGGGTCACATGGACCGTGGAAGCCATATGGCCGAGCAGTCGCAGAAAGTGCCTGGCTGAGACCAGCGCATTGCTGTGAAAGTGGCCGGCGAGATCCATTAGCTGCCTGGCCCTGTCCAGAGGGAGGAAGGCCCGCGCCTGAAGTGTGTCCAACCTGGCGCCGATGAACTCGAGATTTTGAGAGGGGAGCAAAGTGGACTTTGCGAAGTTTATGACAAAACCCAAGTGCTGGAGCAGAGCCACAGTGTGATGAGTGGCTTTAGCGGCCTCTGGTGAAGATGGGGCTCTGATGAGCCAGTCGTCCAGGTATGGGAACACAAACCAGACCTTGCAGTCTCAGATAGGCCGCCACCACTGCGAGGCATTTGGTGAACACCCGGGGTGCGGAGGATAGGCCAAAGGGCAGCACTCTGTACTGGTAATGATTTCCTCCCACAACAAATCTGAGATATTGTCTGTGGTCCGGATGAATGAGGATATGATTATACGCATCTTTCAGATCCAAGGAGCATAGCCAGTCTCCCTGCTGGAGGTAGGGCAGCAGGATTCCAAGGGTAAGCATCTTGAACTTTTCCTTTGCAAGGAACTTGTTGAGGTTTCGCAAGTCCAGGATGGGTCTGAGGCCTCCTGTTCTTTTTGGAATCAGGAAGTACCTGGAGTAAAACCCTTGGCCCCTCAGGTGGTGGGGCAGGGTTCCACGGCTTGTTCCTGAACAAGACTTGCTAACTCCTGAAGGAGTAAGTCCCTGTGCAAAGGTAGTCTGGGAGGCTCCCCTGGAAAGTAGGAGGGAGGTACCTGGTGAAAGTGAAGAAGATAGCCCTTTTGAACTATGTGAAGTACCCAGGTATCTGTGGTGATGTTGGACCACCTTTGGGCAAAGTGGACCAGCCGGCCTCCTGTGCTGAGAGAAACCAGCTGAGGGGGAGAGGCTATGCTGAGGAAGTCAAAAACACCCACCCTGCTGAGCAGGGGCCGGTGGTGCAGGCTTGGGGGCTTGCTGCCTACGGGACCCATTACCCCGTCCCTTGGCCTGCTTGCCCTGTGGGGGAGCTGCTGAGGCCTGATACTGAGGGTAGTATTTATAGGCAGCACCTTTCCTCGGGTAAAAGGGCTTTTTCCCCGAGGCCTTCTTCTTTTGAGAAGGGGCAGAGGTCTTCCTTGAGAGACGAGTCCTGGTGAGAGTCTCCGTCTCGATTTGTGCAGCCTTCTCATCCATGGGCTTGCCAAAGAGGTTATCACCTCGTCAGGGGACATCGACCAACTTGTCCTGTACCCAGGGCTCGAGGTCGGACATCTGAAGCCAAGCCTGGCGGCGTCCACCGATGCCGGCCGCAGCTACTCAAGCCGAAGCCTCAAAACCATCATAGGCTGCTCGAGATATAAACTTGGAGCACTCTCGAATACCAGTAGACAAGGATTGGAACCTCTGCAAAGGTTCGTCGGAGAGACCAGCAGAGAACCCGGCTATTTCCTTAGCCAGGTCTCGAAGATACATGCCCATGTAGAACTGGTAAGTCTGGACTCGACAAGCAAGCATAGAGCCCTGGAAGCACTTCCTACTGAGGGCATCCAGGCTTCGGGCTTCCCTACCAGGGGGCACCGAGGAGTGCATTTTTTGACTCTTAAGTCTATGCATGGCCGATTCCACCACCATGGAATGGTGCGGTAGTTGTGCCTTTTGGAAGCCGGGGCTCTTGCGGACTCGATAAATGGAATTGACCCGCTTGCTTAACACCGGCAACGATGCCGGGTTCTCCCACATGCGGAAGAGAAGTCATTCCAGCATCGGAGGAACCGGTACAATAAAGGCCTCCTTCGGGGGAGAGTCATATTGGAGGGCATCGAGTTCTTCGACTCGAGGTTCCTCCTCGGGATCCGCGGGGAAGGCCAAGGCCTTGGCCATATCCCTCACGAAGTCCGAGAAACGGGTATCCTCCGGGGGGGACCGTCTCCGAGGTTCGGACTCGGGGGAGTCCGAAGGGACACACCGAGTCCGAAAGGAACCAGGTGACTCTTCGTCCTCAGATTCCCGGGCCGACTCCTCGGAGGAGGAGTCGAGCGGCTCCGGTTGGGCGGGCACCGATGCTATCCGCTCCGACGCCGAGGGAGTCGGCATAGACGACCGCGGTCCCAAACGGGAGGCCGAAGGAGACCTCGACCGAGGATCGACTCGAGCCCTCATGGACTCGAGGATCGGCTCGGTCTCTGGGGTCGATTTGGAGGTCGACGTCCCGGCGGTCAGGGCAGAAACACCGGCGAGGCCAGCGATCAATACCTGCTGCTGGTCCATGAAGGCAGTCAGACTGCTCTCCAAGGCCGTCAACCTGAGTCCGAGCTCAGGAGACCCAGCAGCCCCCGACTCGGGCCCCGACGACGTCGGGTCCTTCGGAGGCGAGTCAACGAGGACAACAGTACTCACGTGAGCGGGCAAGTCCACCTTGAGTCGAGGATGTTTTGACGGCCTCTCCATCTCCGAGGACCCGGGACGGGAATCGGGGCTATGCGACCTGGCCCTCGAGGAACCAGGAGCGTCCACCGATCCCACCCTCGCGGGTTTCTTCTTCCGATGATGTTCCCGGGTAGGAGACCCCCTTTCAGAGGAACTTCGACGATGCTCAGGACCAGAGTCCCGAGACGTCGAAGCCTCTGACGGGGTCCGAGCCCGGCCGGAGTCAGAGAAGATACGCTCCCGCTGATGCTGCCGACTTCTCAACGCTTTTGAGGACATTTTGCCGCATGGCCCACAGATCATGGAGTCATGATCGGGTCCGAGGCAGCGGAGGCAGAAGTCATGAGTGTCTGTAAGAGACATGAGTTTCTTACAGAGATCACACTTTTTAAAGCCGCTGGCAGCCATCGGAGGAAAAAGGGCCCCTGAGAGGTCGAAGGACCGGGCTGCCAGGGAAAAAAGGAAAAAGGCGCGAAATCTGTCACGAAGGACAAAAAACCGAAAAATAAGGAACGGACTCGCAACCGGCGTCGCGAGTCCGGGCGGGAAAAGAACCGGCGTCGAACCGAAGAAAAAAGAGAAAAATAGAGAAAAAAAAATCAACTTTTCGGCGGGGATTCACAGACAACGTCTGTAGGGCTCCGCGGAAAAAAGAAGACTGAGCAAGATGGCACCCTTGGGCGGGAAGAGGACCGCGCATGCGCGCTGCAATTCCCAAAGGCTTTCTTTGAAAGCTGGGGAAAATTGCTCCGCGAGGGCTCCGTCGGCGCCGACGTCACCCATATGTGAGGACTGACTTCCTGCTTGGTCCTGGAGAAACATGAGATATTGTCTGTGGTCTGGATGAATGAGGATGTGAATATAAGCATCCTTTAGGTCTAAGGAGCATAGCCAGTCTCCCTGCCGGAGGTAGAGCAGCAGTATCCCAAGGGTAAGCATCTTGAACTTTTCCCTCTCCAGAAACTTATTTAGGTTTCGCAAATCTAGGATAGGCCGGAGGCCTCCTGTCCTTTTTGGTACCAGGAAGTACCTAGAGTAGAAGCCTTGCCCTTCCAGGTGGTGAGGCACCTGTTCCACCGCCTGTTCCTTTAGAAGACTTGCCAACTCCTGAAGGAAAAGATTTCTGTGTCGAGGGAGTCTTGGAGGCTCCCCTGGATAGGAGGGGGGTAGCTGGTGGAAATGGAGCATATAGTCCTTCTGGACTATGCTCAGTATCCTGATATCCCCTGTGATGGCTGGCCACCTGTAGGCGTACAGGGTCAGCCGACCTCCTGTACTGAGTGGAGCCAGCGGTGGAGAAGAGGCTATGCTGTGGGAGTCAAAACCCCGCTCCCTGCTGTGCAGGAGCCAGAGCTGGCAGCTTGGGGGTCTTCTGCCTACGGGGCCCATGCTCCTGCCCCTTGGCCTGCTGACCCTGTTGGGGAGCTTGAGAGGCCTGATAGTGAGGGTAGGATTTGTAGGCAGCACCCTTCCTTGGGAAAAAGGGCTTCTTTCCCGAGCCCTTCTTTTTTTGAGAAGGGGCAGAAGTCTTTCTGGACAGCCTTGTCCTGGTGAGAGTCTCGGTCTCGATTTTTGCAGCCTTCTCCATCATGGGCTTACCAAATAGGTTGTCACCTCGGCAGGGGACATCGACCAACTTGTCCTGCACCGATGACTCCAGGTCCGATGACTGTAGCCAGGCCTGATGGCATGCACTGATGCCGGCCATGGCTACCCGGGCTGAAGCCTCGAAGCCATCATAGGCTGCTCGAGAGATAAACTTCGAGCACTCTCGGATCCCTGTAGACAAGGCCTTGAACCTCTGCAAGGATTCCTTGGAGAGGCCAGCTGAGAACCCGGCAATCTCCTTTGCCAGGTCCCATAAGTGCATGCCCATGTACAGCTGGTAAGTCTGGACATGGCAAGATAGCATAGAGCCCTGGAAGCACTTCCTACCGAGGGCATCCAGGTTCCGGGCCTCCCGGCCGGGGGGCACCACAGAGTGCATCTTCTGACCCTTCAGGCGGTGCATGGCCGATTCCATAACCATGGAATTGTGCGGTAGCTGCACCTTTTGGAACCCAGGGCTCTTACGGACTCGATAAATGGAATTGACCCCTTTGCTAAGAACCGCCGCCGAGGCCGGTGCCTCCCACATATGGAAGAGCAGCTGTTCCAGCATCGGGGAACCGGTACAGTAAAGGCTTCCTTCGGAGGAAAGACATACTGGAGGGTATCGAGCTCCTCGGCTCGAGGCTCCTCCTCGGCATCTGCAGGGAATGCCAAAGCCTTGGCCATGTCCCTTACGAAGTCTGAGAACCGGGTGTCGTACGGGGGGGGGGGGGCCTTCTCCGAGGCTCGTACACCAGTGAGTCCGAAGGGACGCACCAGGTCCGGAAAGTGTCCGGAGACTCCTCGTCCTCTGTCTCCCACGCCGACTCCTCCGAGGAGGAGTCGAGCAGCTCCAGCCGGGTGGGCTTCAGTGCCACCCGCCCCGACACCGAGGGCACCGGCATCGACGACCTCTGCCCCACACGGGAGGTCGATGGGGACCTTGACCGAAGATCGACTCAAGACTTGATGGACTCGAGGATCGGCTCGATCTCCGGGGTCAACTTAGACGTCGAGGTCCCGGTGGTCGGGGCAGATGCACCGGTCAGACCAGCGATCAGCACCCGCTGCTGGCAGCCAAGCTGCTCTCCAAGGCCGTCAAACTGAGTCCAAGCTCAGGAGACCCAGCAGCCTCCGACTCGGGCCCCGACAGCATCGGGCCCGACATCGGCTCTCCCGGAGGAGAGTCCACGAGGACAACAGAACTCACGTGACTCAGGGACTCCGGCTCCATACGAGTTAGCTTGGACGGCCTCTCCGAATCCGAGAGCCCGGGGCGGTGGTCAGGGCTACGCAACCTGGCCCTCGAGGACCCAGGAGCTTCCACCAACTCCGCCCTCACGAGCTTCTTCTTTCTTTTGTGCTTCCGGGTGGGAGACCCCCTTTCAGAGGAACCACGACAGTGCTCGGGTTCCGACTCCTGAGATGTCGAGGCCTCTGACGAAGTCCGGACCCAGCCAGATGCGGACTCTGAGAAAATTCTCTTACGTTGATGCGGACGGCTCCGAAGCGCCTTTGACGACATTTTGCCGCACAGGCCAGCGGGTCATAGTCGGGCCCGAGGCATCGGCAGCAGCAGTCATGTGTATCGGTGAAAGACATAGGTTTCTTGCACTGATCACATTTTTTGAACCCGCTGGCAGCCATCAGGGGAAAAAGGGCCCCTGCAAGGTCAAAAGACTGGGCTGCCAGTGAAAATAACAAAGAAGGCGCAAACGCTAGTCACGAAGAACAAAAAACGAAAAAAGAATACAGGACTCGATACCGGTGTACCGAGCCCAGGCGGGAAGGGGAACCAGTGTCGAACCGGATCAGAAAAAAGCAAAAATCTACTTTTACCGGGTGACACGAACTGACGTCCGTTGGGCTCCGCGGAAAAAGAAAGACTGAGCAAGATGGCATCCTTGGGCGGGAAGGGGACTGCGCATGCGCGCTGTATTCCCAAAGGCTTTCCTTGAAAGCTGGGGAAATGCTCTGCACGAGGGCTCCGTCGACACCAACGTCACCCATATGTGAGGACTGACTTCCTGCTTGGTCCTGGAGAATATGTGTATATGCATCCTTTAGATCTAGAGAACATAGCCAATCCTGACTCCGAGTGTAAGGAAGAAGTGTTCCGAGGGAGATCATCTTGAATTTTTCTTGGAACAGATACTTGTTCAACTCTCTGAGGTCCAGTATGAGTCTGTATCCCCCTGTCTTCTTCGGAATGACGAAGTAGGG
Organism: Ichthyophis bannanicus; assembly: GCA_033557465.1. Taxonomy (NCBI): domain Eukaryota; kingdom Metazoa; phylum Chordata; class Amphibia; order Gymnophiona; family Ichthyophiidae; genus Ichthyophis; species Ichthyophis bannanicus. The sequence continues at coordinate 290,080,839 of CM066031.1, read as the reverse complement.
GGAGTAGAAACCCATGCCCTGTTGGGATATAGGTACCTCTTCTATTGCCCCTTGAGCAAGTACTGAGATGAGCTCTTGACACAAGAGTGGTAAAGGGGCCCTGAGAATTGAACTGTCTTGTGATGGTGGGAGGGGGCAAACTGTGAAAATGGAGTTTGTACCCCTCTGTTACAAGAGAGAGAGTCCAATGCTCTGATGTTATCTGTTCCATCTTTCGGCAAAATGACAGAGTCTGCCTGAGATGGTGAGAGGCTCTGGACCCTTCAGGGGCAGGATGACTAAGTTCTCTAGGAAGTAGTCAAAGCCCCTGAGGAGGCTGTGTCTGCTGAGCTGGTTGAGCTCTGGGGACTTGGGCCTTCCTCTGCTGTCTGGGTTGCTACTGCCCTTTTTGGGAAGCATGAACTGGGCAGTGGACAGCCTAGGTGTAAGATGGATAGAATTTCTTTTTCTTGTTAAAAAAAGGGTTTCTTAACTGTCTTTTTCTTAGCTGGGTTGACTGTGGTCCTTGATAATCTGTTCAAGGTGGTGTTTTCGGACTCAAGCTGATTACATTTGTCCTGCCAATCCTTGCCAAAGAGGTTTTCTCCTGTGCAAGGAATATTCCCCAGCTTGTCTTACACCCATTGTTCTAAATCAGATGCTTGTAACCAGGCAATGCAACGTGCACCGATGGAGATAGCAGAGGTTCTGCTAATGCACTCAAAGGAATCAAAGGTTGCACGGTACATGAACTTAGAAACATTCTGGGCATGTCTGACCAGAGTGAGAAAGTCAGCCCTCTTGTCTTCGGGAAGAAGTGGAGCCATGAGTTCCAAGTCTCTGGTAATCTCCCGAAGATACATACCCATAAAAAGTATGTAAGAGCTTATTCTAGCTGATAGCATCAAGGACTGAAAGCATCGACGCCCAAAAGCATTGAGCGTTCTCGATTCACGACCTAGAGGGTTGGATGAATGCGTCTTAGCACTCTTGATCCCACACATTGCCTATTCCACTACCATGGAATGGTGTGGTAATTGTTTTTTTTGGAAACTGGGACATCGTGGTACCCGGTACATTGTATCGAGTCTCCGAGAATGTGGAGACACTGTTAAAGGTGTTTCCCACATTCTAAGCATGAGATCATGCAAAATTCAGTGAATGGGAAGGGTGGCAGCCTCCTTAGGAGCTGCCGGATACTGAAGAATTTCCAACTCTTCAGCTCTCGGTTCCTTCTTAGGGGTCACGGTGATCGAGAGTCCCCTTGCTACATCCCGTATGAAGTCCTGAAAGGAGATGTCCTCCAGGGGAGACATCCGATGCTGTGGCGAAGGAGAGGGATCATCCAGAAGAACCACCCCGGTACCGACAGAGTCATCGGAATCAGAGGATTCAAAGTATTGTCGGGCTGGATGTTCTTGTATTGCTTGTCGATGGTATCGATTGAAGTCGGCATTGGACTGCCTCGATACCAGACTCTCGATGCCGGAGACCGATTCCAGGGCCGGCATGGGAGGAAGCATGGAGAGAGGTACATCGGTCAATGCAGGTACTGATATCGGTACGGACAACTGCGTCGATTGAAGCGGCTTTAGCGGTACCGAGGCTGCTAAAAAAGCCGCAAGACTGCGCTCAATGGCCAGGATACGTTGATCCATGGAGCCTGCCGATGTCTGGATGTCGGTACCGGTGGAGCAGGCCACGACACCAGAACATGGAACTAAGAGTTCTCCAGAGGTGGAAGCTTCGGGAACATCCTGGAAGCCCGTTAATGCTTTGGAGGCCAGAGCCTCACGCCGGGGTTGTTTGGCCGGTGTGTTTTCCTCGAGGGTAACGCTAGTAGCATCTCGATGCTTAGAAGGAGATCTACCCTTTGAGGACCGGCCGGTCTTGGAAAACCTAGGTTTGGTTACCTGAGATCTGTGGGAGAAATATGAAGCCCTGGACGACGTCGATGCAACAGACATTGCATCCGAGGCAAAGAGGGTGCCGAGTTTTGCAGCTCTGTTATGCAGGCCTCTCTTGGTCATCTTTCTACAAAGGAGACATTCTGATGGTAAATGGTCGGGACCTAAACATTTGAGACATCAATCATGGGTGTCGGTAGCAGAAATTGTACCGCTACACTTTGAGCATTTTTTGAAACCACTAGATGGTTTCTCCATTTTGGAAGAAAAGAGGGCCTAGTGCCCAAAATGGCGCCTGGCACCAAGAGGGGACAGAACCTCCAAAAAATAAGATTTTCTGCAGTGACAGGGTTTGCTGCCTGTCGGCTCCGCAGAAAACGAAAAACTGAAGAGGGAGAGTTGGAAAGGCAGGAAGGCAGTGGCGCAGGCGCAGTGGGATGCTCCCAAAAGCTTTCCTATTGGACGCTGGGAGCGTTCCCGCACAGGCTCCATTGGTACCGACAATAACCATATGTGAAGACTACATTCCGGCTTGTACCTGGAGATCAGGTGTTCTCCAGGGGTAGCAGGAATCATTCCTCACATATGGGTAATGGTGCTGATGGAGCCCTCATGGTAACCTCTTCCCAGCTTTCAAAGAAAGCCTTTGGGAGACGTACCATGCATGCGTGGTCTGCTTCCTGCCTAAGGGTGCCATATTATTATTATTTATTTATTTATTTATTTAGCTGTATTTATATCCCGCTTTTCACCGGGTCAAAGCGGTCAATTGGGGGATACATTTAACACAAGGGGATATGAGACACATACACTAATACTTACAGGGAACATGGGCAATGGAGGGTTAAGTGGCTTGCCCAAGACCACAAGGAGTGCCTACAGGACTAGAAATCCCAGTCCCTCTGGCCTGAGATTGCTGTCCCCAGGTGGGACTTGAACCCCCGGCCCTCTGGCCTGAAGTACCTTGTCCTAACCACTAGACCACTCCTCCCTATCTTGCCTCAGTCAGATAATATAGCACAAGGCAATATAGCCATCTTGCCTCAGTCAGATAAAATAGCACAAGGCCATCTTGCCTCAGTCAGATAATATAGCACAAGGCAGCAAATAAGAAGCAACTCTAAAGGGAGGGAGGGTTATAATGACCGATTCCCGCTGTCCCCGGAGAACGCCTGTTACAGGCGAGTAATTACACTTTCTCCGGGAATAACTAGGAAGTCAAGTCCTCACATATGGGACTCCCCAGCTACAGGCTACCAAAAAAACCTGTAAAAAGCCATGGGTGACCAGAAAAGGTGAACCCTGAGAAGCAGCAACTGAGTTGAGACAACAGCCAAAGTGTCCAGCGAGGAACCAGTTCTCCAGTAGTCTGAACACATAGAAGGGCAGGAGTTGCCTTACACCCCAAACAAATGACAGAGTACTGCCTGGCCGAAGGCGCTGCCCTGGCAGGACTCCCTCTCCAAGCTGGAGAACAGGGCCTGCTTACAGTCGAGAGCATGGACAGCAACCGCAGGGAAGCATGTGGGTAGCACCACCAGCCAGTTGAGGTGGAATGGAGACACCACCTTTGGGAGAAACTTAGGGTGCATGCGGAGCACGACCCTGTTATTGTAGTACCTTGCATAAGGTGGATGAGCCACCAGGGCCTGGAGCTCGCTGACCCCTGCAAGCTGAGGTAAGCACCAGAAGGAAGACCACCTTCCAGGAGAGATACTTGAGGAGACACAAACTGAAAGGCTCGAACAGTGGCGCAGTGAGTTTCAAAAGAACTACGTTGAGGTACCACTCCACCGCCGGGGGGTGGACAAGTGTCTTAGAGAATAGTAGGCCCCTCAAGAATTGTATTACAAAGGGCTGGGCGGAGAGGGGCTTGCCCTTGACAAGATGGTGCGCTGAAAACACTCAGAGGTGAACTCTGACGGAGCTGGACTTCAGTCCTACCTTTGACAGGTGGAACAGGTACTGGAATACCAGGTGGACCTAACAGGGGAAGAGTTTAACCTAACTCTCCACGCACTAGACCGAGAACCTTCACCGCCTGAAGGCGTAGGCCCAGAGGGTGGAAGGTTTGTGTGATGCCAAGAGAACTGCTTTTACTTCAGAGAGGCCAAAGCTACCCTTTCAGCAGCCAAGCTGTCAGAGATAGGGACCCCAAGTTGGGGTGCAGTCTTCCTGCAAGAGCAGGCCCAGGTCACACCCCAGAGGGATTGGGAGTATGAATGTGGCCCTGTCGAGCTGGACCTTGAACAGGGTTTTGGTGATCAGGGAAGGCACAGAAGAGGCCCTCCGTCCATGGGATGAGAACGCATCTGCCGCTATCCACGAGGGGTGCAGCTGCCCAGAGCAAAAGCGGGACAATTGGGCATTGGTAGGGCTGGTGAAGAGGTCCATCTGTGGGAACCCCCAGAGACGGAACAGTTGACTCACCACATTGGGGTCTAGTAGTCACTCATGCGGTTGGAGGACTCGGTTGAGCTGGTCTACCAGGAAGTTGTCCTGGTCTGGGAGGGTAGACTGCACACAGGAGCATCCCACTGCTGCTGGCAAAGGAGTAGAGGCTCACTGCCTCTTGGCACAGAGGGAATAACCCCAACCCTCCCTGCTTGTTGATGTAAGACATCACCACCTGGTTGTCGGTCTGGATCAGAACCATTTGATGTTGAAGGTGGTGTTGGAAAGCCCAGAGAGCAACAGCTAACACTCGGAGTTTCAGAAGGTTGATCTGCTGAAGGCTCTCCTCCTGTGACCAGCAGCCCTGAGTGGGGAGGTTGTCACAATAGGCTCCCCATCCCAATATGGAGGCATCCATGGTGAGGATCATCTGAAGGACAGAAGCCCGGAAGGGCATTTCAGCCTGCAGGTGCTAGAGCTGCTGCCACCAGCTGAGGGCCAGAGAGCGGGTCATGACCACTGTCCCATAGGCGTCCAGTTGCTTGTGACCACTGGGAGCTGAGAGCCCACTGGGCCAGCAGCATGTGTAGATGGGCGTCCGGGGTGATGTGCAGACAGGCATCTGGGATGCCATGCACCGTGGATGCCATGTGGCCCAGAAGGCAAAGCATGAGGCAGGCAGAAGCCAAAGGTTGACCCTGGATGTGCCCTGCAAGTGCCTGGAGGAAGGAAGGCCTTGGCCTGGATGGTGTACAGCATTGCCCCTATGAACTCCAGGCACTGTGTTGGCTAGAGATGGGACTTTGACAAAGCCCAAGTGTTCTAGAATGAAGATGGTGGGGGCCATTGCCTGATGAGCTTCTGCGGTGGTGCCGCCGTTTATGAGCTAGTTATCCAGGTACAGAAAGACGAACACCTTTTGGAGATGCAGGAAGTTGACGACCACTGCCAAGCACTTGGTGAAGACCCTTGAGGCGGAGGCCAGACCAAAGGGGAGAACACTGTATTGATAACGGCAGCCTCCCACCATGAAGTGAAGGTACTGCCCGTGAAGGGGTGAATAAGTATGTGTGTGTAGGAATCCTTTAAATCCAAGGAGAATAGCCATTCTCCCTGCTGAAGATATGGCAGCAATGTTCCAAGGGAGAATATCTTGAATTTCTCCCTCACCAGGAACCTGTTGAGGTCTCAAAGGTCTAGGAATAGGCTGAAACCCCTCAATCCTTTTGGCTACCAGGAAGTAATGGGAGTAGAGCCCCATGCCCATGAGTTTGAGGGGGACTGGTTCCATCACCCTGTCTGCCAAGAGGTTTGCGAGTTCCTGCAGAAGCAGATCCCGGTGAAGGGGATGCATCAGGAGCTCTCCTGGCAACAATGGTGGAGGCATCTGTTTGAGGTGAAGGAGGGGTACCTCCTTCATCACCTGTAAAGCTCACCCACCTGTGGTGATGGCAGTCCAACAGTTGGCAAAAAACACCAGACGCCCCCTGGTATGCTGCAAGGCAGGTCCTCCCGGGGGAAGAAAGCTATGCCCTAGGAGTAAATTTAAAAAAAAACCAAAACACACCACACCCCAGGTTGCACCTGAGGCATAAGCTGGGCCTCTTGAGTCTTAGGCTTACAAGGGCCATGCCCTTGTCCCTTGGCCTTCTGGTCCTGTTGGGAGCTGGGAAGGCAGAGTGCTGAGGGTAGTTTCCGTAAGACTTACTCTTTTTCAGGTATAAGGGCTTTTTATCTGAAGCCTTCCTTCAGGAAGGATCGGCGGTCTTCTTGGAGAGCCTAGTCCTAGTCATGAACTCAGACTCCAGCTCGGCTGCCTTTTCCATCATGGGTTTGCCAAAGAGATCCTCTCCCTGGCAAGGGACATCGACCAACTTGTACTGTACCCATTGCTCCAGGTTGAAAGACTGTAGCCAGGAATGGTGGCAGGCATTAATGCGGAATCAGTGACCAGAAGGAAACGAAGGGTAGTGGTTGTTGGAGACTCTCTTCTGAGGGGTACTGAGGCGTCCATCTGCCGACCAGACTTGATGTCCAGAGAGGTGTGCTGTCTGCCTGGTGCCAAGATCCAAGATGTTATGGAGAGTTTGCCGAGACTCATCAAGCCCACTGACTATTACCCAATGTTGCTAATCCATGTTGGAACAAATGATACTGCCAGGTATACCTCGGAACGTATCAAAAGTGACTTCATGGCTCTGGGACAGAGGGTGAAGCAGGTAGGTGCACAGGTGGTGTTCTCTTCAATCCTCCCTGTTGAGGGTAAAGGCCAAGGCAGAGAGGCTCGCATCCTGGAGATGAATGCATGGCTGCGTGGATGGTGTCTTCAAGAGCGTTTTGGTTTCCTAGACCATGGGATGCTGTTCCAAGGGATGCAGAGCAGAGATGGCATCCATCTGTCCAAGAAAGGTCAACGCATCTTTGGTAGTAGACTGGCTAATCTACTGAAGAGGGCTTTAAACTAGATTCGTTGGGGATGGGTGAAGAAAGCCCCCAGGTAAGTGAAAGCCCCCAGGTAGGTGATACATTAAATACCTTTATGGAAATGGGTAACAGGGGTAACACATGGAAAGCAGTGTGTATTAATGCCCGTAGCATGGGAAATAAGATCCCTGAAGTTGAAGCTTTGGTGGAAGTGGCTGACTTGGATTTAGTGGCAGTTACAGAAACATGGTTCACAGAAAACCATGACTGGGATGTAACTATACCTGGCTATACTTTATTCAGAAAGGACAGGGTAGGAAGAAGGGGAGGAGGAGTGGCACTATATGTAAAAACTACTATTAAAGCTTTGGAATTACAGAGCTTAAAAGGGAGAGAGGAGGCATTGTGGGTTAAACTAGAAAGAGGGAAAGAGAAATCTATTTGCATTGGTGTGATATACAGACCTCCCTCACAAGAGGAAGAGGTGGACAGAGAGTTAATTGAAGACATACGCAGCATTGCTAGGAAAGGGGAAGTGCTACTGCTAGGAGATTTCAATATGCCAGATGTTGATTGGCACATTCCTGCTGCAGTATCATCTAGAAGTAAGGAGATCCTGGATTCTCTACAGGGAGAACTATTCAGGCAATTGGTAACAGACCCCACACGTGAAGGGGCCATACTGGACTTGGTGCTTACCAATGGTGAAAGTGTTTCTGATGTTGTAGTGGGAGATCATTTTGCATCCAGTGACCACCAGATGGTGTGGTTCAGTATTAGGACTAGGGCTGTTAGAATCCATTCCAAGGTGAAGATCTTAGACTTTAGGAAGACTAACTTTGCGAAGATGGGCCAATACCTCAGGGAGTCGTTAGTGGGATGGGAACAGCTGGGGGATGTAGAAAAACAGTGGGCAAAACTGAAAGGGGGTATTTTAAAGGCAACCAACCTTTTTGTTAAAATGGTAAATAAAGGCAAAAGGAAAAGGAGACCGCTATGGTTTTCGAAGGAAGTAGCTGAAAAAGTGAAGAAAAAGAGGGAGGCCTTCATGAAATACAAGAGATCACAGAGAGAGGAAGACAGGCATCTGTATTTGGAAAAACTTAGAGAAGCTAGCAAAGTAGTCAAGACGGCAAAGATTCAAAAGGAGGAGGAAATAGCCAATGCAATAAAATGGGGGGATAAGACATTTTTCAGATATATTAGTGAGAAGAGGAAGGGCAAAAGTGGTATTGTCAGACTCAAGGGTGCAGGGGGGGAATATGTAGAAGCTGATAAGGATAAAGCGGAATTGCTTAACAAATATTTTTGTTCTGTGTTCACAGATGAAGAACCAGGAGCAGGACCTCAGAAAACACCCACAAATAAGAACAGAAGCGAGGGACATCTTGAACAATTTTCAGAAGACTGTGTTCGTGAGAAACTAGCTCAACTTAAAAGTAGACAAAGCGATGGGACCGGATGGGATACACCCTAGAATACTGAGGGAACTTGGGGACGTTCTAGCAACTCCACTGACTGACCTTTTCAATGCCTCGTTGGAGTCGGGAGTGGTGCCAAAGGACTGGAGAGAGGCTCATGTGGTGCCTTTACACAAAAGCGGAAGTAAGGATGTGGTTGAAAACTATAGGCCGGTTAGTTTAACTTCGGTGGTGAGTAAATTATTGGAAACGCTGCTGAAAGAGAAAATAGTGAGGTTTCTGGAGTCCGGCGGATTACAGGATCCGAGGCAGTGGATTCACCAGAGGCAGGTCTTGTCAGACAAATCTGATCGATTTCTTTGACTGGGTGACCAGGGAGTTGGACCGAGGAGAGCTCTAGATGTGGTGTATTTAGATTTCAGTAAAGTTTTTGACACTGTTCCTCACAGGCGACTTATAAACAAACTGAGCACCCTAGGGATGGACCCTAAAGTTACTGCTTGGGTTAGAAATTGGTTGGGTGGGAGGCGACAAAGAGTACAAGTAAATGGAGCTCACTCTGAGGAGAAGGATGTTACCAGTGGTGTGCCCCAGGGATCTGTCCTTGGTCCGATTCTTTTTAACATCTTTGTTAGTGATATAGCGGAAGGGCTGTCGGGTAAGGTTTGCCTCTTGCGGATGATACCAAAATCTGTAATAGAGTAGACACCCAGGAAGGTGTAGATAACATGAGGGGGGATCTAGCTAAGCTTGAAGAATGGTCTAGAATTTGGCAGCTGGGATTTAATGTTAAAAAATGTAAGGTCATGCATTTGGGCTGCAGCAATCCAAGGGAGCAATACAGTATAGGAGGTGAAGTACTTTTGTCCACTAAAGAAGAGTGGGACCTAGGCGTGGTTGTGTCTGATGATCTTAAAGTAGCTAAACAGGTAGAAAAGGCGACGGCAAAAGCTAGAAGGATGCTTGGGTGCATACGGAGAGGAATGGCTAGCAGAAAAAAGGAGGTGATAATGCCTCTGTATAAGTCTTTGGTGCGACCTCATTTGGAGTATGGTGTGCAATTCTGGAGACCGCACCTTCAAAAGGATGTGAACAGGATGGAGTCGGTGCAGAGAGTTGCTACTAAAATGATTAATGGGCTTCATTATAAAGCATATGAGGACAGACTTAAGGATCTTAATATGTACACCTTAGAGGAAAGGCGGGATAGAGGTGATATGATTGAGATGTTTAAATACCTCTGTGGCATAAATGTTCAGGGAGAGAGCCTCTTTCAATTGAAAGCAAGTTCTGCGACGAGGGGACATGGGATGAGGGTGAAGGGAGATAGATTCAGGAGTGATATGCGGAAATATTTCTTTACAGAAAGAGTAGTGGATCCGTGGAATAGTCTCCCAGTGGAGGTGGTAGAGATGAGGACAGTAACTGAATTCAAAAAAGCATGGGACCAACACAGAGGATCTCTAAAGGTAGAAAGTGGACTGTTGTAGTTGTTGTTATGGAAGGACAGACTAGATGGGCCTTGTGGTCTTTTTCTGTCATCATGTTTCTATGTTTCTATGTAATGCCCACCGCTGCTATGCTAGCCACTGACTCAAAGCCGTCATAGGCCACTCAAGTCATAAACTTGGAACACTCCCTGACCATGGAGACCAGGGTCTGGAATCACTGAAGAGGTTCCTCAGAGAGACCAGTTGCGAATCCAGTGAGTTCCTTCACTTTGTCCCACAAGTACATGCCCATTCTACAGCTGGTAGGCCTGAATCAGGCTGATGAGCATCGAGCCCTGGAAGCATTTCCTGCCCAGGGCTTCCATGATGCAAGCCTCCCTAACTAGGAGCAAAGAGGAGTGCGTTTTCTGGCTCTTAAGCCTTTGCATGTCCGTTTCCACCACCATGGAGTTGTGGGGCAGTTGAGCTTTCTCGAAGACAGGGCTGCGGCAGGCCCGGTACATCGAGTGCAGCTGCTTGCTTATGATGGGAACTGAGGCTGGGGTCTCAGACATTTGGAAGAGCTGCCATCCTAGGATAGGAGGAACAGGCACCATGAGAGCCTCATACTGAAGGATCGAAGTACTCCACCCAAGGCTCTTCCTTGGATTCAGCGGAGACAGCAAGGGCCTTCACCATGTCCCTCACAAAGTCCAGGAAGACCAGATCCCCCAGTGGGGACTGGCACCAGGTCTCTAAGGGGATGGGTCTGAGGCACATCCTTGTGGAGCTGGGTATCTGGGGATGCGTCATCCTCTGTCTCCCAGTCCAACGAAAGTTCGAAGGGTCCCTGGGTCTCAGGCTGGAGCCCCAGTCCCGATGGCCCAATAACCTTGGGCCCCAAGTCGGGTGCGCTGTGTGGGGAAGTCCTTAGTCCCAGCTTCTTGAGGCTAGTGGCACTTGAGGATTGGTTCCACCTCCAGGGAGACCCTCGCTCTGGAGGGGCCTGTGGTCACGATGGATGACCCAGATGAACCAATGAAGGCAGACAGATTGCATTCTATGGCTGCCATCCGGGCCTCGATTCCCAATGGCTCCACAGCCACCGGCACAGGCACAGGCACTGAGCACCTCGGGCTTGATGCCAGCACCGTCAAAGGGGAGTCCTCGACAAGGATGGCCTCAGAGGACCAAGACCAAATCTCAATCCCTGGATGCTGATGGTGTTTTCTCCCACCAGGGCAGCTCAAGGGTCGCTCCCGTCCATTATCTGTGGCCTCGCATTGAGGGCTCCGAGGCCGGGTGCCATGGGACTTCTCCACAGTCCCAGACTCATCACCCGAGGAAGCCACTGATGTCAGACTCTTCGAGGGGTGTTCCTCCTTGAGGGAGCCCCAGCTCAACACTCCATGTCCTCGAGGCTCAGAGGCAGTGCAGTCACTGCACGAGGTCGAAGCCTCCGTGGCGGCCTTTGAGGGTGCTGGCCTCGCAGATGACTCCGGGGCCGACTTGGTCTTGTGGAAAATAGACTTTTGTGGCCTCAGAGCGCCTTGGGGTCATCTGCTGGCAGAGACCACACACCAAGGCATCATGATCCGACCCGAGGCACAAAAAGCAACAATTATGCGGGTCTGTGCTCAACATGTTGTATGCACAGTGGTTGCACAGCTTGAAGCCACTGACCGAGGACATGGCGGGAAAGACAGTCCCTGCAAGGTCAAATTCTCTAGGCCCGGCCAGAAAGTGCACAAAACCCCACGCAATGGAGAAAAAGACCCCACTGAAGAGGAAATGAAAAGGGAACCCGAAGAAAAACCACAATGCCGGAGGAAAGTGGGATCGGAAGGCGGGGGGGGGGGGGGGGGAACTGGTACATGACTGGAGAAAGCAAGACAAAAAGACAGAAAAAAAGTCTACTTTTTCCCATGTGTGAAGACTGACTTCCTGCTTGTTCCCGGAGAAAACACTAAATTCTAAAATACATAGCTTTATCAGCTTTAATTAAAGAATTCCCTTTTCCCCCAAGATTTGGAGTATATTCCAGAAGATAAATACTTACAAGTGCAGATCTTTTTCAGCTGTATCAGTCCCTTTTTGGTAGTCCTTCAAGCCACCAGGAAACCACCTGCAGGATCCAATCTTTGAGAGAAGCAGCACAAATGGGCTCAAAGCAGGGTCCTTTCACTGCCTTCAATACCAGGGAAAGAGTCCATTGAGGGACCATCAGACACATCCTCTTTACTCCCCTTAAGGAACCAGGAGACTTCAGAGTGCACAGATGAGGACACCCCTTGAATGTGCACATGGTAGCAGGCCAAGGCCGCTACCTGAACCCTGAGAGAGTTTAGGGCTAACCCCTGGGTCACGACTGGGCTGCATAAAAAACAAAATGGCCTTCCGTGACTCGTGTTTATGAGACTGTGCTTCGGGCATGGGCTCTCTTGATTGTGGCCCTAGTTTGTGGAATTCTATTCTAGTAATTATTCATCAAATACAGGATTATCCGTTTTTAGGAAGCAATTGAAAGAACATTTCTTCTCTCCAGGTTGATGTGTTAGTTTTTAGGATTGTCTAGATTTGAAAATTTGGAGTGGAGGAGTGGCCTAGTGGTTGGGGCAAGGTACTTCAGGCCGGAAGGTCGGGAGTTCAAATCCCACTAGAGGACTTCAACCTTGGGCCGGAAGGACTGGGGTTTCTAGTCCCACAGGTGCTCCTTGTGGTCTTGGGCAAGCCACTTAACCCTCCATAGCCCATGTTCCCTGTAAAATAGTTATCTCCAAGTTATAATGCCCTGTTCAATGTAATTTCAGTTTGTTCAATGTAAACCGCACTGATACAGAATAGCGCGGTATATAAGAGATTGTAAATAAATAAATAAATAAATAAATAAAATGGATGTTGTATGCCATGTATAAAAAATTGTTTTATTTGTTATATTTATTGTAAATGTTATATATTAGCGCTTGCTCAGTAATTTTATGATGGGTGTGTAATAAAGAGAAATTAGACTTACGTGCTAATTGTTGTTCTTTGAGGAACTCCAGTCCAGTCCCTCACCTCTGGGTAGTGCACCTCCTCTCGCAGCTTGGAGACTGGGCATGTCAGAATTCTGAAGCCACTTGTACCTATACTGCTAGCACCTCCCACCAGCTCCCAGTAACCTAATGACAAAACAGACTCAGAGGAGCAACAAATAAGTAGCTATACAATCAAGTTACTACAACAACTAATCTTTTAAAACATAACTGTTCCCCCGCAAGAAGAGGATAACTCCTCCCCCCTCCTTCGAAGGAAGTTGGAAAGACAAAGAGAAAACACAAAGAATGCGCAAAAGAGAGGAAAAGAAGAAAAGCGAGCACACCTTGCTTGAGAAGAGAAAAAAAAACCCAAAAACTTGCAGCCATCCGTTGCCGCGGCTGCCACGACCACAGCAAACAAGCTCCGCGTTAGCCGACAGAACCTCGGGTGGGATCCGGGACTGGACTGGAGTTCCTCAAGGAACAACAATTAGCACGTAAGTCTAATTTCTCTTTCCTTATCGTCCCTCCAGTCCAGTCCCTCACCTCTAGGATGTATCAGAGCAGTAAATTAATGGGAGGGACCTGCCTAACCGGACCGCAAAACCGCAGACTCAAAACAGGCATCCGCTGCCGCCTGGACATCAGGCCAATAATGTCTACTGAAGGTATGCAAAGAGGACCACGTGGCTGCTTTGCAAATTTCAATCGGAGGAACCAAACTATGTTTCGCCCATGAAGCCCTTGTAGAATGAGCCCGCAACCCCAAGGGAACTTGACGACCTTGCAAGATATAAGCCGACACTATTGCCTCACGGACCCATCTGGAAATGGAAGCTTTGGCTGCTGCTTCACCCCTATGCGATCCTCCAAACAGGTCAAACAAATGCTCAGACTTGCGAAAGGACTCCAACGCCTTCAGAAACGACGGAGAACCCTCTTTACGTCCAGCAAATGCAAATTATGGTCTGAGACGCTGTCCCCCAAAGTCCCCAACACTGGTAAGGACACAGATTGACATGAAATGCCGAAACCACCTTCGGCAGGAAAGACGGAACGGGATGCAAAACCACCTTCTCCCGAGAAAAGGTCAGAAATGGCTCCCGACAGGACAAGGCTTGTAACTCCGAAATCTGGCACACAGAGCATATTGCTACTAAAAAGACTGTCTTTAAAGTCAAATCCTTTACCGAGGCCTGATTCAAGGGTTCGAAGGGCTCTCTCGTCAATGCCCCCAAGACCAAATTGAGGTCCCATTGAGAAATCACCACCCTGAGCAGAAGATGTAAACGAGATACTGCTCTCAAAAAACGTAAGACATCCAGATTGGAACCCAGAGACCCCCTGAACCTTTCCGCGATAACAAGAAATAGCTGCCAGCTGCACTCTTAACGAGCTGGCCGCCAGACTCTTAACAAAACCATCCTGCAAGAAGCTCAAAACCACCGGAATTGACACCATGGCAGGACGCAACTGTCTCTCTGCACACCAATCTTCAAAAATATGCCAAACGCGAACGTAGGCTAAGGAGGTTGAGCTTTTTCTGGCCAAGAGTAAGGTAGAGATTACCATACTAGAGTAACCTTTCTTCCTTAGCCTCGCCCTTTAAATGGCCATGCCATAAGCGAGAACCGATCCACTTGAGGCATTCGAAGAGGACCCTGCTGTAGGAGATCCTCCCGTGTCGGAAGATGCCACGGCTGACCGTCGAGAAGGCGCACTAAGTCGGCGTACCACAGACGACGCAGCCAATCTGGAGCGACTAAAATTACGCGCTCTTGATGGGCTTCGATGCGCTGAACCACCCGGCCTATGAGAGCCCAAGGGGGGAAGACGTAGAGGAGACCCCGCGAGGGCCATTGTTGCAGTAATGCATCCAGGCCCTCGGACATCCTTTCTCGTCTCCTGCTGAAGAAGCGGTTCGCCTTGGCCGACCGAAACGTCGCCATGAGATCCATAATGGGAGACCCCCACTTGCGGACTAACTGAGCAAAAATCTCTGTGTGAAGCTCCCAATCTCCGGGATCCACGCGGACTCGACTGAGGTAGTCCACAGTCACATTGTCTGATCCCACAATGTGCGCCGCTGACAGTGCCTGAATCCGAGGCTCCACCCATTTGAACAAGGCTTCCGCCTCCTCTTCCAGAGCCACGCTGCCTGTTCCCCCTTGTCGGTTGAGGCATTGTCTGACAGGACTCTGATCGCGCGCACCAGTAAGTTGGACTAGAAGGCGCAGAGCGCTAGAGCAACAGCTCGCAACTCCACACAACTGATCGACCACTGGACTTCCTGTCCACTCCAGCTCCCTTGCGCGAAGAGCTCCCCACAATGAGCCCCCCAACCCGCCAAACTGACCCACTGTGGCTGTTCGAGGGGCATGCCCGCTGCCAAATTTTCTGGACGAAGCCACCACTGAAGAGACATCCTGATTCTCATCAGACAGGGCAGACGTTTGGACAGAGAATCTCTCTGGTATGACCAGCGACGGAGCAGGGACCTCTGCAAGGGACGCATGTGCCTCCGGCCCATGGCACCACTTGTAGAATAGCTGCCATCGTTCCCAGAACACGAAGATATTGCCAAGCAGAAGGCGCTGGAAACCTCAAAAAACTGCGCACCAAGAACCGAAGCTCCTGGGCCCGGAGCTCTGGTAGAAAAACTGCCCCCACTCGAGTGTCGAACCGAACTCACAAATAGTTCAGAATCTGTGAGGGCACCAATCGGCTTTTGGCCACATTGACTACCCAACCGAGACTTTGTAGGAGCGGTACCACCCTGGCAGTAGCCCGTACACTCTCGGCTCTGGACTTTGCCCGGATCAACCAGTTGTTGAGATAAGGGTGAATCAATACTCCCTCTCTGCGAAGGGCCTCCACTACCACCACCATTACTTTGGTGAAGGTCCGTGGAGCTGTCCCCAGGCCGAACGGTAATACCTGGAACTGAAAATGTCCCCACGGCACCACAAACCTTAGACAGCACTGATGATCCGGCCTGATCGGAATGTGCAGATACGCTTTGATGAGATCAAGAGACGTCAAAAATTCCTCCTGTCGCACCGCCACTATTACGAAACACAAAGTTTCCATGCGAAAATGTGGCACCCGAAGACAGCGGTTTATGCCCTTGAGGTCTAGGATTGGACGAAAGGCTCTGTCTTTCTTTGGCACCATGAAACAAATTGAGTATTGACTGCAACCGTATTGCTCTCGAGGAACCGGAATCACTGCTCCCAGCTGCAGAAGGCAAGACAAAGTCCCCTCTACTGACAACGCCTTAGTCCGCCCCCTGCAAGGAGACAGAACAAAGGAGTCGACCACCAGTCGGGCGAACTCAAGGGAATACCCCTCATGAATAACCTCCAACACCCATTGATCGGATGTAATCTGGACCCAGGCTGGGAGAAACTCCCGAAGCAGCCCTCTTATGGGATGAATCCCTACCTGGGTCCCCCTTGCTTCATTGGATTTTCCTAAAGCCCGAGGAAGAGGGACTAGCAAAACTCTCTGCCTGCTCCTTGGAAACCCCTAAAACCTTGTTCTCGAGAGGGAAACCTCCCTCTTTGGAAACTTCCCAAGCGGGAGGTACGAAAACATCTGAAATCCCGAGAATGACCCCACAAAGCTGTCGCAGTACACCCAGGCTTTGGCTTATCTTCTGGCAAGCGACCTCCTTTTGACTCCCCCAAATCCTTGACCAGCTTGTCGAGATCCTCCCCGAACAACAGTTTCCCCTTAAAGGGAAGCTTGCTAAGTCGTGACTTGAAGGAACTGTCCGCTGCCCAATTCCTTAGCCAAAGATAATGGCGTGCTGCCACCAGCGAAGCCATGCTATTAGCCAATCCTCTAATGAGGTCATAGTGGACATCAGCCAGGTAAGCCGCTCCCGACTCTAGCCTAGTTACGTCCGCTAACTGTTCCTGCGCCTGTTCCCCCAGCTGTTGCAAGCACTGCGACCAGCGAAGACATGCTCTCGCTACCCAAGCTCCACAAATAGAAGCTTGTAACGATAGCGCATTGACCTCAAAGGCCTGCTTCAATAACGCATCCACCTTCCGGTCTTGCCCATCCTTCAAAGCCGCGCTGCCTTCAACCGGAATGGTTGTCTTCTTTGTGATCGCCGAAACTGCTGCATCCACACATGGGGAACGAAACATCTCATGCTCTTGTTCAGACAAGGGATAGAGACAAGCCATAGACCTCACGCCTCGTAGACCTGCCTCTGGCAGATCCCACTTATCCTGGATCATCTGTTTGACCACACGGTGAACTGCAAAAACTGCTTGGGACTTCCATACCGCCTGAATGAGAGGATCCTCCAACCCCTCATCCTCCGCCGGAGAAACAACTGATTGATTACAGAGTCACTTCAGGCTCTCAACCTCAGCTGGCAGCTCCTCTCTCTGAAAAACTTGGATAATCCTCACCTGGTCCTCAGGCTCCTGAATCTCACCTTCCTCGAGCTCTTCCACATCAGTTTCTGGCTCTATGTCAAAGTCATCCCCTTCTAGCCAATCCGACACAAGAGGCTGCTCCTCCACCGACCAAGCCCTCTTAATCAGTCTCACTTCTGCGTTTCTGAGCTTCTCCGCGGACGCTCGGACCACTCCGGCTCCAAGAACAGAGAGATCCGAAGCAGTTTCCTGCTGACGCAAACAGAAGGCCTGATGCAATAAAAGAACAAACTCTGGGGAAAACCCCCCCAGAGCTGCCCCCCCACAACTGGAGGGTTAGAAGGACCCGGCACCGGCAGGCCCGCAGCAAGCGGAGAGGAAGAAGCCTCTTGAAGAGACCCCACCTCCATAGAGGCTGTGGAACGTTGTCCAGCCGAAGGCGCCACCTCTTTAGATTTGTCCTGGAGCTCCTGCTCCATGTTGAGTGTTTCTGTTGCACAGCCGCGACACACTCCTGTGTCCGAGACCATTCCCCGACGGGTACCACAGACAAGACACCGTGGATGTGTAGGCATTAGACCCGAAGTCTTACCAAACTAGACAGGCCCCATAGCGGAACTAAAGTTGTCAGAAAAAAACAAAATTGCAAACACTTTTTAAAAAAAAATTATTATTATTAGCCCATTTAAAGCTTCTGGACTTATAAGGCTAGCCAGTGCCCCTTAAAAATGTCCCAGAAGTAAGCCCAACATACAACTGAAAGAACACTGCTGTGAGAAAAAAACGCAGGAAAAAAAACGGACCGCCAAGCCCACAGCACTGAAAAAGGCCTAACTGCGCTCCCCACGTGGCAGCAGGCCGCGATTTGCAGACCGACAAAAATTTCCTTGATCGGAGGACTCACCTCTGCAAGAGGGGCTCTGCACAGCTCTTTACTGCCTGCGCCGAAGCCGGACACCGCTTCTGTAATCAACAGCCGGAGGAATAATGACAACCGGCAGCAGGAGAGAGCACACAAACCTGTCGACTGCTCCTCACTCGGTAACAAGATCAGGAGCCATCTGGGCTACACAGCAAGAAATCAGCAGTTCAGCTCCCCTACGTTCAAACAAGGAGGGGAGTGAAGCAGGGCAAGCCACAAATTGAATGGGAGAAGGAGCAGCGATCCTCTTCACGATGTCCCTCCCGACTGCCCTCCGATTTGTTTTGTTTTTTAAAGCAACTTTAAAGACGTGTCAGCCCAAAGAAAATAAGGTATAGGAAGGTAAATAAAACCAAAACACCCTAGCTACACTAAACTAATGCTCCTTATCTATTGAGCCCAGCACCTAGGCTCACTACCACCTCCAGCTGCTTGGAGGCTGAGCACACTGGGAGCTGGTGGGAGGTGCCAGCAGTATATGTACAAGTGGCTTCAGAATTCTGACATGACCAGTCTCCACGCTGTGAGAGGAGGTGCACTACCCAGAGGTGAGGGACTGGACTGGAGGGATGATAAGGAAAGGATTAATAAAACAAACAAACACTATGTTAACCTTATTGGCCGCCAGGACTCAAGAGGCACACCATCTCTTGAAAATATCTAACCTCTCACATTCGCCAAAATAGTAAAGGCTCACCAGGCCCTGAAAAAGGTGTCCACTACCACCCAAAAGTAATTCTACATCTATAAAGGACTAAGCTATAAACAAGAAGGGAACGGGATCTTCCATCACTAGAGCACCCTGCTACACAAAGCCTTTCTGAGGCAACACAAGAAAAGGCCCCATTCACAGACCTAACAGGGCCAGTGGCCGGTCCAGGGCCACTACAATCACTGGGCCCTGGTAAGACCAAATCTTTTTTTCTCTTTTCAAAAAAAGGATACAAATACAATAGCAATAAACTGAAGGAGAGGCTTTGACAAATTCTCTTGGAATCTAGCAGCAGGCCGCCGAGACTTCAGTAATAGTGCTACTCTCCCACCTCCCCAAAAGATGTACTGTCTTCCCACATTCTATGGGAAAAGAAAGCTTAATAAATTAGGCCCTTAATGTGCAATTACACAATGCCAACAGGAGACAGAGACCCTTCTCCCCCTCCCACCATCCCCAATGATTATGTTGTCAGCAGCATATTGGCAACCTTTGATAGCTGCACCTGAGACAGCTTTCTGTTTTGCTTCACATATCATGGCTTGGTAATATGTGAAGCAAAAACACAAATACCCAACTCTCACAGCCCCCCAGCCATCACCCAGTGTCTCTCTCTCTTGCTCCCCTAGCCATCACTCGATGCCTTACCGTTGTTTATTTTTTCACCACAATCAGCTCTGCATGTAGTTCGAGCAGTGCTGTGAAGGAAGCTTGCTGATCTCGCTGAGACTTGAAAGAACGAGATTAACAAACTTCCTGCACCACTATCGGTTCTGCATATAGTTTGAACCACGTGGTGCAGGGCAGATAGTGGTGCAGGAAGTTTGCTAATCCCGCTCTTCCAAGTCTCAACAAGATCAGCAAACAGCGAGTTTAGCAAGCTTCCTTCACCACACAGCTCAAACTATATGCAGAGCAGATCATGGCGAGACATCGGGTGATGACAGCAATTAAATCCTGTGCACTAGGGTGCAATTTACATTTGCCATGATGACCTGGCACCTGGTATTTGTTGAGCCTTGATGTAGAAGACAGTTCATCAAGGGTCAAGGGGGGGGGGAAACAGAGGAGCCCCTCCAGAGGTACTCCTGAAGCAAGGCACCCAAGCCCGCTGTTTGCGAGTCCCTCCTGCAGCTGAAATATATTTTCTACTTTGGCTTTCAAGCAAGTGGCCATCAAGAAGACGATGGAAAGGCCTCTATCTCTGCATGGAGGTTGAACACACAAGGGCAGTATTCTGACTCAGGAAGCTGGCCTGTGCATTGACAATTCCTACTATGTGGGCTGCAGACAAAGCTGTCAGATGCTTCTCCATCCAATGACAGTTCCACTACCTTGAGAGTCATCCCAGCACTGCAAACACTACATATTTTCTGATTGTAAAGTGTCTTCATTTTAACTTAAGGAGTTTTTGTTATCAGTTACTGATAGTATCTCTCTCCAGCACAAGTTGCAGCAGCGTTCTCATCCCAGCCCAGGTCATGGTGGCAGATGTATCAGTGTGTCACAGGTCTAGGCATAGGGCAGTATGTCTTTGCAGCCCAGAACCCATATCAGCAGAAGGGGTGGTGTCTCTAACCCAACTCACAGCAGCAGCTGTTTTTAGGGGGGGGGCCCTAGCTGGCACGTAACAGTTCCAAAAAATGGATTTCCAACCCTACATACTGTATAAGCTGTCTGATACCATAGGTATCTATGAAGAGCAGAGTCACCAGCTAACATTTTGTGTTAGGAGCCAAGACAAATTTTTTCCTGTAACATTCTCTTTGTTTTTGTCTACTACTTAAACGTGTTGCTTTTTCGCCTTTTCTTCTTGTTTTGTTTATTTCAGCTTTCTTTTCTCACTTTTGCTTGTACTTATTAGGTTCACATTACTCAAGCGATAGTGCCTGTTGGGGAGGGTCCACCAATCCATACAGATTTGTTGGTATTTCCACAAACAAATCTATGTGTTCTAATAAAGAGCTCAAACAGCCCAAAAAAACATCACTGGGGTGGTAAAGTTAAGCCCTATCATTAGAAAGGAAGCAAGTGCTGTGGATAACAATCCTCCAGGGCTCGACACCAGGTCACCATGACATCTAGAAATTGCACCCTAGTGCCTGGGATTTCATGGCCTGGAAGTCTTGACTTCCCCGTCTCGCTCACCTTAATTCTTGCAACTGCAGCAAAAAGGGCCTTCCTGCTTTCTAACTGCGATCGGCTCTGCAAAGATACAATAATCCCCAGTCATCACATAATAATCCTAGAAGAAATTTCAAAAAAATTAAACAATGAACAATTTATTAATGAAACCCTTCCTTTCCTAAACCAAGACCTGAAGGAATTTGATGACCTTAGAGCAAACTGGAATGAAACCATTTTAGCTGCAGCAAGACCAGTCAACCACAATAGCTCAAAACCATCACGTAGAAACACGAAATCAGCTCCATAGTATACAGAAGTCATAAGAAGAGCTAAGAAACTAAGAAAACTTGAAAGATACCGGAGAAAATATAAATCCCAAATATCTCAATTTCTCTACAACTAAAAACAAAAAGGAGTACAATAACTTCATTCTTCAACGCAAACAAGAATACCACACAAACATTATTCTTAAATCTCTCAACAAGCCCAGAGAGCTATTTCAAATTGTGCAGACTCTTACTAAAGATCCTGACCTTAAAAGATCAAGTAATGATACATCCACAAACATTTGCAGACTTCCTACAATCAAAGGATAGACCTTCTCCTCATACAACTACCACATCTAATCCCTTTATATCCAGACAAATTGAGTACACTTGGGACCATTTTATTATCCCTTCCACCAAACAGATAGCACAAATTATTTCATCACTGAATACAAGCACTGCTGCAACAGACCCCTGTCCTGTAACTTGGTTAAAGGCAACAAAATAAAAATTCTGTCCATTCATACATAACATAGTACACCTACCATTATCTCAAGGATATATGCCTGATATTCTCGAAAATGCTACAATTCGTCCTATTCCTAAGAAGACAACTCTAAGCAAAAATGATCCAGCTGCATATCGCCCTATATCATCACTTCCTTTCCTTACAGAGATCATAGAGAAAGTAGTACAACTTCAACTACAAGACCATCTTGACATACATGCTTCTCTTGACCCTCACCAGCATGGCTTTCGACCAAATCATAGTGTTGAAACAATCCTCATTCACCTGTTTGACGACCTTAGAAAAGGAATAGACAATAACAAGAGTGGGTTTCTTCTAATCTTCTTAGATATATCCTCAGCTTTTGACACAGTATCACATAACATCTTACTAAGCAGACTAAATGACGTAGGGCTTCTTGGAAATACAATAAAATGGTTTCACTCCTACCTTAACAACAGACACCAACTCGTAAAATCTGGAAATAATTCTTCATCACCATTCCTATCTAGTCAAGGTGTTCCACAAGGTTCTTCACTGTCAGCACTTTTATTTAATATCTGCATTCTATCTGCAATATTATCAATAACACACAATCCTCTGCAATCTTTATGCTGATGATATAATGGTCTACACTCCTATAAACCTTGATAATCTGGACTATTCATTAATTACTTCATGTCCGGATGACATTACTACTTGTTTATCGGATAACAACCTACAGTAAATATTAACTACAGTAAGACTGAAGCTCTCTTTGTGACTCGCAATACACATTTTTCTCCCCCAAGGTCAATACTCATTAATAACATCACTATACCTGTAAAACCTGAGTGAAATATCTTGGAATTATGCTTGATGGTAATCTAAACTTACGCTCTCATATCAATAAAACAGCCAAATCAGCCTATTATAAAATATGTATCCTCAGAAGACTGAAACCTCTGCTTAACTATGATCACTTCCGTACTGTTTTCCAGACAATAATTACACCATCTTTCGACTACTGTAACTCTATTTACCTTGCACTATCCAAATAATCAATCCACCCTCTGCAAATTTATTTATTTAGCTACATTTATATTCCGCTTTTCACCAGGTCAAAGCGGCCTAACAAAAAAAGGGCGGGTGGACAGTAATCAAGTCGACAGAAAAAAGGGGAGGGCTGTCTCCAAAAGGGTCAACATTAATGAATGGTAAATAAATGGTACAGAATACTGCAGCACGCATCTTAACTGGCACTTCTAGAGGAGACCATGTCACCCCCCTTCTGAACCAACTTCACTGGCTGCCTATCATCTCCCATATTAAATATAAGTCTATTCTGATCATCTTTAAAATCATACATGACTACTGCAACTATTCTTAAATCTCTCATCACTATTGAATCAAATAATAGACCCAGAAGACAAACCAAATGTTACATCTTAGCAATCCCTAATAATTATATAAAAGCCAAGCAAATAACATCAAGAGGAGCTATTTCATTAGCTGCTCCTTCCCTTTGGAATTTACTCCCTGACTATCTCAGAGTCATCACTGATGCTAAGGATTTTAAAAAGAATCTGAAGACAACACTCTACTCTGAACTTTTTGGTGATATCACATGATTACCCATTTTATTACTACTTTTATTGTTCGCCCCTTTTATTTCCTTTTATGTTCATATACTTAGTTTTGTAAATAAGTTTATTTGAATGCTTGGAATGCCCTCCCGATGGAAGTGTTGGGAGCAAATACAGTGACAGAATTCAAAATGGCATGGGACAGACACAGTGGATCCCTTTATAGCAACAGGACAAAATCAAAATAAACGTAACTATCTCTATATCTCAACAAACAGGGGTGTCCTACGCAGAGCGGTGGGTACACCCCTAAACAAAGGCATGGGGAGGGGTGACCCACACAGAGGAGCAGGTGCACTTACTCTTGTCACCTTGCTGGGCAGACTTAGATGGACCATACTGATCTTTATCTGCTGTCATATACTATGTTACTATGTAATTTAATCCCCGTTTTCTTCTTTTCTTTGCAGAGCCAATTGCAGTGAGAAAGCAGCAAGCCCTTTTCGCTGCAGCCGCAAGAAGAAAGGTAAGAGACATTGGGGAGGAGAGGCTAAGAGAGAGAAAGAGAAACATTGACTGAGGGAGGGCTATTAGACAGAGACATACTGCATGATCTGGGGGGGGGGGTGCTAGGAGAGTTTTTTTTTTTCCTTCATGCATCACCCGGCCATGGTGATAATTAAAGCAAATAAGAAAGTTGCCTCAGTTGCAGCTATTAAGGGTCACCAATATGCTGCAGACAATGTGCTCATGGGGGGGAGGGTGTCACTGCCTTCTGTTGGCACTGCATAATGGACCATTAAGGACCTTGTTTATTAGGCTCTTTTCCCACAGAAATGGGAGAACAGACAATCAGACCTTTAAAAGTGCTGAGATACACCTTTTGGGGGGGGGGGGTGGAGGTGAAGTGGGCAGGGCACTGTGATTGAGGTCTTGGCCGTTGGCTCCTAGACTCTAATAAAATATGTCAAGGTCTGCAATCCTCACAGCACACACAAAAAAAAAGCAATGTGATGACAGAACGGGGTCAATTCTAACCCTCATAGGCAGATGACAGTAAGAACAAACAGCCATGGCTGAGGACAAAAAATATGGAGGAAACAGAAGATATAGGGCTGAAGCACATGGGAGGTGCTGCCAACAAAATCTAAGTTCCAGTAGCAGAAGATGAGAAGATCTGGTCTGCCAGCAGGGACCAACCTTACTAGCTGAAATAAGAGTAGCAGCATTTTTCGCAGCAGCATTAAAATCAGCTGTCAGAAGAGATCCAAGCCCAATAGGCTGAAGAGCAGGGAGCTCTGCAAACAGTAGAGGAGCCAACTAGCATAGGGCAGGTAAGAAGCTTGATTGAGGAGGGAGGAGTGTCTGCAGGAGAGAGGACAAGTGTGGGGAATAATGTTAGGAAGAAACTGAGTGGGGGAGGGGGGAGGCAAAAAAGTATACCATTTTCACTCATATATACACACCTTTCACTTAGCCATAGTCATACAACACACAGAAACACTCCACAGAACACATGCATTCCATTCATATTCACACCATCCATACTCCTTCTCACCAAAATGTACTACCTATGCAAACCCAGATTCACATATATACACATCCACCCAGCAAAATACATTGATCTGCACTGCCTTTTTAGCATGCACTTTACAACTTGTATTATCTATTTCTGCTTCCTTGCTTTTTTTCTTTAGACTATCTTGACCCAGTACAAGCATTGTGGAACCTGTGTCTTTTGGGGATATTGCTAGGTACGTATGACCTACATTGGCCACTGTTGGAAACAGGATACTGGGCTTGATGGACCTCGGTCTGACCCACTCTGACCCAGTATGGCACGTCTTATGTTCTTATGCTCCTGTTTTCTGCATTCCCAGTTTCATCCCCCTCCCCCACACACAAACAACCAGGAGAGAAGGAAGTGAACAACTGTAAGTCAAAGACATACACAGATACAGCACAGCTACACACACACACACACACACACACAGTGTTGGGAAAAGCATGCAAAAGGTGGCTCATGAAATTCTTTTCATCTCTCCCTTCCAGTCTCTACTCCCTCCCATGCCACAGAGTCTCCTTCCAAGCTAGCAACAAGCATCAGATGTACATTTCTAGATGTCTGGTTGGCTTGCTACTCAAACTTTCCATCCCATTCAAGAAATAGGGGCCTAAAAATCACAATCACATCACATCACCTCCTGTGCACTTAGAAACATAAAAGGAGTTACCTATCAAAACGCACCAATCAGTGGATCAAAGTAGAATTAAGGCATAATCAAACCAAGAACCTGCTTAGGGGTCAAATATTTAAGAGGGGCCCTCTCAGATGTGCTAATTCAATGGTTCAAAGGCAGCTTTTTCCCTACAGAGTCAGCTGCTAGCAGAAAGAGCAGCAAGGAGGGCCAGAGCCTCTCTTGTCCACCAAGGTCTGTTTATTCTGCCCATGCATTGTTCTCCAGGTGGCCGAGTTATCTATGAGTAGTGCTTCTTTAATGCAGTTTCTTCCTCTACATTCAGAACCACTCAGGGCTTTATTTGTGGGATATTATAAATATATTTATATTATGATGGCATGCCCTCCTACTACTTATTTGTATAGCACTACAAGACATATGCAGCACTATGCATATACCGTAGATGTAAGAGACAGTGCCTGCTCATCGGAGATTACAATTTAAATCAAGGCTAATATCACAACCCCTCCCCCCATATACTTGTTTGCCTAGAGCCCACCAAAGAGTTATCCTGCACTGCAGTGGAGTGGATGTTAAAATCAAAAGGAGGCAATGCTTCATCAGAAGGTGCAACTTTTCAAAGGTTTTGTATAGGGCTCTCCATATGGATAGGGCAAACCAGGCGAGCCCCTCTGGTCCCATGCTTCCATGTTGTCTGACACTATTTTTCTCTCCCCCTCCTGCTGACTGAGCAACAACATTTTTTAACTGCATTTGTCACCTCTGACATCTCCAACTTTGTCTTAACACATGTGAGCCCTGCTGGCCCCATATGAATCAAATTTTAGATTCAAGCAACAGAGAAGGCAGAAGATGCAGATAAGTGCTCCTCAGTTCCTACTGGCAAGGGAGCACCCTGATGTGGTGCATTAGTCTGAGCAAATTTGTCTCATGATCTGTTCCTGTTCATTGTCATTCTGTCCCAGTGGACTACTTTGTCCAATCTAGTAAGTAGTAATAGGAGTATTTTTCTTTTACTGATGGATATGGGCATGCTACAGTTCATTACATCCATAAGGCTGAATGTCTTCAACCAGCACTTGAACACAGTGAACCTTTAGTCCTCTTGCAACCCAACCAACTATGTAACTGTAACTTGAAGAGTGAACGCACCTACTGCAAGAGGTACCTTGGAGCGCCTTGTTACACAACCAATATTGCAATCAGTGTTAAGACCCAATTAAAAGGAGAATTTATTTTGATAATGCCACAAAATGGAGCTCTCTTAGAAACCAAGTAATAAACATATAAATGTGACTCTAGTGAAATTATTATTCTTTGCTTAATAAGAGCAGCAGTGGTATTGCTGTAGTGGGAACCACATATTGCTCTAACACCAGCAGACAGTGATAATCAGGGTATATACAGATCACAAGAGCTGAAGGAATACTTTGCAAGACAAAATTTGAAATTGCCCTGAGAGGAGGTCCAGACCTGGAAGTTTATTTTTCAAATGAGAAATTGCACACAGATTCCCTTCAAAAAGATGAGTAGGCAAAAGAAAGAAAACACAAAAGTAAGTAATGCAAAAATGAAAACAATCCCTTGTTTTTATTTTTTTGACCCAGTTTCTTATTATTCTTACACATCCAACTCAGTCAGAACCAGAGAGCTGGGGTATAGTACCAAGAGTCTTCAGTCATAAATGTGTGTGTATTTTCCCCTATACCCACCCACACTCACATAGTCTATCACCAGGGCTGTTACTGCAAAACAACACTCTCTCCCTTATGAGGCTTGCATGCTTATAAAAGACCTATTCAAAAGGGTGTTGTAGAGTCTCCCCTAAACTTGGCACCCTCCTTGCCCACTCTTCACAACAGTCTCATGTTATAGGGGTGGTCTTGGGCCACAGGACATTCACCACTGCTCCCTTCTTGAACCCTGCAATCATGAGCACTGAATCCAGCCACTAGATGTCACCCTTAAGCAAGGACCATAACCCCTACCACAGCATCCCCAGGGATTGGGAAGAACTGACTAGCAGAACAAAACAGGCTGGCCACTTCTTTTTTTTAAGTTAAGCTATTATTTCTGCTAGATAGATATTCCAAGAAACAAGTTGTTTGAAATATATACAACAGCAGGAATTTACTCTCAAAAAGGCCTACAACTAATGCAGACAAGTTTCCTAGTATATTCCATTTCCTTTAAAAAGCTGAAAATAATACATGAACACTAAAGTACAAAAATAAAAAAAAATAAAGATGCAAGCCCAGGCATCTCAAGGAAGTCTAAAGATTATAGTCTACAAAGAGAAATATAGAAACACAGGCATTTGCATCTCCTTGAAAGTCTGTGGAAGAGAAATTCCACAGACAAAATATGATTATATGCTGACTTGAAATAAAAAAGGTGGGATTTCAACTCTTTTGATCAAATTTGAAATAATTTATAACTGAAATATTAATGACAGTTTTTAATCTGAAGACACACCAACTTCACCATAAATTGCAATGACAAAATATGCATAATGTTAATGTATATTTTTATACTACAAAACACTGTAGAATACATATGTACTGAAGCTCATTTAAGAAATAGTTTAACAATTACTCATCAAGAAGACATTACAAAATGACACTAAAATACCTGCATGATTAATGTTTTGCATATAACTTGACAGTCCTTTCGCTCTTTCCTGTTTTCTTCATTCGGATCTTATCTCCATTTTTTGAAGGTTACAACAGCCAGTCTTATCTTGTTTTTCAACAGAAAAGAACATAAGGACTGTCAAGTTAAACTAGATGCAAAACACTGATCATTAAGGAATATGTTAAAGAATAGTTCTCAGAGGCACTCCAATGAGAGAGGACCTACTGCTACTACTGGGAATAAATTTGCATTGACTAAAATACCTGCAGCATAAGTATTAATGTTGCAAGGCGATAGCCCCAGTGCCAAGAAAAGCATCATCCACAATAAACCAAAGGCTTCCACCGAGACCGTCAGAAAGCCCATGCGCAGACCTCTCTTTTCAGCCTTTAAGGCACTTAGGACCAAGATACACTGTATGTTTCCCTTTAGTACATTTATTTGGCCCTTAATGAACCAACAGTGAGGTAAGTCCCTGCTTCTTCATATGGATTTGTTTAGGCTTTAGAGGGGGAATCCTTTCCCGCACCCCAATAGATGAGGATGTGGGGAAGAGAAACATTCAAATAAAATGTTCCAATCGAAAAGCACGATCAATGCCTTGTATGTTCACGAAACGAGACGAGACAAACACAAGACAGCTTACAATAGGAGGCGAGCTTCTCAAGGAGCAGACAGCTGAGCCACTACCGCTATACCTCCACAGCAAAAATGGGAACAAGGATGGCAAAGTAATAAGACAGCTCTCGTCACACTTACCTTCATCGTCCAGCTCCAGTTTCTCCAGCATAACTTCAACGGAGCCCTGCAAAGGGAACAGACACTAGTGAGCATCCACGAACCCTACTGCAGCGACCAGACAGGCGCAGACTCTGTCTCACTTACTGACACTCTCCACAACTCCCCTCCTCACCGACCGAATCTGCACTTCCCACTATAAACCGCCACATGATTGGCTGAAAGGAGAGACCAGTCTGCCAACCAACCGCCAGCGACACTTCGATCGCCTCTGCCCGCCTCTTATGTCATCTATAAACAGGAGGAAGGGTATGCTGCCCAACAACTGAGCTGTGTCGGAGGAGCGCGAGGGCTATGGAAAAGCCCGTTGAAAAGGGACTGTGTCAAGCATGGATGTGAACGTCAGTCGTTTGGGTCGCGGAGCTGGGCGCAGTCTCACGCAGGGGAGGCTCGCAAACTGGGTATCTCACCACTTTCATGTGAGAAAAGCTGGCGCGCCCGTTCCACGTTGATGTCGTGACGTCAGGTGCTAGCGCGTAAGGTCGCTGCGCTGTGGTGTGGTGTGGTATATGGTTGGTTCTCGGGCTCAGAAGCAGAAACCCGGCGCTAGAGCTTCAGGATTCCCTAAGGCGAGTTCAATGCAGAAGTTTTGCTCAGCCTTGCTGGAAACAACCAGCATGCAAATGAGTTGTGTGGAAAAATGCCTGTGCTAAACAAGGAAAGCAAGTTAGGTATCTGTACTAGCAGTACCTACATCTTGCACGCACAAAAAGAGTTTTCTATTTGTCTGCATATGCTGGAATAGAATGCAACCGCTTGCTGTATCAGCAGTAAACGTCTCCCTTCCTATCAGTGTATGAGAGAGGAAACCATGCAAAAACCTGGGTGTTCTGCCCCCTAACAATCACCTGATAGGCCAAATGGGCCCGCTTATTCCCATCCCCCCTCCAAACCATCCTCCCAGTGCTGGCGCTGCACCCCTTTCCCCAAACCCACAAACATATTCATTAGTTAGCCCTCTCCCCCCCCCCCCCCCCCAATCATCATGCTGGTGGCACCACCAACCCCACCCCATCACTATTGGGTGGCCCAGGCCCAATCACTACTGCTCATTGTGGTGCAAAGCAAGTAGGTTGTCCCTTGTATTCCCACCCCACACACACCTTTCCTATGCACTTGTTAAGGTGAGAGGCAAGAGTGAGTGGGCTTTGCTCCAGCTTCCTACCTTAAAAGATGCACAGGGCATCAGGCATACCAAAGAGGACCTACTTGCCTTGCATTGCCACAGTCATTCATGGTGGGATTGGAGGCCCAGGGTACCCAACGTTGGAGGGGAGGGAGGGAGGGATGGGATGGGATGGGATGGGAAATGGCAGTGGCAGCACTGGCATGATGTTTGGATCATGGGGGGGGAGAGGGTCTATTTGGGCAACCAAAGATATGCTTGGTGGTAGGTGAGAAGGCACACTTGGGCTACCAATGATAAACTTGTGGGTCAAGGGTTGAGGAGTGGGGGATCTGATGATCTTAGATGAAGTGCTGCATGTCACTTCAGATCACCCTCTCTGCTCCCATGCTTCTTAGTGCAGTTTTTTTACATCAGGAGCAATTTAATATGCAGCAAATTGCATGCATTTTGGATCATGCATTACCCTTTAGTGCAGCGGTTTTACAATGATTTTCCTGAAATAATCTTTCTTCCAGCATTGGGGAGTAAGGTTAGCACAGGAAAAATTAAATGTAAATTGTGCTAAGAGATAGTGCAGCTTGCTGCAATAGTCTCTGCAAACGTTCTGTTCAAAATAATGACGGTGTTCATAAACATCATTTATTCTGTGCAGAATTTCTGTGTTTATGTGCCAGACAGCATTCCAACACATGTGCATAGCATTGTTCAAGCACATTTTCCCTGCTGTTTTGTTAAGCCACCCTCTTCAGCAAAGGCAGAAAGAAGTTGCAGGTATTGTATACTCAAGAAACACGCATCAATTCCTCACCAGCACTGACCACAGACTTATGAGATCTCACATTCAAATTTTATTGTTGAGCTCAGCCTTCTAATTTCTATGCACTTCTCTGCATCTGTGCTGCATAGCTAATTGATTCATTGCCATTCATTTAAATGTGCCATGCATTGCTGTAAGCACATCAATTTGTGCATTGATTATATTTGCATTAGCTTTCTTCCTGTATTCTGCGTCAATACTAATACAGGAAACTTGTTTGTAAACACTGTGGCAGGCAACTTTGCTGCATGGACAGAATCAAAAAAAGGCAGCATGTATAGTTGGAGGGTAAAACAAACAGATCTTAGGCACGGGTTAGCTGAGAATAGATTTAAAGGCTGAGCCTACTGCTCCTTACTTCTACCGCTTTAGCATACATTTTTCTTGTACTAAAATTACTTTCACTGTAGGAAGAGCTTAAGCATACCAATGGCTTGTGCAGAAACCCTGCTCTAGAGTCCAGTGCTAACGCTGAAGTGCAGGGTTCCTAACACAAGTATAACATAGATGTTTTGCTTAGCAATGCTGTAAGCGAATGGCATGCAAATGAGCTGTGAGCAAAAGGTCTGTACTAAAGAAGTAGAGTAAGCTAGATACATGCACACAGGGGTCTGTCTAAGCAGCACTTATATCTTGTGCAATAGTTTCACACATGTGCTGGCATGCTATCCAGTCAGATTGTGAGCCCTTTGGGGACGAGAGAATGTATCCAGTACCTACTTGTAGTGATTGTAAACTGCTCTGATGCTCTTCAGCCTGGGCAGTGTATCAAGAAATTGTATAAATATAAACATAAACATCTGAAGTGAAGTTTGAGATTTCACCTCATATAACCCAATCATGCCTAGACCCCTGATTCCCCACCAACCAACTCTGATATACGCATGTCACCCCCTCCAGAAATCAATGATGGACCCAATGCCGCTGCCAACCCCCACCCCGACACACACATACTCCAATTCCTAATTAAACATTGGTGGCCTGGTGGCTCCTACTCATGCCACAGTCCAGTTTACAATGAAACATTAGTGGCCCAGTGATCCCTACCCCTTACCCCTCCAGAAACACAATTGCAGTTGCCATGACCCTTCCTGGACTCCTCACCCCAAAGTATAAATGTGATGAGAGGCTAGAGCATTGCCTCTGTGCTGCCATTTTTCAAAATGGCGGTGCTTGACCCAACATAGTGCATCCTGAGCTCAATCTGTCAAATAAGGCAGAACTGTCTTATTTGACAGACTGATGCAACACACTGCGGTGCCTCCTGGGATGCAAATCACAGGGTCAGTTAGTCTGCTGATTTCGTTTTTCTTTAATTCAATGGTTAGAAGTGTGAATTAAGCTTTGTTTCCACCTCTAAGAACATAAGATATGCCATACTGGGTCAGACTAAAGTCCATCAAG
Organism: Ichthyophis bannanicus; assembly: GCA_033557465.1. Taxonomy (NCBI): domain Eukaryota; kingdom Metazoa; phylum Chordata; class Amphibia; order Gymnophiona; family Ichthyophiidae; genus Ichthyophis; species Ichthyophis bannanicus. The sequence goes on along the minus strand of CM066031.1, from coordinate 290,048,790 downwards.
CCCAGTATCCTGTTTCCAACAGTGGCCAATCTAGGTCATAAGTACTTAGCAGTTCCTCAAAAGACACAGGTTCCTCTCCTTTCTATCTTTTATCTAGTTCCTGATCCACAATAGTACACTGCCTCCTATCCCATGACTTTTTAGTTTTGCCAAAAGTCTCTGATGAGGGACCTTGTCAAAGGTTTTCTGAAAGTCCAGATACACTATATCAACCATCTCATCTTGGTCTACCTGTTTAGTCACACCTTCAAAAAAACATAACAGATTAGTAAGACAAGGTCTTCCTTGTCTAAAGCCATGTTGGCTGTCTCCCATTAAGCCATGACTAACTACATGTTCTGTAATTTTGTTATTTATGAAGGTTTCTACCATTTTTCCCGGTACTGACGTCAAGCTCACCAGTCTGTAGTTTCCCGGATCACCCCTGGAACCCTTTTTAAAAATTGGCCTTACATTGGCAATCCTCCAATCTTCAGGTATTACAGATGATTTTAATGATAGTTCACAGATTACTAATAGCAGGTCTGCAATCTCATATTTCAGTTCTTTCAACACCCTTGGATGTATACCATCCAGTCTGGGTGATTTGCTACTCTTCAGTTTATCAAATGGTTGTAATACATCTCCCTGGTGTATCAATATTTCTTTCAATTCTTCCGCAGTATCACCTTTAAATACCACTTCAGTCATGGGTAACATCCCTACATCTTCCTCAGTAAAGACCGAAGCAAAGAATTCATTCAGTCTCTCCGCTATGGCCTTGTCCCCTCTTAGTGCCCCTTTTACCCCTCTATCATCTAATAGTCCAACTGACTCACAGTTTTTTTGCAACAAATTCTCTCTTTGCCTGCCTTATCAATGCCTTGCATTTAACTTGCCAGTGCTTGTGCTGTTTGAAGTTAAACATGCTAGTTAAGTTAGTACACTTTTTAAATTTAAGACTATTTTTAGTGCTGTTGAGCACATTTTTTTCATTACTGACCAATTTATGTAGAACTAGCTTATTGTACGGGAATTATAGGAGGTGTTTTTTAGCACAGCAATAAAACAAAAGTGTCTTTACCGCTGTATGAGCTCTCATCTATCGACTGTCTGGTTAAGGGGCTGTTAGAGGTGTTTGTTATTTTGCATTTTAAAAGCTCCAGAAGGAAGTTGTCTTTGGCACAATGCAAGAATTAAGAAGAGTAGTAAATCTGAGTGACTACAGTATTAACTATAATATTTTCTATCATGGATAACATTCTCCTTCGTACCAACTTTAACTTACATTATGTTTTATTTTGTTCTTGCTACTCTTGGCCTGTGCTCAAAACTCTCATCTGTTCACTGTGAATCTGAATGGGATGATATGAATCCTATGAGTCAATCATGTCATATCTGATTGAATGAGAAGTCTGAACAACTGCCTGCTTACAATTCTCTGAGGAAGCTGCTGGAAAGACTTGCATATCTGATATGCACAACTATTTATAGACTTGCAAAATTCCTGACTCCCCTTCCTTCTCTGTACCAGAGTTTTCATTCTACTGTGAACCTGCCCCACCTATCTGCCAGGTCATCCTTTTGCGCAGTACATAACAATGTAGTCCAGCCACTGTCCTTTGCCTACGCAAGAGGCTCTGGCTCCCTCTACTGACTGTCATACTGCGGCATGTGCACACAGATCCAGACAGTGCTACAGGAAGCAAGAGCCATTTGAAGCTTGTTATGGTAGATAATTTCAACTTTAGAACATTAAAATTTCCTTCAAGATACTTTTATAGCAGCAAGCAGCAGATGAAACTGCTAGTGAGACCCACAGAAATTTGTGGTTTATATTACATTTGCATTGCAATTAGAACAGAGCACAATCATTTACAAGGTGATGCATGTAAATCCACAGTAGGGAAGAGAACAAAGGATGAATCTCAGATTTTGTTTGCATTTACATATTATTGGGTACTCAGAGTATATAAAGGCCATCTCTGTTACAGCAACAATTCTATCCAGATTGCTAGAAATACCAATGTTCTTTAAATCTAATAATACAGCAAATAACAGAGAAAAGGACCAATTAATTTATCCAGTCTGCTCAACAATTCTGTACACAGTTCTGCATCCTAGCTGCCAACCATAAAATGTGATCGACTGCAGAATTTCTCTCCCTATCCAGGACAATCTGTCTTCCCCATTTGTTTCTCACCATCTTGGATAGATGAGCATGCACGTTCCCCACCTAGTTCTCTCTAGCACCTGCCTTTCCCATATCTAACTACAGAGCTTTGTGAGATTTTCAGTGACCAGCAATACTAGCCTGATCATTTTCCAAGCATCCAGCCTCTCAGGTCCCCTATGTAATCTGCAAGACAGATCCAGCTTTGTGAGTGTCTGCATTTTCATTAGGACTTTTAGGTTATTACAGTACTTTCAGGCTACTATTCAGATCTAGCTGCTTGATTTACTGTATCATTACAGCCTGCTATAAACAACTACCATTACTTAGTGACCCCCTCAAGTTCCTTGTGCAGCCTGCCAGACAGACCCGGCTATATGAAAGCCTGCCTTTCTGCTAAGAATTCTAGTTAATGCAGTATCTCTAGATGACAGATTGTTAGTGGATGAAGGTGATAAATTCTCACTGGACACAGAATGAACATCAAACACAGATAATGTCACTGGAATATTGGACTTACATAATATTGAATGGAAGAAGCGGAATAGCTGGGATACTTAAGCCATTAGACAATTTAGAATTTAATAAGTAGCTAATGGATCCAATGAAGCCTCTATAGTAGAGTGAGATTTATGATTCATTAATAATAGAACCAGCCTATGGACTCGTGGTGAGTGATGATAATGCAAAAATAGTGTCAGTTTCCTTAGTATTAGTTTGTATGTAGCCAAGATGTGAAGTACACAAGTAGTTCTATATTTTGTCATTGCTCTCTACTTTTTTTTTTTTTTTTGGAGGGGATGATGGGAGGGTAAGTGTGAATGCGTTTCCCTGCTGTCTACGAAAATCGCCTGTTACAGGTAAGCAACTCCACTTTCTCCTTTCTTCATAGACTAGCAGAGCAATAAAGTCACACTTTATGCTGACTCTAGAACTGACCATAAAAACGGAGGTAAACCTGAGGAGATCATGTGATATGGTAAGCTGGAGTGATGGTGTTTCTCGGCTCCAGGCCAGCCCCCTTGGAGACACCTTTTAAATTGTCTTATGCTTAAGGCCTGTACTCATTAGTGGATTGGGGACTTACTTTCTGCTGCCTGAGGATGACAGCGGAACATGCTCTGATGGCTTCAAAGGGCGCCAAAAAGGAGAAGCTGAAATGACACATCCAAGATGGCAGAGTCGAGTATGCGCAGTCCGCACTTCCCCAGAACCAGCAATATGGTGGATGAGATTGCAGTGGTGGTAGTCGGAGCACTGGGAGGTCACTTTGATCAGCTGGTGGCCAAGATTGATTCTGTCTCCCATGTACTGGACCTTTTTCAAACCTGCATGGATGAGGCAGAGGTGCAAGTCTCAGCCCCGGAGGATGCTTCGACTGGCTATGAAGAGAGAGTGGCAGCATTAAAGTCTCTTATAGTGTAGCCCAACTCGCAGAAAAACTAGATGATTTAGAAAATTGCGGTCAGAGGAAGAACATTCATTTGGTGGACCTCCCTGAAAGTATTAAGGATGCTAAGTTACTGGGCTTTTTGGAAACACGGTTCCCCACTGTTTTAGCCCTACTGCGGCAATTAGGCCTAGTGAAGTTGGAGCGGGGTGGAGGAGTGGCCTAGTGGTTGGGGCAAGGTACTTCAGGCCGGAAGGTCAGGGGTTCAAATCCCACTAGAGGACAGCAACCTTGGGCCGGAAGGACTGAGGTTTCTAGTCCCACAGGTGCTCCTTGTGGTCTTGGGCAAGCCACTTAACCCTCCATAGCCCATGTTCCCTGTAAAATAGTTATCTCCAAGTTATAATGCCCTGTTCAATGTAATTTCCGTTTGTTCAATGTAAACCGCACTGATGCAGAATAGCGCGGTATATAAGAGAATGTAATAAATAAAATAAATAAATAAAATCGTGTTGGACCATGGTGGGATTCTGATCCTCAGCCCCAAGTGGTCTTTGCTCATTTTCCATGCAGCTCGGCTGGGAGTACATTGGAGTGTGAGGGCCAAAGGTCTTGGCCTGTCAGGACTACTCGGCGAGACTTGAAGTGCAGCAAAAATAATTCTTCCAGCTATGTTCGTGCTTAGTGGAGTTGCAAGTGTGTTTCGTGCTTCAATATCATGCACACCTGAATATTTTTTATTATGGATCTGCTTGAACATTTTATTCAGCTAGTCTAGCCTTTATTAAGTCTACTCTGGCGGGCGAGCATCAGGCTGTCTGATCCTGCTGTTCTTTGTAGATCACTGGTGGAATGTGCTAAAAATGGTCAGTAACAATTAAGGGACAACATAGATTGTATTATTCTGATGTGGTGTCCTTTTGAGATTTTGGCTCTTCAGCTCTGGGAGATGTACAGTTAATCTTGGGGAGGGGATTACAATTGCGTGGATGACAATACCTTGGATCAGTCCTCCAGTATGTTGTCTAATATAGGGCGACAACGTCATTAAATTTGTGTGAGGGCCACGATCTTGTGGATGTCTGGCTGTTGTTACATTCTATGGAGAAAGACTTTATGCACTTATCCCAGGCACATGGTCCTGATTGGACTATTTCTTGTTTTCTCATAAACTTCTTAGTGAGATTACTAAGGTAGAGATTAGCCCATTGGAGATTTCAGACCTTGCTGTGGTGCGGTTGGATTTGGCAGCGGTGGCAGATGATTAGCCACAGGGGCAGCGACATTTCCCTTTCTATTTGTATGAGAACGCTGATTTTCAAGCCTATTTCTGGGAAAAGTGGGCCTTTTTTAAGGCAACTAATGGAAAATATCACGATGATCCAGTCCTTTTTTGGGAAACCTCCAAGGCCTTTATTAGGGGTATGGTCATTTGCTACCCTGTTGCCAGGTGACAGAATACTAATAAGCATATTGTAGCACTGGAGGGAAATCACATGTATTACGCAGGCAGTATGGCTCCAGGCCTTCGTTGGCTTTGAGAAGGCTGTCTTAGTGGATGCCTTGTTTTCATAAGACCTCTCATGAATCTGGAAATTGAAAGATATGTAGAAAAAAGCTTTCTATCTATGAGCTAGAGCTGCAAGATAATCTTGATGGAAGATGTTTCGATTCAGAGAGATGAAAAAGTTAGAAAAGAACTTGTACTATTGGGCAGGTAAAAACAGGTCCTGTTCATGAGATGTGTTTTGGTATGACTTATAAGTCGAATCTCTGATTCATGTATATCGGACCCCCCTCCTGCTTGAGAAGTGATGGATCTTGCCCCAATCAAATTCGATAGATACAAAGACAACCAATGGAGAATGACCATAGCTGAAGTTCTTGAAGGTTATCAGATTTAAGTAAGGACCCGACTGATAACCTTCAAGAGCTTCAGCTGTGGTCATTCTCCGCTGGTTGTTTTCCTTTGTATCTAACTATTGCTTGTACATGGAGAGACATTTCCCTTTGTTTCCTTCCAATCAAATTGGAGTCAAAGAATTGAGGGCAAGAAGGGGAAACTAGATTTATTTATTTGATTTTATATACCACACTATTTCAAAATCAGCGTGGTTTGCAAGGAACAGGTAAGAATGCTTTACATAGAACAGACTTTACATGCAGCAGTTGAAAACAGATTAGTAACATTAGATAATAAAACTAAACAGTTAACCTTATCCATTAAACCAGTTTGTCAACTTGGGTAACAGGGTAACTATTTACAGGATGATTAGAGGTGTGTCTGCGGTCTGGCAGGCGGGATCAAAGCGATGCTATGTTATATGGCCATAATGTAGTTGGAAGAGGTGTGTCTTTATTGCTTTTCTGAATGTTGATAGGTCGGAGATGGCACAAATTGGGGCAAGGAGGGAGTTCCAGAGTGATGATGCGTAGAGTAAGAACGCTCTGTTCCTAGCAGCTTGGGAGCTTTTTCTTATTGCTGACAGGATGGTGAGCGTATTGGCTGTGATAGCTCTTCTTATTCTATTATTTGGAGTCCATTGTAGGATTTCTTCCAGGGAGATTGCGGAGAGGTTGTGCAGGACTTTAAATGTTATTAGGAGAGCTTTATGCTTTAGGCGGCTAGTTATAGGGAGCCAATGTAGTTGTTCCAGGATGGGAGTAACATGTTTGTCTGGAGGCACCATACAGTGTTCGGGCTGCAGTGTTAATAGCCATTTGCAGGGGATGAAGTGTGCAGGCTGGAAGGCCATGAAGGATGATATTTGCATAATCAAAGTGTAGGATGATACGTGCTTAAAATACAGTGTGGAAGTCGGCGGTCTCTAGCAAAGGCCATAGGTGACAGAAGTTTTTTATTTTATGGTATACTGCCTTGGTAATAGACTTTATGTGTGCTTCCATACTCAGACGCTAGTCCAGTGTAATACCTAGATAACGCACCTCATGTTTTGTTATCAGATCTGCATCCTGTTTGTTATTTACTTTCCTGGGGGCACTGACATTGTACGGGGCACTTGGAAGACAGCTGGTACAGTCTTTCTGAGTAGAACTATTGAAAATACTGGTAATGATAAGGTCTTCTATATGTTTTCTGTTGATTTCTTCTGGGGTTGCAGTTTCTAGCATGGTGGAGAGTTCCTTTACTTGGGAACTGCCTCTTTCACCTCGTTTCTAAAACGTCTACCACCTAAACAGGGAGCATCAATTAGTTTGTCATGAAAATCTTCTCTTAGGCTGGAAACTTTTATCCAAGCTGTGCAATGGGCCATAACAGTCATGCATCACTACTTAGGATAAACACATCTTTGGTAGTGAACATGCAGCTCAGCATACTAGTGATTACAGATCCAGTACAAGATTTTAAAAAAAGAAAAGAAACCCTACCGTCAGGGTAGCATTAATTTCATAAATACAGTACAATAGTACTTATATAAAATTTCAAATGTTCAGCCCAGCCCTACTCATTATCAACAATATGGCCTGATGATGACTATTGCCCACCATTGCAAAATGTGAACTGATCATTAACAGAATGAATAACATCTTAAGCACCGACATTTCACAAAAAGAGCTGGCAGATAATTACAATATAATATATCTAAAGGAGCAGAAAAGAAGCAAGGGGAAGAGTGAACTAACCACACATAGTGATTCCTCAAGTCAATTCCTTCAGAATCCCCAACAGATCTGGTTTCCAGATAGCTAAAATAGGCAAATTATCCTAAGAAAATTACAAGAAATAGGGAACTTTGATATCATTTAATCTGCTTTTATTTATTTATTTACCTGATGCTCTACTCAGGGAACCCCGCAATTAATAGCTCAAAGGGAAACCCTAATACTGCTTAATTACAAACTTTTAAAGAAAATACTCAGACTTGTGCCTTCTTATACTGTTTCAAGCTCCCCAAGATCCTTAATGCTCTAAAGACCTGTCAGCTCTTGCACTTCTGGCTCTCATCAGCCCTTACAGGACTGAAGACCTGCCTCTTCCCTATGTTGCCCCCAAGTATTCCCCTCAGACTGTTTATCAAAGAATTAATTAACTTTGCAGCACCAAACTAAGTAAAAATGTTACTCTAGAAAGAATACAAACCAAATTGTTGAGGTACTTAGCGCTGAAAGTGAGCACTCCAAAATTGATGTTATCATCCACTTGGGTACAAATGACCTGGCTAGAAACAGTGCCGCTACAGTTCAAAGGGACTTTCAAACTCTGGGGAGAAACTAAAGCCCATTGTTAACACTGGAGCATTCTCAGAAGTTCTACCTGTTCTTGGTAAGGGGGCAGGAAGGCTAAATCGCATAAACAGCTTTAACGCATGGCTCCAAACCTGGTGCAAAGAGGAAGGATTCAGATTTATAGGCGACTGGGGAAACAGATGGACCAACAAGAAACTATACTGCGCTGATGGACTACATCTCTCTGTCACAGGGAGAAGAATCCTAAGTGAAAAATTCAGCCAGTATGTGGATACGCATTTAAACTAGAAAAAGGGGGTGACGGATGGGGAAGGTCAAGTTCTGGACGTCACTCCCTGCAAAAGCAGAACAACATCAGAAACAGACACTTTTAAACCACACATCAAAAACAAGTGGGAAGAAGTAGACAGAACAAAATCAATGCAAACCACACGCAAGCCAGTTAAATGCTGGAAAGCAATGAGCACAAATGCTCGAAGCTTATCCAATAAAGTTCCAGACCTGGAAGCCCTAATGATGGAAATGGACGTGGATATTGTGGCCATTACACAAACGTGGTTTAATGCATCGCATGAATGGGATATAGCCATAGCTGGCTATAATCTATTCAGAAGAGACAGAGAAAATGGAAGAAGAGGAGGAGTAGCCTTGTATATCAAAAGCAATATTAAAGCTACTGAAATGCAGGGGGCATGGGGAAAAGAGGAAGCGCTCTGGGTTGTGTTGGAAAGAGGAGATGGCACTGTCATCCATACTGCTGTACTGTACAGACCTCCGACTCAAATCGAAGCGCTAGATACCGAATTGATTATAGACATTGTCAAAATAGCCACAAAGGGGGAAGCAATCATATTGGGTGACTTTAATCTACCCGATGTGGATTGGATTACTCCTTCTGCAAATCTGGAAAGAAGCAAAAAAATTGTGGATGCTCTCCAAGATGCGTTACTTAGACAAATGGTGATGGAACCAACAAGGGAAAGCTCAACGCTGGATTTAGTCCTCACCAACGGTGATAGCGTGTCGAATATCTGGTGGGTGCACCTGTGAGCAGCAACTATCATTACACAGTGTGGTTTGAGATAAAAAACAAGGTGCAGTCCAATTATAGCAAGCTCGAAGTCCTAAACTTAAAAAACACTGACTTTAATAAAATGGCCATGTACCTAAAGGAGGAGTTGACAGGGTGGAAGGAGATAAGGGAACTGGAATTGCAATGGGCTAAACTAAAAGGGGCAACAGATAAATATGTAAGAAAAGTAAATAAAAACAAAAGGAGAAGGAAACCTATTTGGTTTTCCAAAGAAGTGGCTGCTCAAGGCAAAAAACACAGTTTTTGCAAAATTCAAAAGCTTGCAAACAGAGGAACACAGAAATGAATACAGGATCAAACTCAAAGAGACAAAAAGAGAAATAAGGATAGCAAAATCAAAGGCAGAGGAAAAGATGGCTAAAGATGTGAAGTGTGGCGACAAAAATTTCTTCAGGTATATTCGAGAAAGGAAGAAGATCAGAGGTGGAATCGCAGGACTCAGAAGTGCTGGGAATGGACTCGTGGAAAGGGACATTGAAAAAGCAGAATTGCTAAACAAATACTTCTGTTCTGTTTTTACTAAAGAAAATCCTGGAGAAGGACCAACTGTGACTCCCAAATATAAAGATGGGAATGAAGTAGATACCACACCATTCACAGAAGATGATGTGTTAGAACAACTTGCGAAACTGAAAGTGGAAAAGGCCATGGGACCAGGTGGGATACATCCCAGGATACTGAAAGAGCTCAGAGAGGTTCTTGCAGAGCCGTTAAAGGATGTTTTCCACAGTTCCTTGGAAACAGGAGTAGTTCCTCAGGACTGGAGAATGGCTGATGTCGTACCTCTACACAAAAGTGGTGACAGGGAAGAAGTGTCAAACTACAGGCTTGTGAGCCTTACCTCGGTGACGGGAAAAGTAATGGAGGCGCTTCTGAAGGAGCGAATAGTGAACTTTCTCAAAACCAACAGGTTGCAAGATCCGAGGCAACATGGTTTTACCGAAGGACGATCTTGCCAAACAAATCTGATCAGAGAACTAGATCAGGGGCACGCGATGGATGTCATCTACCTGGATTTCAGCAAAGCCTTTGATACTGTTCCTCATAGGAGGCTTATCAATAAACTTAGTAGTTTGGGGATGGGTCCCAAGGTAGTAAACTGGATCAGAAATTGGTTGACTGATAGATGACAGAAGGTGATGGTAAATGGAGCTCACTCGGAGGAAGGGAAGGTGATTAGCGGGGTGCCCCAGGGTTCGGTCCTGGGCCCGGCCCTGTTCAATGTATTTGTGAGTGATATTGCTGAAAGACTGAATGGAAAGGTCTGTCTTTTTGCAGATGACACGAAAATTTGTAAGAGTGGACTCCCCCGAGGGAGTCCTTAATATGAGAAAAGATCTACAAAAGCTGGAAGAATGGTCAAATGCTTGGCAATTAAGATTTAATGCAAAGAAGTGCAGAGTCATGCACTTAGGTAGCAGGAACCCAAGAGAAACGTACACAATAGGGGGCGAGAGGTTGGTGTGCATGGATCAGGAGAAAGACCTTGGTGTGATTATTTCTGTAGATCTCAAGGTGGCAAAACAGTGCGACAAGGCAGTGGCAAAATCCAGAAGGATGTTGGGCTGCATACAAAGAGGAATTACCAGCAGAAAGAAAGAGGTTCTAATACCACTGTATAAGTCACTGGTGAGGCCTCACTTGGAATACTGTGTTCAGTTTTGGAGACCGTATCTTGCAAAGGATGTAAAAAGAATAGAATCTGTTCAGAGGAAGGAGACCAAAATGATTTGGAGCCTGCATCAGAAGCCTTATGAGAAGAGACTTGAAGACCTAAATATGTACACTTTGGAGGAGAGGAGGGATAGGGGATATATGATTCAGACCTTTAAATACTTAAGGAGAAATAATGAACAAACAAACCTCTTCCAAAGACGGGGAAGCTGTAAAACGAGATGGCATAGCATGAAGCTGTAAGGTGGAAAATTGAAAGGCAATATCAGGAAATACTTTTTCACTGAGAGGGTGGTGGATGCTTGGAATGCCCTCCCGATGGAGGTGGTGGGGGCAAATACGGTGACAGAATTCAAAATGGCATGGGACAGACCCAATGGATCCATTTATAGCAACAGAATAAAATCAAATTAAACTGAACCATCTAACTTCTCAACAAACAGGGGTGTCCTGCATTGAGCGGTGGGTTCACCCCTAAACAAAGACATGGGGAGGGGCGGCCTGCACAGAGTGGCACCTACTCCTGCCATCTTACTCCGGCATTCTTACTGGGCAGACTAGATGGACCATACTTGTCTTTATCTGCCATCATTTACTATGTTACTATGTAGTTGTAAACTGGATGATGAATCAAATTTGCCATTAGCACCTAAAGGGATATTTTTATTCTTTCTACTCCAATGGAACTTGGATAAAATGATATAAAAGGAATAGGGAATTTCTTTCCATCTGGTGGCAAAATAACTTTGAAAATGCAATGGGATGAAACTTGGCATGTGAGAAAAAATGGTAAAAAAAAAAAAGACACATCAGGTTCGAAAATTGTGCCAAATTGGACCAGGGGCTCCACAAATAAAAGCACCCCCCCCCCCCAAAAAAAAAGAACCAAGTGCATTTCTGTGGGAGGAGTTCCAGCTTCTGTAGAATAGAAACTTAGATACAGTGAAACAGCAGTTAGGGAATGCTCCTTTCAAACTCCCTCTCCCTGTTCTCTATGCTCCCAACCTCCTATATTGCCCAAAACTACTCCCTCAACAACTGCCCTACCAACTCGCCAAATGTCTACCACACAGCTGCCTCACCACTCTACACACTGCACCCCTCCCCCCAAAATGCACAAACTGTCCCTCCGCAATAAGCAACCTCCTGCAAATGCCCCACCCCAAAAAACCCACCTCACAACTGTCCCACTTCCAACAACTTCCCCACTCCCAAAATCCTATGACTCTCCCACCACCCTGCAAACAGCTCACACCCAATAATCCCTGTAGCTGCTCCACCACCCTACCAGTTCCTCATCCCCATAAGCTACCCCATGCAGCTTTTCCACCAACCCACACACTGCCTCTACTGCTAAAACACCCCTTGTAACTGCCCTTCCATTCCACAAACTTCTCCCACACCCAAAAAATAATCCCCTACTACCCTACCATCCCACAAACTGCCAAAAATTACTGCTGCACAACTGTCCCACACCTGTCCCACCTCCAAAACCTACTCCTTTCACAACTGATGCCCAACCCACACACTACCCCAGCCCTAAAACACTCTCCCTTGCAACTTCCATATGACTACAATTCCCTCACCACCTTGCTATCTGCCCCAACAATCTACCATCCTGCAACTGTCTCACTACACTGCAAACTGCCCCACCACTAAAAAATATGTCCTCAAAGCAGTCCCACCACCTAACAAACTGCACCTTTCCCAAAGTCTACCCCCTGCAGCTCCCCTACCAGATTGCCAATTACCCCATCCACAAAATAGTTGCCATGCAAATGTCCCACCCCCAAAAGCTCCCACTACAAGTGTCCCACCACCGTACAAACTAGCCCCATCGCTACAACTACCTTCTCACATCTGTCACCAAACCATAAAATTACATCCATTGGAAATGTCCCAACACCCCCAGCTACCCCACAGTAGATAACATGAACAAACACACACAAACAGCACACACCGTCGCTTCCAGGAATATGGAATAGCAATCCGAGCTATAAGGCATTTAATGCCTTCTAAAGCAGTACCTCTTTCCAACATAGAAAGCACCAGAGGTTTCACCAGTTATTAATGCACACTACTTTATTGTCAGAATATCTTTGAAAAAAATTAACCAAACAAACTGGCTGACTTTTCACAAAGATCAGCCCTTGCAGATAAAAATGATCATCACAAGCTGTAACCATACAATCGTAAATATGCAATTGTTTAGAGGGCCCTTCACGCCATTAGCTTAAAAGTAGCCATCAGTCTGTCATATTGACAAGCTAGAAAAGTCCAGGGAGTTCATAGTTCAAACCTTCTGGATCAGCACAAGCACAACAGATGAGCAGAAAGTTGCCATCGGGTGTCGAAGGGGTAGAAGCAAACAGCTTTGTGGCACCAAAGTTTCAAGGTAAGTGCCATAGGGCTGTTTGTGTCCACTGCCGCTGTTGCTCGTCCCAGGTATGAGGTTTGCCTAGGGTGCCTCGTCTCCTTGTGCTGGCCTTGGCTGTGGTGATCATTAGCACATGCTTCCTTTAGTAAACATGCCTCTTTGTGCGATGCCTTTGAGAGGGAAAGGTATGCACTAATGAAGGAGGGTGTGCTTGGCATGACCCCATGCAGTTAGAATGGTTTGCGCTAACTATGACATTGACGGTAGATGTGTGCTAATGATGCTTGTGTTAACCCTAATGTGCAGTAACTGCTGTAGCCCATGGTACATGGTTAGCATGGGATTGTTAGCACGGTTGCAATTTTAGCACATTTTAATGGTTATCACCCATGCAGCGAACCTCATAAGAATTGATAGTGAACTTTAGTAAACATACCCCTTCTTGTAATTTTTTCGAAGTCCAATCTGCAAATTGATGATTGAATATAGCTGTAGTTTGCCAGTACTGTTTCCTTAGCTAAAAGATTAAACCCAGAAACAAGACAACCAAGTACTATTATGAGGATATTTTGCCTTTAATATTTGCGCTGCAGCTTTTGTTACTCTCCGAGTCAAAAGGGGTTGCACCCTGGAGACAACTGCATCTTCAGTCTTTTCACCACTAAGAGAATATGATAAGTGAAGAAAGATAGATAAAGTAATGTAATGGTGAATATATATGATGAGCAAATGAATTTTTAATGTTCCTTCCAGTATTGATTTTTCAGATATGGAAAGAGGTGTATTACTCGCAAGTATGGCTCTAGTTAATGTCTCATCTGCTTTTTCTTGATTTTCTTTTGATGTTTTCGCTGTCTTGATAACCTACTCAAAGTAGATTATATCATGATGGTGATCTTGGAAGCAAAGATCCTGCTGCATCTTTCCTCAAACCCGACAGCTTGACATTTTCATTTTCCATCTTTTACAAATCTGCTTTTGACTTGAGCCACCAAGTTTCTTTTAAAAAAGTGCATTTTAAGCTATTCTAGTCCAATCTGGAGAAGCATCGGGGGCTTGCTTCCCCCTCCCCCCCCCCTCCCACTAGAAAAAATAATTTCTGCTCAACCTTCTGCTCATTTGCTCTGGGACTGCAAAACCAAGGGAAATAAAGTCAGCTTTGGCAATTAGCCAGAGGATTACGCTTACTGCTGAGCTGACATAGATAGCTATTTTGTAATTTTAAAAAATTAGGTCTAAACCACCTTGGGGGCTTAGAGCTCGATTCTACAAAATGTACGACCGGCCCGTGGGCACGTACAAACGGAGTAAGGGGCCGAATTAGACCAGATTCTGCTGCCGTGGGTCCAGACACACCCATGATTCCAGAATTGGGGACATGTATGGGCACACGCTCACAGTATTCTGCAAATATGAACGTAGAAAAGTCCTCCTGTCTCTGTGCGGCCATGCCACTGCGCTCAACGACATGGACTCCACACATGTTCGCTGATGGAGCAGTATTGCCACTGCTATACACACCAAATGCACAAATAGCTTGCATGGGCCATGTTGCACTCAACCCACACACTCACACCTGCACGCACGGACATTTATTTATTTAGCAAAATTTTTATACCGCTTTTCGCCAGGTCAAAGTGGTTTACAATAAACAATTTGAACTGGACTGGATGGGTAAACACCAATACCACGATCTGTGGCTGTGCAATAGCATTTCCTGTGGCTATGCTGACAGCTCACAGTCTGCAGCACTGTGAGCTGTTAGCATAGCCACAGGAAATGCTATTGCACAGCCACAGATCGTGGTATTGGTGTTTACCCATGTTCCCTCATCAGTCTCTTGCCTCTGCACTCTGTTCCCTATGGAGATATCAACTGGACTTCTGGACTGCAACCCCAGTGCCCCGATACACATTGGGCATGGCCAGTCATCGCTATGGGACGCAATGAGGAGCTGAGCACAAGTCATCAAAGTCCTGCCCTTATTCCACCTTCCTGCAGGACTAACTTGTATGTCCGTGCATAACGCGCATACGGCATGTACACAGGTCATTCCTGCATACGCTTTGGCCATCCCGCCCCCTTCCACCAACGTTTAGCGATCCCCGCACAACCGCCATATGCATGTGGGGCAATGGTGGTTGCAGCATACAGTCGTAGACACTTTCTCTGGATCGTCTACATGGTACATACAACAGGCTTATTCATGTTCCAGAATGACCCCCTTAATGCAAACACAAAGCAGGATACAAATGTTTTAAATAAACAAGTAACCCAGAGTTGCATAAACAATGGCATAATTTAAAGTGGCGACGGCCAGCCACTTTAAGAGCACTGGCCACCTCCGTTGAATATGCCCCTACAGTGTTTTAGAACATTGCCCTTCAATCGGTGGGTCACAGCTTGACTTGAAGTGCGCTGCATCAGTGGGTCTCACGCCACAGACTACCATGTATACATAATTTCACTATGCATATTGAGACTAAAGGTGGATCCTGGGTCTGAAAACGTTGAAAACCACGGTTTCGAAAACAATACAGATTCTAGTGTTTATCCTTAAGGAGTCTTCGCCTAACCTTTAGTGTGCACTTAAGGCATTAGGCTATCTGCCACCACAGTCCATTTTACTCCTGTTGGCTGTGCAGCAGCATATGCCAATGCATGTTTAAGCGTTAGTAAAAGACTCCCTTAATGTTGTTTAGCATATAGATTTGTCTACTTGCATAGGACTCAGACAATGTTACACGACTTCCTTGTATTAGCCTTCTGTATATGGCTTGTAATCTTTTACGGCAGTTCTAAATTTTGTGAAATGTTTCCTCATTCCTGTTGCATTGTTAGCATACTCCTGCCTGCAATATTTTCTTTCTTCCTTCAGTGGTGTAAACTTCACTATAATGATGATACACACTTAGTTTGTTAAGAACATAAGACATGCCATACTGGGTCAGACCGAGGTCCATCAAGCCCAGTATCCTGTTTCCAACAGTGGCCAATCTAGGTCATACGTACCTAGCAATATCCCAAAAGACACAGGTTCCACAATGCTTGTACTGGGTCAAGCATTGATATCCTGGGTCCCTTTTTAATAGTGGTTTATGGACCTTTCCTCCAGGAACTTGTCCAAACCTTTTTTAAACCCAGCTATACTAAAAGCCCTTACTACATCCTCCGGTAACAGATTCCAGAGTTTGATTACACGTTGAGTGAAAAAATATTTTCTTATTTGTCTTAAATAGTTTACCCTGTAGCTTCATTACATGTCCCCTAGTCTTTCTATATTCTGATAGCGTAAACAATTGATCCACGTTTATCCGTTCCACTCCATTCATTAATTTATAGACCTCTATCATATCTCCCCTCAGCCGTCTCTTTTCCAGGTTAAAGAGCCCTAACCTTTTTAGCCTCTCTTCATAGGAGTAGCCTTCCATCCCCTTCACCAATTTGGTGGCTCTTTTCTGTACTTTTTCTAATAACGCTATGTCCTTTTTAAGATACGGTGACCAGAATTGCACACAATATTCAAGGTGCGGTCGTACCATGGAGCGATACAGAGGCATTATAATATCCTTTGTTTTATTCTCCATCCCTTTCCTTATGATACCTAGCATTCTATTTGCTTTCTTGGCCGCCGCTGCACACTGGGCGGAGGGTTTTAACATGTTATCCACGATGACTCCTAAATCTTTTTCCTGGGTGGTGGTTTCTAATGTGGAGCCTTGCATCGTGTAACTATAGTGTGGGTTGTTCTTTCCTAGGTGCATAACTTTGCACTTGTCCACATTAAATTTCATCTGCCATTTGGATGGCCAGTCTTCCAATTTATCCAGATTCTCCTGCAGTTTTCCACAATCCTCTTGGGTTTTAACAACTTTAAACAGTTTTGTGTCATCTGCAAATTTGATAACCTCACTAGTTATTCCCTTTTCCAGGTCATTTATGAATATGTCAAAAAGTAGCAGACCCAGTACAGATCCCTGGGGTACTCCACTATTCACCTTTTTCCATTGGGAATATTGGCCATTTAGCTCTACCCTCTGCTTTCTATCTTTTAACCAGCTCCCGATCCACAACAGTACACTGCCTCCTATCCCATGACTTTTTAGCTTCGCCAAAAGTCTCTGATGGGGGGACCTTGTCAAAAGCTTTCTGAAAGTCCAGATACACTATATCAACCGACTCACCTTTGTCTACCTGTTTATGCACACCTTCAAAAAAACATATCAGATTAGTAAGACAAGATCTTCCTTGTCTAAAGCCATGTTGGCTGTCTCCCATTAGGCCATGACTATCTACATGCTGTGTAATTTTGTTCTTTATGATGGTTTCTACCATTTTCCCTGGTACTGACGTCAGACTCACCGGTCTGTAATTTCCCGGGTCACCCCTGGAACCCTTTTTTAAAAATTGGTGTTACGTTGGCGACCCTCCAATCTTCAGGTATTACAGATGATTTTAATGAAAGTTCACAGATTACCAATAGCAGGTCTGCAATCTCATATTTCAGTTCTTTCAACACTCTGGGATGTATACCATCCGGTCCAGGTGATTTGCTACTATTCAGTTTATCAAATAGTTGTAATATATCTTCCCGGTGTAGCGATATTTCTCTCAATTCCTCTGCAGTATCACCTTAGGCATTATTAGGATTAATCCAAATCAAAAGCTCTAAAAACTCACAGATCTTGTTCACTGCTTTCAGCTTCGCCAACTCCAGAAAAGGTATGAGGCGGCATATTTACTAAAGTACACTAATGATTAATACAGAGCTTACGGTGCATGTGGTTACCATTAGTGTGTGCTAAAAATCTCATTCTAACCACTTAGCGCGGGTTGGGACGCAGACTGGATAGGCTGCAGCAGAGTGATGACTGCATACTGCCGTTAGCGTGGGCGTTAGCGCACGATCACCATCGATGTTGCAGGTAGCATGGGTGCACAGTTACCATCACCTTATTGGATAGCAGTAACCACCAATGGTAATCATGGCAATCGGATTATTACAGGGGGTGTGGCGCTGGACCCATATTACCTGCATGGGGACATTCTGTGCATGCTGTCATTTCTTAGTGTGGGTCCAGTACCACCCCCATGCCCGAATGTATGGAAAAGCTACCACTCCTATGTGTCTTTTGTACTGAAAGTAAAATAAAAATTAATCATGGTGGCCTCGATATTCAATTGGGATGCTCATGTGTCGCTACAGAACTTGGCGCAACATACATTAAACATAACAACCTACAAATATCTTCACCATACACTACAGTAATCTACTTAGAAATTTTTACCACAAAACTATCCAATGAACAACCAGGAACATCATTTATTTATAAAAATTGTAAATAAGTTAAAGAGTGTGAATCATGTACATATCTGTGATTGATATTTATCTTCACCTGTTACATTAAATATTTTAACCACATTGTATCTCAGTTGTTAAAAATGTAATATTGGAAGCATATTCAAAGTTTTCTAGCTGGTTAGCAGGCAATATTCAGCCACTAACTGAATAGCTTAACTGGTTAAATGACTATCCTAACTTTAACCAGTTAGCGATATAATCAGTTAGAGTGTGAATATCGCCGCTGACTGGATAACGGCGCTATTGTAAGGTGAGCCTAGATGTTCTGCCACTGAATATCTGGATTTTGTTACATAAGAGCATAAGATATGCCATATTGGATCAGACCAAGCTCCATCAAACCCAGTATTCTGTTTCCAACAGTGGCCAATCCAGGTCACAAGTACCTGGCAGATTCCAGTTGTCCCAGGATAAGCAGTGGATTTCCCGCGTCCTCTTTAATAATGATTTATGGACCTTTCCTCCAGGAACTTCTCCAAACCTTTTTTAAACCCAGCTACACTAACAGCTTTTACTACATCCTTTGGTAGTGAATTCCAGAATTTGATTACATGTTGAGTGAAATAATATTTTCTCTTATTAGTCTTAAATGGTTTACACTGTAGCTTCATTGCTTGCCCCTAGTCTTTCTATTTTTTGATGGTGTAAACAACCGATTTACATTTACCCGTTCCTTATCGTTCCTCCAGTTTAGTCCTCTACCTCTGGGTTGTCAATCTCCTCCTGCAGCTTGGAGACTGGTATGTCAGAATGATGACATCACTGGATATAGCCTGCTGCCTTCTCTCCTCCATTCCAGTGTGACCAGTCTCCATGCAGCAAGAAGACTTGACGAGCCTTTGGCATAGGGCTCTCTGGAGGAATTGATAAGGAGCTAGATGTTAGTTAGGGTCCAATTTGGTTGTCTGATTTGGTTCTTTGATTGGCATTTTGCTCATTTGGATTATTTATTTTATTGGGCACTGTATCTTTAAAAAAAAAAAAAAAAAAAACCAGTCAGAAAGGCTTTTGGGGTCAGCGCTCCGTGGCAGACTTTCTCCCTTGCCCCTGCACTTTCTTGGGTGTTTCTAGCTTAAGGGGCACGTTTCCATTACTTACTGTTCAAAGGTGCTCTCCCCCCAGACACTACGGGGGAGAGCCCTTCCTGTCACATCAGACCTGATTTGCCCGGTGCGGTGAGAACAGTGCTGCTGTACTCGGGGATCGCGGTTCCTGTCAGAGACAGCTTTCAGTGTCCGCGGCAGCAGTCCTGACCGGTCAGCCTTCCACCGGTGTCAGGCTGCTTACACAAACGGCGATTTGGTATACTTCGGGCCCGGTGCAGCTGCGGATGTTTTTGGCGCCTTTTCCCTGCCTCGGTAAGTTACGGCGGCCATTTTGAACACCGCGGAGCAGCCGCGTGTGCATCGGGGGGACTCCCGATTTTCTGCTTTTTTGCCGTTTCGCGTTTGTTTTCTTTTGTTTTAGTTTCTTTCTGTCCTTTTCTTTCATTTGGGGGCGAAATTAAGTTTTATTAGTTTTCTTTCCCCTTCTGCCTCTTCTCGGGGTGGGGTGAGGGGCTGTGAGGGGTTCTCTCTCTCTCTCCCGGGGAGTAGAAGTGTCGGTTCCAAATATATTTTTTGTTTTCTAGTCCTGCTGGGCTATTGCCTGTTCTATTAAAAAAAACAAAGAAAGATAAATAAATAAATCATTACACAGTATCAGGAGTGTTGCCCACTTAGGTGATACAGGCAGGGGTCTGCATTATGGCAGCTCGACCCCAGTGCCTTGTCTGTGGCACAAGACGTGGGTCGTTCGCAGACACTGGGGTATGCCGTGGCTGCGCCACCCTTTCCTCTGCTGTGGAGCAGCAGCTGGAGCCCAAGGACTCCCCCGAGGCGCGAGGGGCGCCCGCGGGGGCGGGCATTACTTCACCGCAGTCCCCAGCGCATGACTCGGCGATAGAGGAGTTGGCGGGAACCTCCGGTGCTTCTTTAATAGCGCAGCCGTCGGGCCTTGGAGTTCAGCCCCGAGTTTGTTTTACTCATGCATCAGGCTTTTTGCCTGCGTAGCCGGAGTAAGGGGTCGGTTGCGGAAACCTTAACATTCCCTTTACCGCAGCTGGAAGCGGTGGTGGCGGTGGATGCGGCTCCGCCGGTTCCTAAACGGATTCGGAAGAGAGACACGGCTTCGGAGGACGAATGGCCGGAGGCCCGTGATCCCAATTGGGATCAGGATATGGAGACGGAGGATCTCGAGGAGGGCGAGATCCCTGAACCCGAGGATCAGGCCAAGATTATTCGAGTCTTCCGCAGGGAGGAGCTGGCGGCCTTAATCACGGAATCCTTACAAATGTTGAATTTGGCTAAACCGGCCGCGGTGGTGGATGAGGTTGAAGATCCCATCATCCAGGCGGTTCGGCAGACACAGGTGGTGTTTCCCGTTCACAAAGTAGTGGACAAAATGATTCAGGATGAATGGGATAGGCCAGAGGCGGGTCTCCGCGGCATTCGGACGCTCAATCGACTGTATCCTCTGGCTGATACGGACAAGGCCAAGTTCCGGGCTCCGCGGGTTGACGCGGTAGTGTCGGCTGTTACTAAAAAGACCACCATTCCGGTGGAAGGTAGTGCGGCCTTGTGGGATGCGCAGGATCGCCGGGTGGACGGCTTCCTCAAACAGACCTTCGAAGCGGATTCTCTATCGCTGCAGGCCTCCATTTGTGGTGCGTGGGTGGCCCGGGCGTGTCTTCGGTGGGTCCAGCGACTCCGTCAGACTTCGTGTATGGCTGCGGAGGAGTTGAGAGAGTTAGATCGGCTGGAGTCCGGTACCGCTTACTTAGCGGATGTGCATTACGACTTAATCAGAGCACTGGCCAATAGTACTGCTTCGGTGGTAGCCGCTCGGCGTTCGGTGTGGTTGCGGAATTGGGCGGCTGATGGTCCTTCTAAGTCGCGTCTTAGTAAACTTCCCTTTAAGGGTGGTTTGCTGTTTGGCGAGGATTTAGAAAAGTTGGTTAAGGATCTGGGAGAGTCCAAAGCGGGCAGGCTCCCTGAGGATAAACCAAAACCAGCGAAGGCTGCACAGCCCTTTCGGGGCCAGTTTCGCGATTTCCGTAGATTTCGGTCGGCGCGGTTCAGTACTTTCCAAAGGGGTCGGTATCAGTCTCGGGCCCAGGGGTTTCGGGGGTTTCGAGGAGCCTCCAGAGGTTTCTCCTCTACCCCTGCCTCCACGCTCCGTAAACCGCAATGAAATGGGGCGGGTCCCGGCGGATGGGCCTCCAATAGGCGGGCGGCTTCGGGAGTTTCTTTCCGCTTGGACCCACATCACCTCCGACCAGTGGGTGTTGGAAATCATCCAACACGGCTATGCCTTGGAAATGTCTTGCCCAATAAGAGACTCCTTTGTAATGTCTCCTTGCAAAGGCCCCGCGAAAACGGCAGCCGTTCGCACAACGTTGGACAGGTTGCTTCAACTGGGGGCGGTGAGAGAGGTGCCCCCAGCCGACTGCGGATTGGGTCGATATTCCATCTATTTCGTGGTTCCAAAGAAGGGCGGTACCTTGAGACCCATTCTAGACCTCAAGGCTGTCAACCGTTGTTTGCGGGTTCCGCATTTTCGGATGGAGACATTACGATCGGTCCTAGTGGCGGTCCGTCGCGGAGAGTTCCTGACCTCTCTAGATCTTACGGAGGCGTATTTACACATTCCCATCCGGGAGGCTCACCAACGCTTCCTGCGATTTGCGCTTCCTTGGGGACACTTCCAGTTTCGAGCATTGCCGTTCGGTCTAGCGACGGCGCCCCGGACCTTCACCAAAATCATGGTGGTGGTGGCGGCGGCATTACGCAAGGAGGGCATCCTGGTCCATCCTTATCTTGACGATTGGTTGATTCGAGCAAAGTCCGTGGAGGAGAGTGTTCGGGTGACGGCCAGAGTGGTGCAGTTCCTGCAGAGTCTGGGTTGGGTGGTCAACCCGGCGAAGAGTCACTTGACACCCTCCCAGGATCTCGAATATCTCGGGATTCGGTTCGACACTTTGTCCGGTCAGGTGTTTCTTCCGCAAAAACGGGCCGACGCCCTGAGGTCCCTGGTTCGGAGCTTCCTGTCGTTGACGGCGCCGGCTGCCTGGGATTATCTACGGGTCTTGGGGGACCATGGCGGCGACGCTGGAGGCGGTGCCATGGGCCAAGATTCACATGAGACCGTTGCAGCGAGTGCTGCTCCGCCGCGGGTCGCATCAGTCCCACTCGTTGAACAAACGCTTGCCTTGCCCGATCAAGGTCCGGCGGTCTCTGCGTTGGTGGCTTCGCCGGTCGTCCCTGGAGGCCGGCATGCCGCTGGACCAGCCCGACTGGACTCCGTTGTTGACGGATGCCAGCCTGACGGATTGGGGGGCCCACTGTGGAGATCTGTTTGCGCAGGGGCAGTGGACTCCCAGGGAGTCCTCGTGGTCGATCAACCGTCTGGAACTTCGAGCGGTTTTCTGAGCTCTTCAAGCTTTCGAGAAGGTGGTCTGAGGTCGGCCAGTGCGGGTTTTGTCCGACAACTCGGCGACGGTCGCATACATCAATCGTCAGGGCGGCACGGGCAGTGCCGCCATGGAGAAAGAAGCGGACGAGCGGTTCGCTTGGGTGGAGCTTCGGTTATCCGCAATCTCGGCAGCGCATATTGCCGGAAAGGACAATGTCCAGGCGGATTTCCTCAGCAGGGTGCAAGTGGAGGCCGGCGAATGGGAGTTGCATCCCGAAGTTTTCGAGCAGATCGCGGCCTGCTGGGGAACTCCGATCATGGATCTGATGGCGACGTTCCAGTCGGCGAAAGTCGGTCGGTTTTTCAGCAGGCGTCGGGAACGGATGTCGGAAGGCATAGACGCGCTTTTGCATCGTTGGCCGTCGGGGGGTCTTCTATATGTTTTTCCCCCTTGGGCGTTGATAGGCCGGGTGCTCCAGAAAATCGGGGCTCACCCGGGGAGAGTGCTTTTGGTGGCGCCCGACTGGCCGAGGCGTCCTTGGTATGCAGACTTGGTGCGTCTTCTGGACGGCGCGCCTTGGCGGCTTCCGGAGAGAGCGGATCTGTTGCTGCAGGGTCCTCTTTTCATGCCCCAGGTGGATCGGTTCTCGCTTACGGTATGGCCATTGAGAGGGCTAAGCTGAGAAAGAAGGGTTACTCTTCGGCGGTCGTAGCCACCTTACTTAGGGCGCGAAAACAGTCCACGTCCTGGGCATATGTGAGGATCTGGCGTATCTTTGAAGATTGGTGTTCACGGTGGAAGACTAGGGCGGCTACCGTGTCCGTCCCGATAGTCTTAGAGTTTTTGCAAGACGGTTATGATAAAGGTCTAGCGGCTAGTTCCCTGCGCGTGCAGTTGGCAGCTCTATCTTGTTATCGGGGCAAGATCAGCGGTATCTCTTTAGGTACTCATCCCGATGTGCGTCGGTTTCTGAAGGCGGTTTCCCGGTTGCGTCCTGTGTGTAGAGTGAGCATACCACCGTGGGATCTCAATCTCGTCCTCGCGGCGTTATCCAAGGCTCCATTCGAGCCATTGCGTCAGGCGTCCCTGAAGGATTTGACGTTGAAGACTGTGTTCCTTGTAGTGATTTGCTCTGCTAGAAGGATTTCGGAATTGCAAGCTTTGTCGTGTCGAGAACCTTTCTTGTTTTTTTCTAGAGAAAAGGTGGTTCTGCGGCCGGTGCCGTCCTTTTTGCCTAAGGTGGTGTCTCCCTTTCACTTGAATCAGTTGGTTTGCTTGCCCGTTCTAGGGTCGATGCACGGTGGCGAGACGGATCGTCGTCTCCGTTTTCTGGACGTGAAAAGAGCGTTGCGTCAATATTTAGCAGTTACAGCGTCTTTCCGCAAGTCTGATCGGTTGTTTGTGTTGTTTGGCGGCGTGCGCAAAGGAGAGCCGGTGGCTAAGGCTTCCATTGCCAGGTGGATTAGAGAGGCGATTTCATCTGCTTATTTGCTTCAAGGTCGGGTGGCGCCCGTAGGACTACGGGCACATTCCACCAGGGCGCAGGCCTGTTCCTGGGCAGAACACAGTTTGGTTCCTCCCGGGGACATTTGTAGAGCGGCAACTTGGTCATCTTTGCATACTTTCAGCAAGCATTACCGATTGGATGTCGCGGCGGCTAGCGACGCTCGTTTTGGGTCAGCGGTTTTATCGGCTGGCTCGAGAGGTCCCTCCCAATGATTACTGCTCTGGTACATCCCAGAGGTAGAGGACTGAACTGGAGGAACGATAAGGAAATGATAATTACACTTACCTGGTAATTGTAGTTCCTTGAGTTACGACAGTTCAGTCCTCCGTCCCGCCCGGATGTTACAAGATGGATTTTGGGCACGTTCAGTGCCGCTGAAGTATTACAGGTAGGTCTGTCTCGATTTCCTTGATGGGGGGGTTTTCTCCTTTCTTTAATGCAGGGGCGGGCGTAAAAAAGTCTTGTCGGAAGCGACCCGTTCCTGTTTATTGTTTACTAGCTTCATTGTTATGGTTTGATACTTATTTGTTGCTCCTTTGAGTCTGCTTTGTTAATAGTTCACACTGGAATGGAGGAGAGAAGGCAGCAGGCTATATCCAGTGATGTCATCATTCTGACATACTAGTCTCCAAGCTGCAGGAGGAGATTGACAACCCAGAGGTAGAGGACTGAACTGTCGTAACTCAAGGAACTACAATTACCAGGTAAGTGTAATTATCATTTCTACTCCATTCATTAATTTATAGACCTCTATAATATCTCCCCTCAGCTGTCTCTTTTCCAAGTTGAAGAGCCCTAACCTTTTTAGCCTCTCTTCATAGGGGTATCCTTCCATCCCCTTTATCATTTTGGTGGCACTTCTCTGTACCTTTTCTAATTCTATTATATCTTTTTAAAAATATGGCGACCAGAATGGCACACAATATTCAAGATACAGTCGCACCATGGAACGATACAGAGGCATTATAATATCCTTTGTTTTATTCTTCATTCCTTTCCTTATGATTTCTAGCATGCTATTTGCCTTCTTGACCGCCACTGCACACTGGGCAGAGAGTTTCAACGTGTTATCTATGATAACGCCTAAATCTTAGTGGTGGTTCCTAATTTGGAACCTTGTATCGTGTAACCATAGTTTGGGTGTTCTTTCCTAGGTGCATAACTTTGCACTTGTCCACATTAAATTTCATCTGCCAGTTGGATGCCCAGTCTTTCAATTTAGGAAGGTCCTCTTGTAATTTTTCATAATCCTCCTGTGTTTTAACAACTTTGAATAATTATGATAATTATTATAATTTTTTGTCATCTGCAAATTTGATCATCTCGCTCATTATTCCCATTTCCAGGTCATTTATGAATATGTTACAAAGCAGTGGGCCCAGCACAGATCCCTGGGGTACTCCATTATTCACATTTCTCCATTGGGAGAAAGGGCCATTTAGCCCTACTCTCTGCTTTATATCTTTTAACCAGTCCCTGATCCACAACAGTACACTGCCTCCTATCCCATGACTCTTTAATTTCGCCAAGAGTATCTCATGAGGGACCTTCTCAAAGGCTTTCTGAAAATCCAGATACAGTATATTGACTGGCTCACCTTTATCTATCTGTTTATTCACATCTTCAAAAATATATAACTGATTATGTAGTAAGACAATATCTTCCTTGGCTAAATCCATACTGACTTTCTCCTATTAAACCATGACTATCTACATGTTCAGTAATTGTATTCTTTATAATAGTTCAGTAATTTTATTATTTTTAATAGTTTACAATAATTTTGCCTGGTACTGATCTCAGGCTCACTGGTCTGGTCTGTAATTTCCTGGATCATCCCTGGAAACCTCTTTAAAAATTGGTGTTACATTGGCTGTTCTCTGATCTTTAGGTATTATAGATTATTTTAATGATAGTTCGCAGATTACTAATAGTAGGTCTGCAATCTCATATTTCAGTTCTTTCAACACCCTCGGATGTATACCATCCGGTCCAGGTGATTTGCTACTCTTTAGTTCATCAAATAGTTGTAATACATCTTCCCTTTTTTATCAAAATTTCTTTCAATTCTTCCAATACATCACTTTTAAATACCTTTCAGGCAAGCTTTTTCTCAAATTCTCTTTGCCTACCTTATCAATGGCTTGCATGTAACTTGCCAGTGCTTATGCTGTTTCCCTTTTTCATCATTTTGCTCCTTTTTCCATTTCCTGGAAGATGCTTTTTTGGCTACAACAGCCTCTCTGACCTCACCTTTAAGCCATGCTGGCTATTTTTGGCCGTCCTGCCACCTTTCTTAAAGCATGGAATACATGTGGTGTGGGCCTTCCAAGATAGTTTTTAATTGTTTACTTAAAGTTGCTAGGGTTACTTGTACCAATACAACTATACCTAATAAGTTTAAGGGACTTTTGTCTATATCAAGATTAATCAATTTCAGGGCCTTACTTAATTAATTTTAGGGCCTTAATTTGTTCCTGATGAGGATAACCAGCTCAGCTTGAAAGTAAATTTGACCACCTCTTTCCCTTTAATAGGTTTAAGAGCCTGGGGTGGGTGGGAAGGAAAGAAACACTTAGTAAAAGCTGGCTTGCTACACAGTACCCTGACCTGTGCTTCTAAGGTAATCTCTTAACAATTTCTTGGGTGATTCACAGTCCTTTGTTTAATAGAGGAAGCCTTTCAGATTGCCCCTTTGATCTTTCACCTGTCTTTAATGCCTATTTAAAACAATTTCACAGGTCTATTGCCTCCTAACTGGAAGGCCTCTTTCTAAAGATTTCTAGAAACAATTTCTTTCTTTCTGCTGAGAGAATATTTACCGTATTTTACCTTCTGTGCTAAGCTATAATCTGATTTGATTTAAATTAAAAGTTTTCTGGTGGTATTAAACCCTGTCTGACTTAACAAAAATACTGAATTCTAAAATACACAGATTTATCATCAGCTTTAACCCAAAGAATTCCCTTTTCTCCAAGATTTAAAGAATTTCCCAGCAAGTAAATACAAGTGCAGATTTTTTTCCAGTAGTAGCAGTCTTTTTTGGATGTCCTTGAAGACTAATGCAGTGGCAGTTGCTAGGTGTTTTAATTAGCTAACTATATCTCCCCCATGCATTCTATTACACACTTCTTGGTTCTCCTTCCAGACCCATATCTCACCATAGACAGTCTGTGGCATAAGAGATGATTGTTCAGAAACACATATAACTCTGGGCTTGTACAATACTTGGTGATTCAACAACCAGGCTTCAACCTTCCATGTTGCTTATAGTCATGGCTAAACTAGTTTCAGTATGGCTGTGGCCAGTGCACATACGAGGTGTGACAAAAAAGAAACAAGACTGTCCCATAAATGTTTTATCACAAAAACTACAGAGAAATTATGCATTGTCCCCTTCAAAGTAATCCCCCCCCCCCCCCGAGTTAATGCACTTCTGCATTCGCTTCTGCCACGTACGGAAGCACTCAATAATGTCCTCCCCCTTGAGGTCCCTCAGCTCCCTCGTCACAGTGGCCTTGATCTCTTCTACAGAGGTGAAATGAGTTCCTTTGAGCACAGTCTTCAGCCTGGGGAAGAGCCAGAAGTCGCATAGTGCGAGATCTGTGGAATAAGGAGGATGGTTGAGAGTTGTGATCTGTTTGTTGGCCAAGAACTGCCTCACACTGAGCGGGGGGTGTGCGGGCACATTGTCGTGGTGGAGCAACCACGACTTGTCTCTCCACATAGCCTGTCTGCTGCACTGAACCCGGTCATGGAGGCGATTGAGGACCTGCTGGTTGACTGTCTCACCCTCAGGCACAAACTCATGATGGACCACTCCCTTCTGGTCGAAGAATGCAATCAGCATGATCTTGATCCTCGATTTGGACATGCGCGCCTTCTTGGGTCTGGGTGACAGTCGAGTCTTCCACTGCAGGCTCTGTCTCTTGCTTTAAAGGTCGTACTGGAAGACCCAAGTCTCGTCTCCTGTGATGACTCGGCCAATGAACTCTGGATCTTCTCCGATCTTCTCTAGCAAGTCTCGACAAACATTGACTCGATGCTCCTTCTGGTCATCCGATAAAAGCTTGGGCACCGTCGTGGCGCACACCTTCCGCATCCGCAGCTCCTGCACCAAGTTGGTCCGCACTGATTCCCTGTTCAGGCTGAGCTCCTCAGCTATCATCCGCACCATCAATCTGCGATCACTCTGCACCAGCTAGTTCACTCTGTCAATGTTCTCAGCCATCTTTGTCGTGGAAGGCCGTCCTGATTTGGGGTCATCCTCCACCTCCTCGCAGCCAGTCTTGAAGGGTTTGTGCCACTCGAAGACTCACGGCCTTGACATTGCATCTTCTCCATAAGCCTTTTGGAGAAGTTGGAGACACTCAGTTGGGCCCTTCTCCAACTTAACCAGAAATTTCAAGTTGATTCTTTGCTCCATATTTCTGCCACCTCCAGTTGCGTGACAAAGCAATGGAGCAGTGTGCTACAAAAAAACCTGAAAAAAAACCCAGAGTGAGAGAGATGAAAAATATTATAGCAGAATAGTGGTGAGATGTTGCACAACACAGTGACATAAGCGGTTTTCCAACTGCTATTGAGTCATGGGCGTGGCTGCCACAGTCTTGTTTCTTTTTTGTCACACCTTGTAAGATGAATAGCACTGGGACATCAGAAGCCATCTGCACTGTCACAGTAACATAGTAAATGATGTAAAGACCAGCATGGTCCATGTAGTCTGCCCAATAAGGTGGTCCATCTAGTTTGCCCAGTAAGGTGGCTAAAGTGGTAGAGTTACAACTGCCACTCAGTGCAAGTTACCCTCCTCAATGCCTTTGTTTAGGGTTGTAACTGCCGCTCTGTGCAGGTTACTCCTCTATTTCTGAAGTATTTATGTTTAGCTTGATTCCATCCTTTTGCTATGTAGTGATCCTCTGTGTCTGTGTCATGCCTTCTGGAAATCCATCTCTGTTTCTACCCCCGCCACCTCCATTGTGAGGGCAAGCCAGGCATCCACCACCCTTTCCATGATATTGCTTTGAGTGTAGCTCCTTGCAGCTTTATTTCATGTCTTTTAGTTCTACAGTTTCCCTGTTTCTGAAAAGGATTGTTTGTTCATTAATACTCTAAGTATTTAAATGTCTGTGTCATATCCACCTCACCCATGTCTCCTCTCCTCTAGGGTATACATATCTTTAGGTCTTCAAGGAATAGCCAGACAATGGAACACACTGTCAGCACACATCCATTTGCATGTCTACCTGGTCGTCTTGACGCTCCACACACCATGTCAGATTCCACTGTTGAGTGGCTTAGTCTAGTAACCAGCATACGATAAGAAGATAGTTTGATCTGTTCCTGGCCAAACACATTTCAGAGCATAGTGGTACAGGTAGCAGCAACACATCTTCTGTCTCCAAGTTTACCTGCAAATAATTTATTCAGGTGCTGGCAGACAAAGATGTTAACAAGTTTCTCAAATGAGCTTACAATTATACATTTATATATTCAGAGTTGTTGGTTTTTTTAATAGGGGACACAGTGATATGGAGTATACTGGCACTTTTTCCCTGCCTGGTAAAATTGACCTATGGACCTCATGTATTAATGAAAGAGCCCTGTATATGAGCACTAGCACCTTTTCTTCTAGGAAAAATGCATTGGATATATTAAAAAGGATGTTTACCTAAAGAACATTTTCTGGGCTTTATGCCAAATCCTGGACATAAATTTGAATGGTTGGATAAGTCTGTACTAACCATCCTCAATTCACATGATCTAGACATTGCTAACTGCTGAAGATATTTGAATCATGCCAGCATATTATCTGACACATACAGAGGTCTACAAGTAAGGATCAGAACTGTGAATTTGCATGTGCCATGCACTGCATATTGCCTGAATTTGGCATAGACTTGTAGCCCATAGTGGGCTAACTCTCCTCTTCGAGAAACTCCTTTTTTAAATTTGCCTTTCCAATGGTGGCATGGCAAAATTTTCTTCAGCTATACTGAAACAGGACCCTGTCAAGTGTTTTCCCAGGATGTAGCTTTATGAAGTATCAATCATCTCTCTTTGCTAGACTGAGCAGAATATTTTATAAGCAGATCCTTCCAAAATAATATGTACAGGATGTTGACAATAACATGTTTAATGGCGACAAAGGATTATTATTAAAAGAACTGTTAAGCTCCTTTGCCAGAAGAGTGCTATTGTGAAGACTTATGCAGCTGGTTTATACATTAAGTCGTTTTGAAAATAGCATAGGTATAATACTCTGATAATATATACTCAGCTGTGAGAATGGACTCTTTGAAAAAAAAAAGACCAGTTTTGGAATTTTTTTAAACTTTCTATTTTATTGTATTGACTTTACAAAAACAAAACATTTACAAGCCACAATCATCAATCATCATACCACCCCCCCCCCAATCTGTATATCCCCATGTTATTGTACACGAGTATTCTATCCATAACATTTGAGCAATAGCTCTATCAAGAAACCCCCCACTCCCCTCCAGAGACAAAATCCGCCCCATTACCCACCTATCCAATCTCACCCCCCATCCCATACTAAGAATACCTAAACCGTGGTCGTAGCAATGCTTATCTCGCCACTGCACAAAAGAAGCCCAGACCTTATCAAACTGAGCAATCTTATGTTTTTTGTGGGCTGTCAGCCTAGCCATTTTGCGAATATATTAGACTCTGTCAAGGACCGCCACCTTACTCGGCATGCTCCTATTCGTCCAATGGCATGAAATCATTATGGGTGTGATTCTGTGCCTTCTCTGCCCACATCTAACTTCCCCACTGGTTGTACAGGGAAGTCAGACAGCGGAAGGGGAGGATTGGAGGCAGAGGCAGGGCGGAGGTGGGTGGTCACCGGCCCTGGATGTACACAGCCGATTCTAATGTCAGCCCTGTACGTCCAGGGCCGGCGACTTGTACGAGGAAGTTATTCCACCTCTGAGGTGGAATAACTTCCCTATATGTAAAGGATCAGCGGCCCGGGGCTTGGATTGGGCGGGGGGGGGGGGGGTCCGATGTATTCCCCGCAGCCCAATCCTTACCTTAGGAGGCCGGATCGGGGGTCAGGCTGCGGGGAATGAAGTCCAGCGGCTGGCATCGTGGCTGTTCAATGGAGCTGCGGTGCCATGGAAGAGCCTTAACTGAGTTAGCCGGGGACAGTCCTCTACATGCAGACCGAACTGAATCGCAGTTCTGGCCTGCATGTACAGGACTGTTTGCGATTCTGATCCCGTGGAGCTAGACATGCCGTGTGGGATCAGAATCGCGATCCCCTCTGTACATCTGGCTCAGACCGGATGTAAAGAGGGGATCTACGTCTGGGACAGAATAAGCCTGTATACGTGCCACAGCACTGATTGTTTTTGTTTATGTGTTTATTAAAATTTATATACCACTAAACAGTTACATCATAGCGGTTTACATAAGGTAAAAAAAAAAAAAAGAAAAGGCTCATGGCCAGAAAAGGAAAGGAAATTACAATAATGGATAGAAAATCAGACAAGATTCATACAACGAGACAAAAAAGGAGAAGCGTAGAAAGAGGAGCAGGGAGAGAAGTTCAAACAAAGGGGGAGGGGAGGTCGAAGGTGGTGGAGAAAAGGTGGGTTTTCAGGTTTCTCTTGAAGGTGTTGTGGTGCTGTTCAAGCCGGAGAGAGGTGGGTAGGGAGTTCCAAAGGGCGGGGCCAATAAAGAAGAAAGCGGAAGAACGAGTGGACTGAAGGTGGGCGCGTGAGGGGGAAGGAAGGTGTAAGCGGTTAACATGGAATGAACGAGGAGTACGGCTAGGGGTATGAAAGTGAACAAGATCAGCCAGATATTGAGGCGAGGAGGTGTGGAGAACTTGGTGAACTAGAGAAAGAACTTTATAGTGGATACAGAAGTTAATAGGGAGCCAGTGAAGGTGAATAAGAAGGGGCGTGACATGATCTCGACGAGAAGAATGAGAAACAAGGCGTGCAGCAGTATTCTGGATGCGTTGTAAGCTGCAATCTGGTTCCCCCACAGTTCCCCTGTTCCGTCACTTGCTCCTTCTTTTTCAGGCACCCGTATTTCCTTAGTCCCCAAACTCCGCTACCTTGGTGTTATTCTCGATAGCAATCTTACTTTCCATGATCACATCTCCCACATTTCTCAGCGCTCTTTCTTCTGCCTCCGACAAATTCGGGCCATTCGACCATTCTTATCTCCTCAAGCCCTTACTACCCTTCTACTTTCCCTGGTCATCACTAGATTAGACTTTTGTAACATCATCTATGCTGGTATTCCCCAATATCAACGACACCGTTTACAGCTAATACAAAACACAGCCGCCCGGATGATACTACACGCCTCCCCTCGCGATCATATCACCCCGCTGCTGCAACATCTCCACTGGCTCCCACTCGCATTCCGGATTTCTTTCAAGACCCTTACATTAGTACACCGTGCCATATATCTCTCCCGTCCTCAGTACCTCTCCGATCTACTTACTTTTCATACTCCCACTCGCAGCCTCCGCTCCATCCATATCAACCGTCTTCACCTCCCAGCTCCCTCCAAAGCTCACTTACAGTCTACCCGGAAATCAGCCTTCTTTTATTTGGGCCCCTCCCTCTGGAACTCACTTCCCACTTCCCTCCGATTAGAAGAATCCTACCCCAAATTTCGCTCCCTTCTCAAAACCCATCTGGTTTCCTTAGCTTTTAATTTGTCTCTATAGATTTTACTCTGACCCCCTCTTCCTTCCCTATTACTGTTCTTACCTGTCTCCTGTACCTCTCCAATTATTGTAACTTCTTTTTCCTTTTCTATTTCGAATTTAATTTGTATTGTAAACCGCCCCGATGTAATGGGGGCGGTATATCAAATGTGAATAAACAATAAACAATAATAAACAATAAGCGATAAAGGGGTGAGGAAGATAAACCGACCAGAGCAGAGTTACAGAAGTCAATGCGGGATATGACAAGGGAGAGAAGCAGAGTAGTGAGGGCCTGTGGGGTGAGAAAGGGTCTGATGGCACGGATTTAGTGGAGAAAGAAGAATGAAGTTTTAGAGATGTGATCGCGAAAGGACAAGTCGGAATCGAAGAAAACACCAAGGTAGCGAAAGGAAGATACCAGAGGGATAGGTGAGCCAGATAGGGAAGGTGAAATGGGAGGGGAGGGACTACCATAAGTAAACCAGATGGCAAGGGTTTTTGTGAGATTAAGGTGAAGGCAGTGCGTAGTAAGTCGGCAACGGCAGAGAGACAGGAGTTAAGGGGGGAAAGGTCGTGATGGAGCGGAGAGACGTGATACAAAAGAACCAAATCATCAGCGTAGTAGAAAGCAGAAATCCCGTGTGGTTGAACCAGAAGGGCAAGTGGTGATAGAAAGATATTGAAGAGAAGGGGAGCCAGTACTGATCCCTGAGGGACACCGCAGGGGAGGGGAAAAGACTCGGAGGAAGCTACAGAAGCAGACAGAGAAAGAACAGAACAGGTCCTAGAGGAGAGAAAAGAGTGAAACCAATGGAGAACTGTGCTACAGAGACCCGCTTCGCATAGGCGAGCCAAAAGAAGAGAGTGATCAACGATATCGAAGGCCGCAGAGAGATCCAAGGATACCGCCACCGAGAAGTCACCATGATCATGTGCTACGTGAAGTTTGTTGAGGAAACCGAGGAGAACCGTCTCCACACTGTGACCAGGCCGGAAACCAAACTGGCTAGGGTGAAGGAAATGAGTGGATTCGAGGTGACAAGAGAATTGTGAAAATACTACCTTTTCTAGAACCTTAGAAAGAAAAGGAAGATTGGCTCAGACCGGATGTAAAGAGGGGATCTACGTCTGGGACAGAATAAGCCTGTATACGTGCTGCAGCACTGATCGTCACTCCCAAATGGACCATATTAGATTCTAATTCTTCCGGGTAAAGACCCAACAGCATGAATTTCAGATCTAACTTTAGCTCCCTCCCTACCAACCTCCTCACAAACATACCCACCCACTCCCACAACTTGCGTACAGATGCACAGGTCCATCACATATGCAGCATGTCACCCCTTTCCCCACAGCCCCTCCAGTAACTGGGGCTATATCCCTTAATGAATATGCTAAGCTTTACAGATGTTAAACTCTTCACAGAGTTTTATACTGACTTTATTGAATCATGACACAAACAGACCCCCTGGATGTTAGCTTGAACATCCTCCTCCATTCCCCCTGCCCCAATTCTTCTCCAAAATTGTCTTGCCAGGCCTTAACAAAAGTCAGCAGGCCTACCTCCTCCATTCACCTAAGTTTATATAACTTAGACAGCATCCCTTTAACCGGACCTTCCATTCTACTTAGTCTCTCCAGCCCTGTTTCACCCCTTTGAACCCCTTCCCATACCTTTTTGCTTTGGGCAAAGTGGCAACATTGAAGATACAAATACCTATCCCTATCCTGTAGACCAAAGTACTCTTGAGCCTTCTCAAATGAAAGCAACCCCCTTTGTTCATCTAAAAGGGTTCCCCACTCTCCATAGCCCCCTTACCCCCCCCCCCCCCCCTCCACAACATCTTATTGCTCACCCCTGGAGAAAAATCTGGATTGTTGTATAGTGGAACTAACCCCCCTCCCTCCCGCCCCAACCACCAACCTTTGAAACCATCTCCAACATTTTAATGTCAGGAAGACAAATGGGTTCCCGCCTCTTCCCCCCCCCCCCCAGTCCCCTCCTCTCCCAGTCATCCATGGTAAATTCCTCAACATCCTAGGTCCCATCGCCACTGGCTCTAACTGTACCTACAATCAGCCCTTCCACTCTTCCCCAAGCAAATACCGCTTTACTTTGAGCTACCTCATAATATATCCTAAGATCAGGAACACCCAATCCTCCTCCTTCTTGCTTCAATATAACACTTATCTAGCCACCCTTGCTGGCTGTCTCTTCCAAATGAAAGAAAAAATTATCTTTTGAAACTTTCATATCATAACCACAGGGACCTCCAAACGCAATGCCATAAAGAAAAATAAAACCCGAGGCAGGACATTCATTTTTATAGTAGCTACCCTCTCCAACCAGGATACTGGAAGCCTATCCTACCTATCCAAATCTTCCCCTAACACCCTCCCTAGGGTCCATAATTTAATTCATAGAGATCCTTTCAATTCTTCCCAATTTGAACTCCCAGGTATCGAAAAGCTCCCTTTACCCATCAGTATGAGAAGGCCTCCCCCAGCCTTTCCTCCAACAAATTTCCCAGGTCCACACCCAATATTTCCATTTTCCCAACATTGATTTTCTATCTGGATAACCGACCATATGCCTTCATTTCCTGCATGAGCAGTAGTAAGGATAAAAGTGGTTTCCCCAAAGAGAAAATCATGTCATCCGCAAATAACGAGATTTTCATCTCATGACTTTCGAGGACCACACCTGCTATATCAGCATGATCAAGGACCCTATCCGCTAGAGGCTCTATTACCAGTGCAAATAATGGGGGAAGAGGTCACCCCTGTCTTCTTCCCCTAACCCATATACCCTCCTATAGAGAACTATACAATGCCCATATCCACCCACAATATTTATCACTTAACCCTATCTTCTGAAGCACCTGAAACATGAACTCCCGCGCCACCCTGTCAAAGGCTTTTTCCACACTGACAACCAATAGCACACATGGCTCCTGGCAGTGTTGTGCCCCCCTCCCCCATATCACATTAAGCAACTTCCTAATATTATCTGAAGCATGCCGACCTGGAATAAAGCCTGTTTGATCTCGGTGAATTAGGGAAGGAGGTGTTTCTGCAGGTGCATGGCCAAGATTCAGGCCAAACCTTTTGTGTCTACATTAATCAAGGAGATTGACCAGTAAGAGCTACACACTGTCACATCCTTGCCCGGTTTAGGGAGTATTGTAATCCCTGCACTCTTCATAGAGATATAGTCCTTCCCCCTTGTGAACCACATTGAACACCTCTACCAGTAGATCTGCTATGTCCCCCCTAAAATGTTTTGTAAAACCCTGATGAAAACCCATCTATTAAGGGACTGAAGAAGGGCCTTACCCGCTTCAGTCCCTTAATAGCTCCCAGCACTTCATCCCAAGTAATGTACTTATCCATTCCTTCTCTCTCCATCTCTCCCAGCCTCCCCAGCCCATAGCCCTCCAAATAATCAACTCCCTCCCTCCTTTCCGTCCCAACCTCTAGGGTATACAACTTCCTATAGGAGTCCCAAAATGTGCTAGAAATAGCCTCTGAGACATAAACCAATTGCCCCTTTTCATCCCTGATTTCACAAATCTGCTGCTGATTTCTTTTCGGCCTTAATTTATTAGCCAATAATCTACCCATCTTATTGTCCATTCAAAATATTGCTGCTTGAGCTTAGTTATTTGAAATGCTAAGTCCTGCATTTGTATCTGTTCCAGTTCCCTGCGCAAAGTTTCCACTACCCTCAAGTCCCGTTGAGCATGCATCAACCAGTGGCGCTCTCTAGCAACCTTTAACTTTTCCCTAAATTGATCCTCTACCCTAAGTCTTTCCCTTCATATATACACCGCCTGTGACATCAAAAGTCCCCACAAAATTGCTTTGAGCTCATCCCAAACTACCCCTACCCTTGTATCGGTACCCGCATACCTTTCCAATTGCCCTCTAATTTCCTCCCTCACCTTAGCATACACTTGGGGCTTCTCTAATAAGGATTCATTTAATTGCCAGAACCAGAACCCTCACTCATCTTTCCTCCACCATATCACCGCATAGCTGGGTGTATGATCTGACCACGTGATCTGGTCTTTGCCCGCATCTACCACTCGACTAATAGCTTCCGCTTCCACTCTTAGCATATCTATTTTGCTGTAAGAGCTGTGTGATTGTGAGAAAAAGGTATACTGCCTCTTGTTCCCATTCCATTGTCGCCATCCATCCATCCCCAACCTATACATCATCTCCTTCATCCTTTTTCATTCCCTTTTAGTTCTATCTCCGCCTACCCTCCCTAGAGTTGTCCACCCTCGCATTAGTGGTCAAATCCCACTAGAGGACAGCAACCTTGGGCCGGAAGGACTGGGGTTTCTAGTCCCACAGGTGCTCCTTGTGGTCTTGGGCAAGCCACTTAACCCTCCATAGCCCATGTTCCCTGTAAAATAGTTATCTCCAAGTTATAATGCCCTGTTCAATGTAATTTCAGTTTGTTCAATGTAAACCGCACTGATGCAGAATAGCGCGGTATATAAGAGAATGTAAATAAATAAAATAAATAAATAAAATTGAAATCCCCTCCCAGTAGCTGCATCCGTCCTCCAAATCCCCATAACTTTAGTTCCACCTCCTCTAAAAATATCCCCTAATCTTGATTGGGAGCATAAACATTGCCCACCATACATTCCTCTCCATTAATCTTCACCCACCCTAGAATATACAGTACCTCCCCCACTTGTCTTGATAGGTATCCAAAACTTTCACTCCGATGACTATTTGAAAATAAAATCCCCACTCTCTCCTTTTTGTTGCAAGGAGGGACTGTAGGATATGCCCTTGACTCAGGACTGCCTCATATGCCCTTTTCAAATGGGCTTCTTGCACCAACAAAACATTCACTCTCTTTATCCATCAGCTATTGTTTCTGCCGTGAATTCAAGCCCTTAACATTCAGCGTTGCCATCAATAATTCCTGTCGCATTACTTACTGTACCATCATAACCTATACCCACCTCCCCCCATCTCTCGCACAACCACTCACTGCATCTCTTTATCGCCCTCCAATCTCATTCCTCCCCAGCAACTCCCCATTCCCCTAACTGGACCTCCCTCAGCCTCCCCACACCAGCCATCTTCTCCAAGAAGGCGTGACATTACTTCTGTACAAAGGGATACCCTTCCCATGATCCACCTTACCTCCCCCCCCAACATACTTCTTCCCTTTATTCCAACATCCCCAGCCTCTCCTCTTCTCCTCATCCTCTCTCCATTTCCCACCTCATCCTTTCCCTATCACCCATCATCCTCCATTCGACTTCCTGTCATCCATTCATTCCCATCATACACTGACATCCCCCCCACATCACCAAGAGTCAAGCCACTCAAACACAGAGCAGTCCACAGAACAACCCTCAACAGACCCATTGAACAACACAACAGATTAAACGTCCAGTTTCCTCAGGTGGGTAAGTCTGTCTTCCCCATCCTTTCTTCTTGTCTGTCTTCTTGACCACCTGCCAGCGACTTCCTTTACTAGGACCATTGGTTGCTCTCACCACCAGACCTTTCACACCCTTTATACAAGCTTTGTCCATCACTTGTAAGGCCTCTGCCAGTAAAGATGTCTTTTTAATAGAACCATTGACCGTAAAAGCAGTCCCAAATGAGAATAGCCACCGGTACTTGATTTTATCCTTGCGGAAATACTCAGTCACCTTTCTAAGTTCTCTGAACTGCTGCAAAGTTGCCGCTGACAAATCTGCGTCCACTGTGACTTGGTATTCCTGCCATTGGAATCTTCCCTCCATTCTCATCTGGGCAGCTATTTTCTCTTTAATTGTAAAATCATGAACACAAGTCACAATATCTCTGGGGACAGATCCTCGCACCAGGCCCAACACACTATGCACCCTGTCTAATTAATTGGCTCCTCACAGTCTCCTGCTTCACCTCCAGCTAGCAAACCTTTGAAAACAGCCATTGCCACTGTTTTGCAATTGAGAAAATCCGGCAGCTGTGGTACGCCTTTGATCCAAAGGTTATTTCTTCTTCTTCTATTCTACAAGTCCTCCATCTTTGGCTGCAATTCCAAGTAAACTTGTTCCACTGAGTAGAGCTGCTTAGCCACCTTCTCCAACTCTTCCTGCAGCCCCCCTCCATATTTTCTTCCACCGCTTCCACTCTTCCGCCCAAATCATTTTCGTCTTTGTGGAGCTCACCTACATTTTCGGCAGGCTTAGAGCGCACTGTTCACCATTCTTGGTATACATAGTGTTCTTTGCAAACACCATAATTGAAAGGCATCGGTTTTCTTCCTATCTTTTTCACTGTCCAACTTTCGCATCCATAAGATATTATTGAAAATACCATGGCTTGGACAAGTCAAATCTTTGTATGGAGCGAGACATCTCTGCTTTTGAGAATCTTGTCTAAGTCCTTCATAGCCATTCTACCAAGAGCAATGCATCTTCAGATTTTTTGACTGCTTGTCGTTTCTTTATTGATTATTGATCCAAGCAGATTAAAGTTGTCAAACTAACTGTTTCAATTTCTTCTCCATCAACAATGAACTTATTAATTTGACAATTGTCAGGATCTTTATCTTCTTTACGTTAAGGTGCAAGCCCATTTTAAGACTATGTTCCTTGATCTTGAGAAGCAAATGTTTCAGATCGTCCTCACTTTCAGCCAGTATTGTAGTGTCATCAGCATAGCGAAGGTTGTTGATGAGTCTTCACCAATCTTCACAAAGTCCTTTTTCTCTGATTTGTTCTGTAAATAAATTAAACAGATAGGGGAAAGTATGCAGCCTTGTCATACACCTTTGCTGATTTTAAACCATTCAGTTTCTCCTTGTTCCATTCAAACTGTTGCATCTTGATCAATGTAAAGGTTGTGCAAGAGAACTATCAGGTGTTCTGGTATACCCATGCTTCTTAATGTGGCTCAAGCAGAAGGCGATAAGTGAGACTGCCCAGAGATTTGCCTGCGAACAGTGACTCATCACTAGGTATATGTGCATTTTATTCATTTCCAGCAGCTCTCATACCAAAACAGATTTACTGCTGCTTCAGTTTGGCATAAATTTAGGCCAGAGCACTGCCACAGCCATCTAGCTCTTATTCCTTGTAGGACTAATTTTGAAACTTTCACAACATTTTTTTGCACATGTGATAAATAGGCATATATAGCTGCAACAATATCTTTTTTACTGTATCAGATATAGACACCATTCATGCAGTCATGGCCACCTTTAGGATGGGTCTGTCCCCTGTCAAGTTTTTACATTTGACTGTAAAAATAGCTGAAAACGCCATCTATGTCCCTGTATTTTTATACTTGTACTCCCAGTGTCATGCAGTTCTTTTTGATCTGCTTATGGTCACATGTGCTGGTATCATCGGTATCCAGATGGGAGGGTAGCATCGGATTTTGGGCAAAGAAGTATGGAAACTTTGTTAGTCCACTATAATGGAAGTTAAATAAAGAAGGAAAATAAAAAGGAAAATAGGGCAACACCTTTTTATGGGACTAACAATATATTTGAAGACTAGCTTTCAAAGCTAAAACCTTCTTCAGGTTAGGACATGAGCAACAGGTGCTGATACCAAAATATATACAGGAATCTATTATCCAGAGGGTTGCCATGAGTCGACACCGACTTGATGGCACTTAACAACAACAACATACAGCATTACTTAGGCAGGAAAGGAGAGGGAAAGGATGGATGGTTGATCAGAGGGTGACTAGGTTGTAAATGTTAAGAATTAAAAATGTGACGGAAAGTACTTATATTTGTTGAGTCCTGTTGGTGATCAGCAGGACTTAATTTGTAGACAGAATAGAAGTGGAACTGTGGGCGGAGCCAGGGCCAGAAGTAACCTGTGGGGGTGGGGCCATGACCAGAACTAGAAGTTTTTCCATACTTGTTTGTTCCCGGTTTTTCATTTTGATGTTTTATTGCTTTATATTGCATCGGCTGAACTATATGTTACTCTTGATACGGGCAGAGTTGCTGAAACTTGGCCAAGTCGGGTCTTCAATAAAGTGTATTAACAAAAGACCTTTTTGTGTGGCTGTGGTCTCTCTCTGCTCCTTCCTTTGGCATTTAACAATTTAAACAGCCCAATATCATCTCTATATTTTTTTGAAAATATACACTTAGACTAATTATGTGTTTGCCAGCGAATGCATAATTACCTTTGAATGGGGCATAATTATTCATTCATATGGGACACTCCCAGATTCAACAATAAAACTCACCCATCAGATGCAAAGCAGTAGAATTTTCACTTTACAACTCGACGTACAAAAAATAGATTCCATTCAAATTCTGGTCTAACATCAGTGACAGCACCATCAACTCCCTCCATTGCCAAACATTGTGCGTCATAACACAAAACCCAAATGCAAATGCATACTCAACGCCAGAACCAAGTCGAAGAACTCAATATGCACCAACCCTACCTATGAAAAATTAGCACTGCAAATATTCTAAAACACAAGCAACCTCCAGTTGGAAAACGAGAACAAGCTGAACTATAGACTCCTACACAAAACCAACATGTTAACAGAATCCCTCACATCCGCTGCACATGGAAAATACAGACCATCACCTAGTAAAGAATAAAATTACAAATTAGAAAAAATATGCGACAAAAATTAAAATGAAAAAAACCCTAAAATAGACACTGAGCTATGGAACACTGAAGAAAGAAATAAAATGCATTTCTTTCTCTACCAAACTATAAGAAATGCACATTTTCAAAACTGACATTTCATTCTCTAAAAACTGCTACTCTTTTGTACTTTTGTTGTCTGATCATTTTATTTTTCTAGTTGGACTGGTCTTGGCCTCTTTGTTCATTTTCTTCTTGTTGGTCTTCTTCTAAGTCCTTTTCCAGGATTTCATTTCCATTTTCTCTTTCTTGACACTGTCCTTTCCTTCCCTACATATCTTTTCGACACTGATCTTTCTGGTTTATCTTTTTTTCCTGTTTCTCTCATCTGACTTTTTCTTAACTATGGATTCATTCCATTTCTCCCTCTCCCTTCCTTTAATCTTCAATTGTCCTCTTTTGACCTTTCACCTTCTTACCAACTTTCC
The DNA here is from genome assembly GCA_033557465.1 of Ichthyophis bannanicus. Taxonomy (NCBI): domain Eukaryota; kingdom Metazoa; phylum Chordata; class Amphibia; order Gymnophiona; family Ichthyophiidae; genus Ichthyophis; species Ichthyophis bannanicus. Next base: position 290,006,796 of record CM066031.1, on the reverse strand, counting down.
ATTTCCCAACTGTATTTCCCTAGTCCTTTCATTCCCCACCTGTCTCATTCCTTTGCCAGCCTCCTATGTCCCCATCTTTCACCCACTTTCTAGTCTACATTTCCTTCTTCTGTATGCACCTCCTCCCCAGCCTCATCTACCATTTTCTTCCTCTCTTACCCTAATCAGCCCCAGCTCATTCCCTAGCATATATCCTCTCTCCACCTCCAGGCCCTTTATATTCTTATGTCTTCCTCCCAATCCAGGTTTCCATTTCTACTTTCACCCCACCCCCAACTTTTTACTCTGTCTCACCACCTTCAAGGAAGGGCTGTCCCTTCCTTTGGCTCCCCACCTACTCCATAGCCATCTCTCCTTTTCAACCATCCCCAATCCCTCCCCAAATCTGCCAAGGCCCGTCAAACCTTCCCTCCCCATATTTCTGTACTTGGTCTCACAGCCCTATTGATACCTCTCACCCAATCACTTTTTTCCAGGAACAAACAGGAAATCAGTCCTTATATATGGGAGACGTCGGCACCAACAGAGCCTGTGCAGAAGCACCTCCCCAGCTTTCAAAGAAAACCTTTGGGAGATGCACCATGCATGAGTGATCCACTTCCCACCCAAGGGTACCATCTTGCCTCAGTCTCCTTTTTTTAGCGAAGCCCTTCGGATGCTGCCCAATTTCCCCCAGAAAAAGTCTGATTTTATTCTCAAGTTTTCTCAGGTTTGCATACCATTTCCTTCTCACCCCTGAGCCAGCTCACCTTGGCGTCGATCCTTGGGTCCGTTTGTTTATTTTTTTCTTAGTTTTTCTTTGAGGTTCCCTTGACAGGCATTCACGCCCTTTTTCAGCCAAAGGCCTCAGACCCCCGCTGGGAGGTGGGGACCCCCTTTTTCTGATGGCCTCCAGTAGCTTCAAAAAGTGTGATCGGTGTGGCAAAATGATGTCACTCACCTACATGACTGCTGCCTTCGATGCCTTGGTCCGGAGCACAATGACTCAGACTGCAAGTTCTGCAGAACCATGACTCCAAAGGCCTTAAAGAGCCGCCATCAGCAGTAGGAAAATTTCTTCCAGAAGTCCGACTCCGCCCCGGAGTCTCTGGTGACACCATGCTCCAGGGCCCCCTCTGATACCTCGGTGCTTCACGAAGCCAGAGCCTCTTCAGAGTCCCACAGCCGCAGTTCCTTTGAGCATAGGTTCTCGGAGGTGGAGCATAAGAAGAAAAAATCCTCAAAGACTGCCTCAGAGGATGGATCCAGGAAGGTGGTGAAATCCCACCCCAGGTCCCGCAGTCCCTGAGTCCGGGGAGTCTGGGCAGGAGCAGCCTACCAAGATGCCCCACAAGGAGTCGTCGGCTCCCGTCAACCGGCCTCAGGTCTCCGAGGACATACTCATTGAGGACTCTCCCTCGACAGTACCGACACCAGGCCTGAGGTTCTCAGTGTCTGTGTTGAAGGCTGCGGAGCCAACTGGCATGGAGACCAGAATGGCAGCCCTACAGAGCAGTATATATACCCTAGTAGCCGTGCAGTGGAAGTTTATGTCCAGCTCATCCGGTTCATCCACCTGACGATGGGACCCTTGACATTGAGGGCTTTTCCAGACGTCAAGCCAGTCCTCGAGTGCCAGTGGCCTTGAAAGAGTCCCCAGCCCTGGTCGAGGTCCCGGTCCTTGGGACACTAGTCCTCCGTGGTGAGCACCCGAGGCTCGGACTGACGATCCTACAGAGGTCATGCAGCACAAAGAGCAGTCCTCGAATGAGGTGATCATGCAGGATTGGAGTCGTACTCGAACTTCGAGTCTGAATGGGAGACTGAGGCGAAGAGTCCCCGGGACACGAGGCGTCACTGTGACGTGTCTTCGGACCCATCTCCCCCAGTGACCTGATGCTTTTCCCCTCCTGAGGATGTGGCGTTCCTTGATTTTGTGAGGGATATGCCTATCGAGACCAAGGATGAGGAGGACCCGTGAACCAAGGAACAGACTAGATAGGCCATGTGGTCTTTTTCTGTCATCATGTTTCTATGTTTCAATACAAAGCACCCCCGAAGGAAACCCTTACGGTCCCAGTGCAACCAATCCTCGACCGCTTCCTTTTACGCATGTGGGAAACACCAGCATCGATACCAGTTGTTAGCAGGTGCCTCAACGTCATGTACCAGGTACACCGAAGCCAGGGGTTCCAAAAGACCCAGCTTCCCCACAACTCCATGGTCGTGGAGTCGGTCTTGTGTAGGCTCAAGAGCCAAAGAGCACTCACATCAGCTCACAGAGTCAGCGAGCTCCAGGCTTGGATGGCAGAGCCTCCTTACTCTAGGTTCTACAAGAACAGGTTGGTAATCCGCACACACCCCAAGTTTCTGCCGAAGGTGATATCCCCATTCCACCTTAATCAGGAGGTGGTGCTCTCCACCTTCTTTCTCGGGCCTCACGCCAGTAGGGTGGAGACCGTTCCCCATATTCTTGATTGCAAGACAGCCCTGTCCTTCTACCTACAATGGACTCAGGGCCACTGCAAAGTTCCACAGCTTTTCGTATTCTATGACCCCAGCCATCTGGGGCTCCCAGTGACTAAATGAACTCTGTCCACTTGGGTGGCGGACTGCATTACCCTTGCCTACAAGCAAGCGGGGATCCCACTGGACCAGAGAGTCACAGTGCACCACGTCAGGGCCATGGCTACTTCCTTGGCCAACCTGCGTTCCGTCCCCATGATGGAAATTTGCTGGGCCACCACCTGGTCTTCAGTCCATACCTTCGCAGCTCACTACTGCCTGGAGAGGGAGTCCCAACAGGACAGCACCTTCAGCCAGATCGCACTCCGTAATCTTTTTGGGGTATAGGCAACTCCTGCCCTCCAACCCTTCTGTGTTTAGGCTACTGGAGTGCTAGTTTTCACTGGACACTTGGGTCTTGCGAGAGTCCCTCTTGGGATTCAACTGCTGCTGATCATGGTTCACCTTTGCAGGTCGCATTGATATTTTCTACAGGTTTCCGTAGCCTGTAGCTGGGGAGTCCCATATGTGAGCACTGACTTCCTGCTTGTTCCCAGAGAAAGCGTAGTTACTCACCTGTAACAGGTATTCTCTGGGGATAGCAGGATTTAGTCCTCGCAACCCTCCTTCCTCCCCTTGGAATTGCTTCTTTACCATTTTTTATTTTTGCCGTCTTAGCTATGTCATTTGACTGAGGTAAGATGGCACCATTGGATGGAAAGTGGACCACGCATGCGTGGTGCATCTCCCAAAGGCTTTCTTTGAAAATTGAGGAGGTGCTTCCATGCGGGCTCTGATGGTGCTGATGTCACCCATATGTGAGGACTGATTCCTGCTGTCCCCAGAGAACACCTGTTACAGGTGAGTAACTACGCTTTCCCTACTGCCCTTCTAATGTCTGGTCAATTTCTTAGTCACCATACTTCCAAATATCCCAACAGGTAACCCCAAGTCCCCACTTTTCCACCCTAACCAGTCCCGGAGTCCTCACTTACAATCTCACCCAAGCCCTGAGTCCTCCACGTACACACCCAATATCCAGCCTATGCTAAGGGTCTTTCTTCTGTGTTTTCACTCAATCTTAAATTCTCTACCTAAGCCCAAGTCCCTTTTCTCCCACATCCCCATGTCCCCAGTGCCCACCATCTAACATATTCTCCAATACACATTAACCCTTCCTTTCCTCCTCCTTTTCACAGCATCTGATATTACACCCCTCCCTCTCAACTTTACCCTGGTTATGTCTTTGCTCTGTCCCCAGTCACCACAATATCTGTCCTCCTCTCCCTTCTCACTGCCCCAGCATCTCCCTCTTTTTCACACGCTGACCCCAGCATTTGCCAGCATTAGCCTCCTTTCAGTACCAGGCTCTCCCAGCATTAGTCCCCCCCCCAACATAAGCCCATTTCTATATCTCCAGTCCCCTTCCAGCCCCAGCATCAGCCCATTTCTAATCCTCTCCCCTCCAGCCCCAGTATCAGCCCATTTCTAATCCTCAGTCTCCCCAACCCCAGTATTAACCCATTTCCAGTCACAGCCCACCTCCCAGCATTAGCCCTCTTCCAGTTCCAGTCTTCTTAAGCCTCCATCACCACCAGCCCATTCCAGTGCCCCAGGCCCTCCCTCACCCTACATCAGCCTCCTAGTCCCAGCCTCTCCCCCCATCAATTCACCCCTCCCTCCAACAGCTCTCCATCTAACTTTCTTCCACTCACATCACCCCAGTCAGCTACCACCTCTTCCTGTAGCCAAGCAGCCCAGCCTGTGTCATTTTTATCAAAGCGGGCCAGGCTGTGTCAGTGCAGCACAGCCGCAGGAGCAATCAAAAATGCTACTGCAGATGGTTTAAACATGAATACAGCCACGGTGTTCTGGTACTTCTTGAGCTGAGAAGGGATTTGTGCTGCAGCCATATTAATGCTTAACACAGTCATGAGAGCATTATCGTTTCTCCCGCAGCTGTGCTGCACTGAAGAAACCCGGCCCGTGGCATTTTCATTAAAAGCTTTAACAATGCTGCGGGCTGTGCTGCTTTAGTATAGCACAGCCGCGGGAGCAAATGAAAATGCTCCCATGGCTGCACGATTACTTCCTGAGCTTATGAAGTGCTGGAATGCTGTTCCACCCCATTCCAGTACAAATTAAGCCCTGATGATCAGGTTGCAAGTATTTATAGTTTATAATGTGATAGGAAATCAACATCCTTATTGAGTCCTGCCTGGTCTGATTCGAAGTATTTTATCATCTTCATTTCAAACATTTTACAGTCCTGGATAGAATGAAATCTTCCTGTCAGGACCCTCACCATAAAATCATCAATGCTGTGCCCTGCCCTTTGAAGTGTAGACCAACAGCAGATGTCGGAGTGGCTGAATTTACACCTTGGTCTGTTCTGTTTTGCATAATTAAATGTCTGTGAGCTTTCATCCTTGTCTTTAACATTTGGCTTTTCTCTCCAATGTAGCAACCCTTTGTACATTTCCTGCACTGAATCATATAAACTACAGTGGAAGAACAGCATGTGTAGGATCCCTTTGAATGTTTTCCCACGTGGGTGAATGTGGGGTTCTGTGATGTGTTGCCATAATTTGCAGCTTGGTATATTGCAAGGATTTGTGCCATTTTCCTCTTTTTTGGGGCTCTAATTGGGAGTCTGCTTCTCACTAATTGTTGTTTCCGATTTGGTGACTGCTAACAAGCCAGTATTGGAGGCTCAGGGAATCTCTCTTTCAGTAATTCATTTTCCTGGGGTAGTGGTTGTAAGTCTTTATTGATTTTTCTCAGTTTTTCCAGCTCTGGGTTGTATGTCATTATACAGGGGACTCTGTAAGAGGCTATCTTTTCTCTGGATTGTAGTAAGTTGTCTCTGGGTGTTTTGAGTGAAGTCACATATGAGTCACATTGGCATCGACGGAGCCCCATGCAGAAACACTCCCCAGCATCCAATAGGAATGTTTTTGGGAGCATCCCTCCTGAGTTGTCTTTTTTTTCCACAGAGCCATCAGGACCTTGTCCTAACCCCGCTGTGAAAGAATACTTCTAAACTTTTTTTTTTCAGTACTTTGTTCTTGCCTTCCCGCTTCTGTAACGATTCCACATCGTTCCAGTACTTTTCTTCATTTTTTAAAACTCTTTCTTCCTTTTTCACCATTGAACCACCATTGCCCAATTTGATTTTGCCTCCATCATCTTTTCCACGATGGAGAAGCCAGATAGTGGTTTCAAAAAATGTACTTAGTGCCACAGTGAGTCCAAACCAACGAAAAGCACGAGGGCACTCGCCAAAAGTCCAAGGACACACCAAGAGGCAAAGTACTTAAGAAAATTTTTTATTGGGTTGCAGGGCGCAGGCATGAAAACGTGCACGGAACCTTGGCTTACTCCAGTGCACGCGGCAGCCTTGGCTTCCGATTCCGCACAACATTAGCACGGGCTTTGGCATCGACGTTGCAACATCATCGATACCACAGTGCCAACTTTCATTACTTTGATTTTCTACTGGGTTCCGGTACCAATTCCTCAGTCTCCGATGCAGGGTCTCTCATTTCTGAGTCACTCTGAGATATCCCCTTGGATCCATCACCAACTATTGAGAGACGTTGGTCTCCACCCGAAGAGATGTTCTTCCAGGATTTCATGATGGACATGGCCACGGCTCTATTGGTGTCGGTAGCCATGGAATCGGAACAGAGGGCTGAGGAACTTGACATCCTTCAATATCCTTCAGCACCTAAAGAGGCTGCTACACTTCCCATCCATAATATTCTTCAAAACCTGATGCTCAGGATGTGGGAAGCACCACTAACAGTTCCATCTATCAGCAGAAGGCTGGATACTCTATATAGAGTTCCTCCTTCCCCAGAATTTCAGAAGCCTCAATTGCCACACCATTCTATGGGATAGAGTTGGCCAAGAAGAGGATTAAGCGCTCCAAAAACCACTCATTGGTTCCCCTGGGCAGGGAATCCAGAACACTCAATGTTTTTGGCCGGAAGCCTTTCCAGGCTATTATGCTGAGCTCCAGAATCAACTCTTACTTGCTCTACATGGGCATATTCTTAAGAGATGTATCGAAAGACTTGTCTGAATTCATTTCTTTGCTTCCAAACGACAAGCAGACCCCACACTAGGCCCTGGTGTCTCATGCTCAGAATACTTCAAAGTTTCTGACAAGAGCAGCTTTTGATGCATTTGAGGCCAGAGCAGCAGCAGCAGCCTGCATTGGGGCAAGACAAACAGCTTGGTTGCAAGCCTCTGATCTTGAACAATGGGTTCAAGACAAGCTGGCAAATATTCCTTGTAATGGGGAGAACCTTTATGGGAAAGGGTGGCAAGAGAATGCCATAGAAATAGAAATTGATGATCTCACTATGAAGAGACTATCCAGGAAAACAGCTGACCCTACTAAGAAAAAGGTCACAGGCAAGAAGCCTTTTTATCCCCAAAAGAGGAAGTTTTACCCTTCCTATCCCTCTTATTCTTCCTACCAGGCCCAACAGCCTCAACCGAAACAACAAGGACCTCATCAGCCCAGAAAGCCAAAATCTGTGAAGCCTCAGCCTGCTCCACAACCTTCAGCTAATTTTTGACTGCTTCCTCCAGGGCATAGCCGGTCTACCCATTTCAAATCCCCACCACATTCCAGGGAGGTTAATTCACTTCACCCACAGATGGACGCTCAGAACCCTGGGCCTTGCAAGTGGTAAGTGTGGGCTATCAGCTCATTTTCAAAGATCTGCCCCTCACTTTCTTTGTGGGCGATTTCCCCATGGATCCCCTACACTCCACTCTGCTAAAGCAGGAGATCACTGTTTAACAATCCAGGGGGCTATCAAGGAAATCCCGCTTGATCAGTGAGGCCTAGGATTCTATTTCCGATACTTCCTCATTCCAAAGAAAACGGGAGGGTTCAGGCCTATCCTAGACCTAAGAAACCTCAACAAGTTTCTCGTGAAAGAAAAATTCAAGATGATCTCATTGGGGACTCCTTCCTTATCTTCAGGAAAAAGACTGGCTCTGCTCCCTAGATCTCAAGAATGCCTATATTCACATCCTGATACACCCCTTACACAGAAAGTACCTCTGCTTTACTTTTCAAGAGCAACACTATCAGTACTGTATTCTTCCCTTCGGCCTCGCCTCCGTCCCAAGAGTGTTCACGAAGTGCCTGGCAGTTGCAGCAGCCTACCTTCGCACCCTGGGCATCTTCGTCCTCCCTTACTTAGACGACTGGCTCATAAAGGGCAGTACTCCTCAAGTGGTCTCCACTTCACTTTGCAACAGCAACTGGGCTTTGTCATAAACTACCCAAAGTCACATCTGTACCCCACTCAAACATTAGAATTTATAGGGGCTCTTCTAGATACCACAAGGGCTCAAGCTTTCCTGCCAGTGGACTGCCTTCAACGTCTCATCTCCCTGGCAACCCAATGCCAGTAGCAAACAAATGTCACTTCAAGAGACATGCTATGTTTCCTGGATCACATGGCCTCCACAGTCCTTGTTGTTCCATATGCCTGTCTCCACATGCGGCCAGGACAGTGGACCCTCTCAAATCAGTAGACACAGTCCACAGGTCCCCTCGTGAACAAGATAACCATCTTGCATCAGTTTGCGACATCACTCAATTGTTGGTGTGCCGCCCAGAACCTTCTTGTCGGTTTACCTTTTCAACAGTTTACACTGCAGTGTACCCTGACCACCGATGCGTCCAAGCAAGGCTGGGGAGCCCATCTCCATGGTCTCACCACACTCAGGAAGAGTGGACTCCTCGAGAAGCCGCTTATCACATCAATCTTTTGGAACTTAGAGTAATTGCCAATGCCCTTCGAGTCTTTTATCCCCACCTATCGGGACAGACGGTACTCATTAAGACCAACAACCAGGTCGTCATGTTCTACATCAACAAACAGGGCGGTATCAGTTCTCACCTCCTCTGCAAAGAGGCAGTCCATATTTCAACTTTTGCGATAGCTCATCAGATTCTTCTCCGGGCTCTTTATCTCCTTCCTGGGGGAGCAGAGTCAGCTAGCCGACAAACTGAACCGTATTCTTTGCCCACATGAGTGGATGCTTCATCCAGAGACAGCCCAATGCTTGTTCCGTCTATGGGGAATGCCCATTATCAACCTTTTTGCCACTCCTGCGAATGCCCATCTCCCTCGCTTCTGTTCAAGGACTTCATCACCACAGAAAGAGACCTCAGATCCTTTCCTGCTTCTTTGGGGCCAGGGTCTGCGCTATGCATTCCTGCTACTTCCTCTAGTGTCAAAAACACTCTTCAAGTTGCAATTAGACAGAGGGAGGATGATTCTCATCGCCCCATTCTGGCCACGTCAGCCTTGGTTTCCCCTGCTACTTCAACTGACTCAAGGACAACCTCTCCATCTGGGGCATGCCCCCAATCTCCTCTCATTAGACCAGGGATTGCTTCTGCACCCCAGCCTGAAGCCATTATGGTTGACAGTGTGGCTGCTGAACGCTTTGTCTTATCTCACCTACACCTCCCAGAGGATGTAACAGAGATCTTACTCACTTCCAGAAAATATTCTATTAGGCATATGTACGTTTTAAATGATGTAGGTTTTTCCCTCTGGTGTTCCCAGAGAACTCTCAATCCTTTTACTTGTCCCATGAATAACTTGCTCCAATACCTTCTTCATCTCTCCAAGTTTGAGCTAAAGCGAATTCGGTGAGAGTCCACCTACAGTAAGTGCAATCTCTGCCTCTCACTGCCCAATTGTGGATCATCCAAATTTCTTCACATCTGCTTGTGACCTGTTTATGCATGGCCTTCTCTTAATGAAACCGCCAATCTGACATCCTCCTGCAGCCTGGGATTAGAAACCGCCAATCTGACATCCTCCTGCAGCCTGGGATTTCAATGTTGTCCTACTGCAACTGCTGAAACATCCCTTTGAGCCTCTAGCTTCAGCTTCACTAAAATTTCTTACTTGGAAAGTCATTTTTCTGATTGCTCTCACTTCTGCCTGTCGAGTTAGTGAGTTGCAAGCTCTTGTGGACTATGCTCCCTACACTCACTTCCACCATAATAAAATAGTCCTTTGGACTCATCCTAAATTCCTACCAAAGGTGGTTTCTCCTTTCCATCTTAATCAATTAATTTCTCTGTCAGTCTTTTTTCCAAGATCTCATTTTTACTGCAAAAGAGCTCTCACTTTCTATCTTGAAAGAACCCAGGGTCATCATAAATCCTCACAACGTTTTGTCTCCTTTGACCCTAGTCACCTGGGTCTCCCGGTGTCCAAAAAAACCCTTTCCAACTGGATTGCTGACTGCATCTCCTTTGCATATACACAGGCCGATCTTTCTCTACAGGGACACGTTACCACCCACAATATCCAAGCAATGTCCGCCACAGTTGCCAACCTACGCTATCTCTCCATTTCAGAGATTTGCCAAGCAGCCACATGATCTTCTCTCCATACCTTTGCTGCCCATTACTGTCTCAACTAGGACTCTCCTCAAGATGCTCAATTTGGCCAAGCCATCTTATGACACCTTTCTGGACTTCAACTACACCTCCTCACACCATACTTGGCCGACTACCTGGAGAATTGTGCCCGACGGGCTGAGTCTGGCAGATCCTTGCTTTACCCTCCTGCAGCTTCAGGTAATCTCCCCACAGGCTCGGGTTTACATGGGCTTTCAGAGTAGTCGAGAACTGGGGAGTCCCATATATGAAGACTGACTTCCTGCTTGTTCCTGGAGATTGCGTAGTTACTCACCTGTAACATCTGATCTCCGGATTCAGCCTTCACAACCCACCCTACTCCCCTCAGAGTTGTGGATGGGATTAACATTTCTTTTGTATTTCCTTTGGTTTTTCTACAGGGTTTTCTTATGGCTATATAACTGACTGAGGAGAACTGTTGGGAAGGGGCCAGGCATGCATGTGTGGAGGGATGCTCCCAAATGCTGGGGAGTGTTCCCGCACGGGGCTCCGTCGATGTAGGCGTCACCCATATGTGAAGGCTGATTCCTGCTGTTCCCTGAGATCACCTGTTTTACAGGTGAGTAACTACGTTTTCTGGTTCTACTATGAAGAGATTGGCATATTGGGGGAGCTGTGCCCATGATTTGTAGGTTGTTGTTGTTAAGTGCCGTCGAGTCGGAGTCGACTCATGGCGACCCTCTGGATAGCTATCCTAAATTGTGTTCAGTCTTGAGTCAGGCGGCTCATTGTTGACAGACTGATACCTGTAGTTGTTGTTGTATCGATCCATCTCATTGCTGGCCTTCCTCTTTTGCGCTGACCTATCTTGCCAGGCATGATGTCTTTCTCTAATGATCTCTCTCTTCGCATGATGTGTCCAAAGTATGAAAGTCGAAGTCTTGTCATCTGAGCTTCTAAAGAAAGCTTAGGTTTGATCTCTAGTACCGACTGGTTTGTTCTTCAGGCAGTCCATGGTATACACAGTATTCGCCGCCAGCACCATAATTCAAAGGCATCAGTTTTCTTCTTGTCTATCTTTTTCACTGTCCAGCTTTCACATTCATATGATGTTATTGAAAATACCATGGCTTGAACAAGTCGAATCTTTGTATGGAGAGAGACATCTCTGCTCTTGAGAATCTTATCTAGGTCTTTCATAGTCATTCTGCCAAGAGCAATGCGTCATCTGATTTCTTGACTGCTTGTTGCTTCTTTATTGATAGTTGATCCAAGTAGGTTAAAGTTGTTCACAATTTCAATTTCTTCTCCTTCAACGATGAACCTCTTGATTATGCCAGTTGTCATGATCTTTGTCTTCTTTACATTAAGGTGCAGGCCCATTTTGAGACTATGTTCTTTGATTGTGAGAAGCAAATGTTTCAGATCATCTTCACTTTCTGCCAGTAATGTGGTATCAGCAGCATAGCGAAGGTTGTTGACGAGTCTTCCACCAATCTTCACACCTCTGTTGTCTTCATACAATCCTGCTTCTCTGATGATTTGTTCTGCATATAAATTAAACAGGTAGGGGGAAAGTATGCAGCCTTGTCTTACACCTTTGCTTATTTTAAACCATTCTGTTTCTCCTTGTTCTGTTTGAACTGTTTATTTATTTATTTGGTATATATTTATTTATTTATTTGGTATATATTTGTATGCCGCCACTTCCAGCGATCAGCTGCGGACCAATGGTGTAAAATACAAGGGAGTAATGTATAAAATCAGTTGAAGGTACAAAATAATTTGGGGGAGGGGTACACCACCATCACATAAAAATTACAAATAGACATTACATTTTGATCACCCAGGTTTGAGCCACAAATCAAATAAAATATACATTTGATTGATCAGATTATAAATATACATTTGATTGATCAGATTATAAATATACATTTGATTGACCAGATAAATTACAGTTTTATCACCCAGTTAGAGCAACCAGTTAAATTACAGGTTTATCAAGAACATAGATAGTTGTAAGGTACATTGCCAGTTATGCAGTCTTATTAACTGTTGCTTCTTGATCAATGTACAGATTGTGCAAGAGTGCGATCAGGTGTTCTGGTATACCCATGCTTCTTAATGTGGCCCAGAGTTTCTCATGGTTTACATAGTCAAAAGCCTTGCTATAGTCGATAAAGCACAAATAGATATCCTTTTGGTATTCTTTAGTCTTTTCAAGGATCCATCTCACATCCGCAGTGATGTCCCTCGTTCCTCGCCCTTTCCTGAACCCTGCTTGCACTTCAGGTAGTTCTTGTTCCAGGTATGGTTGTAGTCTCTTTTGAATAATCTTCAGTAGAATCTTGCTTGCATGTGGGATCAGAGCGATTGTGCGATAATTTCCACAGTCAGTTGGATCACCTTTCTTTAGTATTGGTATAAACATAGATCTTTTCCAGTCAGTTGGCCATGATGTTGTCTTCCATATTTCTTGGCAGAGCCTTGTAAGTACGGTAACAGCTGCATCAGATTGCTGTAATACTTCTATGGGAATGCTATCAATGCCTGGTGCTTTGTTCTTTGATAAGGCTTTCAATGCTGCTTTAACTTCTTCTTTCATCACCAATGGTTCCCGATCACTGGTTTAAATGGCTGTTGGTCCACTTGATTTTATCATATAAAAACTCTGTATATTCCTTCCACCTTTTCTTGAACTTCTCAGCATCATTCAACATAGAACCTTGAGCATCTTGTAACATTCCAATTCGAGGCTGGAACTTTTTCTTTAACTCTCGTAGCTTTAAGAAAGCCGATCTTGTTCTTCCTCTAATAGTTTCTCTTCTATTTCCTTGCATGCGTCGTTGTAGTACTTTTCCTTGTCCTGTCTTGCTGCATGTTGGAAATCTCTGTTGAGTTCTGTTATTGTCTTTCTTTCTCCTCTGGCTTTAGCTTCTCTGCGTTTCTGGGCAATTTTCAGAGTTTCTTCCGTCATCCATTTTGGCCGTTTTTGCTTTTTCACCTTTTGTAGAGAATTCTCGCTTTCTTCCAACACAACCTTCTTGATGTCATTCCATAACTCTTCTGGAGCTCTGTCATTTGTAATCTAAAGCAGCAAATCAATTTTGCAGGCAGTCTTTAAATTCCAGTGGTATATTCTCAAGGTCATATTTTGCTGCATTCATGAGTGGTTTGCTCTTTTTCAACTTTAGCTTGAGTTTGCATACTAGTAGTTGATGATCTGTACCACAGTCAGCTCCAGGTTTGTCTTTGTTGATGTGTTAGAACTTTTCCATCGTTGACTTCCACAGATGTAGTCAATATGATTTTTTTTTTTTTTTATATTTTATTTATAGACCACCAAAAAATGCACAATATACAAGAAACAGGTCTCTCCAGGGGGGTGGAACTCTTATCCCCCTCCAGAGAGTTGACAAAACATACAAGAGCAGGTGGGTTATAACAAATTAACCCCTCCCTCCCTCCCCCCACCCGTAGCAACACTCCACCCAGAAATCAAGGAAGAGCTGATAGCATGAGGTCAGTTAACACCCATACCCATCCCCTTACAAGGCCTCCGTCAACTACCTATATGTAATACTTCATTTCGACACCGAGCCCCTAGGCTTTGAATGTAGGGTTCCCAAACAAGCATGAAGGCTGTCCATCTTTTGACACTGCCCCGTGCACACCATCTCTCCGTCAACATGAATTGATGAAAATAGTTCCGCCACTCCCCAAAGGTAGGTGCTTCCCTTTCCCGCCAGAGGCGAAGAATAGGCCCCTTCCCCACCAGACAGGCCTTGCGCACCAACAGGCGTTCCCCAGCTCGCGAGAGACCGGGGGAGTCCAACCAATCGAACACCACCAGGGAGGCAGACCACCGTAATCTCTGCTGCAGGAGATTCCCCATAAACCTTGAAATCTTAGCCCAGTAGGGCCGGATAGACCTACATTCCCACCACATATGCAACAAAATTATTTCATGTATGCATATAGTTGTATATAGTTGACCCCTGTTATCCATGTTTGTACCCCTGTTCGATGTAAAACCTAACAGCTTGTTGTTATGGTCGTTGTGTTATAATGTAAACCGCGCTGATGCCGAATAGTGCGGTATATAAAAAATTGTAATAAATAAATAATAAATAAACAAGGTGGCCATGGCCTCAGAACATCGAGGGCAACGGCCATCAGTTGTGATGCGGCTCCGAAGCGCCCGCCGCGGGGATATATGGGCTCTAGTGATACATTTGAACTTTACCTCTCTCCATCGCGCCCCAGATGTAAGTTTCACTATCCGTTTCAAAGCCATACGAACCGTCCCTGGATGTACCTCCCCATGTAGTTCCGCCGCCCAAGCCTCTTCCACCGGCCTATAATCTGGGGCTACCCAATTACGATCCAGGCGGCTCTTCAAGACCGATATCGAAGGCGGGCAGTCCCCCTCTATCCCAAAAAATTCCATGACCTGTGCCGATCGGTTGATTCTGAGCGCTTCCTTCGACAAAGAGGACACATAGTGAGATACCTGTATATAAGCAAAACAATGTCGAGAGGGTAGATCGTATTCCCTACTCAAAGTCAGAAAAGATTTACATGAGCCGGTAGGGTCCACTAAATGCCCCAGCTTCTGAATGCCTCTATCACTCCAGTCCCGGAAAATCGCCGTTTCAGACCCCGGGGTAAATTTCACGTTCCCTTGTAACGGTAACCAGCTGGATACGGTCCACGAAGTGTTCCATAGCTGATTGAGATGTTTCCAGGTTCGTCGGGCCGAACTGATCAATTCGCTATGCACTATCCGGCTGGGCAAGTCGCGATCCACCCCATGTAGGACTCCCAACAAAGTGTGTGGGGCCACCAGTCCATCTTCCATCTCTCTCGGCGTATATACATCGGTCCCTCCCAACCAGTCCCCGATGTGTCTGGCTTGACAAGCTAAAGCATAAACTTTTAGATTAGGCAGTCCCCCCTCCCTGCAGGTCCCCAACATCCGATTCCAGGGAATACGGGCCCTTCCCCCTTTCCACAAAAACGCCCTAATAAGGGCTTCTACCCGGCGCAAATCACGGCTTAACAGCCATACCGGTAAAGTCTGCAACCAGTACAAAATCCTCGGAAGTATCACCATCTTGATGGCTGCTACCCGTCCCATCAAAGAGAGCGGGAGGTGTCCCCAGTCCTTCAACTGGGTTTGCAATCCCTTAATGATACGGTCCAAGTTGCGCCCGTATAGGGCGTTTACTTGCCGGGGCAACACAATACCTAAATACTTAAACTCCTTATCGGCCCATTTAAGGGGGAGACCCTCCCACCCCCCTCGCAACCGACCTGAGATATCCAAGGCCTCGGATTTATCTTTGTTGATTCGCAACCCCGCAATTCGTCCGAAACGCGTAAGTTCTGTCAGTAAACACGGCAGTGAGTGATCGGGGACTAGCAAATGCACCAGCAGGTCGTCTGCAGAGGCCGCGATCTTGAACTCTCTCCTCCCAATTCGAACACCCTTTATCTCCCGAGAAGCCTCTATGATCTGTATCAGGGGGTCGAGAGAAAGGACAAACAGTAAGGGTGAGAGTGGACAGCCCTGTCGGGTACCTCTTTCGAGTGGGAAGGTCTCGGAGAGCACCCCATTACAAAGAACCCTGGCCGTCGGCTGTGCATACAAGCTATCCACCATGCTACAAAAGTAGCCGCCCAGACCATATTGTGGGAGTAGACAATGCAAATACCGCCAGTCAACCCTATCAAAAGCCTTTTCGGCATCGAAACTGACTAGCAAAGAAGACAACTGACGGTCTTGCACCCACTCCAAGGATGCCAGCAGCTTACGCATATTTCGGACTGCGTAGCGCCCCTTAACAAACCCCACCTGGGATTCATGTACCAGGTCTCCCAGCATCTCTGCCAGGCGCACTGCGAGGATCTTCGCCAATAATTTTAGGTCGAAATTAAGCAGCGAAATAGGCCGATATGATGAGGCCTGAACTGGATCCTTACCCGGTTTAGGAATGAGTGTAATGTGGGCATGATTCTGTCCCCACCGAAACCCTCCCTGCTCCGCACGTCGCCCAAACACCTCAACTAATACGGGACTAACATACTCCCGAAGGATCTTGTAAAACTCTGCGCCTAGGCCATCCGGTCCTGGCGTTTTGTAACAACTGGCACTAGAAATAACCGAGCAGACCTCCTGAACAGTAATCGGCTGCTCTAAGAGTACCCTCTGCGTTTCAGACAACTGAGGCAGATTCAGCTTGCTTAAGAAGTCATGCAGCTCCACACTTGGAGCAGGCTCCGCCGTATAGAGGGATTGAAAAAACGCACGGAACACTCGAGCAATCTCGGTGCTCTCCCGATGAAGCATCCCCCCCCATCCCGGAGCGCTGCTACCAACGAGGAGCCTCTATGGCCCTTCAGGCATCTGGCTAACAGCTTCCCTGGTTTATCCCCATGGCAATGCAATTGGTAACGATAATAGCGGGCCGACCTCTTGGCCCTCTGGTGTAGGAGTTCATTAAGATCCGCCCGAGCTTCCCAAAGCCTCTTCTTATTCCCCCCCGTCGGGTTACGCGCCGACTGGCGCCGCAGACCAGTAACCTGTCTTTCAAGATGAATGATACGCTCCGCGATCATCCGACGCTTCCGAGCCATGTAGCCAATGATCTCGCCCCGGAATACCACTTTGGCCGTTTCCCACACTAATTCAAGGTCCTCCTTATGGGAGCTATGATCGCTCTCAAACTCCCGCCATTGCCGTTGCAAAAAGCTCTGGAACCGGGCATCGTGATAGAACTCCAGCGGGAAGCGCCATAGCTGTGGTCGCACCTGCTCCTTCCCCCAACTTAACTCCATCCAGATCCACGCAGGATCTGAGATCTCGATGGGGCCGATCTGGATATCGCCCGCCTCAGCGAATAAGCCACCGGATAACAACAAATAGTCAATACGCGCACTGGATCCGTGAGCTCGAGATTGATGCGTATAATCACGCTCCAGTGGATGGACCAGCCTCCATGGATCCACTAGGCCCAATCTTTTACAAAAACGTTGCAACATCCGAGCTGTGGGAACGCGCTTTCTCGCCTCCTCCCCCCGAGATGTGTCCAAGTCCACGTCAAGGACTCCATTGAGATCTCCGCCAAGAAGCAGGGGGCATTCCGGCAGCCGCTCCACCCGCGAGGCCAAAGTTCTATAAAAACTTGGATCAAGCACATTAGGTCCATAAAGATTTCCCAAGATCACGGGCTTACCCTCTAAGTTTCCATACACCAACATAAATCTCCCCTCTTCGTCTCCTGCAGCAATGATCATCTCAAAACGAATACGTTTATGGATTAGAATAGCTACGCCCCCTTTTTTACCCCGGGCAGGTGAACCCCACACTTGCCCCACCCAATCTCTACGCAGTTTACTGTGCTTTTCAGCCGTCTGGTGTGTCTCTTGCAGAAATGCTATGTCACATCGTTGTCTAGTTAACGCCTGCAATATTTTATATCTTTTGATGGGATTCCCTAGCCCACAAACATTCCATGTGATAATCTTCAGCATCACGGGGCAGTGTCTCGATGTGTCAATGAGCCAAGCCTTACCTGCACAGAAGGGACCCCCCCCAGCCTGGAGCCCCCTCCATATAGTGATTGGAAGTCGACAATTCTGACAACTAAAGAACAATGGAGTGTATGCTACCCCTCCCCCTATATCCCCTCCCTTCCCTCCCCCCCCCCTTTTGCACCCCCCACCTTCCCTACTGCGTGCCCTCCAAGTCCCTCCATGGACCGGGCTAACTTCCTTTGGCAATCGGGTCTACCCCTCCTCCCAGATCACCTTATATCTATACACCGGGCCTATTATGTCTATGCTAAGGCCACCTTTATCCCCTTGTCAGTACCCCAGGACTCCAGTCAATATGATTTTTATACAATCCATTGGGTGATGTCCATGTGTACAGTCGCCGCTTGTGTTGATGGAAGGTGTTTGAGATGAATAGATCGTTGGTCTTGCAGAATTCTATCAGTCTTTCTCCAGCTTCATTTCTGTTGCCAAGTCCATATTTTCCGACTACTTTGCCTTCTTCTTTGTTGCCAACTTTTGCGTTCCAGTCACCCATGATTATAAGGATATGCTGTTTGCATGTTCTGTCAATATCAGCTTGTATTTGTTCATAGAACTTTTCAATTTCATTCTCTTCTGCAGCTGTTGTTGGGGCATATACTTGAATTATAGTTGTGTTGATAGGCATTCCTCATAGACGAATAGAGATTAAGCGTTCGCTGACTGCATTGTATTTCATTACAGTTCTTGCAAGTTTCTTCTTTATTATAAATGCAACACCATTTCTTCTTTGTCTTTCATTTTCAGCATAGTAGACCATGTGATCATCTGATGCAAAGTGCCTGATGCCAGTCCATTTCAGTTTGATGCCAGTCCATTTCAGTTCGCTGACACCCAACAGATCAAGTTGTACACGTTCCATTTCATTCTTGACCACTTCCAACTTCCCTTGGTTCATGCTTCATACGTTCCATGTTCCAATGCGTAAGACATCTTTACAGCTTCTGACTCTCATTTCCTGTGCAGCTACATCAGCAGTCAGACGTCCCAAGGGCTTTGATCCAACCACATCATAAATGCTGGCTTTACTCTGAAAAGTCTTCAGCTCTTCCCCAGTAGCTAGTTGAGTGCCTTCCGACATGGGGGGTCTCTTCTTCCAGCACTATAGCACAATTTGTTTTGTTGTAACTATCCACTGGGTTTTCATGGCAAGATACAGAAGTAGATTGCCGGGTCTTTCTTCCGCGCAGTTTAAGTTTGGTGGTGTTGCCATTATCACAGAAATATGATCCTCCGCCATCAAGACTATCCCATTCTGCTGCTGCCCAGATAGGTGGTTTGTCTTGGTCTGGCACCTCAGCTGAGACCTCTCCATCTTGGTAGACCCTGCCAGTAGTTAAACTACCGATAGTTTAGCTCTCAGCATCACTGATGCACACATGCCCTCACAGCACGACAAGATTTGTAGGTAGATGTCCTTATTGAAGCTGAAGCAGTTGTGAGTTAGAATGAATTCTATCAATTTTGTAATAGTTTCTGGTGTGTATTGGTAGTCCATGGTAGATGCTCTAAGGAATTTGACACATGTATGTGGAATGGTTTTTGGGCAGAGAAAGACATACCAAGTCACATGCATTTGACTTCATTCTCCCACTCACACACTTTTATTCCCTCCTCTCATGCAGTTTTGATGTCAGGCCAGCAGTGGCAGAAGTAATCATTGCAGTTACTTTCTTCATTGATTTAGCGTTTGTGTCCAGTAAACCAGAATAGTTTTACACTTTTGAACAGCTTCTACTCCCATAGAGACCCAACCAGAAGCAATTGCCGCTGCCTTCCCCCTCTCCAAGACACAGCACTGCATGACCCTACCGAAGACGATGGGGCATGTGTGCCCGAGCGGGTATCATATGGCTGTGTTGCTTTGATATGTAATTGAGGCAGCGGCTGTTGCAGGAATCAGAGGACCAGTGCCATGACTTACTTGACTAACCTCCAGGCAACTGAAGGCAGTGGTATGGCAGTGCATATGTTAAAAAGGAGGGCAATCAACTTTTTTTCAGCTCTAAGTAAGGTCTAAGTCAGTGGGAGATAAGAACACAGATGGAGGCAGTAGTCAGCCCCAATCGAGATGCTCCTTGCTGCTACTGCTGAATTCGGGGAAAAGGGATATAGAATGCTCTGGGGGTTTCAGGGTGGGGAGAAGAGAGTGAGACATGCTTCTGGGGTCAGAGAGAAGGAAGAGATGGGGAATGCTCTTGGGAACTTGAGGGGAGGAGGAGAGAGAAGAGGTAATGCTTCGTTCCTGTGGTTTGGGGGAAGGGAGTGCACCTGGAGTCAGAGAATGAGAAAAGAGAGGGGAATGTTTCTGGTGGCTTATAGGAGTGAGGATCCGAGGAGAAAGTGCTAATGGGTCTGGGAGGGGAAAGGCTAAGAGAGGAGAATCTGGATGGTGCTGACCTGGGCAGAGAGTTGGAAAGAGGAGGATGTTGGCAACCTGGAGTGGGAGAAAGGAGACAGGTGCATGCTGCTGCAATCTTCAGATGGTGGGGGAGAGGTTTTTACTAGGCTGGGGGAAGGATGAAGATGGGCCTGAGGAGAGAAAAAGATGTGTGCAGGGTGTGGGAGAGAAGGGATTTCTTCATTCTTATTACGTTTAAATTGTTGGATGCTATTTTAGGTTTTCAAATATTTTATGTGTGGAGGAGTAGCCTAATGGTTAGAGCAACTGCCTAGTACCCAGACGATCAAGGGTTCGATTCCCACTAGCATTCCTTATAACGTTAGGCAAGTCACTTTATCCTCCATTGCCTCAGGTTAGTTTAACTTCGGTGGTGAGTAAATTATTGGAAACGCTGCTGAAAGAGAAAATAGTGAGGTTTCTGGAGTCCAGAGGATTCACCAGAGGCAGGTCTTGTCAGACAAATCTGATTGATTTCTTTGACTGGGTGACCAGGGAGTTGGACCAAGGGAGAGCCCTAGATGTGGTGTATTTAGATTTCAGTAAAGCCTTTGACACTGTTCCTCACAGGCGACTTATAAACAAACTGAGCACCCTAGGGATGGACCCTAAAGTTACTGCTTGGGTTAAAAA
Organism: Ichthyophis bannanicus; assembly: GCA_033557465.1. NCBI lineage: Eukaryota > Metazoa > Chordata > Amphibia > Gymnophiona > Ichthyophiidae > Ichthyophis > Ichthyophis bannanicus. The sequence goes on along the minus strand of CM066031.1, from coordinate 289,986,265 downwards.
TTGGTTGAGTGGGAGGCAGCGAAAAGGGTACAGGTAAATGGAGCTCACTCCGAGGAGAAGGAAGCTACCATTGGTGTGCCCCAGGGATCTGTCCTTGGTCTAATTCTTTTTAACATCTTTGTTAGTGATATAGCGGAAGGGCTGTCGGGTAAGGTTTGCCTCTTTGCAGAGGATACCAAAATCTGCAATAGAGTAGACACCCAGGAAGGTGTAGATAACATGAGAAGGGATCTAGCTAAACTTGAAGAATGGTCTAGAATTTGGCAGCTGGGATTTAATGTTAAAAAATGCAAGATCATGCATTTGGGCTGCAGCAATCCAAGGGAGTAATATAGTATAGGGGGTGAAGTACTTTTGTCCACTAAAGAAGAGCGGGACCTCGGTGTGGTTGTGTCTGATGATCTTAAAGTAGCTAAACAAGTAGAAAAGGAGATAGTAAAAGCTAGAAGTATGCTTGGGTGGATAGTGAAAGGAATTGCTAGCAGAAAAAAGTTGGTGATAGTGCCTTTTTATAAGTCTTTGGTGCGACCTCATTTGGAGTATTGTGTGCAATTCTGGAGACCACACCTTCAAAAGGATATAAACAGGATGGAGTCAGTAGAGGATGATTACTAACATGGTTAGTGGTCTTCATTATAAAGCATATGAGGACAGACATAAGGATCTTAATATGTACACTTTAGAAGAAAGGCGGGATAGAGGTGATATGATTGAGACGTTTAAATTCCTCCATGGCATAAATGCACAGGGGGAGAGCCTCTTTCGATTGAAAGCAAGTTCTGCTATGAGGGTGAAAGGGGATAGATTCAGGAGTTATATGCGGAAATATTTCTTTACAAAAAGAGTGGTGGATCCGTGGAATAGTCTCCCAGTGGAGGTGGTGGAGATGAGGACAGTATCTGAATTCAAAAAAGCATGGGACAAACACAGAGGATCTCTAAAGGAAAAAAGGGGACTGTTGTAGTTGTTGTTCTCCAGGACCAAGCAGGAAGTCAGTCCTCACATATGGGTGACATCGATGTCAATGGAGCTCCCATGCGGAGCATTTCCTCAGCTTTCTAAGAAAGCCTTTGGGAATACACCCACGCATGCGCGGTCCCCTTCCCGCCCAATGGTGCCATCTTGCTCAGTCTTTCTTTTTCCATGGAGCCCAGCGGACGTCTGTCCTTGTCACCTGGAAAAAATTGGATTTTTTTGTCCGGTTCGACGCCGGTTCCCCTTCCCGCACGGGTTCGGTATGCCGGTATCGACCCGATCTCTATTTTTCGGTTTTTTGCCCTTTGTGGCATGCGTTTGCGCTCTTTTTTTCTTTTCCCTGGAGGGCCGGTCGTTTGACCTCGCGGGGGCCCTTTTTTCCCCGATGGCCTCCAGTGGTTTTAAGAAGTGTGATCGTTGTAAGAAACTCATGTCTCTTACCGACACACACGACTGCTGCCTGCGCTGCCTCGGGCCTGACCATGATCCCAAGGTCTGTGTCCCATGTGGCAAAATGTCCACCAAGGTACTCAGGAGCCGGCAGCATCAGAAGGAGAAGATTTTCTCAGACTCGGCCTCCGGACGGGCCCGGACCCCATCAGAGGCCTCGACGTCTCGGGAGTCGGACCCCGAGCTTTATCGGGGTTCCTCTGAAAGGGGGTCCCCCAGTCGGGAGCATAAGAGGAAGAGAAAGCTCGTGAGGGCGGCGTCGGAGGAAGCTTCTGGTTCCTCGAAGGCCAGATCCCGGGCCCTTGGAGCTGGAGAAGCCAACTAAGGTATCCCATGTAGAGCCGGAGTCTGTCGAGCACGTAAGTCCTGTTGTCCTCGAGGACTCTCCTCCTAGGGAGCCGGGGCCCGAGTCGGTGGCTGCTGAGTCTCCTGAGCTTGGACTCAGGCTGACAGTCTTGGAGTGCGGATTGTCTGCCTTCATGGATCAGCAGCGGGTGCTGATGACCAGCCTGACTGGTACATCTGCATCTAAGTCGACCCCGGAGACAGAGCCGGTTCTCAAAGCCATGAAGGCCCGAGTCCAGTCTCAGTCACGGTCTCCCTCGACCTCCCGTTCGGGACCGAGGGCGTCAACGCCGATGGCCCCGGCGTCGGGGCGGGTGTTCCTGGAACCGGCGCGGTCGGAGCCCCTCGACTCTTCTTCGGATGAGTCTGCATGGGAGAGGGAGGACGAGGAGTCCCCCGATACTTTTCGGACTCGCCGCAGTCCGAATCACGGAGTAGGTCCCCTTTGGAGGATACCCGGTTCTCGGAGTTCGTTAAGGACATGGCCAAGGCCTTGAATGTTCCTGCCGACCCCGAGGAGGAGCCTTGAGCCGAAGAGCTCGATGCCCTCCAGTATGACTCTCCCCCGAGGGAGGCCTTTACTGTGCCGGTTCCTCCGATGCTGGAACGGCTCCTCTTCCGAATGTGGGAGGCACTGGCCTCGGCGCCGGTTTTGAGCAAGCGGATCGATTCCATCTATCGAGTTCGGAAGAGCCCTGGTTTTCAGAAGGCGCAGCTGCCGCACCATTCTATGGTTGTGGAATAGGCCATGCATCGACTGAAGAGCCAGAAGATGCACTCTGCGGTGCCCCCGGCAGGGAGGCCCGAAGCCTAGATGCCATTGGCAGAAAGTACTTCCAGGGCTCGATGCTTGCTTGCCGTGTCCAAGCCTACCAGCTGTACATGGGCATTTACTTGCGGGACCTGGCTAAAGAGGTAGCCGGGTTCTCAGCTGGTCTCTCCGGGGAACCTTTGCAGGGGGTCCGGGAATGTTCTAAATTCATCTCCCAGGCGGCCTACGATGGCTTCGAGGCTTTGGCCCGGGTAGGGGCGGCCGGCATCGCTGCTCGACGCCAGGCATGGCTACAGTTATCGGACCTCGAGCCATGGGTGCAGGACAAGTGTGTCGATGTCCCATGCCGGGGTGAAAACCTCTTCGGCAAGCCCATGGCCAAAAAGGCCACTGAGCTTGAGACTGAGACTCTAACGAGGACAAGATTGTCTAGGAAAACGTCTGCCCCTTCTCATAAGAAGGGCTCAGGGAAAAAGACCTTTTACCCGAGGAAGGTGCCTGCCTACAAACCTTTCCCTCATCAGGCCTCCCCAGCTCCCCAGCAGGCCCAGCAGGCCAAGGGGCAGGGACAATGGCCCCGTAGGCAGAAAGCCCCCAAGCCTCCAGCTCCTGCTCCTACTCAGCAGGGAGGGGGGTTTTGACTCCCTCTGCATAGCCTCTCCACCCCTGCTGGCCCACCTCAGCACAGGGGGTCGCTTGGTCCTGTTTGCCCACCAGTGGCCACCCATCACAAGGGATGCTTGGGTACTGAGCATAGTCCAACAGGGCTATCTGCTCCATTTCAATTAGGTACCCCCTACCTACTTCCCAGGGGAGCATCCACGGCCTCCTCTGCATCAGAAACTCCTTCTCCAGGAACTGCTAGGTCTGCTTCAAGACGGCGGTAGAACCTGTACCTTCAAATCTCTGGGGACAGGGCTTCTACTCCCGGTACTTTCTTGTGCCAAAGCGGACTGGAAGTCTCCGGCCCATTCTGGACCTGAGAAATCTCAACAAGTTCTTGGAAAAAGAGAAGTTCAAGATGCTAACTCTTGGAACGCTACTGCTCTACCTCCAGCAGGGAGATTGGCTATGCGCCTTAGATCTAAAGGATGCGTACACTCACATCCTCATTCATCCAGACCACAGAAAGTACCTCAGGTTCGTGGTGGCAGGAAGCCATTTTTAGTACAGGGTACTGCCCTTTGGCCTAACCTCCGCTCCACGAGTTTTCACAAAGTGCCTAGCTGTGGTAGCGGACTACTTGAGAAACCAGGGTATATTTGTCTTCCCCTACCTGGATGACTGGCTTATCAGGGGTCAGACTCTCCAGGAGGCCAGGCAAGCCACCCTCTGCACTGTCTCTCTCCTTCAGCAACTAGGCTTTGTCATAAACTTCGCAAAGTCCACTTTGCTCTCCTCCCAGAACCTGGAGTTCATAGGGGCAAGGTTGGACTCGCTACAAGCGAAGGCTTATTTGCCACAGGACAGGGCGGAAAGGCTGATAAGCTTGGCCAACTGGTTCATAAGCAACCCATTGGTTTCCGCCACGCTTTGCCTACGGCTCCTAGGCCATATGGCATCGACAGTGCATGTGACCCCCAATGCTCGCCTGCATATGCGGCCTGCACAGTGATGTCTCAGAACTCAATGGAGGCAGGCCACAGGAAACCTCGGAGATAAAGTAAGGGTGTCCAAACCCTTCCTGAACTCCCTGCAGTGGTGGCTACACTCCCCCAACCTGCTACAGGGTATTCCTTTTCAGGTACCTGTTCCCACAGTGGTACTCACAACCGATGCCTCCTTGCAGGGCTGGGGTGCACATTGCCTGGACAAGTGCACACAGGGCCTGTGGTCCCCATGGGAGGCCACTCAGCAGATCAACCTGCTAGAACTCAGGGCGATACGTTTAGCCCTCAAGGCCTTCGCCCATACCCTGGCCCACCAGGCTGTCTTGGTGCAGACCGATAACCAAGTGGCAATGTTTTATGTCAACAAGCAGGGGGGCACAGCGTCAAGGCTCCTGTGTCGAGAGACTCAGGCCCTCTGCTCCTTTGCCCTTCAACACAGCATGCTGCTGAGGGCTGTCTATCTTCCTGGCCAGGAAAACTTTCTGACAGACAGATTGAGCAGGGTTCTACAACCTCACGAGTGGCAACTGCACCCCTTAGTGGTCCAGACCATTTTTCTGAGGTGGGGACGTCCGTCTATCGACCTCTTTGCCAGTCCCCTGAACCGGCAGCTGCCCCAGTTCTGCTCCAGGCAACCGCATCCCAAAAGATTGGCGGCGGATGCCTTCCTGATCTCATGGTCCCAGGGCCTACTGTATGTGTTCCCTCCCACGCCCCTGGTGGCTCGGGCCTTGTTCAAGATTCTGAGGGACAGGGCCTCGGTCATCCTGGTGGCCCCCAGATGGCCCAGGCAACCCTGGTTTCCCCTCCTGTTACAACTGGCGGTGGACACCCCTCTTCCTCTGGGGTTTCAACCCGATCTTCTTTCTCAGGATCAGGGATCCCTTCTGCACCCCAATCTCAAAGCTCTCAATTTGATGGCCTGGAAGCTGCAAGGCTAGTGCTGGCTCCCTGGGGCTTGCCTCAGGAAGTCGAAGAGGTTGTCTTAGCTTCAAGGAAGCAATCCACCCGTAAGACCTATATGCCCTGAAGTCGAGGCGGTTCTCCCTGTGGTGTGATCAGCGCCAGGAAAACCCCTTCTCCTGTCCTGTGCCAGTAGTGCTTCAGTACCTGCTGCACTTGCCTAATCAGGGTCTTAAGTCCAATTCGGTTAGGGTACACCTCTCTGCTCTGGCAGCCCACCACTCAGTGGTGGAGGGGCACTCTTTGTCGGTTCATCCCCTGGTGGCCAGGTTCCTCAGAGGCTTGCTCCTGCTAAAGCCTCCTCTCCGTCCACCTGCCCCTGAGTGGGAGTTGAATGTGGTTTTGCAACAGCTTACTCGCCCACCCTTTCAGCCTATGGCTATGTGCCCTTTTCGCTTCCTTTCTTGGAAGACTCTCTTCCTAGTGGCACTGACTTCGGCCAGGCGAGTGAGTGAACTTCAGGCCCTGGTCTGTGACAGGCCATACACTCGTTTCTGTAAGAACAGAGTGATCCTTAGGACTCATCCTAAGTTCCTACCGAAGGTGGTCTCCTCCTTCTACCTCAACCAGGAGGTGGTTCTTCCCACATTCTTCCCTAGGCCCCATGCAAGCAGGGCTGAGGAAGTCCTCCACACCTTGGACTGTAGAAGGGCCTTGTCTTTCTACCTTGAGCATACTAAGGGTCATAGAAGGGCTACTCAGCTCTTCGTCTCCTTTGACCCAAACAAGTTGTGGGTTCCTTTCTCCAAGCATACCTTGTCCATATAAGTGGCGGACTGTATCACCTGGGCTTACAGGGCAGCAGACCTTCCCTTGTGGGGTCGAGTTACAGCCCACCGTGTCCGGGCCATGGCTGCATCAGTAACTCATCTCCACTCTGTACCGTTGGCAGACATCTGTAGGGCTGCAACTTGGTCCTCAAGCCAGACTTTTGCAGCCCATTACTGCCTGGAGAGGGAGTCCCGTAGGGACAGTGCTTTTGGTCAGGCAGTACTCCGGAATCTCTTTGAGGTTTAGGCAACTCCTATCCTCCTGCCCTCTTGTTGGGCTACCGAGGGGTTCTGGTCTCAGTGAAATTCTTTCCTTCATGCTACGGCTTCACAGAGGGAGTTTCTTTTTCAGCCTGGGTTCCTGGTAGCTCAGAGCTAGGGAGTCACCCATATGTGAGGACTGACTTTCTGCTTGGTCCTGGAGAAAGAGTAGTTACTCACCTGTAACAGGTGTTCTCCAGGAGCAGCAGGAATCAGTCCTCACAACCCTCCCTCCTCCCCTGGGAGTTGCAGTTGTACATAGTTCATTTGTTTTTTTGTGCTGTCTTTTAGCTATGTCATCTGACTGAGCAAGATGGCACCTTTGGGCGGGAAGGGGACCGCACATGCGTGGGTGTATTCCCAAAGGCTTTCTTAGAAAGCTGGGGAAATGCTCCGCATGGGGGCTCCATCGACGTCGATGTCACCCATATGTGAGGACTGATTCCTGCTGCTCCTGGAGAACACCTGTTACAGGTGAGTAACTACTCTATATGAAAGGACAGACTAGATAGGCCATGTGTTCTTTTTCTGTCGTCATTTTTCTATGTTTCTAAGAAAAAGCCTGCCAAGAAAACCCAGAGACAGCTGAGTCAACAGGAGTCAACAATGACTTGACGGCACTAAAAAAAAAAAATGTGTGAGTTTTTAATAATTAGGGGTAATTATATTCAACAGTTGTTTAAAACTGTTTTTAATATGATTGTACTATTTTATTGTGAGGAGTAGCCTAGTGGTTAGAGCAACTGCCTACTTTCTAGAAGATCAAGAGTTTGATTCTCAATGGCAGACCTTGGGTAAGTCACTTTACTTTCTATTGCCTCGGAAGAAAAGGCCTGGCAATCTACTTCCAGTGATACATTGCCAAGAAAACCCAGAAGCAGCTGGGTCACCAGCAGTAAGAACTGACTTATAAAATATACATATTTCATTAAATATGTGCCTATATGTGCTAAACATTCTGTTGAATGTTGGTGATTCTGTTTTTCTACTGGCACACTGCATGTAGAGTCTGACTTCTTGTAGTTTCCATTTCAGTTTTGGCCTGCATGTTCATATTTCTAGCTTATAGTCATGCATTCTGTATTTGGGATGGGTCTGTCTTTGTTGTAGATATGCATCTGTACCTAAAATGAGGTATGTTGCTTTTCCAGGACCAAGCAGGAAGTCAGTCCTCACATATGGGTTATGTCGGCGCCAACGGAGCCCTCGTGCGGAGCATTTCCCCAGCTTTCAAAGAAAGCCTTTGGGAATGCAGCGCGCATGCGCGGTCCCCTTTCCGCCCAAGGGTGACATCTTGCTCAGTCTTTCTTTTTCCGCGGACCCAACGGACGTGAGTTCATGTCACCCGGGAAAAGTTGATTTTTTTTCGGCGATTTTCGCGTTCCCCTTCCCGCCTGGGCTCGGTACACCGGTATTGAGTCCGGAATTTCTTTTTTGGTTTTTGTCCTTCGTGACTAGCGTTCGCGCCTTTTTTGTTATCTTCACTGGCAGCCCGGTCTTTTGACCTTGCAGGGGCCAGCGGGTTCAAAAAATGAGATCAGTGTAAGAAACTTATGTCTCTCACTGATACACATGACTGCTGCCTCCGATGCCTCTGGCCCGACCATGACCCGCTGGTCTGTGGCCCGTGCGGCAAGATGTCGTCGAAGGCGCTTCGGAGCCATGAGCATCAACGTGAAAGAATTTTTTCAGAGTCCGTGTCCGGTCGGGCCCGGACTTTGTCAGAGGCCTCGACATCTCTGGAGTCTGACCCTGAGCGGCATCATGGGTCTTCTGAGAGGGGGGTCTCCCACCCGGGAGCACAAAAGGAAGAAGAAGCTCATGAGGGCGGCGCCAGTGGAGGCCCCTGGATCCTCGAGGGCCAGGTCGCGCAGCCCAGACCGCCGGGCTCTCGGAGTCGTAGCGGCCTACCAAGCATCCTCGCCTGGAGCCGGAGTCCCCGAGTCAGGTAACATCTGTTGTCCTTGTAGACTCTCCCCCGGGAGAACCGCTGTCGGGGCCCGAGTCAGGGGCTGCGGAGTCTCCTGAGCTCGGACTCAGGCTGACGGCCCTGGAGAGCAGCCTGGCTACCTTCATGGAGCAGCAGCAGGTACTGATCACCGGTCTGACTGGTGCATCTGCCCCGACCACCGGGATCTCGACGTCTAAGTCGACCCCGGAGGCCGAGCCGATCCTCGTGTCAATCAAGTCTCGAGTCGATACTCGGCCACGGTCTCCCTCGTCCTCCCGTTCGGGGCTGAGGTTGTTGACACCAGTGCCCTCGGCATCGAGGCCCACATGGCCAGAGCTGCTCGACTCCTCCTTGGAGGAGTTGGCGTGGGAGATGGAGGATGAGGAGTCTCCTGACACCTTCCGGACCCGGTGTGTCCCATCGGACTCCCCAGAGTCCGAGCCTCGGAGAAGGTCCCTCCCGGAGGATACCCAGTTCTCGGATTTCGTCAGGGACACGGGCAAGGCTTTGGCATTCCCTGCGGACGCCAAGGAGGAGCCTCGAGCCGAAGAGCTCGACGCCCTCCAGTGTGATTTTCCTCCGAAGAAAGCCTTTACTGTTCCGGTTCCTCCAATGCTGGAACGACTGCTCTTCCGTATGTGGGAGGCACCGGCCTCGGCGCCGGTTCTGAGCAAATGGGTCGATTCCATTTATCGAGTCCGTAAGAGCCCTGGGTTCCAAAAGGCGCAGCTACCGCACAACTCCATGGTTGTGGAATCGGCCATGCACCGGCTGAAAAGCCAGAAGATGCATTCCTCGGTGCCTCCTGGCCGGGAGGCCCGGAACCTGGATGCCCTCGGTAGAAAGTGCTTCCAGGGCTGTATGCTCTCTTGCCGTGTCCAGACTTACCAGCTGTACATGGGCATGTGCTTACGGGACGTGGCAAAGGAAATTGCCGGGTTCTCTGCTAGCCTCTCCGAGGAACCCTTGCAGAGATTCAAAGCCTTGTCTACAGGGATCTGAGAGTGCTCGAAGTTTATCTCTCGAGCAGCCTATGATGGCTTTGAGGCTTCGGCCCGGGTAGCCGTGGCCGGCATCAGTGCACGCCGTCTGGCCTGGCTACAGTCATCGGACCTGGAGTCATGGATGCAGGACAAGTTGGTCGATGTCCCCTGCAGAGGTGACAACCTCTTCGGCAAGCCCATGACGGAGAAGGCTGCAGAAATCGAGACTCTCACCAGGACAAGACTGTCCAGAAAAACGCCTGCCTCTTCTCACAAAAAGAAGGGCTCGGGAAAGAAGCCCTTTTTCCGGAGGAAGGGTGCTGCCTACAAAACCTACCCTCAGTATCAGGCCTCTCCAGCTCCCCAACAGGGCCAGCAGGCCAAGGGGCAGGGGCATGGGCCCTGTAGGCAGAAGACCCCCAAGCCGCCAGCTCCAGCTCCTGCACAGCAGGGAGCGGGGTTTTGACTCCCACAGCATAGCCTCTCCTCCGCCGGTAGCTCCACTCAGCACTGGGGGTCAGCTGACCCGGTATGCCTACAGGTGGCTAGCCATCACAGGGGATACCTGGATACTGAGCATAGTCCAGAAGGGCTATATGCTCCATTTCCACCAGCTACCCCCCTCCTACTATCCAGGGGAGCCTCCAAGACTCCCTCTACACAGAGACCTCCTCCTTCAGGAGTTGGCAAGTCTTCTAAAGGAACAGGCGGTGGAACCGGTGCCACACCACCTAGAAGGGCAAGGCTTCTACTCCAGGTACTTCCTAGTATCAAAGAGAACAGGAGGCCTCAGACCTATCCTGGACTTACGAAATCTGAACAAGTTTCTGGAGAGGGAAAAGTTCAAGATGCTTACCCTTGGGATACTGCTGCCCTACCTCCAGCAGGGAGACTGGCTATGCTCCTTAGACCTAAAGGATGCTTATAATCACATCCTCATCCATCCAGACCACAGACAATATCTCAGGTTTTTGGTGGGAGGAAACCATTTTCAGTACAGGGTACTTCCCTTTGGCCTAACTTCTGCCCCCAGAGTTTTCACAAAATGACTGGCGGTGGTGGCGGCTTTTCTCAGGAATCAGGGGATTTTTGTCTTTTCGTACCTGGACGACTGGCTAATCAGGGGACAGTCACTCCAGAAGGCCCGACAGGCCACTCTTCGCACTGTCTCTCTTCTTCAGCATCTGGGCTTTGTCATAAACTACGCAAAGTCCACTTTGCTCCCCTCTCAGGACCTAGAGTTTATAGGGGCAAGACTAGACACCCTTCAGGCAAGAGCTTACTTGCCCAAGGACAGGGCCCACAGACTGATGGACTTGGCCAACCAGTTCCAAAGCACTTCTCATGTTTCCGCCAGGCACTACCTGCGGCTTCTGGGCCACATGGCATCCACTGTAGTCCAACACAGGAGCACGAGTCCACGTGCTATATGGAACCCAGTAACAAAACGTGGACAGCAGAAGGGAAGGAAATTCTTTAATTGGTCACCATTAGCCTATGGCCCGACACAGGCCGTGTTTCGCAACCTTCTTCAGGGGCAGGCTAAACTAAAAACACAAATCATAAATAAAGTAACATTATTGATAAAAACATAAATAAATTGAATAAACATAAAAAACACCAAGAGTGTTAAATTACATCAAATAAGAATAAATAAATAAATAACATATCAAAATCAGTAACACATATGTCTATAAATACATAAACATAAAAATATAAAAAAACTTGTACTCATTGTGTATATCAGATTTGATCAAAAAAACTGACTAGCACAGTCAATAAAGAAGGGACATGATAATAAATAAATAAATACATTACTACAAAACTGAATTATACAATAAAAGATTTTGATGATAAACATATAAAAATGAAAAATAAAGGAATAAAACCATCCATAAAATTATACTGTTAAAAGAGGCTTCAAAGGTTGTATGGTATGTATTCATGTGCCTAAAAATTACATGTATATAACCTAAAGACAATGAACATGTAAAATAAAGAACCAGTGGAAGCAGTTTCCCCTGTGTTACTGATTTTGATATGTTACTTTATTTATGATTTGTGTTTTTAGTTTAGCCTGCCCCTGAAGAAGGTTGCGAAACACGGCCTGTGTCGGGCCATAGGCTAATGGTGACCAATTAAAGAATTTCCTTCCCTTCTGCTGTCCACGTTTTGTTACTGGGTTCCACATGGCATCCACTGTACATGTGACCCCGAATGCCCATCTGCACATGCAGGCTGCTCATTGGTGCCTCAGAGGTCAATGGACACAAGCCACAGGTGACCTCCGAGACAGAGTAAAGGTGTCCAGACGATTTCGGAACTCCTTACAGTGGTTGCTACATCTGCCAAACCTTCTCAGGGGTGTACCTTTTCAGGCTCCAACACACACAAGGGTACTGACGACAGATGCTTCCTTAAAGGGCTGGGGTGCACATTGCCAGGGCACGTGCACTCAAGGCCTGTGGTCCCCTCGGGAGGTCACACAGCAAATCAACCTTATAGAGCTGCGAGCAATCCGCTTAGCTCTGCAAACCTTCTGTCATGCCCTCTCTCAACAGTCTGTCCTAGTTCAGACGGACAATCAGGTGGCAATGTTCTACATGAACAAACAAGGGGGCACAGGGTCCAGGCTCCTATGTCAGGAGGCACTGGCCCTTTGCTCCTTTGCAGTCAAACAAGGCATGTTTCTTAAAGCAGTTTATCTACCTGGTCAGGAGAACTTCCTAGCAGACAGGATTCTCCAGCCTCACGAATGGCAGTTGAATCCATTGGTGGTCCAGCTGATCTTCCTCCGCTGGGGACTTCCATCCATCGATCTCTTTGCAAGTCCACAAAACCGTCAGCTGCCCAGGCTTTGCTCCAGACAGCCGCATCCCCTGAGGATGGCAGCAGATGCTTTTCTGATCTCTTGGTCTATGGGCCTCCTGTATGCATTTCCTCCCACGCCCCTGGTGGCCCAAACTCTGTTCAGGACAAAGCCTCGGTGATTTTGGTAGCCCCCAGATGGCCGAGGCAGCCGTGGTTTCCACTTCTTCTGCAGTTGGCGGTGGAAGCTCCATTCCCTCTGGGGCTGCAACACGATCTCCTGTCTCAAGAGCAGGGTTCCCTTCTGCACCCCAATCTCAGGTCCCTCAATCTGATGGCCTGGCTGCTGAAAGGATAGTGCTAGCTCCCTTACTTCTACCTAAGGAGGTTGAGAAGGTGGTCTTGGCCTCTAGGAGGCAGTCCACCAGGAAGTCCTATGCCCTCAAGTGGCGTAGGTTTATGGTATGGTGTGCTCAGCACAATGAAGATCCTTTCTCTTGCCTTATGCTAGTAGTACTGCAGTATCTACTTCACCTTTCAGACCTAGGCCTTAAGTCTAACTCTGTTCGGGTCAACCTCAGTGCTTTGTCAGCGCACCACTCACCGGTGGAAGGACAGTCCCTGTCGGTTCACCCTTTGGTGTCCAGATTTCTCAGAGGTCTGCTTCTACTCAAGCCTCCGGTTCGTCCACCGGCGACTGAGTGGGATTTGAACGTGGTCTTGCAGCAACTTACTCGCCCACCGTTTGAGCCGATGGCTACTTGCCATTTGCGCTTCCTCTCTTGGAAAGCACTCTTCCTGGTGGCTCTTACCTCGGCAAGACATGTGAGTGAACTACAAGTGCTCGTTTCTGATAGACCATACATGCGGTTCTATAGAAACAGGGTGGTCCTACGGACCCATCCCAAGTTCCTCCCAAAAGTGGTCTCCTCTTTCCACCTCAATCAGGAGGTGGTTCTTCCGACCTTTTTTCCCAGGCCGCATGCCAGCTGGGCTGAAACAGTCTTGCATACCCTGAACTGTAAGAGGGCCTTGTCCTTTTACAGAGAACGTATGCGGGAGCATCGAAGGGCTTCTCAGCTCTTCATCTCGTTTGACCCTAATAGGATGGGGTTACCTGTCTCCAAGCATACGCTGTCCACTTTGGTGGCAGATTGCATCGCCTGGGCGTACAGGGCAGCCGACCTCCTCTTGCAGGATCGGGTAACGTCCCACCGTGTCAGGGTGAAAGCCGCGTCAGTAGCTCATCTCCGCTCTGTTCCGTTGGCAGACATCTGCCGGGCCGCAACTTGGTCTTCAAGCCAGACTTTTGCAGCCCATTACTGCCTGGAGAGAGAGTCCCAATGGGACAGTGTTTTTGGCCAGGCGGTACTATGTAATCTCTTTGAGGTTTAGGAAACTCCTACCCACCGGCCCTTGAGTTGAGCTACCGTATGGGGTGCGTTCTCAGAGAATATTCTTATCTCAGATGCTGAGGCTCTTGAGAGGGAGCCATTTTTTCAGCTATGGGTTCACGGTAGCCTAGAGCTGGGGAGTCCCATATGTGAGGACTGACTTCCTGCTTGGTCCTGGAGAAAGCATAGTAACTCACCTGTAACAGGTGTTCTCTAGGAGCAGCAGGAATCAGTCCTCACGACCCTCCCTCCTCCCCTGGAGTTGCAGTCATATACTTCATTTTGTTTTTTGCTGTCTTTTAGCTATGTCATCAGACTGAGCAAGATGGCACCCTTGGGCGGGAAGGGGACCGCAGATATGCGCTGCATTCCCAAAGGCTTTCTTTGAAAACTGGGGTAATGCTCCGCACGAGGGCTCCGTCGGCACTGACGTCACCCATATGTGAGGACTGATTCCTGCTGCTCCTGGAGAACACCTGTTACAAGTGAGTAACTATGCTTAATCTGCAGTCGTGAACTCTGCTTTTCCTCTGGCTTGCTTCTCTCTATGCCCTTCTCTTCAATAGCCAGTTCCAGACTTCAATCCTTTCACCTTGCTGCTCCTTATGCCTGGAACAAATTACCTGTATCTTTACATCAGGTTTTATCTCTCCCCCTTTTCCAATCCTTGCTAAAGGCTCACCTCTTTCAGGCCGCATTAGGATATTAATCCTTTGTTCTCCTTCTGTCTCATTACTGTTCCCTGCTGTACCCTTGTTCTTATCTATTGTACTGTCTGTCTTGATTAAATTGTAAGCTCTGATGAGCAGGGACTGTCTTTTATATGTGTCTGTATAGTGCTGTGTATGCCTTGTAGCGCTATATAAATGATTCATAGTAATAGTAGTAGCTTGTTCTATTTTCCAGGAGGTGTACTGTTGTTTTAGGACCTGTAGTAATATTTACAATGCTGCCTTTTCCTAGATAGTGTTGTTTCTGTACAGGTATTAGCAATTAGTGCTTTGGTATGACAGGTCTGCTATACAGATTCTAATTCTGTATTTTTTTCAGGATTTTCAAAAATAGTTCTGGTTGGCATCAAGACACTGATTTTTGTGGTGTTCCTTTCATTTGCAAAACAATACAATATGCAGATCTTTCCAAAAATATACTCCGAATGTGCTGCAAGACAAAACTTCACTTATTGGCCTTCAGTCTCACTCATTGGAGCGGTACATCTCACTCTTTGGACTTGGTCACTCTTGGCATCTCTGCAGAGAGCTATAGTAATTTGGGCAATCCTTTTTCCATATCTTGGATTTGCCCTAACTAGTCTGTTGCTCTGTGTGTTTTGTTGTCTCGATTAGATTGTAAGCTCTGATGAGCAGGGACTGTCACTCTTATATGTCTGTACAGCGCTGCGTACGAGGTAGCACTTTAACAAAAACACACCGAAACTGTGGATTGCAATGGAAGAACTGTTGTTCAATAAAAATCAGCCAGGCCCGATACAGGCCGTGTTTCGCAACATCTTCCTCAGGGGCTTATTGGCTAAACACACAAACATTAAAAATAATAAAAAATATAATGAGAACATGCATAATATGAATAATATAAAAAAGGATTAAGACCATCGTCAGTGCACATAAAATAAATATTAATCAAAAATCAAAAATGAATGTAGACTACAAGAGTAAATCATGAATTACTTAAAATAGTACATATAAACAATAATACGGAACTATAGATAAAACACAGTAAATTAAAAACGTATATAATATAATAAATATATCATAAAAATCATATAAGCATTCATAAATACATATACATTTATAATAATCAATCAATAAATAATGATGTATTAAAAATAATAAATAATAAAAAATATAATATTGATACATCATAATAAAACATTATACGGATGACTCAAGGAAACTACAGGAGTGTGACAACGAAATAACAGGGGCTCCAAAAAAGGAGTTACTGTGCAAAATTAAGGATGGATTAGATAAAAATAATAAATAAATATACAAATGTTTATATGTTTACCAAGCCATAAATACATCCTGTGCAACTTGCACATATGACGCCCCCCATCACAGATTTGTTATTTGCCCCATGCCCAACATTCTGCCTTACCCCACATCTCCATGTCCATCTGGCTTCCCACGCTGCCTGCCCTTGCCCCACCACCACTCTTTGTGGTTCCTTGGCAACGGCAGTGGCAGCAGCGGAGCGGACATCCAGGGCCCGATATTGAGTTAGGAGGGCTATGCGCCCCTTTGGCGCATAGCCCTCCACGCCAACCTTTAATCCTGGATAGTCAATGCCGGGGTCATACGTGGCCCCCTCATTGAATATCCGGAATTGCTGTACTGCCTCTCAGCCGCAGTTGATAACCGGGCAGCAGCGATATTGCATGCTGCCCGGTTAGCTCCTGCAATCTGCATGGAAGTGCGGAGTCGGAAAGACCCGCCTCTTTTTTTTCTTTTTAGAATTGCATGTCCGCTAAGGAAACATGAAAAGCGCCAGTGGGGCAAGGCAGGCAGCGTGGGGGAGGCTGAGGCTGGCAGTCCCAAATATGCCTCTATTTCTTTGTGCCCTGTGTGGCTGCACTCCTCGCACAGGGCTAGGTACGGAACTGCCCCAGCAAGAGGTCTGGTTAACATATTTGTTTCTCTGTCCCACAGAAAACAATCACCAACAATCCTTTTCCAGCTTTTTGTTGTAGCCCCTGGATGGTAGGGGGAAGTTGATGCCATTTTGAGAAAAGGGCCACCATGACCAGAGCAAATGGTGTTCACTCCTACAACCCACTACCCACCAGGGAGTTTCAGGTATATTTGGGGCGGAGTGGTTGCGTTGAAAAGATTTGTGAAAGGGATAGAACTAGGAAATAGGGTTTCAACAGTACCTTTGTTATCCTACCATCTTACAGCCCCCATAGAGGTGGAGACAGGGCTGCTATGGGAAGCTAGGGGGTTTAGTCTCACACAGTGCTCTGACATTTGGGAGGCAGTTTTTATGAGAAGTAGCTGTTGGGGGGGGGGGAGAAGGATTGTGCACTGGCTTGTGAGGAGAGCGGTCTCTCTTTCACACTAACAGCCAAACCCCTTTAATGGATGGTGGGCCCAGCATGGGAGTCTGCAATCTCGCATTACTGCATCTAGGAAAACACAATATTACTATGGTATTTACTAACTTGTGGTATCAGATAGTGTAATTGTTAACTCCTCCTGTGTGATAAACTGGTGGTTTTACTGCACTTTAATAAATAGGCCTCCTACATCATACAGTCCTTACATACATCCTGCCTGAATTGAAAATCAAAGTGCCACTGGGCGCACTTGCGCCTGGCGGGCCCATGCCTGAGGGCCTCACCAGAGGGCCCTTTGGCATGGCCTTTAGGCAGGGACCAAGACACAAGAACAAGGAAGGTACCAATCAACCAGCGGACATTAATCAACAAAACACCAGCCAGAAAGACACCGTCCGTCACCTGCCAGCAGTAGACAAGGTAGAGCAACCTCGCAGACTGAAAGCTTCACCTTCCAAAGGAACTCTGCAACAGTTCCTCCTCAGAAATCAACTGTTATCACAGCGATTCGCAGCCAATGCTGGTAAGCCATCACATCCAGACAGCACTCTCTAAACTATAACACCAGACTATAAACATGGAAACAAGACACAGAAGACTAACCACCATCATCATGAATATTGTCCTACTCGTAATACTCACCGTAATTGTTGATTCTGCTGGCTCAGTACACAGTAACTCCATTCCCATAATTCAGACTTACAAGTACCCACATGAGGGATCTCCGCCCCAACTGCTCTACACACAATGCCACACAAGACACTGTAGGTTGAAAAGAATTCCAACGCCGCACAATATAAAACAGGTGAAGTGCAATACAACGCACCTCGAAAGATGTGCCCTTGTTAACACCAGCTCTGCCCGAAACAAGATCCAGATACTGACTTCATCTATGAAAAAAACCTTGATATCCTCTACACCACAGAAACATGGTTCACAGATTCAGACACGTCCTCTTAAACCAGCTCTGCCCCCCCCCTCAAACTCAATACTAACCTCAAACAGGATACACAGCAAGGTTAAGCTCAACGTTATTGACACCAACTCCACTACAGAAATTGATACCTTAATAGTGGCTAATAGCTCTATATCATTCTGCTTAATATACAGGGCACCCCACAGCAACGCAACTGAACTCTCGACTCTTCTTGAAACTGCCTGTTCCACCCCAACCAGCCACAAACCTCTTATATTACTCGGAGAACTCAACCTATCCTCCACCTCCTAACCACAAGCAAAGGCATTTCTAGATGCAATGGAAACCCTCGGCTATACCTAGATCCTTAACAGTCCAACACACACAAAGGGCAACATCTTAGACCTCATATTTGTCCCTTCAAACTCTCCCCTTCTATTGCACCAACCACCAACCATAATCCTCCCAGTACCATGGTTAGACCATGTGGTCATCCTTTTTCCAATTCACCTCACCTCACCTCAAAGCAAACTACTCAAGATCCTTCATCCCTCACTGCCTGGAGATTTGAGAACGTCATCAAGGAAGAGTTCATCAAATCTGTCATCCCCCAACTTGATACTATAGCAGACTTGAAGGCTGACCTTGACAGCTAATCCAAGGCTGGAACACAACCCTATCAAACGCTGCTCTCACCCATCCAAAAAGATATACAGGGAAACCCAGGACAAGGGTCCCATGGTTCTCAGCACCCCCTGCAGAAGCAAAAAAGCAAATTAAGATGCCTAGAATGAAAATGGAGAA
Organism: Ichthyophis bannanicus; assembly: GCA_033557465.1. Lineage (NCBI taxonomy): Eukaryota > Metazoa > Chordata > Amphibia > Gymnophiona > Ichthyophiidae > Ichthyophis > Ichthyophis bannanicus. The sequence goes on along the minus strand of CM066031.1, from coordinate 289,968,187 downwards.
CCTTTAGAGATCCACTTCTCCACATAACCTATCTAGAACTACTTAAACGTTACAACGAAGAAACACTCAAGCAGAAAAAGGAATACCTAGTGGTTGGGCCAGGGGTTCAAATCCCACTAGAGGACAGCAACCTTGGGCTGGAAGGGCTGGGGTTTCTAGTCCCACAGGTGCTCCTTGTGGCCTTAGGTAAGTCAATTAACCCTCCATTGCCTCAGGTAAAAAAAAACAGATTGTGGGACAAGGGAAAAATATATATACAGTACCTGAATGTACACTGCTTTGACTGGTAGAAAAGCAGTATATAAGCCAAGTTAAATAAATAAATAAATATCATACCAATCTAATCAACAAAGCGATAAACCACAAGAGCTATTTACCATAGCGAAAACACTCCTAAAGGAACCATCCAAAGGAAGAGCACAAGATGACATTTGTCTTTATAAGGACTTATTTAATCTCCAAATAGCTATCCACACCTCCAATGATCCATTCCTCAATTGAAACTGACCACACTGCCACACCTCATAAGCAGTGGTCACAATTTGACCTTCCATCACTCTAACCCTGAAGACACAATCCAGGCCCTCAACACAACAACCTCGGTGCTAGACTCATTTCCAGTGTCATGGGTAAAAATCATCCGCCCTCAACTCAGCGCCTATCTAATGAAGATCATCCACACTTCCTTGTCCTTAGAGCAAGTGCCCACATCTCTGAAGCAATCATCAATCCGTCCTCTCATAAAGATCGCCAAGCTCGACCCAACATGCCTAAAGTCTATCTCCAAGTTATAATGCCCTGTTCAATGTAATTTCAGTTTGTTCAATGTAAACCGCACTGATGCAGAATAGCGCGGTATATAAAAGAATGTAAATAAATAAATAAATAAGTCTTATAGATCTATATCCAGCATCCCGTTTGTTGTGAAGATCCTCAAAAAAATAGTACTCACACAACTTCAAGACCACCTTACAGAAAATGCCCCACTCGACTCACACCAGCATGGCTTCAGACAACATTTTTATTTATTTTATTTTATTTAGCTGTATTTATATCCCGCTTTTCACCGGGTCAAAGCGGGATTGATACCCGGGTCACCGGGTCAATCATGGGATTGATACCCTTATTACCTCCCTGCTAAACACCTTCATAATAGGATTACAAAGACAAAAAAATGGTTTCCTTCTCCTATTCCTAGACATCGCATTAGCCTTTGACTCCATCCCTTACAACCTGCTACTGCAAAGGCTCACAGAAATCAGACTCCAAAGGATCACTTTTGGCTAATTCCATTCTTACCTAGAATCTCAAAAGCAGAAAGTCAGAATCAACAGAAAAACCTCAACCCTATTCACTCAATAAACAGGAGTTCTCCATGGATCAAGCCTCTCAGCCCTCCTTTGTAATATTTTCATACAATCGGTTTGCCAGATCTTCAACAACCATGACATTCAATATCAAATTTATGCTGCCGATATCATGATCTTCACACCTATTAACCTCCTCCCTTCTGACCTCACTAGCCTCCAAAACTGTCTCAAAGATGCAAAGGAATGGCTCACCCAACACAATTTACACATCAACAATGAGAAGACGTTCCCCACAGGATCAGAATCATTTATACCTCTATGCATCTGGTTCCGACCAGGCGCACAGAGGGCCAGGACGTCCAAGACAGAATCGGGCCCTAAATGTATAAGTTTGCTCCACAAGTCAACTTGAAAACTCTGAACAGACAAGCAAAGAACATGCAACAGCTTATATTAACACATGTATTTATTTGCAAATCTCTCTTGAGCTCTATGATCCCCATGAACCTTGCTGAAAGTAATACTGACTTTTTCCCCTATTTTAAACTGTATCAGCTTACTACATTTCACCATTTCCACTCCTCCCTTCCCAGTTTCCCATGCTGTATGGGCCCAAAACCCCCTCAGCCTCTCAAAGAAGTCTTTGGTGGCTCCATGGGTCTCCACCTACATTAGATCCCTCCCCCACCACAGTACTTTTAGAGAGTCAGGCGGCAGGAGCAATGCTCACACACTCCTGTCTCCCCACCACCATCTTTCAAAATTGTGATGCCTGACCCCATATAGTGCATCCTGGGGATGCACCACCTGGGGAGAGGGCTCAGTCTGCCAAATAGGGACATTTTGGCAGTGTTTGGCATGGCAAATGAAGGTGCCATGTCAAACACTGACCTGTGTTACTCCTAAAGTGAAAACAGACGGTGTCTCTGAGCCAGAATAGTTTTCAGAGTCCTATGATATATCAAAAAGTGGAGCTTATTTTGCACTTACAAATCTGTCGTCAGTGCACTCTTATACCCCACTACCAAATGATTTTGCAGTTTCTGTAATTGGGCACCTAAAGTGACCAGGGTAGCGTCTAACTTTGTTCATTTCTGCACCACATACACTACGATGGTGCCCCCCAGAATCACTTAGCAGTCTCACAAAATAAACATAGCTCCATCTGATGTGCTCATTATACTGTGGGTAATCCTTCCATTGTTGAACTAAATATTCTACATATTCAGAGTCCTTGTACAGATCCTTTGGCATACGTCACACTTTCTTCTCATACCCGGATCGCTCAGCATAAAAGGGCATAACCACAGAGGTGATCAGACAGTGAAAGTTTGTCCAATTTCCACCACCTCAACCTTTAGAAGGTAATCAGAAACTAAAATATAAATCAATCAACTTTGCTGGGATGACCCTAGAAATTTGAGTAAATTTATGATTGGAAAGCAAAACATGCCATGCATCAAGCAATTCTTCCTAACTGGCAAAACTCTTGGAAGCCCTTATCAGAGACTCTCCACCTCTCAGCCACAGTCATATGATCAAAAAAGTGGTCTACGATTGTACTAAAATCTCCAACTGTCACAATGGGAGTTTCTTCCAATTGCAAAACAAGGTCCCCCGTCTGGGCAGAAAAATAATCATTACAGTCAGTTGGAAAATAAGCCAAAATTATCTAGATCCATTCCCCCCAAAAAATCCTTCAAAGCTTCCTGAGTCAGTACATCGGGTTCCTTCTCTAGCCCTATTCAAATCCAAGCTAAAAGCCCACCTCTTCGAGGCTGCTTTTGGATCCTGATGCTGCTCATGCTCTTATTTATTACTTATGTGTATCTTACCATACTCTAGACCCGTTTTGTGTGTTCTTCATCTTGATTAGATTAGATAGTCCCTGTTCATCAGAGTTTACAATCTCATTCATCTATATGTACAGTGCTGCATACACCTTGTAATGCTATACAAATGATAAATAGTAGTAGTAGAGGGGACATCCCTATAAATAAGGACAGTCACCATCACCTTATGGGCTTCAGACGATAAAGCCAAATAACCATGCCCCACCCACCCTATTTTAAATGTGCTATGCTCCATAACATCCAAACGAGTTTCCTAATGGACAGCAATATGCACCCCCTACTTATTCAAAGAAGCCAGAATTTTTTTCATCTAAACGGGCAAGCCAATCCCACTCATATTCCATGATACAATCCTCCTACTAGCCATTCACTAAAAAACAAGGGTACACTGCACTAGGGGGCATGCCAATTTTAGGGGTAGATTTTTATTTTTTCAAACTTTATAAACTACTAGTGACCAAATTATGCAGTTTTGCATGCAAAATATAAAGCTATCTTCAGAAACTGCTTAAAGTGAGTCTTACCTACATCAAATTATAGTTGAAATATGTGGAAATTAAGTAATATTTATTTGAACTTACAAATAGTCTGAACAACACCTGTAGCTACTGTACATAATTGTCATTAAAATGTCATTTATGCAGTTCATTTAATGTTATTTAACAAAATCTAGCAAAGAAGCCATATCTTGTTTGCGTCCGTTTTGACTCATGAGCTCCCTGCTGATCATCTCACCGCTAATATATTATTCCCTCCTCTACTGATTGTACACATAACCAGCAGCCTCAGTTGTCATTTTTACACACCTTTCTATGGATTGGGTATGTGATGGCCAATCTGGAATCACCATGGGCTTGCTCAGAAATGCCTTGATCTCTGATGGTGTCATGGTACAGGTAAGAGGAGGTTCAGGGATTCTGGAGCTCCAGTCAAATAATTGGGTGAGTGTAGTTGCTTCAGTGTTGTATTGCATAATTTCCTGAGTCTCACACTGCTGTCGCCAAGCTGAGTCTTCTCATCTCTTTCACCTCTTATCTTCAATATCTTCTCCACTGCATCTCCTCTCTCCTGTTCATCTTCACTGCACAACATAGTTTGCAGAACAGACTCGCTGTAACCATACCAAGCTGACCTTCTCACTGTAGGCAGGACTATCTTCCCTACCTCTTCACAATGAACAGTTGCAGATGGAAAAGAAGATGCCTGGGATCTTGTGTCCAATTGCTATTTATTTTTCATATTGAACCAGTTCACCATGTAAACCCCAACAGAGAACTCTACAATCATTCTTAAGTTTTTCACATTCTTTCCTTTCAGATTATGCTTGGAAATCCATATTTCATGAACCTTAGAGCTGTCTGACACAGGTCCTATTTCCAACAGTAATTTATGTATTTTTGCATAATTTGCATTCAGGTAGGTAAATAACATATTACATAAAATTCAAAGCTAGTTGTTGATCTGCCACATGAAATTGTACCATTTTTTCACTAGTGCTTTTTAAAATTATGACATCTCCAAAACTGACACAGCCTACTGCACACAGAACCATACTTGTACATCTAATTCCCACATGCACAATTAGTTCATTCCACCCCAGTCCCAAAATAAGGGCCCTAAACCCATTCCTCTCTCATACAGCAATATCATGCAACCCTTCTCAAACAATACTCCCTCCTTCCCTTACGCCCACAACCCAAGAGCCCCCCCCCCTCCATCAGTACAGACCCATCGGTCTGGAGCAATAGAGAAAACACCACCCCCAAAAGCAGCCCAACCAAATACACAACCTTAACAACATACCCCTACCTCTCTCAAACCAGCTCCCGGTCACCCATTACTCAGTCAAATATATACAATTATGTTTACCCCATCAATTATGCCCATCACCCTCCTCCATTCACCACTCAAAAACTAGTCCCTCTCCTCCTCCCACCATAGACACAGCAATAAATCCCTAACAGTATATGTAAAATACATAAAAGTAACTAAAACAGGGTGCCAAGAGAGCCGCCTCCTCAGTTTCGTAAGGTGTACCATATAAGGGTAATTTATCAAGGTGTGCTTGGAAATTCTTCTGAATCAAACCTGTGGCACCCAACATGATGACAAAAAGCTTGGTGTCCTTCTGCCACATTTTCTTGATCTCTGATTGCGCCAAGATCTTCTCTCTCTTGACATGATTCACAGAATAATCACTTGGGGCTGACACTATAATCAATGCCATTCTGGTGTTCTTCTTCTTTACCACTGTTTTTGGATTCCTTGCATCCAGCTCTTTATCAGTCAGAATAGCATTATCCCAGGTAATCATAAACTATTCATACTCCATAATGCTCTTAGAGTCATGCTCCTAGTGCTTTTCCAGTACAGTGATGTTGAAGTGTTTACAGAGTTTCCAGTGAATGAGACGTGCTACTTCATTGTGTCTTTCTGTATATAAAGTTTCTGTCATCAGAACTTTACATCAAGCTGTGAGTTGGGTAACAGTTTCCAGTTCTTTCTTATAGAATCCATATATGTCTGTTTTGCCAATATTTTCAATGTTCACTGAAAACCATCTCATCCATAATCTGCTGTCCTGACCTGCAACTATCAATCTCTTATCTTTCAGTTTCAGTACACCTCTCCTTAATCATTCATGTGTCCAGTCTTGATTGGCAAATGTTTACCTGGAGTAACACCTTGTATTTCCCACTGTATATATGTATTTGCCACTTTGAACTGTTTTAAGATTTATTTCTTTTATTCTGAAATTTCTGTTGCTTCCTTCTCTCTGTGTGCTTGTGGATTCTCATTCATTCCTTCTAATTATCAGAACATTTGTCCAAGTTTGATGATAGAAGTTGCTTCTGGACATTTACAGTACTTTCATATTTTAGCACTTTTTGTGTATTTGGATCCGATGATGCTGTTACGCCTATGATAGTAGCTCTGTATGTATAATTGATTTCTATGATACCCAGTCCTCTTTCAGCTCTAGGGATGTACAGTCAACATACACTGATTTTTGTAAATTACCTCATGGCCATGGAGGAGCTCTCTTGTTCGTACATCCAGTTTTATCAAGATCTTTAAAAGGCCAATCTACAATCCCAATGTTGCTTGAGGGTACAGGAATTGCCAGCTGATTAATGGCTTGTATCTTATTCCATGATGTTAAAGCACTTTTCAAAAAGTTGGTGAGAGTACTCATTGAATTAAGTGCCATACAAATTAGAAGAGGTGACAGGGAATCTCCCTGAAATATCTCTCACTGGGTCTTGATGTTAGGAACGATATACTGATCATTTTCATATTTCAAAAAAAGAGTGTGGTTTGCCACATTTTCATGGTGAACTTAAATGTACTCTATCAAGACAGGATTTAGTTTATACATTTCAAGGCAATATATTATCCAAGATTGCGGGACGCTATCAACGGCTTTCTTAGAGTCAAATCCATGTAATACTGAGATTTCTGATTTTCTTATTGCTGACCATGATGGTCTTATTCATCATTAACTGGTCTTTGGTTCCATATGATCCCCCTCTTATTGCCCTTCTGCTCTATTGCCATGATATTATTGGAATCAATATGATCTATTGCAGTAAACAGTTTATAGATTATAGATAGACAGGTTATTGATCTGTAATTTTTGGGTATGGTACTTAGGACCCCCTTTGGAAAGAAAAATGTTTTTACTGTTATAAGCCATTATGGGTTATATCTGGCTCTTTGATCAATTGGTTTTTGTAGTTTGCCAGGTCTTGATGGCGTGAGGTTAACTGTTTGAGCCAAAAGTTGGTCACACCATCTGGGTAGGGCTCTTCCCATGTGGGGCTTTTTATATCCTGCTTTTCAGCTCTTTTGTAGTTACTGCAGGAGATTCTATCAGTTTGATTGCTTTTTCTAAATGCTCCCATATGCAGGGTAATCATTCTGCTCTTCGATTGTGCTCTATGGGGTCCTTGTATAGTTTCTCCAGAAGGTTTCAGTTTCAATTTTTCTTGGTGGTGTTTTTACCTTATTAATGCTCGTTCCCAGTTCCCTGTAGAACTGTTTTGGGTTCTCTCTAAATAGTTTATTTTGATAGCTTTTTTCTTTTCTATTTTCTTCATATCTTCACAGTTTTTGTGCTTCTGCTGCTACTTTCAATTTGTTGTTGTAACACATAGACTTAAAGTATTTTGTTAATGCAATATGTTTCAGTTTGATGTTTTAAATCTTCCTCAATATCTTTGATGATCCTAATCCTTTTAGATAACCATCTATCAGGGACATCTCTGCATGTAGTGATTTTATTTTTCCTTTGATGCACCTTTTCTAAGGAGGAGTTCTTATTATTCTCTTTTCTTCTGGCCCTGTTTTTTTGCTGGTAGTATTTTCAGTAATAATTTTAGCTGCACAATATTGTATGTGATTTATTTCTGTGATGTCAATAATTGTTCCTTTTATACAGGCTACGGCTTTGCTCGTCTTATTTATCATGATTTAAAACTTAACTTGGATAATCTTTCCCTCACCTGGAATCCAGCATATCTATCTTTTTCCACTTGGACGAGGAGCGCAACCTTTAAGTCCTCTACCTCCAGGTCTTTCTCCTCCTTTTCTTCATCCTCTCCACCTCAATGTTCTTCTAGTGCTCTGTTCCAAGCCTCCTTTTTCTCTCTTCACCAGCCTTCTTTCTGATGTTTCTTTTCAGATCCCTGCTTTCTGTGTATACTTTTCTTCTGATACTCTCACCTAGGTCTCCTCCTCCTCTTTGGTTTATTCTGCTACATGCTATAGCAGGGGTAGGAACCTTCATTCCTCGAGGGCTGCAAACTGGTTGAGTTTTCAGGATATTCCTACTGAATGTGCTAGAGAAATTTGCATACATAATGCTTCCATTGAAATCAAATCTATCTCATGCATATTGTCGGCGCGCCCCCGTGTGGCCAGGCGGTTGCCTAGGGCTACAGGGGAGGTGCCGATTGTCCTTTGTTGAAATTAGCCCAGTAGCATGTAGTTGTATCCCCGAAAGGATTAGAGCCAAGTGCAAAGGTCACAGGAATATTTCTTTATTTTTAGAAACAAGGATTTCCTAACCAGTTCAATTCTTTGACATGAATTGATTGAAGTTGACCAAAACAAAATTCAGGATACTTCTCCAAATAACAGCACACAAGCCTATTATACAGTCCTTGGCTTGATACAGCTTTTAAACTTGCTTTCTGGTAAAACTCTATTTTCAGCAGTATTCTGTTTCCTGGTCTCCAGGAGGCGCTATACAACCCTCTGTTACTTCACAGTAGGTGTAGCAAAACTTCCTGGCCCACTTAGATACTTTCACAAGCAAAAGAATTCTTTTCCACTTATAACACAAACATTCAGCACAGCTTCTTCCCAAGCAGCTTTAAACAGCGCAGCTACTTTTAAAAGCACAGCTAAAAAGTAATGGGTTTTAAAATGTCCTTGCAAAAGAACTTCTGGGTTTCTTCCAGACAACACTTCCTTCAGTTCTTTTACTTATCACGAGGTAACACAGTTGCATTCAGTAATCAAGACCAGCTGGGTTTCTTTCTGCTTTCAAACCCCATTTGGTTCCTTTATACTTCTTTAGCACAGATTGCACAGCTTATTTCCATGTCTGAGACATTGTCTAAATCCACAGTGTCTCCCAAGTCCATATCCTCCACGCTAGACTCTTCCTGGTCACTGTTTCCCCTGGTATCTTCCTGAGAAGCCTCACTAGCTTGCACAGCCTTTAGGAGCTTCTCCCAGGCACCCTTAACAGTGTGTGAGCTTGTGGGGGAAGGGCAGGAAAAACCCTCTTTGTCTAATAAGCCTTTCAAACATTGTAAAGGGCTCACCTTATTAGTGCTGCTTTTCCTCCTTACAGATTCCTTACTAGGAGAAGAGTTGAGCCATGAACTCTTGGAGAATAATTCCTCCTCTGAGGACTCCTCCCCTGAGCTTTCCACTGGCCTTGTCAGCTCTTTGCTCCTGGTTCTCAATTGCTTCTGTGCAAGGGATTTCCATGGTTTTCTTGTCCTTCCTTCCTGGAACCCTCGTGTCCTCTCTCTCTCATACGGGTCCTCCTCCTTCTCTCTCCCCTTCTCTGCTGTATAAGTGCAGCTTCCGTTCCTAAATGTTTGGGGCTGTCCTATCCCCTTTGACTCCGCCCCCAAACCACTCCCTTCTCCCTCTATCTCCATGGGAACAGGGGGTGTGCTTAGGTCTGCACTTCTCTGTGAGAAATCTTTACCTTTAGTATTGGTGTTAACCCTTTCAGTGCCTGCAGTTTTATGAGTAAAAGAAAAAAAGCGTAGTTACTCACCTGTAACAGGTGTTCTCCAGGAGCAGCAGGAATCAGTCCTCACTTATGGGTGACGTCGGTGCCGACGGAGCCCTCGCGGAGCAATTTTCCCCAGCTTTCAAAGAAAGCCTTTGGGAATTGCAGCGCGCATGCGCGGTCCCCTTCCCGCCCAAGGGTGCCATCTTAGCCAGTCAGATGACATAGCTAAAAAAGACAGCATATAAATTTGCAAAAAAACTAAAGCAGATGATTGCAACTCCACGGGGAGGAGGGAGGGTTGTGAGGACTGATTCCTGCTGCTCCTGGAGAACACCTGTTACAGGTGAGTAACTACGCTTTCTCCAGGACCAAGCAGGAAGTCAGTCCTCACTTATGGGACTCCCAAGCTCAAGGCTACCGGAGACCCTAAGCACAAAAATGAGCTCCCTCTAGCTCAGCAGCACAGAAGGAAAGAATCTTCGCTGAATTATTACCCACCGGTAGCCCACATCCGGGATGGAGGGTAGGAGTTGCTCAGACCTCAAAGAGATTACGGAGGACTGCCTGTCCGAAAGCACTGTCCCTGCGGGACTCCCTCTCGAGACAGTAATGGACCGCAAAAGTCTGGCTCGAAGACCAAGTAGCGGCCCGGCAGATGTCTGCCAGCGGAACAGAGCGGAGGTAAGCCACTGACGTAGCCTTTGCCCGAACGCAATGAGCCGTGACTCGACCTTCCAAGGAGAGTCCGGCTGCCCCATAAGCCCAAGAGATACAGTCCGCAACCCAGATGGACAGAGTACGCTTGGAGACCGGGAGCCCCAATTTATTGGGGTCAAAAGACACAAAAAGCTGAGAAGCCTTACGGTGCTCCCGCGTACGGTCAAGGTAGAAGTTCAAAGCCCTTCTACAGTCCAGGGTATGGAGGACCGTTTCAGCTCGGCTGGAGTGTGGTCTGGGAAAGAAGGTTGGAAGTACCACCTCCTGATTGATGTGAAAGGGGGAGACCACTTTTGGAAGAAATTTTGGGTGAGTCCGTAGGACTACCCTATTTTTGTAGAACCGAGTGTAAGGGGGATCAGACACGAGGGCCTGCAATTCACTTACGCGTCTAGCGGAAGTGAGGGCTATCAAGAACAGTGTTTTCCAAGAAAGAAAACGGAGAGAACAGGTAGCCATAGGTTCAAAAGGCGGACAGGTGATCCGCTGTAAAACCACATTCAGGTCCCAGTCAGGCGCTGGCGGGCGCAGAGGTGGTTTAAGTAGAAGGAGACCTCGGAGAAACCTCGCTACGAGAGGGTCGTTGGAGAGAGGTCTGCCGTCCACCGGCACATGATGTGCTGAAAGAGCACTGAGGTGAACTTTGACGGAGTTGGACTTAAGTCCCAGATTAGAGAGGTAAAGCAAGTACTGCAAGACCACCGACACCGGGCAGGAGAAGGGATCCTGAGACTGTCGGGTACACCAAACGGAAAAACGACGCCATTTAAGGGCGTAGCATTTTCGGGTAGAAGGTCGTCGCGAAGCTAGGACGACCTCCTCCACCTCTGCCGGCAGGAGAAGGGGAGCAAGGACTACCCTCTCAGCAGCCAGGCCATTAGGTTGAGAGACCTGAGGTTGGGGTGTAGCAGAGACCCCTGATCCTGAGTGAGGAGATCCGGTTGAAACCCCAGGGGGAGTGGATCCTCCACCGCTAATTGCAGCAGGAGCGGAAACCATGGCTGTCTGGGCCAGCGAGGGGCCACCAGGATCATGAAGGCTTTGTCTCGGAGAACCTTGAAAAGAGTCCGAGAGACGAGCGGGATGGGAGGGAAAGCGTACAGAAGGCTCCCCGACCATGAGAGTAGAAACGCGTGCGCCGCAAACCCGAAGGGGGTGTGGCTGACGAGAGCAGAAGCGAGGAAGTTGCCGGTTGTGAGGAGTGGCAAAGAGATCCACCGTGGGGAGGCCCCACTTTAGAAAGAGCTTCTGAACTATCAAGGGATCCAGACGCCACTCGTGCGGCTGAAGGATCCTGCTGAGTTTGTCCGCCAGGCAATTCTCTTGACCTGGGAGATAAACTGCCTTGAGGAGAACGCCGTGACTGACGGCCCAAGAGCAGAGCTTCTGTGCCTCCCGGCAGAGGAGGAAGGAGCCCGTGCCCCCCTGCTTGTTCACGTAGAACATGGCAACTTGATTGTCCGTCTGGACAAGGACGGACTGGTGAGAAGTCAGGTGGGAGAAGGCCTTGAGAGCCAGGCGGATCGCCCTGAGCTCCAGGAAGTTGATCTGCTGAGCAGACTCCCACGTGGTCCAGAGGCCCTGAGTACGAGCCCCTTGGCAATGCGCTCCCCAGCCCAGGAGGGATGCATCTGTAGTCAGCACCCGGGTCGGCTGAGGTGACTGGAAAGGCATGCCGAATATCAGGTTCGGCCGCTGAAGCCACCACCGGAGAGACGAGATCAGCGGCTCAGAGACGCGCACTAGGTCTGCTAGGCCGCCTGTGGCTTGTCGCCACTGCTGGCGGAGACACCATTGAGCAGGCCGCATGTTCAGGCGGGCATTGGGGGTCACATGGACGGTGGAAGCCATATGGCCGAGTAGTCTCAGGAAGCGCCTGGCGGAGACCAGGGGCTGGCTGCGAAAACGGTCGGCTAGGTCCATGAGCCGTTGAGCCCTGTCGAGCGGTAGGTACGCTCGTGCCTGAGGAGTGTGCAGCCTTGCGCCGATGAACTCGAGATCCTGTGAGGGGAGCAAAGTGGACTTTGCGAAGTTTATAACAAAGCCCAAGTACTGCAGAAGAGTCACCGTGCGGCGCGTGGCGTTGGTGACCTCCAGAGCGGACGCTGCTCTGATGAGCCAGTCGTCGAGGTACGGAAAGACATAGAGGCCGTGAAGCCTGAGATGGGCCGCCACCACCGCGAGACATTTTGTGAAGACTCGCGGTGCGGAGGACAGGCCAAAGGGCAGTACTCTGTACTGGTAATGATTTCCTGCCACCACAAACCGTAGGTATTGGCGGTGGCTTGGGTGGATGAGGATGTGCGTGTAGGCATCCTTTAGATCCAAGGAGCATAGCCAATCTCCCTGCTGGAGGTAGGGCAGAAGGATTCCAAGGGTAAGCATCTTGAACTTCTCCCGCACGAGGAACTTGTTGAGGTTGCGCAAGTCCAGGATGGGTCTGAGGCCTCCTGTTCTTTTTGGTATTAGAAAATACCGGAATAAAAGCCTTGACCTTTCAGGTGGTGGGGCACCGGTTCCACCGCCTGTTCCTGTAGAAGACCTGCTAACTCCTGAAGGAGTAGTTCCCTGTGCAGAGGGGGTCGTGGAGGTTCTCCCGGAAAATAGGAGGGAGGGACCTGGTGGAAGTGGAGAAGATAGCCTTCTCGCACGACTTGAAGCACCCAGGCATCTGAGGTGATGCTGGACCACCTGTGGGCGAAGTGAACCAGCCGGCCTCCGGTGCTGGGAGGAACCAGCGGGGGGGGAGAGGCTATGCTTAAGGAGTCAAAAACCCCCACCCTGCGGAGCAGGGGCTGGTGGTGCAGGCTTGGGGGCTTGCTGCCTACGGGACCCGTTACCCCATCCCTTGGCCTGCTGGCCCTGTTGGGGAGCTGGAGGGGCCTGATAGTGGGGGTACTGTTTGTAGGCAGCCACCTTCCTCGGGTAAAAGGACTTCTTTCCCGAGCCCTTCTTTTTCTGGGAAGGGGCGGAGGTCTTCCTAGAAAGCCTAGTCCTGGTGAGAGTCTCCGTCTCAATTTGTGCAGCCTTATCAGCCATGGGCTTGCCAAAGAGGTTTTCGCCTCGGCAGGGGACATCGACCAACTTGTCCTGCACCCAGGGCTCAAGGTCAGACGACTGAAGCCAAGCCTGTCGGCGGGCACCGATGCCGGCTGCGGCCACTCGAGCCGATGCTTCAAAGCCATCATAGGCTGCTCGGGACATGAATTTTGAGCATTCCCGAATGCCAGTGGACAAGGCCAGGAACCTCCGCAAGGGTTCCTCGGACAAACCAGTGGAGAAGCCGGCTAGCTCTTTAGCCAGGTCCCGGAGATACATGCCCATGTATAGCTGGTAGGTCTGGACACGACATGCGAGCATAGAGCCCTGGAAACACTTCTTACCAAGGCCATCCAGGTTACGGGCCTCCCTGCCAGGAGGCACCGAGGAGTGCATCTTCTGGCTCTTAAGACGATGCATGGCCGATTCCACTACCATGGAATGGTGTGGTAGCTGTGCTTTTTGGAAGCCAGGGCTCTTGCGGACTCGATAGATAGAATCGACCCGCTTGCTCAGGACCGGCGAGGTGGCCGGACTCTCCCACATGCGGAAGAGTAGTCGTTCCAGCATGGGAGGAACCGGTACAGTAAAGTGTTCCCTGGCGGGAGAGTCATACTGGAGGGCGTCGAGCTCTTCGGCTCGAGGCTCCTCCTCGGGGTCCGCAGGGAAGGCCAAAGCCTTGGCCATATCCCTGACGAAGTCCGAGAACCGGGCATCCTCCGGGGGGGACTGTTTCCGAGGTTCGGACTCAGGTGAGTCCGAGGGGACACACCGAGTCCGAAAAGAATCAGGCGACTCTTCCTCTTCAGACTCCCAGACCGACTCCGACGAGGACTCGGTGGGGTCGGCCCGGGCAGGGCGCGGCGCCTGCCGCCCCGACGCCGAGGGAGTCGGCGTCGGCGACCTCGGTCCCGAACGGGAGGCCGAGGGTGACCTCGACCGAGGATCGACTCGAGTTCGCATCGACTCGAGGATCAGCTCGGTCTCCGGGGTCGACTTGGACGTCGACGTCCCGGCGGTCGGGGCAGCGGCGCCAGCGAAGCCAGCGAGCAGTGCCCGCTGCTGGTCCATGAAGGCAGACAGTCTGCTCTCCAAGGCCGTCAACCTGAGTCCGAGCTCAGGTGACCCAGCAGCCCCCGACTCGGGCCCCGACGGCGTCGGGCCCGACGTCGGCTGTCGCGGAGGCGAGTCCAGAAGGACCACAGGACTTACCCGAGCAGGCAGCTCCGACTCCAGGCGAGGTCGCTTCGTGAGGTGCTCCTTCTCCAAGGACCCGGGGCGGCTATCGGGGCTATGCGACCTGGCCCTCGCGGAGCCAGGAGCGTCCACCGACGCCGCCCTCGCGGGTTTCACCTTCCGTCGATGGTCCCCGGAGGGAGAACCCCTGTCGGAGGAACTCCGGCGACGGTCCGAGCTGGACCCCCTGGACGCGGAGGTCTCCGACGAGGTCTGGGTACGGCTGGGGTCAGCGAAGATTCTATCCCGCTGATGCCGCCGACTTCTCAACGCTTTGGAGGAAAGTTTGCCACAAGGCCCACAGATCATTTCTTCATGATCCGGGCCCAGGCAGCGGAGGCAATTGTCGTGTGTGTCAGTTAGTGACATATTTCGGTCACACTGACCACACCGCTTGAAACCACTGGCAGCCATCGGGGGAAAAAGGGCCCCGGCGAGGTCAAAGGACCGGGCTGCCAGGGAAAAACCGAAACGAAAACTGACCAAGTCAGAAAAACCGAAAAAGAAGGAGAGGACTCGTGACCGGCGTCGCGAGTCCGGGCGGGAAAAAGACCGGCGTCGAACCGAAAGAAAAAAGAATAATTATGAAGGAAAATCAACTTTTTCGCGGGGACACTACGGGTACGTCTGTAGGGCTCCGCGGAAAAAAGAAGACTGGCTAAGATGGCACCCTTGGGCGGGAAGGGGACCGCGCATGCGCGCTGCAATTCCCAAAGGCTTTCTTTGAAAGCTGGGGAAAATTGCTCCGCGAGGGCTCCGTCGGCGCCGACGTCACCCATAAGTGAGGACTGACTTCCTGCTTGGTCCTGGAGAAAAGGCAGTTTCCCCTTTTTTTTTCTGCCCTCAGCGGCTGCTTCTCCACCACAATATTCATTCAGTATATTCTGAATATCTGCCCTGGTTGTGATCCTTGAGAACCGGAGATTCCCTACTACTGTGCTAGAGCTGCAGTGCTCTTGAAATAAAAACAAAAACATGACTGCAGAAAAAGAGCATATGGCCTATCTAGTCTGACCTTCCATATCCCTTTTTTTCCTTTAGAGATTTTCTATGTTTGTCCTATGATTTCTTGAATTCAGGTACTGTCCTTGTTTCTACTATCTCCACTGTGAGACTATTCCACTCATCTATCACTCTTTCCATAAAGAAATATTTCTGCATATTACTATTGTGTCTAGCTCCTTCCACCCTTATCCTATGTCCCCTCAACTGAAAGCTCTCCTCCTGTGCATTTACACCACGGAGGTATTGAAACGTCTCTATCATATCTCCTCTATCCCACCTTTCCTCTAAAGTATATATATTGAGATCTTTAAGTCAGTCCGTCTCCATATGGTTTATAATGAAGACCACTGACCATTTTGGTAGCCACCTTCTGTACAGACTCCATCTGGTTCATATCCTTTTGAAGGTGTGGTCTCCAGAATTGCACACAATATTCCAAATGAAGTCTCACCGAAGACTTATACAGAGGCACTATCACCTCCTTTTTTCTCCTGGTCATTAGAAGATAAGAACATAAGATATGCCATATTGGGTCAGACCAAGGTCCATCAAGCCCAGTATCCTGTTTCCAACAGTGGCCAATCTAGGTCATACGTACCTATCAGTTTCCCCAAAAGACACAGGTTCTGCAATGCTTGTACTAGGTCATGCATTGATATCCTGGGTCCCTTCTTAATAATGGTTTATGGACCTTTCCTCCAGGAACTTGTCCAAACCTTTTTTAAACCCAGCTACACTAACAGCCTTTACTACATCCTCCGGTAACAAATTCCAGAGTTTGATTACACGTTGAGTGAAAAAATATTTTCTTTTATTAGTCTTAAATAGTTTACCCTGTAGCTTCATTGCATGTCCCCTAATCTTTCTATATTCTGATAACGTAAACAGTCGATCTACGTTTACCCATTCCACTCCGTTCATTAATTTGTAGACTTCTATCATATCTCCCCTCAGCCGTCTCTTTTCCAGGTTAAAGAGCCCTAACCTTTTTAGCCTTTCTTCATAGGAGTATCCTTCCATTCCCTTTACCATTTTGGTGGCTCTTCTCTGAACCTTTTCTAATAACGCTATATCCTTTTTAAGATACGGCGACCAGAACTGCACACAATATTCAAGGTGCGGTCTCACCATGGAACGGTATAGAGGCATTATAATATCTTTTGTTTTATTTTCCATTACTTTCCTTATGATACCTAGCATTCTATTTGCTCTCTTGGCTGCCGCTGCACACTGGGCCGAGGGTTTTAACATGTTATCCACAATGACGCCTAAATCTTTTTCCTGGGTGGTGGTTCCTAATGTGGAACCTTGCATCGTGTAACCATAGTTTGGGTTGTTCTTCCCTAGGTGCATAACTTTGCACTTGTCCACATTAAATTTCATCTGCCATTTTGAAGCCCAGCCTTCCAATTTATCAAGATCCTCTCGAAATTTTCCACAATCCTCTTGGGTTTTAACAACTTTAAATAGTTTTGTGTCATCTGCAAATTTGATAACCTCACTCGTTATTCCACTTTCCAGGTCATTTATGAATATGTCAAAAAGCAGCGGACCCAGCACAGATCCCTCGGGTACACCACTATTCACCTTTCTCCATTGGGAAAATTGGCCATTTAGCCCAACCCTCTGCTTTCTATCTTTTAACCAGTTCCTGATCCACAGTAGTACACTGCCTCCTATCCCATGACTCTTTAGTTTTGCCAAAAGTTTCTGATGAGGGACCTTGTCAAAGGCTTTCTGAAAGTCCAGATACAATATATAAACTGACTCACCTTTGTCCACCTGTTTATTCACACTTTCAAAAAAACATAACAGATTAGTAAGACAAGATCTTCCTTGTCTAAAGCCATGTTGGCTGTCTCCCATTAGGCCATGACTATCTACATGCTGAGTAATTTTGTTCTTTATGATGGTTTCTACCATTTTTCCTGGTACTGACGTGAGGCTCACTGGTCTGTTGTTTCCCGGATCACCCCTCGAACCCTTTTTAAAAATTGGTGTTACATTGGCGATCCGCCAGTCTTCAGGTATTAGAGATGATTTTAATGATAGTTCACAGATTACTAATAGCAGGTCTGCAATCTCATATTTCAGTTCTTTCAACACCCTTGGATGTATACCATCCGGCCCAGGTGATTTGCTACTCTTCAGTTATCTAATAGTTGTAATACATCTTCCCGATGTATCGATATTTCCTTCAATTCTTCCGCACCTTTAAATACCACTTCAGTCATGGGTAACATCCCTACATCTTCCTCAGTAAAGACCGAAGCAAAGAATTCATTCAGTCTCTCTGCTATTGCCTTGTCGCCTCTTAGTGCCCCTTTAACTCCTCTATCATCTAATGGTCCAACTGACTCTCGCACAGGTTTTTTGCTACGAATGTACTTGAAAAAAATCTTTATTTTGCGTTTTTGCTTCCGCAACAAGCTTCTTCTCAAATTCTCTCTTTGCCTTCTTTATCAATGCCTTGCATTTGACCTGCCAATGCTTGTGCTGTTTCCAGGTTTCATCGTTTGGCTCTTTTTTCCATTTCCTGAAAGATGCTTTCTTGGCAACAACAGCCTCTCTGACCTCACCTTTAAACCATGCTGGCAGTTTTTTGGACTTCCTTCCACTTTTCTTAAAGCGTGGAATACAGCTGGTCTGGTCTTCCAAGATAGTATTTTCAACAACACCCAAGCTTGATGTAAGTCTTTAACCTTTGCAACTGCTTTTAGTTTTTTCTTAACTATTTTCCTCATTTTATCATAGTCTCCCTTTCGAAAGTTAAAAGGTAGTACTGTGGATTTCCTTACTATCCCTCCTCCACTAATTAAACCAAAGGCGATCATGCTATGATCACTATTGCCAAGTGGCCCCAACACCCTTATCTCTTGCACTAGATCTGGTGTTCCACTAAGGACTAGGTCTACTATGGCTTCCCCTCTGGTCGGTTCATGAACCAGTTGCTCCAAGAAGCAGTCATTTATGTCATCTAGGAACTTTATCTCCCTAGCATGTACTGCCGTGACACTGACCCTGTCGATACCGGGGTAATTGAAATCGCCCATTATTACCACCATGCTGTAACGTTTGTTAGCTTTCTGATTTCTTTGAGCATTTCATCATCCATTTGTTCATTCTGGCCAGGCGGTCGATAGTACACCCCCACCGCCATC
The DNA here is from genome assembly GCA_033557465.1 of Ichthyophis bannanicus. Classification (NCBI taxonomy): domain Eukaryota; kingdom Metazoa; phylum Chordata; class Amphibia; order Gymnophiona; family Ichthyophiidae; genus Ichthyophis; species Ichthyophis bannanicus. Next base: position 289,949,607 of record CM066031.1, on the reverse strand, counting down.
GCCTTCCCCTTTTTACATGGAATTTCAATCCATAGAAATTCTACAGCAAATTTTGTTTCCTGCAAAACTTTAATCCTTTCTGACTCAATGCCCTCTCTAACATAGAGCGCAACCCCTCCACCAATTTGATCAGCTCTATCATTACGATATAGTTTGTACCCAGGTATCACAGTGTCCCACTGGTTGTCCTCCTTCCACCATGTCTCTGATATTCCAATCACATCTAACCTCTCATTTAGTGCTATATATTCTAACTCTCCCATCTTATTTTTTAGACTTCTAGCATTTGCATACAAGCATTTTAGAGACTGTATTTTATTCATATTAATTTGGCTAATGGTAGACATGGGTAATTTGGGATCTTTAAGCTCTGTCTGCTCCATACTCGAGGGCATTTGGGCTACTTTACTCTTTTTTGGAACCTCTCTGCTTTTGGTAGTATCCTTCAAGGATACATTCTTCCGAACCATCTGCTCTTGGGCGACTGTCGGCTTTCCCCTATTATCTAGTTTAAAAGCTGCTCTATCTCCTTTTTAAAGGTTAATGCCAGCAGCCTGGTTCCATCCCGATTAAGGTGAAGCCCATCTCTTCGGAAGAGCCCCTCCTTTCCCCAGAATGTACCCCAGTTCCTAACAAATCCAAACCCCTCATCTCTGCACCATTGTCTCATCCACGCATTGAGACTCCGGAGCTCTGCCTGCCTTTTGGGTCCTGCACGTGGAACGGGAAGCATTTCGGAGAATGCTACCCTGGAAGTTCTGGATTTCAACTTCCTACCTAAAAGCCTAAATTTAGCCTCCAGAACCTCCCTACCACATTTTCCTATGTCATTGGTACCGACATGTACCAAGACAGCAGACTCCTCCCCAGCACTACCTAAGACCTTATCTAGGTGGCGCGTGAGGTCCGCTACCTTCGCACCAGGCAGGCATGTTACCAGGCGATCCTCACGTCCACCAGTCACCCAGCTATCTACATGCCTAATGATCGAATCACCAACTATAACGGCTGTCCTGACCCTTCCCTCATGGGCACATGGCCCTGGAGAAACGTCCTCGGTGTGAGAGGGTTTTACATCACCTGGAGGACAGGTCCTAGTTACAGGATCACTTCCTGCCACACCAGGGTGATGCTCTCCTGTCACGTGACCTCTCTCCTCCATGGCAACAGGGATGCTGCCAGACTGGAGGTGGGACTTCAGGATTATATCCCTGTAGGTTTCGTCTATGTACCTCTCTGTCTTTCTTATGTTTTCCAAGTCTGCTACTCTAGCCTCTAGAGAACGGACTCGTTCCCTGAGAGCAAAGAGCTCCTTGCACCTAGTGCACATGTAAGACCTCTCACCAACTGGGAGAAAATCATACATGTGACACTCAATGCAAAAGACTGGAAAGCACCCATCCCGCTGCTGGACTGCTGTCTGCATCTTAGTTTTAAGTTTTTGTTTAGATCTTTAAGTTCTTTACTTACTAAGGGTTGCTATGGATATTTATACCAATAAACTGTACCTAATACGTTTAGTATACCTTGTTCACCTGAAGCTTAATTAATCTCAGGTCCTTAGTGTATGTCTGATTTGGGTAACAAGCTTCACCTGAGAACACCTCCTGTCTTTTAAGATGTGGAAGTACCTATAAAGCTACGATTATCCCAGGGGTGGGTGGGTGTGGGGAGAGAGGGAGGGAAATAACACTTATTAAAAGAGGGCTGCTACACAGTACCCTGTCCTGTGCTGCTGAGGTAAGCTATATTCTTATTTGATTTAAATTATAGCTCTTTGCTGCTGCTAGGCTCTAACTTATTATGAAATTTAAACTACAAGCTCTCTGCTGGGTTCTAAATTTAACCAGAAAGCTCTCTTCTGTGTTTTAAATTTAAACTAAAAATACTTTGCTGATACTAGGCCCTGAGTGACTATTAAATTAAAACTATAAGCTCTCTGCTGGGTATGAAATGTAACCAGAAAGTTCTCTTCTGTGTTTTAAATTTAAACTTAAACTGCTGCTGCTAGGCCCTGACTGATTTAACAAAAAATAGTGGGTTCACAGATTAAAAAGTTTTAATAGAAAGAATTCCTTTCAGAAAATTCCCAGAAGTATATACTCACAATTGCAGATCTCTCTCCAGAAGTAACAGTCCCTTTTTCTAGTCCTTCAAGACTGAGGATCACAGAGCTCTGGTTGAGCTATTTATGCCTGTGCTGCTGAGGTAAGCTGTGACCAACTTACTGGATGATTAACAATCCTTGCTTGGATAGGAGTCTTTCAAAATGGCCTTTTGAACTGCCATCTAGTGTTAACCCCTATTGAAAAAGTTTCACAGATCTCTTGCCCCCTAGGTAGAAGGCCTCTTTGTAAAGGTCTCTAGAAGACTTTATTTGCTGCTCAAAGAGTACTGACCCTGTTTTGCCTTTTGTGCTAATCTATATTCTTATTTGATTTAAATTATAGCTCTTTGCTGTTGCTAGGCTCTAACTTATTCCTCTCCCTATGCACCCAAGCATCCTTTGGCTTTTGCCATTACCTTTTCTACTTGTTTAGCCACTTTAGGATCATCAGAAACAATCACGCCCAGGTCTCGCTCTTCTTTCATGGACAGAAGTACTTCACCCCTTATATTGTACTGCTTCCTTGAATGGTTTGCAGCCCAAATGCATGCCCCTGCAATTTTTCTGCATTAAATCTCAGTTGCCAAATTCTCGACCTTTCTTCTTGCTTAGCTCGATCCCTTCTCATGTTATCTACTCCATCCTAGGTGTCTACTCTATTGCAGATTTTGGTGGTATCTGCAAAGAGGCAAACCTTACTCGACAACCCTTCTGCAATATCATTAACAAAAATGTTAAAAAGAATCGGACCAAAGACAGATCCCTGTGCACACCACTGAAGCTATCAGAGTTAGCTCCATTTACCTGTACTCTTTGTCACCTTCCACTCAACCAATTTCTAACCCAGTCAGTCACTTTAGGGTCCATCCTAAGGTGCTCAATTTATTTATAAGTCACCTCTGTGACTAAGTACACCAGATCTAGTGCTCTCCCTCAGTCCAACTCTCTGGTCACCCAGTCAAAGAAATCAATCATATTTGTCTGACAATACCTGCCTCTAGTAAACTCGTGCTGCCCCGGATCCTGTAATCTATTGAACTCCAGAAACCTCACTATCCTCTGTTTTAGCAGCATTTTCATTAATTTACTCACTACTGAGATCAGACTAAATGGCCTGTAGTTCTCAACCTCATCCTTACTTCCGCTTTTGTGTAAAGGTACCACATGTGCCTTTCTCCAGTCCTCTGGGATCACTCCTTACTCTAAAGAAGCATTGAAAGAGTTAAACATTGGAGCTGCTAGAACTTCCACAACTATCTTTAATGCTCTCATATGTATCCCATCCGGTTGTCTACCTTTAGTTTATCTAGTTCCTCACGAATGCAGTCTCTGAAAATCATCAAGATCCCTTTCACTTCTGATCCTATTTGTGTATATTTTCTCAGGTCCTGCTCCTGGCCCTTCATCTGTGAACATAGAACAAAAATATTTGTTAAGCAATTCCACTTTATCCTCACCAGCTTCTACATATTGCTCCCCTTAACCTTGAGTCTGACAATACCACTTTTGCACTTCCTCCTCTCGCTAACATATCTGAAAAATTTCTGGTCCTCACATTTTATTGCATTGGCTATTTCTTCTTCTCTTTGTATCTTTGCTTCCTGACTACTTTCCTAGCTTTTCTAAGTTTTTCCAAATATTGATGCTTGTCTTCCTCTTTCTTGTATTTTATGAAAGCCACCATCTTTTTCTTCCCTTTTCAGCTACTTCTTTTGAGAACCATAGTGGCCACCTTTTCCTTTTACATTTATTCTCCTTTCTAAAAAAAAGGTTTGTTGCCCTTAAAATATCCCCTTTCAGTTTTGCCCTTTGCTTTTCTACATCCACTTAATGACTGCTTGAAGTATTGCACCCCTTAACGACTCCTTGAAGTATTGTCCCATCTTGGCAAAGTTAGTTTTCCAAAAGTCTAAAACCCTCACTTTTGAATGGACTTTATCAGCCCTAGTCCTAATATTGAAACATACCATCTGGTGATCACTGGATACAAGACGATCTCCCACATAACATCAGAAACACTTTACCCATTGGTAAGTACCAGGTCCAGTATGGCCCCTTCACATGTGGGTTCTGTTACCAGTTGCCGGAATACTTCTCTCTGAAGAGAATCCAGGATCTCCTTGCTTCTAGATGACACTGAAGCAGGGATGTGCCAATCAACATCCAGCATACTGAAATCAACTTCTGTATCAGTAGCATGTCTCCTTTCATGGCAGTACTGTGTATATTTTCTGTTAAATCTCTGTCCAATTCTTCCTGGGAAGGAGATTTGTATATTACACCAATGCAAATGGATTTCCCATTCCCTTTTTTTTTAGTTTAACCCACAGTGCCTCCTTGCTCCCATAAGAACATAAGAAATGCCAAACTGGGTCAGACCATGATCCATCAACCTGAGTATCCTGTTTCCAACAAAGGCCAATCCAGGTCCCAAGTACCTGGCAGGTTCCCAAAAAAGGCACATAGGTTCCACAATGTTTTGTCCCGGAACAAGCAGCAGATTTCCTGGGTCCTCTTTAATAATGGTTTATGGACCTTTTCTCCAGGAACTTGTCCAAACCTTTTTGAAACCCAACTACACTAACAGCTTTTATTACATCTTCCGGTAACAAATTTCAGAGCTTGATTACATGTTAAGTGAAAACATATTTTCTCTTATTGGTCTTAATTGGGTTTCATTATAGCTTCATTCCATGTCATCTAGTCTTTCTACTTTTTGATGGAGTAAACAACTGATCTGTGTTTACCCGTCCTACTCCATTAATTTATAGACCTCTATCATATCTCTCCATCAGCCGTCTCTTTTCCAGGTTGAAGAGCCCTAACCTTTTAAGTCTCTCCTGATAGGGGTATCCTTCCATCCCCCTTAACAATTTGGTGGCTCTTCTCTATATCTTTTCTAATTCAGCTATATCCTTAAGATATGGCGACCAAAATTGCACAAACTATTCAAGGTGTAGTTGCACCATGGAATGATACAGAGACATTATAATACCAATGGTTTTATTCTCCATTCCTATCCTTATGATTCCTAGCATTCTATTTGCTTTCTTGCCCACCACTGTACACTGGGCAGAGGGTTTTAACATACTATTCACGATGATGCTTAAAATCCTTTTCCTGGATGGTGGTTCCTAATGTGGAACCTTGCATCGGGTAACCATGGTTTAGGTTGTTCTTTCATAGGTGCTTAACTTCGCACTTGTTCACATTAAATTCCATCTGCCATTTGTATGTCCAGTCTTCCTATTTATCAGCGTCCTCTTTTAATTTTTCACAATCCTCTTGTGTTTTAACAAATTTTAATAATTTTGTGCCATCTGTAAATTTGATCACCTCACTGGTTATTCCTATTTCCAAGTCATTTATGAATATGTTAAAGCAGCAGGCCCAGCCCAGATCTCTGGGTTATTCTACTCTTCACCTTTCTCCATTGAGAAAATTGACAATTTAGTCCTACTCTCTGCTTTCTATCTTTTAACCAGTTACTGATCCACAATAGTACCCTGTCTCATAAGAACATAAGATATGCCATACTGGGTAAGACCAAGGTCCATCAAGCACAGTATCCTGTTTCCAACAGTGGCCAATCTAGGTCATAAGTACCTAGAAGTCTCCCTAAAAGACACAGGTTCCTCAATGCTTGTATTGGGTCAAGCAGTGATATCCTTGATATCCACTTCCTTGTAAGTTAACCAGTTCAGATTGGTTTCCACGCAAGCAACCTGGAATGTAATTTGTACTGCCTGTACATAGTTATAATGTTACATGTAAAGAGTTACTTGTAAAAGGTTTCCAAATGTTCCATGTATTAAGACTAGACATGCCCATCTGTCATGCCTTCCATCACTGGTTCTTTGTAAACCACATCTGATCCTGGGAGGATGCGGTATAAAAGTGTTTGTTAAATATAAATAAATATATATATATATCCTGGGTCCCTTTTAATAATGGTTTATGGACCTTTCCTCCAAGAACTTGTCCAAACCTTTTTTTAAAACCTAGCTACACTAACAGCTTTTACCACATCCTCCGGTAATAAATACATGTTGAGGGAAAAAATACTTTTTCTTATTAGTCTTAAATAGTTTACCCTGTAGCTTCATTGCATGTCCCCTAGTCTTTCTATATTGTGATGACATAAACAATTGATCTACTTTACCCATTCCACTTCATTTATTTTTATAGACCTCTATCATATCTCCCCTCAGCCATCTCTTTTCCAGGTTAAAGAGCCCTACCCTTTTTTGCCTCTCTTCATAGGGGTATCCTTCCATCCCCTTTACCATTTTGGTGGCTCTTCACTGAATCTTTTCTAATAACGCTATATCCTTTTTAAGATACGGCGACCAGAATTGCACACAATATTCAAGGTGCGGTCGCACCATGGAACGATACAGAGGCATTATAATATCCTTTGTTTTATTTTCCATTCCTTTCTTTTTGATTCCCAGCATTCTATTTGCTTTCTTGGCCGCCACTGCACACTGGGCAGAGGGTTTCAATGTATTATCCACGATGACACCTAAATCTTTTTCCTGGGTGGTGGTTCCTAATGTGGAACCTTGCATTGTGTAAACATAGTTTGGGTTGTTATTTCCTAGGTGCATAACTTTGCACTTGTCCACATTAAATTTCATCTGCCATTTGGATGCCCAGTCTTCCAATTTATCAAGATCCCCTTGCAATTTTCCACAATCGTCATGAGTTTTAACAACTTTAAGAAGTTTCATGTCATCTGCAAATTTGATAACCTCACTCGTTATTCATAAATGACCTGGAAAAGGGAATATGTCAAAAAGCAGCGGACCCAGTACAGATTCCTGGTGTACTCCACTATTCACCTTTCTCCATTGGGAAAATTGGCCATTTAGCCCTACCCTGTTTTCTATATTTTAACCAATTCCCAGTCCTCAATAGTACACTGCCTCCTATCCCATGACTTTTTAGTTTTGCCAAAAGTCTCTGATGAGGGACCTTGTCAAAGGCTTTCTGAAAGTCCAGATACACTATATCAACCGACTCACCTTTGTCTACTTGTTTACTCACACCTTCAAAAAAACATAACAGATTAGTAAGAAAAGATCTTCCTTGTCTAAAGCCATGTTGGCTGTTTCCCATTAAGCCATGACTATCTATATGTTCAATAATTTTGTTTTTTATGATGGTTTCTACCATTTTTCCCGGTACTGATGTCAGGCTCACCGGTCTGTAGTTTCCCAGATCACCCCTGGAACCCTTTTTAAAAATTGGTGTTACGCTGGCCATCCTCCAATCTTCAGGTATTATAGATGATTTTAATGATAGTTCACAGATTACTAATAGCAGGTCTGCAATCTCATGTCAGTTCTTTCAACACCCTTGGATGTATACCATCCGGTCTAAGTGATTTGCTACTCTTCAGTTTATCAAATAGTAGTAATACATCTTTCCCGATGTATCAATATTTCCTTCAATTCATCTGCAGTATCACCTTTAAATATCACTTCAGTCATGGGTAACATCCCTACATCTTCCTCAGTAAAGACTGAAGCAAAGACTTCATTCAGTCTCTCAGCTATGGCTTTGTCCTCTCTTAGTTCCCCTTTTACCCCTCTATCATCTAATGGTCAAACTGACTCTCTCACAGGGTTTTTGCTACGAATGTACTTGAAAAAGTATTTATTATGCGTTTTTGCTTCCGCAGCAAGCTTCTTCTCAAATTCTCTCTTTGCCTGCCTTATCAATGCCTTGCATTTAACTTGCCAGTGCTTGTGCTGTTTCCAGTTTTCGTCATTTGGCTCTTTTTTCCATTTCCTAAAAGATTTTTTTTTTGGCAACAGCCTCTCTGACCTCACCTTTAAACCATGCTGGCAGTTTTTTGGACTTCCTTCCACTTTTCTTAAAGTGTGGAATACAGTAGGTCTTGTCTTCCAAGATAGTATTTTTAAACAACATCCAAGCTTGATGTAAGTCTTTAACTTTTGCAACTGCTCCTTTTAGTTTTTTCTTAACTATTTTCCTCATTTTATCATAGTCTCGCTTTTGAAAGTTAAAAGATAGTACTGTGGATTTCCTTACCATCCCTCCTCCACTTATTAAATCAAACGTGATCATGCTATGATCACTATTGCCAAGTGGCCCCAACACCCTTATCTCTTGCACCAGATCTGGTGTTCCAGTAAGAACTAGGTCCAAAATGGCTTCCCCTCTGGTTGGTTCATGAACCAGCTGCTCCAAGAAGCAGTCATTTATTTCATCTAGGAACTTTATCTCCCTAGCATGTCCTGCCATGACACTGACTCAGTCAATACCAGGGTAATTTATTTATTTAACATTTCTTATATACTGCCTTTCATGATATCAAGGTGGTTTACATTGAACAAACTGAAATTACATTGAACAGCGCATTATAACTTAGAGATAACTATTTTAAAGGGAACATGGGCTATGGAGGGTTAAGTGGCTTGCCCAAGACCACAAGGAGCACTTGTGGGACTAGAAATCCCAGTCCTTCCGGCCCAAGGAAATCACCCATTACTATTACTTCGCTGTAACTTTTGTTAGCTTCCCTGATTTCTCTGAGCATTTCATCATCCATTTTCCCATTCTGGCTATGTGGTCGATAGTACACCCCCACTGCCATCGCCTTCCCATTTTTACATGGAATTTCAATCCATAGAGATTCTACAGAAAATTTTGTTTCCTGCAAAACTCTAATCCTTTGTGACTCAATGCCCTCTCTAACATAGAGCGCAAACCCTCCACCAATTTGATCAGCTCTGTCATTATGATATAGTTTGTACCCAGGTATCACAGTGTCCCACTGGTTGTCCTCCTTCCACCATGTCTCTGAGATTCTTATCATATCTAACCTCTCATTTAGTGCTATATATTCTAACTCTCGTATCTTATTTTTTAGACTTCTAGCATTTGCACACAAGCATTTTAGAGACTGTATTTTATTCATATTAATCTGGCTATTGGTAGGCATGGGTAATTTGGAATCTTTAAATTTTCCCTGATCCATACTCAAGGGCATTTGGGCTTTTTACTCTTTATTGGAACCTCTCTGCTGATGTGCCCTAACTTCATTTTTTTGGTAGTATCCTTCAAGGATACATTGTTCCGAACCATGCCCTCTTGGGCGACTGTCGGCTTTCCCCTATTATCTAGTTTAAAAGCTGTTCTATCTCCTTTTTAAAGGTTAATGCCAGCAGCCTGGTTAAGATGAAGCCCATCCCTTTGGAAGAGCTCCTCCTTTCTCCAGAATGTTCCCCAGTTCCAAATCCCTCATCCTTGCACCATCATCTCATCCACACTTTGAGACTCTGGAGCTCTGTCTGCCTTTTGGGTCCTGCGCGTGGAACAGGAAGCATTTCGGAGAACGCTACCCTGGAAGTTCTGGATTTCAACTTCCTACCTAAAAGCCTATATTTAGCCTCCAGAGCCTTCCTACCACATTTTCCTATGTCATTGGTACCGACATGTACCAAGACAGCAGACTCCTCCCCAGCACTATCTAAGACCTTATCTAGGTGGCGCGTGAGGTCCGCTACCTTCGCATAAGGCAGGCATGTTACCAGGCGATCCTCACATCCACCAGCCACCCAGCTATCTACATGCCTGATGATTGAATCACCAACTATAACAGCTGTCCTAACCCTTCCCTCATGGGCAGACGGCCATGGAGAAACATCCTCAGTGCGAGAGGGTTTTACATCACCTGGAGGACGGGTCCTAGCTACAGGATCACTTCCTGCCACACCAGGATGAAGCTCTCCTGTCACGTGACCTCTCTCCTCCATGGCAATAGGAATTCTGCCAGACTGGAGGTGGGACTTCAGTACTATATCCCTGTAGGTCTCCTATCCCATGACTTAATTTCACCAATAGTCTCTCATGAGGGATGTTGTCAAAGGCTTTCCTAAAATCCAGATACACTATACCAACCGGCTTAGCTTGGTATATGATAATTACACTTACCTGGTAATTGTAGTTCCTTGAGTGACGACAGTTCAGTCCTCTACTTCTGGGTTGTCAACCTCCTCCTGCAGCCTGGAGACTGGTATGTCAAACTCACGACATCACTGGATATAGCCTGCTGCTCTCTCTCTCTCCCTCCAGTGTGAACTATTAACAAAGCAGACTCAAAGGAGCAACAAATAAGTAGCAAAAAATGTCAACTGCACCTAACCTAGGTTAACAAACACATTATAACCACCTGCACGGAAGGCGTCTGACGCCCTGAACTGCCACCGAAAATATTAGCCACTTTCTCCTATCTAACAAATGAATGGACTTACCTGTAGAACCTGACCATGCGGCACCCAGCTGTCTCCCCGTTGAAAAATCACTGGGCGGGAATGAGGACTGAACTGTCGTCACTCAAGGAACTACAATTACCAGGTAAGTGTAATTATCATTTTCTTATCGTTCCTCCAGTTCAGTCCTCTACGTCTGGGATGTACCAGAGCAGTAACTATCGGGAGGGACCCTTCCAGTCGGAACGCAAAACTGCCGCCCCAAAACAAGCATCATCGGCCGCTGCAACATCAAGATGGTAATGCTTACTGAACGTATGCAAGGACGACCATGTAGCTGCCCTACAAATCTCACTCGGCAGCACCAGACCATGTTCCGCCCATGACACCGCTTGCGCCCTGGTGGAATGAGCTCTCAAACCGTCCAGCGCCGCACATCCTTGCAACAAATAAGCGGAAGCTATCGTTTCCTTAATCCAACGGGCGATGGAAGCCTTAGACGCCGCCTCGCCCTTACGCCTGCCCCCAAACAAGAGGAACAGCCAATCCGACTTGCAAAAGGTCTTAGTAGACTTTAAATACTGCCGCAAAGCCCTCTTGACATCCAAGAGATGGAAACGGCAATCCTCAGCATCTCCCGTTACGGAACCCAGAAAGGGCAAAGACACTGACTGATTCAAATGAAACGGAGAAACAACCTTGGACAAGAATGACGGCACGGACCGTAGGACCACTTTTTCTCTAGAAAAGGACAAAAATGGTTCTCTAGAAGACAATGCTTGTAACTCCGAAATGCGTCGCACAGAACAGATTGCTACCAAGAAAACCACTTTGAGCGTGAGGTCCTTCAGCGACGCAGAACACAAAGCCTCAAAGGGTGGCTTTACCAACGCCGACAACACCAGATTAAGATCCCAAGACGGAACCTGGGTCCTACGGGCAGGCCGTATTCTGGACACTGCCCGCAGAAAACGGATGACATCCGCGTGCGCCCCTAACGCCAAACCCTGAACCTTGCCACGATAGCAGGACAGCGCCACCAGCTGCACCCGCAACGAGCTGGCCGCCAAACCTTTATCAAAGCCATCTTGAAGAAAATTTAATACTGAAGGCATGGCGGCTGTGGCCGCTCGAATCTGATGTCGCGAACACCAATCTTCAAAAATACGCCATATCCGCACATACGCCAAGGAAGTAGAACGTTTCCGCGCCCTCAGCAGCGTAGAAATCACCGCCGACGAGTAACCTTTCTTCCTTAACCGAGCCCTTTCAATGGCCATACCGTAAGTGAGAATCGATCCACTTGGGGCATGAATAGCGGACCCTGACGCAGCAGATCCGACCGAGCCGGGAGACGCCAGGGACGGCCGTCGAGGAGCCTCATCAGATCCACGTACCACGGACGCCTTGGCCAGTCGGGCGCCACCAGGAGCACCTTCCCTTGATACGCCTCTATCCGTTGCACCACTCACCCTATCAGTGCCCACGGCGGAAAAACGTACAGAAGCCCCGACTTGGCCACCGCTGCAACAGCGCATCTATGCCTTCTGACATTCTTTCTCTTCTCCTGCTGTAAAACCGCGGAACCTTGGCCGACTGAAAGGTTGCCATCAAGTCCATTATGGGCGTCTCCCAATGCCGTTCGATCTGCGCAAAGACTTCGGGATGCAGCTCCCACTCCCCTGCATCCACTCACACTCTGCTGAGGAAATCCGCCATCACGTTGTCTTTTCCCGCAATGTGCGCTGCGGAAAGTGTCGTCAACTGACACTCCACCCAGGCAAACAGCAAGTCCGACTCCTCTTCCATCGCTGCACTTCCCGTGCCTCCTTGGCGATTGACGTAAGTGACTGTCACCGAATTGTCTGATAGAATCCGAACGGAACGTCCCAGCACCATCTGCTCGAATGCCCTCAGGGCTCTCGCCACTGCCCGCAGCTCCATCCGATTGATCGACCAAGCCGCCTCCAGAGGTGACCAGAAACCCTGTGCAAACTGTCCTCCGCAGTGGGCTCCCCAGCCCGAGAGGCTGGCATCTGTCATCACCGGTACCCACTCCGGTTGCTCCAGAGGCATTCCAGCCGCTAAGGAGGACGGGCGCAACCACCACTGAAGCGACCGGCGGACCTTGAGGGGGCAAGGCAACCGCATGCTCAGGGAATCCACCTGATGCGACCAACGCCTCAGCAACGCCCTCTGCAGCGGGCGCATATGCACCTTGGCCCATGGCACTGACTCCAGGGTTGCTGCCATCGTGCCGAGCACGCGCAGGTAAAACCATGCCGTCGGAGCAGGCGTGGCTCAGAAGGAGCGGACCAGGCTGCGCCGAGCCTGCGCCCTCTTGTTCGGCAGAAAGACCAGCGCTCTGCGAGTGTCGATTTGAACCCCCAGATACTCGAGAACCTGAACCGGCTGTAGATGGCTTTTGTTCGGATTGACCACCCAACCAAGGCCCTGCAAAAACTCGACCACCCTGTTGGTCACCTGCCGGCTCTCGGCCTCTGACTTCACTCGAATCAACCAATCGTCGAGATATGGATGCACCAGAATCCCGTCCTTCCGCAGCGCCGCCGCCACCACCACCATAATCTTGGTGAAGGTGCGTGGCGCCGTGGCCAGGCCGAAGGGCAACGCTCGGAACTGATAGTGACCCCAGGGCAAGGCGAACCTTAAAAGCCTTTGATTAGCCTCCCGTATGGGAATGTGTAGATAAGCCTCCGTTAGATCCAAGGACGTCAAAAACTCTCCTTGACGGACCGCGACGATCACCGACCGCAACGTCTCCATACGGAAGTGGGGTACCCTGAGACACCGATTCACACCCTTGAGGTCTAGAATAGAATAGGCCGCAGCGACCCACCTTTCTTTGGCACCACGAAATATATGGAGTACCGCCCCAAGCCGTATTCCTGCCTCGGAACCTCCACTACCGCCCCTAAGCGCAGCAGGCGGTCCAAAGTGGCACGAACCGCTAGAGCCTTCTGCCCCCTGCAAGGAGACATGACAAAGGAATCTCGCACGGGCCTGGCCAGCTCCAGGGCATAACCGTGCTGAATGATCTCCAGGACCCTTGGTCAGAGGTGATGCGGGTCCAAGCGGACAGAAACTCCCGAAGCCTCCCGCCGATGGGAGCGTCCACCGCCGGGACCCGCCTCATCTCATTGTGACTTACGGGCTGCTGACACGGAGCCTGAGGCGAAACCCCTAGTCGCCCCTCGAAACCCCCGGAATCCATGACTGCGGGAAGGAAATCTGCCCCTCTGAGAGGCGCCATACCGCGATGTCCGAAATCTCCGAAAGTCACGAAATTGGCCTCTAGAAGCCTGACTGGGCCTTCCCTGTTTTGGCTTGTCCTCCGGCAACTTACCCGCCTTGGACTCCCCCAGGTCCTTTACCAACTTATCCAAATCTTCTCCGAAAAGCAACTTTCCTTTGAACGGCAACTTCCTGAGCCGGGCCTTTGACGAACCGTCTGCCGCCCAATTACGCAACCACACCGATCTGCGAGCTGCTACCACTGACGCCGTGCTATTCGCCAGTGCCCTGATCAAATCGTAGTGCACATCCGCCAAATACGCTGCTCCGGACTCCAGGCGCCCCAACTCTTTAAGCTCCTCCGAGTCCAAGTGAGGAGAGTGACGCAACCGTTGAACCCAGCGCAAGCACGCCCACGCCACCCAAGCACCACAGATAGATGCCTGCAGGGATAAAGAATCAGCCTCAAAGGTCTGCTTCAGAAGCCCGTCAACTCTACGCTCCTGCGCATCCTTCAAAGCTGCGCTCTCTTCTACTGGAATGGTAGTCTTTTTGGTCACTGCGGACACCACCGCATCCACCCGCGGCGTCCTGAACCTTTCTTTATCCTTCTCGGCTAGTGGATAGAGCCTATTTATCGTGCGCACACCTCTGAGACCCACATCTGGCTGGTTCCATTCATCCTGGATCATCCTATCGACCACCTTATGTACCGGAAACACTACCTGGGACTGTCGCACCGCCTGGATAACAGGGTCTTCCACCTCGTCCTCCGCATCTGCCAGTGCCGTCAACTTAAACATCTGCAGCGACTCCATAATCAATGCCGGAAGCTCCTCTCTACGAAAGACCCTAATGATCTTCGACTGATCCTCCGGTTCCAGAATCTCTCCTTCCTCTAGATCCTGCGCACCCTCTTCATTCTCCCAGTCATTCTCCTCGAACTCCGGCCAATCACTCTCCCCAGCCGAAGTATCTCGAGCTCTAAGTCTTTTAGGCGCCGAGGGACCTTCACCGCCCTCGACCAGCCCTGCCATTTGCGAACCCGAGCCCGCAAGCGGCGCCTTACCAGCTAACTTTCCCTGTCGCCGCAGACAAAAAGCTTTATGCAGCATTAAAATGAACTCCGGGCAAAACTCCGCCGGGTCCCCCGACCGTGGCTCCGCAACCCCCGCCGCAGACCCCGCTAGCTCCCCTGCAGTAACCTCCTCCCCGGGAAGTTGGAAAGACTTCGTCATAGCCTCGGAATGTTCAACTGACGGCCCTGCCGTCTCCTTAACCTCCATCTGCTGTTCTACGGTGGACGACAGCGACGCACAGCCGCAGCATATCCCCGACTCCGCCACTGTGCCCCTGCGGGTACCACAGATGACACACTGTGGTCTCCCCGCCATCCAACTCTCCTTCCTCTTCTACCAATATCAATGGGAAAGAGAAAAGTATTAATCAAAGACTGTTTGTCACCTATCAACTCACTGGAAGCCCCCAGTAGCGCTGGAAGTCTGTGTCAGAGAAGAAAATGCCTGCTGGAAAAGGTTAAAGCATGCCACTGCGAGAGGGTTCCTTACCACCCCCCCCCCCTGCGGTGCAGGCACGACTGCGGGACACGAATCCCTAAAATGTAGCACAAACTAACAAACAGCTCCTAAAACCGCTTTAAAACTTAAATAAAACTTTAAATAAAGCCGATCTCTAAGGAGAAGAAGGGGAGATGCTTACCCGCTCAGTGTGCTCATGCCGGGCAGCTATGCGACTTTCCGGGGCTCCTAAAATGGCCGCCGGCAAAACCGCGAAGAAAGAAAAGGCGCCAAAACTGCCCGGTGAAGCTTTTTATGCAAAAATCAGCACCGGAAAGGATTCCCCCCTGCCACCGCAGCCTGTCCGCGGTGAAAGTCCTACCGGGACAGTCTGCAGAATTGCTGGATCCTCCCCAGCCCACCCGACGCCGAGCCAATCGGGGGAGACTCAGGCAGAAGAGCAGGCTGTTTACCTGCCCTCCGGAACCGCGATCAAGCTTCCCAGTGGTCCGGCAGGGTGCAGGGCTTCACGAGAGGGCTCTCCCCCATAGCGTCCGGGGGGAGAGAACAACTGACCACCACCCAGCTACGCGTGGTCTTCAGATAGTATTTTAAACTCTTGTCTACCTTATTTTATTATTTTTTTTTTTTTGTGGTGACAGGCAGGGAGTAAAAAAATCACCTCTTGCTTTATCTTTCCTTCGTTTTTTTTTTTTTTTTTTAAGGCAACAATAAGCAATAACCCCCAACTATCCTAAGCCTACACTCTCCTTATGTGTTACTCCAGTGAGCCCTCTCCTGGGCTCACAACGCCCTCTGGCTGCATGGAGACTGGTAACACTGGAGGGAGAGAGAGAGAGAGCAGCAGGCTATATCCAGTGATGTCATGAGTTTGACATACCAGTCTCCAGGCTGCAGGAGGAGGTTGACAACCCAGAAGTAGAGGACTGAACTGGAGGAACGATAAGGAAAACTTTTTATTCACATGTTCAAAAACATATAACAGATTAGTAAGACGACTTTGGCAGTGGAGGAGTAGCCTAGTGGTTAGAACAATTGCCTAGTACCCAGAAGATCAAGGGTTCTCACTCGCACTCCTTGTGACCTTTGGCAAGTCACTTTACCCTCCATTGCCTTGGAAGAAAAGGCCAGGCAATTTACTTTTGGTGCTACATTGCTAAGAAAACCCAGAGGCAGCTGGGTCGCCAGGAATCAGCACTGTCTTGACAGCACTCAAAAAAAAAAGACGACTTTCCTTTCCTAAATCCATGTCGGCTTTCTCCCATTAAACCATAACAATCTACATGTTCAGTAATTTTGTTCTTTATAATGGTTTCTACCATTTTGCCTGGTACTGATGTCAGGCTCACCAGTCTGTAGTTTCCCAGGTCACCCCGGAACTCTTTTTAAAAATTTGCTTTACACTGGCCATTCTCCATTCTTCCAGTACTAAAAATGATTTTAATGATAGTTCACAGATTGCTGATAATATGTCTGCAATCTCATATTTCAGTTCTTTCAACACCCTCAGATGTATACCATCCCGTCCAGCTGATTTGCTATTCTTCACTTTATCAAATAGTTGTAGTACATCTTCCCAGTATATCAATATTTTTTTCAAGTCTTCTGATGCATCACCTTTAAGTACAATTTCAGGCATGGGTAACTTCCCTATATCTTCTTCAGTAAAGACCAAAGCAAAGAAGTCATTCAGTCTCTCTGCTATGGTTTTGTCCTTCCTTAGTGCCCCTTTTACCCCCTGTCAGCCAAAGGTCTAAATAACTCAAGTTTTTTGCTATGAATTTATTTGAAAAAGTTTTTATTATGTGTTTTTGCTTCGACTGCAAGCCTTTTTTCAAATTCTCTCTTTGCCTACTGTATCAATGCTTTGCATCTAATGTGCTAGTGTTTATGTTGTTTCCTGTTTTTGTCATTTGACTCCTTTTTCCATGTTCTTAAAGATGCTTTTTTTTGGCTACAACAGCCTCTCTGATCTCACCTTTACACCATGCTTTTTTATTTTCCTTCCACTTTTCTTAAAGTGTGGAATACATCTGGTCTGGGCTTCCAAGATAGTATATTTTTAAAACAACCCCTATGCTTGATGTAAATCTTTAAGCTTTGCAGCTACTCCTTTTAGTTTTTTCTTAACTATTTTCCTCATTTTATCATAGTCTCCCTTTTGAAATTTGAAAGATAATACTGTGGATTTTCTTGCTGTCCTGCTTCCATTTATTAAATCAAATGTTATTAATTTATTTATTTAACTTTTCTTATATATTGTCTTTCAATGTTATCAAAGCAGTTTACACTTATCTCAGCAATTATACATGGAACTTTTACAGGTATAACTATAATACATTTTAGACAATGAACTGCTAAGCCATAGTGGCAACTATTTACATTAAAAGTTAATAGTTGACATTATTGGTAGAGGGTAGTTAGACGAGTTTATTTACAGTCCAGTGTTGGTGGTTTTTGAGTGTGTACAGGGATGTTAACAATTGTCTTGATTATTAGAGTTATGATTAGCTGTTGTGTGTTGGCCCGTAGTATTTGGTGAACAGATGGGTCTTCAGCATTTTTTGAAAATATCGTTGATTACTCTTAGTTGATGTGGTAATGAGTTCCAGAGAGTCGAACCAAAAATTTTGAAGACTCTCTGGCAGGTTGTTTGAGAGCTACTGGTCCTGATAGGTGGGATCGAGAGGATGTTTTGGTGTTGCTTCCTTCCTTGTCCTAGAGTCTATAGCCATCTAGATCAGTGGTTGTAAGCAGTCGGCAGTTTGCTTGTGTATTGTCTTGTATGTCATCATTTTTACTTTGTACTTTATGCAGGATTGCATTGGTAACCAGTGAAGGGAATGAAGGACTGGCATGATGATGTGTTCTTGTCTTTTGGATCGAGTGATTAATTGAGCTGCAGTATTTTGAGCTAGCTGTATTGAATGTGTGGTATGTTTAGGAAGACCTTGAAGTAGTAAGTTGCAATAGTCTAGGTGTACAGTAACTATTGCCTGACATATGGTACGAAAGTGGCAGTGATCTAGTAGAGGTCTTAGGTTTTGTAGCAGCTTCATTTTGTAGTATGCATTGGCATCATCTTCTTGATATCAGCTTGGAAGTTGAGTCGCTGGTCTAGGATTATACCTAGATATTTTACTTCCTTTTGCACTGGGATGAAGAAGTTATCAATTTTGAGTGTGTCAGGTGGGATGTACAGTATTTGGGATCTCTCGTGACTGTGAGAACCTCTGATTTGTTATAGTTGATTGTGAGGTTGTTAAGTTGAAGCCTGTTCGTGACTGATTTCATGCAGGATGTCATAGTGGAGTAATCTGGTTTTCCGGGTTTGAATGGTGCATAAATCATCTGCATAGAGGTGATAGTATAGATTTTGTTCTTGTATGATTTTGCAGACCAGTTGTATGTATATATATATATTTATATTTATAATGTGTGTGTGTGTGTATGTATATATATATATAGAGATATAAATATATATATATATATATAGAGAGAGAGAGAATAGGAGGGCGGATAGTGAGGATCCCTGGGGTATGCTGTGTGATGATGCTATGATCACTATTCCCAAGTGCCCCAACAACTTATCTCATGCACCAGATTTTGTGTTCCACTAAGGACAAGGTCCAAAATAGCTTCCCTCTTGTTGGCTCATGAACCAGCTGCTCCAAGAAGCACTCATTTATTTCATCTAGAAACTGTATCTCTCTAGTATGTCCTGCTGTGACACTGACCCAGTTGATAACCGGGTAATTGAAATCACCCATTATTACTGTGTTGTAACTTTAACTTCCTTGATTTCTTTTAGTATTTCATCATCCGTCTGTTCATTCTGGCTAGGTAGTTTGTGGTATGCCCCCACTGCCATTGCCTTCCCCTTTTTACAAGGGACTTCTATCCATAGAGATTTTACAGTGTATTTTGTTTCCTGCAAAACTCTAATCCTATGTGACTCAATGCCCTCTCTAACATAGAGCGCAACCCCTCCACCAATTTGATCTACTCTTATTTATTTATTTATTTAATAAATTAAAAAAACAATTTCTAGACTGTTTTTCTACCAGGCAAAACAGTTTACATGGAACATTTTAAAACGTGAAGTTACACAGGCAACTTTAAGTTGGAAAAGCAAGCAACAAAAGGGAGGGGGTAAAAAAACAGGAATAAAATAACTTTATAGCCTATGTTACAGTGAGCTTGTGATACAGTGGAGGAGAGGGGACGAAGAACCCGAGCCCAATTGGAGCAGGCGTGAGCCGTGGTACCCCCGAAGCACCGAACACGCGGTTATGGCAGCCTGAACGGCAAGGAGAAGGCCGGAGAGTGCCGAGAACAGGATAAAGTGCCTGTAAGTGTGCAGGAGGAGGGACGGAGCGAGCCGAAGAGGCCGAAATCCACTGCTTGTCTGTCTGGAGGAGAGTGGGGGCAGAGAGACGGGCGATCCAGGGAGGCACAGCTGAATCGCGAGCAGCAAGAGGCCCGAGTGAAAAGCCACGGGTCGGGAGGAGAAAAGAAGAGTGCGATCGCACGGCAGAGCAACAGGCAGAGCACCCGATACCCGGTGGAGAAACTGGTGAACCCGTTTGAGTTGGCAGAGAAGGGAGAGCCGATTCAGAGGGCGAAGACGGCAGCCAGGGAGCAAAAAAAAGGCAGCAGGAAGAGCCTTTGAAGTCTGGTGCAGTACCGGCAAGCAATATTAAGGCAATCCTGGGAATGCAGCAGCAAGTAAGTCCAGCAATAAAGGCAATATAAATACATAATTAAGTGGCTGCCCTTGCCAGGAGGAACAGTTGTGCCTAGTCTGGGACCAGACAACACATTCCACGGGGAGGGGGAGAATAGCAGAGCCTTTCACAGTAGCCACTGCACACGGAGAGGAACACAACAATGAGAAATGGAGAAATCAAAAAGAGAAAGGTCCGTAAAGAAAAAACTGGCAGAATTCCGATCCTCCTATGTGTCAACCAGAGAAGGGAAGGAGGGAGAGAAGGCAGGTAAAGCGATGGCAGAGCCACAGCCAGAGCAGGCGGAGGAGACAGAAGAGGAGGAGTGCTCGGGAATGGCTGAAAAAATCAAACAGTGGCTTACAGAATTAAAAGAGGACTTGAAGGAGGAAATCAGTGGAGTAAAAAATGAGCTACAGGAGGCCCTACAAACACTTAAACAAGACATCACGGAGCTAGGAGAATGCGTGGAAGGCACAGAGGCTCAGCTGAAACAACAGGAGGAAGCAGTGGAGAAAATCCAGAAGGGCTGGGAGGAGTTGCAGCAGGCTCAAGAGAAGATGTAGGTCAAAACTGAAGATTTGGAGGACCGGCCCTGAAGATGCAACATCAGAGTGCGAGGGGTCCAGGAGGATCCCCTATATAAGAACAGCGAGGCAGTGGTTCAAAAAGTATTTGGAGAACTATTAAAAGCCGCAGCTATGGCAGAGGAGGATGAAGGGGATCCCCTAAAAATCGAAAGGGCGCGCAGAGGACTAGGCGTTTGACCAGGTGTCTTGGTCCTTCCTATTTCAGGTCATGGATAGAATGGGGTTGGGAGGGGAGTTTAAGAGGTGGGTGACAGCATTATACCGGAACCCGAAGGCATGTGTTAGGGTAAACGGAGCATACACTGCTTTTATTGAGCAGGAGCGAGGGACAAGGCAAGGATGTCCATTGTCACCCTTATTATTTGCAATTTCACTGGAACCATTTGCAGAGAGAGTGTGTGCCCGTGAGGACTTGCAGGGTATAAAGGTTGGGATGAGTGAATACAGAATATCATTATTTGCGGATGATTTTATATTGAGTGTGACCCGCCCGAGGTGCTCAATACCTATTTTAATGTGGGAAATAGAGGAATATGGGAAGTTATCAGGCTTCAATATCAATTGGGCAAAATCGGAAATCCTGAATTTGACAGTGCCAGAGGAGGTGCAGACGCGCTTAAGAACGCAGTACCCCTTCAGGTGGGCAAAGGGGCCTTTTAGGTATTTAGGGATCCAGATAAGCAACAGGTTGGAGGACCTGTATGATTTAAACTACAAAAAGCTGTTTGGACAAGTTGAAATTTTATTGGCCGGGTGGGGGCGGGGATATTTCTCATGGTTTGGTTGAATCGGAACAGTAAAGATGATGATCTTACCCTGCTTTTTGTTTTTGTTTCAAAGATTGCCAATAGAATTACCACAAATATTTGTTGTTATCACCACTTCGGAAATTGACCTTTGGATTAGAATAGAATTACCACGGCAAAAATTAAAGCAGCTGCAACGAAGCATTTCCAGATTTATATGGAATAATAAGGGACCAAGAGTGGCTCTGTCCATATTGCAGAAGGATAGGGAAGAGGAGGGGCTTGGGGTTCCTAATTTTAGCAAACACTATCAAGCGGCGCAATTGAAAACGCTGTATGTTTGGCACCGGGAAAAACAAAAACAATAGGTTCAGATGGAAGAGGCTTCAGGAAGGGGAGTAGGGCTGGAAAGGTTGGTATGGAGGGGGGGGGTAAGGGGTTGGCCAGCAGAATTCATAACCCCTTCGTAGGGCATACTCTGTTGATTTGGCGGAGAACCAGGAATGTATTAGTACAGGATAAAAGATATATCCAGGGGATGACCCATGGAGGCATGCTTTGAGAGGGGCCAGGGGCGCAGGTACTCAGAGGATGGGCAGAACGGGGACTGACACACATCTCCCAGATAGTAGTTGAGGATGGACTACGGGATTTCGAGGGGATTAAGGATTTGTATGGACTATCCAGCAATGATTATTATAGTTACGCCCAGGTGAGTCACTTTATGAGGCAGCAGAGTGTATGGTGGGACTTATGGAGCAACAGAGGGTGGTTTGAGGCCCTTTGCTCAGGTAATTTAGGACGCAAAGGTACCTTGTCTAAAATATATAAAGGGCTAACAGAAGATGGGGGGGGGGCAAATTAGAGTTTATGAAGAAATGGGAGGTAGACCTGGGCAAAAAATGGACTGACAAGAGGTGGGAAAAAGTTATAAGGACCATAGCGGGGATATCCATTGCCACCCAAATAAAAGAAAATGCCTATAAAGTGCTCTATAGGTGGTACTGAACACTGACTAGACAAAAAAGGGGCGGGAAGAGGGATATCGGACAGGTGTTGGAGAGGATTCTGGAGAAAGGGGATATGCTACATATGTGGTGGAAGTGCGGACTGATTCAAAGTTTCTGGGAGGAGGTTATGAAATGACGGGCCACAAATTAAAAAAAACACCAGAAGTGTGTCTCCTGCATCAGTTGGGGGAGGAATGGGAGATAGGGGAGAGAGGGGTAATATACCACTGCATAGCAGCGGCAAGAAATGAAATAGCACAACATTGGCTGGGGATGGGGAGTCCTCAGAGGGCAGGGTTTATTAGACGAATGGAGGACCTGTGTTTGATGCACCGGCTGAGAGGGTTGCGACATGGGAAAGGGAACAAAGCTATGGAACACTGGCAGGGAGTCTGGACCTGGCTGGGTAAATGGAAAGTAAGGAAGAAGGGGGAAATGAACATACACAGCTGTGTGCAAACAAAGGAATGGCTGTGGAGTAAAGCGCAGGAAACACCAAAACCTGTATAAGTGATACAAGCGAGAAGAGGTAGGGATTATGACGCAAATCTATAAAGGGGGGGCAACTGGGAGGGGGGGCTGAGCAAACATCAACGCATTGTTGCATTGGAATCTAAGGGGGGGGGAATTGGTTTAACTATTGATAGATTGCTGTTATAAAATTTACATACCATGTTAAATGAAGAAGTCTGTATTATATGCGATATAAGTTCAGTAAAAATGTTAAATTAAAAACAAAAAACTAAGGGGGTTCTTTTAGAAGTCCATTCATGTTTTGGATGTCTGAAAACAGGCATATAAATGACTAAAGTACTGAGATGTTTCCAGAGGCATTTTAAAAATTGGAGATCCTGAGACGCGTCTAAGGTTACACCTGCTCTAGGCATGAATAGGCATCAGCAAAATGCTCATTTTGCTGTAAAACATCCAGAGGGTTTAGAGATGACACTCCACCATCCCCAGTACTCTGTTCAATCATAATGACAGCAGCAGTGGGATTCAAACCCTGGCTTCCCAAGTCCTAGACCACTACTCCAACCATTAGGCTATTCCTATCGATCATTTATATAGTGCTACAAGGCGAATGCAGTGTTGTACAGATACATGTAAAAGACAGTCCCTGCTCATTAGGGCTTACAATCTAGTCAAGACAGACAATACAACAACTGAGACAAGGATACAGATAGGGAAAGGTAAGGAGACACATAGGAGAATAAGCGGATCAGGATCCAAAAGTAGCCTCAAAGAGGTGAGCTTTTAGCATGGATTTGAAAAGGGGTAGAGATGGAGCCTGACATTCAGACTCAGGTAATTTGTTCCAGGCATAAGTAGCAGCAAGGTGAAAGGAACAAAATCTAGAGTTGGCAGTGGAAGAAAAGGGCACAGAGAGAAGCAATCCACTAGAAGAGCAGAGTTCACGAGGAGGGGTGTAGGGAGAGATGATAGAGGAAAGGTAGTGAGGAGCAGAAGAATGAATGCATTTATAGATCAGAAGGAAAAGTTTGAACTCGATACAGAAATGGAAGGGGAGTCAATGAAGGAACTTGAGAAGAGGAGTTATATGAGCATATCAGGGCTGGCGGAAGATTAGCTGTGCAGCTGAGTTTTGAACAGATTGAAGGGGAAAGAGATGATTCAGAGGGAGACCTGCAAGGAGGAGGTTGCAAATAGTGAACATGGGAGCTGACTAAAGAGTTGATAAGTGTCTTAGTAGTGTGTTCAGAAAGGAAGGGGCAAATTTTGCTGATGTTATAGAGAAAGAAACAGGTTTTAGCTATTAGTTGGATGTGTGTGGAGGAGAGGGTGGAGTCAAAGAAGACTTCAAGGTTGCGGGCTGAGGAAATGGGGAGCAGTAGAGCATTATCCATACAGACTTGGTTTGCAGCTTGTCGTGCTGTGAGGGCTTGTGTGCATCAGTGATGCTGAGAGCTAAACTATCGGTAGTTTAACTACTGGCAGGGTCTCCCAAGATGGACAGGTCTCAGCTGAGGTGCCAGACCAAGACAAACCACCCATCTGGGCAGCAGCAGAATGGGATAGTGTTGACAACGGAGGATCACATTTCTGTGACAACGACAACAACACCAAACTTAAACTGCGCGGAAGAAAGGCCTGGCAATCTACTTCTGTATCCTGCCATGAAAACCCATTGGATAGTTACAACAAAACAAATTGTGCTGTAGTGCTGGAAGATGAGACCCCCCAGGTCGGAAGGCACTCAACTAGCTGCTGGGGAAGAGCTGAAGACATTTCAGAGTAAAGCCAGCATTTATGATGTGGTTGGATCAAAGCCCTTGGGACGTCTGACTGCTGATGTAGCTGCGCATGAAATGAGAGTCAGGAGCTGTAAAGATGTCTTACACATTGGAACATGGAACGTACGAAGCATGCACCAAGGGAAGTTGGAGGTGGTCAAGAATGAAATGGAACATGTACAACTTGATCTGTTGGGTGTCAGCGAACTGAAATGGACTGGCATCGGGCACTTTGCATCAGATGATCACATGGTCTACTATGCTGGAAATGAAAAACAAAGAAGAAATGGTGTTGCATTTATAATAAAGAAGAAACTTGCAAGAACTGTAATGAAATACAATGCAGTCAGCAAACGCTTAATCTCTATTCGTCTACGAGGAATGCCTATCAACACAACTATAATTCAAGTATATGCCCCAACAACAGCTGCAGAAGAGAATGAAATTGAAGAGTTCAATGAACAAGTACAAGCTGAAATTGACAGAACATGCAAACAGGATATCCTGATAGTCATGGGTGACTGGAACGCAAACGTTGGCAACAAAAAAGAAGACAAAGTAGTTGGAAAATATGGACTTGGCAACAGAAATGAAGCTGGAGAAAGACTGATAGAATTCTGCAAGACCAACGATCTATTCATCTCAAACACTTTCTTCCAGCAACACAAGCGGCGACTGTACACATGGACTTCACCCAATGGATTGTATAAAAATCAAATTGACTACCTCTGTGGAAGTCAACGATGGAAAAACTCTATAACACCAACAAAGACAAAACCTGGAGCTGACTGTGGTACAGATAATCAACTATTAGTATGCAAACTCAAGCTAAAGTTGAAAAAGAGCAAACCACTCATTAATGCAGCAAAATATGACCTTGAGAATATACCACTGGAATTTAAAGACTGCCTGCAAAATCGATTTGCTGCTTTAGATACACATGACAGAGCTCCAGCAGAGTTATGGAATGACATCAAGAAGGTTGTGTTGGAAGAAAGCGAGAAGTCTCTACAAAAGGTGAAAAAGCAAAAACAGCCAAAATGGATGATGGAAGAAACTCTGAAAATTGCCCAGAAATGTAGAGAAGCTAAAGCCAGAGGAGAAAGAAAGACAATCACAGAACTCAGAGATTTCCAACGTGCAGCAAGACAGGACAAGGAAAAGTACTACAATGACACATGCAAGGAAATAGAAGCAGAAACTATTAGAGGAAGAACAAGATCAGCTTTCCTAATGCTATGAGAGTTAAAGAAAAAGTTCCAGCCTCAAATTGGAATGTTACAAGATGCTCAAGGTTCTATGTTGAATGATGCTGAGAAGATCAAGAAAAGATGGAAGGAATATACAGAGTTTTTATATGATAAAGATCAAGTGGACCAACAGCTGTTTCAACCTGTACCTTATGATCGGGAACCGTTGGTGATGAAAGAAGAAGTTGAAGCAGCATTGAAATCCTTATCAAAGAACAAAGCACCAGGCATTGATAGCATTCCCACAGAAGTATTACAGCAATCTGATGCAGCTGTTACCGTACTTACAAGGCTCTGCCAAGAAATATGGAAGACAACATCATGGCCAACTCACTGGAAAAGATCTGTGTTTATACCAATACTAAAGAAAGGTGATCCAACTGACTGTGGAAATTTATTTTATTTATTTATTTACATCTCTTATATACCGCACTCTTTGGCATCAGCGCGGTTTACATCGAACAAAAATTCAGCACCATAAGCAAGCGTCTGAGTTACAGTAAACAGGGGAATAAAACTTGGATAACAGGGTAAAATCAGTAAATTATCGCACAATCGCTCTGATCCCACATGCCAGCAAGATTCTACTAAAGATTATTCAAAAGAGACTACAACCATTCCTGGAACAAGAACTACCTGAAGTGCAAGAAGGCTTCAGGAAAGGGCGAGAAACGAGGGACATCATTACGGATGTGAGATGGATCCTTGAAAAGACTAAAGAATACCAAAAGGATATCTATTTGTGCTTTATTGACTATAGCAAAGCTTTTGACTGTGTAAACTATGAGAAACTCAGGGCCACATTAAGAAGCATGGGTATACCAGAACACCTGATCGTACTCTTGCACAATCTGTACATTGATCAAGAAGCAGCAGTTCGAATGGAACAAGGAGAAACAGAATGGTTTAAAATAAGCAAAGGTGTAAGACAAGGCTGCATACTTTCCCCCTACCTGTTTAATTTATATGCAGAACAAATCATCGGAGAAGCAGGACTGTATGAAGACAACAGAGGTGTGAAGATTGGTGGAAGACTCATCAACAACCTTCGCTATGCTGATGATACCACATTACTGGCTGAAAGTGAAGATGATCTGAAACATTTGCTTCTCACAATCAAAGAACATAGTCTCAAAATGGGCCTGCACCTTAATGTAAAGAAGACAAAGATCATGACAACTGGCATAATCAACAGGTTCATCGTTGAAGGAGAAGAAATTGAAATTGTGAACAACGTTAACCTACTTGGATCAACTATCAATAAAGAAGCAAGGCATTGATAGCATTCCCATAGAAGTATTACAGCAATCTTATGCAGCTGGTACCATACTTACAAGGCTCTGCCAAGAAATATGGAAGACAACATCATGGCCAACTGACTGGAAAAGATCTGTGTTTATATCAATACTAAAGAAAGGTGATCCAACGGACTATGGAAATTATCGCACAATTGCTCTGATCCCACATGCCAGCAAGATTCTACTGAAGATTATTCAAAAGAGACTACAAACATACCTGGAACAAGAACTACCTGAAGTGCAAGCAGGGTTCAGGAAAGGGCGAGGAACGAGAGACATCATTGCGGATGTGAGATGGATCCTTGAAAAGACTAAAGAATACCAAAAGGATATCTATTTGTGCTTTATCGACTATAGCAAGGCTTTTGACTGTGTAAACCATGAGAAACTCTGGGCCACATTAAGAAGCATGGGTATACCAGAACACCTGATCGTACTCTTGCACAATCTGTACATTGATCAAGAAGCAGCAGTTCGAATGGAACAAGGAGAAACAGAATGGTTTAAAATAAGCAAAGGTGTAAGACAAGGCTGCATACTTTCCCCCTACCTGTTTAATTTATATGCAGAACAAATCATCGGAGAAGCAGGACTGTATGAAGACAACAGAGGTGTGAAGATTGGTGGAAGACTCATCAACAACCTTCGCTATGCTGATGATACCACATTACTGGCTGAAAGTGAAGATGATCTGAAACATTTGCTTCTCACAATCAAAGAACATAGTCTCAAAATGGGCCTGCACCTTAATGTAAAGAAGACAAAGATCATGACAACTGGCATAATCAACAGGTTCATCGTTGAAGGAGAAGAAATTGAAATTGTGAACAACGTTAACCTACTTGGATCAACTATCAATAAAGAAGCAACAAGCAGTCAAGAAATCAGACGACGCATTGCTCTTGGCAGAATGGCTATGAAAGACCTAGATAAGATTCTCAAGAGCAGAGATGTCTCTCTCCATACAAAGATTTGACTTGTTCAAGCCATGGTATTTTCAATAACATCATATGGCTGTGAAAGCTGGACAGTGAAAAAGATAGACAGGAAGAAAATTGATGCCTTTGAATTATGGTTCTGGTGGCGAATACTGTGTATACCATGGACTGCCCGAAGAACAAACCAGTTGGTACTACAGGAGATCAAACCTAAGCTTTCTTTAGAAGCTCAGATGACAAGACTTCGACTTTCATACTTTGGACATATCATGCGAAGAGAGAGATCATTAGAGAAAGACATCATGCTTGGCAAGATAGAAGGTCAACGCAAAAGAGGAAGGCCAGCAATGAGATGGATCGATACAATAACAGCAGCTACGGGTACCAGTCTGTCAACAATGAGCCGCCTGACTGAAGACCAAACACAATTTAGGATAGCTATCCAGAGGGTCGCCATGAGTCGACTCTGACTCGACGGCACTTAACAACAACAGAGCGTTATCCATAGAGACTGAGAAAGGTAGAAGGGGGGAAATGGGTTTAGGAGGAAAAATAAGAAATTCGGTTTTGGCCATTTTCAGTTTCAAATGGCAGTGAGCCATCCAGGCAGCGATGTCAGATAGTCAGGCAGAGATTTGGGCCTGGAGCTTCGGAGAGATATCAGGTATAGAGATAGATCTGAGAGTCATTAGCATAAAAATGGTCTGAAATATTATTCCAGGGATGTCCAAATCGGGCACGTTTGTAAAATCATGCCTGAACTTAAATGGGCCTGCTTTTTTTTTCAGATATTCTGGCTTAGATGTCGCAGATTGCACTTGGATTTGTAAAATGCCACTTTAAGAGTCTACCTAGACAAAATTTGCTGCAAAATATTCTTAGTGTCAGATGCCACATTTATTTACACCATCTCCACTGTCAGAGGAGTAGATGCCACCAGTTATTAAACAGTATTCTCAAAGATACATGAACACTTTCATCTAATTCTACCATACCATTTCCTCAATGATAAAGGCAGCAACATTTTGTTGCTACTACTATGTTGTGATCAAGCAGTTTTCTTCTACTGTTTTATATATCCATCTAAGTCAGAACAAAAGCTGGCGTCTGCTGCCCTGAGCCTTTATTTGCAACTCCCTGGGGATTATTTTCTCCTATTGTATATCTCCGCCAACAAACCTGGTCTGATCATTGCAGTGACAGTCATTGGCAGGGGGTATAACTTATGACTATTGACTTATGACTTAACTTATGACTTATGACTTCTTCTGATTCTGAACACAGCCACTAGGTGTCACTCTCAAGCAATGACCGTGAATCCGTTCTCTACCCATCCTGTGGGCTCTAAATGCTGCCTCTGCAGCTCCCTGCCAACCCAGCGAGCAGAAGGCTTGATGCAGGGATCTAAACAGGAACCTTCCACAATTGCAGTACACAACACTTGCTACCTGGCCCACCAGACTGACTCACTGCTACAGTTTATATTCGTATTGCCTACAAAATAATGTGATGGTTCCACTTTCAATTTCAAGTATGTCAAAAGAAAGACAATCTCCTTACCTTTGAAGGTTTGATGGTTGCTGGGAGCACCCATCTAAATGTAAATCCAGATACTGTAAGCACATTTTCAATACATGACTAATTCTAAATGGTGTTATGTCTCATAGCGTTTCCTAGTATACTCAACTTTGTGCTGCAAGGCTGCTTAGAAACATAGAAACATAGAAATATGACGACAGAAAAAGACCACATGGCCTATCTAGTCTGTCCTTCCATAACAACTACAACAGTCCACTTTTTGCCTTTAGAGATCCTCTGTGTTGGTCCCATGCTTTCTTGAATTCAGTTACTGTCCTCATCTCTACCACCTCCACTGGGAGACTATTCCACGGATCCACTACTCTTTCCGTAAAGAAATGCTTCTTTGTTCATGGAAGCATTCTGGAACCTCTTTGGTACACCAATGAAAATCCAAATGCTATTAGTTTTTTAATTTGTCAAACAAATTGCTACAGCACTCAAATCTGTTTATTTGGGGCTGGTGCAAGTTACACTAACATTGAATACTCTACAGTTATTTAGTTCTGTTCCAGATAAGGATATTCAAACAATAAAGCTGTTACCATATGAATGGTATGTATTGGGGGTGGGGGAATGGTGGTGGTTGGTAGATAGGAATGGCTGTAAAGACACTTGACAAAATGTAATGGTGGTAAAGTAGCTGTTGCTTTATCAATCAATGCCTCTCGTATACTTATTTCTGTAGCAGATTTTTATGGTATTTTACCCAGAGACATGCAGGAGCTGCCCTTATTGTAACACGTAATACTGCAGTATTTGGTCTATCAAGTTTTACATAACAATCTCCCTGAACAGGGATATTAGTCATTGCAGGCCTTGAAGGGCCTGTGGGGGATACAGGGTCCTAAATAGAATAGGGCTGTCTGAATCGTTAGGTAAGACTAGATGGTCATCTTTGGCAGCAGTTTTTGAGGTGCAGCAAAGAGGGCTGCAGTCAAAGCAAAACGATAGATCCTGACAGCCACACAAACTCAAAGAGCCAGCAGCACATTCTTTTACCTGCAGGAAGAGTGTGCATGCATCTACACACAAAGCAAAGTTTTTAATATTTAAGAATATGATGTCAAATTACACATTCTCACAAGATTGTCATAGGAGGAGTGGTATTGGATTATTGAGTTTATCAAACTCTTAGGAAGAAGGGGATGTAAGGCTGACGGTTCACCTAGGGCACCCAATACTCTCAGCAGCACCAGCTCTGGTGCAGAGACTCATTGGAAAACCTCATTTCCATAAGCCTATGGGGCTGAAAAGCAGTGCCATGTACAAAAAACAGTACCTCTCATGCACAGGGCCAGCCCTGCTAGCAGGAAAAATACTGGGTGCAGGGCATAATGATTCCCTGATAAAATTAGGAAATGGAAGCAAACAAGAGAGCAGCAAGAAGAAAGCACACAATAACCGAGCAAAGAGAGAAACTGCAAAAACACCTTTGGTTGCAGCAAGTCAGCGTGAACTGCTCATTACCAGCTGGGAAAGGAACCATGCTGGGCTTTCATTTCAAGAGTGGAAATGATGTAAATATGAGGGCCCTTTTGCTGAAGTGTGCTATGGTTTTGCACCTACGCAAAACCACAGTGCATTAAGTGTAAGGCCACTGCGTTACCTGCTGAGGGTGTGGACAACATTTTCCTGATAGGTAACGCAGGGCACAATTGCCGCAGATGCAGTTAGCTTCATTCCTTGTGGTACCTTTCACATTAGGCGAATAATGGGTACAGCAGACTATTTCTGAATGTGTGGGAATAAATGACCACAGTTTTATTATTTACAACTCTGAATGATCTCACCATCTCAAAGGGGAGTCCCTTCTGCCCACCAGTTTTTGGATAACTTTGATCCTTGTTTGGTTGACTCCTTCGCCCTCCCAACCGCTCCAAGGCAGCAGGCTGTTGCCGGAGTCCTCATGCTGGTCACTGCCCCGTTCAGTCAGTGTGGCTCCATTTATTGGCCATCAACTGCTCCTTTTGCTAGTCTGGATCCATCATTATCCCTTGGCTTTGCCCTTTAGGGCAAGAGTCACCATCATGCCCAGGCACCGGCTACCAAGAATGGCACCTAGATCCCTTTTCTTGCCTTTGAGTCCAGATACCCCATTATTGATGCCTCAGTCCACAACCTATTTCTTCCTTTTCTGTCTGGTGGGGTTCCCCGCCACCAGGAGGGGC
The DNA here is from genome assembly GCA_033557465.1 of Ichthyophis bannanicus. Lineage (NCBI taxonomy): Eukaryota > Metazoa > Chordata > Amphibia > Gymnophiona > Ichthyophiidae > Ichthyophis > Ichthyophis bannanicus. Next base: position 289,917,901 of record CM066031.1, on the reverse strand, counting down.
AAGGGCTAGCTCCTTGCCCAAATTACTCCACCTCAAAACTGAACCAATCGCGTTGTGCAAATTGGCTAAAACATGTTCCATGCCTGCTGCTGAGAGGTGCATCCGATTATCTGGATATACTTCCCTATCCACTTAGTGCAAGTGTTGGTGCTTTATTACCTTACCTTCCCCCCCCCCCCACCCCAGGACCCGCATGAAAGTTCCTGCCTGCATATTCGATCTTTACCTGGCCTTTTTTATGCCTCTTGGGTCTCGGGGCATCCTTCTATTTCATCTGAGGACCTTGGACCACATACCAGTCCTTCTCCATATAGCCCTTATATTGGCTATGTCCTTTTCAATATTTATGATCAGATCTATGTTTTCAATATGTGTTAGGCTATTACTCCCAGGTGCCCTATGAGCCAATCCAGTCGCCATCAGCAGGTCCCATTGCATTCCTCACTTGCCTAACTACTAGATTTTCACTATGTTCATGTGAAACCCCAACTGTTGTGTCACCACTAGAGTCTGTGCTAGGGTTTCTGGTTCCCCCCCCCCCCTGCAACCTAACGATCGGTACCCCCTCCCTCATTATTATTAATGCTGGCTACGCTCCACCCACTTTTTTCCCAAAACTCCTTTGAGAACTCTTCACATGATGCTAGTATTTCTCCTTCAAATGCAGTATTGAAAGAAAATTGTTCTCAAGGGGCAAATGCATAGCCAGAATAAAAATAACTACTGAGCAGTAAATACTTAAGCATCATATGAACAGGCTGTGATAGTCCAAGAGCATGCTAAATTTTAGATATGAATCAAAAGAAAAACTGTATGGACAGCTCAAAAATATTTTACTCACTAAAAAATATGCAGCAGAAAGATCCTGTACAGAGTGTAGGAATCAAAAACATGATAACCAAACAGCCAATGTATATCTAGAAACTATATGCAAAATAGGTATAATGTTGATGAAAATAATAGTTGCAATATAGGAAGACAGTGACAACATTAATATATTGCTGATTTAAACCATATATGTTAAGCAGGTTTCAATGACAAACCAATAAATATATGCTTTCCCCTTGTGGGATCACAGGATGTATTTTCATTTCTTGATCAAGCATGTGTTATTCTAACTTTCTTTCGCTCTAGCTTCACTTCCGTCTGGCAGTCATGCAGACTACGTACTGGTAGTAGGAAGTGAAGCTGGAGTGACAGAAAAGCAAAAATAATATGGCCACTTTCAGGCTGGACCAGGGAAGAAGTTCCATGCTTTTTCCATTCCTCTTAGGCTTTCAGGATTTCTTTCCCAAAACCAGAGTGAGGTGAGATAAAGAACTCTCACACGCAGGCATCTGCATTATTGGCGGAAATTAACATAATGGCTTAACGCAAGTAACGTGGGTGCAACTAATGCCATCTCAATGGGTGGCCTTAGTTGCTCCTGCAGCCATTTTGCCATCCTGAAAGGTGGTAATTGCAGAGGGATATAACTATCTCTCTGAAGTTAGCCTACAGCCCCACGCCGGTAAGGTGACACACACATGTTACCAATACAAAGCTTAGGAAACATTCTGCTAAATGTGCCAAAAAACAAGAGGGGCTCAACAGCGCCAGCACAGCAGCTTCCACTCCCACAAAAAATAAGAAGAGCGACTTGGCGGCCCCAACACAGCATTTTCTTCCTTTACAAAAACAAGAGAGTCTCAGTGGTCCCTACACAGCACTTCCCATCCTCAGAAAAACAAGAGGGGCTTTCTGACCCCAACACAACACTTCCCACTCCAACATAAATACCAAGAGGGACTTGGCATCTCCAACATAACTCGAAAATGCGCACTGGACCAGCATGATATTAATATAAATATATATTCCGCAAAAAACAAAGGAAATGCAAGATGTTCGCACACCTATAGTTTATAACACCAAATTATAAAATTATAACTCATTTTATTTTGTTGTTATGAACTGCATTATGGTTCCTGCTTTTTCTTTTTGAACACATATTCTGCATCCACAGAATCCCCTCCTTCCACAATGGGTGCAAAGCAGAACTAGGACATTCACCCACAGAACTCATTACCTAAAAAAAAAAAAAATCAGATTCTGGTCATCTCACTAATAACAAACATTCTCCAGTAGCAGACATATTGTGAACTAATACAAAAGTCACTGAGGATCTATAGAACAAATCTACCACACCATACCAGCGCCAACTTCCAAAACTCACATAAGGAGCCTACCCAAAACAAGCAGCACTGTAAGTACTGCAGCGGGTCCTGGAATATCCTAACACCTATTTGAAAAGCCGAACAATTCAGATTACTACAGTACAGATCCCTACGTACAAACTCCTTGTTAACAGAACACCTGGTCTTGGGCACACACTCAGAACACAGACCCTCACCAAGTACAGCATAAATGACCACAACCTAAAAATAAAAATATGAAGCTAAAAATTAAACTGCAACCCCAAGAAGCCAGATTCTGCATACAATGAAACACCAGAGAAATAGAAAGAGATGGATTTCCTTATACTGTATAAAATATAAAGATTGAAAATAAAATTATTTTTTCTACCTTTGTTGTCTGACCATTTTATTCTCTGATCATGCTGCTCCCAGTGAGGTTTCTGTTTTCCTGTGTCTTCTCTTAGCTCTCTCTGTCTATGATCTCTAGTCCAGCTGCCATTTTATGTCTCCTCTTTTGTTTTCTTCACTTCATTCCATCTTTGATATTGATCTTTTCCCCTCAGCTTCCATTTATTTTTCTTTCTTTCTGACCACTCAGACTTCACTACTCTTTCTTACTTTCCAGTCCTCAATCCCCCTCTTTTTTACTCCATCTACCTACTATTTTTCAACTCTCACCTCCATTCTCCCATTCCCCACCTCTTTTTTCCTGGTCCATTATTACCCAGTGTCACTCTCTCCCCCCCCCCCCAATCCAGCGTATTCCATCTCTCTTTTTCTCCCTCTCTCTGTCCTCCCCTCTGGAAAAAAATATTGTACGATACCATCCTTGGCATCTTCTTTCTTTTTCTGAGTCAGCGGCAGACAGATCTCATGGCACCATCTCTAAGTCAGCACGCAGCAGCCAGTGCTCCCTGTAGTATTCACTTCTGGTGAATGGCCCCGTGCACTGGAAGTGAATGCTAAGGGCAGCATTGGCTGTTGCTGACTCAGAGAAAGAAAGGGGGTGGTGCTGCACGATGTTGGAACTGCATGCACAGTGAGTTGTGCCAGCTCCTGGGTCCACCATCTGAGTCCCCACTTACTCTCCCTATACCCAACCAATCTTAGATTCTGTCTTCTTTTCTCCTACCCAATTTTAAAGTCTGAGTCCCAGCCCCTTTACTCTCACATCTCTGTTTCCAGTGCCGCCTCCTACATCTCTTCTACACACACACCTAGCTTCTTCCTTCTTCGATATTCATTAATCCTGCCTTTCTTATTTCTTACCCCAGTATTCATTTTTATGTCCCTCTCTCTCTCAACTGTTCCCTCTGTATGGCTTTTTTTCCCTCCCACAGAAAATATCTGTCTCTTCTCCATCCTCACTCTCTGACTTCTTTTTTTCTCCCCCAGCCCCACCCCCTTCCAGTTGTCCCCAAGCATCAGCTCCCATGTTTCTATGTTTCTATAAGTGGACTGTTGTAGTTATGGAAGGACAGACTAGATGGGCCTTGTGGTCTTTTTCTGTCATCATGTTTCTATAAGTGGACTGTTGTAGTTATGGAAGGACAGACTAGATGGGCCTTGTGGTCTTTTTCTGTCATCATGTTTCTATGTTTCTATAAGTGGACTGTTGTAGTTATGGAAGGACAGACTAGATGGGCCTTGTGGTCTTTTTCTGTCATCATGTTTCTATGTTTCTAGTTCCTGCCTTCCCGCCTTCCTGACCAGCTCTCCTCAGTTCGAGTTTATAGCTGAGACAATAGAGAGAGGAAGGAAGATAGATAGAAGATACAACTCCTAGGGGGAGGTGGGTGGGTTGTGAGGACTAATTCCTGCTGTTCCCAGAGATCACCTGTTACAGGTAAGTAACTGTGCTATCTCCAGGAACAAGCAGGAATAAGTCCTCACATATGGGGACTCCCTAGCTAAGATGCCTGGGAGATCCCCTTCCAAGGGTTCGCCATCTTCGTATGGATCTCAGGCATCCATCCTGGGAAGGTGGGCAGGAGTTGTTCAAGTATGGAACAGGTGTTTGAGGACAGCCTGACCAAACAAGGCATCCCGGCGGGAGTCCTTGTCCAAACAGTAATGGGCTGTGAAGGTATGAACCGAGGCCCAGGTGGCGGCTCGACAGATCTGATCTATGGATACAGAGTGAAGATGAGCCATAGAAGTGGCCATGGCTCTCACATTGTGAGCTGTGACATGGCCTTCCAGAGAAATGTTTTTACTCTGGTAAGCAAAGGAAATACACTGAGCAATCCAATTGGAAAGTGTACGTTTGGAGACTGGAAGTCCCAAATGAGAAGGATCAAAAGCCACAAAAAGTTGGGAAGACTTTCGATGTGGCTGAGTCCTGTTGAGGTAAAAGGCAAGAGTATGAAGGTTCCTCTCTGCACTGGATGCATGAAGAGCCGGAAAAAAGACAGGTAGATATACCTCTTGATTAAGATGAAAAGGCGAGACCACTTTGGGCATAAAGTGGGTATTCGTCCTAAGGACCACCTTATCATGATGAAACCTGGTATAAGGTGGATGAGCCACTAAGGCCTGTAGTTCACTGATGCGGCGAGCCGAAGTGACTGCAATAAGGAAAATGACCTTCCAGGAAAGAAATTTCAAGGAGGTAGAAACCAACGGTTCAAAAGGTGGCTTCATAAGCTGACCTAGAACTAGGTTCAAATCCCATGCTACCGGAGGAGGCCGGATGGGAGGTTTAGTTAGAGTCAGGCCTCTCATGAACCTAGCAATAAGCGGATGAGAGGAGACAGGTTGTCCATTTATAGGTTTTAAGGATGCTGCAATAGCACTCAAATGGACTCTTACTGAATTCGTCTTAAGGCCTGCATTAGAAAGATGCAGGAGATAGTCTAGTAGAGAATTCAAAGGAAGTGCTAGAGGGTCAAGACCCTGTTGAGCACACCAAATGGAAAAGCGTTTCCATTTGAAAGCATAGGAACGCCTCGTGGAGGGTTTCCTAGAGGCATGAAGGATATCTTTCACTGGTTGAGAAAGACTGAAGTCATGAAGGCTTAGGCCTTCAGTAACCAAGCTCTGAGGTGTAGGGACTTGGGGTTTGGGTGCCACAAAGTCCCCTCCTCCTGAGACAGAAGGTCTGGCGCAGCTCCCAGGTCCAGGGAGGGTCCCTGGGAGAGATGCAGAAGAAGAGGGAACCACACTTGGCGTGGCCAGCGTGGAGCTATGAGGATCATCGATCCGTGATCCCTCTAGAGTTTGAACAGAGTCTTGGGAATCAAAGGAATGGGTGGAAAGGCATATAGGAATTCCTGACCCCAATGCAGGAGAAAGGCGTTGTTGGCCTGAGCTCCCTGACACGGAGTCCTGGAACAGAACCGGGGAAGTTTGGCATTCCACGGACTTGCAAAGAGGTCTATGTCCGGAGTTCCCCATTCCTGAAAGATTCTGCCTATCTGGTCCATATGAAGGGACCATTCGTGTGGAAGCAGAACTCGACTGAGTCTGTCTGCCCGAGAGTTTTGAACCCCTGGAAGATATACTGCCAGAAGATGAATTTGATGCTCTCTGGCGAAGGCCCATAATCTGAGAGCTTCGTTGCAAAGCGACAGAGAGCCTGTCCCTCCTTGTTTGTTTACGTAGAACATGGCCACCTGATTGTCTGTCTGAACTAGGACGGTCAGGTTGACAAGGAGGATACGGAAGACTTTGAGGGCAAAGAAGATTGCTCGCAGTTCCAGGAGGTTGATGTGAAGGGTGGTCTCCTGTGGAAACCAAGTACCCTGAGTGGAGAGGGATTGTAGATGGGCTCCCCACCCTGTTTGGGAGGCATCTGTTGTGAGGGTTGCTTGGGGCAACAAAGGTTGGAAGGGGGCCCCCAACAACAGATTCTTGGTGGACATCCACCATTGAAGGGACCAAAACAGACGCTTTGAGGTGAGTATTTGGTCGGAGAGCGCTCCTGATGCCTGAGTCCACTGGGTGGCCAAGGTCCATTGAGGTGCTCTCATATGAAGACGAGTGTAGGGCACCACGTGTACCGTGGAGGCCATGTGGCCCAGAAGTCGCAGCATTTCTCTGGCTGTCAAGTGACTGCTGGACTGAGCTTGGGAGGCCAAGCACACCAGACGCTGGCTCCGGACTTGAGGTAGGTAGGCCCTTGCAGTGGTGGTGTCCAACTGGGCCCCTATGAATTCCAGAGACTGAGTGGGGATAAGTTGAGACTTGGGAAGGTTTATCACCAGTCCCAGATACTGCAGAATGTGCCTTGTGCGGTCCAAGGAAATCTGGGCCTCTGACTGAGATGGAGCTCGGATGAGCCAGTCGTCCAGATATGGGAATACAAAAATTCCCAGACCTCTTTCTTGGAGCAGAGGCTAGACCGAAGGGAAGTACTCTGTACTGGAAATGTTTTCCCTGAAACAGAAATCTTAGATATTTTCTGTGGGATGGGTGGATGAGTATGTGTGTATACGCATCCTTGAGATCTAGAGAACAAAGCCAATCCTGACTCTGAAGGTATGGAAGGAGAATGCCTAGAGAAAGCATTTTGAATTTCTCCTTGTACAAAAATTTGTTCAATTCTCTCAGATCTAGAATAGGTCTGAATCCCCCTGTCTTCTTTGTTATGAGAAAATAAGGGGAGTAGAATCCTGTCCCTTGTTGAAGAAGAGGAACTTCTTCTATTGCCCCTTGGGCAAGGAGAGAAGAGACTTCCTGATCCAACAGGCCCAGGAGAGATGGGGGAGAATTGAAGTGCCTCACCATGGTATATGGAGGAAGGTTGGAAAAATGAAGTTTGTAGCCCTCTCTGATGATAGAGAGGGTCCATTGCTCTGATGTAATTTGCTCCCATCTGGGAGCAAAGTGAGCTAACCTTCCGGGAATGGTGAGGGGCTCTGGTTGTTCTAGAGCCAGAAAGGTTAAGTTCTCTAGGGGCAAGTCAAAACCCCTGAGGGGGTTGAGCCTGCTGAGGAGTGGCAGACACTGCAGGCTTTGACCTTGCCTGTTTAGGTTGCTGACGTTTAGTAGCAAAGCGAGGCTGAGAAGATTGTTGGCCAGTATTTGTGGAAAATCTGGCCTTCTTGTAGTAAGGCCTCTTGAAAGACTTTTTCTTGGCAGGAGTAGAGGTAGACTTAGAAAGTCTATCTAATGTAGCATTTTCTGCGTCCATTTGAGTGGCTTTAATTTGCCAGTCTTTACCAAATAACTTCTCACCTGTACAGGGCAGATTCCGTAAGCCATCCAGGACCCAGGGTTCTAGGTCAGAGGCCTGGAGCCAAGCAAGTCGTCGGGCTGCAATAGCAATGCCCGAAGCTCTACTGGCACCCTCAAAGGAATCAAATGCTGCTCTGTTGGAGAACTTAGAAACATCTAGAAGCTGTTTCACCAGAGAAATGAACTCCTCCTTTCTATCCTCAGGGATAAAGGAGGCAAAATGCCGTACCTTTAGGGCAAGTTCCCTTAGAAACATGCCCATATACAGACTGTATGAATTAATCCTGGCTATAAGCATACTAGCCTGAAAGATTTTCCTACCAAAAGAGTCTAGGGCAGTGATGGCTAACCTTTTTGAGCCCGAGTGCCCAAACTGCCGCACAAAACCAAAGAATTTCCTCAAAGTGCCAGCACGTCAATTTGCATAAATATTTGCATAATGCTAACATACACTAACTTTTAGTAAACATGTCTCTTAATGAGTGTATGGATAAAGACAGACTAAAAGATTTCTACATTACTATAATCCAGTGCCAACCGCCAGGCACATTAGGAACTACTACAAACACTGCCCATTTAGAACCAATAGCAAACCCGCCGTATCCTAACAGCACTACCAGGACTCACAAAGCACCACACCATACCTATCAAAAGGCAACACTGCAAATATTAAACCAATACATTTCAGACAATAACAATACATGACCTACTGGGGAAAGAGAACAAGTGGCAATGTCAAAAAGGAATTACATAAACAGAATACCTCAGCTCAGTTACACAGTTGCAATTGCTCCAGCCACTTTCTTCTGGTTTCTTCATGTTTTCTGCTAACTCTCCATCATCTGCTGTCCATTTGTCCTTTCTTCTCTCTTCTAGTTTTTTTTTCCATTCTCTCTCTCTACATCCGCTTTAACATACTAATCTTTCTCCTTTTGCTCTTTCCTCATTCCTATTTCATCCACTCAAATTTTACCCCTCCATCCTCAATCCCCACTTACTCTCCCAATACCCGGCCAATTGTAGATTTTTTATCCCTCCCACACAAAATATTTTTCCCCTCTCCATTTTACTCTCCCAGCCCCATCCCATTCGAATCCTCCCCCAACATCAGCTCCCTTCTAGTTCCAGCCTCACCCAGCATCCATTCCCTTCTAGTCCCTGCATCAGCCCATTTCCAGTCCTAGCCCCCCATCAGCCCATTTCCAGTCCTAGCAACCCCCCAACCCAATACCAGTCCTAGCCCCCCCCATCAACCCACTTCCAGTCCTAAACCCCCATCACCCATTTTCAGTTTAAGCCCCCCCTATAACCCATTACCAGTCCTAACCCCCCATCACCCCATTTCCAGACAGCCCCCATCAGCCCACAGCCCATTAGCAGTCCTACCCCCCCAGCCCATTAGCAGTCCTAACCCCCCCCCGCCCGCCCGCCCCCGCCCATTAGCAGTCCTAACCCCCCCAGCCCATTAGCAGTCCTACCCCCCCCCGCCCGCCCCCCCTGCCCATTAGCAGTCCTAACCCCCCCTCCCTCCCTGCCCATTAGCAGTCCTAACCCCTCCCTCCCTCCCTCCCTGCCCATTAGCAGTCCTAACCCCCCCTCCCTCTCTCCCTGCCCATTAGCAGTCCTCACCCCCCCTCCCTCCCTCCTCCCTGCCTGCCCATTAGCAGTCCTAACCCCCCTCCCTCCCTCCCTGCCCATTAGCAGTCCTAACCCCCCTCCCTCCCTCCCTGCCCATTAGCAGTCCTAACCCCCCCCTCCCTCCCTCCCCTCCTGCCCATTAGCAGTCCTAACCCCCCCTCCCTCCCTCCCTGCCCATTAGCAGTCCTAACCCCCCCTCCCTCCCTCCCTCCCTGCCCATTAGCAGTCCTAACCCCCCCTCCCTCCCTCCCTCCCTGCCCATTAGCAGTCCTAACCCCCCCCCCTCCCTCCCTCCCTGCCCATTAGCAGTCCTAACCCCCCCCCCCTCCCTCCCTCCCTGCCCATTAGCAGTCCTAACCCCCCCCCCTCCCTCCCTGCCCATTAGCAGTCCTAACCCCCCCCCCTCCCTCCCTCCCTCCCTCCCTCCCTCCCTCCCTGCCCATTAGCAGTCCTAACCCCCCCCTCCCTCCCTCCCTCCCTGCCCATTAGCAGTCCTAACCCCCCCTCCCTCCCTCCCTCCCTGCCCATTAGCAGTCCTAACCCCCCCTCCCTCCCTCCCTCCCTGCCCATTAGCAGTCCTAACCCCCCCTCCCTCCCTCCCTCCCCCCCTGCCCATTTGCAGTCCTAACCCCCCCTCCCTCCCTCCCTCCCTGCCCATTAGCAGTCCTAACCCCCCCCTCCCTCCCTCCCTCCCTGCCCATTAGCAGTCCTAACCCCCCCTCCCTGCCCATTAGCAGTCCTAACCCCCCCCTCCCTCCCTCCCTGCCCATTAGCAGTCCTAACCCCCCCTCCCTCCCTCCCTGCCCTGCCCATTAGCAGTCCTAACCCTCCCTGCCCATTAGCAGTCCTAACCCCCCCTGCCCATTAGCAGTCCTAACCCCCCCCCCTCCCTGCCCATTAGCAGTCCTAACCCCCCCTCTCTGCCCATTAGCAGTCCTAACCCCCCCTCCTCCTCCCTGCCCATTAGCAGTCCTAACCCCCCCTGGCAAATTTTTTTTTAAAAAAAGCAGGCTCTGGCTGCTGCCGCGGCAGATTGCAATGTCCCGCGGGGTCCCCTCCGCCCGCTAAGCCCCTCTGCAAGGGCTTTCAGATTCGCGAGGGACAGCATCTCCCTCGCGTCTCTGTTAAGCCCGCAGGGGCTAATGGGAAATTTCCCATCAGTCCCTCGCGTCTAAAGGGGCTGATGGGAAATTTCCCATTAGCCCCTGCGGGCTTAACAGAGACGCGAGGGAGACGCTCTCCCTCGCGAATCTGAAAGCTCTTGCAGAGGGGCTTAGCGGGCGGAGGGGGCCCCGCGGGACGCTGCATTCTGCCCTTGCCGCATCCGCGGCAGCAGTCAGAGCCAGCTTTTTCTTTTTTTGCGGACCTTCCCGCGTGCCAGCTGCAAGGCCTTCGCGTGCCACAGCTGGCACGCGTGCCATAGGTTCGCCATCGCTGGTCTAGGGTCTTACATTCCCGTCCTGGAGGGGTAGAAGAGTGCCTTTTGGTACTCTTAATCTTTTTCAGCGCAGACTTCACCACAATGGAATGGTGAGGCAGCTGAGTTTTTTGAAAACCAGGAGAAGGAGGGACCCGGTACATGGTGTCCAACCTACGGGAATGAGGAGACAACGTTAGAGGAGCCTCCCATAAGTCCATCAAGTGTTCTTGAAGGATTTCATGGATAGGCAGGGTGACTGCCTCTTTAGGAACCTTAGGGTATCCTAAAATATCCAATTTCTTTGATCTAGGTTCTTTTTCAGAGGATGTGGTAATAGAAAGTCCTTTAGCTACTTCTATAATGAAGTCTTGAAAGGACAAATCCTCTGGTGGAGACATTCTCCTCTTTGGGGAAGAAGGCTCTTCAGGAAGAACCAGAGACAGCTCATCAGAGTCATCAGAGGAGTCAAAATCCTCAGAAGAATCAGAGTATCCTCTATTTGCTTCCAACGCACGATACGCATACCGATCGGTATCGACATCGGGCGTACCGGGTATGGGATCGGTATCGGGTGAAAACCCGGATCCGGCATGCGGAACCGATCTGCGTTTGGAAGACGATGGTCTCGGTTCCGGTATGGAAGACAGTACCGGAACCGGACCCGGACCCGGAACCGCTAGATGCGGTACCGAGGGCGTCGCAGCGTTAATGAAAGCCAGAACGGCCTGCTGCATGGTCTGGACAGTATTGCCCATAGACGCCACTGCTGCCTGGATGTCGGTACCGGCATGGGCCGGTACCCCAGAGCAGTCTAACAGGTGATCAGTCGAGGCCGTGCCATCGATGTCAACCTGTAACCCCATAGATGGTGCTTTGGAAGCCAGAGCTTCCCGCCGGGGTTGTTTGGCTGGGGCATGGTCCTCAGATTCAAAATTGAGAGCCTCGCGATGCTTTGAAGGAGATTTGCTCTTTGAGGACCTGCCCGAAGAAGGTTTGGTTACCTGAGATCCATCCGGAGAGGAAGACCTGGATGACTGTGATGCTGGATTATCTGAAGCAAACAGCACATGGAATTTGTTGGTCCGGTTCTGCAAACCACGTTTAGACATCTGGGAGCAGGATGGGCAGTCCGGAATGGAGTGGTCAGGTCCCAAACATTTAAGACACCATTCATGGGTGTCTGTGACAGAAATAACAGCACTACACTTGGTACACTTCTTAAAACCAGGGGCTGGTTTCTCCATGAGGAGAATTTGTGTAGGCCTGAGGCCTAACCGAAGTCACCAAGTTGTGCAAGATAAAGTTGTTGTTTTTTTTAAAAGAAAAGAAAGAGAGACCGGCGGTACCGGTTTCTGTATGGGAAAGGCAGGTACGCGGTCTAAAGAAACAAACTAAAACAATAATTTCTTCAGCGGTGACAGGAACACGACCTGCTGGCTCCGCGGAAAAAGAGAAACTGAGGAGAGCTGGTCAGGAAGGCGGGAAGGCAGCGCGCATGTGCAGTGGGAGGCCCCAAAAGCTTCCTTTCTGGGAAGCTGGGGAGCTTTCCCGCGCAGGCTCCGTCGGTTCCGACGTACCCTATATGTGAGGACTTATTCCTGCTTGTTCCTGGAGATACTGAGGAGAGCTGGTCAGGAAGGCGGGAAGGCAGCGCGCATGTGCAGTGGGAGGCCCCAAAAGCTTCCTTTCTGGGAAGCTGGGGAGCTTTCCCGCGCAGGCTCCGTCGGTTCCGACGTACCCATATGTGAGGACTTATTCCTGCTTGTTCCTGGAGATAGTCCTTGTACTTATTTCATCCTCATCTTATGTGTGAGAGGAACTGCCCCTATTCTAATAGTGTGATGATAAACCCTTTGCATCAATACCTGCCCTTTGCAATCCCATAAGCCCTGAACTGAAATCTGGATAAAAGCTGCGTCCTGATGCCTGAACAGCATGCCACCCATCTTGGGCCTAATTTCTGTCTAAGCTTCTAAGGTATGGATTATGTTTATATTTATGCAATTTCTTGATAAACCACCCAGGCTGAAGGGAATGGGCATATGGCCTTGGCTTCTGTTCTCTCTAGCCTGACCATGTGTCCTTTTCCTGCCTGACCTGTTTTTGAGCACCTTATAATTACTGTCAGTCGACCTGTGTCCTAATAAATGTAAGTCCTCCACCCTCAGACTTGGTCATTCCCATGCCCCATTTTTTTGTGCTATTATCTTGCTTATATGAAATGCACCATAAAACATTACCAAAAAGGCTGCTATGAATAGACTAACTTCTCCCAGCACGTCCATGACTGCCCAGATGATGTCCAGTGACTGGTCCTCTCTCATCCAGTTTTGTCGGTTTCAGCTGTCCTCAACCTTCCATCATCTTTTGAATACAGAAAGCTTTGATGATGACAGTGGCACCTTCTAATTTAAGGAAGAAGGCAACACCAGCTAAATGGGCCCTGGACTATGGTCTGGATACTTCCTATGTTCTGACCCATTTGATGAACTCCACTAATTGGGCACTACTGATAGACACACTTTTGATTCCTCGTTCCCCTGCAAATTGCCCCAGTGCCTCACACCCTTTCTAGTAAGCTCTCCAGGTGCTCGGGGCCAGAGACACTTACCATTGTTGCAGTTTTTTGTATCCAAGATCCCAAAGTTGTAGAGGCATTCTAGTTGATCTGTTCTTCCCTCCTGGAGCGGCATGCCTGAAGCACGCCCACCGAAAACGTGACAGAACATCAGTTATGTCATTCTTGACTCCTGGTACATATCTAGCTGTAATACAAACATTTGCCTCTAGGCTCCTAAGCACCAATCTGTATATTAGGTTTATCAGCTTGCTGACCTGTGCCGTCTGTTAATAGCATACATCATCCCTGCATTGTCCAACCAGAACACTACTTTGCTGTTTTTAAAATTTGGGTGCTAAATGGTTAGAACCACTATGATTGGGAACAGTTTCAAAAAAGCTACATTCTTGGGTAATGCCCTGTTCGTGCCAATCTCGGGGCCACTCCTCTGCACAACAACAACCCTGGAAGTACAGCACAAAACCCTGACTTCCAGAGGCATCGGAGAATAACTCCAGCTCTTTGCTGCTGACGACTATACCTCCTGCCACATGTTTAGGCCATTGTATTGAGCCAAGAATGTAAGCCTCAAGTGGTGGGTGCACATTATGTCCCTTGTCGCCACTGTTAGTTGTTTTGTGAAGGCCTTACCCACTGTCACTGTTCCACATGCAAAGTTGAGGTGCCCTATCAAAACATGTAATTGTTTAAAGTTACCTTTTTTTCTGACTCTTGCTGGCCACCAGTTCCTTCAGTGCCCTCAGCTTCTCCATGGGCAGTCTAGTAATCATCCTGACTGTGTCTATCTCTATGTCCAGAAATGAAAACACATGTTTTGGTTACTCTGTCTTATTCTCTGTCCCCCAAGCTCTTTAGCTTTGTCCTGGAATGCCATGAGGACCTCGATGCACTCATCCCTGCTGGGGCTTACCATTAAGAAAATGTCTAAGTAGTGCATGATTCTCCCCTTGCCCATTTTCTTCTCCATTTCCCACTGCAAACAAGTGCTAAATCTTTCAAAGAATGAGCATGAGACAGAGCATCCTATAAGAAGGCATTTGCATTTTAATATTAACTCCGGAATTTAAACCCCAATAAAGGAAAGCAAAAACTGGAAGTCTGACTTTATATCCGATTTTACTGAGGCACCTACTACTAATACTACCTATCATTTGTATAGCACTACAAGGCGTACATATAGATGTAAGACACAGCCCCTGCTCATCAGAACTTACAATCTAATCAAGACAAAAAACATCACCAAACTGGGGACTAAAGTTTGGTAAGATACACATAAGCAGTGAACAAGAGAATCAGGATCCAAAAGCAACCTCGAAGAGGTGGGTTTTTATCCTGGATTTGAATAGAGCTAGAGAAGGAGCCCATTGCACTGTCTCAGGTAGTTTGTTCCAGGCATATGGAGCAGCAAGGTGGAATGAATGAAGTCTGGATTTGGCAGTGGCAGAGAGAGGCACAGATAGAAGGGCTCTGCCAGAGAAGCGGAGTTTCCGAGGAGGAGTGTAGAGTGCTCGGCTGCATTGCTTGATCGTCTCAAATGCCTGATCGAAGGCCACATATTTAACTGAGCCGAAGTTTATGTCTAGAAAGTCATTCACTGACCACCCTTCAGGAAAGAACAAGCGGTGACTCAGGCAAAATTCTCCTGGTTCCTTCTTTGGGACTAACCCAAGTGGAAGCATTTTGAAGTTGCTGAAGGGCTTTTCTTTGAAAGGGCCAGCCATCCTTTCCAGAGCATGCTCTTTCTCTGTCTTCCCCTCTACCACTTCTGGGTTATCTAGTGCTGACTAAATTTCATACTTCCATTTCACCCTGTGGGTGACGGCCCCCCTCCCTCCCCTTTTATGTCAAACCGCTTTGACCCGGTGAAAAGCGGGATATAAATACAGTTTAAATAAATAAATAAAAGGGATGACAAAACTGCTGAAACCTTCCTTCAGCCATTCTGCCTCTTTGGCCTTATATCCCTCTAAATTATTTGCTAACTGTTCTACTGTGATGAATGATGGGGCCACTGTCTCTCTCTATCATTCGGGCCTTTCAAATCTTTTTTCTCTGGTTGCTTCCCATTTTGAGGCACCTGAAGTGTGGGTGGTGTCCTGCACATGTGCTGCAGGCATGTTTGAAATTGCATTTATTTATTTATTTTATTTATTTGGACAGTTTTCCATACCGCCCCTTCCAGAGATCAGGGGTGGTTTACATAGAACACAAGAAGTTACATAGAACCAAGTATAACTATATTGCATTGATTTTGAAACTTGCAGTATCAGTTATTAAATAGCCTACATGCACCATTTTTGCCTTGCTGTGTAGTTATTTACACTCTGATGCCTGTCTATGCTTCTTCTTAATCCCTAGCTCACCCTCATACCCTCCTACTTGTTTCCCATAGTGGGAGCCTACCCCAGCCGTGTTCTTCCTATGTTTTGTCATAGTGACAATCCAACGATCTATATCCTTCCTGTCCTGACTTAGGTTATTATTGCTTGCCATATTCCTCTGGAATTTTCATCATAATCCAGCCATGCTGTGCCCCTGTATATTTTGAATGCTTCACAGATGGAATCTTGATACTTGAAAAATTCCCTGCATTTCTTGGGTGTTTTCTCATCTATTATCCTTGCTAAATATCCTGAATGCTGTACACCAGTTGGCAATGCTTTTGTTCACCAGTTCCAGACTCCTGTCATTTGCCTTGGCAACCTGCGCACTCACATGGTTTCTTAGATTCTCTTTCCAACAATGAAAGGAAAAGATTCACACTTAAAGGCATATGACTATCTATTGCGCTGGTGGTGACGATATATTCAGCAGGTTTTGCTACATTCGGCTGGTTCGGGGTTGCTACTGAACTTGTCTCTTTTTTGTTGTTGTGTCCTTTATACTCCCTTGTTACTTGGCTCTTGCCACCCCCTTGTCCTCCTGTAGGCCACCCTCGTCTGTCTTTGTCCTGCAACAGCACCTTTAGCCTACACAAGATTTATTCTTTAAACACAGTACATCCCCAAGGTTTGAACCGACAGATCAATTGGTTGAACTTGTTTTGAGTTTGTCCAATGGGAGGAGGGCTTCCACGATGATGTGGGGAAAACCCTCTTTTCCGTTGGCATTTCTAATGAATGACATTACTGTGGTACAGCAAATAAATAAGCGAGCAGTTTCTCAAATACTAGCCTCCTTAGCAGTTATGTTTGATTGTTTGGAGGAACTGATCGAGCTTTCCCATTGCATCTGAAGCAGAGTCGGTAGTGGACGCGAAATGTGCACGTTGTGCTTGTGGGAGCTCCTTGTTTGGAACAAAAAAATAGTTGAATTTCTGCCACACGAAGGACTGATAAGATGAGTGAATTTACTTTTGCTAATGATTGTAGAACCTTAACATGATTAAAATGGACATGACTAGCTTTCGAGATTGAGCATTGCTCCTCTTCTGATGGCATGCCTGACTAAGAAATACATTTTGGGTATTCTGCATTATTAGGGTGATTGGTGGCATTTTTGATTTGATATTTATCACCTTTGGTGGGGGATTTTGTTTTGTACAGTCTAGTTAAGACCGACAATACAACAACTGAGGACAAAAATACATCTAGGGGTAAGGTAAGGAAACACATAGGAGAATAAGCGGATCAGGATTCAAATGCAGCCTCAAAGAGGTGAGTTTTCCATCTGGATTTTAAAAAGGGCCAGCGATGAGGCCTGACATAGAGACTCAGGTAGTTTGTTCCAGGCATAAGGAGCAGCAAGGTGAAAGGATCAAAGTCTGGAGTTGGCAGTGGAAGAGAAGGACACAGACAGAAGCGACCCACTAGAAAAGTGGTGTTCCCGAGGAGGGGTGTAGGGAAAGATAAGAGAGAAAAGGCAGTAAGGAGCAGCAGAATGAGCACACGTATAGGTCAGAAGAAGAAGTTTGAATTGGATATGGAAACAGGTAGGGAGCCAATGAAGTGACTTGAGAAGAGGGGTTATATGAGCATATTGAGGCTGACAGAAGATTAGCCACACAGTAGAGTGTTGAACAGATTGAAGGGGAGAGAGATGATTCAGAGGGAGACCAGCAAGGAGGAGACTGCAATAGTCTAGATGGGAGGTGACTAAAGAGCGGATAAGTGTCTTATTAGTGTGTTCAGAAAGGAAGAGGCGAATTTTGCTGATGTTATAAAGAAAGAAACTAGTTTTAGCTATCAGTTCGATGTGTGTGGAGAAGGAGAGTGAGGAGTCAAAAATGACCCCAAGGTTGCGAGCCAAGGAAACAGGGAGTAGTAAAGTGTTATCCACAGAGATTGAGAAAGGAGGAAGGGGGGTGGTGCGTTTATGGGGAAAAATAAGAAGCTCGGTTTTGGCCATGTACAATTTCAAATGGCGGTGAGACATCCATGCAGCAATGTCAAAAAGGCAGGCAGAGATCCGGGCCTGGATTGCTGGAGAGATTTCAGATGTAAAGAGGTAGATCTGAGAGTCATCAGTGTAAAAATGGCACTGAAAACCATGGGAGGAGATGAGTGCACCAAAGGACTGGGTATAGAGAGAGAAACAGAGAGGTCCCAATACAGACCCTTGGGGTACACCAACTGAGAGTGAGATAGCAGTAGAGGAGGATCCAACAGAACAAACACTGAAAGTATGATGTCTCGACCTGCCAGCTCTCCCAGCCAAAGTCTTGTATCTCCAGCAAATCCTCACCCAGGAAGATGTGTTTATGCTGGGATAGCTGCATTTTTTGTGCTGCAAAGATTTATCTGGGACACTTGCTACTTATCTGTGGCTCATCCTGTCTTCAGGCTTGCCTTCTGCGCCCCCTTCTGCTGCCCCCTCCACTCCTTGCCACTTATATTTCCCTTCCCTGGCCTCCCAGTGTGCTGCCTCCAGACCTAATGGTAAATTGTTCTTTTCCCACTGGCAGAAGTTTTGAATTGCCACCCCCCCCCCTTCCCTTGCCCAAGCTTCAACTATGTTAAGCTGGCCCAGACCAAAGTGGCCAAGCCTCCTCCAAAGGTGCCATGAAGAATTGAAGAAAGGGATCTTTCTTTGCTGGGAGGAAGTCAATAGCCAATGCAAAATGAATCACCGAGTCCAAACACTAAGCAACGAAGAGGCCCGCAGGCTGTACTGCATCCAAGGTGAAAATCCATTTTAGTTCAAGTCTAGTTAACTTATGCAGCCTGTCACCATTCATGAAAACACTCACCATGTCACAAACCATGTCACTCACCATGACACAAACCATTGCATATCCTCCCAGCGATGGCTCATTTGAAGGCAATGCTGAACCATTGGTGCAGTGAGCGTCTTCGTGGTCAAACGTGACTATGCTCTAGTAAACAGATCCTGACTTTGTAACATGTCCTCCCAACATATATTTTCTTGCATGGGCATAACACCACATACACCACCCAGGACGACTGACAGTCAGTGGAAGATTTCAAAAATAAACTTTTTGAGACTGAGGGTCACACCATTCAGTGATATGCAAAGAAAGTGAACACATTGAGCAGTGATTACATGGTTGATGTATACCCCTTTACTACCCGTTTGCTAGAGCATAAGTCACATTTGACCACGAAGTTGCTCACTGCACCAGTGGTTCATCATTGCCTTCAAATGGGCCATCGCTGGGAGGATATGCAATGGTTTATGATTGATATGGTGACAGGCTGCATAAGTTAACTAGACTTGAACTAAAATGGATTTTCACCTTGAATGCAGTGCAGCCTGTGGGCCTCGATAATTCAATGGACTGGATGACAGCCGAGTGATTCCATTGGCTTTTGGAGGACCTATCAGTGATTTGGATTCTGGTCTCGCGATACCATTGGCTATGGACTTTTTATGGGCATTACCGCTGCTTTTAAAAGATTGATGAAGGAGGCTGTTTCTTCATTCTAAGGAATTTTCAAGAAGCTGGCACTTTCCTGTCCTGTTGCAACCTGGATTGAAGTGACGGGCGAAACTCGAGTCGATGCTTGTCCAGTTTGCTAGATATCTAGCCTTTGAAGAGAGGGAATTATAGCCCTCTAAGAGATATTGCTGCTAAGCTAAGTGTTTTCAAATGCATTTAGAAAATTGTAAAACACATTTTGGCCTATGAATGATATTTGAGGAAAGCGGGTGTTGTTGGCTTGTGGCTTACTGCCCATTTGGCTAACATGTTTCTTTCACCCCCTCCTGTCTGAGGCCTTTAAATAATATTGGCAGATTTCTCTAGTTGGCTGTCTTATATGCGTTCAGGTATTGTGGAAATTTGATCATCACCTCCCCTTCATTGCTTAGTGTTTGGACTCAGTGACTCTTTTTGCATTGGTTGCTTGAGTGAGTGAGAGTCCCAGAGGATTTATTTCATGTTTTTGTAGCTTTATGGGAGGAAGGCAGTAGCAGAGTTTGAGCAATTCTCACCTTATGGCCAAGAATCTAAAACAACAATATGAGAGATAAGCTATACTTTGCAAGAGCCAGGAAATGCCATTATCTCCTGGAAACATATGCAAACCTAAATGGAAGTCAGTACATTCTCCTTGGACAAGCAGGATGAGTCAGCCACACGTGGGTGATGTCATCCAACAATGCCGGGACAGAGGTTGCTCTCCCATTGCTCAGAAGAAACTTTTAAAAAGGTCCCTCTGAGCATGTGCCAGCCTCCCCCACAGCAAAGCCTTCCAGCTTCAAACTGTTTTATCTGCCCAGCCATGTGGACAGATCTTCCTGCTCTCCTATTTTTGTTTTATTTATTTTGTTTATTGCTTTGGCTTTTTCCCCCTCCTTAGCTCCATTTCTTTCTTCTTAGATCTGCAGGAGTGTTTGGGGGGGGGGGTCTCATTGCCTAGACTTCCCTGCTCCGCTTCTATCCACAATAGTCGGACAATGGCAGGCAGATCCTAATACCAGGATCCCTCTTCATGTTTCCCCCGTGAAGGGGTAACTCTGGCTCGAGAGATCCCCCTTCTGCTGCTTGGAACTGGCACCTCGGGCCAAGGATAATGGAGCCTGCATGGAATAGAGCCCTGACTTTCTACCAGAGATATGTTCCTATAAGTGGCCAGCACAAGGACTTGACTTCACCTCCTTCCCTTCAAGGAAACAGCTTACACAAGATTCACAATACTTGAATGAGAGATATCTTATCTACTCTATTGCGGGGGCCAGCAGGAATCCTCCCCAGAGCTTATCTCAACCTCTCCTTTAGCCTGCGCTGAATCCTCAATTTACTGCAGGTGTTGATGGAGACCCAGTGCCACATCTAAACATGCCTTGTCCATGGGAAGACTTGTCCTGGCATACTATGATCTTCTCATGGAAAGGTGTGAGCTAAATACCACTATTTCTACCATGGTATCACACTGAATCTCAGAGCCTGCTTTGAAGAGCTGTCAGTTGTATAGCGGCCTTGTGATCCGGTCTTGCTGGTGCTGAGCTCTTCCTTGTGTAGGGGCCTACCAATCAGTTTGCTATAACTTCAGCAAAAGGGTTAATAGAGAAATTGTGTGAATAAGTTCAGCTGTTATCTTTGACCTTCAAGGACAGATTCAGACAGCGAAGACCATAGTGCAATGAAGAAAGCAGGAATGCAGGGGAGGCGATCATAACTGAAATGCAACACATTAGGTGGCAGGATGCAAGTTAATTAAAAAGAAAGAAACATTTTGCAGAAATGATACAGACATGATGTCTGGGAAGAAAAACTACAAAGGAGTTAGTGAAGAAATATAGAGATAACTATATATGTGTGTTTGCATGTGTACGTGCTGGAAGGCCTCTAAAGGAACTAAGAGAAAAACTGTATGGAAGGGAGTTAGTACCGTAGGAAAAGATCATGGAGGTGGGCTGTACTGGCCTCTCTCTTTCTTGTTAGGTAAGCTTGCTAGGTACAATTAGGTATTATACTTACATCTCTATAATAAAGATTTCTTATTGAGCTCTGCAGTAATTTGTTTGGTATGCTTATTAACATATTTATGTGTGCCTGAGGGGGGAGGGGAGGGTATAGCGAGGGAAGGGTATCCTGGGTAATTCCCCAACACTTCAGAGTCACTAGGTGTCGCCCCGAACCTGAGCGGAAGGTAACCACTAACAGTCGCACTGCTGCACGTTCTCTCTTGGCACTGTGCTCTTAATTCCTGGTGCAGTAGCCTGCAGATGCCAGCCTCTTGGGTTGCAAGTACAAGGGAAGATAGGCTCCTCTTCTTCTTTTACTGCAGACTGTTAGCATGGGAATCCCAAGACCAACATACACAAAACAATTTCCTTCCAAAGAAGGAAAAAATAATATACAAAAGAAAAAATCCTTCCCCACTAACCAAAATATAAGAAACATCATAAGAACATAAGAAACGCCATACTGGTTCAGCTCAAGGTCCATCAAGCCCACTATCCTGTTTGCAACTGTGGCCAATCCAGGTCACAAGCACCAGGCAGGTACATATACGAACATAAGATATGCCATACTGGGTCAGACCAAGGTCCATAAAGCACAGTATCCTGTTTCCAACAGTGGCCAATCTAGGTCATAAGTACCTAGCAGTTTCCCCAAAAGACACAGGTTCCACAATGCTTGTATTAGGTCAAGCAGTGATATCCCAGATCCCCTTTAATAATGGCTTATGGAACTTTCCTCCAGGAACTTGTCCAAACCTTTTTTAAACCCAGCTACACTAACAACTTTTACTATATCCTCCGGTAGAAAATTCCAGAATTTGATTACACGTTGAGTGAAAAAATATTTTCTCTTATTAATCTTAAATATGTTACACTGTAGCTTCATTGCATGTCCCCTAGTCTTTCTATATTTTGATACCGTACACAATCAATCTACGTTTACCCGTTCCATTCCATTCAATAATTTATAAACCTCTATTATATCTCCCCTCAGCCATCTCTTTTCCAGGTTAAGAGTCCTAAACTTTTTTAGGCTCTCATCATAGGAGTATCCTTCCATCCCCTTTATCATTTTGGTGGTTCTTCTCTGTACCTTTTCTAATAATGCTATATCATTTTAAGATATGGCGACAAGAAATGCACACAATGTTCAAGGTGCGGTCGCACCATGGAGCGATACAGAGGCATTATAATATCCTTTGTTTTATTCTCCATTCCTTTCCTTATGATTCCTAGCATTCTATTTACTTTCTTGGCCGCCATTGCACACTGGGCGGAGGGTTTCAACATGTTATACATGATGATACCCAAATCTTTTTCCTGGATGGTGGTTCCTAATGTGGAACATTGCTTTGTGTAACCATAGTTTGGGATGTTCTTTCCTAGGTGCATAACTTTGCATTTGTCTACATTAAATTTCATCTGCCATTTGAACATCCAGTCTTTATCAAAGTCCCCTTGCAATTTTTCACAATCCTCATGGGTTTTAACAACTTTAAATAGTTTGGTCTCATCTGCAAATTTGATTACCTCACTCGTTATTCCCATTTCCAGGTTATTTACGAATATAGTAAAAAGCAGCGGATCCAGCACAGATCCCTAAGATACTCCACTGTTCACCTTTCTCCAATGAGAAAATTGGCCATTTAGCCCTACTCTCTTTCAATCTTTTAATCCGTTCCTGATCCACAACAGTACACTGCCTCCTATCCCATGACTTTTTAATTTCGCCAAGAGTCTCTCATGAGGGATCTTGTCAAAGGCTTTCTGAAAATCCAGATACACCATATCAACCAGTTCACCTTTATCTACCTGTTTATTTTCACTTTGAAAAAAATATATCAGATTAGTAAAACAAGTCTTTCCTTGGCTAAATCCATGTTGGTTTTCTCCCATTAAACCATTACTATCTACATGTTCGGTAAATTTATTCTTTATAATGATTTCTACCATTTTGTCTGGTACTGACATTAGGTTCCTGGTCTATAGTTTCCCGGATTACCCCTGGAACCTTTTTAAAAATTGGCGTTACATTGGCCATTCCCCAATCTTCTGGTACTACAGATGATTTTAATGATAGTTCACAGATTACTAATAGTAGGTCTGCTATCTCATCTTTCAGTTCTTTCAGTACCCTCAGATGTAAACCATCCGGTCAAGATAATTTGTTACTCTTCAGTTTATCAAATAATTATAATGCATCTTTCTAGTTTATTGATATTTCTTTCAATTCTTTCGATACATCACCTTTAAGTACCATTTCAGGCATAGGTAACTTCCCTACATCTTCTTCAGTAAAGACCAAAGCAAAGAATTCATTCAGTTTCTTCACTATGGTCTTGGTCCTCCCTTAGCGCCCTTTTACCCCTATATCATCTAATGGTCCAACTCTCTCACAGGTTTTCTGCTAAGAATGTACATGAAAATAGTTTTATTGTGTGTTTTTGCTTCTACTGTAATCTTTTTTTCCAATTCTCTCTTTGCTTGCCTTATCAATGCCTTGCATCTAACTTGCCAGTACTTAAGTTGTTAACCATTTTCATCATTTGGCTCCTTTTTCCATTTCCTGAAATATGCTTTTTTGGCTACAACCTCCTCTCTGACCTCACCTTTAAACCATGCTGTCAGTTTTTTGGCCTTCCTTCCACTTTTCTTAAAGCGTGGAATACAGCTGGTCTGGGCTTCCAAGATAGTATTTTTTAACGATGCCCATGCTTGATGTAAATCTTTAACCTTTTCAGCTTCTCCTTTTAGTTTTTTCTTAGCTATTTTCCTCATTTTATCAAAAGGTAGTACTATGGATTTCCTTTCTGTCCTTTTCCATTTATTAAATCAAATGCGATCATGCTATGATTACTATTGCCAAATGGCCCCAACAACCTTATCTCTTGCACCAGATCCTGTGTTCCATTATGGCTAGGTCCAAAATAGCTTCCCCTCTTGTCAGTTCATGAAGCAGCTGCTCCAAGAAGCAGTCATTTATTTCATCTAGAAACTCTATCTCCCTAGCATGTCCTGCTGTAACACTGACACAGTCTATACTGAGATAATTGAAATCACCCATTTATTACCATGTTGTAAGCTTTGTTAGCTTCCCTGATTTCTTTTAGCATTTCATCATCCATCTGTTGATTCTGGCTAGGCGGTCAGTAGTACATCCCCAATGCCATCGCCTTCCCCTTTTTACATAAGATTTCTATCCATAGAGATTCTATAGTGTATTTTATTTCCTGTATAACTTTTATCCTGTGTGATTCAATGCCCTCTCTAACAGAGTGCAACCCCTCCACCAATTTGATCTATCCTATCATTGCCATATAGTTTGGACCCAGATATCACAGTGTCCCATTGGTTGGCCTTCTTCCACCAGGTTTCTGAGATGCCAATCATATCTAATCTTACATTTAGCGTAGTTACTCACCTGTAACAGGTGTTCTCCAGGGACAAAAGGAATCAGTCCTCACATATGGGTGACGTCGGCACCAACGGAGCCCACACAGAGAATTCTCCAGCTTTCAAAGAAAGCATTTCGGAATGCCATCATGCATACATGGTCCCCTTCCCACCCAAGGGTGCTATTTACTCAGTCAGGTTCCATACTTAGAGCCCTACCAAGAAGATAGCAAAAATGGACAGCAACTCCAAGGGGAGGAGGGAGGGTTGTGAGGATTGATTCCTGCTGTTCCTGGAGAACACCTGTTACAGGTGAGTAACTACACTTTCTCCAGGAACAAGCAGGAAATCGGTCACTGGCTACAACTGAGGGTACATGGGCTTATCACTGTGTTGCCCACAAACAAACCACTGAGAGGTTAGGTCTCATTGGAATATCAGAGACATGGTGGAAGGAGGACAACCAGTGGGACACTGTGATACCTGGGTACAAACTATATCGTAATGATAGAGCTGATCAAATTGGTGGAGCGGTTGCGCTGTATGTTAGAGAGGGCATTGAGTCACAAAGGATTAAAGTTTTGCAGGAAACAAAATTTGCTGTAGAATCTCTATGGATTGAAATTCCATGTAAAAAGGCGAAGGCGATGGCAGTGGGGGTGTACTATCGACCACCTGGCCAGAATGAACAAATGGATGATGAAATGCTCAAAGAAATCAAGGAAGCTAACAAACATTACAGTGCAGTAATAATAAAGGGTGATTTCAATTACCCCAGTATTGACTGGGTCAGTGTCACGGCAGGACATGCTAGGGAGATAAAGTTCCTAAATAAAATGACTGCTTTTTGGAGCAGCTGGTTCATGAACCGATCAGAGGGGAAGCCATATTAGACCTAGTCCTTAGTGGAACACCAGATCTAGTGCAAGAGATAAGGGTGTTGGGGCCACTTGGCAATAGGCCACTTGGCAATTCCTTGGCAATAGGCCACTTGGCAATTCCTGCACTCCGGCCCCTGCAAGAAGCTCTCCCAGTCGGGGATAGAGCAGGCCGGAGCACCACAACCACCCACGTGAGCGCCAGGCCCAATCGCAGCGGCATCCCGGCACCTTTAAAACCGGCGCCGATCGGGCGCGCGGCCTCTATTCCTGCACTCCGGCCCCTGCAAGAAGCTCTCCCAGTCGGGGATAGAGCGGGCCGGAGCACCACAACCACCCACGTGAGCGCCAGGCCCAATCGCAGCGGCATCCCGGCACCTTTAAAACCGGCGCCGATCGGGCGCGCGGCCTCTATTCCTGCACTCCGGCCCCTGCAAGAAGCTCTCCCAGTCGGGGATAGAGCGGGCCGGAGCACCACAACCACCCACGTGAGCGCCAGGCCCAATCGCAGCGGCATCCCGGCACCTTTAAAACCGGCGCCGATCGGGCGCGCGGCCTCTATTCCTGCACTCCGGCCCCTGCAAGAAGCTCTCCCAGTCGGGGATAGAGCGGGCCGGAGCACCACAACCACCCACGTGAGCGCCAGGCCCAATCGCAGCGGCATCCCGGCACCTTTAAAACCGGCGCCGATCGGGCGCGCCCGCGCCTGGCGGGCCCGCGCCTGAGGGCCCTTTGGCGTGGCCCTTAGGCGGGGCACGACAGGCACCACAGCCCACATGCTCAGTGACTTAAAAGTTCCTACTTTCTCTCACTACCTCAAGTAAGAATACATAGCCCTCTGTATATAATGCTAATTTAGCCTTTATCTCTGAAACGTCCATGTAACTATATTTTTCTGAATAACCATTCCTAAATACTATATTTACTGCCAATTAGCCTTATCTCTGAATTACTGTTTACTACTGAATCTACTGCTAAATAGTGTGTATACTGCTGAAAATGTGTATTATACTGAACAACTGCTAAATATTGTGTATTCTGCTGAACAACCATCTCTCCAAATAGTATATATACCTCTAATGAGCCTTATCTCTGAAACCTCTCGTGTAATTGTATAATGGTGAATAACCACCTCTCATAAATCTCACACCTTAGTTAGATCCCACTGATCAGCCTTGTCTCCAAACCTAGTTCAGAGATAGATATAGATCTGAATTCTCTCATACACCTCTGCATACTGCTGAAGAGCAATATTCCAAAATACTCTCTTATTAATATTCTTGACTCCATTTATTCACACTTTGCCTGCCTCACCCAAGAATAGTACACAATTTCCAGCTGCTCTCACCCTCCCCTTCTCACACACCCAAATAGTGCAAAATAGTGTACAATCCCCCCCTGAGTACTCCCAATAGTCAGTGACACTCACCAAAGCTGTAGAGACTCACCACCATTGTCTTAACATCAAATCTAACACCAGCTCTACAACACTCTAAAATAACACGGAAATGGCCCCTCCTATCACAGTCATGATGAGCTGCCTCCTTATCTTCTCTTGGCTGATTGTCGAGTCCTTTGCCCTACTCCACGCTACCAACCAAATCCCAATCCTCCAACACCATGCCAGAACGTGGACAAAATACTCTTATCCTCACCATTTAAAGAACAATCACACACGTCAATCATATTTATTACACATAGCCCTCCAACATTCCAAACAAACGAAACCAGAGAAACCCACTCTCCTTCTTAACTGCGCCCTTATAAATGCAAGATCAATTCGTAAGAAATGGCCAGTTATAACCGACTTAATTGCTTCCCACGACCTGGATATTCTTTTGGTAACTGAAACTTGGTTATCTGACGCAGATAATGTAATCCTCAACCAACTACTACCCAACAACTTTACAGTCCACTCCCGTCATAGAGAAGCCAAAAGAGGAGGAGGGACCCTTATTTTGACCAAAACCGATCTGCATTTTCATACAACAGACTCCTCCAGCACCAATAACCTTGATTTTTTATCCATTGCAAATGACCATTGCTCCGTCAACCTCTTATATAGAGCACCCTCATCCTCAACTGATGATCTCTGCAACATCCTCGACATAGCAGCCAACACTCGCAACCCCAACCTATCAAATTGGATACTAGGAGACTTCAACCTCCCATCTCTTCTCTCCAGTCATGCCACCACCCTTCTAGAAGCAATCAATGACCTGGGCTACAGACAAATCATCACTGAACCCACCCATAATAAAGGGAACATACTTGACATGATCTTTGTCCCCCTGTCAGTACAAGAACCAAATGAAGAACTTGTGACATCTCTCACCTCTGTACCATGGTCAGATCACAAACTGATCAATTTTATCATACCTATCAACAACAGCTCAATAAACAACAATGAATCACCAGGCAACCCAACAAACACTTCTTCTCGAAACTTCAAAGCCTTCAATAAAGATATCATAATGCCAGAAATGCTTCCGCTACTCAACAATGCAACTCTCAACCTTGACAATTTAATCTCCGCATGGAACAAGTCTCTTAGTTCCATTGCGCAAAAACCTACCAAGAACAATATCACAAAGAAAGTAAAACACTCCCCATGGTTCTCTCCTGAACTGCAGGTCTCCCGGTCACACTTACGGAAACTAGAGAAAAGATGGAGGCGGTCCCACTCCACTGAAGACCACTCAGCATACAAAACTCACCTTGCAATCCACAGAGAAGCTATCCTAACTAACATGAAACAATACCATACCGACACTCTCAAGAGATCTCTAAACAAACCACATGACCTTTTTGAACTAGTCAAATCATTCACTAAGGAACCATCCCCATGTACCCCTGAAGTGATCCACCCACAAGAGTATGCCAACTATTTACAATCCAAGCTACTTCAAACGGATAAAATTACCACATTCACAGCACAAGACACCCCTAGTCCAACTTCCCTTTCTAAGTTCTCCACACCATCCAAGAAACTTGTGGAAGATACTATTGCTGCCCTCAATACCACAACTGCTCAAACCGACCCCTGCCCCGCATATTGGATTAAAAATTTACGGACAGAACTAAGCCCACTTATCACAAAAATGATGAACTTATCATTCACAACTGGATCCTTCCCTGCAGCACTCAAGCAAACATCAATCAGACCTCTCTTGAAGAACCCTAAACTTGACCCAAGCAAAGTTGAATCCTACAGACCCATAGCCAGCATACCTCTCTTAGCCAAAATAATCGAAAAGGAAGCACAAAGGCAACTTCAAGACCACATAGATTCAGCTTCCCCACTAGACCATCGTCAACATGGATTCAGGGAATACCACGGCGTCGAAACACTACTTACCTCCCTCTTTAATAAAATCATCACAGGCATCGACAACATCCGACAAGGTTTCGCACTCATCTTCATAGACATCGCGGCAGCCTTTGACTCTGTACACCATGGTCTCCTTGTCGAACGACTAAAAGAAAAGGGCATAAATGGCATCGCCCTCGACTGGTGCAGGTCATACCTTGAAGACAGATGGCAACATGTAAAATCAGGAGCAGGATCTTCCGAACCCTTCCATCAACGACAGGGCGTCCCACAAGGATCTTCCCTATCCTCCCTTTTATTTAATATTTACATGCAACCCATTTTCAACATAATCGGGTCTTTCAAGGTCGACTGTCTAATTTACGCCGATGACATCCTCCTCTTCATGCCATTCTACACAGAGCAAATGGACCTTTCGCCACTGATTGAATGTTTTAACGCAGTTTCCGAATGGCTTCTGTCCCAAAATCTTAGGATACAGCACAAAAAGACTGAGGTGCTATTTATCACCAGAGACCAGAGTTTCCGCCCTCCACCTCATTTAAAGACCAATGAGGCTGAGCTCCAAACCAAATCAACAATTCGGTACTTAGGAGTCACCCTTGATCAGCGTTTAGATATGAAAACCCATATATCCAACATAGTCAGAGCCATATATTTCAAAATCCGGTCCCTTAGACACTTGCAATCCCTTCTGAACCCCGAAGACTTCCGGACAGTATACCAATCCCTGATCTTACCACACTTTGACTTCGCCAACGCTATTCTTCAAGGTCTCCCTCAATCAACACTCAACCCGTTGCAACTTGCCATGAATGCCGCAGCTAGAGTCTTAGTGGGAGCAGCAAGATGTGACCATATAACACCCATCCTAATACAGCTACACTGGCTCCCCATTCAAGGAAGGCTCATATTCAAATCTTTGCTGCTCACTTTCAAATCCATCCATGGCATCACCTCCCCTTCATTAACTAATATCATCCAACTCACTCCTCCCAACAGAACAAGGAGATCCCTATCCACAAATGCACTATTAATCCCAAAGGCTTCAACAAAGTACACTATCGCAACATCTAACAGGGCTTTCAGTATCTATGCCCCAAAATGTTGGAACGCATTACCACCAGGCATCCGTACAATTACTGACTTAACACAATTCAGAAAGGCTCTCAAATTCCATTTATTTACACAGTACTACCAGATTAACCTATCCCCTACCTAACTGCCCCCCCTCACCTCCCAGATAACATCTCAACCCTACTGTACACATGTAACACCCTAAATCCTCAGCAATCAATCTCATTGTACATATGTAATTAGTTAGTTCAGTTTACATCCCCATGTTATCCAAGTTGTTATTCCTGTTCTCTGTAAAGCAAAACATGTTACCCAAGTTGTTACTCCTGTTCTATGTGAAGCCAAACAGTTTGTTATGGTCATTTTGTTATATGTAAACCGCGCTGACAATAGTGCGGTATATAAGAAATTGTAATAAATAAATAAATAAATAAATAGTGATCATAGCATGATCGCCTTTGATTTAATTAGTGGAGGAGGGATAGTAAGGAAATCCACAGTACTACCTTTTAACTTTCGAAAGGGAGACTATGATAAAATGAGGAAAACAGTAAAGAAAAAAACTAAAAGGAGCAGTTGCAAAGGTTAAAGACTTACATCAAGCTTGGGTGTTGTTGAAAAATACTATCTTGGAAGCCCAGACCAGCTGTATTCCACGCTTTAAGAAAAGTGGAAGGAAGTCCAAAAAACTGCCAGCATGGTTTAAAGGTGAGGTCAGAGAGGCTGTTGTTGCCAAAAAAGAATCTTTCAGGAAATGGAAAAAAGAGCCAAACAACGAAACCTGGAAACAGCACAAGCACTGGCAAATCAAATGCAAGGCATTGATAAGGCAGGCAAAGGGAGAATTTGAGAAGAAGCTTGCTGCGGAAGCAAAGACACGAAATAAAGACTTTTTCAAGTACATTCATAGCAAACAACCTGTGAGAGAGTCAGTTGGTCCATTAGATGATAGAGGGGTTAAAGGGGCACTAAGAGGCGACAAGACGATAGCGGAGAGACTGAATGAATTCTTTGCTTCGGTCTTTATTGAGGAAGATGCAGGGATGTTACCCATGACTGAAGTGGTATTTAAAGGTGCGGAAGAATTGAAGAAAATATCGATACATCGGGAAGATGTATTACAACTATTAGATAAACTGAAAAGTAGCAAATCACCTGGGCCTGATGGTATACATCCAAGGGTGTTGAAAGAACTGAAATATGAGATTGCAGACCTCCTATTAGTAATCTGTGAACTATAATTAAAATCATCTCTAATACCTGAAGATTGGAGGATCGCCAATGTAACACCAATTTGTAAAAAGGGTTCAGGGATGATCAGGGAAACTACAGACCGGTGAGCCTGACATCAGTACCGGGAAAAATGGTAGAAACCATCATAAAGAATAAAATTACTCAGCATGTAGATAGTCAAGGCCTAATGGGAGACAGCCAACATGGCTTTAGACAAGGAAGATCTTGTCTTACTAATCTGTTATGTTTTTTTGAAGGTGTGAATAAATAGGTAGACAAAGGTGAGTCGGTTGATATAGTGTATCTGGAATTTCAGAAAGCCTCTGACAAGGTCCCTCATCAGAGACTTTTGGCAAAACTAAAGAGTCATGGGATAGGAGGCAGTGTACTATTGTGGATCAGGAACTGGTTAAAAGATAGAAAGCAGAGGGTAGGGCTAAATGGCCAATTTTCCCAATGGAGAAAGGTGAATAGTGGTGTACCCCAGGGATCTGTGCTGGGTCCGTGCTTTTTGACATATTCATAAATGACCTGGAAAGTGGAATAACGAGTGAGGTTATCAAATTTGCAAATGACACAAAACTATTTAAAGTTGTTAAAGCCCAAGAGGATTGTGGAAAATTGCAAGAGGATCTTAATAAATTGGAAGACTGAGCATCAAAATGGCAGATGAAATTTAACGGGGACAAGTGCAAAGTTATGCACCTAGGGAAGAACAACCCAAACTATGGTTAGACGATGCAAGGTTCCGCATTAGGAACCACCACTCAGGAAAAAGATTTAGGCGTCATTGTGGATAACATGTTAAAACCCTTGGCCCAGTGTGCAGCGGCGGTCAAGAGAGCAAATAGAACGCTAGGTATCATAAGGAAAGGAATGGAAAATAAAACAAAAGATATTATAATGCCTCTATATCGTTCCATGGTGAGATCGCACCTTGAATATTGTTTGCAATTCTGGTCGCCGTACCAAAATGGTAAAGGGGATGGAAGGATACTCCTATGAAGAAAGGCTAAAAAGGTTAGGGCTCTTTAATCTGGAAAAGAGACGGCTGAGGGGAGATATGACAGAAGTCTATAAATTAATGAACGGAGTGGAACGGGTAAACGTAGATCGATTGTTTACGTTATCAGAATATAGAAAGACTAGGGGACATGCAATGAAGCTACAGGATAAACTATTTAAGACTAATAAAAGAAAATATTTTTTCATTCAACGTGTAATCAAACTCTGGAATTTGTTACCGGAGGATGTGGTAAAGGCTGTTAGTGTTGCTGGGCTTTTTAAAAGGTTTGGACAAGTTCCTGGAGGAAAGGTCCATAAACCATTATTAAGAAGGGTACCCAGGATATCAATGCTTGACTCAGTACAAGCATTGTGGAACCTGTGTCTTTTGGGGAAACTGCTAGGTACTGTGGTGACGAATCTGCTCCAGAGCCCGGGGAAATAGAAAAAACACAAACCTTTACCTCCAGGCAGAAAGAAAGTGCAGGGAGCCGTGACTTTAAAAGTTCAGCTGGAGAGAAAAAAAACATATCTAAAGTGGCTGTCCTAAGGCCACACCCCAACACTAAGGGAGGTAATGAGAGACAGCTGAGGGAGGAGTGGAAAGGTGCAGGGCATCCCCACTCATTTAAGCCCCAGAGAACAGGAAGTGAGAGGGACGGAAGGGGGAACGGAAGAGAAATCAGGAGCAAGCACAACCAAGAGAACAGCAGAGAAACAGAAGTGGAAGAAATCCTGAAGGAAACAGAAAGAAAGGATTCTAGCAGAGAGCCCAGAGAAAGGTACTCTAATGACAGCTTAAGGGAAGACTCTCCTCATAGCCAGCAACAGAGTCTTGAGCAGAGCCAGTGTGGTAGAAAGGCTACAGCTGGTCTAGAAAGCAGGAGGTTTAATCCTGAAGAGACTGCTGTCTATAACCCAGGTACGGGGACTTTCCAGGAGGAGCTGGGTCAAAGAATTTTACCTCGGGGAAGGCTGTTAAAGAGAGCTGTTAAAAGAAAGGAGCTGAATTCTTTAGAAGTTCTAAATAGCTTGCTACGGGATAAGGATTTCCTGTGCCCTGATAACACCCCTGAGCCAAGAGGGAGGTCTCATTGGAAACAGCTTGTTAAGCTGCTGGAAGAAATTAAACCCACACTGTCTCAAGCTGTTTCCAGTCCGGAGACTGCAGACTCTGACTGTGAGTGTATGCAAATAGATGAGGCTGATATTGAATCTGATTTCTCAGAATGTGAGATGGACTGTGCTTTATCTAGGAGGGTAAAGTGAAAACCTATAGATGGTAAACCTGAAGAAAATCCCAGACTTATTATGCTTGAATGTCTGTGGTTAAAACAAGCTTAAGAAGATTTGATATGAAGTTGCTGCTGTGGTTTTAAAATGCATGAGACCGTCAGGACTGCATTCTGAATGTGTCTGGAGCAATTTAAAAAAAACCTGTGATAATCCAAGTAAAAAGGAAAACTTAAAGTATAAGTGTTGCAGTTTAAAGAACACTGTTTTGAAGCTAAAGCTAGCCAAAGACTGTGACGTGATAAATTTGTGACATGAAGAGATATTTACCTTGCTGAGGGAAGCAACGGTAATTAGAGACTCTGGAAAAAGTTTTGTACAGAAGTTATCTTTCTTTTGAGACAAAGTATCTTACCTTATATGATGTGCCAAGCTTCTATGGAAGTTCCTTGAACAAAGGAGGCAAATAAATTTCCTGTGTTGCTTTCAAACCCTCGGCTTAATCATTTATTCACAACTACAACTCAGTGCAAGCAACTACAACTCCCAGAAGACCTAGCTCTGGGAGCTCATATTTATTTATTTATTTAGACAGTTTTGTATACCGCCTTATCCTTCAATCAAAGCGGTCACAACACAATTGGGGGATACATTTAACACGCGGGGATATGAGACACATACACTAATACTTACAGGGAACATGGGCAATGGAGGGTTAAGTGGCTTGCCCAAGACCACAAGGAGCATCTGTGGGACTAGAAACCCAAGTCCTTCCGGCCCAAGGTTGCTGTCCTCTAGTGGGATTTGAACCCCCGACCTTCCGGCCTAAAGTACCTTACCCCAACCACTAGGCTACTCCTCCCTGCATATAAAGAGGACATTGAAAGGGCCCCCTTTCCCTTCTATAGGCAACCGCCTAGGCGGGGCAAGGAGGCCACAGTACGTATGACCTAGATTGGCCACTGTTGGAAACAGGATACTGGGCTTGATGGACCTTGGTCTGACCCAGTATGGCATATCTTATGTTCATTCTTTTCGGTCATCAGACTGTACACTTCAGAGTTGTTGAAAAAATGTTTTGATGAAAAATATTCTTGTGCACAAACCAAAACGGAAGCAATTGTCTATGATGTTTTCAAACCTGACTTTACTGATTCCCTCAATTAGAGGCCTTTCTGAGACAAGTTTTTTTTAACAGTTTTTTTATGATTTGCTCAAACCATAGAAGCATTAAAGTGTGCCCTATTTTAGTAAGGTACTTTCTTCCTGAGAAAGGGGTTCAGGTAAATGTTCTTGATGTCCATGAAGTTAAAGGCGGGGGGAGGAGGAGGAGTTCTCACCAGAGTTTGTCTTACTTTTGCATAAGGCGTTTTGCCTATCAAGTGGCTCCTCGGCCCCAGAACACAGGGCTAAGAGGATGTGCGACGCAAAAGAGCACGAGTCAGGAGCAGTGGCGTCTAAGTGGGCTAGAGGCTTAGAGGAGTGGCAGCAATCACCGCTGTCAGGGGGGGCTGGATGGGGAAGACCTTGACATGGAGTTAGATCTGCAGGAGGAATTGGAAGAAGGAGAGAGCCCAGAACACGAGGATCAGGGCCGAATTGTTTGGGTTTTCCACCGGGAGGAGCTACCAGCGCTCATCTTAATGCTTACGTTTATGCAATTTCTTGATATACCGCCCAGGCTGAAGGCCATCAGGGCGGTTTACAATCACTACAAGCAGGTACTGATATAAGTCCTCATTCCCAAAGGTCTCACATTCTGTTTGTACTTTGGCGACCCTCAAGGCCCTGAATATGCATGCTAACCTCCCGGCAGAGGAAGAGGCGCTATAGGATCCGCTGTTCCAGGGTGTACGGAAATCGCAGAAATTCTTACCAGTACATGGAGTAGTAGGACAGATGATCCAGGATGTGTGGAATATGCCAGAGGTTGGCCTTAAAGGGGTGCAATCCATAACGCCCCTATACCCACTGTCGGAGCAAGAATGAGCTCCTTTGATTGCCCAAACTGGGCGCAGCGGTGTTGGCAGCAGTAGAAGAGGCCTTGACTTGTCTTCTGCAGCAGAGAGCTGTGGAACTGGTTCCGCGAGACCAGTACATTTGCGGTCAATGCTTCATGTATTTCATTTTGTTCAAAAGGAAGGTTCCTTTCGCCCAATTCTCATCTTTGAGGGCATGAACTACGGTATCCAGATACCGCATTTTCACAGTAGTAATGGCGGTAGGAAACAGATTTTTGGTGACTCTCAATCTCACAGAGACGTATCTGCATGTTTCCTTCCATCCAGAACATCAGCAGTTTCTCCACTTTGCGGTGCCAAGGGGCCATTTCCAGTTTCAAGCATTGCCCTTCGGTCTGGCGACCACCCCTGTACCTTCACCAAGGTCATGGTGGTGATGGTGGCAGCTCTCCACAAGGAAGGGGTTCTCGTCCACCCGTACCTAGACGATTGGCTAATCCAGGCGAAGTCCAGGGATGATAGTGAAAAGAGCAACAGCGCGGGTGGTAGAGTTCCTTTAAAGTCTCGGTTGAGGTCAACCTGGCCAAGAGCCAGTTACGGCCGGCCCAGGAGCTAGAGTATTTGAAAGCATGCTTTGATACCTGTGTGGGCAGGAATTTCCTGCCGGTCCGCCAGGTGCAGGAGCTACAACAGTTGATACAGCAGGTGCTGAAGAGAGCAAGACCATCAGCGTGGCATTATCTGCAGGTTCTGGGGACCATGGCAGCCACTCTGGAGCTAGTCCCTTGGGCAAGGGCGCATATGCAATTGCTGTAGAGGGCTCTGCTCCATCGATAGTCCCATCAGAGTCAACCCCTGTCCCAAGTACTCTCCTGCCCACGGAGTGCCAGGAGAGCCCTCAGTTGGTGGCTGCATGTGGAAGGAGTCCCTGGTGTGGGTTCCTCAGATGACCAGCCTGTCAGGTTGGAAAGCCCATAGTGAAGGACGCTTTGTTCAGGGACGAGAGTCTGCAGGAGGCTCTGTGGTCGATCAACAGGCTCTAGATGCGAGCGGTGACCTTGGCACTAGAAGGTTTTGAGCCATGGTTGCAGGGGAATGTGGTCCAAGTCCTCTCAAACAATGTGACCATGATGGCTTACATCAACCAGCAAGGAGGCATGGGCAGTGCAGCCCTGGAGGAGGAGGCCAAAGGTCTGTTCGGATGGGCAACGATTCGTCTCCAGGCATTATCAGCCGCGCACATAGCAGGAGTTGACAGCGTGATGGCAGACTACCTCAGCTGAGTGCGCATAGACCACAGAGAGTGGCAGCTCAATCAGGTGGTGTTCGAGCAAGTGGTCCGCCAATGGGGCACACTGGTCATGGACCTAATGGCAATGTTCGAGTCAGCTAAGTCCTGCCGGTTTTTCAGTAGAAGAAGAGAAGAAGTCCAAGGGCCTGAATGCTCTAATTCAGCAGTGGCTCGAAGAGGGTCTTCTCTGTTTTCCCCCGTGGACACTCATAGGCCGGTTAGTGCAATAGCTAGAGGCGCACCTGGGATCTGCGATTCTGGTGGCACCAGACTGGCCGAGGTGCACGTGGTATGCTGACCTGATTCGGATACTGGCGGATTGACTGTAGTGGCTTCCGGTTCAGAAGGACCTCTTGATGCAGGAGCCGCTTCACTTGCCCCAGGTGGATCAATTCTCACTTACGGCATGGTTCATGAAAGGGCGAGGTTGAAGAAGAGAGGATAGCGAGCTTGCTACAGGCCCAGAGGTGTGGTCTACGAACCTGTCATGCATCTGAGTAGGACGCATCTTTGAATCATGGTGCGGAGAGAGGCAGCCATGCCCTTCCACTGCCTCCGTCCCAGACTTCTTGGCGTTCTTGCAATCCGGTTTTGATAAGGGTCTAGCTGCCAGTTCCTTGAGGATGCAACTGGCGGCGATTTTCCGGTTATCGCAGGAAAGTCCACGGGGTGCTGTTGGGTACACACCCAGACGTGCTGAGCTTTCTAGGGGTCGTGACCCACCTCCGTCTGCCAAAGAGGGCAGTGGTACCGCCTTGGAATCTCAATCTAGTGCTGTCTGGGGAACCCGTTGAGCCATCGAGTCAAGCCTTCCTGCAGGATTTGGCTCTGAAAATGGCATTCCTGGTGGCGAGTTGCTCGGCATGCAGGATTTCGGAGCTTCAGACCCTGTCATGCCAGGAGCCATTCCTTTCCTTCTCCAAGGAGAAAGTGGTCCAGCGCCCAGTACCTTCATTTTTGCCAAGGTGGTGTCAACATTTCATGTAGATCAGGCCGTTTCCTTACCGGCTCTGGCGAGCGCGGATGTGGGTGAGAGCGGGTATGGGCCGTGCCACTCCACAGCTGTGCCACCTGGATGGTAAGAGAGTCCTGTGAAGGTATGTGAAAAGGGCATTGTCCTTTCGGAGATTGGACCGTCTGTTGGTTCTGTTTGGCAGGTCGCGCAAAAGTGAGGCGGCAGCTAAGCCTCCATTTCCAGATGGATCAGTGAGGCAATCACGTCGGCATACATCTTGAAGGGTAGAACAGTGCCGGCGGAGTTGCAGACGCATTCCATGAGGGCTCAGGCAGCCTCATGGGCAGAGTATACTTTAGTTCCGTCGGTGGAGATCTGTTCGATGGCATACTTCTCTAAATATTTTCGCTTCGATGTCCAGGCGGCGGGGGATGCTCGTTTCGGATCGGCAGTGTGGGTCCCTCCCGTTAGTTTAACTGCTCTGATGCATCCCAGAGGTGCGGGACTGGACTGGAGGGACGATAAGGAAAGAGAAATTAGACTTACCTGCTAATTGTTGTTCCTTGAGGAACTCCAGTCCAGTCCCGGAACCCTCCCTGAGTGCTTCTTCTGGTGATCTGTGCACATCCCGGTCCTGAAGCTGGTTCCCTTGGTGGAGGAAGTGGCCAGGAGGAGCCGGGGAGGGGTGTGTAATCAGTGTTTGGGGGAGGGGCGGACCAGAAGAGCTGTCGGTTGCTCACATCTGGCTTGTTGGAGTTGCTCAGGTTCTCAACAGGTAGGCCTCTCCATCCTGGAGTGGGGGATGGGGTATCCTTCCCAGGAGATGGAGGGGGTACTAGTTTATTTAGACGTAGAAGTGTTTGTTGCATGTTTAACTACTTATTTGTTGCTCCTCTGAGTCTGCTTTGTCAATAGGTACTGTGGCTGGTGGGCGGTGCCAGCTGCATATGTACAGTAGTGTCATCAAAAAGATGACAGGCTCAGCCTCGAAGCTGCTGGAAGAGGTAAATTACCCAGAGGTGCGGGACTGGACTGGAGTTCCTCAAGGAACAACAATTAGCAGGTAAGTCTAATTTCTGTTTATAAACCTAGCCTATTGTTTAAAATTTGGGTTAAAATTAAAATTGTAATTATAAACATATTTTTTATTTTCTTAACTTTGAACCTCCGGCTTGATTGAGTGTATCGGATTTGAACTTAGAAAAGATGGTCAGGTTATCTCAGGGCCTTTTTCACAGTCTGTTATCTCTTACCTATGCCTCACCTCCAGAAAGCCCTTTCTCCTAGGACAAGCAGGATGAAGTCATCCACACCAGGTGGCGTCATCCGACGGCGCCGAAGACGGAAGTAGTCTCTCTCTCTAGCCCAGGAGTTTCCCTTCTGGGAGACTGATAATCATCATTGCCCCCTTCTCTCTTGGAAAACTGGGTTCTCAGTTCTTCTCCTGCTGAGAAACTAGCAAGACAAATAGTTCACTTGCTCCAGACAAACCTGTCTGCCTACCTCTGATCCTCTGTCAGTTTCATCTTAGTGCCATCACTGGCCTTCATGATAGCCCAGATCTGCACAACCAAGAAAAAATAGACACCCCCCTCCCCTTCTGCTGCCACTACCATAGCAAGTCATGTGGGCTTCCAGTACAATCCCATCAAATTTGGACCATCTATGCAGAAAAGCTACATACTTGGGATTTAAAAGGAGTCCCTCCTTTTCACCATGCATCCAGACAACATAGGCAATGCACACTCTCTCATCAGGCTCCTAGACCACTCTACTTAAAAGGGAGTCTTGGGCCCTACAGCACATGCCGCCACACCCTATGATTGCCTAAATGACACTGCAAGTTAAGGCTCCACTTTTCTCATGCTGTTTTTACAAATGTGTTGATGTTACCACACTATCTTCACAAGTATTTTACACCCTTTGCGATGCAAATGCTGCTGGTGTTCAAATATGTTCTTGTCCTGAGAGTGACTTCAGGTCCCTTGAAACCTATAAGTTCTGGTAATGTGCTGGACAAATCCCTCGGTCCATCGCCTTTTCAATTTTTCTCCAACCCTCAGTCACCCTCTCATTCTGCTTAAAGCTTCATCCATCCTACCACAGCACCTTACAGGCTATAAGGGGTGGCCTCATACTTTCCCTCTGCTGCCTCTATAGGGCACCCCTTACATCTCTTGTTGTGGAGTCACCCATGTGTAGTTGACTCATCCTGCTTATCCAAGGAGAACTATCCTGACACCGTCAGACATCACCCATGTGTGGCTGACTCATCCTGCTATCCAGGGAGAGCCCCTGTTGCTGGTAAGTAACCTCTCTTTCTCCAGTACAGTGGTCTCTTATCTCTGTGTTACCTATAAATAGGGTCTTCTGTTATCAGTTTAAACTCATTTTTACCTTAATTTCAAACCCATAATACTTTCCATCATTATCTTCTGCAGAAGAGTGACAGTGGGAACATAGATACAGCAGAAAAGGGCAGGAGTAGCATATGCATATATGCTACAGCCATAACCACACATCTATGGCAGTAGAAAGAAGAAAGTCTCTAGCTGAAGACAGTCTGGATTCACAGTCACAGTCCTCATGGAAGCTGCATAGGAGGAGGGAGGCCAAAGTCCGTGCTGGAGCTGCACTGAAGGGGGAAGCAGAGTACCTGCAGAGAAGACAGGCACAGGGAATCAGGTCCTGTAGGGAGAAGGGGAGAAGTGAAGAGGGGAGTCTTGGAGGGGTGAAAAAAAGAGAAAGTGCCGAAGACAGAAAAAGAAGAGGTAAGATACTGAGGGCCACATTTTCTAAACTTTAGCAAACACTATCTGCCACAGTGTCTATATTATTCCTGTGGGTGTGGTTGCAGACAGCGTGCACTAATCTTTAGTGAGCACACCCCTGAGTGAGGGGGAGGAGCATGGACATAGTTTGGGGGGGGGGCATTGCCCCCCAAACAAGCTGGCTCTCACACTTAAATGGCTACAGCCTGCCCCCCCCTCCCCACAACACCAACCCACTGCGTTTTCTGTGTCTGCAGTAGCCCACTAACTTGTAATTGTATATAGTTTATAATGTTTTGTTTTGTTTTGTTTTTGTTTTGTATTAACATATGATGTTAGATGATATATTGTTTACTGCTTCAAAATGTTCCATGTAAAACCAAGCTCCTGCTTTGTTGACTGTTGTTTATTGTAAACCGCAACTGATCTCTGGAAGATGCGGTATATAAATGATTGTTAAATAAATAAAATAAATAAATAAATAGATGCTGGACATGAACTGGAGGAGTGGAGACAGATGCTGGACATGGGGTGGGGTGAGATGGGGAGATGCTGCTGGAAATGGGGTGAGGAAAAGATGGGTAATACTGGACATGGTGGAATAGGATGAGAAAAAGGGGAGGAGCACAAGATTGGGGAGAGAGGGGGATAGTGCTGAACACAGGGATGGTGTAAGAGGGAAAGAGTTAGTTAAAGACTAAGGAATAAGTGGCTGGGGAAGAATAGAAAGATGGAATAAGAGGGCTGTTTTAAGGTTGAAAAGTGGTAGGTCGACACAGTAAAAAAAAAGGGAGATCAAGAACTGGATATAAAAAAAGATAAGTGAAATCTGAGTTGATAAAGAGATTAAAATAAATGGAAGAAAGCTGAAAGGAAAAGATCAATATCGGAGATGGATGTAAGAACATAAGAACATAAGATATGCCATACTGGGTCAGACCAAGGTCCATCAAGCCCAGTATCCTGTTTTCAACAGTGGCCAATCTAGGTCATACGTACCTAGCAGTATCCCCAAAAGACACAGGTTCCACAATGCTTGTATTGGGTCAAGCATTGATATCCTGGGTCCCTTTTTAATAATGGTTTATGGACCTTTCCTCCAGGAACTTGTCCAAACCTTTTTTAAACCCATGTAGGAGAGCAAGTGAATGAGACAGGAGTGAAAAGACGTGCAGACTCTGGAAAAGGGAGTTAAGAGAAGACAGGACTCAGAAACCAGATTACCAGGACAAAGACAATTAGAAAAATTAAATTGCTTTGCGATAATGGTAAAGAATTCATTTTCTATTTAATGACGAATATGTCCATTTTTGGATTTTATAAATACCGGGCCCGAATTTCAGTTGGGTAGTGTTATGCGCCATATGTGGCCCCAGCATCAAAAATCTGGGTATTGCCACACAGACAAGAAGCCACAGGAGCTACCTGTGTAGCACCGATTTTCGATGCTACTGTACATGGTTAGC
The DNA here is from genome assembly GCA_033557465.1 of Ichthyophis bannanicus. Lineage (NCBI taxonomy): Eukaryota > Metazoa > Chordata > Amphibia > Gymnophiona > Ichthyophiidae > Ichthyophis > Ichthyophis bannanicus. The sequence goes on along the minus strand of CM066031.1, from coordinate 289,876,447 downwards.
CCCAGTGCCTTAAAGATAGGCAAGGTTTTCCCATGCCTATCTTTAAGGTGCAGAGCGCTAACCATGTAGCACTGAAAATCGGTGCTACACGGGTAGCGCCATGGCCCGCCTTCACTCCGCCCTGGAACGCCCCTAAAATGCCCCCATGCTATGCAGATAGCATCTAGGCACATCAGAGTCATACCCGGGATTTTTGAAGGGCACTACCCGTGTAGGTGCCCTTCAAAAATCCTGGATAAGGCATTTACATGGGTAAGTAGGGAAGTTTCCCATGTAAAGGCCTTCAAAAATCGGGCCCACCATCTTTATATTTTGCACTGTACAGGGGGAAATGCATCACTTTCTATTTCTTATGTTGTACTGCATGCAGAGCCTAGCTCAGGGGTTTTCAACCCAGTCCTCGGGGAGCCCTAGGCCAGTCAGGTTTTCAGGATTCCCAGAATGAATATTCATGAGAAAGATTTGCATGTTCTGCCTTCATTGTATGCAAATCTATCTTATGCATATTCATTGTGGGAATCCTGAAAACCTGACTGGCCTAGGGTTCCCCGAGGACTGGGTTGAAAACCTATGGCTAGCTTGTTGGTGTTTCAATTTAATTTTGTCTACATATTTCTACTTTGAGTTTGTTATAATTTATTCTATATTTAGTGAGGGGTTTAACTGTGTTTTAGCTCTGTGACTGAAACCACGTGTACTGTTAGCATGAAGTTTCTATGTCAGATCTGTAGTAATTTGGCTTTTTCAATTTTCGAAATTGGTGTAAGGATGTTCTAAGGCAGAGGTACTCAAATCCAGTCAGGCTTTCGGGATATCCCTAATGAATATGCATGAGATATATTTGCATGCACTGCCTCCATTATATTTGAATCTATCTCATGCATATTCATTAGGGATATCCCGAAAACCTGACTGGTTTGCGGTCCTCCAGGACTGGATTTGAGTACCTCTGTTCTAAGGCCTACTACAATATTTATGGTGTTGCTCTCTTCTGGGTAGGCTTTTTATTGTGTTAAATTTAGAAGCTGGTGTCATTATGGCAGATTTGCTTTATAGGCCTTCAGTGACTTTTGTAGGGTTTTGTGTTCACAGTCTGCCTGGTACTGGAGAGACTGATAATGAGATGACACTGGAATCAGATTCATTTTTTCTTGTATGCTGAGTTCTATGGAGAAATGTGCTAGTTCTGTTCTGCATGTACTGTTAGAGGAGGGTTTCGTCGGATGCAAAATAGATGTTCAAAAAGAGCAAGAATCACAGGGTTTTTTTTGCTCCTTGGCATGTGCCCACCTTGCATCTACTTTGTTTTCTTGCAGAATATATATTTACATGTGTCAGTATATTTTTTTTTATCTTAGAGCGCCAGGCTAAATAATTAAACAGCTACAATTTATGCTGCATTTTAATTATATAGCTTGGGAATATGTTGCTTTCCTTTTTTTTGGGCAAAGCTACTGAATGAGAACCTCTGCTCCCTCAAAAGAGATGCCATATTGGGTTAGATCAAAGGTCCATCAAGCCCTATATCCTGTTTCAAACAGTGGCCAATCCAGGACAGGTTTTGAAAAGGTAGACAGATTCCATGCTGCTTATTCCAGGATTAAGCAGTGGATTTCCTAGGTCCCCTTTAAGAATAGTTTATGGACTTTTCCTGTAGGAACTAATCCAAACCTTTTTTAAACAACTTTTACTATATCTCCGGCAACAAATTCCAGAGTTTGATTACACATTTAGTGAAAAAATATCTTCTCTGGTTAGTTTTTAATGTGCTACATTGCAGCTTCATTGTGCGTCCCATAATATTTCTACTTTTTGAAAGAGTAAATAACTGATCTACCCATTCCACTCGACTCATTTTGTAGATCTTTATCATATCTCCCCACAGCCGTCTCTTTTCCAAGCTGAAGATCCCTAACCTTTGAAGCTTTTCCTTGTAGAAGTATCCATCCATCCCCTTTATCGTTTTGTCACTCTTCTCTGTACTTTTTCTAATTCTGCTATATCTGAGCTGCACACAATATTCAAGGTGCGGTCACACCATGGAATGATACCAAGGCATTATAATATCCTTTGTTTTATTCTCCATTCCTTTTCTTATGATTCCTAGTATTCTCTTTGCTTCCTTGGCAGCTGCTCCACAGTGAGCAGAGAATGTCAACATATTATCCAGGATGACGCCTAAATCCTTTTCCTGGATGGTGATTCCTAATGTGGAACTTGCATCGTGTAACTAGTTTGGATTGTTCTCCCCTAAGTTGATAACTTTGCATATGTCCACATTAAATTTCATTTGAACACCCCGTCTATTCCTCATCTGTTTGATGTATTGGCTTCCTATCCATCTAGTGTTTTTTTTAAAGATAACCAAAATGATATGCAAATATGTCACCACACTCTTTGCCCCCACCACCCAAATGAAGCCATCGGATTACACCCATGGGAAGAAGAGAGAGGGAAGTTGCTAGGGAAGTGAGGAAGGAGAAAAGGAAAAGAACAGATGCAGGGGGAAGAAATCATTTTAAAACTTTCATTGTCCTGCAGTGATATTTTTTGGGGAGGGGATTTTTAGCTCATGCCTTTTCATTCTTGATAAATAAAAAGGAAAGCAAAAAAAGAAAATAAGGTGATACCTTTTTATTGGACTAACTTAATACATTTTTGGACTAGTTTTTGAAGGTTAAAACCTTCTTCAGGTTAGGACAGTATCTGTTCTAACTTGAGGAAGAAGGTTTTAACCTTTGAAAACTAGTCCAAAAATGTATTAAGTTAGTCCAATAAAAAGGTATCACCTTATTTTCTTTTTTTGCTTTCCTTTTTATTTATCAGCCATTAAAGTGGAGGAACACAGCAACCACATTGCCTTTTCATTTGGTAGCTCAAGGTGAGTTACATTCAGATACATTAGGGCTTACAATCTAAGAAGCATGTTCACTAAAATGAGCTACCCAATAGCATGAGGTTTAGCATGCTATTTGGGTACCACACCAAAAGGTAGTGTGTGTCCTTGTGCTAAAAATCCCATGGTACCTGGGGAGCATGCATTTGGGAGGAGATTGGGTGGAACGAGGGTGTTCCAACCATGGTGCAGGTAGCACAGGTGTTTGTAAGTACTGCGGACACCACTACCGCCACCTCAATGGGTGGCAATAGTTGTCCCCACAGCCATTTTACTACAGTGTAGCACACTACATGCAGGACAATGGATGCAGGGCTGTACGAAGGGCTGTGCGAGCGGTGCAGCCGCACAGGGTGCAAGCACAGAAGGGACACTGATATAATCACTGGCTTTCAGGAAGCTCAAGAAGAGTGAGTTCCTGCATATGGCTGGGGAAGCAGGGGGTCTGTAAGTTCACAAATCGCATAAGTGCATTTTGAGCTTGGTAGTGTCCTAGATGGATGTACACCCCCCCCCCCCCATGTAGTGCAAAGCCCCTTGCTAGTAACATGTCCCAAAGCTGCACTGGGCTTAGTAAACATGTCCCTAAGTTTGTTTACTTAAAAACTTTGGAAACCCTGCTCTAGAATCCTAATCATCTTAATTATTATATGAAAAAGAGAATAACATTTAAAAAAGCCTAAAAATGGAAGTCCCTATACAGAAATTAGCTACAAGAGAAGCAGGTACCGAGAAGTCTAGCTGTTCTTCAATTAAATGAGGTGCAGATTAACACACCGCTGTGCTTTCTAAATACAGCTTGCTTGTGTCACTCTTTTCAGTATTTCATTCTGCTGCATTATTGCATGTGCAGTCAGCAACTGAGAAAAGTGTTTCCAGTCAAAACACAAATGTACTTTCAGGACTTTTTATAAATCCAAAGTTCTGCTGCTCTCTGGCCTGAAAAGAAAATCAATCCCTGCTCTATGGGCTACTTGAAACAGACTGCCAAGTGCCAACTGCAGTACAACAGCTTGAAAAAGGAGGTGTGGCCTGGTGATCACAGCACTGAGCTGTCATTCAGCAGCCTCCTGCAGCATGCTTACAAGATCCCCCACTGGCTCTCAGTGTGACTTCAGCCAAGTCTCTTTATCTCCCCAGGCTTCCTGGACTCTGTTAAAACAAACTAGGCATTTGACTTAATCTGGCTTTACTGGCTGACAAATTAAATTCTTATTATTAAAAGATTGCGCTGGAAAGCATCCTGGTCACAGCTTGCTTCTGCGTTTATGTTCTGGAGGGGAGAATTCACTGGTCTCATCTATCTTCATGATGGCCTGCTGTATGCTTTAGAACAGGGCCACTAACACATTTCCAGAATACAGAATATCCTCCTGGTAAAAGCCATGCCAGGCATTGGCTGGGCCAACATTTAAACTGTGCAGTCAGCGTTTGTTTAAAATGCTAGCTGCTGTGTTTAAATAGGCCACATATAACCCTACAGTAGATGGGCCTTTATGGCAAAGCATACTTGAACTCTTGTCGTTAAGTATGGCTCCATTGAAGCTTGCCTACATATAACAGAGCTCTGAGAGCAAGATTCTGAACATATGTCGGGATTATTGGGAACTGTAGTGAGGCAGAGTGCAAATGGATGTCTTTTGGATTTAAGATCTCCCATTGGGGTGTGATACTGATATATCTATCCAAAAGATGTGTTTGGTGGTTTATGTGAGTCTCTGTTACTGCATGCTTGGAAACTGCGGATGCATGTTCTGTTGTACATGGAGCATCTGTGTTGACTGCTAACAGAATGAGGAAGAAACATTTCTTCAGAATTTGGCATCCGTTTAAAATGTCACTTCTCTCTAAGCGTCGAAGCAAGATACTGTACTTAATACTGTTATGGCTTAAAGCATAGTTACTTACCTGTAACAGATGATCTCCGGGAACAGCAGGAATTTAGTCCTCACATATGGGGTATCGTCGGTACCGACGGAGCCTGCGCAGGAACGCTCCCCAGCGTCCAATAGGAACGCTTTTGGGAGCATCCCTCAGCACATGCGCGCTGCCTTCCCAACTGTCCCTCTTCAGTTAAGTTTGTAGCTGAGTGAAAGGATAGAGGGAGAGAGGAAAGAGACAAAGAGAGAGAGAGACAACTCCTAGGGGAGGTGGGTGGGTTGTGAGGACTAAATTCCTGCTGTTCCTGGAGATCACCTGTTCTCCATGGACCAGCAGGATTGCGTCAGCCACACTTGGTGACGTCCTCCGGGCGGCGCCATGCATACGGAAGTGCTCTCTAGAGCTCAGAAAGGAGGGCCTTTCTGAGCCCACCTAGGTAGCCCATCCTACCGGTCCGCCCCCTAGTCCGGCCAGTTTTCGTTCTTCCACCTTGCCAGCAAGACGGACCCTGCTCTGCTCTCCCTTTGTTTATTTCTTTATTTCTTTATTTTACGTTTTACAGCTATGCCCAAGTATCTTTCAAAAAAAAAAAATGCCCCTATTGTGGCAACAGGAACAAGACTTCACATGGATGCACTTACTGTGGGGCAATGAAGAAAGGATACCACGAGATGTGCCCAGCCTCCGACTCAGGCCCTCCACTGCCTGATCCTCTGCCGGCCCAGGATGTGCCTGTATGGGCCTCCATCCCTAGCCGAGCCTCCATTGCGGCGGATAGTGCCTCTTCCCGGCGGGACGTGCCGTATGGAGCCTCCGTCCCCAGCCCGGTACACCCGACTGACCCGCTCGCTGCTCCGGGACCCAGCACCGTCACCCGCGGTGGTACGGAGGTAAGCCCTGCCCCTGCTGCTGCAGTCTCTCCAGTTTACATCCTTCTGGACTCCTCTCAGCTCGCCCTGCAGTCAGCTCCCAGGCTCGGGTCCCCTACAGCACTCATCCACGCTGCCCAAGATGGCGACGCGCTGCGGTCCTCCCAGTCTCTGCTGCAGTCCTCCAACTCCGCCCACCTTGGGGGCGGGGCCTCTCTGCCCGCGAACCCCGATCAACGCTCTTCCGACGTCATCTACCGGCCCTCCAACGTCTCTTGGACCCAGCTTCTTGCTTCTAATCCAGCCAGCCTAATCATCACAGGGGAAGCTACCAGCATCGGAGGGAAGCCTGCACGCAGCTGTGCTTCGCGCAGCAGCGCGCCCAGCGAAGCCAGCGCACTGTTGCGCAACGCCAGCAGCCGCAGCAGGAGCACTTCGAACAGCAGAACTCACAGTAAGCGGACCAGAGTCAATGGGCACAGTAGTAGCAGCGACTCTAGCCACAGGGACCACTCTCCCAAACGGTGCAGGCACTCCGAGCGCCACCGCCACCGCTCCTAGCGCCACCGGCGGGATGATCCTCGAAAGGGCAACCATAGTCGGAGCCCTTCAAGCCGCAGCAGGGCTAGCAGATCCAGCCATAGTAATTCCTCAGCTATCATCAGCTTATTAACCCAACTCGTGAAGCAGTCTGCCTCAACAATACCCTCTGCTTCAACAATGCCCGCGGCGCACCTGTCAACCCCGCATAGCGCTGATCCAGCGCACAAGGCTCCGGAGGCAGCCCTTACCTCAACCCCAGAGAAGAGAACCAGAGAAAAACCCCGCGGACCCTCAGACGATCCGGACCCGGAAAATCCGTCCCCCGACAGCACTGCCGACGATCACGACATTGAAGCTGCAGTGGTGGGGTCGGCATCCATGGAGCTCGCCAACTCAGAGAAGACAGCTGAGACAGAAGACCCTCCCCCTGCGGAGGATCTCACCTACCCCAAGTTCTTAACCAAACTTGCCTCTGCCCTCTCTTTGAACGTCACTGATGCGTCAGGAGAGGCTGTTCCAGAGGTTCTGAAATACCTAGCCACTCCGAAGCCTGCTTTTGCACTCCCAGTTCATCAGAGACTACTGGAAAATCACTCAAAACTGTGGCAGACACCAGCGTCTGGTCGTCCGTTTCCAAGGCGGCTTGACTTCAAGTATCAAGTGAGGCCTGTGCCTGGCTTTTCTCAGCCCCAGCTACCACACAACTCCATCATCGTGTCTTCAGCGCTCAAACGCACCAAGTCCACACGCACCCACGCCAATAGCCCCCCGGGCCGAGACAACAAACTCTTTGATGACATCGGGAAGAAGGTGTTCCAAGGTGCTATGCTTAGTGCTAAAATCGCAGCACACCAATTCCAGCAAGTTCTATTCCTGGACACCTGCATGGCAACCTTGAAGTCAACCGCTGCATCCCTCCCCAAGGAATCTCAAAATCAACTCGCCAGGGGAGGAAGTGACGTCACCGGAGCCGATGGCGGCCTGAACGAGCTGCTCCGGCACCGATCCAGCCGTTTATAATATTATTGTAACCCCCCGGCGGCGGAAAGCGGTGGTCCCGGGTGCGGGAAGCGGCCGGAGCTGACCGTGACTGTTGGAACGCTGGCGGCAGCATAATTCAGCGGCAGAAAGCCGCGTGAGCGGGAGGCCTACACAGCCGCGTGGTGGGCATAAATGGCGCCCGGAGGCACAAAGGAGGAGGTGTGAGTGACCGGAGGCAGCCCCGGACCTGCGAATATCCATAGCTCTGCAGTCCCTCCGAGGGAGGAAATTGTGGTGCACAGGGGTGCTGGAGGCGGCCAAAATTGTGGGGCACTGGATCTGGAGGTGAGCAGGGGCTGAGGAGGGAGCCCGCCAGACTGGAGACAGCCGAAAAACCGTGAGTCTGCAGTGTTACAGTCAGAGGGCACTGGGAGGACCAGGTGGCGGCTGAGCAGTAGCAGGAATCTGCAGCACAGAGCAGAGCAACAGTGCTGTGTAAGGCTGCCCTTAGTGCTAGCAAGGGTGAAGATTGAAAGACCAGTGCAGTGCCAGACTGCGCATTCTGGGGCAGCGATGACCACCAGAAGAAAAGCGGCAGATCTCAAAGAGTTTGCATACCCTGGATCGCATGGAGGGAAGGGAGAAGCAGGCCAGACAGGGACTAAAAAGCCTCCGGACGGGCACGAAGAGCAGGGTGAAGAAGTGGAGAGGGAGAATGTAACAGCTCCTGGATTGGAAGCTACGCAACATATCACGAGAGCGGAGCTTAGAGACTGGTTTCTTGAAATTAAAAATGAGGTGCAGTCCGTGAAGAATGAGCTGAACGAGGTGCTGGGTCCCCTGAAGGAGGAAGTCGGAGAGTTGATGTGTAGAATGGGTGACCATGAGAACAGGTTACAAGAGCTTGAACAGCAACAGGAAGGCGAGACCCAACGGAATGTGAAGTTGGGATCTCAATACGAAGCTCTGTTATATAAGCTGGAGGATCTGGAGAACCGTTCGCGCCGCAACAATCTGAGACTCCGCGGGATTCCAGAGGAAAAGGAGTTTATGGACAGTGAAAAGGTTGCGCGATCGGTGTGCCTGGAAGCTCTCCGGCAAGGTGGAGAGGAGGTGACGGCTATGGACATACAGTTGGAAAGAGCACACCGTGCACTGGGAAAACCAGTTGGCAATAAACCACGAGACATCATCATCTGCCTAGCGCGGTATAAAATCAAAGAGAAAATTGTGCATAAAATACGGAGAGCGGGAGCCCTCATGTGGCAAGGGTACCCAGTGCACATATATGAGGACCTTTCTGCGGGCACGTTGCAGCGGAGGAGGGCTATGCAACCTGTTACACAACTTCTGCGGAGGGAAGACATTAAATATCGTTGGCTTCATCCATTTGGACTCTCGTTTACAGTAAAAGGGCAGTCATGGCGGATACAGACACCGGAGGAGGCAATGAAGGCCCTTCGGGAGGCAGGACTGAGCATCACGGCGGAAGGCCTGGGGGCAAGTACTGCAACTGGAGGGTGGCGGGGGCAGAGTGGGGGCAGCCCGCAGCACCGGCGTACAAGAACTGCAGAACCAGGGCAGGAGCTGCAGGCCGTCCAGCGGCCAGAAGATACTTGACGGACTTTGAGGACTGATAGCATGCAGGTTTGAATGTTGCAGGGTGCAGGTGGAGTGCTATGTTTCTGTATGAACATTTTGGTAGCATATAGGTCTTGTGTTACGTAATTTGGGGAAGAGAAGGGAGGGGAGGTGGAGAGCAGGTGGTGAAGGGGAAGGAGTAAGGGGATGGGAGGGGGAGGAGGATGGAGATGTGGTAGTGTAAATGGGGGGAGGCCTTAGGGAACGGGGGGAGAGGGGACGGACGGAGGGATACAGAGGGTGTGGGAGGGGCATGTGGAGAGGAAAAGGGGGGCTGAGGGGATGAGTAGGTGACAGAGGGAGGCGGGTTAGTGGGTTGGTAGACGGGGGGTAGGGATGAGTGTAAATGTTAGGCTGCGGAAGGTAGGGGGTGCACTACTCCTGAGTTATCCTCTGGAAGTGATGGAGGATATGGGGGGGATGGGGGGGGAGGGGGGATGGGGGGGAGGCCTTCAGGGGGTTAAAAGAGGTTCGATGTGTGCAGGGGGGAGGAGGAGGGGGGAGGTATGGGGCAGGAAGGGTGGGTGGAGGGCTTGGGGGAGGGGGTGTGGGAAGCAGAGGAAGTTGCGGATCATGACCTTGAATGTCAAAGGGCTGCGTACAAGACAGAAACGCCGGTTGGTGGAGATGGAGGGTAAACGCACGGGTGCTGATATTATGTGCATACAGGAAACACATTTGCGGGTGGGACAGGAATATATGTTAACATCTCGGCAGTACCCCACGGTGGTTCTGGCGGGCCAGAGACTAAATTCTCAGAAAGGGGGGGGGGGGTGGGTATCTTGGTAGGGGGGGAGTATCATAACATGGTGAAGGAGGTTAGACGGGGGAAAGGAGGTAGATGGGTGGGGGTGTTACTGCAAATTGACAGGGAGGAGGTATGGGTGATTAGTTGGTATGGCCCCAATGAGAAGCAGGGGGAGGCCTATGAGCAACTTTTGAAGGAGTTGGAGGGAGTGGGGAATATCCCAATAATACTGGGAGGGGATTTCAATCTGACGTGTAACCCCAGAATTGACACCAGCGGGGGGCAGGGGGGTGGGGGGCGAAGGGATAGACAAAGCCTGCATAAACTGAGAGAAAGCCTGGGTTTGGTGGATGTTTGGAGAAGTTGGCATCCGGGAGAACGGAAATACACATACTATTCCCCAGTGCATAGCTCCTATAGTAGGTTGGATATGATCTGGGGGGGTGGAATCTGGTTAGAAAGAATACAGGATGTAGACCATGGTTTGATCACTTGGTCCGACCATGCCCCAGTGAGTGTATGTTTTGATCTGGGTCGGAAAGAGGACAGTCTAAAATTTTGGAGACTCAACAATTCTCTGTTAGAAGAGGAGAAGCATGTGGGGAAGATTAAGGTCCATATACAGGACTACCTCCAATTTAACGATACAGGGGAGGTGTCTATGGGGGTGCTCTGGGATGGCTTAAAAGCGGTGATTCGTGGACAGTTGGTTAGTCTAGGGGCGCGGGTGAAGCAGGACAAAGGGGCAGCGGAAAGTAAATTATTGCACCAGCTGCGGCGTTTAGAGGGGGTACATCAGAGGGTGTTGGATCCATGCACACTTGCGGAGCTTATTAGGGTAAGAGCGGAGTTGAGTACACTGCGGGCCCAAGAGATAGCATTCCATCTCGCGGTACTGAAGCAGGCCCATTTTGAAGGAGGCAATCGGGCGGGGAAGATACTGGCCAGTCGCCTGAAGGGGCGGAGGCAAGCAGCGCATGTTGCTGGTATTCGGAATACTAAAGGGGAATGGATTCACACCTCAAAGGGCATTAGGGGGGTGTTTCGGGAGTACTATAAGAAATTGTATGAAAGCGAACTGGGGGTGGGAGGGCAGGACACGGCCAAATTTCTGGAGGAATGTGGTCTGTCGCAAGTGACTGAGGAGGAAAGGGAATATCTCGGGCAGGAAATCCGGGAGGAGGAGGTGAGGAGGGCTATAACCACGCTGAAATTGGGGAAGGCGCCAGGGTTGGATGGGTATACGGCAAAGTTCTATAAGGTCCTATCCGAACAGATCACGCCCCTCTTTACTAAGGTAGTTAATAAGGTGCTACAGGGGGAGGGCCTCCCGCGAACAATGGCGGAGGCGGGTTTAACAGTACTGCCGAAACCAGGTAAAGATAAGGAGGTATGTAGCTCCTATCGACCTATCTCCTTGATAAATTTGGACGCTAAGTTGTTGGCAAAAATTTTGGCGAATAGAATTCAAGATGTCGTTCCGCACCTGATTCACCCGGATCAGACGGGTTTTGTGAAGGGGCGTCAGGGTAGTGATAATGTGAGAAAAGTTTTGAATGTCATGTGGCATCTTCAGCGTACCACCGAGGAGGCAGTGTTAATCACAGTAGATGCCGAGAAGGCCTTTGACCGGGTGGAGTGGTCTTTTATGTTTCAGGTTTTGGAGACCATGGGGTTTGGAGGGAGGTATATTAGTTGGATAAAAGCGCTATACCAGGGGCCGCGTGCTAGAGTTAGGGTGAATGGTGGGTACTCTGAGAGCTTTGAGCTCCATAGAGGTACTCGACAGGGGTGCCCCTTATCACCCCTCTTGTTTGCATTGGCTATAGAGCCGCTGGCAGCCTATATCAGACGGGCGGGGGATATTAAAGGAGTGACGATACGTGGGAGGGAGGAAAAGATTGGGCTGTTTGCAGATGATGTTGTCTTTACCCTGACCCAGCCCCTTACAACCTTACCAGTGCTCTTGATGGCTATACAAAGGTACAGCCGCCTAGCGGGATATAAAATGAATCAAGGGAAGACGGAACTGTTGGGATTTAATTTGGCGCCCAGGGTGGAAGAGAGCCTCCGGAGCCATTTTAAGTTTCGGTGGGTGGAGGGGAGATTCCGGTACTTGGGGATCCAGTTGGGGACCCCTTTATTTAAGCTTAAGCAATGGAATTATCAAGGTTTGGTTGAGAATATCCGACAGGATCTATCCCGGTGGCGGGGGTTGTATCTGTCTTGGTTGGGCCGCATTGCGGTGGTAAAAATGAATGTCCTCCCAAGGTTATTATTTGTGTATATGTCTCTGCCGTGTAGGCTGGTTAGAAAGGAAATCGATAAGATGCAAAATCTCCTGCTGCAATTTATTTGGGATGGTAAGCGTCCGAAAGTCGCCCGGGCGACCATGTATAGGTTAAAAGCGGAGGGGGGATTGGGGGTCCCGTCGTTGCTCCGGTATTATGAAGCGGCGCAACTTCGGGCGCTGTTCGCTTGGAAGGAGGGGGTGGAGAGACCTGGCTGGGTGGAGATGGAGGAGGGGGAGGGAGCAGAGGTGGGGGCATGGATATGGGACCCGGGTGGGGGAGGGACGGAGAAAGGAGATGGGAATCCCTATCGCGAACTAACAAGACAGGTTTGGGTGAAATGGAAGAGGTTCCTGCTAGGGGGGAAACAATTTTCCTGCGAAACTCCAATACCGACCTTAATGAAAGGCAGGATGGGGAGGCAGCAAGGGCTTTTAGGGGGTGGGGGGAGAAAGGATTACGGAAATTGGGTCAGTTGGTGGGGGAAGGGGGGCACATTCGGGGATTTGAGGAGCTGCAACAGAAATATAGCTTGGAGGAGTCCGATAGATTTGCCTATGTTAGTTTGTGGTATTGGCTTCAGCAGAGGGGGGTGAAGCAAGACTGGATGGCGAAGCGCACGTCGTTTGAGGAGATGATGGGGAGTGCTGGGATGCCTAATCGGATTATCTCAAAGTTATATAAACTTCTGGGGGAATTTCAACAGGGACCCATACGAGGTCAGTTGCAATGGGAGGAGGAGCTGGGGGGACAGTGGGATGCTGAGAGGTGGGAAAGAATTTATATTAGAACCCATAAATTGGCTCCGGGAACAGCTATGCTGGAAAACAGCTTTAAGCTAAGGTTAAGGATGTATTGGACCCCGGTGTGGCTGCATGCCCTCTACCCTGATAGTTCGGATAGATGCTGGAAAGGGTGTGGGGAAAGAGGTGATTTGCTGCATATGGTGTGGGGCTGCATGATAGTTCGGGATTATTGGCGGGCGGTGGAAAGTCTTACGGCAGCCGTCACAGGGGTGCAGGTGGGCTTTACCCCTAGTGTGGTGATTTTGAATGAAGGTGTGCTGGGAGGGAGAGGGGGAGAATTGGATAGACTACAGGGGTATTGTGTCATCGCCGGGCGGATGGGTCTGCTACATTGGTGGAAGAAACAGGATGTTCCCCCAATAGCGGAGGTTGTGGGGCGTATGGAGCAGCTTAGGGGGTATTGTGCAATAGAAGCCCATCATAAACATACTGTCCACAGGTACAATAAGGTGTGGGAAAGATATGAGCATTGGAGGGCAGAGGGGGGGGGGTTAGTATAAAGGCGCGGACATGGTTGTAGTATACAACCACTGCCCCCTTCACCTGTAGGGGTGCTGGGTGGGCTGTTTCCTGTATGTACCTCTGTGCGTATGCACCTCGTGTTAAGATTTGCCGTGGTTACTTTTAGTATGTCCACCGCTGCTCGTACGGTGGAAAGGGGTTCTTCTGCTTTAGGGGAGTGGGTGAAGTTTTTTTTTTTTTTTTGTTGGGAGGCCTAGGGTTAGCGGGGGGGGGGGGTAGGGGGGATGCTATTGGGTGGGGGGGGGGGGCTTATGATTATTATTGTGTGGTAAGTGGTCTTTATGCTGGTCTGGTCCACATGGGAAGAATTTCTGCCTGTATAACCTGTAGAATGTATGAACGGTACAAGGTACAATGTATAAAGTGCAAAGCAGAGTATTGGGGTTAACAGAAAATGGAGATGCACTATGGGCGGGGATCTTCCCCACCTGTTGATGACACTGTAAAGATTGTTTTTGTTTTGGTATCTGAGTTGGGGGAGTTCCCGATGTATGTTATGTATTGCCTGTTGTGTTAAGTGCTAATAAAAACTTTTAAATTAAAAAAAAAATCAACTCGCCAGCGCCCTTACCGATATGTCAGAGTGCAGCAAACACCTGGCCAGCGCAACCTTTGACTCTTTCAACACGGCCTCACGTACCACCGGTACGGCTATCTCTGCGAGACGATGGGCGTGGCTGAGAGCCTCCGGCCTGTGACGTAGAAGCCTCTCATGAAGCTATGGAAACAGACAGAGATCTGGTGGAGAAAACCGGTACTGCAAGAGAATGCAGGATTTTCTCTGCAGAGAGAAAAAAACACGTTGCTAATCAGGAACTACACCTCACCTTAGGGGAGGAGAGAAGCCAAGTCCCTGATTGGGCACGCCCAAGCAGGAGGCGGGCAGTGCAACACACGGGGAGCTTGTTAAGCAGTCAGAAACAGTTAGAAGCAGAAGCACGAGTAAAAGAAGGAGAGTTCGAAGGACAAGAGGAACAGGAAGACTTGGAGAGAGAGCAACTAGGCAGCTGTGATCCACAGAGAAGCAGTTGGGACTCACGGAGCAAGTACCTGGGAGACTCAGGGGCAGTGAGAGACTTCTGGGAGCAGAAGGATTCAAGAGCACTGAGAGACCTAAGGATACAACCCAGGCTTACAGAGAACCAAGCAGGACTTTGGAGCAGAAAGCAAAGGGACAAAGAATTCTCCTGGAGAAAGCCTCAGCACAAGGTACAAAGGGGAGTTGAAGCAGCTAGCAGCTATAACAGTGGGAAGCCAGAAAGATTGAAGGCTAACTTTAAAAGCCAGAATAAAGTCAGACAATATGGTGGCAGTTGGGTGCAGCCTGAAAAGTATTTAAGCAGCCCAAGATACTCTCATAAGCCAGCTGAAGACTATAGCTTAGAAGCTAGTAGAAAGAAAGCTGATGCGTCTTATTGCAGAGAAGTGAGCCCAGAGAAGCCTGACGGTTCTACTTTTAAAACCCTGTTAAGAAACTCTCCAGACTCAGCTGAAGTTTTAAACCCAGCACTTACGTTCAGAGATAAGTGGGGGAAGGGTTCTTCTAACACGCTGAACTGTTGTCCTAACAAAAGCAGCATTCCTAATTATCATGAGATAAGGATCTTAAACAAACATTTACCTGAAGGAGAAGGAAAATACTAGCTTAGCCCAGGAAAGACGCAGGCTGAATTACTTCTCAAAGACTTTAGGGAATTCCTTGAGAGCAGGGCAGTTTCTCCCTATAATTCAGCACAGGCTACAAACAGCTGTGAAGAGGAGATGCCTCTAGATTCTTCTCTGCCGTCCACAGAACAAGACTGTGCAATGGACTGCTCAACATGTGTTATTGAGAAGGAGATTAAGTAAATGCTTTAAAAGGTTATATGAAGAAATATAACAAGAAGTTACCTTGCTGATTGTCTTGCTGAGAAGCTTATGAGAAGTGAATAAGTTAAAGCATAATTGTCTGGATATCAAGAGCTTTGCTGTTATGCCAGAGTTTGTTTCAGTTAAGGAGAAGTCACATGACAAATGAATGTGAATCCTGAAGCTTATGGACATTTAGCCCAGCAGTGCAAAACCTTGTATAGTTTGGTTTCTTACTCTTGTTTTGTGCTTTAAAACTTCTTTTGCGTCTGCACTTGAACTGCAAAGCGGGAAATAAACCTCACAAAAGAAATTTCTTTGCCTGCCTTAACTACTTGAGCACACACAACTACAATCTCAACCCTGAAGGGCACCAAAGGCCACCTCCTACTTAAACCCTCAAGGTTCAGGTAGTGGGTGGGTGGCATATGTTGCTGTGTTCTTTGAATGTAAAAGGCTAAGGCCCTTTTACAATCCAAAGTATGAAGGTTTTTCTGCATTAGAGGCGTGAGGCCTTGGAAAAAATACAGGAAGATAAATTGATTGGTTTAAATGAAAAGGCGAAACCACCTTTGGCATAAAGTGTGGGTGAGTTCGAAGAACAACCTTATCATGATGAAATCTAGTATAAGGAGGATCAGCCACTAAAGCTTGCAATTCACTAATGCAACGGGCAGAGGTGATTGCAATCAGGAAGATGACCTTCCAAGTCAAAAACATAAGGGCTGTAGTGGCTAAAGGTTCGAAAGGCGGCTTCGTGAGCTGCCCGAGAACTAGATTTAGATCCCATGCTACCGGTGGTGGCTTAATGGGAGGTTTAGTTAATAAAAGGCCTCTCATAAATCTTGATAGGCGTGGATGAGAGGAAATTGGTTGTCCATTTAGAGGCTTATAAGAAGCTGCAATTGCACTAAGATGGACTCTTACCGAATTGGTCTTTAACCCAGAATTCGATAAGTGAAGGAGATACTCTAGTATCGATTCTAAGGGTATGACCAGGGGGTTTAATCCCTTCTTGGAGCACCATATAGTAAAACGTTTCCACTTGAAGGCATAAGATCTTCTTGTGGAAAGTTTCCTAGAAGCCTGAAGGATATCTCTTACCTGCTGGGACAGGTTGAAATCCTGGAGGTCTAAGCCTTCAACAACCAGGCCGTGAGGTGCAGGGACTGGGGATTCATGTGCCATAGCGTCCCGTTCTCCTGGGAAAGGAGATCTGGAGCATGCCCTAACTCCAGAGGTGCCACTTGAGAGAGATGCAGAAGCAGGGAATACCATGTTTGGTGTGGCCATCGTGGCGCTATGAGAATCATACGACCCCTGTCTCTCTGAAGCTTGAAGAGTGTCTTGGGGATGAGGGGACTGGGTGGGAAGGCATAAAGGAAGTCCTGACCCCAGTGAAGGAGGAAGGCATCCCTTGCCTGACAGTTGTGCACTGGAATCCTGGAACAGAACCGGGGAAGTTTGGCATTCAGTGGACTTGCAAAGAGGTCTATGTCTGGAGTGCCCCAGAGATGAAATATCTTTGCCACCTGGTCTAGGTGGAGTGACCACTCGTGAGGTAGCAGTACTCGACTGAGTTTGTCTGCCCAAAGGTTTTGAATGCCTGGAAGATATACCACTAGAAGGTGAATTTGATGCTCTCTGGCGAGGGCCCATAGTCGTAAAGCTTCGTTGCATAACGACAGAGAGCCTGTCCCGCCCTGCTTGTTCACACAGAACATGGCTACCTGATTGTCCGTCTGGACTAGGACTGTCTTGTAGCTGAGCTGGGCGTGGGACACTCGAAGAGCTAAATAAATTGCTCTTAACTCCAGGAGGTTTATGTGTAAACCAACCTCCTGTGCAGTCCAGGTGCCCTGTGTAGAGAGATGATTCAGGTGTGCTCCCCAACCCACCTGTGATGCATCTGTTGTTAGGGTGGCCTGAAAGAGGGGTTGATGGAAAGGAGACCCTACTCTCAGATTTTCTAATGATTGCCACCATGGAGGGACTAAATCAGTCATTGAGAGATTGTTATTTTGTCCGACAAATGACCCGTGTCCACTGTGTGGAGAGGGTCCACTGAGCTGCTCGCATGTGGAGGTGAGCATATGGGATTACATGAACTGTGGATGCCATGTGCCCCAGTAACTGCAGTAGCTCCCGAGCAGTGAGGGAGGATTTGCCTGCTCCTTGGGAAGCTAGCTGCATTATGCGAAGACACCGGGCTTGTGGAAGGAAAATCCTTGCCTGTCTGGTATCCAGACAGGCTCCTATGAATTCTAGGCATTGGGAAGGAACTAATTGAGATTTCGGGAAGTTTATTACCAATCCCAAGTATTGGAGGATTCGCATTGTACGAGACAGTGCAGTGCTGGCCTCTGCCACTGTGGAGGCTCGGATGAGCCAGTCGTCTAAGTAAGGGAAAACGAAAATCCCCAGGGTTCGTAGAAATGCAGCTACTACTGCCATGCATTTCGTGAATACCCTTGGTGCTGAAGCCAGACCTAAAGGAAGAACCCTGTACTGGAAATTTCTTCCCCCGAAAAGGAAACATAAAAATTCCCTGTGATCTGGATGGATAAGAATGTGAGTGTAAGCATCCTTTAAGTCTAGAGAGCAAAGCCAGTCCTGGCTTTGAAGGTATGGCAGAAGAGTTCCCAGAGAAATCATTTTGAATTTCTCTCGAAACAGATATTTGTTCAATTCTCTGAGGTCTAGAATGGGTCTATGTCCTCCTGTTTTCTTTGGAATAAGAAAATAGGGGGAGTAGAACCCTGCACCCTGTTGAAGAATGGGTACTTCCTCTATTGCCCCTTGGGCAAGAAGTGTGGAGATCTCGTGATCTAGCAGATTGTCTGCAGAGGTTTGTGAATTGAACTGCTTTAGAATTGTAGGAGGGGGTTAGCTGTGAAAATGAAGTTTGTACCCCTCCCCTAGAATGGACAAAGTCTAATCTTCTGCTGTTATCTGATGCCATCTGTTGAGAAAGTGGCATAACCTGCCGGGAATATTGGGGGGTTGAGGACCCCTCAGAGGCAGGAAGACAAAGCTTTCTAGGAAGGAGTCAAAGCCTTTGAGTGGGCTGAACCTGGAGAGCTGGTTGGGCTCTCAGGCCTTTTGGTTTCTTTTGTTGTCTAATTTGTCCCTTTTGGGCAACCTGACCTGGAGTCTGAGTCTGCTGGGTACAGGAAGGATAAAACTTCCTCTTTTTGCTAAAAGAGGGTTTTTTATAAGGCTTCCTTTGGCTGGAGTGGCTGTAGACTTTGACAATCTATCTAAGGTAGAATTGTCAGCATCTAACTCATTAGCCTTCTCCTGCCAGTTCTTGCCGAAGAGATTCTCTCCTGTGCAAGGAATGTTGCCTAACTTGTCCTGTACCCAAGTCTCCAAGTCTGATGCCTGTAGCCAGGCAATCCGTCGTGCGCCAATGGCAATAGCAGAAGTTGTGCTGATGCATTCGAAGCAGTCAAAGGCTGCACGATTGACAAACATGGAGACATCCTGAGCATGCTAAGAAAGTCTTGTCTCTTATCATCTGGGAGAAATGGGCTCATAAGTTCCAAGTCTCCTGTGATTTCTTTGAGGAACATTCCCATATATAGGATATATGAGCTGATCCTAGCTGAAAGCATGGAAGCTTGAAAAGTTCTGCGTCCAAAAGCATCCAGAGTCCTGCATTCACAACCTGGAGGATTGGATGCATGTCTTTTTGCACTTTTCATCCTACGCATAGCTGACTTCACTACCATTGAATGGTGTGGCAGCTGAGTTTTCTGAAATCCAGGACATGGTGGGACTCGATACATAGTATCAAGTCTCCTAGGGTGAGGAGAAGTAGTCAGAGGTGTCTCCCACATTCTGAGCATCAAGCTATGCAGAATTTCATGGATAGGCAGAGTAGCTGCCTCCTTAGGAGCTTTAGGATATTGGAGGATTTCCAATTCCTTTGCTCTGGGTTCCTCTTCAGGAGCTACTGTGATTGAAAGACCTTTAGCCATATCACGGATGAAATCCTGAAATGACATGTCCTCTGGAGGTGACATTCTGTGTTGGGGAGAAGAGGGATCTTCTAGGAGAAACCCTCTAGTGCCAGCAGAATTGTCAGAATCTTCGGAATCAGAGGATTCAAAGTATTCCTGACCCCAATGCTCCTGCAAAGCATGATCCCGGTACCGATCGAAGTCGGTACCGAGGTGACCCGGTACCACTTTATCCACTCCAGCCGGAGGTGGAATGGGAAGAGTTATCATCGGGGCCGGTACCGTCGGTGTCTGTACCAGTGTCGGTACCAGCATCGGTGTTGATGTCGGCACCGGTGCCCTTAGGACCACCGGTACCGTAGCTGAGAGAAGAGCTGCGATACTGCATTCGATAGCAAGAAACCTCTGGTCTATCGACGCTGCCGATGCCTGGGTGTCGGTACCGGTAAGAACGGCCGGAACCCCTGAGCATGGCAGAGGTAGTTCTTGCGAGGTTGAGGCCTCGAGAACATCCTGAAGCCCCATCGATGCTTTGGAAGCCGAAGCCTCCCGCCGGGACTGTTTTGCTGGTGTGGTTCCCTCAAGGGCAATGCCAATGGCCTCTCGATGCTTAGCAGGAGAGCTACCCTTTGAGGACCGGCTTTTGTTTTAGTTACCTGAGATCCATGGGAGGAAGAAGAGGCCCTTGACAATGTTGATGCAATGGATCTGGCATCTGAAGAAAAGAGGGTACCGAGCTTTGTGGCCTGGTTCTGTCTTCCTCTTTTGGTCATCCCCATGCAGGAGAGACATTCAGTTGGAGAATGATCAGGTCCTAAACATTTTAGACACCAATCATGGGTGTCAGTGACGGAAATGGTACCGCCGCACTTAGTACATTTTTTAAAACCACTAGTTGGCTTTTCCATGATTTTGGAAAAATGGAGCCTAATGCCCAAAATGGCACCTAGCACCAAAACAGGAAAGTTTCTGAAAAGAAACAGTCTAAGGGTTTTTTTGGGTTTTTTTAGGAAAAGAAAAGAAAAGAACCGGCGGTACCGGCAGGCGGCGTGCAGTAGGCAAACGCGACCACAAGAAAGAATTTTAAAGACGGAATTTTCTGCGGTGACAGGGAATAGGTCCTGTTGGCTCCACGGAAAACGAAGAACTGAAGGACAGTTGTAAAGGTGGGAAGGCAGCGTGCATGTGCGGAGGGATGCTCCCAAAAGCGTTCCTATTGGACGCTGAGGAGCGTTCCTGCGCAAGCTCCATCGATACCGACGATACCCCATATGTGAAGACTACATTCCTGCTTGTTCCTGGAGATGGCTGTAACCCTAGACCAGCGATGGCGAACCTATGGCACGCGTGCCAGCTGTGGCACGCGAAGGCCTTGCAGCTGGCACGCGGGAAGGTCGCACATTAAAAAAAAAAAAAAAAGCTGCCCGCTGCCGCCGCGGCAGCATGGAGTGTCCCGCGGGGCTCCCTCTGCCCGGCGGGACTCTCCCGGCGCTGCTCAGCCCCTCTCTGCCGGCTTGCAGAGACGCGAAGGGAGAGTCTCCCTCGCGTCTCTGTTAAGCCCGCAGGAGCTGATGGGAAATTTCCCATCTGCCCCTGCGGGCTTAAGAGAGACGCGAGGGAGACTCTATCCCTTCGCGTCTCTGCAAGCCGGCAGAGAGGGGCTGAGCAGCGCCGGGAGAGTCCCGCCGGGCAGAGGGAGCCCCGCGGGACACTCCATGCCGCCGCGGCGGCAGCGGGCAGCTTTTTTTTTTAGTTATTGCCATGAGCCGAGGGAGGGGGGTTAAGACTGGCTATGGGCTCGGGTGGGAGAGAGGGGGGTTAAGACTGGCAATGGGCTAGGGAGGGAGGGAGGTTAAGACTGGCAATGGGCTAGGGAGGGAGGGGGGTTGAGACTGGCAATGGGCTAGGGAGGGAGGGAGGGGGTTGAGACTGGCAATGGGCTAGGGAGGGAGGGGGGTTGAGACTGGCAATGGGCTAGGGAGGGAGGGAGGGGGTTGAGACTGGCAATGGGCTAGGGAGGTTAAGACTGGCAATGGGCTAGGGAGGGAGGGAGGTTAAGACTGGCAATGGGCTAGGGAGGGGGGGGAGGGGGGTTGAGACTGGCAATGGGCTAGGGAGGGAGGGGGGTTGAGACTGGCAATGGGCTAGGGAGGGAGGGAGGGGGGTTGAGACTGGCAATGGGCTAGGGAGGGGGGGTTAAGACTGGCAGTGGGCTGGGGAGGGGGGTTAAGACGCAGTGGGCTATGGGGGGGAGTTAAGACTAGCAATGGGCTGTGGGCTGATGAGGGCTGGCAATGGGCTATGAGCTGATGAGGGCTGTCTGGAAATGGGGTGATGGGGGGGTTAGGACTGGTAATGGGCTATGGGGGGGGTTAAGACTGGTAGTGGGCTGATGGGGGGGGTTAGGACTGGAAATGTGTTATGGGGGGGGTAAGACTGGTAGTGGGCTGATGGGGGTGTAGGACTGAAAATGGGATAAGGGGGGGGCTAGGACATCAAATGGGCTCATGGGGAGGGGTTAGGACTTGAGGTGGGCTGATGTGGTTAGGACTGGTAATGGGCTGTGGGCTGATGGGGGGGTTTAGGACTGGCAATGGGCTATGGGGGGCTGACTGGAAATGGGCTGATGGGGGGTTAGGACTGGTAAAGGGTTATGGGGGGGGGCTTAAACTGAAAATGGGGTGATGGGGGTTAGGACTGGAAGTTGATTGACGGGGGGCTAGGACTGGTAATGGGTTGGGGTGTTGCTAGGACTGGAAATGGGCTGAGTGGAAGGGGAGGCTTGAACTGCAAATAGCTGATGGGGAGGGGGCTTGGAATGGAAATGGGCTGTGAGGGAAGGGAGCTAGGACTGAAAATGGGCTGATGGAAAAGCTAGGATAGGACTGGAAATGGGCTGTTGGGGGGAGCTAAGATTGGAAATGGGCTGTGGTGGGGGCTTGAATTGAAATGGACTCATGGAGGGGCTAGAACTGGAAGTAGGCTCATGGGGGGGCTTGGACTGGAATTGGGCTGAGTGGAGGGGAGCTATGATTTGACATGGGCTGATGGTGGGGCTAGGAAATGAGTAGAAATGGGCTGATGGGGGGGCTAGGATTGAAAATGAGCTGATGAAGGGACTTGGACTGGAAATGGGCTGATGCAGGGACTAGAAGGGAATGGATGCTGGGTGAGACTGGAACTAGAAGGGAGCTGATGTTGGGGGAGGATTAGAATGGGATGGGGCTGGGAGAGTAAAATGGAGAGGGGAAAAATATTTTGTGTAGGAGGGATGAAAAATCTACAATTGGCCAGGTATTGGGAGAGTAATTGGGGATTGAGGATGGAGGGGTAAAATTTGTGTGGATGAAATAGGAATGAGGAAAGAGCAAAAGGAGAAAGATTAGTATGTTAAAGCAGATGTAGAGAGAGAGAGAGAGAATGGAAAAAAAACTAGAAGAGAGAAGAAAGGACAAATGGACAGCAGACGATGGAGAGTTAGCAGAAAACATGAAGAAACCAGAAGAAGGTGGCTGGACCAATTGCAACTGAAAAAAAAAATGCACAAAAGGTAGAAAGATATCTCTTTATTTTGAATTTATTAACTGGAATATGTCAGCTCTGGGAAATGTGCATCATTAACATCTGCGCTTTGTTTGGTACAAGAGGAAATTCCTATTTGACGTTGCCACTTGTTCTCTTTCCCCAGTATTCTCTGAAATGTATTGGTTTAATATTTGCAGTGTTGCCTTTTGATAGGTAGGGTATGGTGCTTTGTGAGTCCTGGTAATGCTGTCAGGATACGGCGGGTTTGCTATGGGTTCTAAATGGGCAGCGTTTGTAGTAGTTCCTAATGTGCCTGGCGGTTGGCACTGGATTATAGTAATGTAGAAATCTTTTAGTCTTTCTTTATCCATACACTCATTAAGAGACATGTTTACTAAAAGTTAGTGTATGGTAACATTATGCAAATATTTATGCAAATAAGACCACTTATGCAAATGACGTGCTGGCACTTTGAGGAAATTCTTTGGTTTTGTGCGGCAGTTTGGGCACTCGGGCTCAAAAAGGTTAGCCATCACTGCCCTAGACCATTGTGTGACTTCTGTTATTGGACTGGGAGTTGTGTTAAGAGCATTTCTTAATGGAACTGAAACTGTCAACATTGAAGGCTAATGTCAGTGTTGTTTGATCTTTGATGGATAAAAAAGATTAAACTAAACAGTCTACATATATTGAGCACCACTATCCACAGAACACCAACATGAATATACAATGTCTGTCCAAAAAGAAACCAAGCTTGCTAAAGAGGGCGCCAGTGAGTCAACACAGCAGGCTCGTGATGATGGTGATGTGTAGTGCGACGCTCCTGCTCAGGCCCGAGAGCTTACAGGCAGGAGTGGCCTTGTAATGTCCCTGAGGAATAAAGCTTGCACTGGTCCCTGGGAATTCTGGGACTTGTAGTGTGCTTGTATTTCCTTCCGGATTAAATTGTAGTCGTGACACGAATGTTAAGGCTGCAAGAAATTTATTGTTGTGGGGATATTTTCCAGCACATCAAAATTCAATGGTACATAACGCAAAAGGTGCAACTTCAACCCAAACAGCTGAAACCAGGAACATAGGAAGTACAACTGAAATTAAGTTAGCTTCTACTTGGCTCTTCACAATCACAGCAGCTTTAACTCAGCAGTGCCTCATGTGGTCTTTCAGAATTATTGCAGCACCAAACAAACAGCTGTTCCTTTCCACAGCGTGGCTTCTCAAAACAACAAATGAAAACAATTTGTAAACCTTTTAGCTTGGCAGCAAGTACAGCAAACTCCCTGTATTCTTTTCATACAGTGTTCAAGGGTTTCTTACATTGCTGTCCTCTTTGAGGCAGATTGAGCAATCCATTGGAGAAGGGTCCGCTTCTAAGGCAGGCAGGTAATTATCCACTTGCATGCATTCATCAGAGCTAAGGCTATCGCTGTCTCTGTCAGGCCTGCTAAGCTTCCCTGACCTCAGTTCCAGAAACTCTTGAAACTGTTTTAAAAGCAATTCAGCCTGTAACTGCTCTTTATCCGTGTGAAAGTCTTTGGTAAGGGTAACACCCTTCCCCCACTTGCTATCAGCTTCTGCAGCTGGGTTTACCTTGTGAAGGTTAGCACAAATAAAAGGTTTCTCTAGTAAAGCATTAAAAGTAGAAAAGTCAGCTTTACCTTTAGCAGGGTTTGAATAAGAACTGCCACCTTTCCTCCAGAAGTCTCTCTGGTTCAAAAACTCAGCAGCCTTACTGCTATTTCCTCTGCTCTGTGAATTTCTCTTTGAAAAGCTTTCTTCCTGCTTCACTTCCTTGCTTCTGTAGCCTTGTTTGCTACCAGACCAGATACCTTCTTTCCATGTGCTGAATTTGCTAGCCTCCCCACGCCCAGGCTCTACCTTGTAGTAAGGTTCTTTCTCAGAGTGTGCTTGGCTCCAAGGTTTACTGCTTCAAGGTTCTGCCTTGCTCCAGGGTTCTAGCGTTTTCCTCCTTCCTTTTCCCTCTTTTTCTCTTTCCTCCTTTTCTCTTTTCCTCCTCTCCTCTTCCCTCTCTGCTTGGGGATTTAAAAGGGCTTCATTTCCCGGCACGCCCTGACCTTCCCCTGAGCGTGCCCAATCAGTGCAGAAGCCTATCTCCTCCCCTGAGCTGGGGCGTGTCCTGTGCTCAGCAGAGAGCTGTGTTTTTTTTCAACTCTGCATTGGAAATCCTGTGTGCTAGTGCTGTTTCATTACTTTACCAGGATTTTCCCCTATCTCCATCTTTTCTGGAGGGCATTCCTCACCACAGTAGTGTTGACCTTAAGCTTTAGCTTCCCACTTGCTCGATCATGCCACATGAATTAGTTATTTACTACATGCAGTGGAGGGAACTCGTTTCATGTACCTTGTGCTATTTCTGAAACATATCATAACAGGCGACCTTTCAGAGTGGATTTCAACTTTAGGAACAAAAGGTTTGCAGGGGCCAAATCTGGAGAGTAGGGAGACTGCGGGACTAGAGACATCTCATGCTTTACCAAAAATTCACGGATAAGGAGCAATGAGTGATTGTGACACAGTTCACTTTTTGCTCATCTGTCAAGAGACATGGGACAAATTTTGCAGCAACATGATGCATCTGAAGTTTTTCAATCACAATTGTGTGACACAAATTTTTACTGATGCCTATTTCTTCAGCAACTTCATGGACAGTTAGGCGACGATTTTCAAGAATCAAAGCACGCTCTTTCTTAACATGATCATCATCCATTGACATGGAAGGCTGTCCAGTTTTGGGATCGTCTTCGGTGGATATTTTGCTCGATTTGAAACTTCGGTAATATTTGTAGCATTGTTTGCAGCTTAAACACTCTTTTCCATAAGTTTGCTGCAACATCTGAAAAGTCTCCGTAAAAGTCAGTTTCACACAGAATTTCATGCAAATACATTGCTCTTCAAGATTCTTCATATTTCAACTTGCAAAAAAATAGCAAAAGGCACATGAGACAAGTTCACTCTACTGCATATAGTCCATAACTAATTCACGTGGCGTGATCGAGCAAGTGGAAGACTAAAGCTCAAGGTCACCACTACACATCACCATTATTGTGAGCCTGCTGTGTGGCTTGCTGGTGCCCTCTTTTTGAACAGACCTTGTACGTAGTAGACAGCACCAGCTGTCACCGCTATATAGATAGCAGTGATATTCAGCTGCTATCCGTATAGCTGAATGGTTTAAATTTGGATGGCTTTTTGCTCTCCTTACTCAAGCCATTTTACTGTATGCATGCCAACCGAATGTGCTGTTTTCTGTATAGCAAAACGGAATGCTTTTGCTATGCTCTACATGTGCAATGTTAGGTCAACCTGCGCATAGCCAGAGCAGGAGGGATATGCTTTTCCTTCCTGCTGCCAGTCTTTCCTATGAGAATTTCAAAAGGTAAGGGATGGAGCATAGACTGGGGGTGGGAGAAGATACACCTGCTCAGGTGTTCAGAGGAGCTCTAGTCCGCCAGATTTCTGCACAGAAGGAAGGAAGGGAACCAGGGGTGATGTCCAGTCTGTATGGGGCCAATGCTGGGCTGAGGAGACTAGGAATGAACTTCAGGCCAGAGGGTGTGGGCATGAATGGAAGTAGTGCAGAGAACATTTGCATGCAGGGGTCTAAGACAAGCCATGGGTAAGACTCCCCCCCCCCCAAGTTACAATTACAGAAGATAGTTCCATGAACTATTTGGAATCGCTGTTTTATTTATTTATTTATTTTTCAGATTTTGACTTCCCATCCAGAAATTGGTTCACTATGGTGCATAAATAGCAGAAGAATGACAATATAAATGCACAAAACAAATAAATGATAGCACATATAAATTAAAATCAATAAATACACATAAAGGCGTAATAAGAATGAGGTATTTAATCTAGATATTCATCATCCCTGTGTGTATAAGCAGCAGTGCTGAATATCCCAATGGCGAGGTCACCACTAAACGTGTATGTATCCAGATAGTGGCTAAATATCACTGGATAGCTTCTGAACCTGCCTTCGCTCTGTGCCAACTCCCAGCCCCTTATTATATGGCTGTTCAGTTGGAATTTTGGCCTTATGCTATCCACAGGGTCTGACAATCCACAGATCAGCCAATTATACGTTCAGTGACTGCTGGTGAATGCATAACTGCCTTTGTATATTTGGGCCATATAAGAATTGTATTTAATATGCTGTATTAAATGTGTCATGATTACTATTCTTAAATATGTGGTAAGCTGCTTTGGGTAATTCTATGGCCCCCAATTAGGTAGGGTACAAATGTAAAAAAAGGAGTAGAAATAAAACACTCAAAGAAAAACTAGGCTGTAGTTTTTCTCTGTATATCTGGTATAGATTGTGTACTGGGGCACAACTGAAGTCTGTAACTTATCCAGCAGTAAGCATGCATTCTGTCTCCACAACTTGTAGTCCTCTGCCTCCTGATTACAAAAGAAGAGCTAACCAGATAAACCCCGCCAAGGGGAATGTTCAGCGGCATGAACCAGACTTTATGTGGATTTGCTATTTATTCTGGTTAGTTCTCACTGGATAGCAAATATGGTTGGTGTTGAAACCGGATCTTCAGCACTGGAGCCTATCTGGCATCTGGTTTCAGTTTCAGCCACTGTGGGCAACCACTTTAAAATCACTAACTGCTGCAGCTGAATATCGATCCGATAATGTCCAATTATTCATTTTTATAGGAGAGATGGTATTTGATGATTGCTGAGTTTACTTGTCTAAATATCTGGGAGGGGGGATAAGGCTGAAGGTTTGTGCAGTACATCTGACACCCGAGTCTTGGGAAAGCCACTGTTTATATCTTTGAGCAATAAGGAATGGATGCCTGTGTTCGGATCTTTCCTGGTACTTGTGAACTGCATTGGTCACTGTCACAAACAGAATGCTGGGCTTGATGAACCCATTGTCTGATCCACTGTGGCACAACTTATATTGTTATCGTCACCTGGGTATACGGTAGGCCAGAATTTTGTGCTGTGATCTGGCAACACAAATCTGCTGTTTTCTGGGCATTTAAGTCCCAAAACTCATTTCAGTGTCATCTCAGCCACACATTGTCAGATCTTATAATTTCACAAGGTCTATAAATAAGTCAAGTGCTTGGAGAAGGCGTCGTGCCTTTCTGATCATAATGCCTATCCTTATGTCTCAGAGCAGTCTGATTAAACAATGCCAAACCATTTAGGGGATCATTTTAGAGCTGCCTTTAGGCATACATGTATTTTTCACTACGTGGACTCCACTGAATTTGCAAAGCAAAAATTACCTCAGGATAACTGTACACACATTTACACCTGTAGTTTTCTGTACATAATTTTTCTAAGACAAAATGTCCATGTGTGCAAGTGCAAATCCCACCCCTGGGAGTGCCTCTGCTCACTGCAGCTAAACTCACATGCATATAGGTCCTATGCACCCATCTTTACCTGCATGCAAATGCAATGTGTGCCTTTGACTTGCCAATGGCTTTTAAAATCACCCCCTCAGAGAGTGTTGGGAACAAAGGAATCATCTTTCTTAATTATCTTCCCATTCACAACTAAGACTGAAGCGTTTGAGATGGTTTGTTTGTTTTTTAAATCCCCCTCCTTATTCAGTTCTATCACTAAAGGTGAAGCAAATCAAGCAGACACCTCTTGATAGACAAAAATTACAGATGTAAAATACTGTAAATAGCTGAAGAGTTGCTTCAGGAAAAGAGATGTTTAAATGTGTCAGACGGGAGCCTGGGTGAGAATGTTCACAGTCTTGGCAAAGGCATATATTAATATGATTTGCAAGGGATTGTGGGAAATGCAGTCCATTCACACCAGACACAGCCATTCACAATAATTAGTTGTGCTTGAGTGTAAAGCCAATAAGATATTTATTTATGGGGTTATTTCTCCCAACACAGATATGCTTGGTAGCACACAAAACAGGATACTTGCTTTCAGTGTTAAACTTGGAAAAACAAAATCAGGAAAACAACAGCTGAACTTGTCAGGCAATCAAAGCAAAAGAATAAAGACCTGGTTGGTAACAAACTGGTCTTTTCTGTAGGCTCTAGCTAATATTTTCTTAGCAGTGCATCAAACCACAAGCAAAACCCACAAAGTAGGGAAAAACTGTTCTTTTCAGGTTAACTTCTTATATCTTCACACATAGACTCAGAAGTGATTCCCTCAGAGCTCACAAGTAATTAGGTAAGGCTCAATTGCTAGCAGTTACCCAGCTGAAACCCCTTAGCTGGCTTATTTCCTACTGCGTGGCTCAAATCCTACTCAGGAGCTTTTCTGAGTAGATTTAAAGAACAAGTTTGTATTTCTTTGTGATGGTTGTTGTACTTTGTAACAGTAAATTACCAAAGGAGTTTAGACAAAGAACAATCCATGTATTCACAGCCTGCATCTGCAACCCCTCCCCCTTCTTCAACAATCATGGGTTCAATATCATGGATTGGTACAGAGGAATTTCTCAATGGAGCACTCTCAGGAGAATACTTGTTTCCCTGCTGTCTTTCAAGGGTATAGCTAGGGCATAGATCAGTGTTCATACCTGAGCTTCCATTGCTGTTAGAGTTCCTCTCTAAATAGCCTGGCCAATATGTAGTCCAGTTCTTATGTCCAGCCTTCCAATCCAGATCCCTGGACACTGGGTCTCTCTTCACATACCTTCTGGCACGGGTCCTCGGGTCCCTTCCAAGTGCAGCCGTCTCCCTCACAGGTACCGTCTGGAGGTTCCTAGCTCTGCAGCACCATTCCTCTGGCTTTCCCCAGTCCAATGGTGTAAGCTTGCCTTTGGAATGCCTTCCAGTATACGTACTGCTCTGGACTCCTTTAGACCTCCCAAATGCTTTTCTCTTCTTTCTTCCAAAGGTTTCTTGCCCTCTCTGTCCGTCCGCTCTGGCTTCTGCTTCTGATGATCCTCCAGATGATGAAGCTGTCCAAGCTGAGGATATCCAAGCTGATTCTGAGGATGATTCTCTGTAGAATAAACTCTACCTTTATTCTGCTTAGATTAGTGCTCCACCCTAGCACAGCGCAGCTGTGCTGAATCAGGCCCTGCCCTTTGAGATGAGTGCTTGGGGATTACCTCATAGCCCTCTTGATTGAACACACGTTTCTTTCACTTCAGCTCCTCTAATGGCTGTTGGAAACCTGGTGCATTCTGGGACTGGTAGTCTTTTATGGAAAAATTCTGTTTTCTTATCTCTACCAGAACTGACAGGTTGCTTGTTCAGAGACACTTCACCTTTTCTATAGCTCCTTCCTGAGCTATGATAAGCTTCCTTATCACAAATGATAGGAAGTGTAGCCCCAAAACATCACAACATAGCAAATGAAACATCTTTGCAATAAATAAAAAGTACCGAGGAAAACAAAACTAAAAGATGGATCTGATCGGGGGGCGGAGCCTGCGACGGTGCAAGATGGCCGCTTGATCCTTCCTCTCCCCGGAATCCTGATTATTATCCTGCCTCTCCGTGGAGAAATACTGCTTTTGGAGTTGCAGTGTATGCAAGAACGTGGCAATGTCATCCAGTAAGCCCTCCAGGCTTGATTTTAGTTCGCCTGTGACTGGGGGAACTAAGCGGCTGAAACCGGACCCTCCCTCGCCGCAGAAGGCCACTGGAGTGAAGGAGAGCTTAGACGGCCTGCAGGAGCTTTTGGCTGAAATAAAGGCTGTGCGAGAGCTGGTCACCGCGAATGGAGAAACTCTGAGCGGGATGCAAGCTGATGTGGTGGAGCTCAAGGACTTGAAGGTACAGCTTAGTACACTCTCTGAAAAGATGGAAGGGCTCTCTGTAAGGGTGGAGGTGCACGAGGAGTGGCTGAAGGAGGTGGCTGCTAACACTAAGCGCATTTCTGCCCTGGAGCGCAATCTCGAGGATCTTAATAATAGGGCGCGTCGAAATAACATCAGGATCGTGGGGATACCTGAGGGGGCAGAAGGACATGACATAATGGGCTTTCTGCATAAAACTATTCCGACTCTACTACGGATAACTTTCGATCCCCCATTTGAGATTGAGAGGGCCCACAGAGTCCCCATGCATCAAAGCCCCCATTCGTCCCGGCCACGCCCTATCATCATGAAGCTGTTGCGGCATCAACAAGTGGTTCAAGTCATGTCGGCAGCTAGAGCTTTGGCACCATTGAAGTTCGAAGGTGTAAACACAGCCTTTTTCCCGGACTTTAATAAGGCTACAGTGGCCCGTCGGAAACAAATGCTAGCGCTAAGACCGCGTCTGCAAAATCTTCAAGCTCGGTATGGGCTGTTTGCTCCGGCCAGACTCAGAGTTACGTTACATAACCAGACTCGGACCTTTGAGGACTCTCAGGCTCTGTTGGCTTATATTGAGGATCAGGAAGCTGCAGTAATGCGCTGAGAACTTTTGTGGAGACTTTCTGGCAAGGACTGAGCTGGACCTGCTGTGTCGCTGACACTGGTTTGCAGCTTTGGCCTATATTATCATTGTTTGACTGGGGTTGAGTGAATGGGCTTTATGTAAGTGTGAGTGCTGGAAGGATGTTTGCTCAGGAGCTGGGGTGTCTGGTTGGTCGGGTGGGGGAGTGGAGTTCTTTGGGGCTAGCAGTCTGGGTGGGTGTGAGTTATATGATGTTGAATTGTTGGAGGGAGGGGGAGGGGGTAGTGTATGAGGAGCTCACAGGGGGGGGAGATGGGTTTCAGAGGGCACTCTTGCGGGTTCGATGGTTCACCCAGGGTGGTGGGTTTGGTTGGGGGGGAAGTTGTCTCCAATGGTAACTGCTGGGGGTGGCATGCAGAGCTGGGAGATGGTGTTATGTAAGTGGGGCCCTAGTGTAGATGTAATCCTACTTGTTATGCTCTATGGGGTCCCTTAAGATTTTGTCACTGAACGTGAAAGGGATCAATAATCCAATCAAGCGAAAGAAAATCTTACTGTATTGTGCTAAGCAGGGTGCCGATGTAGTTCTACTCCAGGAGACCCACTTGTCTTCCATAGAGGCAATGAAACTGGGTACGGGGCGCTATGTGGTTGCGGTCCATGCGGCAGCAGCTGGTAGAAAGAATGGTGTAATAACATTGGTGTGGAAAGCCCTTCAGCCGAAGGTTGAGTTGGGATCTGCGGACCCTCAAGGGAGGTGGGCGAAGGTTCTATTGCATATTAATGGCGAGAAATTGGCCGTATTGAATGTCTACGGTCCCAATTGTGATGATGTTTCCTTCTTTCAGAAGGTTGCGGAAGAGGCTTATGAATTGAGGTCCCTCCCCATGATTCTGGGCGGGGACTTCAATTTGGTTCTGGACCCATTGCTGGACCGACAGCCGTTTAGATCCCCCAAGCCTGCCAGGGCAGTTTCTACATATGCACTAAGTGCAGGGAGCTCTTTGCTCTCAGGGAACGAGTCCGTTCTCTAGAGGCTAGAGTAGCAGACCTGGAAGACATAAGAAAGACAGAGAAGTACATGGACGAGACCTACAGGGATATAGTCCTGAAGTCCCACCTCCAGTCTGGCAGCATCCCTGTTGCCATGGAGGAGAGAGGTCACGTGACAGGAGAGCATCACCCTGGTGTGGCAGGAAGTGATCCTGTAACTAGGACCTGTCCTCCAGGTGATGTAAAACCCTCTCGCACCGAGGACGTTTCTCCAGGGCCATGTCCCCATGAGGGGAGGGTCAGGACAGCTGTTATAGTTGGTGATTCAATCATTAGGAATGTAGATAGCTGGGTGGCTGGTGGACGTGAGGATCGCCTGGTAACATGCCTGCCTGGTGCGAAGGTAGCAGATCTCACGCACCGCCTAGATAGGATCATAGATAGTGCTGGGGGGGAGTCTGCTGTCTTGGTACATGTTGGTACCAATGACATAGGAAAATGTGGTAGGGAAGTTCTGGAGGCTAAATTTAAGCTTTTAGGTAGGAAGTTGGAATCCAGAACTTCCAGGATAGCGTTCTCCGAAATGCTTCCTGTTCCACGTGCAGGACCCAAAAGACAGGCAGAGCTCCGGAGTCTCAATGCGTGGATGAGACAATGGTGCAAGGATGAGGGTTTTGGATTTGTTAGGAACTGGGGAACATTCTGGGGAAAGGGGGGGCTCTTCCGAAGGGATGGGCTTCACCTTAATCAGGATGGGACCAGACTGCTGGCATTAACCTTTAAAAAAGAGATAGAGAAGCTTTTAAACTAGAAAATAGGGGAAAGCCGACAGTCACCCAGGAGCGCATGGTTCGGACAAAGGTATCCTTGAAGGATACTACCAAAAGCAGTGAGGTTCCAAAAGGGAGTATAGTAGCCCAAATGCCCTTGAGTAAGGAGCAGACAGAGCATAAGGATTCCCAATTACCCATGCCTACCAATAGCCAGATTAATATTAATAAAATACAGTCTCTAAAATGCTTGTATGCCAATGCTAGAAGTCTAAACAATAAGATGGGAGAATTAGAATATATAGCACTAAATGAGAGGTTAGATATGATTGCACTCTCAGAGACATGGTGGAAGGAGGATAACCAGTGGGACACTGTGATACCTGGATACAAACTATATCATAATGATAGAGCTGAACAAATTGGTGGAGGGGTTGCGCTCTATGTTAGAGAGGGCATTGAGTCAGAAAGGATTAAAGTTTTGCAGGGAACAAAATTTGCTGTAGAATCTCTATGGATTGAAATTCCATTTATGAAGGGGAAGGTGATGGCAGTGGGAGTATACTATCGACCACCTGGCCAGAATGAACAAATGGATGATGAAATGCTCAAAGAAATCAAGGAAGCTAACAAAAGCCACAACAGAGTAGTAATAATGGGTGATTTCAATTACCCCGGTATCGACTGGGACAGTGTCACAGCAGGACAAGCTAAAGAGATAAAGTTTCTAGATGAAATAAATGACTGCTTCTTGGAGCAACTGATTCATGAACCGACCAGAGGGGAAGCCATACTGGACCTAGTCCTTAGTGGAACGCCAGATCTGGTGCAAGAAATAAGGGTGTTGGGACCACTTGGCAATAGTGATCATAGTATGATCATGTTTGATTTAATCAGTGGAGGACAGATAGTAAAGGAATCCACAGTACTACCTTTTAACTTTCAAAAG
The DNA here is from genome assembly GCA_033557465.1 of Ichthyophis bannanicus. Taxonomy (NCBI): domain Eukaryota; kingdom Metazoa; phylum Chordata; class Amphibia; order Gymnophiona; family Ichthyophiidae; genus Ichthyophis; species Ichthyophis bannanicus. Next base: position 289,842,859 of record CM066031.1, on the reverse strand, counting down.
GGAGACTATGATAGAATGAGGAATATAGTTTGGAAAAAACTAAAAGGAGCGGTTCCAAAGGTTAAAGACTTACAGCAAGCTTGGGTGTTATTTAAAAATACTATCCTCGAAGCCCAGACCAGCTGTATTCCACGCATTAAGAAAAGTGGAAGAAAGTCCAAAAAACTGCCAGCATGGTTTAAAGGTGAGGTCAGAGAGGCTGTTGCTGCCAAAAGAGCAACCTTCAGGAAATGGAAAAAAGAGCCAAATGATGAAAACTGGAAACAGCACAAGCACTGGCAAGTTAAATGCAAAGCATTGATAAGGCAGGCAAAGCGGGAATTTGAGAAGAAACTTGCTACGGAAGCAAAAACACGAAATAAAGACTTTTTCAAGTACATTCGTAGCAAAAGGCCTGTGAGAGAGTCAATTGGACCATTGGATGATAGGGGGGTGAAAGGGGCAGTAAGAGGAGACAAGGCTATAGCAGAGAGACTGAATGAATTCTTTGCTTCGGTCTTTACTGAGGAAGATGTAGGGATGTTACCCAAGACTGAAGTGGTATTTAAAGGTGATACTGCAGAGGAATTGAGAGAAATATCGCTACACCGGGAAGATATATTACAACTATTTGATAAACTGAATAGTAGCAAATCACCTGGACCGGATGGTATACATCCCAGAGTGTTGAAAGATCTGAAATATGAGATTGCAGACCTGTTATTGGTAATCTGTGAACTTTCATTAAAATCATCTGTAATACCTGAAGATTGGAGGGTCGCCAACGTAACACCAATTTTTAAAAAGGGTTCCAGGGGTGACCCGGGAAATTACAGACCGGTGAGCCTGACGTCAGTACCAGGGAAAATGGTAGAAACCATCATAAAGAACAAAATTACACAGCATGTAGATAGTCATGGCCTAATGGGAGACAGCCAACATGGCTTTAGACAAGGAAGATCTTGTCTTACTAATCTGATCTGTTTTTTTGAAGGTGTGCATAAACAGGTAGACAAAGGTGAGTCGGTTGATATAGTGTATCTGGACTTTCAGAAAGCTTTTGACAAGGTCCCCCATCAGAGACTTTTGGCGAAGCTAAAAAGTCATGGGATAGGAGGCAGTGTACTACTGTGGATCGGGAACTGGTTAAAAGATAGAAAGCAGAGGGTAGGGCTAAATGGCCAATATTCCCAATGGAAAAAGGTGAATAGTGGAGTACCCCAGGGATCTGTACTGGGTCCGCTACTTTTTGACATATTCATAAATGACCTGGAAAAGGGAATAACTAGTGAGGTTATCAAATTTGCAGATGACACAAAACTGTTTAAAGTTGTTAAAACCCAAGAGGATTGTGGAAAACTGAAGGAGGATCTGGATAAATTGGAAGACTGGGCATCCAAATGGCAGATGAAATTTAATGTGGACAAGTGCAAAGTTATGCACCTAGGAAAGAACAACCCACACTATAGTTACACGATGCAAGGCTCCACATTAGAAACCACCACCCAGGAAAAAGATTTAGGAGTCATCGTGGATAACATGTTAAAACCCTCCGCCCAGTGTGCAGCGGCGGCCAAGAAAGCAAATAGAATGCTAGGTATCATAAGGAAAGGGATGGAGAATAAAACAAAGGATATTATAATGCCTCTGTATCGCTCCATGGTACGACCGCACCTTGAATATTGTGTGCAATTCTGGTCACCGTATCTTAAAAAGGACATAGAGTTATTAGAAAAAGTACAGAGAAGAGCCACCAAATTGGTGAAGGGGATGGAAGGCTACTCCTATGAAGAGAGGCTAAAAAGGTTAGGGCTCTTTAACCTAGAAAAGAGACGGCTGAGGGGAGATATGATAGAGGTGTATAAATTAATGAATGGAGTGGAACGGATAAACGTGGATCAATTGTTTACGCTATCAGAATATAGAAGGACTAGGGGACATGTAATGAAGCTACAGGGTAAACTATTTAAGACAAATAGGAGAAAATATTTCTTCACTCAACGTGTAATCAAACTCTGGAATCTGTTACCGGAGGATGTAGTAAGGGCTGTTAGTATAGCTGGGTTTAAAAAAGGTTTGGACAAGTTCCTGGTGGAAAGGTCCATAAACCACTATTAAAAAGGGACCCAGGATATCAATGCTTGGCCTAGTACAAGCACTGCAGAACCTGTGTCTTTTGGGGAAACTGCTAGGTACGTATGACCTAGATTGGCCACTGTTGGAAACAGGATACTGGGCTTGATGGACCTCGGTCTGACCCAGTATGGCATTTCTTATGTTCTTATGTTCTTATTCTTTTGTCCTTGATGCAAGATTTGGGCCTGCACGATATTTGGCGAACTTTGCACCCTACAGATAAGGAATATACTTTTTACTCCCTTCCGCATAATTCGCATTCGCGCATTGATTTCCTCTTGATATCTAGATCTTTAGTGGAGTCAACAACGGAGGCCGGTATCTGTGTTACCACGGTGTCAGACCACGTGGCTGTCTTCCTGATTTTGACGTTGGGGCAAGCGGCCTCTCGGAGGGCAGGTTGTTTTTTTCCCAGGGAGTTATTGGAAGATTCAGCCTTCTGTGATTTTGTTCGGATGGAGAGTAAAGACTACTTTGCTAACAATCTCCCTTCGGAGACCGCAGGTTGGGCCTGGTGGGAGGCCTTCAAGGCCTCTATCCGTGCCCGGATAACTAGCTATGTGATCCGTCTGTCTAAACAGCGGAAGGCGGTGTTGCCTGAGCTCGAAGCGCAAATTTCTGCCGGGGAAAGGCTCTTGAAAGCCCACCAGGAGCCTTGTGTACTCTTACGCCTGCAGAAGTTAAGGTATCAGTATAACACTCTTTTGAGTTTGGAAGTCCGGAAGGCCCAGCACGCGCAGGAGACGAGATATTATGTTGAGCAAAATAAAGCTGGCGGGCTGTTGGCGTCTGTGCTCAGCCCCCCTAGGGAAAAGTCTAACATTGTGGCCATAGATTCGGGAATTCATGGGTTGCTAACAAAGAGTAGCGAGATAGGGGAGAGCTTTAGGTCCTTTTATCAAGATTTGTACTCTTCGATGGGAGAATGTAATGATTCCGTTTATCAACACTTCTTAGGTGACTTGCCTCACCCTGTTCTTAGTGCCCAACAGGCTGAGGGAGTGGGTCTATTAACTGAGGGAGAAGAGGTCCAGGCTGCCCTTAGGGCGGCGAAAAAGGGCAAGGCGGCGGGTCCTGATGGACTCCCTGCGGAATTTTATCAAGCGTTTCAAGATGATCTAGCTCCCCAGATGGCCTGTTTTTTTCAACTGCTCGTTGAGCAATCCCCGCAGATAGGGAGTTTCAATGAGGCGACTATAGTTGTGCTGGTTAAAGAGGGCAGAAACCCCCTTGAGGTGGGCAGTTATAGGCCGATCTCTCTCTTAAACGCTGACTACAAGATTTTCGCTAGTGTTTTAGCTAGGAGGCTTTCGAAGGTGGTCCCCGGGTTAATACATCCGGACCAATGTGGATTCCTGCCAGGGAGATCGACGGCGGATAATACTCGTCTTCTTATTGATCTATACATAACATAGTAACATAGTAGTTGACGGCAGATAAAGACCAGCATGGTCCATCCAGTCTGCCCAGCGAGATGGCAAGAGTAGGTGCACCTGTCGCTCCGCGCAGGCCACCCCTCTCCATATCCTTGTTCAGGGGTAAACCCACCACTCCATATAGGACACCCCTATTTGTTGAGACGTTATATGGTTCGGAAGTTAGATGGTTCGGAAGTTAGATGGCACCGTTATTTTGTTTTGTTTTTCCTATTTCTGTAAAGGGATCCTCTGTGTTTGTCCCATGCCTTTTTGAATTCCGTCACCGTGTTCGCCCCTACCACTTCCATCGGGAGGGCATTCCAAGCATCCACCACCCTTTCAGTGAAAAAATATTTCCTGACATTGCCTTTCAATTTACCCCCTTGCAGTTTCATGTTATGCCCTCTAGTTTTACAGGTTCCCCGTCTCTGGAAGAGGTTTGTTTGTTCATCATTTCTCTTTAAGTATTTAAAGGTCTGAATCATATCTCCCCTGTGCCTCCTTTCCTCCAAGGTATACATATTTAGGTCTTCAAGTCTCTTCTCATAAGGCTTCTGACGCAGGCTCCAAATCATTTTGGTCGCCTTCCTCTGAACAGTCTCCAGTCTTTTTACATCCTTTGCAAGATATGGTCTCCAAAACTGAACGCAGTATTCCAAGTGAGGCCTCACCAGTGACCTATACAGTGGCATAAGTACCTCTTCTTTTCTGCTGGTAATCCCTCTTTGTATGCAGCCCAACATCCTCCTGGCTTTTGCCACCGCCTTGTCGCACTGTTTTGCCACCTTGAGATCAGCAGAGATAATCACACCAAGGTCTTTTTCCTGAACTGTGCATACCAACCTTTCTCCCCCTATCTTGTACATTTCTCTTGGATTTCTGCTACCCAAGTGCATGACACTGCACTTTTTTGCATTAAATCGTAGTTGCCAAGCTTTAGACCAGTCTTCCAGCTTTTGTAGATCTTTCTTCATGTTAACCACTCCCTCAGGGGAGTCCACTCTGTTGCAAATTTTTGTGTCGTCTGCAAAAAGACAGACTTTTCCATTCAGTCCTTCAGCAATATCACTCACAAATACATTGAACAGTGCCGGGCCCAGGACCGAACCCTGGGGCACCCCGCTAATCACCTTCCTCTCATCCGAGTGAGCTCCATGTACAATCACCTTCTGTCGTCTGTCAGTCAGCCAATTTCTAATCCAGTTTACCATCTTGGGACCCATCCCCAAGCTACTGAGTTTGTTGATAAGCCTCCTATGAGGAACAGTATCAAAGGCTTTGCTGAAATCCAGGTAGATGACATCCATTGCATGCCCCTGATCTAGTTCCCTCGTCACGCAGTCAAAGAACTCGATCAGATTTGTCTGGCAAGATCGTCCTTCGGTAAAACCATGTTGCCTCGGGTCTTGCAAGCTGTTGGTTTTCAGAAAGTTCACTATTCGCTCTTTCAGGAGCGCCTCCATTACTTTTCCTGCCACCGAGGTAAGGCTCACGGGTCTGTAGTTTGACACTTCTTCCCTGTCACCACTTTTGTGTAGAGGTACGACATCAGCCATTCTCCAGTCCTGAGGAACCTCTCCTGTTTCCAAGGATCTGTTGAAGACATCCTTTAACGGTCCTGCAAGAACCTCTCTGAGCTCTTTCAGTATCCTGGGATGTATCCCATCCGGTCCCATGGCTTTGTCCACTTTCAGTTTAGCAAGTTGTTCTAACACCTCCTCTGCTGTGAATGGTGTGGTATCCACTTCATTCCCATTCCTATACTTGGGAGTCACAGCTGGTCCATCCCCAGGATCCTCTTTAGTAAACACAGAGCAGAAGTAATTGTTTAGCAATTTTGCTTTTTCAGTGTCACTTTCCACGAGTCCTTTCCCAGCACTTCTGAGTCCTGCAATTCCAACTCTGATCTTTTTCCTTTCCCGAATATACCTGAAGAAATTTTTGTTGCCACCCTTAACATCTTTAGCCATTTTTTCCTCTGCCTTTGATTTTGCTATCCTTATTTCTCGTTTTGTCTCTTTGAGTTTGATCCTGTATTCATTTCTGTGTTCTTCGGTCTGCAAGCTTTTGAATTTTGCAAAAGTTGTGTTTTTTGCCTTTATATGAGCAGCCACCTCTTTGGAAAACCAAATAGGTTTCCTTCTCCTCTTGCTTTTATTTACTTTTCTTACATATTTATCTGTTGCTCCTTTCAATGCCTCCTTTAGTTTAGCCCATTGCAATTCCACTTCCTTTATCTCTTCCCACCCCGTCATCTCCTCCTTTACATACTCTGCCATTTGATTGAAGTTAGTGTATTTGAAGTTTAGGACTCTGAGCTTGCTATGATTGGCCTGTGCCATGGCTTTTATTTCAAACCACACCGTGTGATGGTCGCTGTTGCTCGCAGGGGCACTCACGCAGACATTTGACACACTATCACCGTTGGTGAGCACTACATCCAGCGTTGAGCTTTCCCTGGTTGGTTCCATCACCATTTGTCTAAATAATGCATCTTGGAGAGCATCCACAATTCTTTTGCTTCTTTCCAGATGTGCAGATGGAGTAATCCAATCCACATCAGGTAGATTAGTCACCCAATATGATTGCTTCCCCCTTTGATGCTATCTTGGCAATATCTCTAATCAATTCATTGTCTCTCTCTTCAATTTGAGTCGGAGGTCTATAGACTACAGCAATATGGATGACAGTGCCATCTCCTCTCTCCAACGCAATCCAGAGCGCTTCTTCTTTTCCCCATGTCCCCTGCATTTCAGTAGCTTTAATATTGCTTTTGACATACAAGGCTACTCCTCCTCCTTTTCCATTTTCTCGGTCCCTCCTGAATAAATTATAGCCAGCTATGGCTATATCCCAATCATGTGATTCATTAAACCATGTTTCTGTAATGGCCACAATGTCCAAGTCTGTTTCTGCCGTTAGGGCTTCCGGGTCTGGAATTTTGTTGGCTAAGCTTCGAGCATTTGTGCTCATTGCTTTCCAGCACTTTCCTGGCTTGTGTGTATTTTGCATTGATTTTGTTCTGCCCACTTCCTCCCACATGTTTTTGATGTGTGGTTTAAAAGTGTGGCTGTTTCTGATGTTGTTCTGCTTTTGTTGGGGGTGGCATGCAGATGTTGACCTTCCACATCCGTCACCCCCTTTTCCTAGTTTAAATGCATGTCCACATACTGCCTGAATTTTTCACTTAGGATTCTTTTCCCTGTGGAAGAGAGATGTAGTCCATCAGCACAGTATAGTCTCTTGTTGATCCATCTGTTGTCCCAGTTGCCAATAAATCCGAATCCTTCTTCTCTGCACCAGGTCTGGAGCCATGTATTAAAGCTGTTAATGCGATGCAGTCTTTTTGTCCCCTAACACGCTCTTTTTGCCCTAACACGCTCACAGGACTGTCCCATGGTTGGGCTCTCCTTAGATGCCGAAAAGGCTTTTGATAGGTTGGAGTGGGCCTTCATGTACCATGTGTTGCAGTGGTTTGGCTTTGGAGACTCGTTTATCAATCTGATTAAGGTGTTGTATTCTAACCCCCAGGCCCGAATCTTAGTGAATGGCGCATTGTCTACCCCCTTTGCCCTACAGCGTGGCACTAGGCAAGGTTGCCCTCTTTCCCCGATATTGTTTAATCTTGCTTTAGAGCCCTTGGCCATTGCCATTAGACACTCTGAGAGGATTCGAGGTATCCAAATAGGGGATTTGCAAGTAAAATTGTCAGCCTATGCTGACGATTTGTTGCTCTTTGTCCAGCCGAATCAGGTGGATGAAGTTCTCAGAGTTATGGGTGCCTATTCGGAAATCTCTGGATATAAGATAAACTGGGGGAAGTCGGTGGCGTTTCCCATGAACAGTGTGACATTCTTTTCCGCTCTTGGGGATCATCCCTTTGTGTGGGAAACCAAGCCCATTAAATATTTGGGAGTTAAAAATTGTTTCTCCGAAGAAGAGACGATTTCCATTAACTGTCGAACGATTGAGGAGTTGCTTCGAGTCTTTATGGTAAAGTGGTCCCCCCTATATCTGACATGGTGGGGCAGGATGGAGGCTATCAAGATGGTTCTGTCTCCCAAGATAAACTATATCTTAGAGATGCTTCCGTTGGAGCTCCCACCTAGGGTATACAAAGCCTGGGAGCGACAGTTAATAGGATTCTTATGGTCAGGGAAACCCCCCAGAATCGCGACCACCAAGCTTAAAGCGAGTAGGGAGCTGGGGGGAGTTAATTTCCCTGACTTCCGGGCCTACCACCAGGCTTTCTTGTTGAAACAGGGTGCACTTTGGTGTATGATGGAGACTAATGAGCTCAACCCGGTTTGGTTCGAAGTGGAAAAGCGGATAGTCTCTTGTGTCCCTCTCCAGCTGTTGCTTGTAATGAAGCTTCCTGTTACCTGTCTGGTTTCTCCTGCTATTCTAGCCACTCAGAGAGCTTCCCTTGGCCTAGCAGAGGTAATGGTTGGCGAGAATCCCGTATCTAGAGAGTTCCCTATATGGCATAATCCTAGACTTAAAATTGGGGGTAAAATGATCTCTTGGAGGTGCTGGCAAGATAAGGGTATTTGGACATTGGGTCATATAGCCCACCTCCAGGGTTGGAAACCCTGGGAGACACTTGTTAGGGAGTTTGATCTACCCGATAGCTGTCGGTTTCAATGGGTCCAGTTGCGAAGCTGTCTAACGCAGGCAAAGATTGTTGCAACTAACTTATCGAAGGAGTGGGGTTTGCAACAGTTGTTGCTTGCCTGTTCGGAAGGTAAGGGGACAGTCTCAAAGCTATATGCGGCTCTTAGGAATGAGTGGTCTGCCTCGTTAAATGGTCTAAAAAAGTGTTGGGAGGCTGAGCTAAATTTAACTATTCCGCCTCAACCTTGGGCCACCCTTTGGTCGAGGGTGAATAGAGCCTCTAGCGCTGCAGCGATTACCCAGTCATTATATTTTTTCTCTCACAGGGCGTATTTGACGCCAAGTCGACTCTCTCGATGGGGTCCTGGAGTAGAGGCTCGTTGTTGGACGTGCTCGGCGTCCCTAGGCATTCTGCAGCATATGATGTTTGGGTGCCCTAGTGTGCAGAAGTTCTGGAGGGAGGTATGGGGTTTCATACAGAGGATACTCTCCTTTCGGGCACCTCTGTCGTGGGATTTGGTTTTTCTCCAGTCGGCGTGCCCGACTTTGCCTCTACAGAAAGAAAAGCACTTTTTGTTTAACTTTTTGATTGCCGTTGCTCTGAAGCTAATCTTGATTTGCTGGAAAGATGCTAGTAAGCTGGAGAGCAACCGGTGGTGGAATTTGGTCTCTCTTTATGCAAGTTATGAAAAGGCATGGGGCTCCCAACAAGGACGGAGGTGCCGGAAGGGACGACCTGTCTTCTGACCGGACTTGGAGAGTAAGTGGAAATGCTTAGATGATTATGCCGCGTCGGCTGGAGTGTCTTTCAGGGGCTAGATCATTGCTGGAGGAATGTTGTTTGTTTGCGTAGCTTGATTTAGCATGTGTCAGAGAATTGGTATTCATGTCATGTGCATGGTGTTACTGCTCTGTAGAAATTGCTGCTGTGGATGACCATTGGAGACTGGAAGGGTGGGTGGGTTGGGTTTGTTCTGTTTTTATGTTTCATGGTTTGTTTTTGTTGTTTGGTTGTGCTGTTGGAAATTATAAATAAATAAAATAAAATAAAAAAAAAAGATGGATCTGATCGGACTCCCTAGGACAGTAATAGAACACGATTTTGTCATCAGTTTTTATTCACATATCTCTGGCACACACTCAAAGCAGGGACTGTATCCCTCCCCACCACATCTCCTCTAGCCCTTTGCTCCCTTCCCCAGCAGAGGAATCCCAGCTGACTGGAGTGTGCATCTGAACTGACAAAATATTTTAAATTTTAGACTGGTAGCATCAAGAACACAAAACTGCACATCTCAAAGACAATCCATATTCCACTATTCCCCACCAACATCTCTCGTGGCTCTGTTAACTTTCAGCCTGCCAACACGCTGAGTGCCAGGAGGTTAAATGGGGGCATTAAAAGCCTCTAACTCTGGGCACTCCGCACACCGGCGGGCTGAAGATTAACAGAGCGGCGGGAGAGAAGGAAAATACCATTCTTTACTGCTGCAGATCTGCAGAGATGAGTAGGGGGTTGTGCTTCGGGCCTTCCTGACTCCATCTGAAGCCAGTCAGACAGGCGCAGGGCCTTCCAAGGCATGCGGCCATGTGCAGGCAGCATTCCCGCACAATGGTTGCGCCGGTCCTGCTGTGGATCCCCCCTCTCCCATGCTCTTTGCTCTCACTGACTCAGAGCACCTCTCAGGCCAGCACCTAGGGGGCCACACCGCCCCCTTCCCACCCCTCCTTCAGTCTACCACTGCCTCCTGCAACTGCCAATACCACTATATATGCTCTGACCCAAAAGACAGAAACACATCTCAAAATCCTGACTGAATCCTTCAAACAAAAAGGCTACAACCCCCAAATCAGCTCTGGGAAGATTGCCTCTTCACTTACAAAAAACAAAGGAAAACTTACTGCAATATAAAGAATGGAAAACCTTGGAAACAGCCCCCAGCAGAGAGCTGTAAAAACCGAGAAAAATCATAAAAGATCTACAGCCACTACGCCAGAAGGACAAATTGCTGTAAGATATTCTCTCCTCCGTCAATGTTGACCTTCCGATAAACATCTAATTGAAATAAAATTTGTGAAAAGCAAGCTCATAAAGAAGAGAATGGCACAAGTCCCTACAATATACCAAGCTGCAGATTGTGCCAGCATAACCCCACAGTTACCCACATGAGAAAAACATTCAGCACAAGGGGATCCCACTCATTTATTTATTTATTTAACAATTCTTATATACCGCGCTATTTGTTATCAGTGCGGTTTACATTCAACAAAGAGTATTCAGATCAGAGTAGACTGATTGAATTTACATTATAACAGGGATAGAACTTGGAGAACATGGGTAACTATTTACATATTGATATATAACAGAATGGATGAGGAGTCCATAAAACTATATACATAAGATATGACATAATAGATGATACATGATCTGAAAGTACATGAAATGCTTCTGGGTAGAAAAGAGAATGCTTAGGGCTAGAGCGTTAAGTTATGTAGGGGGCTCTAGTAGGGGAAAGTGAATGGTTTCTTGGGGCCGGGGTGGCAGCTTGAGTGAAATGAAGCAGAAAGAGGTGGTGTTTTATTGCTTTCCGGAATTGTAGCAGGTCTCGTGTCACTCTGATTTCCGGAGGTAGGTCATTCCAACATTTTGGTGCGAAGTAGGCAAAGGTTCTTCTCCTGGTTGTTTGTGAGCACTTTATTGAGTCTTTAGGAATAATCAATGTGTTGTCTGTTGCCATCCTTCTGGTTCTAGTGTTCGGAGTAGGTGTGATGAGGTCCTTGAGAGAATCGGGGGCGATGTTGTTGATGATCTTGAATGTTATTAGAAGAATCTTATATGTTAGCCTGGAGTGTATCGGTAATCAATGGAGATCCATGAGTATAGGTGTAATATGGTCTGATCTGGCTAGACCACAGAGGACATGTGCGGCGGCATTCATCGCTTGTTGGAGAGGATTGAGAGTGTTCTTTGGAAGGCCATACAAGATTAAGTTTGCATAATCTAAATGAGGTAGTATAAGGGCCTGGAAAATGGTTCGGAAGTCGACTGCTGGTAGCATGGGTTTGAGGTGTCTCAGTGTTCTAATTTTGTAATATATGGACCTGGTGATGTTCTTTATGTGTTCCTTAAAATCGAGGTGCTGGTCAAGAGTGATGCCGAGGTAGCGTATGGCATTGCGGCTTGGGAGCTCCGCATCTCTTACTCTTAGGTTGGGGGGAGGAGAGAAGCTTTTGTTTCATGATATGAAGAGTACCTCTGTTTTCTTGAAATTAATGTGGAGGTTTTGGGAAGTTAGCCAATCAGTGATTGCGTTGAAGCAGTTGACAAGGTTGGTGAAATCCGGGTGGTTGACTTTGAACGGGGTAAATAGCAGAACATCATCGGCGTAGATTAGGGCAGAGATATTGAAGGATCGTATGATATTGCATATCGGCTGCATATAGATATTAAACAGCAAAGCCGATAAGGAGGAACCTTGCGGGACACCTTGTTGCTGGTGGAATGGTGTCGAAGTTTCAGACCCAACCCGGACTTGTTGCCAGCGATCCGATAGATAAGATTTACACCACTCCCAGGCAAGACCGTGAATTCCTTTTTCTAGGAGGCGGGTGAGTAGCTGGTTATGATTGACAGAGTCAAAGGCGGCTGAGATATCAAGGAAGATGAGGGCGAAACCATTTTCAGCGTTGTCGATTCCTCTATTCAGGGTGTTGGTGAGGGAGGTGAGCAGTGATTCAATTCCATGCGATTCTCTAAAACCATGCTGGCATGGGTCGAGGGTAGCTGCTATGTCAATATGTTGTTGGATTTGTCTGTAGACCACCTTCTCAATTATTTTAGCGAGTAGGGGAATGCTCGAGATGGGTCGGTAAGATTCTGTCTTCGATGGGTCAAGTCTGTTATTCTTTAGGTGGGGTCTTATTGAGGTTCGTTTGAGTAAAGAGGAGAATGAGCCGGTAGCAAAAGATAGACGGATGATGTTTAGTAGAAATGAGCTGAGTTCAACTCGGAAGGTCCTGATCCAGTGTGCAGGGCAGGGGTCATTTGGGGCTGTTGAGGTGTTGATGCTGGCAATGAGGTCTTGGATATTCTTCTTGTCCGGAGGGGTAAAATGTGTGAGGGATAATTGAGAGGAGGGAGTTTGGTCGGGAGAGGACACTATGGGTGCGGGCTGCTTGTTTGTTGTAAGTGATTTGGATTGGAGGAAGTCAGCATATGACTGAGGAGGAATTGGGACCAGTTGGACGGGGGAGGGTTCCTTGATTAAAGATTTCGCTAGGTTGAATAGATCTCCCAGTTTATTGATTGAGCGTTGCAGGAGCTGTGCGTGGTATTCACTCATTCTGCGGTAGATCTTCTCCCGGTGAGACTTTAGGAGTCCAAGGTAGGTTAATCTGTGTGTCTGGGATTGGGAGCGTCTCCACTTCCTCTCCTGCTTCCTGAGTTCAATGAAGGATGCACGGAGTTCTGCTGAAAACCATGGAGCATGCTGTCTTCTCCTTTTGCATCTGTTATGGGTTTCTGAGTTATTGGAGGATGTTGGGTAGGCAAATTCTTTTAATGTGTTGTTCCAGTTGGAGATTGCTTCTTCAAGGTTGGTAGACTTCTGATGGAGGCGCGGGAGAACTTTTTTGGAGAACTCTTCTATAGAAAGAGGTCTGGGGCGAGGTGTAGCTGAGGGTCTGGTAGCTTCCCTGTGTGGTGTCGGAACAAGTTGTAGGGGTATTTGGAAGGTAATCAAGTTATGGTCGGACCAAGAGACGGGACTGATTGAAATGTTGCAGTCCGATATGAAGCTGGCTGCAGTGTTAGGGACAAAGATTAGGTCTAGTAGATTTCCTTTTTGGTGTGTTGGAGCTGTCACCAATTGTTTGAATTGTAAATCTTGCATTGCATCCAGAAAGGCTGCTGCTTGGTCAGATTGCATGGAAGGTAGGTTGAAATCACTGATTAGCCAGTTGGAATTGCGTGGATTGGCAGGGTTGCAGGCTAGGTCAATGAAGGTGGAGATGTCATCTGGAGGTGAGAAGGGGGCTCTATATACAAGGTTTATGGTGATGAATTTATTTGCTATAGAGACAATGTCCGTGTGTGGTACTCTTGGAGGAAAACAGTTGGAATTTTAGATCTGTTTTGGCTAGGATAAAGACCCCTCCTACTCTTCCTCTAATATAGTATATAGTATACAGTGCAGGGAATGCAAACGATGCTACAACTGGAGAGACAGGCCAAATGCTAAAGGCAAGAATCAATTCACACAGACGTGATATCAGGCGCCACAAGATAGACTAATTTGACATCTCTGTGGGTGAACATTTTTCAGGACTAGAGCATTGTATCAATGACCTTATGATCAGAATACTAGGAGGAAATTTCAAAACAATCCAGGACCATAAGAATTTTGAAGTTAACATGATAAGATACTTATTCGAGACTGACAGCAAAGGGCTTAACCAAGATCTGGGTTTCCTATCACATTATATACCATCCACCTCTCCCTCTGCCTCCCCTATTCCATGCCTTTTCCCCTTGAGACGGTCACTGGGATGCTTTTGTGATTCACTTATATATTCTGGTATTGTCATATTTTGCTCATACTGTTTGAATTCTCAAGCAGCCCATCAATGCCGCAACCATCTCATTTTTCTCCTGCCTCACATTTTGTCACTGTCCCCTACTTTATTGAATTCACCAGTCAAAAAGCGGCTTATCTTCTCTCATTCTCCAAGCTAGCAGCTTCTTCCTCCAACCCACTTCCCATCAAGCTCTTCACTGCTATCCTTAATGCTGCACTCCTTCCATTTGTCACATTCTCAGTTTGACACCTCATACTGCAGCCTTCCTTACAGTCTTCAGGTCTGCCGTTATTGCTTAGATCCTCAAAAATTCTTCACCAGGCTGTTCAGGCCCTGCTATTACCGTGTTTTCTTTTTTCCATTTATGTCCAAGGTGTCTGAGCAGGTTCTTTACCTCCAACAATTTGACTTTCTTGTATCACAAGCAGCAATGGTACAAGAACATGAGGCGCTGTAAGCGAACCTCATTTCTAGTGCCCCGCTGCTCCCACCCTTGTCATTCCTCTCCGGGACCAACAAGGGCTTTAAACAGCACCACACCGCTTACCTAAATCTTCGGCACTGTGGTGCTGTTCCTGCTTCTGCACCTCCGATGCAGACTTCCCATTTTCATGGGAGCAGAAGGGACTGATCCCCAATATTTATTTTTGCCTCCAAATTGAAATGGGGTCAAGAGAAAGTCCTCTATAATTAATTAAGAAAATCTACACACTTGGGTTTGCAAAATAGCCCAGATACACATATAAGTGCAGGCATTTACATCTGTTTTGTTGTGAAATGCCTGCATTTATATGTGTAAGTCAACAGGCTTACTCCACTGATTTTTCCCGTGTTCATATTTGTGAAATGGTTCTTACCACTGCACATGGATGTATAATTTAGAAACAACTCCACATTTATCAGAGCTGTTCCTAAAATTTATTTTATTTATGTATTTAACAGCTTTATATACTGCATTTCCAAAGGTCAATGTGGTTTACATGGAACACAACATTAACAATACAGAAAACCATCATAAATGCAGCATTAACAATACAATAAAACATCATAACCATTACAGTAAATCATGTAACAGGGATGGTGATAATAACAAGTACAGTAGATACTGCAATAGAGAAAAGAAGGGGGGGACTCAAATGAACATAATCATAAAGAGACCTTGTAATAAGGAAGGAAAAGAGGTGGCGTAACTAACTGTACATTGGTGGTGGGGTGGGGGGAAGCTTGGAGTGGTTGGGTCTAATGGAGGCAGAAGGAGAGAAACTAAAATTGCATACTTCCTGATCTCAACATCACAATTCTGACCTTCATGTCTGATCTAAAATGTGCCTTCACAGGTTGCATGTGTCCCATTTTCTTCAGCCTCCTAGAGATCTTCCTGGCTTGTACCTCAGCCTAAGGTACAATCTTTGACCCTACTGGTCAACTTCAGAACCCCCTAGCCCTTTGGGTGTCCTCCTGCACCCCTTTCTCTTGGGCAAAAGTCTCCATGTTGAGCACAGCAAGCAAAGATTCCTCACAGCCTCTCTTTCCCTCTTCCCTGCTGCAATCCTAACATCTTTTAGCAGTTCAGCACAGAAAATTAAGCATCTACTTGTTCAGTCATTCATTAATTCAACAAACCATCCTGTCCACAATTGTTCAGCCGATACAGTCACAGACTGACTCATCCTGTATGTATTGAATCCAGTACCAGAGCTGCACTCTTGGTTTCAACTTTTTCACAGTACTACAGCCATTAGATATTTTCATCCCTGTAGAGCCTGTACAATCTCTCTTTCTCTATTCAACAAGAATACAGAAGAAATGACTTACTGCTTTTGAGGGAGCACTGTAAGCTGATGTCACTGTGGGGGGTTTCATCGTAACTGTTTGAATGGGTGGTAAGGAGAACCTCTGGCCTGTGTCTGGAGGAGAGGAGAAAGAGCGGAGCCGTGCTTCTAACCGTTCAGGTTCATGTTTATATGCTTCTAGGGGGAAAGTAGGTTGCTTGGTCACTTGGGTTGGAGTAGATGGTGTAGAGGAGAGTCCTGAGGCTGTAAATAAAAAGAAATACTTAATGGAAATTTAAAAAAAGAGTTCCAACACATAGAAACAACAGTATGAAACATTCTGGAATTAAAATACATGGCGTGCATACTGCTGCCACTATGACCACTACAATCATTTCTATAGCACTACTGAGCACAGGTTAGCTATATTTAACTGTATGCAGATTTCAACTAGGTATTTAGTTAGATAAAATTTTGCATTCTCCTTCCTTTCCTTTGTGCACATGCCTAGAATAAACTAAAACTCTAAAGGAGGAAACAAGAAATCAACTGTGACCTGTCACTAATTTTTTAATTCCATCTTTTTATAGCGTGTAGCTTTAAAGAGAGATAGTAACATACAGTAACACGGTAAATGACAGCAGACAAAGACCAGCATGACCCTTTTAGTCTGCCCAGTAAGGTGGCTGGGATTATAACTGCTGTTCTGTGCAGGTTAACTCCCTCTATGCCTTTTGATTACATTTCTAGTATACAGTAAACTCACTGGAAGAAATGGAACACAAAACAGTATGGTGAGCATTCAAGAATCTGCTGCTTACAGTTTAGACTTTTGTGTGCTTATAAATCTCTTGGCATGGAGAATAAAGGATATATTTAGCTCCAAGGCTTAAAGATTATAGTAAGGCCCTTGTTAACATTATCTAGAAGCCTCACCACGGTTTGCTGTTAAAGAGTGAGTACCTTATGAATGTGAAAACGAGAAGACTGCTTTTGACAGGAGAAAGGTATGATATTCTTTTTTGAATAGGAACTCTTATACTGATAGGTAACCACACCATGAAAGTGTGATGCCTGGGGTTCTTCAAGAAACTCAATATAAGGAGTAGAATATATGCTGCTATGGTGAGCAGTAATGGTTTTGCTATGTGCTATGCTGTGGAGCCTGTGCTTAAGGCCAATCTCCAGGAACAGGCAGGAATGCAGTTTTCACATATGGGTATCATAGGTATCGACGGAATCCGAGCAGGAACATTCCCCGAAAGCTTTTGGGAGCAATCCACTGTGCCAGCGCATCTGCCTTCCCACCTTCCCAAGTCCTCTCCTCAGTTCTTAGTTTTCCGTGGAGCCAACAGGTTGTTTTCTTCCCATCTCTGCCAACAAATGTCATTTTTTGGCTAAAATCTGTGCTCTGCCTTTCCATCAGTGTTGATACCGGCCCTGATATTTTTCTTTCTTTCATTTTTTTCATTTTATTTCAATTTTGGTGGTTTCACCACCAAATTAGGCCTTGGCCTACTTCTTATAGCACGATAGAAAAACACATCAGTGGCTTAAGAAAATATTCCAAGTGTTCTGGTGCAATATCAGTCACCGATAAACATAACTGGCATTTAAAATGTTTGGACCCAGACCATTTACCAACTGATTGTTCTTTGTGCCAACAAATGACAAAAAAAGGCCTAAAGAACAGAGCCAGACAGTACGGCTCTCTGTTTGCCCTGAACTCGATTTCTATGGCTTCCACATCGTCAAGGTCGTCGGCCTCCTCACTTGGTTCTCAGGTCTCCTTGAAGTCCAAACATAAGTCTAACTCTAAGTCATCGGCATTGAAGATCGATACTGATCCTAGAGGTAAGTCCCTTCATCATCGGGATTCACCAAAAGGTGCATCTGATGTAGACCGGCCTGCCAGACAACCCCAGTGGGAGGACCAGCCCTCCAAAGTACAACAGGGGCTCCAGGACGCTCCTGAGGCCTGTGATAAGGAAGCTTATCATAGCTCAGGAAGGAGCTATAGAAAAGGTGAAGTGACTCTGAACAAGCAACCTGTCAGTTCTGGTAGAAATAAGAAAACAGAATTTTTCCATAAAAGACTACCAGTCCCAGAATGCACCAGGTTTCCAACAGCCATTAGAGGAGCTGAAGTGGGGAAACGTGTGTTCAATCGGGAGGGCTATGAGGTAATCCCCAAGCACTCATCTCAAAGGGCAGGGCCTGATTCAGCACAGCTGCGCTGTGCTAGGGTGGAGCACTCATCTAAGCAGAATAAAGGTAGAGTTTATTCTACAGAGAATTATCCTCAGAATCATCCTCATCTTGGAGATCCTCAGTTTCATCTGGGAGATCCTCAGTTTTATCTGGGAGATCCTCAGATTCATCTTGGACATCATCTTCATGATCTTGGACAGCTTCATCATCTGGAAGATCATCAGAAGCAGAAGCCAGAGCGGACGGACAGAGAGGGCAAGAAACCCTTTGGAAGAAAGAGGAGAAAAGCATTTGGGAGGTCTAAAGGAGTCCAGAGCAGTACGTATACTGGAAGGCATTCCAAAGGCAAGCTTACACCATTGGACTGGGGAAAGCCAGAGGAATGGTGCTGCAGGGCTAGGAATCTCCAGACGGTACCTGTGAGGGAGACGGCTGCACTTGGAAGGGACCCTTAGACCCGTGCCAGAAGGTATGTGAAGAGAGATCCAGTGTCCAGGGATCTGGATTGGAAGGCTGGACATAAGAACTGGACTACATACTGGCCAGGCTATTTAGAGAGGAACTCTAACAGCAATGGAAGCTCAGGTATGAACATTGATCTATGTCCTAGCTATACCCTTGAAAGACAGCAGGGAAACAAGTATTCTCCTGAGAATGCTCCATTGAGAAATTCCTCTGTGCCAATCCATGATATTGAACCCATGATTGTTGAAGAAGGGGGAGAGGTTATAGACACAGGCTGTGAATACATGGATTGCTCTCTGTCTAAACTCCTTTGGTAATTTACTGTTACAAAGTACAACAACCATCACAAAGAAATACAAACTTGTTCTTTAATCTACTCAGAAAAGCTCCTGAGTAGGATTTGAGCCACGCAGTAGAAAGCAAGCCAGCTAAGGGGTTTCAGCTGGGTAACTGCTAGCAATTGAGCCTTACCTAATTACTTGTGAGCTCTGAGGAAGTCACTTCTGAGTCTATGTGTGAAGATATAAGAAGTTAACCTGAAAAGAACAGTTTTTCCCTTCTTTGTGGGTTTTGCTTGTTGTTTGATGCACTGCTAAGAAAATATTAGCTAGAGCCTACAGAAAAGACCAGTTTGTTACCAACCAGGTCTTTATTCTTTTGCTTTGATTGCCTGACAAGTTCAGCTGTTGTTTTCCTGATTTTGTTTTTCTAAGTTTAACACTGAAAGCAAGTATCCTGTTTTATGTGCTACCAAGCATATCTGTGTTGGGAGAAATAACCCCATAAATAAATATCTTATTGGCTTTACACTCAAGCACAACTAATTATTGTGAATGGCTGTGTCTGGTGTGAATGGACTACATTTCCCACAATCCCTTGCAAATCATATTAATATATGCCTTTGCCAAGACTGTGAACATTCTCACCCAGGCACCCGTCTGACAGGCCTCAACCTCTGGAGAGCTACTGGTTCCATGCTCTGGGTCAGGGGGCAGAGCCCCTTACAGGATTCCACCTAGGCATCGGCCTCCTCCCTCAACCAGTGCATCCTGGCTATTGAGAGGAGTTTGGCAGCACTCCTGTCAGCGTTGGTACCGTTGGTATCGTCAGTTTCAGCGGTGCAGGCGTTGGCATCCGGCCCTCAGCTGATACCTCCGGGACCGATGCCTGACCTCAAACCTGTATCGGGGGATTCTCTCCCTCTGATTGGCATTGCTGGTACCCAACAGGTTAGGGGTGCGACTGATCATCGGTATTGACATCGACATCGGCATGATTCCATCAATACTTTGACTTTCTGTCAGAATCAGACACTACTTCCTCCGATTCTGTTAATGCATTGGAGGACTCCAGAGCAACCTGGGACCTCCCTTTCAATCCATCTCCTCCTCATGAGCGGCGCCAATCCCCGCCAGAGGACATGTCTTTTCAAGACTTCATTCACGACATGGCAGCAGGCCTGCAGATTACCATGACATCGAAGATGGAACCAAGGGCAGAAGAATTGGAAATCCTCTAATACCTCTCTGCGCCCAAGGAGGCGGCTATGTTACCGGTGCATCGCATCCTGCAGGATCTAATGCTATGTATGTGGGAGGCCCCGCAACGGTTCCACCTATCAGCAAACGGCTCAATACCATGTACCGAGTTCAACTATGCCCTGGTTTCCACAAGCCTTAATTACTACACCAGTCTATGATGATAGAATAAGTGATGCGTCGCATCAAGAGTTCTAAAAATCATTCTTCCATGCCTCCAGAACTCTCAATGCCTTTGGATGTCGCTGCTTTCAGGCATGCATGCTCACTTCTAGGGTTACTTCCTACAGGCTCTATATGGACATGTACCTCAAGGATATCTCCAGGAATATGGAGAACCTAGCCCCAACCCTTCCTGATGACAAACGTGATGCATTCCAGGCCTTAATCAGGCAGAATCAGAATACATCCAAATTTCTTACCAGAGCATCTTTCGATGCCCTTGAGTCATCGAACAGAGCAGCAGCAGTCAGCATCGGTGCTCGCAGAATGGCTTGGCTCCAGGCATCTGACCTTCAGCAGTGGGTTCAAGATAAACTGTCCAATATCCTCTGCTCTGGAGAAAACCTCTTTGGAAAAGGTTGGAGAGAGAAGGCTGGAGAGATTGAGACAGAAGATCTCACCCTCAAATGCCTCTCCTAAAAGATGTCAGACCCCTCTAGGAGAAAGACCAATCCAAAGAAGTCTTTCTATCCTAAGAAGAAGAGATTATCCTTCTTATCCACCTTCAGCTGCTTACCATCCTCAGCAGCAACAACAGCGCCAGCAAGGCCCTCGCCAGCCCAAGAAGTCTAAGACGCCTAAGCCACAACCAGTACCTGGTTTTTGACTCCTTCCTGGAGAGCATAGCTATTCTGCCTCTGCAGGATCCCCCACCCCTACACATAGCAGGCAGACTGTGTTCTTATGCCCACAGGTAGCACCTCATCACATCAGAGCAGTGGACTCTCAACATCATCCAAAGGGGCTGTCTGCTTCATTTTGAAAGCTTACCTCCCAACACCTCCACAATGGATTATCTTGCAAAACCCTTGCAAACAAATCTCTTATCTATCGAGGTGTCCACCCTGTTAGCTCAGGGGGACATAGAAAGAATTCTGCCCACCCAAGAGGGCAAGGGCTTCTACTTTCCTTACTTCCTTAACCCCAAGAAGACAGGAGGGTTCAGGCCCATTCTAGATCTAAGGGACCTAAACAAATTCCTCGTTCAAGAAAAATTCAAAATGATTTCCCTGGATACACTTCTGCCATACCTTCAGAGGAACAACTGGCTATGTTCTCTAGACCTCAAGGAGGCATACACAATGGACTCTTTCGCCTCAATGGATCCAAACAACGGGGTGCCTCTCAGACAGGGTTTGCATCACCCCTTCACTGGTCAACTCCCTTCAGTGGTGGTGCTTCATCTAAAACCTACTCAGAGGGTCACCTTTTCAGATGCCTGCACCTCAATGCACCCTAACTATAGATACCTCCAAGCTTGGGTGGGGGCACATCTGGACAGTCTCACTACACAGGGGCAGTGGACACCACAAGAATCTCAGTTGCAGATCAACCTCCTGGGGCTAAGGACTCCCGCAAATGCCATTCGTGGTTTTTCAACCCCAATTCTCGGGCAAGCAGGTCTTAGTCAGAACAGACAACCAGATAGCAATGTCCTATGTGAACAAGCAGGGGGGAATAGGTTCCTATCCACTCTGCCAGGAAGCCCTTCATCTCTGATTCTTCTCCATTGCACACTGTAAGAACATAAGATATGCCATATTGGGTCAGACTATGATCCATCAAGCCTAGCATCCTGTTTCCAACAGTAGCCAATCTAGGTCACAAGTACCTAGCAATTTCCCCAAAAGACACAGGTTCCACAATGCTTGTACTGGGGCAAGCAGTGGATTTCCTGGGTCTCCTTTAATGATGATTTATGGAACCTTCCTCCAGGAACTTGTCTAAACCTGAGATACCAATCATATATAAACTCTCATTTAGTGCTACATATTCTAACTCCCATCTTATTTTTTAGACTTCTAGCATTTGCATGCAAGCATTTTAGAGGCTGTATTTTATTCATATTAATCTCGTTATCAGTAGACAAGGGTAATTTGGAATCTTTAAACTCTGTTTGCTCTGTACTTAAGGGCATTTAGGTTACTTTTGTCTTTATTGGAACCTCTCTGTCAATATGCCCTAACTTCAATCTTTTGCTAGTATCCTTCAAGGATGCATTGTTCCGAACCATGCGCTCTTGGACGACTGTTGACTTTCCCCTATTATCTAGTTTAAAAGCTGCTCTATCTCCTTTTTAAAGGTTAATGCCAGCAGCCTGGTTCCATCCCGGTTAAGGTGAAGCCCATCCCTTCCCCAGAATGTTCCCCAGTTCCTAAGAAATCCAAAATCCTCTTCCTTGCACCATCGTCTCATCCATGCATTGAGACTCCAGAGCTCAGCCTGCCTTTTGGGTCCTGCACGTGGAATAGGAAGCATTTCTAAGAATGCAACCCTGGAGGTTCTGGATTTCAACTTCCTACCTAAAAGCCTAAGTTTGGCCTGCAGAACCTTCCTACCACACTTTCCTATGTCATTGGTACCAACATGTACCAAGACAGCAGACTCCTCCCCAACACTATCTAAGACCTTCTCTAGGTGGTGCGTGAGGTCTGCTACCTTCGGACCAGGCAGGCATGTTACCAGGCAATCCTCACGTCCACCAGCCACCCAGCTATCTACATGCCTCCAGAGATCAGACTCTTTCCCTGAGAGCAGAGAGCTCCTTTCACCTAGTGCATACGTAAAACCCCTAACCAACTGGGAGAAAATCATACATGTGACACTCAATGCAAAAGACTGGAAAGCCCCCATCTTGCTGCTGGACTGCTGTCTCCATCTTATTTTTAATGTTGTGTTTACATATTTAAGATGTTTACTTACTTAGGTTTGCTGGGGATCCTTATACTAATAAAACTATACCTAATATGTTTAATGGACTTTGTTTACCTGAAGATTAATTAATCTCAGGTCCTTAATGTATGCCTGATGAGGATAAAGCACAGTTACTTACCTGTAACAGGTGATCTCTGGGAACAGCAGGAATAAGTCTTCACATATGGGTACGTCGGTACCGACGGAGCCTGCGTGGGAACGCTCCCCAGCTTCCCAAAAAGAAAAGCTTTTGGGAGCATCCCACAGCGCCTGCGTGCTGCCTTCCTGCCTTTCCTAACCAACTCTCCTCAGTTCGAGTTTAAAGCTGAGACAATAGAGAGAGAGAGGAAATGAAAGATAGAAAAGAGATACAACTCCTAGGGGAGGTGGGTGGGTTGTGAAGACTTATTCCTGCTGTTCCCAGAGATCACCTGTTACAGGTAAGTAACTGTGCTATCTCCAGGAACAAGCAGGAATGACTCTTCACATATGGGGACTCCCTAGCTGAGATGCCTGGGAGATCCCCAAGGATATGAGAGCCTGAAAGGGGTCTGCGTCCTCCTATGGATCTCAGGCATCCATCCAGGGAAGGAGGGAAGGAGTTGTTTAAGAATGGAACAGGTGTCTGAGGACAGCCTGACCAAACAAGGCATCCCGGCGGGAATCCTTGTCCAAGCAGTAATGGGCTGTGAAGGTATGAACAGAGGCCCAGGTGGCTGCTCGACAGATAAGGTCAATGGACACAGAATTTAGATGAGCCATAGAGGTGGCCATGGCCCTCACATTATGAGCTGTGACATGGCTCTCCAGAGAAAGGTTCTTACTCTGGTAGGCGAAAGAAATACACTGAGCAATCCAATTGGACAGTGTTCTCTTAGAGACTGGAAGTCCCAAATGAGAAGGATCAAAAGCAACAAAAAGCTGGGAAGACTTTCTATGTTGCTGTGTCCTATGTAAGTAAAAAGCAAGAGCTCTTTTACAATCCAGAGTATGAAGATTCTTCTCTGCACTGGATGCATGAGGAGCTGGAAAAAAGACAGGTAGATATACCTCCTGATTAAGATGAAAAGGTGAGACCACTTTAGGCATAAAGTGTGGATTTCTCCTAAGGACTACCTTGTCATGATGGAACCTTGTATAAGGTGGATTAGCCACTAAGGCCTGCAGTTCACTGATGCGGCGAGCAGAAGTGACTGCAATGAGGAAAATAACCTTCCAGGAAAGAAATTTCAAGGAGGTAGTGGCTAAGGGTTCAAAAGGTGGCTTCATAAGCTGACCAAGAACCAAATTTAGGTCCCATGCCACCGGAGGAGGCCTAATGGGAGGTTTAGTTAAAGTTAGGCCTCTCATGAATCTTGAAATAAGAGGATGAGAGGAGATAGGTTGTCCATTGATGGGCTTAAGGGATGCTGCAATAGCACTCAAATGGACTCTTACTGAATTTGTTTTAAGTCCTGCATTGGAAAGATGCAGGAGATAGTCTGACAAAGAAGTTAAAGGTAGTGCTAGAGGGTCAAGACCCTTTTCAGTACACCAAATGGAAAATCTTTTCCACTTAAAAGCATAGGAACGCCTGGTGGAAGGTTTCCTGGAAGCATGGAGGATATCCTTCACCTGCTGAGAAAGATTCAAGTTTTGAAGGTCTAGGCCTTCAGTAACCAAGCTCTGAGGTGAAGGGACTTGGGGTTTGGGTGCCACAAAGTCCCTTCCTCTTGAGACAGAAGGTCTGGAGCAGCTCCCAAGTCCAGGGAGGGGGCTTGGGAGAGATGCAGAAGTAGAGGGTACCACACTTGGCGTGGCCAGCGTGGAGCTATGAGGATCATAGATCCTTGATCCCTCTGGAGTTTGAACAGAGCCTTGGGAATCAAGGGAATGGGTGGAAAGGCATACAGGAAGCCCCGACCCCAATGAAGGAGGAAGGCATCCTTGGCCTGAACCACTGACAAGGAATTCTGGAACAGAACCGGGGAAGTTTGGCATTCCACGGACTTGCAAAGAGGTCTATGTCCGGGGTTCCCCATTCTTGAAAGATTCTGAGTACCTGATCCATGTGCAGGGACCATTCGTGTGGAAGCAGAACTCGACTGAGTCTGTCTGCCCAAGAGGTTTGGATTCCTGGGAGATATACTGCCAGGAGATGGATTTGATGCTCTCTGGCGAAGGCCCATAATCTTAGAGCTTCGTTGCAAAGCGACAGAGAGCCAGTTCCTCCTTGCTTGTTTAT
Source organism: Ichthyophis bannanicus (assembly GCA_033557465.1). Taxonomy (NCBI): domain Eukaryota; kingdom Metazoa; phylum Chordata; class Amphibia; order Gymnophiona; family Ichthyophiidae; genus Ichthyophis; species Ichthyophis bannanicus. The sequence goes on along the minus strand of CM066031.1, from coordinate 289,818,009 downwards.
GTAAAACATGGCTACCTGATTGTCCGTATGAATAAGGACTGTCTTGTAGCTGAGCAGGGTATGAAAGACCTTGAGAGCTAGAAACACTGCTCAAAGCTCCAAGTGGTTGATATGAAGAGAGGTCTCCTGTGGGGACCAAGTGCCTTGGGTGGAGAGGTCTTGTAGATGAGCTCCCCAACCTGTTTGGGAGGCATCTGTTGTGAGGGTTGCTTGGGGCAAGAACTGTTGGAAGGGGGACCCCAGCAACAGATTTTGAGTGGACATCCACCATTGGAGAGACCAAAAGAGACGTTTGGAGGTTGCTATTTGGTCTGAGAGAGCTCCTGAAGCTTGAGTCCACTGGGTGGACAAAGTCCATTGAGCTGCTCTCATGTGTAGGCGAGCATAGGGTACCACATGTACTGTGGAAGCCATGTGGCCTAGCAGTTGTAGCATCTCCCTGGCAGTTAAGTGGCTCTTTGACTGAATCTGGGAGGCTAGCTGCACTAGACGTTGGCAACGGGCCTGAGGAAGGTAGGCCCTTGCAGTGGTGGTATCCAACCAGGCCCCTATGAATTCCAGGGACTGAGTAGGGATGAGCTGGGACTTTGGGAGGTTTACTACCAGTCCCAGATACTGCAGAATGCGCCTTGTGCGGTCCAGGGAAATCTGGGCCTCTGATTGAGATGGAGCTCGGATGAGCCAGTCGTCCAGATATGGGAAGACAAATATTCCCAGAGTGCGTAGAAATGCAGCAACTATTGCCATGCATTTGGTGAACACTCTCGGAGCAGAGGCCAGACCAAAAGGAAGGACTCTGTATTGGTAATGTTTTCCCTGGAAAAGAAAACGCAGGAATTTTCTGTGAGTTGGATGGATGAGTACATGTGTGTACGCATCCTTGAGATCTAGAGAACAAAGCCAATCCTGACTTTGAAGGTATGGAAGGAGAGTGCCCAGAGAAAGCATCTTGAACTTCTCCTTGCATAGAAATTTGTTCAATTTTCTGAGATCTAGAATGGGTCTGTATCCCCCTGTCTTCTTTGGAATGAGAAAATAGGGGGAGTAGAACCCTAACCCTTGTTGAAGAAGAGGAACTTCTTCTATTGCCCCTTGGGCAAGAAGGGTAGTTATCTCCTGACCTAAAAGGTAGAGAAGAGATGTGGGAGAATTGAAGTGTCTCACCATGGTGTGGGGAGGAAGGTCTGAGAAATGAAGTTTGTAGCCCTCTCTTATGATGGAGAGGGTCCACTGCTCTGATGTGATTTGCTCCCATCTGGGAGCAAAATGAGCTAACCTTCCTGGAATGGTGAGAGGTTCTGGCTGTGTTAAAGCCAGAAAGGCTAAGTTCTCTAGCATCAAGTCAAAAACCCTGACGGGGTTGGGACTGCTGGGTCACAGCAGCCCCTGTAGACTTAGGCCTGGCCTGCTTAGGTTGCTGACGCTTAGCGGTAAAGCGACCTGTAGAAGATTGTTGGCCAGAAGTGGAAGGAAACCTGCCCTTTTTGAAAAAGACTTTAAAAGTCTTTTTCTTGGCAGGAATGGAGGTAGACCTTGAAAGTCTATCCAGAGCAGAATTCTCTGCATCCATTTGAGTGGCTTTAATTTGCCACTCTTTGCCAAACAGATTTTCACCTGTACAGGGCAGATTTCCTAAGCCATCTTGAACCCAAGGTTCTAAATCAGAAGCCTGGAGCCAAGCAATTCTGCGAGCAGCTATGGAAATGCCTGAGGCTCTACTGGCACCTTCAAAGGAGTCAAAGGCTGCCCTGTTTGAAAACTTGGAGATGTCCTGAGTATGCTTAAGCCACATGCGGAATTCTTCCCTTTTATCTTCTGGAATAAAAGGGAGGTAAGTGTGCAGCTTTTCTGCCACTTCTTTCAGAAACATACCCATATGAAGGCTATATGAGTTGATTCTGGCAATAAGCATACTGGCCTGGAAGATTTTCCTACCAAAAGCATCCAAGGTCCTGCATTCTCTTCCTGGAGGAGCAGAAGAGTGTCTCTTTGTACTCTTTATCCTCTTCATAGCTGACTGCACCACAATGGCATGGTGAGGAAGCTAGTTTTCTGGAACCCAGGACAAGGAGGGACATGATACATAGTGTCCAACCTGCGAGAATGAGGAGAGAGAGTGAGAGGAGTCTCCCATAAATCAATCATGTGTTCATGAAGAATCTCATGAATTGGTAAGGTGACTGCCTCTTTAGGAGCCCTAGAGTATCCTAAAATATCTATTTTTTTTGCTCTAGGCTCTGATTCAGAGGTTACTGAAATAGAGAGTCCTTTAGCTACTTCTCTTATGAAGTCTTGAAAGGACAAGTCCTCTGGAGGAGACATTCTTCTTTTTGGAGAAGTCTCCTCAGGAAGGGCTATGGATACTTCAGGAGACTCATCTGATGTATCAGAATCATCAGAGGAATCGAAGTATCGCCTGTCAGGGTGCTCTTCTAATGCTCGATACGCGTATCGAGTGGTATCGACATCGGGCGTCCCCGGTACCGGATCGGTACCGAGAAGTAGCCCTGGACAAGGAACCGCAGCAGTCGGTATTCTGGTCGATGTCGATGCCGTCGGTACCGGCATCGGCGCTGGTGCCGGTACCGGAGCCAATACCGACAACGGAGCTCGTTGCGGTACCGCCGGCGTCGCAGCTTGAATGAAGGCTGAAATAGCCTGCTGCATGGACAGAACATTCTGATCCATCGACGCCATGAATGCCTGGAGGTCGGTACCGGTAGATTGTGCCAGTACCCCAGAGCATTCTAACAGGTGATCAGTCGAGGCCGTGCCATCGATGTCAACCTGTAACCCCATAGGAGGTGCTTTGGAAGCCGGAGCTTCCCACCGGGGTTGTTTGGCTGGTGCAGGATCCTCGAGGGCAAGCCCGGAGGCATCTCGATGCTTAGAGGGAGATCTACCCTTCGAGGACCTGCTAGGTTTATGTTTGGTTACCTGAGATCCTTCAGGAGAAGAAGACCTGGAAGATGTCGATGCTACTGCCGGTGCCTCAGCGGGAAACCGGACATGGAGCTTAGCTGCTCAGTTCTGTAACCCCCGTTTAGACATTAGGGAGCAGGAAGGACAATCCGGAATGGAGTGTTCAGGACCCAAACATTTAAGACACCATTCATGGGTATCTGTAACAGAAATAGTACCGCTACACTTAGTGCATTTTTTGAACCCGGAGGTTGGTTTTTCCATGAGGGAAATTTTCTTGTGGGCCCTGAGGCCTTAAGAAGAAAAGTACACCAAGTGAGGAAAAAATATCGATATATATATATTTTTTTTAAAGAAAGAAAGAAAAGACCGGTGGTACCGGTCCGGAGTCGGGGAAGGCAGACATGCGACCAAAGATATAAAATAAAATAAAGAACTTCTTCAGTGGTGACAGGGCTCGACCTGCTGGCTCCGCGGCAAAGAAGAACTGAGGAGAGTTGGTTAGGAAAGGCGGGAAGGCAGCGCGCAGGCGCTGTGGGATGCTCCCAAAAGCTTTCCTTTTTGGGAAGCTATGGAGCGTTCCCGTGCAGGCTCCGTCGGTACCGACGTACCCATATGTGAAGACTCATTCCTGCTTGTTCCTGGAGATAGATCTGCACCTGAGAATGAATATGGCACCTCCTTCCCTTTAAGAGGTATAAAGCTACAATTATCCCAAGGATGGGTGGGAGTTGGGGAGGGAGAGAGGGAAAGAAGACTTATTAAAAGCCAGCTGCTACACAGTACCCTGTCCTGTGCTTCTAAGGTAATCTGTGACCAATTTACTGGGTGGTTCACACAGCCCTTGCTTTGACAGAGGGAGCATTTCAAAATGCCCCTTTAATCTGTCATTTGGCTTTAACACCTATTTAAAACAATTTCACAAGTCTCTTGCCCTCTTTCTAGAAGGCCTCTTTGTAAAGATCTCTAGAAACAATGTATTGCTCAAAGAATACTGACTCTTTTTCCTTTTATGCTACGTTATACTCTGATTTGATTTAAACTGAAAGCTCTTTGTTGATACTAGGCCCTGACTGAGTATTAAATTTAAAGTAGAAGCTCTCTGCTGGGTTCTAAACTTAAACTGAAAGCTACTTGTTGAGTTTTTAATTTAACTAAAAGCTCGTTGCTGATACTAGGCCCTGACTGATTTAACAAATACACTGGACTCTAATTTACACAGATTAATCAGCTTTAATCTAAAGAATTCCTTTTCCCCAAGATTCAGAAAAATTCCCAGGGCAAACTCAATCTCCTTGTAGACAGACTCTGCCATATCCTACATCCACACAAGTGGATCTTAAATCAGGAAATGGCATCTTGGATCTTCCACATGTGAGAGACCCCCAGAATAGATCTGTTCACCACCAGGAAAATACAAGGCTTCCCTCCCTGCACAGCCTGGCAACGGATGCCTTTCTTCTCCATTGGGGAAAGGGCCTTCTCTATGCATTCCTATCCATTCCCTTGATACCAAAGACCCTGTTGAAGCTGCAGGCCGACAGGGGCTTCATGATCCTAATAGTCCTTTACTGGCCTCATCAGCCATGGTTTCCTCTGCTGCTTTGCCTAACACAGATTCCACCTCTCAACCTAGGACATGCGCCCAACCTCCTCTCTCAGGATCATGGGACGCTGCTCCATCCCAAGCCCTCCGTCTCACGGCTTGGCTGCTGAAAACATAATCTTTTCCGACCTCAACCTTCCACAACAGTTCAAGGACATCCTACTTGCATCATGCAAGCTGCTGTCTACCAGACATTCATATGCCTTCAAATGGCAAAGGTTCACTCTCTGGTGTACCCCAAAACATATTGACACCTCTGCCTGCCTGGTGGAATTCCTTTTAGAATATCTCCTCCACTTGTCCTTAGCAGGTCTCAAGACTAACTCAGTCAGAGTTCATCTGAGTGCCATCACAGCCTATCATAGGCCGGTGGACAGGCATCCTATTTCTTTGCACCCCTTGGTGCTAAGGTCTATGCGGGGTCTCCTCCTGTCCAAGCCACTGATCAAACCACCTCCGGTGGCTTGGGACCTCAACGTCATTCTAGTGCAACTTCTAAAGCCTCCTTTTGAGCCTTTAGCCACCACTTCATTAAAATTCTTATCTTAGAATGTAATTTCCTCATCGCCCTCACCTCAGCTCGCTGCATCAGTGAACTGCAGGCTTTAGTGTCAGATCCTCTGTACACCCAGTTCAACCATGACAAGGTGGTTCTCCATACTCATCCAAACTTCCTTCCGAAAGTGGTCTCTCCCTTCCACCTCAACCAATCTGTGATACTACCAGTCTTTTTCCAGACCACATGCCTCTAGAGCTAAAGCAGCGCTACATATTTTAGATTGCAAGCCCGCACTGGCTTTCTACTTGGACAGAACCAAGAATCACAGGAAATCCTCCGTGATTCTTGGTTTATTTCCTTTGTTCAAAGTCACCTTTGACTGCCAGTAATGAGGCGCACCCTATCCAACTGGATTGCGATTGCATTTCTTTTGCCTATGCTCAAGCGGGACTCTCTCTTGAGGGTCACGTCACTGCTCACAATGTATAGTCCATAGCAACCTCAGCTGCAAACCTTTGTTTCCATTGATGAAATCTGTCAAGAAGCTACCTGGTTCCCCATTCATACCTTCTCTGCTCACTACTGCCTAGATAGGGACTCCCATCTGGATGCTGTCTTTGGCCAGGTTGTCCTTCAGCATCTTTCTGGGACTTAACTGCAACTCCTACCCTCCATCCCAGATTTTTCTTGGCACCAGATTTCCCTAGCTATGGTCTTGCCAACTGCAATTAAGTCCAATTGAGCCATTCTTTATCCACACCTTCTCGGCTCTCTTCTTTAGCCAGGGGGATACCACTGCTACCACTTCCAGTCTGGTACCTGGGAACTAGTGAGTCTCATATGTGAAGAGTGCATTCCTGCTTGTTCCTGGAGAGAGCATTATTACTCACCTGTAACAGGTGATCTCTGGGAACAGCAGAAATCAGTCTTCACAACCCACCCTCCTCCCTAGGAGTTGTAGGGTATTCTCTTTTTCCTCTATCTCTTAGCTACAAACTCAACTGAGGAGAGGACTTGGAAGGTGGGAAGGCAGACATGCAGACACAGTGGATTACTCCCAAAAGCTTACCAATTGGATGCTGGGGAGCATTCCCGCGTGAACTGTGTCGGTACTAATGATACCCATATGTGAAGACTGATTCCTGCTGTTCTCGGAGATCACCTGTTACAGGTGAGTAACAACACTGTATTGTTGATCTGACTATCTCTCCAAAGTTTATTTTAATAAAATTTTCTGGATGAAACCAGCAGTGCTGTTGTGGACAGAGATTCTTTTAATGTCAGAGTTGGGGATTTGAGAAGATCCCTACAGTGGGAGCCCTACTAACAGCCTGAATAGAGACACCTGCCTAGAAGAGGAGTCTGGAGAGCTCTATCCAGCATGCCAATCATCTTGGGTCCAGTCCACTGCAACAACCAGTAGACGACATATAAAAGAACCCAGTAACTGATGAAGGCTTTAGAACCAACCCATTAAACACTAGTTACACTAAGAAGTGAACAAGCTCTGCAAATTTTCCCAAAAATGAAAGTTGACAAGTGTACACTTGCAGTGTCACACAAGGTGGCATTTCACCCCATTTGCAGAATCAGCATTGTAGGGGGCTGATATGCATGTCTTATAGAAGTATAGGGGTGAGTGAATGTGTGTTGGGGGCTAGTTGTGGCTGTAAATGTATTGGAAGGCTATGTGGGTGTGTTGAGGGCTGCATACATGTGTGTCAGAGGGTGCATGCATGTGTGTCAGTTGTGCACACATGTATGTGTCATGGGCAGTATCAGAGGCTGTGTGCATGTGTGTGATTGGACTGTCAGGAGTTGTGTGCAGGTGTGTATGTACGTCAATGGGACTGTCAGGGGCTGCATGCGTGCATGTCATGGGGAGTGTTGAGGGCTGCATGCATGCATTCATGTGTGCATGTGTGAGCATGTCTGCATGTCATGGGATTTTGGGAACTGTGTACATGCATGCACATGTCCATCATGGGGAGTGTCAGGGGCTGTGTGTATGTGTATCATCAGGAGTGCCAGGGACTTTGTGTGCATGCATGCAAGTCATGGGGAGTGTTAAGGGCTGCCTGCATGCATGCGTGTCATGGGGAGTGTTGGGGGTTGCCTGCATGCATGTGTGTCATGGGATGTTGGGGGCTGCGTTCATGCATGTACATCATGGGGAGTGTCGGGAGCTGTGTATCATGAGGCGTGTCAAGGAATGCATGCATGTGTGTGCGTTCGTGTGTGTCATGAGGCGTGTTAAGGGCTGGCTGCCTGCATGCATGCACATGCATGCATGTCATAGCGTGTTGGGGCTGTGAACATGTATGTGCATCATGGGGCATGTCAGGGGCTGCATGCATGCGTGTGCATGTCATAGGGAGTGTTGGGGGCTACCTGCCCACGTGTCATGGGGTGTTGAGGGCTTCATGTATATGTATCACGAGGAGTGTCAGGGGATGCATGCGTGTGTGTCATGAGGAGTGTTGGAAGCTGCCTGCATGCATGTGCATCATAGGGAGTGTCAGGGGCTACATGCATGCATGCGCATCATTGGACATGTCAGGGGCTGTGTGCATGCAGGCAACATGTGTGTGTGTGTGTATGATGGGGAGTGGCAGGGATTGCATGTTTGTATATCTTGGGGAATGTTATGAAATGTGTGCGTGCATGCTTGTGTGCATCATGGGGAGTTTCAGGGGCTGCTTGTGCAAACAAAGATGTGTATGGACAAACATTTCAGCAGCCTCCTGAACCCTTAACAATAGACACTATCCCTAAGCAAAACATGCCTAATAAAACTAATGGAAATTTCCTTCCAAAATGTTGGGAATGTTTCTGTGGCTTCCCAACTTCCCAAGCCATGACGCTACTTGGCAATTGTCAATATTAACAAAGACTAGCAAGTCGCAAGTGTGTTTCTGAAGCAGTGGTAAAAGCACATTTAACTGTGATGAAGCACACTTCAAGTTGTTTAGGAAAAGAACAACAAAACAACTTGGTATGCACTTTCAAAGAGATAGTTCAAGAAGCAAGCTTTCAGGATCACTCCAGTTTCTTCCTCAAGCACTACCAATACAGAGACAATAAGGGTCAAAGTTTGTAACAAGATACCTATGTGAAATGGCCAAATAGGCGCCAATTTTATAAGTGCAACATAAGCACCAGATCCAGTCCCAACAGTGTGCAAATGCCGATGCCCACATTTATACCTACTCCGAGTTGTAAGTGTACGCATGTCCTCCACCAGGGGATGTTTATAGCAGGGCACCTAGTTTAGAGGGCAAGAAGGTGCCTATTTTCACCCAATTTTACAAAGGCAACCAGGCGACTATGCGTCTTTATAAAATACTAGCACAAATGCAGTAGAAATCATGCTTAGATTGAAGGCACAGGCATTATGCCTGCTCTCAAGCAGCTGTAAATGTTCGTATGGAGCGTATGCGGGTATGCACATATATTAGAGTACTTTATAATCAAGGTGCGTACTTTATGACTTCGCCCATGCTGTATCCAGACTGCAACCTAGCAAAGCCTACAGAAAGAGCTCATACTCACAGTTCAGACTTTTATGCTTCATCTAATTTTTAGAAGAGTCGCATATGTGCTCAAATGACTTTATAAAATTATCCCCTAAGTGATTAGCCACATATTATATAAAATATGCACATACATAGCATTCCACCTTTGCTCTGCCCAAACTATATTCTCGGGAACACCTAGGCCCAGATCATACAAAAGCAGACATCTACTTTTTGAAGGTAATTTTATGCCACTATATACCCTGATGCTACACAGTTAGCATCAGGGTGTTCTGGGGGCGATACCCAGGGTTAACTAGCCAGCGGTGATATTCAGCTGCTGCCTGATTATCCCTTTTGACGCCAAAGCTAACCGTGCAGTGGCTGAATATCATCACTGCCCGGTTAGCTTCCAGCTTCCACGGCAAACCTGGATATTCCATGCCAGTGGCTGGATATGATCCCAGCAATGAATATCTAGGTTAATTCTTCAGCGGTGATGGCTAGGCACTGTACTCATGCTAGCCACTGCTGCTGAATATCGGGCTCATAATTTTTATATAAATTTTTAAGTGCGAAAGTAGGCGTCTTCTTAGGCACAATTTTATAAAGACACACAGGGCTCTTTTTACTAAAGCCCTCAAAGGTTTTGCACTTAACATGTGAAACAAATGAACATTAAGTGCAAAGTCTCTGCGTCAGCTGTTGGAGGCCTGACTGACATGTCCACAGCAGTTAATGCGGGGACGCAAACTCTAACATGCACTCCAGTAAGGTGTGTTCAGCTAACGACTCCCATGTACGTGTTGTTGGATGAACTCACATTAAAGGCTGCAATGCTGCTGAGCTTGTGGCAATTGCTCTGGCACTAGCGGTAATGCGCTCTCCACACCTACGCTCTGCCCCTATCCCACCCCAATCACTGTGCATTTCAATGTGCGGCGACTGGCCTGCCCACACGGTAGTGTACGCTCTGCCCCTATCCCACCCCAATCACTGTGCATGTCAATGTGCGCTGATTGGCCTGCCCACACGGTAGTGTTCCTGGCTGCCAGTTACCGCGTGTTAAATTACACATTAACTGGTCACTGGGATTTAGTAAAAAGGGCCCACAGGCACCTATGTGTCCTTACAAAGTACTAGTGCTTAAGTGGCATAACATGCAGGCACGGGCAATGACACCTGCCCTAGGGTAGGTGTAAATGTGTGCCCTATAAATTTTCAGTATTTTATCATTTAACTACAGTATATACTTTCATGGTCCACCTAAACTATGCCCATTTGCACGTCTACCGGCACAGACCATGCCATCATGCCAAAGCATGTACTTTACACCAGTCAGTAATTTTATAAGAGGCCATTTATGCACATATATAACCACATATGCACAGGAATGACTGTGCACATGTGTTCACGCATAACCTGTTTGATTTAATAAATGGAAAAAGGACAGCAAGGAAATCCACAGTACTACTTTTTACTTTCAAAAGGGAAACTATGATAAAATGAGGAAAATAATTAAGAAAAAACTAAGAGGAGCAGCTGCAAATGTTAAAAATTTACATCAATCATGGGCTTTGTTTAAAAATACTATATATTCCACACTTTAATAAAAGTGGAAGAAAGGTCAAAAAACTGCCAGCATGGTTTAAAATCGAGGTCAGAGAGGCTATTGTAGCCAAAAAAGCATTTTTCAGGAAATGGAAAAAGGAGCCAAAGGATGAAAACAGGAAACCACATAAGCACTGGGAAGTTAGATGCCAGGCATTGATAAGGCAGAGAATTTGAAAAGAAGCTTGCCATGGAAGCAAAAATGCATAATAAAAACTTTTTCAAGTACATTTGTAGCAAAATACCTGTGAGAGAGTCAGATGGATTTCTGGATGATAGAAGGGTAAGAGGGGCACTAAAATAGGACAAGGCCATAGTGGAGAGACTAAACAAATTCTTTGGTCTTTATTGAAGAAGATATATGGAAGTTACCCATGCCTAAAATGGTATTTAAAGGTGGTATATCAGAAGAATTGAAAGAAATATTGATAAACTGGGAAGATGTACTACAACTATTTGATAAAATGAAGAGTAGTAAATCACCTGGATCGGATGGTATACATCTGAGGGTGTTGAAAGAACTGATAGATGAGATTGTAGACCTACTATTAGTAATCTGTGAACTATCATTAAAATCGTCTGTAATACCTGAAGACTGGCGAATGACCAATGTAATGCCATTTTTTAAAAAGGGGTCCAGCGGTGATCTGGGAAACTACATACCTGATGAGCCTGATGTCAGTATCCGGCAAAAGAGTAGAAACCATTATAAAGAATAAAATTGATGAACATGTAGGTAGTCATGGCTTAATGGGAGAAAGCCAACATGGATTTAGCCAGAGAAAGCCTTGTCTTACTAATCGGTTATATTTTTTTGAAGGTGTAAATAAACAGGTAGACAAAGGTGAGCCGGTTGATATAGTGTACCTAGATTTTCAGAAAGCTTTTGACAAGGTCCCACATGAGATACTCTTGGCCAAATTAAAAAGTCATGGGATTGGAGGCAGTGTACTATTGTGGATCAGAAACTGGTTAAAAGATAGAAAGCAGTGCTAAAAGGCCAATTTTCTAAATGGAGAAAGGTGAATAGTGGAGTACCCCAAAGATCTGTGCTGAGCACGCTGCTTTTCTACATATTCATAAATGACCAGGAAATGGAAATAACGAGTGAGGTTATCACATTTGCAGATGACACAAATCTATTTAAAGTTGTTAAGACACAAGAGGATTATGAAAATTGTAAGAGTAATAGCCAATCAATCCAAGGAAGGCACAAACCACTTTCTTCAATTTTGGAGTGGGGACCTGGGCAATGGCATCCACCTTCCATAGCTGAAGTCGTATCTGCCCATTCCTGATTAAATTCCCCAGGTATAGAATGTCCTGAGCTCCCAGGAAAAAAATTCTTAGGATTGACATCAGTACGGCCTTCCACAGGCTGGTCAATATGGCTTGTACATGGGTTAGATTGGTGTTACAGGCTCTGCTGTAGATGATGATGTCATCAAGGTATGTAGCTGCATACTCCTTGTGCAGTCTCAGTAGGCGGTGAATTAGGCATTGAAACGTGGCAGGAGCCCTGTGTAATCCAAAGGGCAGCACTGTAAACTGGAATAGATCTTGTGGTGTTGAAAAATCAGTCTTCTCCTTGGCAGCCAGAGCTAAGGGCACCTGCCAATATCCCTTGGTCAAATCCAAGGTTGATATAAAGCATGCTCCACTGAGTCCCTTTATTAGCTCATCTATTCTGGGCATGGGATATGCTTCCAGTTTAGAAGCTGCACTGACCCTCTGGAATTCAATGCAGAATCTGATGCTTCTATTGGGTTTAGGAACCAAGACCAGTCACTTATAGACTTTTCTATAACTCCCAGGTTAAGCATCTCTTCCAGCTCCTTGGTGACGGCCTGTTGACGGGCCTCCGGTATCCGGTTGGGTCGTTGCCAGATAACCACCCCCCCGGGGTCAGTAACGATATTCATGACAAATGAGGTAGGTTTTCCCATGGCAGGTGAAGAACACCTTTAGATCTCCTTTCTGGTCAGCAGAGAGCTGGTGTCTAATCGAGATTTGAGCTGGATCCAATGGGGCTGAAATTTCCAGCCCAAAATCATCTCCCTGTACCACCATAGCCCTCACTGCAGTCCACTTTTTCAATAGGTTAATACGGTAAAATTTGGATTTCTTCTGTTTATCTGGCTAGGCACTATTGTAGTTAATAGGTCCCACCTTCTCTTCCACCTCATAAGGCCCCTGCCATTTACAGAATAACTTGCTCTTGGATGAGGGTGCAAGACTAAAACTTTGGCTCCTCGCTGGAAGGCATGGTGCACGGCTGCCCAATTGTAGCTGCTCTTGCATTTCTATAATGTTCTCCACCCAATTACACCCAGCACAGGGTTCTTCTTCCCAGATTTCCCTTACCATGTCTAATATGCCTTGTGGCTGTCTTCTGGCAAGCAATTCAAAATGCGAATACACTGTTGAACTCTGAGGGTCCTCCTGGATGACAAACATCAAAGAGGGTAGGAGAATGCATGAACTTTTTAAACATCTGTTTCAGAGTTTTATTGAATAGCTCAATGAGGCCATCCGTCTGTGGGTAATATATTGATGTTCACAGCATCTTGACCTTCAATAAGTCATACACTTGCTTCATTCACCTTGGATACAAAGGGTGTTCCTTGGTCTGTTCTTATAGGGCAGCGATGGCGAACCTATGGCACGCGTGCCAGCTGTGGCACGCGAAGGCCTTGCAGCTGGCACGCGGGAAGGTCGCACATTAAAAAAAAAAAAAAAAAGCCGCCCGCTGCCGCCGCGGCGGCATGGAGTGTCCCGCGGGGCTCCCTCTGCCCGGCGGGACTCTCCCGGCGCTGCTCAGCCCCTCTCTGCCGGCTTGCAGAGACGCGAAGGGAGAGTCTCCCTCGCGTCTCTCTTAAGCCCGCAGGGGCAGATGGGAAATTTCCCATCTGCCCCTGCGGGCTTAAGAGAGACGCGAGGGAGACTCTCTCTCCCTTCGCGTCTCTGCAAGCCGGCAGAGAGGGGCTGCGCAGCGCCGGGAGAGTCCCGCCGGGCAGAGGGAGCCCCGCGGGACACTCCATGCCGCCGCGGCGGCAGCGGGCAGCATTTTTTTTTTTTATTGCCATGAGCCGAGGGAGGGGGGTTAAGACTGGCAATGGGCTAGGGAGGGAGGGAGGGGGGTTAAGACTGGCAATGGGCTAGGGAGGGAGGGAGGTTAAGACTGGCAATGGGCTAGGGAGGGAGGGGGTTGAGACTGGCAATGGGCTAGGGAGGGAGGGAGGGAGGGAGGGGGTTGAGACTGGCAATGGGCTAGGGAGGGAGGGAGGGGGGGTTGAGACTGGCAATGGGCTAGGGAGGGAGGGAGGGAGGTTAAGACTGGCAATGGGCTAGGGAGGGAGGGAGGTTAAGACTGGCAATGGGCTAGGGAGGGGGGGAGGGGGGTTGAGACTGGCAATGGGCTAGGGAGGGAGGGGGGTTGAGACTGGCAATGGGCTAGGGAGGGAGGGAGGGAGGGGGGTTGAGACTGGCAATGGGCTAGGGAGGGGGGGTTAAGACTGGCAGTGGGCTGGGGAGGGGGGTTAAGACGCAGTGGGCTATGGGGGGGAGTTAAGACTAGCAATGGGCTGTGGGCTGATGAGGGCTGGCAATGGGCTATGAGCTGATGAGGGCTGTCTGGAAATGGGGTGATGGGGGGGGTTAGGACTGGTAATGGGCTATGGGGGGGTTAAGACTGGTAGTGGGCTGATGGGGGTGTAGGACTGATAATGGGTTATGGGGGGGCTAGGACAGGAAATGGGCTGATGGGGAGGGGTTAGGACTTGAGGTGGGCTGATGTGGTTAGGACTGGTAATGGGCTGATGGGGGGGTTTAGGACTGGCAATGGGCTATGGGGGGCTGACTGGAAATGGGCTGATGGGGGGTTAGGACTGGTAAAGGGTTATGGGGGGGGCTTAAACTGAAAATGGGGTGATGGGGGTTAGGACTGGAAGTTGATTGACGGGGGGCTAGGACTGGTAATGGGTTGGGGTGTTGCTAGGACTGGAAATGGGCTGAGTGGAAGGGGAGGCTTGAACTGCAAATAGCTGATGGGGAGGGGGCTTGGAATGGAAATGGGCTGTGAGGGAAGGGAGCTAGGACTGAAAATGGGCTGATGGAACAGCTAGGATAGGACTGGAAATGGGCTGTTGGGGGGAGCTAAGATTGGAAATGGGCTGTGGTGGGGGCTTGAATTGAAATGGACTCATGGAGGGGCTAGAACTGGAAGTAGGCTCATGGGGGGGCTTGGACTGGAATTGGGCTGAGTGGAGGGGAGCTCGGATTTGACATGGGCTGGTGGTGGGGCTAGGAAGTGAGTAGAAATGGGCTGCTGGGGGGGCGCGGATTGAAAATGAGCTGATGAAGGGACTTGGACTGGAAATGGGCTGATGCAGGGACTAGAAGGGAATGGATGCTGGGTGAGACTGGAACTAGAAGGGAGCTGATGTTGGGGGAGGATTAGAATGGGATGGGGCTGGGAGAGTAAAATGGAGAGGGGAAAAATATTTTGTGTAGGAGGGATGAAAAATCTACAATTGGCCAGGTATTGGGAGAGTAATTGGGGATTGAGGATGGAGGGGTAAAATTTGTGTGGATGAAATAGGAATGAGGAAAGAGCAAAAGGAGAAAGATTAGTATGTTAAAGCAGATGTAGAGAGAGAGAGAGAATGGAAAAAAAAACTAGAAGAGAGAAGAAAGGACAAATGGACAGCAGACGATGGAGAGTTAGCAGAAAACATGAAGAAACCAGAAGAAGGTGGCTGGACCAATTGCAACTGAAAAAAAAATGCACAAAAGGTAGAAAGATATCTCTTTATTTTGAATTTATTAACTGGAATATGTCAGCTCTGGGAAATGTGCATCATTAACATCTGCGCTTTGTTTGGTACAAGAGGAAATTCCTATTTGACGTTGCCACTTGTTCTCTTTCCCCAGTATTCTCTGAAATGTATTGGTTTAATATTTGCAGTGGTGCCTTTTGATAGGTAGGGTATGGTGCTTTGTGAGTCCTGGTAATGCTGTCAGGATACGGCGGGTTTGCTATGGGTTCTAAATGGGCAGCGTTTGTAGTAGTTCCTAATGTGCCTGGCGGTTGGCACTGGATTATAGTAATGTAGAAATCTTTTAGTCTTTCTTTATCCATACACTCATTAAGAGACATGTTTACTAAAAGTTAGTGTATGGTAACATTATGCAAATATTTATGCAAATAAGACCACTTATGCAAATGACGTGCTGGCACTTTGAGGAAATTCTTTGGTTTTGTGCGGCAGTTTGGGCACTCGGGCTCAAAAAGGTTAGCCATCACTGTTATAGGGTATTCCCACCTGCGAGAATACTTTCCAGAGAGCATTCGCTATTGTAGTAGTCTTCATATTCCTTAGAGCAATGGCCTCCAGGTATTGAGTAGCATAGTCCAATATGACTAAAATATACTTGTTACCTCAGGTGATTCACTTCAAGGGTCCTACCAGATCCATGTTTTTTTCCGTGCCCAGGGGACATTCCTGAACATAGTGTCCCCAGGCTCCACTCCTAAAACATGTGAAGGGGTCATGACTGGGCCCATGCCCTTGCCTAGGAAGTGACTTTGTGGGTCAGAACATAGGAGCCAATATCCATTTTGGCTTTCCCTTCTGTCCTCCTGGGCTGACGGGTGACTTTTTCCCCTTCTTACTGTCCACTTCAGTCACCGGCTGGGCTTCATGATATCCCTTGGCTATTTCCAATGCACTCTCCAGTGTAAGCTTGGGGTGCTGACATACTCATGTTTCACTGGTGCAGTCAAGCCCTCCAAAAACTGCTCCAATAGCACAATCTTGGCTACCTCTGGCCTGGTCTATCCCTCTGGTTGCAGCCACTTCCATGAGAGCTCCTTCTATCGTCAGAGGAACTTCAGAGGACTGTCTTTCATCTGCAGGCTCCCCCCCCCCCCCCCCTCTTTCTGAATCACTGGTGGTAGGCCTCTGGTGTACAGCCAGCCTGTTCCAATATGATGGCCTTGACAGCTGCATATGTAGCTCGCCCATCAGGCTTGGCATCCTGACATGCAGCCTGACTGCTACCTGTCAGCAAATTCCCCAAGTAGTCCATGTTGCCTCTGGCCACCCAGCCATGCGGGCAGTTTGTTCAAAGTTCACTAAAAAGTGATCAGGTTCATCTTCTGCCATCATTTTCAGCAGCATTTGCGCTGGAGGGTGGAGTGGTGGTCCCTGTAGGGCTTGAGTCAACTGAGCCAGGGAACTGCTCTATAACTCCCCTTTCGTCTGAATAAGATCTTCTAGCTGCTGATGATATTGTTGTTGTTGCTGCCCTTCTAGCAGGACTTGTTGAAACTGCTGCTGACATTGTTACTGTTGCTGCTGATAGTGTTGCTATTGATACTGTTGCTGCTGATCTGCCACAATCTGGAGGAACCGCTCCATCCTGCTTTGTCACTCTTCTCTTCCTCTTCTGCAGCTGAGTTAACCCTGCATTATTCCAGCTCTAACAAACTTTTAGTGGCCTCTAGTGGCAAAAACAAAGCCTACCTGTCCAACACTGACTACATCTTCTTCAAGCTCCCTTAACTAGGGCAAGGCTAACTCTCTTAGCCCATACAAACAAACAAACAAAAAAATCCTCACCTGCTGTAGAGGCCCAGCCCTGGAGGGATGTGGATTTGCCCTTAGTCATGTGATTAGAGGAAATCCCCAAGCTGCCACCATATGTGGTAGTGTGGCATGCAGTGGGAAGGGGTTTTGTTTAAAGCACAGACCAGACAGCACTTCAGGGAATACAAAAGCACTTATTATTCTGTCCTAGCTTGTTAAACCTCCACAAAACAAAACCCAGAAGAGACAGCAGTTCAGGGAAAACAAAATCAGCTTACATCTATCCCAGCTTGTTAAATCTCCATGGGCTGATTCTCCCAACCTTTCCTCCAGCCCCAATTAAAGTTTCTAGCTCGAGAACTCCCTGGTACAGCTTGCCTTGGAAGAACGTCTTGCTCCACGGACCTCTCTCCCTCCTGCAGCATGCTGGGTTCTTAACCTCTCCCTGTGAACCACGTTATCCAAGCCCTGAACTCTGGACTGCAGATTCTCTTAAAGAGAACTTTTGATATAGACCCCATCACAAACTCCCATAAAATTATTGTTAAGTTTTTATTATTTTGCGATGACAACCTCTCCACATTTTCATCATTTATAAAACAATATCTGTGAAACAAATCGTACCCATGGATTGCAATGCAAGTATAAGTAGGGTGATATATTTATCTTAATGGCTCATGTATGAAAGCAGATGCCCCTTCATTTATTGAGTAGTCAGTATAAAAAACACTATCTTTCTTAAAGCTGGGCTGGTATCTTGCTATAATGCAAGAGACCCAGGTTCAGTTCCTGGGCCCAACTCCTGCTCCCTGGGCTGGGGAAGAAGTCCCTCTCACTGCACAACACCACCTACTAGTGGCCGTATCTAGATCCCAGAATTGCAGGGTTCCAGAGAGAAAACTGGTATGTGGGCCCTGACTAAGGAGTGTCTCTACAATGACTAAACTAATTAAGTTCAGAGGGGAATATAAACAGAGGAAAATGTTAAATAGGTTCTGGCTTTCTATGTCCTGGATATAATGCTTTGAAACTTCAGATATATGACAAATGCACACTATACTCATAAGACAGCAAAGTGTACTTGGACCAGGTTAATGCCCTACTTTATCTCATTGTGCATGCCCTCTTTATTAATTCCAAGCACATGATGTTCTCCTAAAAGCAGAAACCTTACTACACTCACATACCACATGAGACAATGGCATGAAAATGCATTTGTGACTCCCATACTTGGTAACTGGTGGTTACACTGTTCTACATCCTCAGCCTAATATCATACAGTCCTTTCTTCCTGGTACACTGAAAGCTTTATTGTCCATCATTTATTAATAATTTGATCCATTGTACTAACCTCTGATGCCTTTAAGCATCTCAGTAGATGCACCAAGCTATTCCCTTATCTAAAAAGCCTCCCCAGAATAATTGGAATTTCTCCATATTTGTAATCATCACTGCTTCCCTGGGGTGTATGTTTGATACATTAATAATCTTTCAGACGTGAAGCACTTCAGCATTCATACTTGAAATGATTCCTATTTTCCAACCATTTAAATCATTCATGCTAAATGAAGTTTTTTACACAGTTAATACCAAAGTTGCACATAACCTTGAGCAGGATTGTAATGAGTAATATTCAATCTAGCAATAGGACAGATCAGTCATCTGCAATACGGAATTTCAGAATCACAAATGAGGAACAAAATCCTGTATTTCCAGAATCAATAAAAGCCAAAATCTGAGAGCTACTTTAAAACTGAAAGACAGGGAGTAAAGAAGTGAAAAGTGAGTTAGATCTATTCTTTTTTCTAGTGCAAGCATTTGTGCGTGTAATGGGGAGCTGGCTAGGTAGTTCTGTGACAGTGCCCTGTGCTGCAGTCTGAAGGATCTGAAATCAGCGTCAGCGCTGGGAATGCTAAGGAAGTAATTAATGTTCACAGCCCATGTGAGGAAGGAACTCTCAGTCATCATGCAATGGTGACACCTAGTGGCCAGGCATAGGGCTCACAATTGCAAGGAAGAAGAGAGAGTTTGTGGCCTCTGGCCAAGGGCTAGCACTGCAATGACAGAGCTCAGTGATTTGTGAGGAGAATTAAGGAAAAATCGCAGATAATTCTAAATGAAGGGTCACAGTGCCCTAGCTCAGATGAGATCTGTTCTAACTGATCTGGAGATCCAAAGAAACCGCCAAGTGTAATGGGGAAAAGACGTCCTTTGCCATGCAAACAGAGGAACCGGAGAGAAGTAGGTCTGTTGCTGACAGGAAGGCAAAGCACAGGACTCCCAGTTGCCAGGAGCAACATAAACAAACCCAGCCACGAGTGCAGCAGCCCCGCCCAGCTAGCAAACAATCCCCATCTCCTGAGCCCAATAGTTTTCACCTGAGAGGGGGAAGGGCTAGATTAGTTCCAAACCAGACATATAAGAAACGCTCATTAGAGTTTCAAGGGCAGCAAGGGAAGCAAAAGAAGCAAAGAGCAGAAGGAGCAGAGGAACTGGAGAACGAGAGAGAAAGCTTGGACAGATCCAGCTGGGAAAGCTGAGTGAGCTGAAGTCTGAGACTCAGAAGCAACGTGTGTTTCAGTGTGGAAGGAAGCACGAGAGAAAGTACGTGAGTGACTCAGAGGATTGTGATTCTGAGAGTGATAGAGAAATACAGGAAGTAACCAGCAGGAATAACTGGAGGAGCAGGGCCCAAAAACCCTGTGGCAAGAACTCCAGGCAATTGTCCTATTGGGAAGACACACAGAGGGAAACGTTACCGGTAAAGCTATCTGGGAAGCACTTGCAAGCTCCAGGGAGTGAAAGGTATTCGGTGGAGGACATTTGCATGTCAGAGGAAGAGGTTGAGAAGCCAAAGTACAGAGGAAAACCTCTGAGGTTTAAACCCCTTCCTGACCAGGCTGTGCACGGACTTTCCCCTGTCTCTAAGCCAGAAGGTAGGCTGTCTAATTACTATAAGGATAAAGGTGGTTATAAGAAGTTCTCTCATAGAAACCCTAAAGGGTGTGACTCTCCTCTCTGCTATTCTAAAATATATGGTAATACTGAACCCTATCTCACGGAGGGCTTGATAGAGAAGCCTCAGGAACAGATAGAGGGTGGAAGTTTGGGAACGTTGTATACCAAGCAGAAGTTGTACTTACTAGAGAATCAGCATGAGTCAATGCTGATTGATCCTCAGGAAGAAGAAATATCAGATAATCAAATGGACTGTACTTTAATGGTTACAGATGATATAATTTCTCTGTGCTGAGCCAGGTGATGTGAAAGCTGTTTAAACTGGCAGTTGAAGAGCACAGGATTTTCCTTGCTTATACAAAGTGACTGTATGCTGTAAATACCGTGGAACTTTGGATTTAAGTTGAGAAGCTGTTATTATTTCCTTTCTTATTTTGTGCCAGAGTGTATGGCTTTTTGTCCTGAGTTATTTTGTGTTTGAATCCGCCCCGGGAGGGGAATTAAAAGCCTGTCATTGCCTGTACCACTCGCACCACAACTGCATCTTATTGAAAAGGGAAAAATACTACAACTCCCAGGAGGCAATGCAAACCTAAAGCATTTCTCCAGTGTTTCAATAAAGGGTCCCCAGGCCGTCTATCCCATATGCCTAAGCTACGGGCCGACTACTGGTGACACAAGCCAGAAAGATGATTGTCTGTACGGCTGCAATATTCAGAGAAATGTTTTAGAAACTTTGAGGCCTTCCCAGCCATATATTACTCACAGAGTTAAATAAGAAAATTTCTAGATTTAAGATTAAACTAGTATGGGTTCAAAGAACCAACTAAAGTGACCAACCATCCCTATTATATGGGACGGTCCCGTATTTTAAGAATTTGTCCCTGGAATCGTGTTACTTCAGTCAAGATGCCTAAATGTCCCCTATTTTAAAACATGTGGTCCCACTCCTCCATATTTGTACCAGCGGACTTCTCCACTCCAGCTGAAATTTTCAAAGGGAAACTCTTTATATGAGACTATTTCCATCAGAGACACAGAAACATATACACATATATGCACTCTATTGTACTTTAGTCACACACCCACAAGCACATGCATTTATCCTCCCAACCCCCCAAATCAGGTGCACACTAGCACTTTTCAGACAGACAAATTCTGTCTCCAACTCTCTACTGATGCTGTGCTGTTTCTGCATTCCTCTACTTCAATTCCCCCAGTTCTTGTTTTTGCTGCTAGTTCTTTTTCTCAGCCTGCAAATACCTCCTCACACTTTACCCCATTCCTCTTACATTTCTACCCTTTCCCAACAACCCCACTCACCCCTACCAAGAAACCCACTTATTCCACTGACTTTCTCCCAGACTTTGTGCAGAAAGTCAGCCCAGGAAAAATGCCCCGTTATCATGCCTAGTCACCCTGTGACTAGGGTAGCCTTTCCATTGGCTGGAACCTACCACTTATTCTGCACAGTGAGGGGGGAGCACTGGAGCGCTGTAGAGCTAAACTCTAAAAAAAAAAAAAATACCCAGACAATTTAGACATCATTCTAACGGGTTGATGCAGAAAGCCAGCGCTAGACTTGCTCTGAAGCAATTTTTTATGTTCCCAACAATGAACACATTTTAGCATGCGACGCAGGAAGGATGTGGTATGCAAATCCACGCTACATTAACTGTGCACATGCAAATGAGTCACTGCAGCTTTAACTGGGAGATCAAGCCAAACACATGCGCACAAGAAGCCTGCACTAGTTTGGCTTGCTCTCCAGGCACCACGTGGCTAATTTGCATATCAGCCCTGAGAGTATTTTGATGGCACTGGAGATGATTGCAACATTGGGAAAAGCCCCCAATGCCATCAAAATACTGTCGAGGGCTGTACCTAACAAAAAAAGAATCCCTGGTGGCCAGTGGCCCCATTCCCTCCCACCCGAAAGTATTTTGATGGCACCGGGGATGATCGCATCATCGGAAAAAGCCCCTGATGCAATCAAACAGTGTTGGGGCAAGGTGCCCATACAGAAAGAAAGTACCTGGTGGTCTAGTGTGGGGTGGGGAAGTACTGGGGCTGCAGACCACCAGGTGACTTTTATTTTAATTTGGGTTGGGGTGGGGGGTACAGGGGCTGGTAGACCACCTGGTACTTTGTTTCTGTCGGGGCATCGGCCCCTGACAGTGTTTTGATGGCATCAGGAGCTTTTTCCGATGCCGCAATCATCCCGATGCCTTCAAAATATTGTCGGGGGGGGAGGAACGGGGCCACTAGGGATTCTTTTTTTTTGGGCATGGCCCCCGACAGTATTTAGATGGCATCAGGGGCTTTTCCCGATGACGCGATTGTCCCCGTTGCCTTCAAAATATTATGGGTGGGGGGGGGGACGACGAGGGTTTCTGGGCCACCAGGGATTCTTTTTTTTTTCAGCACAGTATTTTGATGGCATCGGGGGCTTTTCCCGATGTCTGATCATCTGAAGAGAAGATGATCTAGGCATTGGGGAAAGCATCCAGTACCATCAAAATACTGTCGTGTGCATGCGTTAGTCACCTCAGACCCTGCAGTAAAATTTTGGCACTCTGGCTGGTTGCAAAATCCTCTATGCCTGTCTCTGCATCAGGCGTAGCCATGATTTGCATACCAGACCATTATTTATTTTTATTGTATTTATTTATTAGGTTTTATACCGCACTCTTTAGATTCAGTGCGGTTTACATTATAACAACTTGATACATATAACACTGCTGATCTAAATACATTTAAATAATTTTAAATACATATAGCGTTAATTGGGCACTAGTTTATCTATCAGCGTTTACATCTGTTTTCTGCATTTTAAAGGATCGTAAGTATGCTTAAATGTGGTGTTATGGGGTCATAAAGGCTGCGCTAGCTTTCTGCATCGGCCAATAAGACAGCTAATTTACAAAATTGTAGAATTCCAAAATAATTTAGATGGTTGGCAATCCTAAACTCCTGAGTCCTCAGCACATCTGACAAATCTGGCTCTGCTTCCTCCTTAGGGCCCAGGCAACCATCAGTTAGGCAAAGCCAGCCAATAGGCTGCACCAGACACAGCCAGCCAATAGGGAGCAGGGGGAGGGGGTAGCAGTAGCTAGGAGACAGAAACCTTCTTTTCTCCTTGTCCTGCAGCTCTAGAGTATGGTGGTTTTTTTGCTACACAGACCTACAGGAGAAAATATTGGGGCTCTCAAGCACCCACAGAGCTGGCGCCTATGATCCTGAGGCCAACATCAGTATCATGGTTAGTGGTCAGCTGATTTCATTAATTCTGTCGTCTGTGTAGGCTCTAAGCCTAAGGTGCATGTTTCTATTTCGTCTTTAAACTTTATTTTAGTTTTAAAAAACTGAAAATAAAGTTTGTTTTTAAGGACCAACTACAAAATGAATACTCGTTCATTAAGAAATATTCTGGTGATAGTACGGTATTTTTTTTAACAATGCCAGTCTTCCTTTTCAATCGCACATGCAGGAAAGGGTAACATTGTTCAGCACCTAAGGATGGACAAACACAAGACAGCAGATGTAAGTGCTTTTTCAAGAAGAACTGTGACTTCTTTTTTTACAAGTCAAACTTTTGATGAGAAACTTAGTCACTGGCTACAACTGAGGATACATGGGCTTATCATTGTGGTGTTCACAAGCACAACCATTCTTTTCGATCATCAGACTGTATTTCACAGTTGTTGAAAAAAAATACTCTTGTGCGCAAACCAAAACTGAAGCAATCGTCTGTAATGTTTTCAAGCCTGACTCTATTGATTCCCTCAACAGAGTCCTTTCTGAGACAAGTTTTTAAACAGGTTTGTATGATTCCTCAAACCATGGGAGCATTAAAGTGTGCCCTATTTTAGTAGGGTACTTTCTTCCTGAGAAAGGGGTTCAGGTAAAAGTTCTTGATGTCATGAAGTTAAAGACAAAACCTCAGACATTCTTTCGAAGTGCATTCTTGATACAGTTGAGTCCAATGGGCTAAGATCCAAAGTTTTGGAATTGTGTGCTGACAATATCAATTGCAATTTTGGTCAAACCGCTCCTAGGAGGGGTAGTAAAAATATTTTTCACAAGCTGCAAAAAGATTTAGGAAGTAATTTAATTTGTGCAAACTGTGCAGTTTACATTGCTCACAATTGTATCAGCACTGCTGCCAAATACCAGCTATTTGACAGTGAAGTTATTGTTGCCAAGATATTCAGACATTTTTACATTTATACAGTGAGAATTGAAGAACTTAAAGAGATGTGTGACTTTGTTGAGAGTGCGTATCAAAAGCTCCTTGGATACAGTAACACTAGGTGCTTGGCTTTACTATTAGCCATAGAGAGGTTAATTAAAATGTTAAAACCAGTGAAATCATATTTTCTGAGCCAGGAAAAATGCCCAGTTATCATAAAATATTTTTGAGAATGAATCAGCAGACGTTTGGCTGTACTTTCTGCACAGTCAGGCAGTGATTTTCCAAAATGTAACTTAAAAAATTGAGTCTCAAAAAATCTCAGTGATAAGGGTGGCTAAACAGTGACCTTAGAAACAAGCTAGTAACTAGGAAGAATAAAGTGTTTTTGCCTCTGACAATCAGAAAAAAGATAAAAGATCTTGAAGAAGAGGGCAGGATTGATGAAGCAGATTTCAAGCAATTTGTGTCATCTTTCTACGCCACTTGCATTGATTACTTGGATCATTGGACCACTCACTTCCAGGAGACTGAGAAACAACAGTAGACTCTCCTTCAAAAACAACTGGAGTGGTGTGAGCTAGAGTCGTCTTTAGAATGTGTTTTATTTACAAGACCTGGCCAAGAGTCAGTAATATATGATACTGAACTGTTTCAGTTCTCTTGTCTTAAGTAATTTGTTTCTGAAGAAAAAGTTCAAGAATGAAAAAAAACAGACACCACGGTTGACGAAAAATGGAAGGAGTTGTTTGGATAACTCAAAAGTAATGAGGTACCATATAAAAATTTATAAACACTGGTTGAATTTTTTTTTGTTTGCCAGGTTCCATTTCTCCTACTGAAAGGTGCTTTTGGGGAAACTGGTAGATACTTACAACCTAGATTGGCCACTGCTGGAAACAGGATACTAGGCTTGATGGACCTTGGTCTGACCCAGCATGGCATGCAGATTCTCAAAAGTCTGATTGTAAAATACAATTTTCAGTTGAGTTGCCCAGAATTTTTTAAATATCTTAGTGGAAATGTTGTTGTTTTGAAGAAAATTCACTCTGTAAAGTTAAAGAAAAAATTCCAGCCTCAAATTGGAGATTAAGAAAAGGTGGAAAGAATACACAGAGTCATTATACCATAAAGATCAAGTGGACCAATAGCCATTTCAACCTATACCTTATGATCAGGAACCGTTGGTGATGAAAGAAGAAGTTGAAGCAGCATTGAAAGCCTTATCAAAGAACAAAGCACCGGGTATTGATGGCATTCCCATTGAGTTATTACAGCAATCAGATGAAACTGTTACCATACTTACAAGGCTCTGCAGGAAATTTGGAAGACAAATTCATGGCCAACTGACTGGAAAAGATCTGTGTTTATACCAATACTGAAGAAAGATGACCCAACAGACTGTGGAAATTATCGCACAATCGCATTGATCCCACATGCCAGCAAGATTCTACTCAAGATCATTCAGCAGAGACTACAACCATACCTAGATCAAGAACTTCCTAAAGTGCAAGCAGGGCTCAGGAAAGGGAGAGGAACGAGAGACATTATTGCAAATGTGAGACGGATCCTTGAAAAAACAAAAGAATGCCAAAAGGATATCTATATGTGTTTTATTGATTTCAGCAAGGCTTTTGACTGTGTAAACCATGAGAAACTTTGGGCCACATTAAACAGCATGGGTATACCAGAACACCTGATCGTTCTCTTGCACAATCTTTACACTGATCAAGAAGCAACAGTTCAAATGGAACTAGGAGAAACAGAATAGTTTAAAATCAGCAAAGGTGTATGACAAGGCTGCATACTTTCCTCCTACCTCTTTAATTTACATGTAGAACAAATCATCAGAGAAGCAGGACTGTATGAAGACAACAGAGGTGTGAAGATTGGTGGAAGACTCATCAACAACCTTCGCTATGCTGATGATAGCACATTACTGGCTGAAAGTGAAGATGATTTGAAACATTTGCTTCTCAAGATCAAGGAATATAGTCTTAAAATGGGTCTGCACCTTAATGTTAAGAAGACAAAGATCCTAACAACGGTCAAAGAATAAGTTCATTGCTAATGTAGAAGGAATTGAAATAGTTGACAACTTTAACCTACTTGGATTAGCTATCAATAAAGAAGCAACAAGCAGTCAAGAAATCCAATGATGCATTGCTCTTGGCAGAATGGTT
This sequence comes from Ichthyophis bannanicus, assembly GCA_033557465.1. Classification (NCBI taxonomy): domain Eukaryota; kingdom Metazoa; phylum Chordata; class Amphibia; order Gymnophiona; family Ichthyophiidae; genus Ichthyophis; species Ichthyophis bannanicus. The sequence continues at coordinate 289,791,933 of CM066031.1, read as the reverse complement.
ATGACGGACCTAGACAAGATTCTCAAGAGCAGAGATGTCTCTCTCCATACAAAGATTCAACTTGTTCAAGCCATGGCATTTTCAATATCATATGGATGTGAAAGTTGGACAGTGAAAAGATACACAGGAAGAAAATTGATGCCTTGGAATTATTGTGCTGGTGATGAATACTGTGTATGCCATGGACGAATACTGTGTATACCAAAAACAAACCAGTCAAGACTAGAGGAGATCAAACCTAAGCTTTCTTTAAAAGCTCAGATGACAAGACTTCGACTTTCATACTTTGGACACATCATGCGAAGAGAGAGATCATTAGAGAAAGACATTATGTTTGGCAAGGTAGAAGGTCAAAGCAAAAGAGGAAGGCCAGCAATGAGATGGATCGATACAATAACAGCAGCTATGGGTGCCAGTCTGTCAACTATGAGCCACCTGACTGAATGCCGAACATAGTTTAGGACTACTATCCAGAAGGTCGCCATGAGTCGACACCGACTTGACAGAACTTAACAACAACAACAGAAAAGTACAAGTAGGCCTGATTGGCACATTTGTAAGTAAAGTTATAAACCTAGCCTACTGAATAAAATTTTGGGTTAAAATCAAAATTATAATTATAAAGCACAGTTACTTACCTGTAACAGGTGATCTCTGGGAACAGCAGGTATAAGTCTTCACATATGGGTACGTCGGTACCGACGGAGCCTGCGCGGGAACGCTCCCCAGCATCCAATCAGAAAGCTTTTGGGAGCATCCCTCAGCGCCTGCGTGCTGCCTTCCCGCCTTTCCAACTGTCTCTCCTCAGTTGAGTTTCATAGCTGAGACAAAGGGAGAGAAAGAGGAAAGGAAGATAGATAGAGAAATACAACTCCTAGGAGAGGTGGGTGGGTTGTGAAGACTTATTCCTGCTGTTCCCAGAGATCACCTGTTACAGGTAAGTAACTGTGCTATCTCCAGGAACAAGCAGGAATGAGTCTTCACATATGGGGACTCCCTAGCTGTAGGTGCCAGGGGGAGATCCCATAAAATGCGTGTCCCTGGGACAGGACTGCACTTCCCACACATGGATCTCTGGCATCCCATGAGGGATGGTGGGTAGGAGTTGAAAAGAGAGGAGCTGTAGGAAAACAGCTAACCTAAGGACTACAGGAGAGGAGTCCTTGGTATGTATGATAATTACTATTAAAAATATTGAATGAGTAATCACAATATGGACCTTACCTACTGGATTGCAGGAAGTAGAGAGGCTGATGGAGTCTACTGGAGATTCAGTAGAGGAATCCTCAAGGTGACCTCACAGCAGTGAAGGTGAAGGTCCAAATCTGGAATTGGCAGGTGACTCAGGTGTCAACTGGGGTAGTATAAAAACGGCAGGTCTTCAGTGGAAAGCTTTATGGGAAAAAGCTGAAAACTCTTTTAGCTACAGAGTCATTAACATGTAGGAGTAAAAGAGGAAGACTGACCGATTTGGACAACTAGCCCAGTCCTGGAGGGAAGAAGGGGTATGGGAAAAAGCCCGTATTCCCAAGGAGGACAGATGTGTGAAGGGCTGAAACCTTAGAGCTACTGAAGATCCACCCTGTCTTTCCTAGCTGGTGAGAGATAGGAAAGATATTGAAGCATGGTACTTCAGGGATAGCAAGATCTAGAGGTAAAGTGGGAGCTGTTAGTACCACAGTAGTGGTTGTGTGCATAATACCCCCGACATACTGAGGGACAGTATGAACATATGCAAGCCCACTGTCTGGTACCTCTAGGGAGGTAAAAACCTTTATAGCATAGACAGGGAGATAAGTATATAAATACATATCTACTTATAAGGAAGCATCTCGACAGATACACACACACACATATATATATATGTATATATATATATATATAGGGGCATAACATATGCACACACAGCTTACAGACATATGTATCTATAGAAGTATATAGAGATATATACATGCATGAATATGTATGTCTGAAGATACATGTCTGCAAGTAAGCAGATAGAGATATGCCCATAAGAACATTCACATGAGAGATGTGAAGGAGAAAGATTCATCTAATAACAAGAAGGTGGAACCTACTTGAGAAGATATATAGAGAATCTATTCCTCCTGGCTAAGATGGTGCAGGAATGCTATCCAGTGAAATAACCAGGATGGTTGCGTGAAAAAACAGAGGATAATATCAGTCTGTAAACAGCAAGTCCTGAGTCTTGTAGAACTCTGACATGTAAATGGACAGAAAACATATAGGAGGAGATACCAGGTTGACCCACTGGAGGGACACAAGGGGTATCATGCATTACTAGTAGAATATGTGCTGTCCATAAAGGAGTAGGATACCATGAGGACAGGCTGCAAGGAAAAAAGAGCATATTCCTGCAGGATTGGAAAACTCTTTGGACATTCACGCAGAAAAGGCTTATATCCTGTATTATAACAGGAGATAACAGGGTGTGGAGAACCCTCACAATCATGGAAAATGACTGAGGAGCCTTTCCCAACCATATAGAATAGTCATCAGAGAGAAAACCCCATGCTCTCTAGCAAGGGTCCACAGTAGAAAGCTTCTCTGAAGATTGCAGAGAGCATTATACAGGAGAATTAGGAAATAAAACTGGCTGTAGGTCAACTCTGCTGCCAAATCCAAGAAAGTGGAGATGGCAAGAAAAGAAGATAGTGTGATAAGCCTGAAGTGATTAGGATTATCCAAGATAGATGAAAGCACTATCTTGGAATCACAACTAAGGCCAGACAGAAAGTAGTGGAAGACAGACTGGAAACTTGTGGAAAAGTACCAGTAGTCCAATCACTGGAACTCCTGCATGGGCAGCTGCTGAATGAGACAGCAGAGAAAATCTTCCTGTGTAAAACAGAGAACAGACAAAAGGAGAGGAGAAATTCCTGTCCCTGTCTGATGAGCTGCCCAGAGAAAAGAAGGGAATTTATTCAAGGGAAAAAACTCTACACTGGAATGACAGGCTAGAGAAGCCCTGCAGTGACATGGTACCACTCATTCAGGGGGAACCCTGGATGAAAGGGTAGAGAAACAGAAGCTGAAGGGTGACTTACCATATGGTAAGTCTGCGGAAGGAAAAAATTCATGTTGGAACAGAAAAAAAAACTATCATGGGATAGTTGTTAACTTCTCTTCTTGGTAGGAAGAAGAGGAGAAACCTGTGACCCATAGACATGAATATCCTGACAGCTCAGCATATCTAGGAGGAAAAGGATGTCCTGAAGAAAGGAATCAATGTGTAGAGTTTTGAAGGAAAAAACAGTGAAAAACCTTCTGCTAAGAAGAAGTTAACTGTAGGTTGTAACCTTCAGGAACCTATGGTTGCTGGGTTTGTTCAGCCTGGCTAAAGTTTGGATTCTTCAGACCAGGGCGAGGTTTCCCCTGCTTGGGAACATCTGTATAATGGGCAGGAGAAGAGTGAAACCTTCTTTTCCTAGGTAAAGAAGGTTTGGTAGGGCATTTCCTACCTACTGGGGAAGGAGAAGGCTTAGGATAGCCCCCAGAAACAGGGAAGTCAGTGGAGCAATGAGCAACCTGACGTAAAGACTCCCTATTGAAGAGATTTTCTCCAGTACAAGGAGTATTACCCAGTCTTTGTTGTGCCCATCTGTTCAAGTCTGAAGCCTGGAGCCAGGCTCTACGTCGTGCTCCTATGGCTATAGCAGAAGTTCTGCTAACAGACTCAAAAGAGTCTAGAGAAGCACGAGAAAGAAACCAAGAGATATTTTGGCTATGACTAAGAAATAAGGAATAGTCTGCAGCCTTGGGCTCTGATAGAAAAGGAGTCAAAAGAGATAATTTCTTTGACCTCCTGGAGAGATAGACTCATATAAAAAATATAAGAGATAATCCTTGTTGCCAGCATAGATGTTTGGAAGGTTTGATGTCCAAAGGCATCAAGTGTTCTAGATTCACGACCTGGCGGATAAGAAGAATGCTTCTTCTTGCTTTTTACCTTCCTCATTGCTGATTCCACTACAATGGAATGATGGGGAAGTTGAGTCTTTTGAAACCCTGGAGAGGGGGGCACCTGATACAGATCATCAGTTGCTGCAGAAGGTGAGGAAACCCTTAAAGGTGTTTCCCATATTCTCAGAAGAAGATCCTGCAAAGAATGATGTAAAGGAAGCATTATATTTTCCTTTTCCGCAGGAGAGCCTTGAGTAGGATCACAGCCAGGGATAGAAATAGCAAGGAATGTTGCCATGTCAAGGAGAAATTTCTGAAAAGAAGGATCTCCAATGGGAACCATCCCTGGATAGGCTAAAGTTGAAGCAGTAGCCTGAGCACCGGAGGATGTACTGGTCCGGTGCAGAAAAAGAGCCCCACTAGATGGATACTGGTACTGGCAGTTACGACTTGAGACAGTCAGTACTGCATCGTCCATGCCAGGTATCGACTCCAAACTAGGTATAGAAAGGAGCGATCCTGGTGAAAAAGGCATGGAAGTGGCTGGTCCCGATGTTACTGCAGGAACCGGCATCGATACCGATACTGGTAGCTGTGCCGGAATCGGAGGCGATACCGCCATTGAAGCAGTCATCGGAGGCTGCTCAAGCGGTACCGAGGCAACCAAAAAGCCTTGGTGAGTATCCTCAGTACCGCGCATCCGGAATCGAAAAGCGTCGGTTCTGAGACGCGTCGGTACCCAGTCTTCCAGACTAGATATCGATTCCAGACTCGGCATCGAAGGAAGCGAGTCTATCGATGTATGTCTAGAGGGTACCGACGTCGGTGGTCGTATCGGCGATGCTGCCGATACTGGAAAGTCAATCTGGGACGTATCGATTGGTCCCGAAGGAACCGAGAACGCCAGATGACGATCCCTGGCGAAGAGTGGATCACTCAACACCAGTGCCGATGCCGGGGTATCGGTACCGCTCGAAGCGGATGCCACCACCGAGCATGGCTCAGGTATGTTCTGTGAGGGGTGAGCCCCAGGAACAACCTGAAACCCCTGAAAGGCTTTGGAGACCGAAGACTCCCGCCGGGGTTTTGAAGCCAATAGGGTCTTGAGGGCAAGGCCGGAGCCGTCATCATGCTTGGCATGAGACCTACCACTCAAGGATTGGCTAGTCTTAACAGACTGTTTGTGGGTTACCTGATCCTGTAGAGAAGAATTGGTCGGTGCCCTGATACTGGAAGGGAACTCGGTATCGAGGGAAACTTGAAATGAAAAATGTCTTCTCATAAAATTGTAGCCTAATGGCTCCGGAGGAAAAGGGTCAGGACCCAAACAGGTTAGACACCAGTTATTGGAGTCTAAAAAGAAAACTGTATTTCCACAGTTAAGGCACTTCTTAGGAGAAGAAGGCTCCATGATGGAGAGGCCTTACAGGCCCAAAAATTTAAGACAGAAACTGAGGGAAAACTCTCCCTGAGTTTGAGAAAAAGAAAAGAAAAAACCCACCGGCGGTACCGGTGGAGGCGGGAAAAACAGCCGCGACCACAAGAAAAAAAAAAAAGAATTAAAGAATTAAAGAGAATTTTCTGCGGTGACAGGAGGACGTCCTGCCGGTTCCGCGGAAAAATGAAAACTGAGGAGAGACAATTGGGAAGGCAGCACGTAGGCGCTGAGGGATGCTCCCAAAAGCTTTCTGATTGGACGCTGGGGAGCGTTCCCGCGCAGGCTCCGTCGGTACCGACGTACCCATATGTGAAGACTCATTCCTGCTTGTTCCTGGAGATACATATTTATTTTCCTTAACTTTGAACCCCCGGCTCGACTGTGTGTCCCGTATTTGAATTTAGGGGTATGTTTACTAGTCAGAGGTAGCGGCTTCCCTACGATATCACACGGAAACCGCCACCACTGAATAGTAAACATACCCCTTAGAAAAGATGGTCAGGTTAACTAAGAGACCACTTAATCCAATTCCACAGGCACAAAGGCCTCCTTAAAGGAAGATAGCGTATTTTAATGTAGGTTCTGAGAAAATCTACAACTCATATCAGGGATGTGTCTCATGCCCACCTTCATTACAAAAATCTTACAACATATTGTGGCGCAGAAGAAACTACTGGGTGTATCCTGAATAGTGGTAGCTGAGGAGTCCCTCTATATCAAAAACTCTGAAAGAAATAGAAGAGAGCCCCAGAGGAGGAGCATTCAAATTCTGGTAAGACACTCAACAGCATAGGGAGTAAAATTGGGAATATACAATGAGTAAAGGGATGTTTGTTGCCTGTGCAGGATGGTCAATGGAGTCAGAATTAGCTAGGGGAGTACAGAGTAGATGATGGATTGGTGGGGAGGGGTGGGCGACTGGATCTCATTGTGTGTACAGGTACAGATGAATCCAAATAATGGTTTGATATGTCCAGGAGGAGAAAATGCAGAAGTGCTGCTTGTCGGGAGGGGGACTACAGAAATGTATCCTCTCCAGTGGGAAGAGAGGATACTAAAATAATAAAAGTGCTTTTAAGGCAAGAGGAAAAACTTGAGAGAGTGCAGGGCCTGCATGTAGCCCTTGCCCTTCGCTGAGGTGGCTCTGATGCATCCTACCCCTGCTCAGGATGTCAGAAGGATGGGACGCATCAAAGCCACCTCAGCATGTGCATGGGCTACAGATAGACCACATGTTTTTTTTTCACATTACTGTCTTGGGTCTTCTGTGGCACACAGCTGCTGCATTGGAGTTGCTGGTTGTATGGTGAGGCCCTAGTGGGGAGGAAGGGGTAGGGGAGAGGAAAGGGACACTGATGGAGGATGAAGAGAATAAGGACAGGGACAGATGCTTGAAAGATGGGAATAGAGACACAGAGCGTGATGCCGGTAGGGTTACCAACTTTTTAAAAGACAAAACCTGCCACCTGTGGCTAGCCATGCCCGCCCACCCTCTGCCCCACCTCCAAAAAATAACTGCAGAACAAGCTGTGCAAGCTGAACAAGCCAGACTGCCACACGTTCTTAAACTGAAATTCCATATTAACAGAATACTCAGTATTGGTCGCATACCAATAAGTGACCACAAAATTAAGAGAGAAATGTGTAGACAAAAATTAAACTAAAATCTCAGAAAGCCAGACGCTGCATGCAATGCAACACGAGAGAAATAGAAATGCATTTCCCCTGTATCGTACAAAATAAAAGACGGCTGGTGTCGGGATTGGCATTAGGAGGGATGCAACCTGGCAATTGCCTCAAGCCAGAGAGGGCCTCAGAACTGTCTGAGACTGAAAAAGGCACAGCTTGCTAGTGAGCTTTAGGTCCTCCCCTCAAGTCTTTGCCCTGGGATAGGCCACAGCCATATCCAACACCAGTCCTGACTTCTGGCAGATGTATTTTCTAAACACCAAAAACCTTTGTAGTTGGTCATTTTATGTTTCTAGCTGTGTTGGTACCAGTCTCTGGTTCTTGTCTTCCTCTGTCTTCTCTTAGCTCTCTAGGTCGCCTCTCCATTTGCCATTTTTTCCTCTTACCTCCTGTCTTCACTTCCTCTCTTATCTCAGTTTAACACTGATCTCTTCCGTTCAGTTTTCTTCAGTTTATTTTTCTGCTTCTCTATCTGTATTTCACTCCTCTCCTTACCAACCACTCCTCAATTTTACTCTTTACCTCACCCCAACCCTCCCAGTTCCTAGTTCTTTCTGTTCCCAGCCTCTTATTTCCTAGTCTTTCACTAACTCTCCCCCTCTCTCACAGTATCTCCCCCTCTCCACGTCCTGTTTCCCCTCCTCCAGCCAGTATTTTCCTATCCCTCTCTCTATGCTCACTATATTCCCTTTGTGTCTCTATTCCCCCATGTCTGTCCCCCCCATACTCAACATCCCCATCTGTGTCACTATCCCCCAATGTCCAGCATCTTCCCCTGTTTATCCCTGCCCCCATCATTCCAACATTATTCCTTTGCATCCCTACCTCCCATGCCCTCAGTGTGTCTGCAATCCCCCCCCCCCCCCCACAATGTCCAGCAAAAGAAAAAGCAAGAGCACAGTAGGGGGCCTGCATTAGGTCATGCACGCCCAGAGATGGCTCTGCGATGTCCCGTCCTGCTCTAATGTCAGACATCGGATTGGATGGGACGTCAGAGAGCTGTGGCAGTGTGCACATGATCTAAACACAGACCCCGCGCAGCGCTGTTGCATCATGTTTTCTCACCACACTCCTGCCCAGCTTGTCACATCTTCTTCTCCTTCTCCCTCCCATTTCCAGTCTAGTATTTCCTCCTAGCTTTCCAACCCATGTACAGCATCTCCTTTCTCTCTCTCTCCGTCTCCCCCTGTATCCCCCACCTCTCCTCTATCTCTCCCCCTCCCCTTCTCCAACATTTCTCTTTTCTCTCTCCCTCCCCCTCTACCCCTCCTTTCTCTCCCCATGTCCAGCATCTCTCCTCTCTCCCTTCTTTCTCCCCTATCTCTCCCCCCACCCCTGCCCAGCATCTGCCCTCTATCCCCCCTGTGGCTACTATCTGCCCTTGGCCTCCTCACCCTATGGACAGCATCTATCCTCCATCTCACCGTGGCCACCATCTAGCCCCTGCTCCCTCTCCCCAACTTCTATCCCCTCTGTTCAGCGCCTGCTGTCCACATCTGCAGCCTCCACCGTTATGGGCTACTGCCAAGTCTGAATAATATCAGCGTTTATTGTTAAAGTACAGTTGTTACAATCACTCACCAGAAGTTATCTTCCATGACAGTTTGCCCTTTACCCCCTTCGCATTTATATCCTGTTTTTAGGAACTACAGTGTATAATTCATTTTAGTAAATATTTTCGCCTTTCCACTTGTATAATGTTCTCTGTTGAATACAAGTTTGATTACAATATATATCCCCTTTTTACATTTTATATGGTTGAAGTAAAGTTATGTAACTATGAATGCTCCATCCTCTATGCTGATAAATTAATGATTCCTATTCAGATTCCAGTTTTCTAAATATACTTCATTTCTGTTTTATTTATTAATCAACAACTTTACTATCCTTTGGTATACATGAGACATGGCCACCCTCTCCGTTTATCAAAGGCATTCTCTAATACAATATAACCATTTCTGTTTTCAGTGCAATTTAAGAAACTGGTTCACACAAGTTAGTAAATCAGAGTGCTGCAGTATGAGGTGATATGCCCTTCTCTTTTTACTCACCCACATGAGTCTTATTTGTATGTCCCTTAACGTACCATTCCAGGATTCTGCTCTATTTCTTATTCACTTTGAAACATAACCTCAAAAATTCAATTTCAGTTTTTACATTATACATGTTGTCTATGGTTCTGTTTTATCGTTTTATTTAATATCGTCGTCATCATTATTATTTTTATTAACATTATTTATTTAATACAGTTCTACATATTAGTTTGTTGTGAATGGCTACGTATGGTTTTAAAGTTTAATTTATTTTAACACACGTGTAGCCCAATTCCCTGAGGGGCACGTCCGGGCCATCTGGACACCCCGGGCAGGACGGGCTCATTAGGACCCCATTCTACACCACACCTGGGATGGCCCAGCATGCCCCTGCATCACCACAGGGACATCTTCCTCATGTTGCCCGCTGAAACCCTAACTCCCCGCTGCCCGACTCCGACAGGGGCTGCTAGGGACCGGATCGGAGGGCGGGGACTCACCATCGGAGACCCTTTGCTCCAGTGGGGGAGTTTCTGGGCTCCGGGGCCTTGTATAAAAGACATGCCGGGGGCAGGAGGGGAGGGAGTGTGGGGCAAGGATTGAGAGAGAGAGAGCTGGGGAGACTTGCGGCACAAAGAGGAAGCGAGATCAAGTGATGGCTGCAGAGGGACAAGGGGAGAGAGAAAGAGATCAGGCAAAAAAATGGCTTTTCCACTGCTGGTTTTAACTCTTTGCTGACAGCAGACCTGGCCATATAAAAGCCGGCCGGTTGGCAACCCTAGATGCTAGACACAGAGGGGAAATATTAGACATGGAGGGATAAGACGACACTGGAGAGAAGGGGTTGGGAAGACACTGGGAAAGGTGAGAGGGCAAAGATGCTGGACATGGAGGGGAGAGACAGAGGGGGAAGAGATGGTGAAAGACTGAGAAATAAGAGGCTGGGGAAGGAGAAAGACTGGGGAACGGAAGGGCCGGGGTGAGGAAAAGACAGAAATCCTGCAGTGTTAAAAAAAAAAAAGGGGGGGGGGAGGGAATTAAGAAATAGTTAGTAAGAAAGAGAAATGAAATCTGGATAGGGAAAAAATAAATAGATGCCAACTGAAAAGAACATATCAATGTTAGAGATTGATGGAAGGGATGAAGTAAAGACAGGAAGATAAGAGAAGAAATGGCAAATGGATAGGAGACCCTAGAAAAGTTATTAAGACAGAGGAAAGCAGAACCCAAAGACTGGGACCAACACAATGGGAAAAATAAAATGAAAAGGCAATGAAGCAGTACATTTAAAAAAAAAATTCTATTTAGTGATTAGAATATGTCAGGTTTTTTTTGGATCTACATGTGCCAGAGCTGGTATTAAACATGCTGGGACCCAGGGCAGAAATCTGGGAGGGGACCCAAAGCCTGCTAGCAGGTTCTAGCTGTGTTAGCTTCATGCAGACCTGGGGCCTTCTCTGGCCTGGGGATTCAGGGCAATTGCCCTGGTTGCCACCCGCTGCCCCTCCTCCCCATGCCAGCCTGACATGTGCTGTCTTTATATTTTCCACAGTATGGAGGAAATGCATCTCTTTCTATTTCTCTAATATTGTACTACATGCAGAATCTGGCTTCATGGAGTTTTGGTTTAATTTTTAGCTTGTGGTCTCTTACTCTATATTTGTTCTTTATGTAGGATTAAGGCCAGATATTTTGTTAGCATGAATTTTCTACACAGGAAACTTTAGTCATCTGGCCTATTCAGGTTTCTCAATAGGGGTATTGATGTTCGTAGAGCCCATTGCAATATTTAAGGTGCTGACTTTTCTGAGGTAGGCCCCTTGTGTGAGTTTGGAAGTTAGTGCTGGCATGGTAGATTTGCTCTTCTAGGTCCTGTGTGACCTTTTTCTAGAGCTTTTTTGTATTACTTCACAATATGCCTGGTTATGGATATGAAGGACTGGTGGGTTCTGTGGATGCAGAATATATATTTGAATTTACTATAGTATGGGACAGCGCATGAGTGCTGGAGGGGACGGTAGCCTAATGACGCTTGAAGGCTGCAAGCTCTTCTACTCTTCCCCCCCCCCCCCCCATTGCCAAATGTGGCCCTGAGATACTGAAGCCTGCACTGCTGCCCTTACTGCAGCTATTGGTTGGGGGCATGAGCAGCAGCAGGTGGCTGTCCAAACAAAGAGTGCCCTCACAGCTGCCACAAACATGGTGCCAAATATTTAAACTCCATGGTCAGCGTTTTTCTGAATGTCAGCTGCGGCCTTTAAATCAGTTCTGGTGTCCAGATAGTGACATGCGCTGAATATCTAGATTCAGTGCTGGCTGCTCGGCACTATATATAGTGGCAATTTTCTTCCTGCTGTCTGGTTAGCTATTCACATAGCTCTTGAGATAGGACAGCAAAAAATGCTAAGCTATGTGGATAATTATTTGGATAGCAGCGCTGAAGATTGCCACTATCCAGCTAAGTTCCTGCTCGCCCCAGCTCCATCCCTGGGCCAACAACTAGCAAATACAATGACCTTGCAAAATTTGGCCTGGTGTGCCACACGGCTCAAGCCATCTTCTACGTGTGCCCTGAAATTAAAATGATTGAGAAGCACCGATCTAGTTAGTGCAATGGAATATCTCCTCTGACTGCTGCAGCACTGTCTGGATATTGCTGAGAGGGCGCTCCCCAGCTTCATCTTGTTAGCGACAATATTCAGTCCATTAACCAGAAAACAAACCTCAAAGTTATGCCACAATAAAGACAGGCCTAATAGAATATTCAATGCCACAGGACATCCGGATTCTGGCGCTGAATATGCAGTTTCACATTACAGTAAAAACCACAGCAGATGCTTTAAAAAAATATTGACCACAGAATTTAAATATCAGAAAACAGGTGTATAGTATGGGGGAGGGACCAAACCATGCTCCCAACCCCTGAGAGTGCCAGCCATGCCTCCCACTGATTTGTTCTGAGACACACTAATAGTTGCTCAATGCAGCCAGCCATCTGCAACTGCCAGTGTTATTCAGCAAAATCTGCCTTGATGCACAATGGCCATGAACCTTCGCTGGCTTCTGGATTCCATCTGCTCCCTATCTTGAGGAGTGCTAATACACCCTCCTGCGCGGTCAGGATTCCTATGTAATATCATCATCTAGTGTGAACCTGCTCCATCCTTAGTGCAATCATGGTCCTTATGCAGTGCAGCCAGTCTCAATAAGTGCTAGCCCTTACATTTGATCTGCACAAATGAATGATGGCCTCTAAGCGGGCTGGACGTCATCCAACGCCATCCCCAGTGCTGTAAGCATTGACAGTCTTTCATCTTTATCCAGTGCAGACACCCATCAATAACCCAATGGCCATAGACTCCCCTGGCATAGACAGTTCTGATGGATGTCGGTCTTAACTGGCACTGTCAACCCTGATGAGTGCTGGTGCTTACCCAGTATAGCCAAGCCTTGCTGAGTGCTACTCCCTACCCAGCACACTGAGCAATAAGCATTGCCTGGAGTTTGCCCCAACCTAACAGGGCAAGCATTGCTTAGTGCTAGTCCTAGCCTAGTAGGGCAAGCATTGCCTATGCCAGTCTTAAGCCTAGCTGGGCAAGCACTGTCAAATGATACCATTAGCCTAGCCGGCAAACACTGCCGAATGCCATCCTTAGCTTAGCAGAACTACCATCACTGAATGCAGGCCTCAGTCTAGTAGGGCAAGCACTGTTGCATGCTGATCTTAGCCTAGCACAGCGATGGCGAACATATGGCACGCGTGCCAGCTGTGGCACGCGAAGGCCTTGCAGCTGGCACGCGTGAAGGTCTGCAGAAAAAGAAAAAGCGGGCTCTGGCTGCTGCCGCGGACGCGGACGCGGCAGCATGCAGTGTCCCGCGGGGCCCCCTCCGCCCGCTAAGCCCCTCTGCAAGGGCTTTCAGATTCGCGAGGGAGACAGCGTCTCCCTCGCGTCTCTGTTAAGCCCGCAGGGGCTAATGGGAAATTTCCCATCAGCCCCTTTAGACGCGAGGGACTGATGGGAAATTTCCCATTAGCCCCTGCGGGCTTAACAGAGACGCGAGGGAGACGCTCTCCCTCGCGAATCTGAAAGCCCTTGCAGAGGGGCTTAGCGGGCGGAGGGGGCCCCACGGGACATTGCATTCTGCCGCTGCTGCGGCAGAAGCCAGAGCCAGCTGCTTTTTTTTTTTTTTTTAAATTTGCCATGGGGGGTGGGTTAGGACTGCTAATGGGCTAGGGGGGGGGGGTTAGGACTGCTAATGGGCTAGGGGGGGTTAGGACTGCTAATGGGCTAGGGGGGGTTAGGACTGCTAATGGGCTGGGGGGGTAGGACTGCTAATGGGCTGTGGGCTGATGGGGGCTTTCTGGAAATGGGGTGATGGGAGGTTAGGACTGGTAATGGGCTATGGGGGGGGTTAGGACTGCTAATGGGCTAGAGAGGGGGGGTTAGGACTGCTAATGGGCTAGGGGGGGTTAGGACTGCGGCTGGGGAGGGGCCAGGACCTGAGGTGGGCTGGGGGGTGGGGCTAGGACTGGAAAGGGGCTGATGGGGGGTTAACACTGGAGGTGGTCTGATGGGGTTAGGACTGCTAATGGGCTATGGGGGGGTTTAGGACTCATAATGGTCTATGGGGGGCTGGGACAAGAAATGGGCTGATGGGGAGGGGTTAGGACTTGAGGTGGGCTGATGGGGTTAGGACTGGTAATGGACTGTGGGCTGATGGGGGGGGTTAGGACTGGCAATGGGCTATGGGGGGCTGACTGGAAGTGGGCTGATGGGGGGTTAGGACTGGAAGTGGGCTGATGGGGGGTTAGGACTGGTAATGGGTTATAGGGGGGGCTTAAACTGAAAATGGGGTGATGGGGGGTTAGGACTGGAAGTGGGTGGCTGAGGGGGTGCTGGGACGGGTATGGGTGGGGGGGGTTGCTAGGACTGGAAATGGGTGGGGGGGCTGCTAGGACTGGAAATGGGCTGATGCAGGGACTAGAAGGGAATGGATGCTGGGTGAGGCTGGAACTAGAAGGGAGCTGGTGTTGGGGGAGGATTAGAATGGGATGGGGCTGGGAGAGTAAAATGGAGAGGGGAAAATATTTTGTGTGGGAGGGATAAAAAATCTACAATTGGCCGGGTATTGGGAGAGTAAGTGGGGATTGAGGATGGAGGGGTAAATTTTGAGTAGATGAAATAGGAATGAGGAAAGAGCAAAAGGAGAAAGATTAGTATGTTAAAGCAGATGTAGAGAGAGAATGGAAAAAAACCCCAAGAAGACAGAAGAAAGGACAAATGGACAGCAGATGGAGAGTTAGCAGAAGACACACGAAGAAACCAGAAGAAAGTGGCTGGAACAATTGCAACTGAAAAAAAATGCACAAAAGGTAGAAAAATATCTCTTTATTTTGAATTTATTAATTGGAATATGTCAGCTCTGGGAAATGTGCATCATTAATTTTTGCGCTTTGTTTAGTACAAGAGGAAATTAATATATAGTTTTATTTCTACAGTGTTGTTGTATATTCCAAGTTTGGCTTTTGGGGTTCCCAGTTTAATTATTGTCTTCCTGTTTCTAAATTGTGATTCCTTGTTTGGTAATGGTCTGTTCTGCATGTGTAACTGAGCTGAGGTATTCTGTTTATATAATTCCTATTTGACATTGCCACTTGTTCTTTCCCCAGTAGGTCATGTATTGTTGTTCTCTGAGATGTATTGGTTTAATATTTGCAGTGTTGCCTTTTGATAGGTAGAGTATGGTGCTTTGTGAGTCCTGGTAGTGCTGTTAGGATACGGCGGGTTTGCTATGGGTTCTAAATGGGCAGCGTTTGTAGTAGTTCCTAATGTGCCTGGCGGTTGGTACTGGATTATAGTAATGTAGAAACCTTTTAGTCTTTCTTTATCCATATACTCATTAAGAGGCATGTTTACTAAAAGTTAGTGTATGGTAACATTATGCAAATATTTATGCAAATGAAGCACCTTATGCAAATGGAGCTTTAATTGACGTGCTGGCACTTTGAGGAAATTCTTTGGTTTTGTGCGGCAGTTTGGGCACTCGGGCTCAAAAAGGTTAGCCATCACTGGCCTAGCATGTCTAGAATTGAATTGTGCATGACCATTCTCCATGAGTGCTGGCTTTTACTAAACACAGACATCATAGACATTACTGGCATCCACGTGCTGGCCTCTTTTAAATACAAGCAGCAGTGGTAAGTGCTGGCATCTCCATGGAACAGAGAGCATCAGTGAGTGCTGACCTTTATCTAGCACAAACAGCATAACAGCGTTTGCTTAGCATAGACAGCATTAACGAGTGCCCGCCTTTACCTAGCCCAATAGCCTTGATGAGAGCTTTTTTGTCAGCACAGGTATCACTCGTAAATGCTGGCCTTCACCCAGCACAAGCATCCTTGTCAAGTGCTGGGCTTCATCCAGCATAGACAACCTTCATGCACACTGGTCTTGGCCAACTCTGTCAGCTTTAACAATCATCTAATAAAGTCAGCCTTGATGAGTGCTAGTATTTACCTAGTAAAGCCATCCCTGCTATCCCCTGGACCTCCCAAAGTTAACTATTTCTTGTCACAGATCTTTATCTAGCTTCCCTTGCCGATATCTAAGCAATTGTTTCAATGGGGGATTCCATCATATCAAAGGAGAGATGTTTGGACTCACAATATTACTCCTTACTGTGGCCCAAAGTGCCACCAGGTCACAACTCACCTCCAAGTTAGTTTTCTTTCTTTCTTTTTCACAGCAGAATCTAATCCTGTTTTCTGTGCTCAGCTCAAAGTAAGATCTAGGGACTTCCCCTTTAGCTTCAGGAAAAAACCTATGGAATCTAGGAACTGTAGTCCTGAGAACGCTGAACCGGTAACACCCATGTGGAGCTCATTCAACACCTGGTTCCAGTTAGGAGCACTGCTTACCAAAAGGTTAGCTTGCATGCTTGCAAGCCAGCCAAGGCAGACTCTCAGTACCAAAAATGTAAGAGTTCTGGGTTTTCTTTTTTAAGATTTTAGTGATTTGCTAGATCCAAATTACTGTCCCAGGCTGGAACTCTTAATAATTTTACTAAGAACTAGAGCAACAAAATTTGATACTGTGATTCTGCAGGCTTGCTAATTTGGAGTTTGAGGTTGCTTTCTCCAGATACCTCTCTTCTCCTTTAGAACTATGCCCTTGTAGTTAATATTAGGCTGGGAGCCTCTATGAACCTTCCTTACAGAAACAGCGCCTGGAACCCAGAGACCAGGGTTCGATTCCCACTTGCACTCCTTGTGGCCTTGGGCAAGTCACTTAACCCTCCTTTGCCTCAGAAATGTCCCTGTACATGTACATTAGCAAGTTTAAGTTTCAATGTAAACCGCTTTGATTGAAATGATAAAGCGGTATATAAAACCTGTTAAATGAATGAATAAATAAATAGCCTCAGCCTGAGGTTTCATCACCACTACTGTATTCCTTTTAGTTTTAATCCTTGTATAATCTGAAGGGTTACCAGAGGTTAGCTATCTCAGCCAGTAGCTCTGCTATTGCTAACCCAGGGAGCTACCCAACAATCCGGTGCCTGGCCCATGCATTCCTCTGGGTTCAGAGCCTTTGGTTCCAACAAGCTTTCTTTTTTTCAGCTGAAATAAGGTTCCTGTTGGTTACCAGATATAAATACTCAGATGACCTTTGCCTGATTTGCATAGCTTCCTGACCTTTTGGTGGTTTACTGCCATCAGATCTGGATCTGAGCTGGTGATACATTACATTCCTTTGCCATGTGCTTCAGAAACACAGAATATCGTGACAGATAAAGACCACCCATCAGCTCTGTTCATTTTCCATGCCAGCTGCACACCAATCAAGGAATCAAAGAAGATGCAGATAAAGCGTAGTTACTCACCTGTAACAGGTGTTCTCCAAGGACAGCAGGAATCAGTCCTCACATATGGGTGACAATGACGCTGATGGAGCCCCTGCGGAAGCATCTCCCCAGCTTTCAAAGAAAGACTTTGGGAGATGCCACCACACATGCATGGTCCCCTTCCCACCCAAGGGTGCCATCTTTCTCAGTTGGGTGCCATAGCTACAGCCCAACCAAGAAGATGGCCAAAATAAACAACAACTCCAAAGGGAGGAGAGAGGGTTGTGAGGACTGATTCTTGCTGTCCCTGGAGAACACCTGTTACAGGTGAGTAACTACGCTTTCTCCAGGAACAAACAGGAAGTCAATCCTCACATATGGAACTCCCTAGCTCCAGGCTACCAAGGACCGGTAGAAGAAACACAGCCCAGCTCTGAGCAGCTGCAAGCAAATCTGAGGACAGACTTTGAGGACCCCAGTGTCCAGGGAGAACCATGGCTCTTATAGCCTGAACAAGAAGGGTCAGAGGGCAGGAGTTGCCTAAACCCCGAAGAGGTTCCAGAGTCGGCCTGGCTGAAGGCACTGACCCACCAGGACTCTCTCCAGGCAGTAGTGGGCTGCAAAGGTGTGGAGGAAAACCAGGTTGCAGCCAAGCAGATGTCGGCCAGAGGCACCGACCGAAGGTACGCGACCAAGATCGCCATCGCCCTGACATTGTGCACCATGACTTGGCACTCCAGGGGTACTCTGGCCCGGCTATGAGTGAAGGTGATGCAATCTGCCACCCAGATGGATATGGTCCATTTAGTGATAGCCTGCCCCATGTGGCTGGGGTCAAAGGAGACGAAAAGCTGTGAGGCTTTCTGTGGCTCTGGGTCCACTGTAGGTAGAAGGACAGGGCTCATTTGCAGTCCAGGGTATGGAGAACGGCCGATGCCACGTCGGTATGAGGCCACGAGAAGAAGGTAGGGAGAACCACCTCCTGATTGAGGTGGAAGTTGGAGACTATATTCAGAAGGAATTTGGGGTGAGTGCGAAGCACCACCCTGTTCCTGTAGAACCTAGTGTAGTGGGGCTCGGCCACCAGTGCCTAGAGTTCACTGACTGTGAGCCAATGTGAGCGCCATGAGGAAGGCAACCTTCCAGGATAGGTGGTACAGGGAGCAGGTAGCCAAGGGTTTGAATGGTGGCTTTGCCTGGGCCACTGCGGAGCTACGAGGATGATCGATGCCCTGTCATGCTGGACCTTAAATAGCGTCCGAGCAATTAGTGGCGTAGGAGGGAAGGCATATAGGAGACCCCCTGACCACGAGGGAAGGAAGGTCTCGGCCACCACCCGGGAAGGGTGGGGCTGAGAACTTCAGAACTGAGACAGCTGAGCATTAGTCAGGCTGGCGAAGAGGTCCATGCTGGGGGTCCCCCATAGCCAGAAGAGTCTGAACACCACCTCGGGGTCCAGACCCCACTCGTGCAGTTGAAAGACCCTGCTCAGCCTGTCTGCCAGGGCGTTATACTGACCCAGGAGATAGACAGCCCTGAAGAGCATCCCCTGGCTGGCCGTGAAGGAGCAGAGGGCCACAGCTTCCTGGGAGAGGGGATAGAAGCCTGTGCCGCCTGCTTGTTCACATAGAACATTGTGACCTGATTATCCATCTGGACGAGCACTGACTGGTGCCGCAGGCGCTGTCGGAAGATCTTCAGGGCAAGGAAGATGGTTCTGAGCTCAAGCAGAGTGATCTGCTGATGGCTCTCCTCAAAGAACCAAGCCCCTTGGGTCCTCATCTCCTCACAGTGGGCATCCAGCCCATCATGGAAGCATCCTTTCTGAAGAGCCTCTGGGGGTTTGGGAGCTGGAAAGGCATGCCTGCCTACCACCAGGTAAGGGACTCTGCGAGCTGGCGACTGTGATTTTCTCCCAAAGCCCGCCCCTGGCCTGGGCCCACTGGGACCGGAGGCACTTTGAGCTGCTCGCATGTGGAGGCGAGCGTTGGGGACTACATGGACCGTGGAGGCCATGTGGCCCAAGAGGCTGAGCGCTCGAGCTGAGATCGAAAACCCTCGCCGCGGCTAGTGGTTGACAAGGACATGAAAGCGCTGAAAAATAAAAGATATGACAGAATAAAAAATTTCGAGGTCCGATGCTGCAGCAGTGGGTCTCAAGACGGGAAAGAGACGGCACAAGCCGGAAAGTACAAAAATGTATGGGTTTAAATCTACTTTTTTCGGGTGGAACAAGACAAACGTCTATAGGGCTCTGCGGAAAAAGGGAGACTGAGCAAGATGGCAGCCTTGGGTGGGAAGGGGACCATGCATTCATGGTGGCATCTCCCAAAGGCTTTCTTTGAAAGATAGGGATATGCTTCTGTGGGGGCTCCGCTGGCATTGACGTCACCCATATGTGAGGACTGACTTCTTGCTTGTTCCTGGAGAAGAACAGAATTACATGAGCTGATATTCAAAGTGAATTATGTGTTGACTGCCAGGTAGCCATTGCATATTTTCAGAAAATATAGCAATTGAAACTGATATTATCTGTATAACAGCCCCATACTATCCATATATTTGTGGGATGGGTTTGAGATGGACTTATGAACTGTCATTGAGCCAGCTGAATACTGGCCCAGTAATTATCTTCTTCCCATCTTCATTCTAACTGACATATATTACTTATCCATCTAGATCTTCCCCCTACTAATTAACCAGAAATATCCTATCTGCCGTGTTACTGGATTTCTACAATTTAGCTTTATAGCAGTAAGAATGCAGTGGAGTATAAATATAAATGGAGTGAGAAAATCTGTGCCAGCACTATCGCAGACAAAGGAACAGTAAATGCTGACTGCAGCAACAAGACCATCTATGCCAGCAGTGATAGTTGGATTATAAAGATTGCAAAGCAAAGAGAAAAATGCAGCCCAGCATCACCATATTATCAGCGCTACATAATGAATGCCCATCTATAATGTCAAGGAATCTCTTTGATAGAGTAATCTAATTTTTCTCCCCCATCTGTCTTTTTATAATGCAAGTACTTATTGCATATCTTTCTAGTTCTTTTTGTTGGTGTTAATTCCTTTTCCAGTTTATACGTTTCTTCTTACAGCAAGGTAAACAGATCTGCGAATGGCAGTCAAACAGAGATTTCGCCAATGAGCTATCATAGGCCATCATCAATCAGTAAGGATCTTCCCTCAGCGATCACTATATTTATAATCTCATTGAAATATTCTGTCATGTGTGACTTCATTCAAACTTCCTCACAAAGAACTGAATATTTAATAAATACTAGCACTGTTTCATAAACCCACTCTCCTCCCTGACACATTTTTTTGTGGACACTTATGATTTCTTTCGGGGTAGCTAATTTTTACAAATCATGTTAGGAATTGGTTGATTCATGTTTCCCAGTTTCTAGCTTCTAGATTTGCATAAGCATCGGGCTGATTTAAATAAAATGAGCACATTCATAGCTTCTAACATCAACGTATAAACAGTAGAATCAACAATGGGATGTTGGTAACAAGGGCAGTCATCTTTACTCAGTCTATAAACAATGGAATGGACTCGGGCTATCTGCCTGGCCAAAATGTAGCTCTGCATCTTGATTTGGCATTTTCAACAAATAAAGCTCAGAAGAAAAGTTACCTACTGGCTGCACACATTGCATGAATTAGCCCTTAAATAATTATGTTACTACTGTTTGGATCAATACTCAAAATTCAATTTTACAGTCCTATAGGTGGGCATATTCAAAATGTTTTAGCCGATTAGCAGACCTACTAATGGGCTAAAACGCCATCACCGTGATTCAGCGGCACTAACTGATTAGTGCCACTGGATATCCCCACAGATTGCTGAAAAAGTGCCCTGTTAAATCCGGGATGATCTCTGGGCAGAGTGGGGACAGTGACAGCCGCTGACCAGATACCATAAGCGGTTAAAGTCAGGACAGGGGAATGGCTGTCCTAATCTTAACCACTTCGTGCTATCCAGTTAGTGGCTGAATATTGCTGCATCTCCGGTGGCTGGCTATCCCGATATTCAGCGCAGATACTGGATTATATACAGTCCCAAATAAAGTGGCGGTGGCTGGGTATTTTATTTTGCCTAGCCACCTCCATTGAATATGCTCTCCATGGAACAGTATCCTTTTTTTTTTCCAGCAGATGGACCTCATTTATCCTATTTTGCGCACTCATGGGAGATCTTTGGGCTTTATCAAGCCCAAGATATTATTTTATTGTTACTTCATATGTCATTGAATCCTATTGCCACAATTGTAAAACACGGCCTTATTTATGTGAGGGCTGGCCTTGAAGCCAATGTTTGCCCTCTGAGCCACTGAGAAATATGAGCTGTTTTGCATAGAGAGATCTTATAATAATTCTCTTGGCATTACAAAAAATCCTACTTCCAGGGAACTGGATTTGTCTTTGAGGCTTCAAAGAGGATTGCAGGAAACCAAGAAGGTGTCTCCAGCAACTTGATGGCTACTTCTTTATGCTGCCAGACTCAGTGAGCTCAGTGATGCTGACATGAAATGCTGGATACTTGGAAGAAAGGTGACTACTGCGAGTACTGAAATTCAGCCTGTATATGATTATCAGGCTTGGATGACCTTTGGACTAGACCTGATTTAAATATCTGTTTACTGATTAAACTTAAGACACTTGGAACCAAATGTTGAACTAGTTTGCTATAAATGATCAAGAAGCATTAGAATCCTAAGTCTCTGAAACCCTGTGATTTGCATTTCCCTTTGTGTAAATAGAGTTTCGGACCTGAAAGTCTGGGGTTTCCACGTACTCCGGCTAGGAATCTAAGAATTTATAGCCAATCCTAATATATAATTTTTTTTTTTTCAGTGTGGCAGTTTTCTTCTCTTCCTTTGAGCTTCCAGCTCAGTCAGAATCTACCTCTATCGGGCTATAGCTCTATGAGCCTTCATTTGCAACTATTCAATGCTTTTCCTCTCTGTTTTATAAAACTCCTACCCAACTCCGCCCAGCTAATGCAGTGACAGTGCATGGCCAGTGGTCACAAACTGTGGGCCCCTCCAGAATCCTGCTAACGTGTCTAGCATTAGGTGTCACTGTTGAGTGATGGTTGAAGCTCCCCCTTCCTGCCCTATCCCACCCTTATGGCAGTAGGCAGTGAAAGCCATCTCTGCAGCTTCACCAGCCCCGGCCAACCCAAAAGGCAGAGTACCAGCCTGGGAATCAAACCCAGATCTTGCCCATAGCAACACACATTACATGCCACTGAGCCACAGGGCCAGCCTTATATAACTTCCCTGCTGCTCTGTGATGTAAGTCTTCTTAAAAGAAGTTTTGCAATGCACTAAAGCATCATTTATTTTCCTTGGCACATGAAACAGAGGCATAGTGACTGCTGTGCCTGGATGTCTAGGGAAAAATTTTCTTATGCCTTTTTATTCTTGACTGCTCGTTTCTCTTTTACGTGCTATAATGGCGTTCTTTTCTTCCCTTTACTTATCTTTTATTTTTGTAAATTGCTTTGATTTTAGAAAGGCGGTAATATCAAGTGTTTTAATAAACATAAACATAAAATTTAAAATATGCATTTATTGCCATACTTGATTCATACACTTCAAGTTAATTTCAGTGTATGTTTTAGCTCTTACTGGACATGGTATTCCCATGGTTCAGGATTAGTGCTGTCTGCTGCAGTCATTTAGACCAGTGATTCTCAAACCTGTTCTGGGTGACCACCTGCCTGTCAGTCGGGTTTTCAGGATATCCACAGAGAATATGCATGAGCAAGATCTGCATATAATGGAGGTAGTAGGCATGCAGATCTCGCTCATGCATATTCTCTGTGGATATCCTGAAAACCCGACTGACTGGTGGTGGTGCTGGTGGTGGACAAGTTTGAGAACCACTGGTTTAGACCATTTTTCATGTCTTGTCCATCAGGAATCAGGTGTCTCCAAGCAAAGATATGTTTGAGGCCCACAAAAGACCTCTTCACTACAGGGTGCACTTTGCTCAAATTAGAGCAACACTAAAAAATTCACTGTTGGTATAAACATTCCTTTCTCCCAGCAAGGCTATCAGGCTTAGTGGGGAGAAAAAGCCCCTCTACTCCCTAGAAACAAGAATTACTAGACTAAATGATTTTCTGTCTACATAAATAAAATAGACCCTATAGCTATGTTATATTGTGTAAGAGAAAATCAGATCTCACTATGCAGCTTGGCTTAAAACAATGCACTGCAGAGCACTTAACAGTCATGGTTCAAATGGTTTAAGAAAAGGTTCAACTTCTCCCCCTGGGAAGAAAAAAAAATCCTTCACACATAAAACGGAAAGAGCTCTCAGGCAATTCAAGCAGAACAAATGATGTTATGGAGAAAGTCATAAAAGAGGCAGTAAAAAGTTAGCCAACATCTTTTAAGGGCTTTTTATAATGAAAAAGGAATAACATTTAAAATTTCTTTGTGACTTAGGAAATAGGTAAAGCTGTAAATAGTTCTCTGAAAATCTTAAGAGGTATAGAAAGGTTATATATTTCAGCTTAAGAAAAGTCATGTTTCCTCAGCACAAATGTAGTCTACAATCCTTAATTTAAATCAGAGGGATGTAGAAAGGTGAACACCTCTAGACATTGCTTCTCTCTTCGGTACTTCCTTTAAGCAGTCAGGGTAGGCCGCTGTCAGAGACAGCATTGTGGCCTAGATGAATCTTCAGTCAGAACAAGGCATTTTTCTTATATTTGTGCGTAACAAAAATATGAAAACCAATCCCTCTTTCAAGTTTCCTAAATTAAGGATCTCAGATTGTGAATTGCAAAAGTTGCTCAGCCATTCTTTACTTTTCTCTGAAATTTAATTCCCTTCCACTGATTTTTATCTTGTCCTTAATTCTTCCCCTTACTTAGTGCAACACTATTTTCTCCCTCACCCAAAATTGCCATAACTAATTCTTTCTTTGCCCTCCCCTATCAAAGTTCAATTCATAGAATAAAGAACCTTGTCTTTAAAAGAGCTTTTTAACTTCCTAAAATTCTGTATTTGTAAAATAAATGTGGAGACTAAGTTTAGAAAGGGTAAGAAAAAAGTTATAATGGAAATTGGGAAAGGGAAATGGATTTAGATCACACCTTTTTTCAAGAGGTCAAGGGTAGTTACATTCAGGTGCAGAAGATATCGTCCTGTCCCCAAAGGGCTTGCAATCAAACAGGCCAATGCAGAAACCCTGTGCTGGATCCCAGTGCTTAAACTTCTAGCATAGGGTTACATAGTGCAAGTTTAACGTTGCCTCCTTGTGCTGGGATGCAATATGCAAATTACCCAGTGCACAAAAAGTCAGCGTAAATCTGGGAGAGCAAGACAAACACATGTGAACAGAAGTCAGCGCAAGTCTGGCATGCTATCCCAGAAAAGGAGGGTCATCTGAGGTGAAGTTTGACACTTCACTTCAGATGATTCAGGCACAGGGAAAGCCCCTGATGCTATCAGCATACTGTTGGAGGGGGGGAGGGGGTCGGTGCCCCTCCGGACATTGACCCCCCAATAGAAACAAAATCCTCAGTGAGCCAGCAGCCCCAATCCCGCCACTACCCAATCCAAAAATCCTTGGTGGCCCTGTGGCCCCAAACCCCCTTATATGACCAAGTGACCCCCCTGCGGAGCTGTCCCAGGATGCTATGGGGGGAGGGGAGGGGACAGGGCCAGGATTTAGTGGAGAGGCCCCAAGGAAGAAGCCCAAACTCCCAAGACCCTGCCTGAATGTGGAAAGAAATCCTATGCTTGAGGCTAGGGGAATCCAGTCATGGATTCAAGTCCCACCTGGCTAAGACAGGACAGTGAATTCAGGATCCAATTCTGCCTTTATAATCAAATGAAATACAAAGTGGATTACTCATAATGGATCCACTATAGGTAATCAGCTTTGCTCCTAAATTTTGAACACATTGAAGCCTCTTACAATCCTAAGATAAATCACATTACAGTAGTCCAGATGACTTAAATAGCCATCTGAACCTCTGCAGAATCCTGGGCTCAAAGAAAGACCTCTGGCCCAGGATTTTTGCACAGAGGTTCTGATGGCCAATTTGGAAATACTATTCACTTGGACTTCAAGTGCCAATTCGGAATCTAAAATAACACCTAGAAACAAACAAACCTCATGGCCCAAAATATTTATTGATTTTAGGTACACAGGTTTGGAAGCATTCCCCTTACCCACAGAATCTCAGTTTGGCAACAAAGAGTTTCAGTCTATTACTATTAAGCCAGATGTATGGGTGAAAACCAAATTTCCTAATCTATCTGCAAAAGGACTAAAATATAAATGAAAAAGAACAGGGGACAGTGGCAAACCTTGTGGCACACCAGTGATACAAACTTTGGTTATAGATATTTGCTCTTGAAATAGCACTTAACAGCGGTAGTTTGCATGAATTGATCTTTTTAACAAAAATGGAAGACTACAAACTGATGACTTTCAGCAAAAGAACAAAGAACGATAACTCCTGTGAGACTACTACAGAGTTGCCAAATTACCCAGTTCCATGAGTGAGATTTTAAGCCAGTCCTGGTTTTCTGACAGTCTTATCCTGATGCATTATGGGACCTGCAGCACTGATTTTAATGGCAAAAATCAGGGACTACAAATACCATACTGCATTGCAATGCAAATTTAAAACCAGAACAGGCAAAATATCTGACTCCTGGAACTGGGTAACTTGGCAACTCTGCTACTAGTGCATGCACAGTCACAAGGCCATTCTCCTATTATTCACCTGGTTTCCCAGAAAAAAAAGGAGACATGTTTTCTGGTGAAAATACAACAATCAGAGAGAACAAACCCAACTTAGATTGTAAACCCTCCAGGGATAGGGAAGTACTTAAGTGCACCTTGCCTTGAGCTACTTCTGAAAGGTGTGAGGTACAGTAGATCCATATCTCAGAAGGAATACACAAACAGAAAGCATGGTTCTACTCAATTATTCTTGCAAGTAATGCGGTAGGAATTACTGGCAGATGGCCTGACACTTTTGGTAGATCAGATGGGCAGAGAATTCCTTAGACAAGCATACTTCCACAAGCATACTTCATGTAGTATAACTCTGACTGCAACCTTCCAGTGCCTTGCCTCATTTCTTATACTTTTTCAGACTATTTGTCTGACAGTCACAGGTTACATAAGTGCATGCTGGACATTTCTGAAATTTTCAACAAGAGAGAGACAGATGTGTCCACTTCTCCAGCTCATCAAACATCACTTTACATAAGGGTGGATAATTAATATCAAAGCTTTTATTGAGCTCCTTCCCAATCAGGGATGGCGTGACCATCAGGTGAACTAGGCAGCTGCCTAGAGCACCAATAGTCCAGGGGCAGTCCATTGCTGCCACAGATGCCCCTCTCTGGGACTTGCAGCAGCTGCAAGGGCCTTCAAGGTACGTGCTGCGGGGCTGTTTGAGGTTCCTGCTGTTGCTTGAGGTCCTGGAGAGGGGTGGCAGGGAGCAGAGCGGGAGCAGGAGCAGGGGGCGCAAGAGATGAGGTTCACCTAGAGCATGTCATCATCTTGCACCAGCCCTGTGCGTGATATTCAATACTTCAGTTTTATCTAGATTCACTTTAAAACCAGAAAGCTGGCCAAACCTATCTAATTTATCCCTAATATTAAGGTGAGAGTTCTCGGTTCCATCACCACCAAAAAAGCATAATCTGAGAACAATGAAATCTTATGACTGTCTCACACATTTATTTATTTATTTAGCTGTATTTATATCCCACTTTTCACCGGGTCAAAGCGGTGGAACACTGAACGGGGGGGGGGGGGGGGAGAGACAATAATCAATTTTAGGGTATGTGCCATCACCAGGCGGGCCAACATTCATGATTTTGACAAATACTTGGGACGTAAACATAAACATTGAGCTACAGTCTCATTGGTGGGTGTTTGTTTGTTTCTGGTCCAAGGTATTCCTGGAATATTGTGGTTTTTAGTTGTTTCCTGAATGATAGGAGGTCTTTGTTTCTGATGTGATTCGGTAGTGTCTGTCTCACACATATGACTGTCTCACACATATGAACACCTGGTTTCAAGACAACAACATGACCATAAACTACAGCAAGACCGAGGCGCTAATCATCAAACAAAACTCCGACTTCATTCCCCCCCCCCCCCCGTGACATCAAGATAGGCACCACAACCATACCCATACAATCAGAAGTGAAATACCTCGGAGTGACAATGGACAAAACTTAACCTTCAGTCCCACATCAGCAGTACCACCAAAAATGCATACCACAGGATGAGACTAGTACGACGCATCAAGCCCCTCCTCACTCAGGAACACTTCTGCACAGTTGTCAAGAACTAATAACCCCAATCCTAGACTTCGGCAACCCAATCTATCTAGGACTAATGAAACAGACACTAAGACCATTGCAATTGGCACAAAACACTGCAGCACGCATAATTGCTGGCACCACAAAACAAGAACACATCACACCCACCCTAAAAGAGCTCCACTGGCTGCCTATCAGTGCCCGCATTAGATACAATCATAAACATTTTCAAAATCAAACATCAATCATCAGCTTTCAGCCTACACCCACTCATACAACCAGACAACAGCACAAGACCGAGAAGAAGAGGCACATCCAACCGTGTCAACACATCTAAAGATATCAACAGGGTACGCAAGGACACCGAAAAACGAGCCTTATCAAAGGTGGCACCAACAATCTGGAACGCCTTCCTTGACGAACTGCATTCAACAACAGACCTTAAGGAGTTCAGAAAACTACTGAAGACAACCCTCTTCATAGAACACTACAGTGACATTACTTAAACCATGCAACAGACACCTCAATTCCCCCCACATGTCACTATAATTGTAAATAAGCAAGGAACTGATACCCATAGCACTGTAAATAGCACACGCTGTAAATAACACCACAAAAATCAACGTCCAGACACACTCACACGCATACACTGCTCACTGCATGTGCACACTATACACGGACCAAGGAGTCTAACGCGTGCGCTAATCGGAGGGCCGTCCTTTCCCGGAAACCCTGCGGCGCAATGAAGGTGAGAGCCGGCGCCCGCCGGCTGAGGTGGGATCCCTGCCCCTCTCTCCTGGCGGCCCCTCTCTCTCTCCGCGCGTCTCCGCCCGGCCCGTTCGCGGGCGGGGCGGCGGGCCACGGGGACGGGGGGCGCGCGCGGGAGCAGCGGCGGCGGGTGCACCACCGGCCCGTCTCGCCCGCCCCGTCGGGGAGGTGGAGCATGAGCACGCGCGATAGGACCCGAAAGATGGTGAACTATGCCTGGGCAGGGCGAAGCCAGAGGAAACTCTGGTGGAGGTCCGCAGTGGTCCTGATGTGCAAATCGGTCGTCCGACCTGGGTATAGGGGCGAAAGACTAATCGAACCATCTAGTAGCTGGTTCCCTCCGAAGTTTCCCTCAGGATAGCTGGCGCTCGACCGAACGACCTCAGATCAGACGCGGCGACCTGCTGAATTTAAGCATATTACTAAGCGGAGGAAAAGAAACTAAATTGTATCTTATTGATTGTTTGCTGTTCAGACCGCCTTGATTGCAGGATAAGGCGGTATAGAAATACGTTTAAATAAATAAATAAATGATGGAACTCCCCTAACTTGATACCCCAAATATCCCCGCTCTTTCTTATT
This sequence comes from Ichthyophis bannanicus, assembly GCA_033557465.1. Taxonomy (NCBI): domain Eukaryota; kingdom Metazoa; phylum Chordata; class Amphibia; order Gymnophiona; family Ichthyophiidae; genus Ichthyophis; species Ichthyophis bannanicus. Next base: position 289,763,330 of record CM066031.1, on the reverse strand, counting down.
TTCTCCACTAGACGCTTCATGGACATTGCAAATAGCAATGGAGACAAGGGACATCCCTGTATGGTTCCCCTCCTCAGCATAGAGAATTCACAATATTCCCCATTGACTTTCACCACAGAATAGATTTTCTGCACCCAGATGAGGAAACACTTATCCACCCCAAACTTCCCTACAGTGCCACATAAACTGTTCCAGTGCACGCAGTCAAAGGCTCTTTCAATGTCAATAGCAAGAACCATGGCTGAAATGCCCTCCTCCCTTGCCACCTGCTCCATCCACTACTGCTTGCAAGTTCCAGTCCACCAGAATGAAATCAATGCGGGAGTAAATCTGACGAGTTGGGGAAATAGAAAGAATACTACCTCCTACCAATGTGGTGCATTCACCAAAATCTACCAGTTGCCACAATTACATTAACTCCCTCCCATGAGGATTGTGGAAAATTGCAAGAGGATCTTGATAAATTGGAAGACTGGGCATCCAAATGGAAGATGAAGTTTAATGTGGAGAAGTGCAAAGTTATGCACCTAGGAAAGAAAAACCCAAACTATGGTTACACGATGCAAGGTTCCACATTAGGCTCCACCACCCAGGAAAAAGATTTAGGCGTCATCGTGGATAACATTTTAAAACCCTCCGCCCAGTGTGCAGCGGCGGCCAAGAGAACAAATAGAATGCTAGGTATCATAAGGAAAGGAATGGAAAATAAAACAAAAGATATTATAATGCCTTTGTATCATTCCATGGTGCGACCGCACCTTGAATATTGTGTGCAGTTCTGGTCGCCGTATCTTAAAAAGGATATAGTGTTATTAGTAAAGGTACAGAGAAGAGCCACCAAAATGGTAAAGGAGATGGAAGGATACCCCTATGAAGAGAATCTAAAAAGGTTAGGGCTCTTCAACCTGGAAAAGAGACGGCTGAGGGGAGATATGATAGAGGTCTATAAATTAATGAATGGAGTGGAATGGATAAATGTAGATCAATTGTTTACGCCATCAAAATTCAGATGCTGTCCTCATCTCTACCACCTCCACTGGGAGACTATTCCATGGATCCACCACTCTTTCCATAAAGAAATATTTCCGTATATCACTCCTGAATCTATCCCCTTTCACCCTCATCCCATGTCCCCTCATAGCAGAGCTTGTTTTCATTCTAAAGAGGCTCTCCTCCTATGCATTTATGCCACGGCGGTATTTAAACGTCTCAGTCATATTACCTCTATCCTGCCTTTCCTCTAAGGTGTACATATTAAGATCCTTAAGTCTGTCCTCATATCCTTTATAATGAAGACCACTAACCATATTAGTAGCCACCCTCTGTACTGACTCCAGTCTGTTTATATCCTTTTGAAGGTGTGGTCTCCAGAATTGCACATAGTACTCCAAATGAGGTCACACCAAAGACCTTTACAGAGGCACTATCACCTCCTTCTTCTGCCGGCCATTCCTCTCCCTATGCACCCAAGCATCCTTTTAGCTTTTGCTGTCACCTTTTCTACCTGTTTATCTAATTTAAGTATGATGATCAAATGGAAATGAAAAACAAAGAAGAAATGGTGTTGCATTTATAATTAAGAAGAAACTTGCAAGAATTGTAAGAAATGCAATGCAATCAGTGAACGCTTAATTTCTATTCATCTATGAAGAATGCCTATCAACACAACTATAATTCAAGTATATGCCCTAACAACAGCTGCAGAAGAGGATGAAGTCGATGAATTCTATGAACAAGTAACAAGCTGAAATTGAAAGAACATGCAAAAAGGATATACTGATAGTCATGGGTGACTGGAAAGCAAAGGTTGGCAACAAAGAAGAAGGCAAAGTGGTTGGAAAATATGAACTTGAGGACAGAAATGAAGCTGGAGAAGGACTGGTAGAATTCTGCAAGACCATTCATCTTCTTTCAGCAACACAAGTGGCAACTGTACACATGGACTTCACCCAATGGATTGTAAAAAACTCAAACTGACTACATCTGTGGAAATCAAAAATGGAAAGCTCTATAACATCAACAAAACCTGGAGCTGACTGTAGTACAGAATACTAACTATTACTATGCAAACTCAAGCTAAAGTTGAAAAAGAGCAAACCACTCATGAATGTAGCAAAATATGACTTTGAGAATATACCACCAGAATTTAAAGACTGCCTGCAAAATTGATTTGATGCTTTAGATACAAATGACAGAGCTCCAGAAGAGTTATGGGATGACATCAAAAAGGTTGTGTTTGCTTCTTCTGATCAGAGAGGAGCAGTGCTTTTTACAGTGCTCTGCAAGAAAAGTGGATTTTGCCTCCTGAGAAACTTTGCTGTGAGTTCTAGCTGTTTATTTAACTATTTATTGTTTGTCTAACTGTTTATTTAATTATTTATTGTTTGTCTTAGTGCTAGTTCAGCTGTTTTCAGCTGTAATTTACCTTGCCTCTCTCAACTAAATGGGCTTTGTGTGGTAGCCAGGTTAACTGTTCATTTTAAATTAAATCTCTCTCCCCAGACCCTGCTGTGTGTTTAAACTTTTCCTGCCCTAGCCTGCTTGAGTGAATCCTCCCCTCCCCCCCCTTTGCTGAGGTACTGTGTAGCCTTCTTCCTGTTTTCTCCACGTGTGCATAGTCTGTTTTTAGTTTGCTTCTTCTGATCAGAGAGGAGCAGTGCTTTTTACAGTGCTCTGCTAGAAAAGTGGATTTTGCCTCCTGAGAAACTTTGCTGTGAGTTCTAGCTGTTTATTTAACTATTTATTGTTTGTCTGTTTATTTAATTATTTATTGTTTGTCTTAGTGCTAGTTCAGCTGTTTTCAGCTGTAATTTACCTTGCCTCTCTCAACTAACTGGGCTTTGTGTGGTAGCCCCCTGCCCCCCTCTCCCCCTGCTGAGGGTCCAGGACAGGGTACCTTGTAACTGCCCTCTTTAATAGGACTTATCTCCCTCCCTCCCTCCCCAGCACCCACCCACCCCTGGGGTAATTTAGTTTTATAGGTACTTGCACATCTTAGAGGAAAGGGGCTGCTCAGGTGCAGCTCTTTATCCAAATCAGTCACACACAGAGGACCTGAGATTACTTAATTAAGCTTTAGGTACACAAGGTGTATTAGGGGTATTAGATACACTTTTATTGGTATAAGCATCTACACCAATCCTTATTATATACAGAATTTAAAAGATCTAAACACAAGCTTTAAACTAAGATGCAGACAGAAGTCCAGCAACGAGATGGGGGTTCTCCGGTCTTTTGCATTGAGTGTCACATGTATGATTTTCTCCCAGTTGGTGAGAGATCTTACGTATGCACTAAGTGCAAAGAACTCTTTGCTCTCAGGGAACGAGTCCGTTCTCTAGAGGCTAGAGTAGCAGACCTGGAAGACATAAGAAAGACAGAGAAGTACATGGACGTGACCTTCAGGGATATAGTCCTGAAGTCCCACCTACAGTCTGGCAGCATCCCTGTTGCCATGGAGGAGAGAGGTCACATGACAGGAGAGCATCACCCTGGTGTGGCAGGAAGTGATCCTGTAACTAGGACCTGTCCTCCAGGTGATGTAAAACCTTCTCGCACCGAGGGCGTTTCTCCAGGGCCATGTGCCCATGAGGGGAGGGTAAGGACAGCTGTTATAGTCGGTGATTCAATCATTAGGAATGTAGATAGTTGGGTGGCTGGTGGACGTGAGGATCGCCTGGTAACATGCCTGCCTGGTGCGAAGGTAGCAGACCTCACGCACCGCCTAGATAGGATCGTAGATAGTGCTGGGGAGGAGTCTGCTGTCTTGGTACATGTTGGTACCAATGACATAGGAAAATGTGGTAGGGAAGTTCTGGAGGCTAAATTTAAGCTTTTAGGTAGGAAGTTGAAATCCAGAACTTCCAGGATAGCGTTCTCCGAAATGCTTCCTGTTCCACGTGCAGGACCCAAAAGACAGGCAGAGCTCCGGAGTCTCAATGCGTGGATGAGACAATGGTGCAAGGATGAGGGTTTTGGATTTGTTAGGAACTGGGGAACATTCTGGGGAAAGGGGGGGCTCTTCCGAAGGGATGGGCTTCACCTTAATCAGGATGGGACCAGACTGCTGGCATTAACCTTTAAAAAAGAGATAGAGAAGCTTTTAAACTAGAAAATAGGGGAAAGCCGACAGTCACCCAGGAGCGCATGGTTCGGACAAAGGTATCCTTGAAGGATACTACCAAAAGCAGTGAGGTTCCAAAAGGGGGTATAGTAGCCCAAATGCCCTTGAGTAAGGAGCAGACAGAGCATAAAGATTCCAAATTACCCCTGCCTACCAATAGCCAGATTAATAAGAATAAAATACAGTCTCTAAAATGCTTGTATGCCAATGCTAGAAGTCTAAACAATAAGATGGGAGAGTTAGAATATATAGCACTAAATGAGAGGTTAGATATGATTGCACTCTCAGAGACATGGTGGAAGGAGGATAACCAGTGGGACACTGTGATACCTGGATACAAACTATATCGTAATGATAGAGCTGATCAAATTGGTGGAGGGGTTGCGCTCTATGTTAGAGAGGGCATTGAGTCAGAAAGGATTAAAGTTTTGCAGGGAACAAAATTTGCTGTAGAATCTCTATGGATTGAAATCCCATTTATGAAGGGGAAGGCGATGGCAGTGGGAGTATACTATCGACCGCCTGGCCAGAATGAACAAATGGATGATGAAATGCTCAAAGAAATCAAGGAAGCTAACAAAAGTCACAACAGAGTAATAATAATGGGTGATTTCAATTACCCCGGTATCGACTGGGTCAGTGTCACGGCAGGACAAGCTAAAGAGATAAAGTTTCTAGATGGAATAAATGACTGCTTCTTGGAGCAGCTGGTTCATGAACCGACCAGAGGGGAAGCCATACTGGACCTAATCCTTAGTGGAACGCCAGATCTGGTGCAAGAAATAAGGGTGTTGGGACCACTTGGCAATAGTGATCATAGTATGATCATGTTTGATTTAATTAGTGGAGGACAGATAGTAAAGGAATCCACAGTATTACCTTTTAACTTTCAAAAGGGAGACTATGATAGAATGAGGAATATAGTTAGGAAAAAACTAAAAGGAGCGGTTCCAAAGGTTAAAGACTTACAGCAAGCTTGGGTGTTATTTAAAAATACTATCCTCGAAGCCCAGACCAGCTGTATTCCACGCATTAAGAAGAGTGGAAGAAAGTCCAAAAAACTGCCAGCATGGTTTAAAGGTGAGGTCAGAGAGGCTGTTGCTGCCAAAAAAGCAACCTTCAGGAAATGGAAAAAAGAGCCAAATGATGAAAACTGGAAACAACACAAGCACTGGCAAGTTAAATGCAAAGCATTGATAAGGCAGGCAAAGCGGGAATTTGAGAAGAAACTTGCTACGGAAGCAAAAACACAAAATAAAGACTTTTTCAAGTACATTCGTAGCAAAAGGCCTGTGAGAGAGTCAATTGGACCGTTAGATGATAGAGGGGTAAAAGGGGCAGTAAGAGGAGACAAGGCTATAGCAGAGAGACTGAATGAATTCTTTGCTTCGGTCTTTACTGAGGAAGATGTAGGGATGTTACCCATGACTGAAGTGGTATTTAAAGGTGATACTGCAGAGGAATTGAGAGAAATATCACTACACCGGGAAGATATATTACAACTATTTGATAAACTGAATAGTAGCAAATCACCTGGACCGGATGGTATACATCCCAGAGTGTTGAAAGAACTGAAATATGAGATTGCAGACCTGCTATTGGTAATCTGTGAACTTTCATTAAAATCATCTGTAATACCTGAAGATTGGAGGGTCGCCAACGTAACACCAATTTTTAAAAAAGGTTCCAGGGGTGACCCGGGAAATTACAGACCAGTGAGCCTGACGTCAGTACCAGGGAAAATGGTAGAAACCATCATAAAGAACAAAATTACACAACATGTAGATAGTCATGGCCTAATGGGAGACAGCCAACATGGCTTTAGACAAGGAAGATCTTGTCTTACTAATCTGATATGTTTCTTTGAAGGTGTGCATAAACAGGTAGACAAAGGTGAGTCGGTTGATATAGTGTATCTGGACTTCCAGAAAGCTTTTGACAAGGTCCCCCATCAGAGACTTTTGGCAAAGCTAAAAAGTCATGGGATAGGAGGCAGTGTACTATTGTGGATCGGGAACTGGTTAAAAGATAGAAAGCAGAGGGTAGGGCTAAATGGCCAATATTCCCAATGGAAAAAAGTGAATAGTGGAGTACCCCAGGGATCTGTACTGGGTCCGCTACTTTTTGACATATTCATAAATGACCTGGAAAAGGGAATAACTAGTCAGGTTATCAAATTTTCAGATGACACAAAACTGTTTAAAGTTGTTAAAACCCAAGAGGATTGTGGAAAACTGCAGGAGGATCTGGATAAATTGGAAGACTGGGCATCCAAATGGCAGATGAAATTTAATGTGGACAAATGCAAAGTTATGCACCTAGGAAAGAACAACCCACACTATAGTTACACGATGCAAGGCTCCACATTAGAAACCACCACCCAGGAAAAGGACTTAGGAATCATCGTGGATAACATGTTAAAACCCTCCGCCCAGTGTGCAGCGGCGGCCAAGAAAGCAAATAGAATGCTAGGTATCATAAAGAAAGGGATGGAGAATAAAACAAAGGATATTATAATGCCTCTGTATCGCTCCATGGTACGACCGCACCTTGAATATTGTGTGCAATTCTGGTCGCCGTATCTTAAAAAGGACATAGCGTTATTAGAAAAAGTACAGAGAAGAGCCACCAAATTGGTGAAGGGGATGGAAGGCTACTCCTATGAAGAGAGGCTAAAAAGGTTAGGGCTCTTTAACCTGGAAAAGAGACGGCTGAGGGGAGATATGATAGAGGTCTATAAATTAATGAATGGAGTGGAACGGATAAACGTGGATCAATTGTTTACGCTATCAGAATATAGAAAGACTAGGGGACATGTAATGAAGCTACAGGGTAAACTATTTAAGACAAATAAGAGAAAATATTTTTTCACTCAACGTGTAATCAAACTCTGGAATCTGTTACTGGAGGATGTAGTAAGGGCTGTTAGTATAGCTGGGTTTAAAAAAGGTTTGGACAAGTTCCTGGAGGAAAGGTCCATAAACCACTATTAAAAAGGGACCCAGGATATCAATGCTTGACCCAGTACAAGCATTGTGGAACCTGTGTCTTTTGGGGATATTGCTAGGTACGTAGGACCTAGATTGGCCACTGTTGGAAACAGGATACTGGGCTTGATGGACCTCGGTCTGACCCAGTATGGCATGTCTTATGTTCTTATGTTCTTAAGAAAGTGAGAAATCTCTACAAAAGGTGAAAAAGCAAAAACAGCCAAAATGGATGACAGAATAAACTGAAAATTGCCCAGAAATGCAGAGAAGCTAAAGCCAGAGGAGAAAGAGAGGCAATCACAGAACTCAACAGAGATTTCCAATGTGCAGCAAGACAAGACAAGGAGAAGTACTACAATGACACATGCAAGGAAATAGAAGCAGAAACAATTAGAGGAAGAACAAGATCGGCTTTCCTAAAGCTATGAGAGTGAAAGAAACAATTCCAACCTCGAACTGGAATGTTTCAAGATGCTGAAGGATCCATGTTGAATGATGCTGAGAAGATCAAGAAAAGGTGGAAAGAATATACAGAGTTATTATATGATAAAGAACAAGTGGACCAACAGCTGTTTCAACCTGTACCTTATGATCCGAAACCATTGGTGATGAAAGAAGTCAAAGCAGCATTGAAAGCCTAATCAAAGAACAAAGCTCCAGGCATTGATGGCATTCCCACTGAAGTATTAAAGCAATCTGATGTAGCTGTTAGCATACTGACAAGGCTCTGTCAGGAAATTTGGAAGACAACATCATGGCCAACTGACTGAAAAAGATCTGTTTATACCAATATTAAAGAAAGGTGATCCAACTTACTATGGAAATTATCACACAATCGCTCTGATCCCACATGCCAGCAAGATTCTACTGAAGATTATTCAGCAAAGACTACAACCATACCTGGAATGAGAACTGCCTGAAGTGCAAGCAGGGTTCAGGAAAGGGCAAGGAATGAGAGACATCATCCCAGATGTGAGATGGATCCTTGAAAAGACAAAAGAATATCTATATGTGTTTTATTGACTACAGCAAAGCTTTTGACTGTGTAAACCATGAGAAACTCTGGCTACATTAAGAACCACGGGTATACCAGAACATTTGATAGTTCTCTTGCACAACCTTTATATTGATCAAAAACAGTTCGAACGGAACAAGGAGAAACAGAATGGTCTAAAATCAGCAAACGTGTATGGCAAGGCTGCATACTTTCCTCCTACCTGTTTAATTTATATGCAGAACAAATCATCAGAGAAGCAGGACTGTATGAAGACAGCAGAGGTATGAAGATTGGTGGGAGACTCATCAACAACCATCGCTATGCTGATGATACCACATTAGTACTGATTGAAAGTGAAACTATCTGAAACATTTGCTTCTCAATATCAAGGAACATAGTCTTAAATTGGGCCTGCACCTTAATGTAAAGAAGACAAAGATCCTGACAACTTGCAAAATCATTAAGTTGGTTCGTTGATGGAGAAGAAATTGAAATAGTGGTCAACTTTAACCTACTTGGATCAACTATCAATAAAGCAACAACAAGCAGCCAAGAAATCAGACGATGCATTGCTCTTGGCAGAATGGCTATGAAGGACCTAGACAAGATTATCAAGAGCAGAGATGTTTCTCTCCATGCAAAGATTTAAGCCATGGTATTTTCAATAACGTCATATGGATGCGAAAGTTGTACAGTGAAAAAGATAGGAAAAAATTGATGCCTTTGAATTATGGTGCTGGTGAAATACTGTGTATACCATGGACTGCCTGAAAAACAAATCAGTCAGTACTAGAAGAGATCAAACCTAAGCTTTCTTTAGAAGCTCAGATGACAAGACTTCAACTTTCATACTTTGGACACATCATGCAAAGAGAGAGATCATTAGAGAAAGATATCATGCTTGGCAAGGTAGAAGAGGTCAATGCAAAAGAGGAAGACTGGCAAAGAGATGAATCGATACAATAACAGCAGTTATGATTGCCACTCTATCAATAATGAGCAGCCTGACTGAAGACCGAACACAGTTTAGGATAGCTATTCATGAGTCAATACCAACTTGACGGCACGCAACAGCAACAAATAAGAACAGCATTGTCTGAGTGGGGAGCAGCATTTTGAGTCCAACAGCAGTACCACTGTATTAAGAAATGGTAAAAATGGGACTGTTTACAGCAAAAAAATATAAAAAAAGAAAGAAGACTGTAGAGGCAAGTGATGAAAATAGGCACGAAAGTGGCTAAGCTAAGTGAATGCCACTATGCTGTTTTGATTACTCTTTTATAGACATATGGATAGATATAATATAGGAAGAAAGTCTGATGTTAATGTCAGGTGTTTCCATTTATTAAATTGGTATTTTCAAACTTTGCATCTGTCATATTCACTTTTCTAAAATTATTTTCAATCTGTTAAATCAGCAAATGAATAGTAAATTATACATTAAAATTTGCAGAAATATCTCTAGACTGATTTTTTAGATGGTCAGTATTCCAATGCCATGGCTCTTACGTATCAGCAGCATATTCTGTGGCAGTAGCTGTTGAATATCAAGGCTAAACGGATACAGGCCGACCCCTATCGTGTTAGCAGATTTTCAGACTGCACGTATCCAGATTGCAACTTAGACCATCTTTTCATCTGGCCTAAGTTGTCCTGATAGGTGCCAACTCTAAAATTCTTTAACTGGACAGGTGTCAGCACTTATCTGATTAGCACTAATACCACCCTCGGAATGCCCTCGGATTGCCCTGGCATTAAGTGGATAGTGCCAGGGCAGTCTGTGATGATATTCTGCACCACTATTGGGACAGTGCCACTGAATATCAGGGTCAGCACCCTTAGCCAGCTGGTCTCCCATTGTCTGACTGGCTAAGGACTCTGAATCTCAGCCACATCGTATTTAACTTTGTACCATACAGAAATTGTGCCAGTTTCTGCTCATTTAGGTATTCACGGAAACATACAATTCAGCCAAGGGTGCCTAAACCTTTGCACCCAATGGTATGTCTCTTTACAGGACAACAAAGAGGTGTTTGATGGTGTTCTGACATTCCCTACTTAACCATGTCTAAACTTTGGTACATTTAATATACAGATTCAGCCCAGAAATTTCTATGCTTGTTCTCCTCAGGTAGTTCAGAATCTAACGCTGAGGTTGCTGGTGCTGCAGAGAAAATGGGGTTTAGATTCACCATGAGAGACTTCAGTTTGGAAAACTGAGAAGATTTCTTTTTGGAGAGAGAGCCTACCACAAGTTTATGCTCTCCCTTGAGGAATCAAAGCCATTGGAAAGGAGATGGAAATTCATGTGGGAGTGGCTTCCTGCTCTTGGGAGTGAGTGTTCTGCTTTGAAGAAGTTCTGCACCCAGGATAGTGAGGAAAGCTTTATTCTGGACATACAAGGTTGCAATTACACAAGGTAGAGGTAAGAATCATCAGCTTGTCTTCAGGTACCAAGCCTGGGAGGTCTCTAAAGAGTATCCTGCTAAAGGTCTGGAAGTTGGCTTAAAAAACAAACAAACCTTTGTTCCTGTTGTTTATAATTTTGCTGATGAACTGTACTACGGCGTTTCTTTGGATTTTTGTTTCTGCATACCTACTTCAATAAATTTTCTGCTTTTGGAGCAACCCTAAAATCTTTTGGCTTGTGTGGTTTATTTACTGGAAAAAACTGAGAAAGTCCAGAGCCCTAAGGCCTTAAAGCTTTCTTACCCCCCCCCCCCCCCCCAGCCATCTCAGAGTAATCTAAAAGCCCCTTGGAGGTGCAGGAGGTCCACACATTATCCAGCTGTGCCCATGTTTCCTAGAAGAAAGTGTAAGCAGACTTAGAAACACAATCTGATGACAAATTAAGATTACAATCCCCATCTAATCGGCAGTCAGGTCCCCAATCAAAAATCCCCGAAGTTTAAAAGTGCATGAATTTGAACCTCTCTCAAGGCAGCAGGTTTTGTGTAAAGAATGGGAACCTAAGAAACTTATACCTTAAACTATACCATTCAAATGCTGTTATCCTTACGTGATATCAGTGCATCGCTCACCTTCATGGTACATGATCCACCCTGAAAGCTCACTGCTGTCAGCAAGCTTTTATTGCTCCCAAGAGCCTACGGGAGCCACAGTCCTCAGGCTTACTGTTATTATAGTACTGTCAAAAAGCATTTTGCTCATTTGTAAAGGAAGCAGCTCAATGGAGGATTTTGCCTAAGTGCCTTTCATAGAACTTGATGTAATTTGTCCACCTTATGTCGTCCCTTAGTAAAAGAGAAGAGCAGACTCAGTCAGTTTTAAATAGGCTTGGCAAACATACACAAAGTCTGCAAGTAACGTGGCACGGATTCATTTGAACGTACAGTGCTACATATTGCGTGATACCGAGTAAATCATGGAACAAGGACATCCTGTAGCTAGGACCTGCCCTGCAAGTGATGCAGTATTCTCTTGTGTCTCCAGGGGCTTGTGCACAAGGAGGGGTTAGGACTGCCCATGTTCAGCTTTGTACGTCCGGGATGGAATGAGCAAAGGAAGTTCCAGAAGTTTCCTTCCTCAAAAGACAGAGGAACATTTTGGGGCACTGCCACAGACTCTAATGTTCCTCTGTCTTTTGAGCAAGGAAGCTTCTGGAGCCCCTGCTCCTAATTTTACTGTGTTAGGAACTGGGGAACATTCTGGGGAAAGGAGGGGCTCTTCCAAAGGGATGGGCTTTGCCTTAACCGGAATGGAACCAGGCTGCTGGCATTAACCTTTAAAAAGGAGATAGAGCAGCTTTTAAACTAGATAATAGGGGAAAGCCAACAGTCATCCAAGAGCGCATGTTTCAGAAGAATGTATCCTTGAAGGATACCAAAAGCAGAGAGGTTCCAAAAAAGAGTAAAGTAGCCCAAATGCCCTTGAGTATGGAGCAGACAGAGCTTAAAGATCCCAAATTACCCATGTCTACCAATAGCCAGATTAATATGAATAAAATACAGTCTCTAAAATGTTTGTATGCAAATGCTTGAAGTCTAAAAAATAAGATGGGAGAGTTAGAATATATAGCACTAAATGAGAGGTTAGATATGATTGGAATATCAGAGACATGGTGGAAGGAGGACAACCAGTGGGACACTGTGATACCTGGGTACAAACTATATCGTAATGATAGAGCTGATCAAACTGGTGGAGGGGTTGCGCTCTATGTTAGAGAGGGCATTGAGTCAGAAATGCTTAAAGTTTTGCAGGAAACAAAATTTGCTGTAGAATCTCTATGGATTGAAATTCCATGTAAAAAGGGGAAGGCGATGGCAGTGGGGGTGTACTATCGACCGCCTGGCCAAAATGAACAAATGGATGATGAAATGCTCAAAGAAATCAAGGAAGCTAACAAAAGTTACAGCGCAGTAATAATAATGGGTAATTTCAATTACCCCGATATCGACTGGGTCAGTGTCACGGCAGGACATGCTAGGGAGATAAAGTTTCTAGATGAAATAAATGACTGCTTCTTGGAGCAGCTGGTTCTTGAACCGACCAGAGGGAAAGCCATATTGGACCTAGTCCTTAGTGGAACACCAGATCTAGTGCAAGAGATAAGGGTGTTGGGGCCATTTGTCAATAGTGATCATAGCATGATCGCATTTGATTTAATTAGTGGAGGAGGGATAGTAAGGAAATCCACAGTACTATCTTTTAACTTTCGAAAGGGAGACTATGATAAAATGAGGAAAATAGTTAAGAAAAGACTAAAAGGAGCAGTTGCAAAGGTTAAAGACTTACATCAAGCTTGGGTGTTGTTGAAAAATACTATCTTGGAAGCCCAGATTAGCTGTATTCCACGCTTAAAGAAAAGTGGAAGGAAGTCCAAAAAACTGCCAGCATGATTTAAAGGTGAGGTCAGAGAGGCTGTTGTTGCCAAAAAAGCATCTTTCAGGAAATGGAAAAAAGAGCCAAACGACGAAACCTGGAAACAGCACAAGAACAGGCAAGTCAAATGCAAGGTATTGATAAGGCAGGCAAAGGGAGAATTTGAGAAGAAGCATGCTGTGTAAGCAAAAACGTGAAATAAAGACTTTTTCAAGTACATTCATAGCAAAAAACCTGTGAGTCAGTTGGTCCATTAGATGATAGAGGGGTTAAAGGGGCAATAAGAGGCAACAAGGGGATAGCGGATAGACCGAATGAATTCTTTGCTTCGGTCTTTACCGAGGAAGATGTAGGGATGTTACCCATGACTGAAGTGGTATTTAAAGGTGCGGAAGAATTGAAGGAAATATCGATACATCGGGAAGATGTATTACAACTATTAGATAAACTGAAGAGTAGCAAATCACCTGAGCCGGATGGTATACATCCAAGGGTGTTGAAAGAACTGAAATATGAGATTGCAGACCTGCTATTAGTAATCTGTGAACTTTCATTAAAATCATCTGTAATACCTGAAGATTGGAGGATCGCCAATGTAACGCCAATTTTTAAAAAGGGTTCCAGGGGTGACCTGGGAAACTACAGACCGGTGAGCCTGACGTCAGTACCGGGAAAAATGGTAGAAACCATCACAAAGAACAAAATTACTCAGCATGTAGATAGTCATGGACTAATGGGACAAAACTGTTTGGTCAAGGTGTTTGAGCGATCTCACATAATTACTTCACTGTAATCCTACGCTCTTCCAATATACTCTTAATCACAGGTTAAATTTTTACAAAAAGAGATATTTGCTTTTTACGGGTCTCATTTCTGGGTGTTTAAATGTGCCCAGTATTATGCCTATTAGCATCAACGACCCAATTTGCAAATTCCACCCTTAGTTTTCTCGTGTATCAACAAACTAAAATTACACTGCTTTGCTATATCAACTTAACTCATATTGATGAAACTTGTTTTTAAACTTGTTTTTAAATTTTTTTTTGAAATTCTTTGTTCAATCCACTTTAGCATAAAGTCCCAACGCTGTTATCAAAGCGCCCCCACGTTTCACTGTTATGGTTCTTCAGGGGACCGTAGATCAAACTGTAATATACAAAACAACATGCATTACTAAAATCCCTCCTGTGTTTAAAACTCAATTTTATCTGCCTCTTTCAATTTATAAAAACAAACTACTTACATGGAATATCAAACATGTTTCCTAACAGATAGATGCTGCCCGCGTTCCTCTGGTTAACCGGTGCTCATATCAGAGCCAGCGTTCTAACGGTCTCATAACGCCGTGCATGCGGATTGGGAGGAATGCGCTCTTATTTAAAGATCTCTCTAAAGCTCCTCCTACCCACTCATTAGCCCGGTTAATCACTCATATTACTAACCTATAAGCACACTCCCCAATCTACTGCTACATTGAGGCCCGTCGGTTGGACTGACCCCAACCGATAGATCCGTCGCTGTTCTCGCAATAATAGGGTCTGTTCTCGTGTCAGCTCGGGATGGAGCTGACTATTCCACAGGATATGTTTATCCGTGGATGAATAAAAATCGGAAACCTAAAAAAGGCGCACGTCAAGTGAGCTTTGGAGATTCCACAGATGGGGACGAGAGTTCAGATTCTAGTAAGTCTTCAGGGAAGACTTTTTTACAAGAGCGAACACCCGGCACGACCAAGAAAAAGAAAATGAACGGCAATGGAGAATCAGTCGACCGGCCATGGCAGCGCCCACAGAGGAAAAAGGAGTGAATGACCTGGTGGTGAATTTATCAGGACAACTGTTATCTCCAGAGTCCGAATGTTTACTTGAAAGAGGATTGTCTTTTGTTCCTAACATAGGGTTTGATGAATTTCAATTCCGCATAGACCTTGAGGCACTAGTACGGAAGTTACATTTAAAGGATTATTTTTTCACAGAACCTTTCAATGGAATGCAAAAAAATTCTACAGTAGCAGCTAATCGCATTCCTTTACCTTTTAAGTCAAGCTGGATACCACCAACTCCTCTTCCCCCAGCAATAGGGATTTTTCGGGACTTGATCTTAAAGGATATAAAAAACATCTTAGAGAAGAAACCAGTCCCTTTCAACCATCGGTTGACGTATCCAGAACGGCAAGCGTTGATAGAGCTCCGGAATAGGAGCGATTTGGTAATACGCCGTGCAGACAAAGGAGGAGCTGTTGTGGTCCTTGATCGCGATTATTATGTGGAAGAGGCACGTGTTCAATTACAACATTTTAGGACATATGTGCAGTTACAGGATGATCCTGGCCCTACCATACAAAAGCAGATTAAATCCTTGACTAATAAAGCATTTGAGGATAAATTGATTTCTAAAAAAGATTTTCGTTATCTCAATGCAGTATCCCCCACTATAGCCAAATTCTATACCGTCCCCAAAATTCATAAAGGTTTACAAAGACCTCCGGGACGACCTATAGTGTCTACCCGAGGCACACTATTGGAGCCCCTTTCAACTTACCTAGACTAATTTCTGAGGCCTTTATTAGTAAATATCCCCTCTTATCTTCGAGACACTACTCATTTTTTGAGCATTCTAGAGGGGCTGGCTTGTTGGGCACAGGAAGAATGTATACTCCTTGTCACACTAGATGTGCAATCTTTGTATACTAGTATCCCGCAGCAGAAAGCGGTAGAAATAGTTCATACAACATTGAGAGCTAGAGGAGATTTGTCGGAAGCGCAAATAGAATTTCTATTTCAGATAGCACAGTTGGCTCTGTACAAAAATTATTTTGTTTTTGAGGGGGCATTATACCACCAGGTAGCAGGCGTCGCCATGGGGGCCACATGTGCCCCCTCAGTGGCGAATTTATATATGGGGGACTTTGAGAAGAAGTGGATGCCTAAAGCCCCACAACGAGAACACATTATAGCTTGGCATCGATACATCGATGATGTTTTCTTGTTATGGCGAGGAACAGAACAGCATCTGCAAGAGTTCATTAGTTGGCTAAATAACTGTGACATGCATATACAATTTACTTATGAACACGATAGCAATACCATAGCTTATTTAGATGTTCACATTGCAAAGGGCAGTGACCAATGGGAGACCACAGTGTATAACAAGCCCACCGATACGAATACCTTTTTGCAATACGATAGTGCACATCCTCCGAGATTAAAAGAGGGGCTTCCGTTCTCCCAATTCTTAAGGTACAGGCGTAATTGTTCTAACATAGAGGAATTTAAGAATCAATCCAATCGATTACGGCAGGCTTTTGTCCAGAGGGGTTACCCACAGCGTTTAGTTCATAGAGCCTACAAGCGAGCCCTATATTATAATCGCACTTGGTTATTGAGTCCCCGTTCATTGCGAAATGAGAACGACACGGAATTTGTGCATTTCGTCACTAAATACTCCCCCATCAGCATGGAGATTCAAAAGAGTATGAAAAAGCATAGCATGGTATTGCGGACATTGCCGAGCATGCAGCGCCATAGTATTCGGTGTGTCTGGCAGCGTAGTAAAAATTTGAAAGAGTCTTTAAGTCCGGCAGTGTTGCGACCGCGACAGCTGATGGTAAATAAAGGAGGCATAGAATCTGTGGCCAGTGTAGCATTTGTCACATTTCGTGTGAAATAGACCAGTTCACATATAAGGGGGTCACTTACCGACTAATGAGCAATACCACTTGCGAGTCAACGCATGTTGTATATGCCGTTCAATGCCCATGCGGTTTATTGTACATAGGCAAGACAATTCGGACGTTCAGGGTCCGTATGAAAGAGCATGAGAGTAGGTTGCGATGTAAAAGATTGGAAGCGCCTATGGTATCCCATTGCGAAGCTCAGGGACATAAATTTCAAGATCTTAAAAGCTGGTGCATAGAACAGGTATTTACGGGAATGCAAGGCAGGACACGAGAACAGACCCTATTATTGCGAGAACAGCGATGGATCTATCGGTTGGGGTCAGTCCAACCGACGGGCCTCAATGTAGCAGTAGACTGGGGAGTGTGCTTATAGGTTAGTAATATGAGTGATTAACTGGGCTAATAATATAGGAGTTCTGCATTTTTTTGAGTGGGTAGGAGGAGCTTTAGAGAGATCTTTAAATAAGAGCGCATTCCTCCCAATCCGCATGCGCAGCGTTATGAGACCGTTAGAACGCTGGCTCTGATATGAGCACCGATTAACCAGAGGTACGCGGGCAGCATCTATCTGTTAGGAAACATGTTTGATATTCCATGTAAGTAGTTTGTTTTTATAAATTGAAAGAGGCAGATAAAATTGAGTTTTAAACACAGGAGGGATTTTAGTAATGCATGTTGCTTTGTATATTACAGTTTGATCTACGGTCCCCTGAAGAACCATAACAGTGAAACGCGGGGGCGCTTTGATAACAGCGTTGGGACTTTATGCTAAAGTGGATTTAACAAACAATTTCAAAAAAAAGTTTTAAAACAAGTTTCATCAATATGAGTTAAGTTGATATAGCAAAGCAGTGTAATTTTAGTTTGTTGATACACGAGAAAACTAAGGGTGGAATTTGCAAATTGGGTCGTTGATACTAATAGGCATAATACTGGGCACATTTAAACACCCAGAAATACATGTCATTGTATAGTCTGAGACCCGTTAAAAGCAAATATCTCTTTTTGTAAAAATTTAACCTGTGATTAAGAGTATATTGGAAGAGCGTAGGATTACAGTGAAGTACTTATGGCCTAATGGGAGACAGCCAACATGGCTTTAGACAAGGAAGATCTTGTCTTACTAATCTGTTATGTTTTTTTGAAGGTGTGAATAAACAGGTAGACAAAGGTGAGTTGGTTGATATAGTGTATTTGGACTTTCAGAAAGCCTTTGACAAGGTCCCTCATCAGAGACTTTTGGCAAAACTAAAGAGTCATGGGATAGGAGGCAGTGTACTATTGTGGATCAGGAACTGGTTAAAAGATAGAAAGCAGAGGGTAGGGCTAAATGGCCAATTTTCCCAATGGAGAAAGTTGAATAGTGGTGTACCCCAAGGATCTGTGCTGGGTCCACTGCTTTTTGACATATTCATAAATGACCTGGAAAGGGGAATAACGAGTGAGGTTATCAAATTTGCAGATGACACAAAACTATTTAAACTTCTTAAAACCCAAGAGGATTGTGGAAAATTGCAAGAGGATCTTGATAAATTGGAAGACTGGGCATCAAAATGGCAGATGAAATTTAATGTGGACAAGTGCAAATTTATGCACCTAGGGAAGAACAACCCAAACTATGGTTACACGATGCAAGGTTCCACATTAGGAACCACGACCCAGGAAAAAGATTTAGGCTTCATTGTGGATGAGATGTTAAAACCCTCGGCCCAGTGTGCAGCAGCGGCCAAGGGAGCAAATAGAATGCTAGGTATCATATGGAAAGGAATGGAAAATAAAACAAAAGAAATTATAATGCCTCCATATTGTTCCATGGTGAGACCGCACCTTGAATACTGTATGCAATTCTGGTCGCCGTATCTTAAAAAGGATAGAGCGTTATTAGAAAAGGTTCAGTGAAGAGCCACCAAAATAGTAAAGGGGATGGAAGGATACTCCTATGAAGAAAGGCTAAAAAGGTTAGGGCTCTTTAACCTGGAAAAGAGACAGCTGAGGGGAGATATAATAGAAGTCTATAAATTAATGAACGGAGTGGAACGGGTAAATGTAGATCGATTGTTTACGTTATCAGAATATAGAAAGACTAGGGGACATGCAATGAAGCTACAGGGTAAGACTAATAAAAGAAAATATTTTTTCACTCAACGTGTAATCAAACTCTGGAATTTGTTACCGGAGGATGTAGTATAAAGGCTGTTAGTGTAGCTGGGTTTAAAAAAGGTTTGGACAAGTTCCTGGAGGAAAGGTCCATAAACCATTATTAAGAAGTGGAGGAGGAGTAGCCTAGTGGTTGGGTCAAGGTACTTCAGGCCGGAAGGTCGGGGGTTCAAATCCCACTAGAGGACAGCAACCTTGGGCCGGAAGGACTGGGGTTTCTAGTCCCACAAGTGCTCCTTGTGGTCTTGGGCAAGCCACTTAACCCTCCATAGCCCATGTTCCCTGTAAAATAGTTCTCTGTGTGCTGTGCTTTCCTGTCTAATCAATGTGTTTAGGGGAGCCACAAAAAGCAAGAAGCCAAAAGTCAGGACGATTCAAATCCAATTTATTGAAACAGACCCCGACGCGTTTCGGCAAAATTTGCCTTCATCAGGGGGTAGCAGCTACAATATAGATATATATATATAAGTAATACAAATCATGAAACATAAAAACGTAAAAAAGGGGGACTCAAAATAATAAGCCATAACATTTAAAATATATTATATATTATAATATAGTATTATGTAAACCAAAAGAGGGGGGACTGGTGAACCTATTATCAATGTAATAAAAACAAAGTGTATATAAACGCAGGACACAGAAATGTAAATAGTAATAATGATTAAATATTATTAAAAATTATAAAATAACAGCGTAAACAACTTTTGGACAAATATAATAAAGGTGTAAGGAAAAAATTATAAGAAAAAATTATTGTAATAAAAAGGTAATAAACAATTCTTGAGACAATAACTTAAGTCTTATAAAGAAATTATAAAAGAATATGGACAAAAAGAGAAATGTTCAAAACTCTTATACTTACATATGACCCTGTTCATAGACCGATAATGTAATGTTAAGTCCAGAGTTGGGCGTGTTCTGTCTCGCTATATTAAAGAGACTTGATATCGCCTAAATTAAACTATAAATATAACAGCTAAAGGTAGTTACAAGTGGTAACGTAAAACTGAGTTAAAATCAAACATGTTAAAAATGTCACAAAATAGGTGAGAACTTACATATAAATAAATAAACAATAATGGACTATATAATCTATGTATATGAATGTATACAGCTATAAATTATGCATATAAATCTTGTGGTAACTTCTGATTAAAAATTATGGAGACTAAATACATAGAGAATGAATACTAAAATAAAATACAATCAAATAAATATATATGTATAATACCTTATTATATTATTTTGTAAGTGTGTGCTATTTAGCAAACCAATTATCAAACCATATAGGTATGTAAGAACGTTTTAAATTGATAATGGTAAACAGTGAATCACAGATTGAGAATCTATATAGCACCATGGAATCAAGCCAGGGAAACTATAGTTACTATTTCAATAATTAAAAATGCACAAATAAAATGATACTATAAATGAAAATAAATTAAATTGTATACTTAACATAACATGGGATGGTCCAGAAGATAAATTACATGAATTTTTCTCATGGATCAATTCCCTGGACCCCCATTTACAATTTGAGGGCACCTTCAGTTCCGAAAAAATCTCTTATCTTGATATCATGATTAAGAAGGACCACAGTGGCTTTGTCACAGAATTGTATAGAAAACCCACTGACCGTAACACTCTCCTTCATTATGATAGTTGTCACAATAGAGCATTCAAACAAAATTTACCGGTTAGCCAATTCCTTAGAATTAAAAGAACTTGCACTACAGATAGAGACTTTGAACGCCACGCTGTCGATATGCACTACAGATTTAAAACAAGAGGATATCCAAAAGAGAGTATCAAGAAAGCATATTTACGTGCCTGCACCACTGATCGTTCTCTTTTGTTACAAAAAAGAATATTCCAAAAAATTCTGACAGGTTCGTTTGCGCTTTAACATTTTCCCAACATTCTAAGTCAATAGTGAATATTCTCAAACAGGAATGGCATTTATTGACTACATTACCAGCATTTGATACAAAACATGTCATGGTTGCTTATAAAAGAAACACAAATTTAGCCAACACACTTGTTCCATCAGCTCTTATGAGATCACATGCTCCCCCTAAAATTAAGGGACATTATAGTTGTGGAAAATGTTCCATCTGCCTACACACTATTATAGCCAAAAATAGCTTTACGGACCCAAAAACAGGACATAAGATATACCTGAATGATTATACTAACTGCAGAACGTCCAATGTAATTTATCTCATACAGTGCCCATGTCATCTTGTATATATTGGAAAAACTAAAAGAGAAATTCGGACTCGGATCACTGAGCATAAAAGCTGTATTTCTCGGAAAATCACAGAAAAGCCTTTGGTTTCTCATTGGATTGCTGCTGACCATAAAATTAGTGACTTGAAATATTTAGTTTTGAAATGGATCAAACCACTTTGGAGAGGAGGGGATATAGATAAAAAACTGTTGAAGTTGGAACAGAGATATATTTATGAGTTTAAAAGTGTATCTCCAGATGGTCTTAATCAAGAAATAGACCTTTCTGTCTTCTTGTAAATTTATTGATCCATATATTTTTCTATTTGCATCCTAAATGTCTATTGGTTCTGCTTTTCCTTTCGACTAACAACATTACCATTGATGTTTCTCTGTTTTTTACTTCAGTACTGAGATGTCTGTAGGCACACATACAACACATTGGCTTTCAGCGATTTCATTCACTAGTATTATAATGAGCCTCTACGAGTTTTACCTCATCATCTACGAGTTTTACGTCATCATCTGCTTTCCAATCAGCTTTTTTGATTTTTTGGCGCCAAATTTAAAAGGTTACATTATATTCCCCGCAGCTAGTGCACTTTCACTTTCGACTCTATGTGAGCAGTACCAGCATTTGTATCCCTTTAAGGCAGACAATTTCTGTACTCGATCGGAGTATTAGCGTGAGTAAATACTTGCATACTATACGATAGCAGGGGTGTTATTTAAGCATGATGGCATATTATATATTGTTTTACCATGGTAATAGTTCGTTCCGTTCTTCACCGACACTTTCATTCTGCTCCGTGGTTTACGTCATTATTTTTAGTGTCCACTTTAGTTCACACTTCTCTAGACCCATACGTTACCTTCTATTGAAGTTTTAAAATAGTAATGAAAAGAGTTTTTTTAAAACGTAGTTTACAACGTAGTTTCATGTCTATTCAACATCCGTTCTATCTACAATGCACACGTTTATTTGTTGATACATGTCAATTCTACAACATAGTATCTTCTCCTAAAAAATCCTTTCCAAGTAACAGCCGGGTTTACACGACATTTTAACATTATTTATATGTTCTTATGACTTAGGCAACGATCTTGGTAGTACCGAGACCTTTCTAAGGTATTTACCTTCATTTACCACTATCCTTTATACTCTTAGGTTAGTATGTTTGCATTTGGGGCATTACATCTCCCTCTTTCAAGTCTAATCATCATGTCGTCCGTTTTTGAACAAGAACTGGCCCATTCTTTTTTAAGTTTGCTACTTACTGAATCTATGTGATTTTTTCTATTTCATCAATAACATTGCGTGGTATTATATCAGGGTACAGAAACTTTTACACTGCACAGTTTTACATTATCAGTTCATTACATCTAGGTAGTAATATAATTTTATCGAGAAATTTGTTTACGTTTATTTAAACCATTCACACAGTTTCTCACTCAACAGTACTGTTTTAACACAAGAATTTTGTTTGTGTTCTGGATTTAGGACCATTTAAGATAATTGATTTCAAGTCATTTTTGTATGTTAAGGTAAACCATATTCATCTATTTATTTAATCATTAATACATAACTCATTTTGATATTTGAATTAAAGTTCGCTATATCAAACATATTATCAGTTTATACACATCTGTTATTTGTCTTTTATATTAAATTTAATAGGGAGCATCATTTCACAGTTATCGGTTTCCCCTCTTAATACGAATATTCATGAACAAATAAATACATTCACTAGTTCATATTCAGACTATTCGATGTTACCTTCATACTCATGTTATGTTAAGTATACAATTTAATTTATTTTCATTTATAGTATCATTTTATTTGTGCATTTTTAATTATTGAAATAGTAACTATAGTTTCCCTGGCTTGATTCCATGGTGCTATATAGATTCTCAATCTGTGATTCACTGTTTACCATTATCAATTTAAAACGTTCTTACATACCTATATGGTTTGATAATTGGTTTGCTAAATAGCACACACTTACAAAATAATATAATAAGGTATTATACACATATATATTTATTTGATTGTATTTTATTTTAGTATTCATTCTCTATGTATTTAGTCTCCATAATTTTTAATCAGAAGTTACCACAAGATTTATATGCATAATTTATAGCTGTATACATTCATATACATAGATTATATAGTCCATTATTGTTTATTTATTTATATGTAAGTTCTCACCTATTTTGTGACATTTTTAACATGTTTGATTTTAACTCAGTTTTACGTTACCACTTGTAACTACCTTTAGCTGTTATATTTATAGTTTAATTTAGGCGATATCAAGTCTCTTTAATATAGCGAGACAGAACACGCCCAACTCTGGACTTAACATTACATTATCGGTCTATGAACAGGGTCATATGTAAGTATAAGAGTTTTGAACATTTCTCTTTTTGTCCATATTCTTTTATAATTTCTTTATAAGACTTAAGTTATTGTCTCAAGAATTGTTTATTACCTTTTTATTACAATAATTTTTTCTTATAATTTTTTCCTTACACCTTTATTATATTTGTCCAAAAGTTGTTTACGCTGTTATTTTATAATTTTTAATAATATTTAATCATTATTACTATTTACATTTCTGTGTCCTGCGTTTATATACACTTTGTTTTTATTACATTGATAATAGGTTCACCAGTCCCCCCTCTTTTGGTTTACATAATACTATATTATAATATATAATATATTTTAAATGTTATGGCTTATTATTTTGAGTCCCCCTTTTTTACGTTTTTATGTTTCATGATTTGTATTACTTATATATATATATATATCTATATTGTAGCTGCTACCCCCTGATGAAGGCAAATTTTGCCGAAACGCGTCGGGGTCTGTTTCAATAAATTGGATTTGAATCGTCCTGACTTTTGGCTTCTTGCTTTTTGTGGCTCCCTTGGACTATTGCAAGAACAGCGCTCCTTGCCCCCTTTGTAATCAATGTGTTTATACCTCAAAAATTTCCTGTCATGATTTGACAATTTCCAATCTGTAATCAAAACCCGCTGCTGATCGCTGGAAGTAGCGGTATACAAATGTATACTAAATAAATAAAAATAAATAAGAAGGGACCCAGGATATCAATGCTTGACCCAGTAAAAGCATTGTGGAATCTGTGTCTTTTGGGGAACTGCTAGGTACGTATGACCTAGATTGGCCACTGTTGGAAACAGGATACTGGGCTTGATGGACCTTGGTCTGACCCAGTATGGCATATCTTATGTTCTCATGAGATATCTGTTTTAGTAAGTGGGTGTTCTCTTCATAGGTTTTTAGGAAGGAACTAGAAAAAGTTCTGCACAATTTAAATTAAAGGTCTTGTTTGAGAGTGGTTATCAGTGTGCAAGTACAGGGCTTTGTGCTGCTTCTAGGCTGGAATAGGGAATCTCCTCAATGGTTAGACCTTGTACCAGTCTGACTTGGCCTAAAAGAGAAGAGAGCAGTTTGAGAGGAGTGCAGAACCTAGGGGGGGGGGTCTGGAGGAATGTGGATATGCAACTGCTTATAACTATTAGTTTCACCAAGAAGTCTGAAGAGACCCAGCTCAGGTATACCTGAAGAGCTCACGCTGAGGAGATTTTTGTATTCCTAAGGATTTTGGAGGCACTGCACGGTGCCTCCTTCCAAACTACCTTTGAAGTTCCAGGCTAGTCTGAATAGGACCAAACCCCAGTGCATCTTCTGCAGCTAGAAAGAAGAATTGGAGAATTTTTGGTAAAATGTTCCTGATGCCATTGCTCCATAGGCAAATAAATCGAGATTTGAGAAGTACTTCTAGTTTGTAGATTTTGGAAAAAGGTTACTGGCCCCTTGTGTTTAAGCAAATAGTTCTTTTCTTATTTAAGGTAGTCTGGCAGATAAAAGGGTGTTGGGGCCACTTGGCAATAGTGATTATAGCATAATCGTGTTTGATTTAATAAATGGAGGAAGGACAGCAAGGAAATCCACAGTACTACCTTTTAATTTTCAAAAGGGAGACTATGATAAAATGAGGAAAATAGTTAAGGAAAAATGAAAAGGAACAATTGCAAAGGTTAAAGAATTACATCAAGCATGGGTGTTTAAAAATACTATCTTGGAAGCCCAGACCAGCTGTATTCCATGCTTTAAGAAAAGAGGAAGGAAGTCCAAAAAACTGCCAGCATGGTTTAAAGGTGAAGTCAGAGAGGCTGTTGCCAAACAGCATCTTTCAGAAAATGGAAAAAGGAGCCAAATGACAAAAACTAGAAAAAACATAAGCACTGGCAAGTTAGATGCAAAGCATTGATAAGGCAGGCAAATAGAGAATTTGAGAAGAAGCTTGTTGTGGAAGCAAAAACACGTAATAAAGACTTTTTCAAGTACATTCGTAGCAAAAAACCTGAGAGAGTGTCAGTTGGACCATTAGATGATAGAGGGGTAAAAGGGGCACTAAGAAGGGAGAAGGCCATAGCAGAGAGACTGAATCAACTCTTTGCTTTGGTCTTTAATGAGGATGATGTAGAGATGTTACTTACCCATGACTGAAATGGTATTTAAAGGTAATGCAGCAGAAGAATTGAAGGAAATATCGATACATCAGGAAGATGTACTACAACTATTTGATAAACTGAAGAATAGCAAATCACCTGGACCGGATGGCATACATCCAAGGGTGTTGAAAGAAATGATATATGAGATTGCAGACCTACTATTAGTAATCTGTGAACTATCATTAAAATCATCTGTAATACCTGAAGACTGGAGGATCGCCAATGTAACGCCAATTTTTAAAAAGGGCTTGAGGGATGATCCGGGAAACTACAGACCAGTAAGCCTGATGTCAGTGCCGGGAAAAATGGTAGAAATCATTATAAAGAACAAAATTACTGAACATGTAGATAGTCATGGCTTAATGGGAGACAGTCAACATGGCTTTAGCCAAGGAAGGTCTTGTCTTACTAATCTGTTATGTTTTTTTGAAGGTATGAATAAACAGGTAGACAAAGGTAAGTCGATTGATATAGTGTATCTGGATTTTCAGAAACAGGATCATTTCATCCTGGACATACACCCTCCTCTGTACATCTGGTTTGACCAGACATACAGAGTGGGTTGCGATTCTGATCCCATGTGGCACGATTTGCCCTGCGGGATAAGAATCACAATCAGGCCCATACATGCAGGCCGGGACTGCGATTCAGCCCGGCCTGCATGTACAGGCACTGCCCAACTAACTCAGTCATGGCTTTTAAATGGAGCTGCGGCGCCACGGTGTCTGATTGCCATGGCACCACATCTCCATTTAAAAGCCGCAATGCCAGCCGCTGGACTTCAAAGTTGATTTCCCCACAGCCCGACCCCTGATCTGGCCTCCTAAGGCCAGGATCGGGCTGCAGGGAATGTCCTTGGGCCCCCCTGCCCCATCTGTGCCCAGGGCCCGAAAAAAAAAATGTCCCCGCACAAGTCGCCAGCCCTGGACGTACAGGGCCAACATTAGAATCGGCCCTGTATGTCCAGAGCCGGTGACCGCCCACCGCCCGCCCGCCCA
This sequence comes from Ichthyophis bannanicus, assembly GCA_033557465.1. NCBI lineage: Eukaryota > Metazoa > Chordata > Amphibia > Gymnophiona > Ichthyophiidae > Ichthyophis > Ichthyophis bannanicus. The sequence continues at coordinate 289,736,770 of CM066031.1, read as the reverse complement.
GACTCTGCCCCTTTCCTGCCCGTCTAACTTCCCCGCACAGCTGGCGGGGAAGTTAGTCGCCGGCAGGGAAGGCATGAATAGTGGGGATGGATGTCCCATTGGGACATCCATCCCCGCTATTCGTGTGACAGAATAACCCCCAAAGCCTTTGACAAGGTTCCTCATGAGAGACTCTTAGCAAAATTAAAAAGTCATGGGATAGGAGACACTATACTATGGTGGATCAGGAAGTGGTTAAAAGATAGAAAGCAGAGGGTTGGGCTAAATGGCCAGTTTTCCCAAGGGAGAAAGGTAAATAGTGGAGTACCGCAGGGATCTGTGCTGGGTCCGCTGCTTTTTAACATATTCGTAAATGACCCGGAAATGGGAATAACGAGTGAGGTAATCAAATTTGCAGATGACACAAACTTATTCAAAGTTGTTAAAACCCATGAGGATTGTGAAAAATTGCAAGAGGACCTTCATAAATTGGAAGACTGAGCATCCAAAATGGCAGATGAAATTTAATGTGGACAAGTGCAAAGTTATGCATCTAGGAAACAACAACTCAAACTATGGTTACACGATGCAAGGTTCTACATTAGCAACCACCACACAGGAAAAAGATTTAAGCGTCATTGTGGATAACATGTTGAAACCCTCTGCTAAATGTGCAGTGGCAGCCAAGAAAGCAAATAGATTGCTAGGAATAATAAGGAAAGGAATGGAAAATAAAACAAAGGATATTATAATGCCTCTGTATCGTTCCATGGTGCGACCACACCTTAAATATTGTGTGCAGTTTTGGTCACTGTATCTTAAAAAGGATATAGCGTTATTAGAAAATGTACAGAGAAAAGCCACCAAAATCGTAAAGGGGATGGAAGGATACCCCTATGAAGAGAGGCTAAAAATGTTAGGGCTCTTCAACCTGGAAAAGAGATGGCTGAGGGGAGATATAATAGAAGTCTATAAATTAATGAATGAAGTGGAACGGGTAAATGTAGATTGATTGCTTACACCATCAAAATGTAGAAAGACTAGGGGACATGCAATGAAGATACAGTGTAATCTATTCAAGACTAATAAGAGAAAATATTTTTTCACTCAACGTGTAATCAAACTCTGGAGTTCGTTACCGAGGATGCAGTAAAAGCTGTTAGTGTAGCCAGGTTTAAAAAATGTTTATAAACCATTATTAAAGGGGACCTGGAAATCCACTGCTTGCCCCAATACAAGCATTGTGGAACATTTGTCTTTTGGGGAAACTGCTAGGTACTTGTGGCCAAGATTGACCACTGTTGGAAACAGGATACTGGGCTTGATGGACCTTGGTCTGACCCAGTATGGCATATCTTATGTTCTTATGAGTGCGTGCTAACCATAAATATTGCCATTAGCACAGCTGCAGTTCATGCCACCTTAGTGGGTGGAGTTAAGCGCACTCATGTGCTACTTAATATAGTTTCACATTTTAGCACTGTGCTAATGGCAGGGGTGCAGATGCCCCCTAAAGTTCAAACATGTGCTCCCAGCAGTGGCGTGCGGTTAGGGTCTTCAAGGGATTCAGTGAATCCCCAGCCCTGTTGTGAAATGAAAAATACTTGGAGATTTTTTCCTCCCACTTAGGACTATCATGACTTTACCTGGCCTCAAACTCATATTCTTTGTATTACAGGCCAGTGGCCTTGCAGGAAGAACTGCTATGCTTCCTAGTAAGGTTGGGTTAAGCCAGCCTCTACTTAACTGTGTCTTGTAATTTTGGTACTGTTCCTATTTCCTGATTGGCCCAAAGCTTGTCTGGCCTTGGGCTACCTGGAAAACTCTTCCCAGATATTTTGACTGGCTCACTTTTGTCTACCTGTTTATTCACACCTTCAAAAATATATGACAGATTAGTAAGACAAGACTTTCCTTGGTTAGAGCCACGTGAACGTTCCTTGGCTAAATCCTTCTATGCCCCTGTCATTTGTCTCCCATGTCTATCTTCATGGCACTTTTATTGTTGATACCTCCTAGATCAGAGTTCAAGCAAATAAACTCTTTGGCCCATATGCACAAAGCATTTTTCATGTAGATACAAGAAACTTCAATTTAGCATCCTTGGGCTTGTGACTGGGCTTCATTCAGTTACTGTTGAGAAAAATACACAGTCGGATTTTTCTCTTCAAGTGAAAGTACTCCTTTCGGCAGAGTATTTGGTTATTCCACCCTTCCCCTTGCTTTCAACTTGTCATCCCCATGCAATGCCTGACACATCCACGAGGCTCTGAGCCCATTCCACGTCACAGCAGCTTCTCAGGCAGAAACCTCCTGACCCTGGCAAAGATGCATGGGCCAGGCGCAGCATCACATGCCAAGGATTACTCGCATAGCTCTCAATGTGCACCGGTTAAAGCTGGCTGCTGGGAGACATAACGCCTGCAGCAGCTCTACGGTGTGTGCTTAACACACACCACCTGGTATTTAAACTCTAACAAGGGACTTGGTGTTCCTCGCTGCCAGGCTTTAATGGAACCAGCTTTATTTTTAATGTGCATGAGACACAAGAGAGGAAAAAAATGTAATCCTGTGAAAATAGATAAAGTCATTCTCTTTTCTTGGAGCCAAAGCTTAATTAGCAAAGCCTTCTGATCCCTTTGTCATGGTAATGTCGCCCTTCTTTCTTAAGATCAGACTTCTGCCTCCCAAAGTGAAACAGTAATTGCTTTCAAGAAAGGCTGATACATAAAACATTTACACTGCACATTATGTCGTTCCCGGAGTCACGTATAAGTAACACTGGCAACTGCCGAGGGTGGCAAATTTTGAAGGCACCAAATACCCAGGCCAAACAGGAGCCAGATCCTACTTACTTTTGTGCCATGTACATGACAGTCTGCTTTCTTTTTCCTGGCTTCCACCCTATGGAATTCTCTCACTCTATATGTAACAACAGAATTATCTCTAAAAATATCCATGAAAACTCTGAAGACATTCTTCTTTGAATTAGCTTTTGGAGAGGGCTAGGTGAAGTTGACCTGGAGACCTGTGCTGCAACTGTATCCTCCATATTCTATCACTGCTATTTTTCTGCTTTCTTCTTTGTTATGTAATATTTTAGACTTTGTAAACTGCTTTGTTGCTAAGCTGAAAGGTGGTATATCAAGTTTCAAATAAATTATAAACTATTATCATCTTTTGCTCCTCTTCCAGCTTTCCAAACTTTGAGATATCTGATGCCTCCTACCGGCCTCCCACTCTGGGATTGTTTTTCTGGTCTTGCTTATGGGCATCAAAATCTTAATCTGGTCCTGCATTTCATCAGAGACTGTTCTGCAGTGTTAACTTAACTATTAGGCAGACCAGGCCGTTGCCTAGGATGGCAGCAAACAGCAGTTGCACTCAAAAGCAAAACAATATGTTATGACTACACTAATTCAAAGAACCATCAGTGCAAACCTTTACGTGCAGGGAGGTTACACGGTTTTCAAATAGCCCATTTACTTGGGTAAATGGCTTTTGAAAATTCCCCCTACTAGAGGTAATTTTATAAAGGGTTCTCCATGCATAACGCTGCTTTTACATGCATACCTATATGCCTGCGTGTAAGCGTTCCAGAGGGTGTAGACGGGGTGAAGCAGTGATCTACGAGCGCACTTTATAAAATATGGGGCTACTTGCATACAGTACATGCACACACATCAGCTTTGGAGCAGCTGTAAATCTGTGTATTTTGAGAATGGTTCTATTTTATACAGGCACATATTTATATAGGCAGGCATAAAGCACCTCAGCGCTGCAGCCGCCACCATCATGATCTTCAAGAATATTCTTGGAGCGGTGGAAGACCAAAGAACAGAGTGGCAACCTGAAGAATGAGAGCCAAGAATGGTGAACTGGAGAAAGTGCTGCTGATCTTTGAGAATAGGCATGTGGAAATAGACCTCGGCTTGATCCAGGGACATGAGAAAACTCCCTGCACTGAACCAACTGGATCACTGAACATAAAGTCTCCATACGGAAGTGCAATCCTTGCAGGTGGGTGTTGACTCCCTTGAGGTCGATAATTGGATGGAAGGACCTGTTCTTCTTTGCACCACAACAAAGATAGAGTACCAGCCCTTGGCCCACTCGGCCTTTACAGTGGGAGTCGGGCAAGTCCCACACTGAGTGGACCACTGATAACCTCCGGAAGGAGAGGCCCTAGTAGACTTCTGCATTCCCTGCAAAAGGGGGCTAAAAGGTCAATTTTCTCAATGGAGAAAAGTGAATAGTGGAGTACTTCAGGGATCTGTGCTGGCCCTGCTGCTTTTTAATATATTCATACATGACTTTGAAATAGGAAATACGAGTCAGGTGAACAAATTTGCAGATCACATAAAATTATTCAAAATTGTTAAAACACAAGAGGATCGTGAAAAATTGCAAGAGGACATTGATAAATCGGAAGACTGGACGTCCAAATAGCAGATGAAATTTAATGTGGATAAGTGTAAAATTATGCACCTAGGAAAGAACAACCCAAAATTACACAATGCGAGGAAAAGGATTTAGGCGTCATCGTGGATAATATGTTGAAACCCTCCACCCAGCGTGCAGCGGTGGCCAAGAAAGCAAATGGAATGCTAGAAATCATAAGGAAAGGAATGGAGAATAAAACCAAGAATATTACAATGCCTCTGTATCGTTCCATTGTGCAATGCACCTTGAATATTGTGTGCAATTTTGGTTGCCATATCTTAAAAAGGATATAGCATTATTAGAAAATGTACAGAGAAGAGCCACCAAAATGGTAAAGGGGATGGAAAGATACCCCTATCAAGAAAGGCTTAAAAGGTTAGGGCTCTTCAACTTGGAAAAGAGACGGCTGAGGAGAGATATGATAGAGGTCTATATATTATTGAATGAAATTGAACAGGAAAATGTAGATTGGTTGTTTACATCATCAAAAAGTAGAAAGACTAGGGAACAAGCAATGAAGCTACAAGCATTTAAGATTAATAAGAGAAAATATTTTTTCACTCAATGCGTAATCAAACTCCAGAATTCATTACCAGAGGAAGTAGTAAAAGCTTTTAGTGTAGCTGGGTTTAAAAAAGGTTTTGACAAGTTTCTGGAGGAAAGGTCCATAAACCATTATTAAAGAGGACCCAGGAAATAACTGTTCTCTTCAGGACAAGCACTGTGGAACTTGTGTACTTTTTCGGGAACCTGCCAGGTATTTGTGACTTGGATTGGCCACTGTTGGAAACAAGATACTGGGCTTGATGGACCTTAGTCTGACCCAGAATGGTATTTCTTATGTTCACCTGTAGCAGAAGCATCTGTTCTGCCACAGTAAGATCAGGCAACTGTAGTGCAGAAGACACCTGAGCAATCAATGCTGCCAGTTTCTCCTTCCTGAAGAGAACATAAGATATGCCATACTGGGTCAGACTAAGGTCCATCAAGCCCAGTATCCTGTTTCCAATCTAGGTCGCAAGTACCCAGCAGTTTCCCCAAAAGGCACAGGTATTCACAATGCTTGTATTGGGGCAAGCAGCGGATATTCTGGGTCCACTTTAATAATGGCTTATGGACCTTTCCTCCAGGAACTTGTCCAAACCTTTTTTAAACCTGGCTACATGAACAACCTTTACTACATCCTCTAGTAGTAAATCCCAGAGTTTGATTACAAATTGAGTGAAAAAATATTTTCTCTTATTAGTCATAAATAGTTTACCCTGTAGCTTCATTGCATGCCCCCTAGTCTTTCTATATTTTAATGGCGCAAACAATCGATCTACGTTTACCCATTCCACTCCATTCATTCATTTATAGACCTCTATCATATCTCCCCTCAGCCGTCTCTTTTCAAGGTTGAAGAGTCCTAACCTTTCTAGCCTCTTTTCTTAGGGGTATCCTTCCATCCCCTTTACCATTTTGGTGGCTCTTCTCTGTACCTTTTCTAATAATGCAATATCCTTTTTAAGATACGGCGACCAGAACGGCACACAATATTCAAGGTGCGGTCGCACCATGGAATGATATAGAGGCATTATAATATCCTTTGTTTTATTCTCCATTCCTTTCGTCATGATACCTAGCATTCTATTTGATCTTTTGACTGCCGCTGCACACTGGGTGGAGGGTTTTATTTTTATTTATTTTTTTTATACCGCGCTCTTTAGAATCAGTGTGGTTTACATGTATACTAACAGGTACTTTTTATTCCCTTGTCCCCAAAGGGCTCACAATCTAAGTGTACCTGAGGCAATGGAAGGTTAAGTGGCTTGCCCAAGGCCACAAGAAGTGGCCATGGGACTAAAGACCACAGTCCCTCCAGCCTGAGGTTCCCCATGTGGGAATTGAACCCCTGACCTTCCAGCCTGAGGTAACCTGTCCCAACCACTGAGCCACTCCTCCCTAGACTATCTTTTATCAAGTTATACATGATGACGCCTAAATCCTTTTTCTAGGTGGTGGTTCCTAATGTGGAACCTTGCATCATGTAACCATAGTTTGGGTTTTTCTTTCCTAGGTGCATAACTTTGCACTTCTCCACATTAAATTTCATTTGCCATTTGGATGCCCAGTCTTCCAATTTATCAAGATCTTCTTGCAATTTTCCACAATCCTCACAGGTTTTAACAACTTTTAATATTTTTGTGTCATCTGCAAATTTGGTAACCTCACTCATTATTCCCATTTCCAGGTCATTTATGAATGTTAAAAAGCAGCGGACCCAGCACAGATCCCTGAGGTACTTCACTATTCACATTTCTCCAATGGGAAAATTGCCCATTTAGCCCTACCCTCTGCTTTCTATCTTTTAATCAGTTCCTGATCCACAATAGCACACTGCCTCTTATCCCATGACTTTTTAATTTTGCCAAAAGTCTCTGATGAGGATCCCCTTGTCAAAGGCTTTCTGAAAGTCCAGATACACTATATCAACCGACTCACCTTTGTCTACCTGTTTATTCACACCTTCAAAAAAACATAACAGATTAGTAAGAAAAGATCTTCCTTGGCTAAAGCCATGTTGGTTGTCTCCCATTAAGCCATGACTGTCTATATGTTCAGTAATTTTGTTCTTTATGATGGTTTCCACCATTTTTCTCGGTACTGACGTCAGGCTCACCAGTCTGTAGTTTCCTGGATCACCCCTGGAACCCTTTTTAAAAATTGGCATTACTTTGGCCAACCTCCAATATTCAGGTATTACACGTGATTTTAATGATGGTTCGCAGATTACTAATAGTATATCTGAAATCTCATATTTCAGTTCCTTCAACACTCTTGGAGGTATACCATCCGGTCCAGGTGATTTGCTACTCTTCAGTTTATCAAATAGTTGTAATACATCTTACCACTGTATCAATATTTTTTTCAATTCTTCTGCATCATCTCCTTTAAATACCATTTCAGGCATAGGTAACTTCCCTACATCTTCTTCAGTAAAGACCAAAGCAAAGAATTCATTCAGTCTCTCCGCTATGGCCTTCTCCCCTCTTAGTGCCCCTTTTACCACTCTATCATCTAATGGTACAACTGACTCATGTTTTTTTTTTTGCTACAAATGTACTTGAAAAAGTCTTTATTTTTGCTTCCACAGCAAGTTTCTTATCAAATTCTCTCTTTGCCTGCCTTATCAATGCTTTCCATCTAACTTGCCAGTGCTTGTGTTTCCAGTTTTCATCATTTGGCTCCTTTTTCCATTTCCTGAAAGATGCTTTTTTGGCAAAAACAGCCTCTCTGACCTCACCTTTAAACCATGCTGGCAGGTTTTTGGACTTACTTCCACTTTTCTGAAAGCTTGGAATACAGCTGGGTCTGGGCTTTTAAGATAGTATTTTTAAACAACTCCCAAGCTTGTTGTACGTCTTTAACCTTTGCAACTGTTCCTTTTAGTTTTTTCTTAACTATTTTCCTCATTTTATCATAGTCTTCCTTTTGAAAGTTAAAAGGTAGTACTGTGGATTTTCTTACTATCCTTCCTTCATTTATTAAATCAGACACTATCATGCTATGATTACTATAGCAAAGTGGCCCCAACACCCTTATGTCTTGCACCAGATCTTGTGTTCCACTAAGGACTAGGTCCAAAATGGCTTCCCCTCTGTTCAGTTCATGAACCAGCTACTCCAAGAAGCAGTCATTTATTTCATCTAGAAACTTTATTTCCTTAGCATGTCCTGCCGTGACACTGACCCAGTCAATACTGGGGTAACCGAAATCACCCATTATTATTACTGTGTTATAACTTTTGTTAGCTTCCCTGATTTCTTTGAGCATTTCATCATCCATTTGTTCATTCTGGCCAGGCGGTCGATAGTACACCCCCCCACTGCCATCGCCTTCCCCTTCCCCTTTTTTATATAGAATTTCAATCCATAGAGATTCTACAGTGAATTTTGTTTCCTGCAAAACTTTAATCCTTTGTGACTCAATGCCATCTCTAACATAGGGCGCAACCTCTCCACTAATTTAATCTTCTCTATCATTACGATATAGTTTATACCCAAGTATCACAGTGTCCCACTGACTGTCCTCCTTCCACCATGTCTCTGAGATGCCAATCATATCTAACCTCTCATTTAGTGCTATATATTCTAACTCTCCCATCTTATTTTTTTAGACGTCTAGCATTTGCATACAAGCATTTTAGATGCTGTATTTTATTTATATTAATCTGGATATTGGTAGGCAATGGTAATTTAGAATCTTTAAGCTCTATCTACTCTGTACATAAGAACATAAGATATACCATACTGAGTCAGACCAAGGTCCATCAAGCCCAGTATCCTGTTTCCAAAAGCGGCCAATCTAGGTTATACATACCTAGCAGTTTCCCGAAGAGACACAGGTTCCACAATGCTTGTACTGGGTCAAGTATTGATATCCTGGGTCCCTTCTTAATAATGATTTATGGACCTTTCCTCCAGGAACTTGTCCAACCCTTTTTTAAACCCAGCTACACTAACAGCCTTTACTACATCCTCCGGTACCAAATTCCAGAGTTTGATTACACGTTGAGTGAGAAAATATTTTCTTTTACTAGTCTTACATAGTTTACCTTGTAGCTTCATTGCATGCCCCCATGTCTTTCTATATTCTGATAACATAAACAAGCGATCTACGTTTACCCGTTCCAATCCGTTCATTAATTTATAGACTTCTATCATATCTCCCCTCAACCATCTCTTTTTCAGGTTAAAGAGCCCTTCCGCAGCAAGCTTCTTCTCAAATTCTCCCTTTGCCTGCCTTATCAATGCCTTGCATTTGACTTGCCAGTGCTTGTGCTGTTTCCAGGTTTCGTTGTTTGGCTCTTTTTTCCATTTCCTGAAAGATGCTTTTTTGGCAAAACCAGCCTCTCTGACCTCACCTTTAAACCATGCTGGCAGTTTTTTGGGCTTCCTTCCATTTTTCTTAAAGCGTGAAATACAGCTGGTCTGGGCTTCGAAGATAGTATTTTTCAACAACACCCAAGCTTGATGTAAGTCTTTAACCTTTGCAACTAATTTGATCTTCTCTATCATTACGATATAATTTGTACCCAGCCTGGGTACTTTACAACAGAGCACACAAAAATTACGGTTCTGATTCTGATAGAAAACAACACAGACGTCTTAAAATTTAAAAGTTTTGATTGTAATTACTAGAAATTTTCCGCTTCATTTAGTAATCGTCTATTTTCATTTAATTTGATTAAAATCAATGTGGTGTACATACTGTATTCTGATGTGTAGTCAAATTTTAAAGTATATAATTCCGAGTGTCGTTATACGGCGCACAAAAATTTAACCTTCCTTCAAAAGCTGCACAGCTGATATTTTATGCGCACACAGCCTACAGAAAATTAGAGGGAACATTGGTCCTAGGACAGAAAAATGGCTGATGAAAGGCCCCAGACAGGAAACATTTGGAAACTGCTCTGCCTCAGAACCACAGTGGTAGTTGAAGAGGAGTTTAACTGAACTCAAATGGTTTCCAAAGCATCTGTGATACCTCAAAGACCATTCCATTATTTCTAGTTTGAAGCATGTCACAAAATGTTAAGTTAATTTAAAGTATAGGCCTCACGTGGTTCTGTGAGTACTGTTGCTATGCAACTACCTTTTAAATATTAAACTTTGTTATGTATGTACAACATATGCGTATAATGAGAGCCATTTCTAGAAGTCACTTGCCGGGTAAATGAGCTATTTGAAAATTGATTCCTCTCCCTACAGGTTAATGAATGTGCTGATGAGTCTTTTAATTTGACTGGCTGGCAGGATCTATTATTTTGCAGCTGCTCTTTACTATCCTTCAGAGGCTGCTACCCCAGGTGATTGCCTAATCTTGCCTAATGGTAACCTGGCCAGCATAAAAAAATACCCTGCTGACCGTTGCAGTTAAATATCGACCAGTTAGTCTTTTACTAAAGACAGTGGAATCTGTGGGAATATCTAAATGTAGAGACCCCTAAGGTCCTGCTGTATCAATTTTGCTAGGATTCCCATGGCTCTGCTATGAGACTGCTTTCTGACCTCTCTGCACCCTAGCCTGTTTCTAGACCAGGATGGAGTGTTCCTGCCAGTGATGTAATGCTGGGATGATCTGTGTCTAATGATGGAAGCAAAAGAGGAGTTGGAAATTGGAGGGACCTTGCAAAGGGTATTTGGCTCCATAGGCACTGTACTGCAGCATGGCGCCTCTGGCTCCTAGCTTTTGGGCCAAGCATCTGGAGAGGAGGAGGAGGACTGGAGCCTGAAGTTAATCATTAACCCAACAAAGATTTTCGTTTCTCCTTGAAAAAGGCTCCATCAGGGGTAAGCTTAAATCTCAGATGACAACAGCTCAGGTTTTTTGGGCCAAGCATCTGGAGAGAAGGAGGAGGACTGGAGCAACTTCTGGCCATAGAATAAGGACTAATTGAAGTGTTTGAGGCCGCTGAAGCTCAAGCGCCATAAGGGGTCTTCTCAATGGACTGTGGAAGGCAAAGTCAGGACAGTGCTCCAGAGGAAAGAGAAGCTAAAGGAAGCTACCACATTCAGAAGATTCTGGTTCACAGAGTGCCCAGGTACTGTAACTAAGTAGAACAGGATTCAGAGGACTGACTAGCTGCTTCCTGTAAGGAGAGGGGAATTCCAAAGCTGCTGTTATCAAAGAGAGAGGAAAGGATCAGGACTGTGGCGGGATTACTGAAATTTAGATGTTTAGGTGGGTTCCCTGTAATTTGGGCTATTTTCTTTGATAACGTATGCTTTTCTTTTTTCTTTTAGCGTATTGCTTTTCGATTATTTTCTTTTTACATTCCATGTTATTTCTGGTACTTTTTATTTTGAATGGAAATATTTATAACCTCAAAAAAACCAACAACTTGTAAGGTACAGAATACAGATTTTGGATTGTTGATGTAACTGTTTTGGAAGAGTTCTGACCTTAATATATTTTGTGACTATGTAATACATTTCAGTGAATACAGTAAATTTTTATTTTGGTTTAAAACAAACCTTTTGAGGCTGGACTGAACTTTGTTAGCTGTGAAAAAGGAGGACAGCGTTTTGCCCAGGTGCTTCAGGCCTCTCAGAATTTCCTAGTCTTGTCCCAAGAACTCTATCAGACCCGGGAGTCAGACTTGGCAGGGGGAGTCTGGCTCTTGGAAGACTGTGCCCACAGACTATCTTGCAGTGCTGCCCACCATTGAAAGGGACATGCTGCCTGGCAGGGGCTACATAACTATGAACGTCTTCTATACTTCTATTCCCTTGGTCTCTTCCTCATTCTGTTTTGAGTAAATGCAGAGGAGTGAAACTTGCATTATCTGCCCTAGTCCTTCTAGTTTCCAGCTTTGAGAACTGTAGAACAAACTTGGGCTGTTTATTATTTACCTGGCCTCCAGGGCACATTTGCTCCTTGTAAACCTTTCCTCTCAACATCCACCCTGCACAATCTCTGAGAAAAAATCAAGAGCAGTCTAACATCTGTATCTGCAGGAAGTGAAACGGCTAAGGAAAGCCCTAACTTGGCTGGGTTAACATGCACTGAAATCCTACCTGAGGTGTTACAGTACAGCAGCTCTGTCACAGCTATCAGTATTTAGTCATTCAAGCAATACACCTGAATTAGCATCCTGCTAGAAGAGAATGGCTCCAGTATAGTAACTGCATTTAGAAATAGATTTTAGGGTTAGAGAAAAAAAAGCATGTACAACATTCATACTCTGTTTCGCTCTTGCCTTTCCAATTGCGGTAAGAAGCCAAAGCTAAGCTGATTTAATTTTAAGAGACACTTATCCAAGTTCACTCTCTAGTTTATAAAGAACACACTGGAACTCTGAATGCTAAGGTAACTAGATGTCTCCGATTTTCGGGGATTGTCCCTGATTTTAGAGCTACGTATATCCCTAATTCCCACCTGTATGGCAGCCTCCTGTCCTTGATTCTTCTAGCAATGGGTACAGAAGGGGAAGAAAAAATGATTTTCAATTTACTGATATGAATATGTCAATTTTTAGAATTTTCATCCATTATCTTTATATATTGCACAATATGGGGGAAATGCACCACTGTTTCTATTTCTCTGCTTGGAAGTGATATTGTTGCTTTCATGGGATGGATGGATGGATGGATGGGGGGGAGACAGGGTAATACTCCTCTTCCCTCCTCCATGCCTTGTTGCTCAAAGCTGGAATTAGAGTGTCCCTTCCAACCCTCCCCTCCCCCCTTCCAATAAATCTCCCAGATTTGCCTGCTAAAAAATCTGGTAACCGTACTCAATGCCCCTACTGAAGCAGTGCATCCAGACTAGGCTATTAATGCCTTTTGCTCAGATACGCTGGGCTTTACCAGTTTGATTAATTACAGGGGTTTGACTTTTACAGTTTTCTTCTCTGTTACTTTTAACCCTTCCTAACTTTGCAAAAAACTGAAGTCCTGGGCAAAAGATGCACCCCTTCAAAAACTGCCGGCAAAGTTGATGTGTAGACTTCCTGTGTCCCTGCACCATCACCACCCTCTTTTGCATGAAAATGACACTCAATCTTAAAAAATGACATGGTGCAGAGTACTGCTTCCCTTTCTTTTTCATGCTGTGAGGAGCTTTGTTCCTAAGTCCTGACTTATTTTGACATCACACATGGTAACAACAAAACAGAGACTGAATGAAGCAACAGTTGCTGCACATCTAATATGAGCAGGACAGCTATCAGGTGTACAGCTCATGGACGGCCAGCAAGCGCAAGGGAGCACAAGACCAGAAAACCTGTGACAGTGGAGCAGGAGACTGTGCTATGACTGGGAAAAATAAGCCTCCCCTATTTTCCTCTCTCTTTCATTCAGTAGCCAATTGATTTACTCCCTCTTCAGTTCAGAGCCATGAAATCTGATCACAATGAGCAGTGCCGACTGTCTATTAGAGAGGAGGTATCAGAGGTCACTCCACGTGCTGAAAGAAAATATTCTCACTAGGCATATAAATCAACTGAAAATGTCGATGAAACCTTTTCTTCCCTGGTCCCTACAGAAGCAGTTTACCTCATCATCCCACCTCTCTCTCTTCAAAAAGACTTTGCCTCAAAGGCTTTCATTTTTCTTAGGCCCATTCCTAATCTCAGTTAAAAGTACAGGTCACTAGCTTGAAGGATGGATTCAAACAGCGATTTATTTAAACGGCATATCTATTTAAAGGTGTGTAGATTGCCTTCTCAAACACTCTACGAAACGCCTAAAGCGGTGAACAGCATAAAGTACAAATATAAATGTGACCCAGGTGTCATTAAAATTCCCTGGCAAGCAGAAGCATCTAGACTGTGCTGGTTATTCGGGGATAGACCTGCCTTGTTAGCAGCATAGAGCTATATGCCCAGAGGAATTTTTAAGTTGGGCTCCTTGTAAGCTGGGACAGAATTATGGCTTCTGGCGCCCTCTCCTCATTTCCAGCATCTCAACTCTTCTTCTCTCCCCTTCCGCCACTGCCACCCTACCTCTGCTGCTGTAGGCACAGCTCTATGACCCCTGCATGGCTTGGCTCTTACGAGCAGTAAACTGCATGGTGCAAGTCTCACAGACTCCAGTGTGGTGAGGCTTGCAAAGGTGCTCCTTTCTGCACCATGTGGCTTAAGGGTAACAAGAGCTGAGCAGTGCATGCAGACAAGCCCGGGGCAACAGAGGCAGTAAAGTGATGTCTTCCCCTCAGTGCTTACCAAACTTACTGAGTTGTGCTGGCTCTGTCTGTAAGAGAAAGCCAGAGGAGGAGCCTCAAAGTGCCAAAGCTCATATAAGCTAGCATTTTGGGGGGGGGAAAGCGTCTTTTGTCTCTTTTCTGCTATATAGGACCAGCAGCCTACAGTCTTAAGTCTTGTTAGAGTAGGGCTATGAAACACCAACCAGGTCTCAGGGCAAAGATAAAAGAGAACACCTTGAAGGAAAGCAAGCTCAGGATAGAGAAGCCAGTGGTCTTCCTTAGTGTTTTCCTGCCTACCAGAAACAGGTGGCGGGCTCAGCAACCAAGAGCCTAGAACTAGTACTACTACTAACTACTATGCATCATTTCTATAGCACTACTAGATGCATGGAGTGCAACAGCGCTTAGAAAGTACAGCTGTCAAGAAAAACAGGATAAATAGATTAGGGAGTTCCACTTATTCTGAGAAATGATTAAAAACAACATGAGTTTAAAGAGAAGAATAAGGGGTTTAGGATTTAAAGCTGCCTTACAAAGGTAGGCGTTTAGGACCAGAGACGGAGCATGAAGCAACAACTCTGGAAGTCTATTCCAGGCCTACAGCACAGCAAGGCAAAGAAATGGAGTTGGTGGTGGAGAAGAAGGGCGTAGATAAGAGTGACTTACCTGATGAGTGGAGTTCCTGAGGAGGGATGTAGGGATAGATAAGCGAGGAGAGGTAATGAGAAGCATTTCTAGGTCAGTAAGAGAAATTTAGTGTATGTGAAAATGGATGGGGAGCCAGTGAAGTCACTTGAGAAGAGGGGTAATGTGAGGGCTGTGCACTGGCAGAAGGTTAGTTGTGCAGCTCAGTTTTGAATAGATTGAGGGGGAGAGAGATAGTTCAGTGGGAGACTTGTGAGGAGTCGATTGCAATAGTCTAAGTGGGAAGTGATGACAGTATGGTCTTGGTAGTGCATTTAGAAAGGAAGGAAGGAATTTTAACGATGCTATAGAGAAAGAAAACAGGTTTTGGCAATCTGTTGGATATGTGCAGAAAAAGAGAAAGAGGAGTCAAAGATGACCAAGGTTATGAGCTGACGAGACAGGGAGGATGACAGGGTTATCCTGTACTTCTGTCAACCAGAGTTGCTGTCCATAAAGCAAAGCTTTAATGCAACAAAGAACATATATTATGTACTGTATATACTAATATGTAAACTTGAGTTTCATAAGCAGAGCAACCTGCCATCTCACAACATACTGCAGTTTACCAACCAACACAACAGTTTCCACAGCCTCAGTGAAACAACACATTCAGATCAGGAAGGGGTTGGTGGAAAAAGTCTCCAATTGCATCAGGGCTTTAGTCATTTTTCTTAATTTCCAGGGTTCTTATTTTAAAGATAGAATAAATTCTGCCTGCATGAAAATGGACCTCTGTCAACAAAAACAGTGGGGGGATATTCAGCAGCAGTGGCTAGCCACTGCCACTGAACTTGCAAACGCAATGTGTGCCTTTGAGTCAATGCTGACTCCTGGCAACTCAGCACCTCCTGGGTTTTCTTGGCAGTAGATTGCCAGGCCTTTCTTCTGGGACAATGGAGGGTTAAGTGACTTGCCCAAGGTCACAAAGACTGCCAGTGGGAACTGAACCCTGGTCTCTTGGTTACCAAGCCAGTGCTCTAACCACTAGGCTACTCCTCCACTCTGCTGCTACTACTTATCATTTGTATAGCACTATAACACATATGCAACGCTGAACATATAGATATAAGACTTGGTCCCTGCTCATCAGATCTTACAATTTAATCAAGATGAAAAAACATCGCAGAACTGTGGACTAGAGTATGGCGAGATACACATAAGTAGTGGATAAGAGAATGAGGATCCAAAAGCAGGCTCAAAGAGGTGGGTCTTCAGCCTGGATTTGAATAGGGCCAGAGAAGGAGCCTGGTGCACCAGGCATATGGAGCAGCAAGGTGGAATAAACAAAGTCTTTAGTTGGCAGTGGCAGAGAAGAGCATAGATAAAAAGGATTTACCAGAGGAGCGGAGTTCCTGAGAAAAAAAACTCTTCAACGAATTTGATCAGCAAATGAGGAAAAACAAGTGGCAAATGCACAAATACAGTGGGAAACACAAAATATTACTCCAGGAACCCTTTGTCGATCACAAACAGACAGATGAATGGTTAAGGAGAGGTGAACTGAAACCGACAGATGAGAGATCGATAGTTGCAGCCTAGGACAGCGGATTACAGACAAGATGGTTTAAAAGGAGCATTGAAAAAACTGGCAGCACAGACAGAGGTCGATTCTGTAAGAAAGACCTGGAAACAGTAACTCACCTCATAGCTGGCTGTTAAATTCTGATGGCAAAAAATTTCTATAAAGAAAGGCACAATAAAGTAGCACGCCTCATCCATTGGAAACTCTGTAAATACTACAATATCACTGTGCCTGAAAAGCACTGGGATCATGACCCTAAGAGAATTACAGAAAATGAAGAGGTTATGATCAGCTTAGAACCACAGGCTTGATAAAGAAGAATTTCCAAGCATATCTTGACAAACTACCTATAGATGTTATAGGTAAGATTTCCCGAAAGATTTCACAACTACTAAAAAAACTACTAATAAAAAAGCGTTTTCACATGCAGCTCTCACCCTATGGAACTCCCTCCCCGAAGAAATAAGGGCATTAAACGATGCAAAGGAACTCCGCAAGAAATTAAAAACATATCTATTCATCTCCCATTTTGGCACACTTGAAAATACCTTACCTCTAACAGGTAATGGTTAATAGCGACCTAGGGTACACCAACTCCAATTCTCCTACCTAACTACAATTAAAGTCGATTAAATAACTACTTGTAAATCTTGTAAATAGATATATGTAATAGTTCAAAATATGTAAATAGTTTGATTGTTATTTAACAAATTATTTACCATATTTAGTCCATTCATGTTTAATGTATTTAGCAAAATTGTACCTAGTTAATTTATGTTCCATGTAAAACAGACTTGTAAATCTGTTCATTCCTTGTTCACTGTAAACCGCACCTGATCTGTGGAAGGTAGCGGTATATAAGCAACTGTTAAATAAATAAATATCTTACAAACTCTAGAAGGAAGCTCTCTTTGGCGCAATGCAAGTATTACGCAGAGCATTAACAGTAAATTTGAGAGACTGAGATCATAGTCCACATACCCTGGCTTAGAAATGAGGTTCATGACTATTATGGTATGCGCAAAACTAAATAGCTCTTAATCCAGGACTTAAATAGTCAAACAAATTCTTCTTCCAAAAAGTAATTAATACAATTTAAATCTTTTTTACAAAAGGCAAATATGACCTCAGGATGGCTTATGCCCTACATTTAGTGAAATTTTCACTATAGGGAACAGCTGACGCTCACATCACTGGTCATTACGGCCTCCAAGAAATCTTTTATTAAATTTTTTTTAAAATTTTTAACTATATCATTTAATTCCACAAGAGTACTCTTGGGGATTCAAATTACTTATAATATACTATAACACCAAACATAAATACAATATAAATAGCGTCTTCTTAAAAAGTCAACGGAGCATTCACGGACATATCTGCCACTTCCTGTAAAACAACAGAAGTAAAGCTTAATAGATATAAACAGTAGTAAATGCGCCTAAATAGGTCTACAATTACTTAGCTTTAGAAATCCGTGATCAGCATCCCACATTGAAATGGTCCAATACTGAACGAAGCACGAATATCTTCAATATCCAAATAAGGCGGGAGTATCTTCTCACAGTCTTCGTTCAGACATTCCTACAATTCTATCAACTCATACCCTACAAAAGCTTTTGTTTCACCAACCACTGGCTTCCTCAGGGGCTTAGAGTAGCACAGAACAGAAAATGCTATCAAGATGCTTCCTTCACCTTCTCCGCCATTACTGAGGACAGCGTCTGACGTACCACATTTTAAAGGACTGTCAATTAATAGGAAACCTTACTGAAGATGACGCCAACAATTGCATCATTTAATCATTTATCATTTAATCCAGGAGGGTACAAGGTATTTAAAACATAGATCCAGTTCTGTTCTTTTTGCAATAATAATCGACCCCTGTCACCTCTCCTTATATTATACGGAACATGTTCTAGCACTGTGCAACGCAATTCTTCAAAACAATGACCTAATGTTAGGCAATGCTGTATCAATGGTGTATCTAAACGTGCTTTATTCAAACTATATTTATGTTCTGTGGGTCGCATCTTTAAAGGACGTGTAGTCTTACCTACGTATAATTTGAGGCAGGGACACCACAGTGCATATATCACGAATGAGGTGTTACAGGCTGTATTATGTATCAATCGGCAAGTTTTACTCTGATAATTTGTGCAAATCGTATCTTCCATAATTTTACAAAAAGAGCAATGATCACACGCTATATGGCCTTTCACTGCAATAGTATCACTTTGACGTGGAACTGCGGAACAGAGTCAGTCTCTTAGATTCTTGCCACGACTGTATGCCATGCGTAAGGTAAAGCCCGAAAGTTTAGGATGTGTTTTAAATAAACTCCATCTTTTCCATAACGAAGCTGCTATACGGTTAGAGAGACTTGAATGCTGTAAAACACACGGTATAGACGGTGTTTCAGAAGGAATTGTTGAATCTGATTCTACATGATTAGAGCTGAGAAGCCATTCACGATGGTTATACCTGGCTCTTTTGTAGGCTTTTTTTTAACACTGACCTTGGATATCTTCGTTCTTGAAATTTAAGCATGATATTTTTTGCTTGCGATTCAAATCCTTGCAGTGTGGAGCAGATACGTTGGCATCTTAAGAATTGTGAGTATGGCAAGCTTCGTTTTAAATGTTCTGGATGAAAACTCATAAAGTGTAGTAAAGTGTTTCTGTCCGTAGGTTTAGTATATACAGTAGTAAAGAATCCTTCTGGACGTTTACTGATCTTAACATCCAGAAAATCCAATTCTTGAGCTTGTATATCGATTTCAAAACAAATATTGGCATTACACCTATTCAAATACTGAAAAAATGTATTCAGAAGATCCTTAGAGCCATTCCATAGCAAAAAAATATTGTCTATATACCTATACCATTTAATAATGTTTGATGCATATCTAGAAGAATATACATGCTGGTATTCAAAAAATGCTTATATAGATTTGCTAATGAGGGAGCAAAAGTAGCTCCCATGGCTGTCCCTGAAATATGTTGGAAAACGTCCTGTTTGTACACAAAGTAATTCTTCTTCAGTGCTAACTCAGCCAAAGTGAGTAAAAAGGTAGTTGGTACTTTATGTGGTTTAACCCTACCATCCCATACTTTTGATAAAACTTGTAACGCATCATCCTGGGGAATGGAAGTATAGTGCAGCTCTTATACAGTTATTTGTGTTATGTGCAAAACTAAACCATTTGGAGAAACTGTCCATACTATATGGGATCCCTTAAGGACCCTTTAGAATCCAATATGCTTTGTGAGCAGGACCGTTCCATTTCATGCTTCAGCAAGTTCATGCCATCTTGCTGAAGCATCCCCCCTCTTGTTGTCTGTTTTGGTTCTGCCTGCCTTCTATATAGAGTAGTTACTCACCTGTAACAGGTGTTCTCCAGGAGCAGCAGGAATCAGTCCTCACATATGGGTGTCATCGGCGCTGATGAAGCCCCAGCGGGTGTCATCGGCGCCGATGAAGCCCCAGCGGAGCATTTCCCCAGCTTTCCATGAAAGCCTTTGGGAATGCTGGCACGCATGCGCGGTTCCCTTCCCGCCTAAAGGTGCCATCTTACCTCAGTTAAATGACATAGCTAAGAAGAGCACACAAAAATGTAAAAACACAAACTATGTACAACTGCAACTCCAAGGGGAGGAGGGAGGGTTGTGAGGACTGATTCCTGCTGCTCCTGGAGAAAGCACAGTTACTTACTGTAACAGGTGATCTCTGGGAACAGCAGGAATAAGTCTTCACATATGGGTACGTCGGTACCGACGGAGCCTGCATGGGAATGCTCCCCAGCATCCAATCAGAAAGCTTTTGGGAGCATCCCTCGCGCCTGCGCACTGCTTTCCCGCCTTCTCCACTGCCTCTCCTCAGTTGAGTTTCATAGCTGAGACAAAAGGAGAGAAAGAGGAAAAGAAGATAGAAAGATAGATACAACTCCTAGGGGAGGTGGGTGGGTTGTGAAGACTTATTCCTGCTGTTCCCAGAGATCACCTGTTACAGGTAAGTAACTGTGCTATCTCCAGGAACAAGCAGGAATGAGTCTTCACATATGGGGACTCCCAAGCTAAGATGCCTGGAGCCCTAACATGTTGAAGATTGAAAACATGCTACACCTCATATGACCAGGCATCCTGAGGATGGAGGGTAGGAGTTGAAAGGAGAGGAGCTGCTGAAAAACAGCTAACCTAAGAGAGGACTACCCAGAAGGAGTCCATGTATGTATGATCATTATCAAAAGATATATTGAAATGAACTAACATCATAATATTGAAATGAACAATCACCATATGATGCTCATCTACTGGATTGCAGGAAGTAGAGAGGCTGAGGTAGTCTACTGGGGATCCAGTAGAAAAATGTTCAAGGTGACCTCACTGGAGTGAAGGTGGAGGTCCACATCTGGAAGTGAGAGGTGACCCCAGGATTTAATTGGGGTAACACAAACACGGCAGGTCTTCAGTGGGAAGCGTCATGGAAAGCTGAAAACTCTTTTGGCTACAGAAGCATTTAGAGGTAGGAGCAAAAGAGGAAGACTGACCGATCTGGACAAACAGACCTAGTCCCTGAGGGAGGAAAGGGTATGAAAAGAACCCCATACTCCCAGGAAGGACAGATGTTGGAGGAATTGAACCTGAAATCTACTGAAGATCTAAGATGTCTTTCCTATCTGGTGAGAGAGAGGAAGGCATTGGCTTCAGGGATACTTCAACCTAGGAAACAGTAGGGCTGTCAGTTCCACAGCAATGGTTGAGTGAAAAACAGCCGAAACATACTGTGGAACAGTATGAAACTGTGCAAGCCCACTGTCAGAAATATACAGGAAGGTAAAAACCTTTATGAGTATAGACAGTCAGGAGATAAGTATGGAAATACATATCTACCTATAAAAAGTATTTGGAGAGATACACACATATATGTAGAGATATGTGTATATATGTATATATGTATATAGATATATGGATAGATCTAAAATAAGATCTAAAGGGCATAGCATATGCACAATTAGCTGACAGGCAGATACATCTATAGAGATGTATATAGGTATATATATATATGTATATAGATATATATACCTGAGTATATAGGTTAAATGATAAAGGAATGCTATCCAGTGAATTATCAGGATGGTTATGTGAAAAAACAGAGGATAATATTAGTCTGTAAACAGCAAGTCCGGAGTCCTGTGGAACTCCAGCATGGTAAAAGGACAAACGCATGGAATGAGATACCAGGTTGACCTACGTGAGGGACAAGGAGGTATCAGGCGTTTTTCAGATTAATATGTGCTGTCCTTGAAGTAATAGGATACCATGGGGACAAGCTGCAAGAAAAAAAGAGAGTATTCCTAAGGAATGGGATAACTCCCAGACTTTCATTTGGAGAAGGCATATGTCCTTCTCCCTCTTTTTTTTTTTTTTTTTTTTTTTAAGATAGCAGGGTATGAAGAACCCCCACAGTCATAGGAGATGACTGAGGAAGCATTTTTCAACCATGATGGATAGTCATTCGAGAAACCTTATGCTCTCTAGCAAGGGCCCATAGTGGAAAGCTTCTCAGTAGAATTGCAGAGAGCATTATGCAGGAGAACTGGGATGTAGAACTGGCTGATGGAGAAAAACTGACAGCCACGTCCATTACGTGCCAAACCCAGAGATTGGAGATGGCAAGGGTAAAGTGTAAGAAGCCTGTAGTGAAAAAGATTATCCAAGAAAGATGTAGAAAACTGTCTTGGAATCACTACTAAGGCAAGACAGGAGTGGTGGAGAACAATACTGGGACTTGTGGCAAAGAACCAGTAGGGAAGCAGTGGAACTCCTGCATGGGCAGCTACTGAATAGGGTAACAGAGAGAGTCGGTCTGTATCAAACAGAGATAACAGACTGAACAAAGAGAGCAAGCTGTCTCTGTCTGCAGAGCTGCCCAGAAAAAGAAAAGAGTTTATTCAGGAGAACAAACTCTACAGTGAAAAGAAAGACAAGAAAAGTCTTTCAATGGTAGGGTACCACTCTTACAGGGGAAAACCCTGGCGAAGAGGGTAGAGCTAGAAGCTGAAGAAGGACTTACCACATGGTAAGTCCATGGAAGGAAAAAATTCATGCTGGTACAGAGAAACTATCATATGATAGTTGCTAAACCTCTCTTCTAGTCAGGAAGAGGTGGAAAACTCTGTAACTTATAGACATGAATAACCTGACAGTTCAGCATAGTGAAGAGTAAATGGATTTCCTGAGAATAGGAATCCCTGAGCAGAGTTTTGAATGGAAAAACAGTGAAAAACTTCTGCTGAAAGAAATTAACTGTAGTTATAAAAAGATTAATCAGAAACCTATGGTTACTGTGTTTATTCAGCCTGGCTAGAGTTTGGATTCTTCAGATCAGGGCGAGACTTCCCCTGCTTGGGAACATCCGAATGATGGGCAGGTGAAGAGGAAAACCTCTTTCTTTTAGGGAAAGAAGGTCTGGTAGGGCATTTTCTACCTGCTGAAGAAGGAGAGGGCTTAGGATGACCCTCAGATACAGGAAAGTCAGTGGAGCAATGAGCAACCTGACGTAAGGATTCCTTATTGAAGAGATTTTCTCCAGTACAAGGAGTATTACCCAGGCTTTGTTGTGCCCATCTATTCAAGTCTGATGCTTGGAGCCAGGCTTTACGACGTGCTCCTATGGCTATAGCAGAAGTTCTGCTAACAGACTCAAAAGAGTCTAGGGAAGCACGAGAAAGAAACCAAGAGATATTTTGGCTATGAGTAAGAAGTAAGGAATAGTCTACAGCCTTGGGCTCTGATAGAAAAGGAGTCAAAAGAGATAATTTCTTTGTGACCTCCTGAAGGGATAGATTCATATAGAAAATATATGAGAGAATCATTTTTGCCAGCATAGATGTTTGGAAGGTTTGACGTCCAAAGGCATCCAGTAATCTAGATGCACGCCCTGGCGGGAAAGAAGAATGTTTTTTCTTGCTTTTTACCTTCCTCATTGCTGATTCCACTACAATGGAATGATGGGGAAGTTGAGGCTTTTGAAATCCTGGAGAGGGGGGCACCTGATACAGAAGATCAGTTGCTGTAGGAGGTGAAGAAACCTTTAAAGGTTTTTCCCATACCTTCAGAAGAAGATTCTGCAAAGAGTGATGCAAAGGAAGCATTACATTTTCCTTTCTTGCAGAAAAACCCTGAGAAGACTCATAGCCAGGGATAGGAATATTAAGGAAGGTTGCCATGTCAAGGAGAAACTTCTGAAAAGAAGGATCTCCGATGGGAACCATCCCTGGACAGGTTAAACCTGAAAAGGAAGCCTGGGGACCGGAGGATATACCTGTCCAGTGCAGAACAGGATTTGCAATGGATGGATACTGGAACTGGCAATTATGAGTTGTCAGAAGTGCATCATCCATGCCCGGAATAGACTCTAAACTAGGCATAGAGAGGAGCGATCCAGGTGACAAAAGCATGGAAGGAGCTGGTTCCGATGATGCTGTAGGTACCGGCATCGATACCGATACCGGTAGCGAAGGCGCCGAAGCAGATATCGGAGACAGCTCAAGCGGTACCGAGGTAAGTAAAACTCCTTGGTGATTATCCTCGGTACCGTGTATGCGGAATCGGTAAACATCGGTTCTGAGACGCGTCGGTACCCAGTCATCTAGACTAGACAGCGATTCCAGACTCGGCATCGAAGGGAGCGAGTCTATCGATGCATGTCTAGAGGGTACCGACATCGGTGGTGGTATCGGCAATGTTGCCGATACAGGAAAGTCAGTCCGGGTTGTATCGATCGGTCCCGAAGGTACCGAGAACGCCCGATGACGATTCCTGGTGAAGAGTGGATCACTCAACACTGGTGCCGATGCCGGGGTATCGGTACCGCTCAAAGCGGATGCCACCACCGAGCATGGCTCAGATACAGGAAAGTCAATCTGGGTCGTATCGATCGGTCCCGAAGGTACCGAGAACGCCCGATGACGATCCCTGGTGAAGAGTGGATCACTCAACACCGGTGCCGATGCCGGGGTATCGGTACCGCTCGAAGCGGATGCCACCACTGAGCATGGCTCAGGTATGTTCTGTGAGGGGTGAGCCCCAGGAACAACCTGAAACCCCTGAAATGCTTTGGAGCCCGAAGACTCCCGCCGGGGTTTTAATGCCAATGGGGTCTTGAGAGCAAGGCCGGAGCCGTCATCATGCTTGGCATGAGACCTACCACTCAAGAAGTGGCTAGTCTTAACAGACTGTTTGTGGGTTACCTGATCCTGTAGAGAAGAAAAAAACGGTGCCCGCACTTCGGGAGGGAAAACGGTATCGAGGGAAACTCGAAAGAGGGAAGTTCTTCTCACAGTTTTGCAGCCTGAGTGTTCAGGGGAAAAAGGGTCAGGACCCGAACAGTTTAGACACCAGGAATTGGAGTCTAAAAAGAAAACCGTGCTTCCACAGTGAAGGCACTTCTTAGGAGACAAAGGCTCCATGGTGGAGAGGCCTTGTAGGCCCAAAAAATTTAAAGACAGAAACTGAGGGAAAAATCTCCCTGAGTTTAAGAAAAAGAAATGAAAAATCCACCGGCGGTACCGGTGGCGGCGGGAAAACAGCCGCGACCACAAGAAAACAAGAAATAAAGAATATGAAGAAAAAGGTTTCTGCGGTGACAGGAGGACGTCCTGCCGGCTCCGCGGAAAAACGAAAACTGAGGAGAGGCAGTGGAGAAGGCGGGAAAGCAGTGCGCAGGCGTGAGGGATGCTCCCAAAAGCTTTCTGATTGGATGCTGGGGAGCATTCCCGTGCAGGCTCCGTCTGTACCGACGTAGCCATATGTGAAGACTCATTCCTGCTTGTTCCTGGAGATCACCTGTTACAGGTGAGTAACTACTCTTTCTCCAGGACCAAGCAGGAAGTCAGTCCTCACATATGGGTGACTCCCTAGCTCCGGGCTACCGAGTAACCCAGGCTGAACAAGAGAACTCCCTCTAGTCCCAGCAGCAAAGAAAGGCTTTTCAAGGACACAACCTCCACCGGTAGCCCAACAGAGGGCAGGAGGGCAGGAGTTGCCTAAACCTCAAAAAGATTCCGGAGTGTTGCTTGGCCAAAAGCACTGTCCCTACGGGACTCCCTCTCCAGACAGTAGTGGGCTGCAAAAGTCTGGCTTGAAGACCAAGTTGCAGCCCTGCAGATGTCTACCAAGGGCACAGAGCGGAGATGAGCCACTGAGGCAGCCATTGCCCTGACACAATGGGCCGTGACCCTACCCTGCAAAGGAAGGTCAGCCACCTTGTAAGCCCAGGTGATACAGTCAGCCACCCAGATGGACAAGGTACGCTTAGACACAGCCAACCCCAACTTATTGGGGTCAAAGGATACGAAGAGCTGAGTAGCCCTTCTATGCCCCTGCGTACGGTCAAGGTAGAAGTATAAGGCCCTCCTACAGTCCAGGGTATGCAGGACTGCTTCAGCCTGGCTTGCATGAGGCCTAGGGAAGAATGTTGGAAGAACCACCTCCTGGTTGAGGTGGAAAGAGGAAACAACCTTAGGGAGGAACTTGGGATGAGTCCTGAGGACTACCCTGTTCCTATAAATCCTGGTGTAAGGCCTATCACAGACCAGGGCCTGAAGCTCACTCACTCGCCTAGCCGAGGTAAGGGCTATCAGGAAGAGTGTCTTCCAGGAGAGGAAGCACAGTGGACAAGTAGCCATCGGCTCAAAGGGTGGGCGAGTCAGTTGCTGCAAGACCACATTCAGCTCCCACTCAGGAGCAGGACGGATGGGGGGCTTGAGCAAAAGCAAGCCCCTGAGAAAGCGGGACACCAAGGGGTGACCTGACAAAGAATGTCCCTCCACCAGTGAGTGGTGAGCTGCTAAAGCTGAGAGGTGGACCCCAACAGAATTGGACTTAAGCCCCTGATTTGATAAGTGCAGTAAGTACTGAAGCACTACTGGCACAGTACAGGAGAAAGGATCCTCTGTACGTAGCTGACACCACACAGAAAACCTCTTCCATTTGAGAGCATAGGCTTTCCTAGTGGACCGTTTTCTAGAGGCAAGGACAACCTCCTCAACTTCTTGAGGCAGGCCCCAGGGAGCCAAGGCTACCCTTGCAGCCTCCAGGCCATCAAATTGAGAGTCTTGAGATTGGGGTGTAGTAAGGAACCCTGCTCCTGAGAGAGAAGGTCGGGTTGCAACCCCAGAGGCAGTGGGGGATCCACCGCCAGTTGGAGCAGAAGAGGAAACCAAGGCTGTCTCGGCCATCTGGGAGCTACCAGCAGGACTGAGGCCTTGTCCCGAAGAATCTTGAACAGAGTTCGGGCCACCAAGGGCGTGGGAGGAAACGCATACAGGAGGCCCTGAGACCAGGACATCAAATAAGCATCTGGTGCGATCC
The DNA here is from genome assembly GCA_033557465.1 of Ichthyophis bannanicus. Taxonomy (NCBI): domain Eukaryota; kingdom Metazoa; phylum Chordata; class Amphibia; order Gymnophiona; family Ichthyophiidae; genus Ichthyophis; species Ichthyophis bannanicus. The sequence goes on along the minus strand of CM066031.1, from coordinate 289,710,076 downwards.
TCAAAGGATGTGGTTGCCTGGAGCAGAACTTGGGTAGCTGCTTGTTTAGTGGACTGGCAAAAAGATCTATCCAAGGGAGACCCCACTTCAGGAAGATCTTTTGAACTACCAAGGGATGCAGCTGCCACTCGTGGGGCTGCAGAATCCTGCTCAACCGGTCGGCCAGGCAGTTCTCCTGGCCTGGGAGGTACACCGCCTTGAGAAGCATGTGGTGCTTCAGGGCAAAGGAACAAAGGTCCTGAGTTTCTTGACAAAGGATCTGGGACCCAGTGCCGCCCTGCTTGTTCACATAAAACATGGCCACCTGGTTGTCTGTTTGAATCAAGACTGAGCGGTGAGCCAGGGCTGGAGAAAAAGCTCTGAGAGCCAAGTGGATAGCTCGAAGTTCCAGCAGATTGATCTGTTGGGCTGCCTCCCAGGGAGACCAGAGGCCTTGGGTGCACTTGTCCAGACAATGAGCACCCCAGCCCTTCAGAGAGGCATCGGTGGTGAGGACCACTGAGTATTCTGGCATTTGGAAGGGCATTCCCTTGAGTAGATTGGGTGGATGTAGCCACCAGCTGAGGGAGGCCAAAAGGTGTTTGGACACCTTTATCCTGTCTCGTAAGTGGCCCATGGCTTGAGACCACTGAGTACGAAGGCACCACTGTGCAGGCCTCATATGGAGCCTGGCATTGGGAGTCACATGTACTGTCGAAGCCATGTGACCCAGAAGCCTGAGGCAGAGTCTGGCGGAGACCAGTGACCTGTTCAGAAACTGCTTTGCCACGTCCATCAGCCTTTGAGCCCTGTCTTCTGGCAAAAATGCCTTTGCCAGTTGAGAATCCAACCTTGCCCCTATGAACTTCAAGTTCTGGGAGGGGAGCAAAGTGGACTTTGCGAAGTTTATGACAAAGCCCAACTTTTGGAGCAGAGCAATGGTGTTGAGGGTGGCTTGTCTGGCCTCCAGGGAGTCTGACCCCTGATGAGCCAGTCGTCCAGATAGGGAAAGACAAAGATGCCTTGATTTCTCAGGTAGGCCACAACCACTGCCAGGCACTTGGTAAAGACCCTGGGAGCAGAGGACAGGCCAAAAGGCAGTACTCTGTACTGATAATGGTTTCCTCCCACAATGAACCTGAGGTACTTTCTGTGGTCTGGATGAATGAGGATGTGAGTGTACGCATCTTTTAGATCTAAGGAGCATAGCCAATCTCCCTGCTGGAGGTAGGGCAGAAGTGTTCCAAGAGTAAGCATCTTGAACTTTTATTTCTCCAGGAACTTGTTGAGGTTTCTGAGGTCCAGAATGGGTCGAAGGCCACCGGTTCTTTTGGGTATCAGGAAATACCTGGAGTAGAATCCGTGACCTTGCAAGTGGGGAGGCACAGGCTCCACCGCCCTGTCCACCAACAGACCATGAAGCTCTTGTAGCAGGAGGTCCATGTGCAGGGGAGGCCTTGGAGGCTCTCCTGGAAAATATGGTGGTGGCAGTTGGTGAAAATGGAGGGCATAGCCATTTTGAACTATGTCCAGCACCCAACTGTCCCCAGTGAAAAGGGGCCACTAGTGGGCAAAGAGAGCGAGGCGACCTCCTGTGCAGGGTGGGGAGAGCAGTGGAGGAGAGGCTACGCTCAAGGAGTCAAAAACCCCCACCCTGCTGAGTGGTAGCAGGGGCCTGAGGCTTGGGGGTCCTCTGCCTACGGGGCCCATTACCCTGGCCCTTGGCTTGTTGACCCTGGGGGGCAGGTTGGGCAGCCTGATATTAAGGGTACTGTTTGTAGGCAGTGCCCTTCCTCAGGTAAAAGGGCTTTTTACCCGAGCCCTTCTTCTTATGTGAAGGGGCAGAGGTCTTCCTCGACAGTCTTGTCCGGGTAAGGTGCTCTGTCTCGAGCTGAGCGGCCTTCTCGGTCACGGGTTTGCCAAAAAGGTTCTCACCTCGGCAGGGGACATCGACCAACTTGCCCTGAACCCATGGCTCGAGGTCCGATGACTGCAGCCACGCCTGGGCCGGCAGCCGCTACTCGGGCCGAAGCCTCGAAGCCATCATAGGCGGCGCGGGAAATGAACTTTGAGCATTCCCGAATCCCCGAGGACAAGGTCTGAAATCTCTGCAAGGTTTCCCCGGAGAGACCAGCAGAGAAGCCAGCCAGTTCTTTGGCCAGGTCCCACAAGTACATGCCCATGTACAGCTGGTAAGACTGGACACGGCAAGCAAGCATTGACCCCTGGAAGCACTTCCTACCGACGCCATCGAGGTTGCGGGCCTCCCTGCCGGGGGGCACCGCAGAGTGCATCTTCTGTCTCTTCAGACGATGCATGGCTGATTCCACAACCATGGAATGGTGTGGTAGTTGTGCTTTCTGGAAACCAAGGATTTTGCGGAGTCGATAAATGGAATCGACTCGCTTGCTCAGAACCGGCGCCCAGGCTGGGGCCTCCCACATTCGGAAGAGGAGCCGTTCCAGCATCGGAGGAACCGGGACAGTAAAGGCCTCCTTTGGAGGAGAATCGTACTGCAGAGCATCGAGCTCCTCGGCTCGAGGCTCTTCCTCGGGATCGGCAGGGATAGCCAAGGCAGCAGCCATATCCCGGACGAACTCCGAGAACCTAGTGTCCTCCGGAGGGGATCTACTCCGGGGATCAGACTGCGGTGAGTCCGACGGGACGCACCGAGTCTTAAAAGTATTGGGAGACTCCTCGTCCTCCGTCTCCCAGGCGGACTCATCCGAGGAGGAGTCAGGGTCCGACCCCGTGGGGCCCCGAGGCACCCACCCCGACGCCAGGGGCACCGGCGTCGACACCCTCGGTCCCGAACGGGAGGTCGAGGGAGACATCGACCGAGGATGACTTCGAGCCACGAGGGTCTCGAGTATCGGCTCGGTCTCCGGGGTTGACTTCGAAGTCGACGTCCCAGTGGTCGAGGCAGATGCACCAGGCAGGCTGGCCATCAGTGCCCGCTGCTGCTCCATGAAGGCAGACAGTCTGCACTCCAAGGCTGTCATCTTGAGACTCAGCTCGGGAGACGCAGCAGCCACCGACTCAAGCACCGGCGGCGCCGGGCCCGACGTCGGCTCTCTGGGAGGAGAGTCCACGAGGACTACGGGGCTTACGTGTCCAGCAGACTCCGGCTCCATGCGAGGAACTTTGGCAGGCTTCTCTTGGTCCAGGGGCCGGGGACGGCGGTCGGGGGTCTTAGACCTGGCCCTCGAGGGACCAGGGACCTCCTCCGACGCCGCCCTCACGAGCCGCTTCTTCCTCTTACGTTCCCGGTCGGGGGACCCCCTGTCCGAGGAGCTTTGATGGCACTCAGGATCGGAATCCCGAGATGTCGAGGCCTCAGACGAGGTCCGGGCCTGGCCGGAGGCAGAGTCCGAGAAAAACCTTTCCTTTTGATGCTGTCGACTCTTTAGTGCCTTGGAAGACATCTTCCCACATAGCCCACACGACAGGGCCGAGGCACCGAAGGCAGCAGTCGTGTGTGTCGGTGAGAGACAATTTTCTTATACCGATCACACTTTTTGAAACCACTGGAAGCCATCGGGGAAAAAATAGCCCCAGCGAGGTCAAAAGACCGGCCTTCCAGTGAAAAATGAAAAAAGAGCGCAAATGCCAGCCACAAAGGGCAAAAACCAAAAAATGAAGAAAACGGGCTCGATACCAGTGTACCGAACCCGGCGGGAGGGGAACCGGCGTCGAACCGGAGAAAAAGAGCGAAAATCGCCGAAGAAAAAAATCACTTTTATCTGGGAGAACAGGACACACGTCCGATGGGCTTCTCGGAAAAAAAGAGACTGAGGTAAGATGGCACCTTTAGGCGGGAAGGGAACCGCACATGCGTGCCAGCATTCCCAAAGGCTTTTATGGAAAGCTGGGGAAATGCTCCGCTGGGGCTTCATCGGCGCCGATGACACCCGCTGGGGCTTCATCGGCGCCGATGACACCCGCTGGGGCTTCATCGGCGCCGATGACACCCGCTGGGGCTTCATCGGCGCCGATGACACCCGCTGGGGCTTCATCGGCGCCGATGACACCCATATGTGAGGACTGACTTCCTGCCTGGTCCTGGAGAAAGCCTCAATGCACAGGATGTAAGATTTTTTTTTCAGTGAGGTCTGTGAGTTTTCCTTTTAACTGTGAAGTTGAGTGCTGTTCTGTATGTCTAAGTCCCTAGCCAATTCTTTTCTTTTATTTGTGCTTTGTATCAAATCAGCCCTTGAGTCTTGAAACGTCTGTGAAGATTGGAGAGCCTATCTGAGGTTTTACCCACCCTTCTGACTGAGTGCGAAGAGCTATTGAAGGAGCTGGTGTGCTACCCAAGCCTAACCCAAGCCTAACGAGGAGTGTGCTATACAGAAGAAAAGTTGCTTACTGGAAGATGTACAGTGGGGTGACTGCTTACCAGGTGCATAGAAAGGATTAGAGAAATAGGGTCCCAGTGAGGAGGGAGAAAAGACACTTTAATCTGCTAAGTGTTTAGCAGCTCTACTCCAGGTTCCTTTTGTCAGCAGCAGAACTGATACCTAAACTAAAATCTCACAGGAACAAATACCTCAAAGAGAAACAATCCATGTCACTAAGGCCCTGGTATTTGTTGTACAGAACTGTTTGCTTGTTATTGTTTGAACTGGATATTTTGTTGCAGTAAAGAGAACTGGAGCATTCGGAGTCAAGAGTCTCTTTAATTTATGTGCCATGGACCTTGAAGGGATCTCCCTTCCCCCTGCAAAGAACCAGCTCCCTGTTGATAAAAGTATGTACTAGTTGAATGAAAGAGTAGGAGAGAGCCTGGGATAAAACTGTTCCATATCCTGGACCCTGCATAACCTGCCTGCTGCCGCAGGGTAAAAGGGGGGAGGGAGGGATTTACAGTATTATTTATAGAAGATTATAAACTTATTGTTTTTGAAATACATAGATGGATGGATAGATAGATAAAGTATATCACTGATTTTTTCACTGACTTTTTATACATCAGTTGCACTAGAATTAAATGGTGGTTTATTGTTCTCTTGCTGGTGACTAACATTTAACTAGTTCTGTCCTTCTCACAGGACTAAGTTTTGGTCCTTTTTGTGACAGTGGGTGAAGTGACTGCATGACAAGCTGCCAAGCATCTCTTTTAAATGTAGCTTTTGCTTCTTACATGACTCATTAGCAGCATTTAGAAACAATGCAATCAAGAAAATGATAACTGCTAATATCACTGCTTGGGCATAGCATGTAGAACCATACATGAGCCATTAGTTTTTGATAGTCACTATTTTTCTTTTTAAATTTATGTTTATTATACTCACAACAGGCAAGCACTGATTAAGAACTCAATACTGAGAGCATAAACATGCTAACAACAACCATATCTCTGCAACCCCGAGGACTACAGCCCCTGAAAGACAGAGAAAATGATCAGGACTATCCTCTCCCCAATTCTGGTATACTAACAGCCCTTTCCACTTTTCAACAACAGCCTACATAATGCACATTCATAATCACACTAACAAAGCCACCCATGGGTCTACTGAGTGGTGCCTCTTCCACCAGCTCTCAGAAAATTGAGACCTCCTGCTCCAGGCATTTTTCACTTTCTTCTCCATACACTCCTTCCCATCTTCCCCCCTTTTTTTTTTTTTAGTGCCATCAAGTCAGTGTTGACTCATAGTGACCCAGCTATCTCTGGGTTTTCTAGGCAATGTATCACTGGAAGTAGATTGCCAGCCTTTTCTGCTGAGGCAATGGAGGGTAAAGTGACTTGCCCAAAGTCACAAGGAGTGCCAGTGGGAATTGAACCCTTGATCTTCTGGGTACTAGGCAGTTGCTCTAACCACTAGGCTACTCCTCAATCTTCCCCTTAATCCCCTGTATTATACCATTAACCATTCCTTCAGCGCGCAGTCAAAAAATTTGTTTTCTCTGGCAATGCCCTGCATACATTACATACCTTTTCTCCACTTGCTTTCCACTTGTCCACTTATATTCCAAAATCATCCTTGTCGGAGCCCAAACCCTGTGGAATTCATAATTCTAAATTCTCAAAGTACAGGTCAATTTATCATAAACTTGGAACTCCCTTCCACATCTTAGTCCAGTCACTTTTCCTATGGCCCACCCTGGTTTTCTACCACCTAGCAATTGCCATTTCTGCTGCCAATAGCAGAGTGAACACTATTTTATTTTTCTTCCTCGACAGAACCCTGCCTATTGGACTGAATTCTAATAATTAATGGTTCGATAGTCACAGCAAAAAGCATTGGTGATAGGAGGCACCCTTCACTGATATTCCTCGCCAGAGAAAACTCAAAGGTAACCCTGTTTAATACTATATTACTGGTGAAGCACTAGTAGAATGATTTTACCCACTTCAAAAAATTCTCATCTATATCCACCTTCTCTAAAACTTGAGAATAAAAACTGCCATTCCACCCCGTCAAAGGCCTTTTCCGCATCCAGGGACAGATACATTGCTTTGACCTGGCTAGAGTATATCTCAGCAATAAGGTTCAAGGCCCTTTTAACATTATCCCTGAATGCCAGCCTTCAACAAGCCCAAGTCTCATCCCGATGGATATATGAGGATAGAATCTTTTCTAATCTATTGACTATGACTTAGAAAAATGTTTATGTCATAATTAAGTAAAGCAAGAGGATGGTAACTACCATAGGAATCTACAGACTTCCCCACCTCTTGTGTCATCATCATATTAGCTTTGTACAAGGAGCCTAGAAGCCTGTCTCCTAATAATATTCCATTAATAATATTCTATATAAATGATTAATAGTAGTAGAGACAGACTTAACGGCACTTAACAACAACCACAGTGGTAATCCATAATATAATCAATAATAATATCCATACTAATGTTGGAGCGATATGGTCATTCATGATCTTATAATATTCCCTAGGAAACCCATCTTCCCCTGTGGCATCCCCTTAGGTAGGCTTTTAATAACAATGCCACTTCCCCAGTTTCTATGGGCCTATTCCGTCATTCCTGGTCAGTGCCTGAAATTACCTTAAGCCTCATATCTTCCAGATATTGTACAATCTCCTTACTTCTTGAACACTCAAAGTCATATAACTTTTCATAATGTGACCCAAATTCTAAAGTTATACCTTGATTGGTTCTAATGGATCTCCCATTCCCATCCACTCTTCCCCTTATCCATTTGGAGCCCCTCTGTTTTTAGCAACTTCTCATCCTTATTGCCATGCTCCAAAATCATACATCACAGAATTTAGTTTTGCCTACTCCAAGAGCTCCAACATTTTCCTGACTTCAACGAGCTGTTGATAAACCTTAGAGTTCCTTGACTGCATATTTCTGGATTACTACTGTTGTTGTTAAGTGCTGTCGAGTCAGTGTCATTTATATAGCACTACTAGGCATAGACAGCGCTGTACAGTGTTGGGAAACCAGGCCACAGAGACTATAATAAATGAGGAAATTAGTTAAGAAAAAACTAAAAGGAGCAGTTACAAAGGTTAAAGACTTACATCAAGCTTGGGTGTTGTTAAAAAATACTGTTTTGGAAGCCCAGACCAGCTGTATTCCATGCTTTAAGAAAAGTGGAAGGAAGTCCAAAAAACTATCAGCATGGTTTAAAGGTGAGGTCAGAGAGACTGTTGTTGCCAAATAAGCATCTTTCAGGAAATGGAAAAAAATAGTCCAATGACGAAAACTGGAAACAGCACAAGCACTGGCAAGTTAGATGCAAGGCATTGATAAGTCAGGCAGAGAGAATTTGAGAAGAAGCTTGCTGTGGAAGCCAAAACACATAATAAAGACTTTCTCAAGTACATTCATAGCAAAAAACCTGTGAGAGAGTCAATTGGACGTTAGATGATAGAGGGGTAAAAGGGGCACAAAGAGGGGACAAGGCCATAGTGGAGAGACTGACTTAATTTTTTGCTTCGGTCTTTGCTGAGGAAGATGTAGGGATATTGCCCATGACTGAAGAGGTATTTAAAGGTGATACTGCATAAGAATTGAAAGAAATATTGATACACCGGGAAGATGTATTACAACTATTTGATAAACTGAAGAGTAGCAAAGCACCTGGACTGGATGGTATACATCCAAGGGTGTTGAAAGAACTGAAATATGAGATTGCAGACCTGCTATTAGTAATCTGTGAATTATCATTAAAATCATCTGTAATACCTGAAGATTGGAAGATGGCCAATGTAACGCCAATTTTTAAAAAAAGTTCCAGGGGTGATCTGGGAAACTACAGACTGGTGAGCCTGACGTTAGTACCAGGTAAAATGGGAGAAACCATCATAAAGAACAAAATTACTGAACATGTAGATAGTCATGTCTTAATGGTAGACAGCCAACATGGCTTTAGACAAGGAAGATCTCGTCTTACTAATCTGTTATGTTTTTTTGAAGGTTTGAATAAACAGGTAGACAAAGGTAAGTTAGTTGATATAGCGTATCAAAGGTAAGTCAGTTGATATAGTGTATCAAAGACTTTCAGAAAGCCTTTGCCAAGGTCCCTCATCAGAGACTTTTGGCAAAACTAAAAAAGTCATGGGATAGGAGGCAGTGTACTATTTTGGATCAGGAACTGATTAAAAGATAGAAAGCAGAGGGTAGGGCTAAATGGCCAATTTTCCCAATGGACAAAGTTGAATAGTGGATCTGTGCTGGGTCCGCTGCTTTTTAACATATTCATAAATGACCTGGAAATGAGAATAACGAGTGAGGTTATCAAATTTGCAGATGACACATAACTATTTAAAGTTGTTAAAACCCATGAGGATTGTGGAAAATTGCAAGAGGATCTTGATAAATTGGAAGACTGGGCATCCAAATGGCAGATGAAATTTAATGTGGACAAGTGCAAAGTTATGCACCTAGGAAAGAACAACCCAAACTATGGTTATGTGATGCAAGGTTCCACATTAGGAACCACCACCCAGGAAAAGGTTTTAGGCATCATCGTGGATAACATGTTAAAACCCTCTGCCCATTGTGCAGTGGCAGCCAAGAGAGCAAATAGAATGCTAGGAATCATAAGGAAACGAATAGAAAATAGAACAAAGGATATTATAATGCCTCTGTATCATTCCATGGTGCGACCGCACCTTGAATATTGTGTGCAATTCTGGTTGCTGTATCTTAAAAAGGATATAGCGTTATTAGAAAAGGTACAGAGAAGAGCCACCAAAATGGTAAAGGGGATGGAAGGATACCCCTATGAAGAGAGGCTAAAAAGGTTAGGGCTCTTCAACCTGGAAAAGAGATATGATAGAGGTCTATAAATTAATGAATGGAATGGAACGGGTAAACATAGATCGATTGTTTATGTCCTCAGAATATAGAAAGACTAGGGGACATGCAATGAAGCTACAGGGTAACCTATTTAAGACTAATAAGAGAAAATATTTTTTCACTCAACATGTAATCAAACTCTGGAATTTGTTACCAGAGGATGTAGTAAAAGCTGTTAGTGTAGCTGGGTTTAAAAAAGGTTTGGACAAGTTCCTGGAGGAAAGGTCCATAAACCATTATTAAAAGGGACCCAGGATATCACTTCTTGATCCAATTGTGGAACCTGTGTCTTTTGGGGAAACTGCTAGGTACTTATGACCTAGATTGGCCACTGTTGTAAACAGGATACTGGGCTTGATGGACCTTAGTTTGACCCAGTATGGTATATCTTATGATCTTAAGATCTATCTATCAATAGAGAATACTAATACATCTCCTACTGGGGAAAGAGAATAAGTGGCACTGTCACAGAGAAACCACATGAACAAAGTACCTCAGCTCAGTTACACATGCAGACCATAGACTGTCACCAAAGAAAGATCAACGGATCACAATATAGAAATATCACAGCGAAATCTAACAATCAACTACAAGAAATCTGAAGCCCTTGTGATCAAAAGAGACACATCATTCAAATCCCAAAATAATATACTAATTGGAAGCTGTCCAATCCCAATTAAGAACGAGGTAAAATACCTGGGAATACACCTGGACCACAGGCTCAACTTCCAAACTCATTAACAAAACAACATCCAAGGTCTACTACAAAATTAAGGTCCTACAGAACCTATGATCCATATTGGAACAGAACCACTTCAGAACCATCTGCCAAGCAATCATCACTCCGCAATTAGACTACAGCAACATGATACTCCATGGCCTACCCAAGAGCACAACTCTCATTCTGCAACTGGCACAAAATACAGCCGCCAGACTGATTACAGGATCAAAAAACACAAGCACATCACCCCCACATTAAAAGACCTCCACTGACTAACCAAGAGCACAACTCACACTCTGCAACTGGCACAAAATAAAGCCATCAGACTGATTACAGGATCAAAAAACATGAGCACATCACCCCCGCATTAAAAGACCTCCACTGGCTACCCATCAGATCCAGAACTAAATAGAAAGCCATAATGATGACATACAAGATATTAAATAACCAGTCCGCTGAATGTTTAAATGAGATAGTCAGAAAAGTGCCAAACACACGCTCAAGGAGGAAGTTTCACCAAAACACTCTATCCACAGCCTCCATACCACCTAACTCCTCACAAAGAGTTCTTCACAGAGCATTTGAATATTATACACCATCACTATGGAACTCACTTCCACACAACCTAAGAGATACTACAGACATCGCCGACTTCAGGAAGCATCTAAAAACAAACCTCTTTAACAAACACTACAACTGCATATGAGACACAACACTACAGCAACATATGAGACCCACAACCACAGGATTGAATCCCCTACACAGTTGTCCTCCCTCAACAAAACGACTCCCAAGCCGATACTTATACATTGTACATAGTTTTAGAGTTGTAAGCAGTTAACTGTTAACTGTGTAAGCTGTTAAATGTTAATTGTAAATAGTTAATTTACTGTTCCTTGTAAGAACGTTCTGTTTTCTGTAAACCGCTTTGATAAAATGAAAAGTGGTATATAAAAAATGTTAAATAAATAAATAAATATGAAGACAATAATTAAACTGGGAACCCCAAAAGCCAAACTTGGAATGTACAACACTAGTGGAGAATAAAACTATAAATTAATTTCCTCTTGTCCTAAACAAAATGCAAAGACGTTAGCGATGCACATTTCCCAAAACTGACATATTCATGTTAATAAATTCAAAATAAAAATATTTTTTTCTACCTTTTGTTCTTTGGGCGTTTAATTTTTCAGTTGCAATTGCTCTGGTTTCTTTTTATCTGCTCTCCATTTGCCATTTCTTCTAGTTTTTTCCATTCTCTCTCTACATCTGCTCCAACATACTGATCTTTCCCCTTTTGCTCTTTCCTCCATTTCTTTCTTTTTTCCTTTTTTCATCCATTCAAATTTCACCCTTCCATCCTCAAACCCCACTTACTCTCCCAATAACCAGTCAATTGTAAATCTTTCTTCCCTCCCACACAAAATATTTTTTCCCCTCTCCATCCTCCTTCCCCCAGCTCCATCCCCTTCTAGTCCTTCCCCAACATCAGCTCCCTTCTAGTCCCACACTCCCATCCCCCTACATCAACCTATTTCTAGTCCTAGCCCCCCATCAGCTCATTTCCAGTCCTAGCCCCCCCCCCCAATCTTCCATTTCCAGTGCTATCCAAGAAACATAGATACACGATGGCAGAAAAAGACCACATGGCCTATCTAGTCTGCTCTTTCATATCAACTACAATTGTCCCTTTTTACCTTTAGAAATCCTCTGTGTTCGTCCAATGCTTTTTTGAATTCAGATACTGCCCTTGTTTACAACACCTCCACTGGGAGACTATTCCACCCATCTACCTATCTTTCCATAAAGAAATATTTCTGCATATCACTCCTGAGTCTATTCCCTTTCAGTCTTATCCTATGTCCCCTTGTAGTAAAGCTTGCCTTCAATTAAAAGAGACTCTCCTGTGTACTTATGCCACGGAGGTATTTAAAGTCTCTATCATACAACCACTATCCCGCCTTTCCTCAAAAGTATACATATTAAGATCTTTAAGTCTGTCGTCATATGCTTCATAATGAAGACCTCTAACCATTTTAGTAGCCACCCTCTATACTGACTCCAACCTGCTTATATCCTTTTGAAGGTACGGTCTCCAGAATTGCACACAATACTCCAAATGAGGTCATACAACAAACTTATTCAGAGGCATTATCGCCTCCTTTTTTCTGCTGGCCATTCCTCTCCCTATACACCCCAGCATCCTTCTGGCTTTTGCAGTCACCTTTTCTACCTGTTTAGCTACTTTAAGATCATCAGACACAATTATGCCAAGGTCCCACTCTTCTTTTGTGGACAGAAGTACCTCACTCCCTACACTGTACAGCTCCTTTGGATTTTTGCAGCCTAAATGCATGACTCTGCATTTTTTAGCATTAAATTTCACAAATAACAAATTCTAGACCATTCTTCAAGCTTAGCTAGATCCCGCCTCATGTCCTATCCTAGCTCCCAATCAGCTCATTTCCAGTCCTATCCTAGCCCTCCATCAATCCATTTGCAGTCCTAGCCTCCCCCAATTAGCTCATTTCCAGTCCTAGATCCCCATCAGCCCATTTCCAGTCCTATCCTAGCCCCTCCATCAGCCCATTTCCAATCCTAGACCCTCATCAGTTATTCCCAGTCCTATCCTAGACCCCCCATCAGCCCATTTCCAGTTCAAGTACCCAATTAGCTCGTGTCCAGCCCTAGCCCCCCCCCATCAGTCCATTTTCATTCCTAGCACCCTCATCAGCCCATTTCAAGTCCTAGCCCCATCAGTCATTTCCAGTCCTATCCTAGTACTCCATTAGCTCATTTCCAGTTCTAGCCCCCCCCCACCCTCATCAGTCCATTTTCAGGCCTAGCCCCCCCCCCCCAATCAATTCATTTCCAGTCCCTACCCTAGCCTCCCATCGGTCCATTTCCAGTCCTAGCCCCGCCCCCCATCAGCTCATTTAAGTCCTAGCCCCATCATCAGTCATTTCCATTCCTATCCATTAGCTCATTTCCAGTCCTAGCCCCCCCAAATCAGCTCATTTCCAGTCCTAGCCTAGCCCTCCATTAGCTCATTTCCAGTCCTAGACCCCTCATCAGCATACTTCCAGTCCTAGCCCCCCCAATCAGCTCATTTCCAGTCTTAGCCCCCAAATCAGCTCATTTCCGGTCCTATCCTAGCACCCATCAGTCCATTTCCAATCCTAGCACCCCATCAGCCATTCCTAGCCCCCTGCCAGCCCATTTCCAGTCCAAGCCCCCCCAATCAGCCCATTTCTAATCCTAGCCTCCCCCAATCAGCCCATTTCCAGTCCTATCCTAGCACCACATCAGCCATTTCCAGACCTAGCCTCCCCCATCAGCCCATTTCCAGTCATAGCCCCCCCAATAGGCCTATTTCCAGTCCTAGCCCCCCCATCAGCCCATTTCCAGTCCAAGCCTCCCCAATCAGCCCATTACCAATCCTAGCCCTCCATCAACCATTTCTAGTACTATACTAGCTCCTCCATCAGCCATTTCCAGTTCTAGCTTCCCTCATCAGCCCATTTCCAGTCCTAGTCCCCCCCAATCAGTCTATTTCCAGTCCTAGCCCCCCATCAGCCCATTTCCAGTCCTATCCTAGCCCCACATCAGCCCATTTCAAATCCTAGCCCCCCCGATGAGCCCTCCCACCTGCCTGACCAGCTCCAGAGGGAGCTGGGGAGGCCTGAAGCCCCGGCTCACCTCTGCACAGCCGCCGGAGTGAAGAGTAGCATTTTCCTTCACTCCGGAAGCTGTGTTCTCTTGGAGCCCTCCCGTGCGCCAAGTGCCCGAGAGGTTACAGGGCGTTTTCTGTCTTGCGTGAAACAGGAAATGCTCTTTAACCTCCTGGTAATCAGTGCATTAGCTGGCTGCAAGAGAACACAGCTACCGGACTGATAGAAAACCACGCCCTTCACTCTGGCAGCTGTGCAGAGGTGAGCCGGGGCTCCCCAGCTCCCTCTGAAGCCGGTCAGTGAGGCAGACAGCATATGCGGTATGAAGTTGGCACGGGGTCCTGTGCGAACAACATTCTCGCATAATGATAGGACCGGCCCTGCCTCCTTATAAAATGACTCTCTATGGAGGAGATTTTATAAGAAGCGCATGGAAAGTTACATGCTGCTAGTGATGCACGTAAGTCGCTACTTAAAATGACGTATATGCATTAAGGGGCATTTTCACATGCACTTCATGTGGGTGCTCTTCTGTAAGCACACACATAAGTCCCATCGCAAATGCTGTCAGTTTGGGTATGTACAGGGGCGGAGCTTGGGCAGTGCATAGGCGGGTCTTAAATTTACCCACATACATTCTAAAATATTATAACATTTGTATGTTTCTCATGAATCTAAAACAGGTGTAACTGCAGCTACTATGTGAAGGTGCTTCATTAGGCCTCTGTTTTATAAAGGACGTGCACACTTCACTTTATAAAATAGGCCACACAAACACATGTGGTAATGCGCTTTAACTGTGTGGGAGATTATAAAATTGACCTCTGTGTGTTATGTGCGTAAATTTTTAAGACATTGTGCAATTTTGTGTTAGTATAAAAAGCGCCTAATACTTTTATGATAGACTAGGGGCAATATAGACGTGTAATTAAATAAGTAGATAGAAATGAATGCCATTTACAGTATTTTCTCCAGGCTTTAAAAATAAAACAAATACAATTCCCTTAATTCAAATATAGTTTACAGTTAATAAAAAAGCCAACCCTTCTAGTTGTATCCTTGGCACCACATCAAAAAAGCATTAAAGCAGAATGCATATTAGTCTGTCAGACCAGGTCATGTGGTAGAACAAATGTGTTTGGATGGTTACTGTGTACCATGCCGTGGCAAATATGCAGCTGGATTTTCACTTAACCTGAGTCAAGCTCATGAGATTAAGTCTCTGAATCTGTACAATCACTCCATCCCTCCCCTCTGCAAACATAGAAGCTACAGTTTAGCAGCAATTCCCTGATTACCTCCAGTATTTTGCACCACACTGCCCCTGCAAAGGATGCATGAAATGTGTGCACGTTGTCCAGCCAATGCTAAATAGGAAGAGTCAGTCACTGCTGCACAGGCTCTGCTAGGATGACAGGGAAATGCAGGGAATGGAAATAGACGTGCTGAGGATTTATATCACTCATTAATAGCGTTTTACAATTCAGAATCCAAGATGGGCTGCTGATGTAGCAGACCTGTTGGGAACAATTCTTTGAAATCAATATTGTGATTTGCTCATTAGTATTTGAGCCCTTTCTGTTTTTTCTTGAAAAGTTGTGATTAAGACATACATTTCTATGAACTACAATAATATTGTGAGGTGCAACCCAGAAGTCTGTGTGTGTTACTAACCACTGATGTCTTGCTCACATTTGCTGAATTTACTGTTCCAAATATTTATTTTTGCACTCTCAAACTGCACAGCGGGCGCCTAGAATATAAAGCCCAGGATGTTTAATCTTTGCAGCAAGTATCGTACTATGAAAGAATGTTAATAATGCTAGTATAAACACCCTGGTCCTCTCTCCATTTAACTCAGTACCATGCACTCTGTCTTCCAAGGGTAGATACTTCAACAAGGGGAAGGGATCCCCAAGGCCCAAGGAGTCTTACTCAGACTTACCAATAACTAATCTAAACTTGTACAAAATAGACAGTTACTAGGAGGTAGATATTTTCCAATGTTGTACAGCATTGATCAAACACTAGTGCTTCCTCATAATAAAGCTTTGCAGTTCCAGCAACCAACAATTAGTATAACAACTCTGTGTAGTGAAAAGCTTCTCAGATGACATCAAAATGTCTGTTGTCCTTGATGAATGTGCTAAGGCAACCTTCTTTAGAGGAAAACTGAGCAAAACAGAAAACATCTCCTTGGCTGAGGACAGTGACATTAGGAAGCTTGAACAGGAAGACATATATAAATATCTAGGAGTAGATGGAGCAACAATCAAGCAAAAATATTGAGAGAAAAGATCAGTAACAAATATTACAGCAGATTAAAATTGCTATGAAAAGTGTTTAACATCACGGAATAAGATACAGGCCGTTAAACTGCTGGTAATTTCTGTATCCCATAGAGCTTTGGGACAGACGACTAACCTCTTAAAGATCTTGAGAAACTGGATATATGAACAAGAAAACTCCTCCATGACCATGAGGTAATTTATAAGAATCAGTGTATATCAAGACTGTACATCTCTAGAGCCAAAGGAGGACTAGGTATCAGAAATTGATTATACTTACAGAGCTACTAACATTTCAGACCTATTTAACAGCACTGCCAGATTCAAATATGCAAAAAGTGCTGAAATGCAAAAATAAACGTCCAGAATCTATTTCCATCATTAAACTTGGAAAAGCATTCCAAAGAGTAGAAAGAATGGATGAGAATCCACTAACACACATAGGGAAGGAAGCAACAGAATTTGTGAAACAAAAGAAAAACATCTTTAAAGAATCAGATCAGCAGACAAGGAAAACAATTGGCAGAAGCACAAGAACAGTGAGAAATGCAAAATATTACTCCAGGATCTATTTGTCGATCAAGACCAGACACATGAATGGTTAAGGAGAGGCAAACTGAAACCTAAAGATGAGAAATTGGTAGTTGCAGCCTAGGATAATAGTTGAGATGGTTCACAACAAGCATACAGAAGACCTGGAACAGTTACTCATTTTGTAGCTGATGGCAGAAAATTTCTATACAGAAAGGCACAACAAGTTGGCATGCCTCATTCATTGGAAACTTTGTAAATACTATAACATTTCTGTACCGGAAAGCACTGGGATCATGACCCTAACAGAATTATGGAGAATGAAGAAGTGATATCTGTTGGAATGGGAATGTCTCAAGTTAAGAAATTGGATGTGAGGAAACCTGACATAATGGCACAGACGAAAAACACTGGAATGGTAGGTGTTTGTTCCAAGCAATTATTCTGTGAATTGTGTGGAGAGGAAGAAGATCTTGAAATACCAAGAAATGCAGTCAAAGACCAAAAAAATGTGGCAGAAAGATACAGAAATATTTCCCATTGTATTGGGAGTCACAGGCCTTATTAAGAGGAATTTCCAATCACACCTTGACAAGTTGCCCAACATATTACACCTTATGAATTCCAAAAGGAAGCTGTCTTTGGCACGATATAAGTATTACAGTGTGAGTTAGCAGTAAATTTGAGAGATTAAGATCATACTCCACATAGGAGTGAGGCTCATGACTGTTATGGTATGCACAAAAATAATCCATTTGGAGAAACTGTCCCCAAATAAAACTCATCATTTCAAATAATGGGGTTACCCAAATGTCAGACAAACTTAGTCTCGACATAACTTATTTTGTATTTTCAGTAGTAGGTACAGAAGGTATTCTCTGCAAATTTTGTACCTGAAGCAATGGAGCGTTACGTGACTTATGCAAGATCACAAGGAGCGGCAGTGAGATTTGAAACCTGGCTTTCCTGTTTTTTCCTCCTATATTTAACTCTGGATCACTCTCTCTCATTCTGCTCATTTACCCAGCCAGAATCTCCACTGCTGAACTCCTGCTCCCAGAAAAAATGGATCAGTAGATAAAATCCTCTGTTTCCACACAAATTTTACACTGACTCAACTTAAAAGGGAGATTCTTCACATGACAAAAACTAAAGGCCATAAAGGAGCAAAACAAACTCCACACATCGCTTGTTTCCAGATATTAAACAGTACATCGTGGAAGAGGTAAACACTATAGATTTTACGATCTTCAAAGAGTCTCTGCTTTCTCCACTCTCTGCCTAGCATCTCTGACCTCTGCAGGGTATCTCATGGAATCTACTTCAACTGATGGTGTGAGCTCACACCCACTCTCTCAGGAGAGATAGGTAATTAGCCTTTCCCCCTCCTGGAGCATGGAGATAAACAGTCTTTTGTTGCCTCTCCTTTGCTTCCTTTGTTAATGACCCTTCTGAATGATCCAGTGACTCATAGAGGCACTTATACAAATTTCAATAAAATGACCTTCCTTGTGCAGATGGGCCATGTCAATGTTCACCGTACATTCTACCCTCTCTCCTGAAAAGATCTGACTTTTACTCTGTGGTGAAGACTAATAAGTCATACACAAATTTACAATTTAAAGATGCTGGCATGGGATAGGAGAATATCACTAAGTACCTGTGATGGAGAACTATTGGGGTATCAGGGCTTGTGCTGATTTTTAAATAGTGCAGAGAAAGGCTTCAATAGTGCTCAGAACCCTATGCCCTCAATGGACATCATCAGGGCTGCAATGATGGATATAGAAGATCATCTCTGCACTAATGTGTTGAGAGGAGAAGATCACCAAGTACCTGGGATGGAGGACTGTTGAGGCACTGGGGCTTGTGCTGCTTTTTGAGTGATGCGGAGGAAGTTTTCAACATTGCAGGGTACTCTGGCCCTTAGCTGAGTTCATCGAAACCATGGGACCATGCCAATGGATATAAAAGACTATCTATGTGGTGGCACACAGTTTTTTTTCTTTCTGCACCAGATTCGTGCCCTTTGTTCCTCTCTTGACTCACATTCCCTCAAAACCCTTCTCCTGACACTGGTGATTTCTAGGCTCGACTACTGTAATGGTACACTCAATGGTCTTCCTCACTACCAATTTCATCGTCACCTCTTCGCTGCTGCCTTTGGATCTTGACTCACCTAATCTCCTTCCCCCCCCCCCCATTTACCCCCCTACACCTTCTATGTTTATCTTGATTAAATAGTAAGCACTGATGAGCAGGTACTGTCTCTTATTTGCCTGTACAGCACTGCGTACGACTGGTAGCGCTATAGAAATGCTCAGTAGTAGTAGTAGTAGTAGTAGTCTTCAACTTCTTCAAAACATAGCGGCATGGATTCTTACGTATTCTTCTCACCCATGACTATGTCTCGCCCATTCTTGCCCACCTTCACTGGCTCCCAATAAAGTCTCACACTGACTACAAGATTCTCATTACAGCTCATCAGGCAATCCATACAGGTACCCCACAATACCTAACTGATCTCCTCCAGTTTCACTCTCCCCATTGTCTTCTTAGGTCACTACACACTCATCGTTTGACACTTTCCCCAGTCTCCCAAGCGCACATGGAACAAACACGACACTCCACCTTCTTTTTTCTGGCCCCTGCCTTTTGGAACTCTTTACCTACCACCTTACACTCAGAGCTCTCATTTCTCTGGTTCAAATCCATGCTTAAAACCCATCTGTTCCAGCTTGCTTACGATCTGCCTTCCCACACTCCCTGGTTAGCTATTCCTTATCCTATCTGTCCCTTTCTGCCTTAACTGTCCTGTCAAAAAATGGTGTTCCTTTCTTTCTTCTACACAGTCTTTTGCTGTAATTGTAAACCGCTCTGATGCCTAGGGCGGTATTTCAAATGTTAATAAAGATAAAGACAGCTGCAGACCTGCCCAAAGGGGAATGTCCTTTGGTGCTCATGAGGGGTCTGGAAGGACCCAGGAGGGATCCAGAATGGGAAAAAGGAAGATTAAGATGAAAATGACCGAGACAGCTAAGACAAACACTGTGTGTGGCCTTATGGGCCATCATTTACCCGCTGTCATCGAGTCTGGTGGGACCAGGTACTATGAAATGTTATGATATTCTTCATGGATGTCCCTGAGTCCAGAGATCAGAACTCCTCCATTTACTTTGGCTGATAGGGTTTCTTGGGTAGGAAGGAAGCTACTTTCCAGGAACATGGGACTTCTCAGTTGACTATAGGTTCTTCTCCTGAGGGAGTTCAATTTCCTAAGCTGCTTGTTTTTGCTTTTGATTCTGTAGGGGCAGCTGATATTGGAATCTCCAACAGTGAGAACATTTGTTTATCAGATATTTGGAAGACAGTTTTTCATACAGAAGTTATGCTCCAGTTATGTTCTCCAGAGACTGTTGCCAAGATGGAAGATCAAGAATCAAAATTGTCTAGACTGGAAGAATGTGCTGATAAAATTAATGTTCACGTTGCTTCTTTGCAGATCTCTGCAGCAGCTAATATAAAAGAGTCTCTGATTATCTTTCGCCAACTTGAGGCTGCAGAAATAGAATTTGCAATTTTTAAGTTTTGCTAAAATTAGGATCCTCTCCCCTATGAAACTATTGAAAAAGTATTTTAAGGATGTCCTGCAGCTTTCATCATCAGAGAATATTGTCGTTCTTAATTTGTATTATATTCCTGAGACAAGACTGCAAGCGAGTCATTGTAAGATGCATCTGATGAGGTTTTACCTCAGATAACCTTGATTTAATAGGCTTTCTGGACACAACATCAGCTATTATTTCCACCAGGACTACCTACCCTCTTAGTAACCCTCTCAGCCGAGTCTGATGAGGTTTGGATACTGAAGGCATTTTTTCAGAGGAATGATGAACTATATTGTGGTTATAAGCAATGTTCCCTCTAATTTTCTGTAGGCTGTGTGCGCATAAAATATCAGCTGTGCAGCTTTTGAAGGAAGATTAAATTTTTGTGCGCCACATAATGACACTCAGAGTTATATACTTTAAAATTTGACTACACATCAGAATACAGTATGTACACCACATTGATTGCACTAGAAAACATTGTAGAACTTGTGAAAACCGTAAATACATAACAACTTTTACATTTTAAGAAGTCTGTGTTATTTTCTATCAGAATCAGAACCGTAATTTTTGTGCGCTCTGTTGTAAAGTATGTGCGCTCGCTCGGCGAGGTGTGCGCGCGCGCACACGCGCACAGCTTAGAGGGAACAGTGGTTATAAGATATACTTGTTCCCAGATATCTTCAGGACAACCCGAGAATATAGGAAGGCATATCTTTCCATGTAACCTAGCATTTTGGCACTTGGAGCTTCCTGCATTTTCCTTGCAAATGCTTGATTTCCTTTAAGAGGAAAAAGTATGTCTTTTTAGATCCAATGCTTTTAGAAATTTTTCTTCAAGGAAAAATTCCAAAGGGCTGATTTTGTTAATGACTTGATAGTATTCTTTCAGGATAGTGGCGCTGGGGTTGCTTTTTTTTTTTGTAATTCCTTTGTCATGGGTTACATATGAGTGTATTTTTGTTTCTTTATGCATTGGAAAATTGCTTGGATGTTTAACTCTTCATGATGTGGACTGGTTTTTTTCAGTATTTTATTCTTATGAATGTTGTATGAGAATATGGTGTAGATTTTGAATTTAACAATGGTACAAGAATCATCTTACATAGCTGGAGTCAAACAGAAGTGCAGCAAGGGGTCAAAGGGAAGTGCAGCAAGAGTAAAAGGGAAGTGCAGCATAAAATTCACTTGCTGTGATAGGTGAACTGCTGTGCATCTCTTAGAGGGAGAGGATATAGCTCCCTCCAGGTCTTGCTGGGTACCTTAACATGGTGACCTCGTTATACAAAATCTATACTAAATCCCAGCCAGGCGACACTATAATTGAACTATGGTATTAAAGAAAGCATAGTTACTCACCTGTAACAGGTGATCTCCGGGAATAGCAGGAATTTAGTCTTCACATATGGGTATCGTCTGTACCGACGGAGCCTGCGCGGGAACACTCCCCAGCGTCCAATAGGAAAGCTTTTGGGAGCATCCCACAATGCCTGTGTGCTGCCTTCCCGTCTTTCCCAACTGTCCCCCTCCAGTTGAGTTTAAAGCTGAGACAAAAGACAGAGGGAAAGAGAGAAAGAGAGAGAGAGATAGAAAGATACAACTCCTAGGGGAGGTGGGTGGGTTGTGAAGACTAAATTCCTGCTGTTCCCGGAGATCACCTGTTACAGCTGAGTAACTATACTATCTCCAGGAACAAGCAGGAATGTAGTCTTCACATATGGGGACTCCCTAGCTGCAGATGCCAGGGAGATGGCCCCAGAAAGTTGTGTGCCCTTGTGAAAGGGCTCCACTTCCCCCCATGGATCTCTGGCATCCTACCAGGGATGGTGGGTAGGAGTTGATTAAGTCTGGAACAGGTGTTGAAGAACAGCCTGACCAAACAAGGCATCCCGGCAGGAGTCCTTGTCTAAGCAGTAATGGGCTGTGAAGGTATGTACCGAAGCCCAAGTAGCTGCTCGACAGATGTCGTCGATATACACAGATGAAGATGAGCCATTGAGGCTGCCATGGCTCTCACATTGTGAGCTGTGACATGGCCTTCAAGAGGAAGGTTCCTACTCTCATAGGCAAAAAATATACACTGTGCAATCCAGCTGGACAGTGTCCTTTTGGAGACTGGAAGTCCCAAATGACTAGGATCAAAAGCAACAAAGAGTTGAGAGGATTTTCTAGGTTGCTGTGTCCTTTGCAAATAAAAGGCCAAAGCTCTTTTACAGTCCAAAGTATGAAGGTTCCTTTCTGCATTTGAGGCGTGAGGCCTTGGAAAGAATACAGGAAGGTAAACCGCTTGGTTTAAATGAAAGGGCGAAACCACCTTTGGCATAAAGTGTGGATGAGTCCTAAGGACTACCTTATCATGAGGGAACCTTGTATAAGGAGGATCAGCCACCAACGCTTGCAATTCACTGATGCGACGTGCTGATGTGATTGCAATGAGAAAGATAACCTTCCAGGAAAGGAATTTCAAAGAGGTAGTGGCTAATGGCTCAAAGGGCGGTTTCATGAGCTGCCCAAGAACCAGATTCAAGTACCATGCCACCGGTGGTGACTTAATGGGAGGCTTCGTTAAAAGAAGGCCTCTCATAAATCTCACCATGAGAGGATGAGAGGAAATAGGTTGTCCATTTAGAGGCTTGAAAGAAGCTGCAATAGCACTCAAATGGACTCTCACTGAATTGGCCTTAAGCCCTGCATTTGATAAATGAAGGAGGTACTCCAGTAATGATTCCAGAGGTATCGCAAGAGGGTTAAGACCCTTCTGCGAGCACCATATGGTAAACCTTTTCCACTTGAATGCATAAGAGCATCTTGTGGAAGGTTTTCTGGAAGCATGAAGGATATCCTTTACCTGCTGGGAAAGGTTAAGACTGTGAAGTTCTAGGCTTTCAGCAACCAGGCCCTGAGATGCAGAGAGTGGGGATTGGGATGCCACAGCATCCCGTCCTCTTGAGAAAGAAGATCTGGAGCAGATCCTAACTCCAGAGACGGAGCTTGAGAGAGATGTAGGAGCAGAGGGTACCACGGTTGCCGTGGCCAACGTGGAGCTATGAGGATCATATGACCTCTGTCTCTCTGAAGTTTGAACAGGGTTTTGGGAATTAGGGGAATGGGTGGAAAGGTATACAGGAAGTCCTGACCCCTATGAAGGAGGAAAGCATCCCTGGCCTGACAACCTCGAGCCGGAATTCTGGAACAGAACCGGGGAAGTTTGGCATTCAGCGGACTTGCAAAGAGGTCTATGTCCAGGGTTCCCCAAATTTGAAAAATTTGGGCCACCTGGTCTACATGGAAAGACCATTCGTGTGGAAGCAGAACTCGACTGAGTCTGTCTGCCTAAGAGTTCTGAATGCCTGGAAGATACACCGCAAGGAGATGAATCTGATGCTCTCTGGAGAGGGCCCATAGTCGCAAAGCTTCGTTGCACTGCAACAGAAAGCCTGTTTCGCCCTGCTTGTTCACATAGAACATGGCCATCTGATTGTCTGTTTGAACTAGGACTGTCTTGTAGCTGAGCTGGGTGTGAAATACTCTAAGAGCAAGGAAGATTGCTCTGAGCTCCAGGAGGTTGATATGGAGATAGGCCTCTTGTGGAGTCCAGGTACCCTGGGTAGAGAGGCCGTGCAGGTGGGCTCCCCAACCCTCCTGTGAAGCATCTGTTGTTAGAGTGACTTGGGGTGGGGGTTGCTGAAAAGGAGACCCCACCAGAAGGTTTTTGGATGACTGCCACCATTGGAGGGACAAAATAAGGCGATCTGAGTTTGCTATTTTGTCTGACAGGCAACCTGATGCCTGAGTCCACTGAGTGGATAAGGTCCACTGGGCTGCCCTCATATGGAGGTGAGCATAAGGAACCACATGCACGGTGGATGCCATGTGGCCTAGCAACTGTAACATTTCCCGAGCAGTGAGGTGAGGTTTTAGCACTGCTTGGGAAGCTAACTGCACAATGCAAAGGCAGTGGGGCTGTGGAAGGAAGGCCCTTGTCTGTCTGGTATCCAGAAGAGCTCCTATAAACTCTAGGGATTGAGTGGGAGCAAGGTTGGACTTTGGGAAGTTTATGATAAGTCCCAAATACTGAAGGATGAGCATTGTGCGAGACAGAGCCATCCTGGCCTCTGGCTCTGAAGGGGCTCGAATGAGCCAGTTGTCTAAGTAAGGGAAGACAACTATTCCCAGGGTGCATAGAAATGCTGCTACAACAGCCATGCATTTTGTGAACACCCTTGGTGCAGAAGCCAGGCCAAAAGGAAGAACCCTGTATTGGTAGTGCTTCCCTTGAAACAGGAATCAAAGGAACTTTTGGTGAGTTGGATGGATGAGAACATGAGTGTACGCATCCTTGAGATCTATAGAACAAAGCCAATCCTGACTCTGAAAGTATGGCAGCAGAGTTCCTAGAGAAATCATTTTGAACTTCTATCTGAACAGGAATTTGTTTAATTCTCTGAGGTCTAGAATGGGTCTGTGTCCTCCTGTTTTCTTTGGAATAAGGAAATAGGGGGAGTAAAACCATGTACCCCATTGGGGAATGGGCACCTCTTCTATTGCCCCTTGAGCAAGGAGCATAGTGACTTCTTGACCTAACCGGTCGTTGAGAAAGATCTGAGAATAGAACTGTCTTACTATTGTAGGAGGGGGCATGCTGAGGAAATGAAACTTGTACCCCTCTCTTACAAAAGATAGAGTCCAATTTTCTGCTGTTATCTGACCCCCATCTGGGGGCAAAATGACATAACCTTCCTGGGATGGTGGAGGGTTCTTGGCCGTTTAGGGCCAGGAAGGCAAAGTTCTCTAGACAGGAGTCAAAGCCCCTGTGGAGGCTGAGTCTGCTGAGCCGGTTGAGGCTTAGCTGCTTTTGGCTTCCTTTGTTGCCTAGGTTGTTGCTGCTGTCCCTTTTGGGCAGACTGACCTGAACGATGTCCCTGCTGGGTATAGGAGGGATAAATCTTTTTTCTTCTTCTGTAGATTTGGACAGTCTATCCGAAGTGATATTGTCAGCATCAATCTCATTAGCTTTTTCCTGCCAATTCTTGCCAAAGAGATTCTCTCCTGTGCAAGGTGTATTCCCCAGTTTGTCCTGTACCCAGATTTCCAAGTCAGATGCCTGGAGCCAGGCAATTCTACTTGCACCTATGGCAATAGCATAGGTTCTGCTTATGCATTCAAAGCAGTCAAAGGCTACACGATTCACAAACTTGGAAACATCCTGAGCATGTTTAACAAGAGCAAGATAATCTTGCCTTTTATCATCAGGAAGGAGAGGGCTCATAAGCTTTAAGTCTCCTGTGACTTCCTTAAGGAACATTCCCATATACAAGATATAGGAACTGATCCTAGCAGAGGGCATGGAAGCCTGGAAGGATTGACGTCCAAAGGTGTCAAGAGTCCTGCACTCACGTCCTGGAGGATTAGATGCATGCCTTTATGCACTCTTTATCCGTCTCATGGCTGATTCCACCACCATGGAATGGTGTGGTAATTGAGTCTTCTGAAACCCAGGACAAGGAGGAACTCGATACATGGTGTCGAGTCTTCGAGAATGAGGAGATGTGTTCAGAGGTGTTTCCCACATCCTTAACATAAGATCATGCAAGATCTCATGAATAGGTAAGGTAGCTGCCTCCTTGGGAGCTTTAGGGTATTGTTGGATTTCTAATTCCTTTGCCCTAGGCTCTTTTTCAGGAGCCACTGTGATGGAAAGACCTCGGGCCACATCTCGGATAAAATCCTGATAAAATCCTGAAAGGACATATCCTCTGGTGGAGATATCCTACGCTGAGGAGAAGAGGAATCCTTGGGAAGAAGTACTCTGGTATTGGCAGAGCTTTCAGAGTCTTCAGATTCATCCGAGGATTCGAAGTATCTCCAATCCAGGTGATCGTGCAAGGCACGGTACCGGTACCGATCGAAGTCGGCATCAGAGTGGTCTGGTACCGACTTGTCGATGCCAGATAGAGACGCATGACTCAGTCCCGGTAGAATACCTGCCCATGTCGATGCAGTCGGTGCTGGTACCGGTTGAATTGTCTGAAGCAGTTTCAGGGGCATCGAGGCCGTGAGAAGAGCCGCCAGACTGTGTTCAATAGCCAAGAATCTCTGGTCTATCGACGCTGCCGATGCTTGGGTATCGGTGCCGGATAAAGCGGCCGGAACCCCAGAGCATGGCACCAGTAGTTCTGCCGAGATTGAAGCCTCGAGAACATCCTGGAGCCCCGTTAGTGCTTTGGAAGCCAAAGCCTCCCGCCGGGGCAATTTTGCCGGTGAAAGTCCCTCAAGGGCAACGCCAGAGGCATCTCGATGTTTAGAAGGAGATCTACCCTTTGAGGACCGGCTAGATTTATGTTTCGTTACCTGAGATCCATGGGAGGAAGATGAAGCCCTGGAGGATGTTGATGCCACTGAGACTGCATCAGAGGGAAAAAGGGTGCTAAGCTTAGCAGCTCGGTTTTGCAGGCCCCTTTTTGACATCATCCCACAGGCAACACACTCTGAAATAGAGTAGTCAGGACCTAAACATTTGAGGTACCACTCATGGGTGTCAGTGACGGAGATGGTACCGCCACATTTAGAACACTTTTTAAAACCCGAAGCAGGTTTTTCCATCTTGAGGAAAAAACTGGGCCTAGTGCCCAAAATGGCGCGTGGCACCCGAGAAGAAAATTACTGGAGAAAGACTCCAGAAACAAAGGGTTTTTTTTGTTTTGTTTTTTTTAGAAAAAAGAAAAGAACCACCAGCGGTACCAGTATAGCGTCGAGGGAAGGCAGACACGACCACAAAAAAGAAGTATAAGAAGGGAATTTTCTGCGGTGACAGGATGTACGACCTGTCGGCTCCGCGGAAAACGAAGAACTGGAGAGGGACAGTTGGGAAAGGCGGGAAGGCAGCACGCAGGCGCTGTGGGATGCTCCCAAAAGCTTTCCTATTGGACGCTGGGGAGCGTTCCCATGCAGGCTCCGTCGGTACCGACGATACCCATATGTGAAGACTACATTCCTGCTTGTTCCTGGAGATAAAGAAAAATACGTACCAGCCGCATGTCACCCAGGATAAAGAGGTGCCCACCCATTTCCTCTAAACTAGGGCTAACAATGGTATTAGCAATAGTGCAGACACTGCAGATGCAAGTAACATTTGTGCCATGGATAAAGTCCCACTGTGTTCATGGACCCACTGTGGCAGGAGATAAACCACAGAAATTAATGAAAACTTAAGAGGATTAATTATAGTTAAGTGGACTATTGCAGATAAAGAGGAGATAATGAACTGCTACTTTTATGCTACAAAACCTATATTTAAATCAAGAGGGTATACAAAGACAATCCACTAAAAACTGGAAGAAAGAGGAAAATTGCCACAAGAAAAACTGAAAAAAAGCAACGGATGCAAATTTAAGATCTTTAACTTCACAGATCGAAGTAAAAAAGTACGTGAATGATAACATCTTGAATCAACTAAGGGCTTCCGTGGAAAAAGAAATACAGGGAGGAGGAGGAGGAAACCTAGGTGAAAGTACAGGAAGAAAGGAATACACAGATAAAGAAAACAGCTGAGAGGAAGATAGAGCTGAGAGATCTGCAGGAGAGCGAGATGAATAAAGGACAGATCAACAAAATCTGGCCCAGAAGTGAGGTTCATGATTGTCATAGTATGCGCAAAACTAACCCATTTGGAGAAGCTGAGAAACATTTTGGTTTTCAGGTGTTACATAGGGCCTGATCCCATCGGGGTACGTCCAACCCTTCTGGATGTTCAAAATTTGGATGGGACGGGCCTGTACCTGATTCTGATCTGCAGAGGGAGAATTGGGTGCAGCTGGCCTGGACGGGCAGGATGTGCCCCAATTTTGTGCCTCTGTACATCCAGACAGATCCCTATACAACCCAATCGGGGCTCCTGCATGGAGCCCAGTGCCGCTGCGTCCCGTTGCCATGGCACTGGGATGCCATACAGGAGTCCCGATTGCCAGCAAGCAGCTCCCTTGCTCATTTCCCAGCTACTCAATCCCCGATCAGGCCTACCATGGCCGGGATTGGGTGATGGGGAACCTCTGCTGCACCTTACCTGTCTTTGGTGGCCCATGGATGGTGATCCCCTACTCCTGGGGGGACTGATTCAACCTCCGGGATAGAATAAGTCCCCTGTCTAAGTCGGTGGACCCAGACATACAGGGCCATGACTGGAATTGGCCCTGTACATCTGGGTTAGGGTCCCGCTTCTGGCCTGTCCTCGCTCCTCCTCTGGCCCACCCCCTCCCACCCCTGTCCAGAGCTCCCCGTAAATCTCTATACGTGTGGGGATCTCTGTATTCGGAATCGGCCCCCTGGCGTTTAGCGGGGATGGACGTCCAAACCGGATGTCCATCACCGCTAAACGCAACTCAGAATGACCCCCATAGTAAATAATAGCAGCAGAGACAAACAGCTATAGATTTTACAAGCTTTAAAAAGACACTGTTATCTTTGCTCTTGGTCTAGCCTTTCAAGCCTCTGGAGAAGCAGTCTGGAGTTTTTTTTCCTTTGACAGCAGGAAAACTGCAGAAGTCTTGTCCTCTGCTCAGAAAGCAAATATCACAGCAAATACCTTGGGCTGAACAGCGTGGCACAGAGCCAAACTCATCCCTGTGATCTGGGAACATTCACTAATGCTGAAACTAGGCATTGTGGCATGCAGGGCAAACCACATGAAATATGATGGTTCCACTCCTTGCTCTCCCCAGGGATCAAACGTTAGTGCTCTCAAAAATAAAGCAACTGGGGCAATGCTCCAGTTGCCTTATCCTTATTATGGCCTTGCTCAAAATGAATCCCCTTCAAGACTCCTCCACTGAAGTGAAGAGGGTAATACATTCTCCTGCTAGTAAGGAAGAAACGCTGCTCTTCTCCAGCCTGGAGCACCAAAGAGCACAGCTTCCAGCTGCCTCCTACCTGCGCCTGCATCAGCAACCCTTCGAAGGACTCACTGAGCTCCCTTGATGCTTCTCTCCCACATTTGGGGATAGGCTACACATCAGTTACCCCCTGTTACATTGTCAGTTGCTACCAGCCCAATGCACAACCGCTGACTTGACAATGGCTAATTGGTCTGCCCTACTGACCACACGGAGATACAGTAATATCACTAGACAGCAACAGGATATAATGATAATCACCCCTACATCATCACCTGGGAAAGCTCCTCTGATTAGACTGTTCCCTATATAATTTATAGATACAGATAACTACCTTTGTAGCGTCCAATGGGTCTTTACATTACTTTTATAAAACTTAGATCCCCATGTGCTATTTTGACAGAATAAGCTGATATTTTACTCAAAGGGGTTTCCATAAATTTTTCCACATCTTTTTGCAAAGAGTGGGAAGATAGCCCAGATTTGCAGCTGTCCAAATATATGCAATCAGATACAATTCAAGATCAGCTTCACTGACCAAACTCTGCAGGGTTTCTGCTGCATCAAAACAACATCATGCTCTCATTCAGGTGTCTTGCTTTGTCGGCGATTATATTTTACAAAGTAATGTGATTTCCATATTAATCCACTTTGAATATGTGGAAATAAAGAGCAAAAAGTCATAGGTGATGTCTTTTATTAGACTTTCTCACCTCAGGCCCAGCTCCTTAAAGGCACACGGTGCCCTCTCGTAAGGCTTCCCTAAGTAAGTGCCTATTCTGCTAAACGGAAATCAGGTTATGACCTTCACTATCTGTAATGTAAAGAATAGTGGTTCATAAAGTGTGGGTCGTGACTCCAAATGGAGTCACTGTGAAGGGTCTATAGAATGTTACCTGTCCCTCTCCAAAAGGATTATAAGCAATCCCCTTTAAGAGAGTCTGCAGCCCAGAGTTCAGGGCTGGGAGGGTGTGGCTGACGGCAGGCTGCAGGAGGGAGAGAGGCCGTGGAGCCAGAAGTCCTTCCATGGCAAGCCATGCAGAGGAGTTCTGAGGTAGGAACTTTAACTGGGGCTGCAGGAAGGGCTGGAAGGACCAGCTGTAGAGGTTTAATAAGCTGGGACAGAAGTAAAGCTGCTTTTGTTTTCCCTAAACTGCTGTTTGTTCTGTGTTTTGCTTTGTGGAGGTTTAACAAGCTGAGGAGTAAAGCTGCTTATGTTTTCCCTGAACTACTGATTGGCCTGTGTTGTAAAGAAAACCCCTTTCCACCACACACCACACTGCCACATATGGTGGCAGCTTGGGGATTTCCACTAACCACGGTGACGGAGGATAAATCCACGTCCCTCTAGGGCTGGCTACAGCAGGATTTTTTTTGTGTGTGTTTGTATGGGCTAAGAGGGTTGGCCTTGCCCTAGCTAGGAAGCATGAAGAAGGTATAGTTAGTGCAGGACAGGCAGGCTTTGTTTTGCCCACTAAAGGTTTGCTGGAGCTGGAATACTGCAGGGTTAATGCAGCTGCAGAAGAGGAAGCTGTGGTGGTGTTGCAAGAGAACAGTGACAAGTCAGGATGGAGCAGCTCCTTCAGATTCCGGCAGAAGGTCAGCAGCAACAGCAACTGTATCAACAGCAACAGTATCAGCAGCAACAGCAACAGCCTGCACAAAACTAAGACTACAACTTTCTATCTTATCTCTGCTGGTTTTCTAGCTACAAATATAGAATTTAACTGTTGGTTTTGGGGATATTGTTAATATAGCTTGTAACTGTGGTTATACATTAAGATTCGTGATATTCTGACTGACGGCCTTCCTTGTTTAGCCTTAAATCAGATATCTGAGAGTGTCCACATTTCAGGAACAGCCTACTGGCCAGAGACACTACTTTGAATAGAAATACTTACATTGCAGGGGACCTGAGTCTCCAGATAACGTAAGAAGCAAAGGACTGCTTAATCAGCATGTCGTGTATTCAGTGCAATAAATGCGGTACTTTCATTCCACGACGCATCATTTGGAGCCTACGAGTTTGTCCTATGTGCCTCAAGTCAGTACCATGCATAAAGAACTGACTCTACTAACGGAAGACCTAGCTGCCATGCATAAAGAAGTGACTCTACTGAGAGAGGATCTGGCTGCAATGAAGCACACCTCTTCTAGGATACAAACTGAACAAAGTCCACAACCGCTCCCACAAAGAATCAAACACCCCAGGAACAAATGGATCACAGTGGGTTCTGGTAGATTGCGACCTGTAACGCAGAGACATCCTATACATCAAGAGATATCCCTGCATAATGCCTTCTCTGCCCAATCCAAAGAAACTGAAGGGCCCTTAAATGAGTCAGACAATGCCCAATCCCCTGCTAAAGCATCAAATATGAAGAAAACCTCACCAAACAGAAAACTACTACTACTTGGAGATTCCATCATCAGAGGCACCAACTTGGGAACACAGTTCAAAGGAGAGAAGATAGTCAAGTGCCTCCCAGGCTCTTCAGCCAGCAGGAATATAAACCAAGTTGTTGAAGTACTTAGTGCAGAAAGTGAACACTCCAAACTTGATGTTTTTATCCACCTGGGCACAAATGACCTGGCTAGAAACAGTGCCTCTACAGTCCAAAAGGACTTCCAATCTCTGGGAGAGAGACTCACGCCCATTGTGAACACTGTTGCATTCTCAGAAGTTCTACCTGTTCTTGGTAAGAGGGCAAAAAGGCTGCATCGCATTAACAGCTTTAATACATGGCTCCAGACCTGGTGCAAACAAGAAGGATTCAGATTTATTGGCGACTGGGGAAACAGATGGACCAACAAGAGACTATACTGTGCTGATGGACTACAGCTCTCTGTCGAAGGGAAAAGAATCCTAAGGGAAAATTTAGGCAGTATGTGGATATGCATTTAAACTAGAAAAAGGGGGTGATGGATGTGGAAAGTCAAGCTCTGGACATCACCCCCTGCAAAAGCAGAATAACATCAGAAACAGCCACACTTTTAAACCACACATCAAAAACAAGTGGGAAGAAGTGGGCAGAACAAAATCAATGCAAAATACTCACAAGCCAGTTAAATGCTGGAAAGCAATGAGCACAAATGCTCGAAGCTTAGCCAACAAAGTTCTGGACCTGGAAGCCCTAATGGTGGAAATGGATTTGGACATTGTGGCCATTACAGAAACATGGTTTAATGAATCGCATGATTGGGATATAGCTATAGCTGGCTATAATCTATTCAGAAGAGACAGAGAAAATGGAAAGGGAAGTGGAGTGGCCTTATATGTCAAAAGCAATATTAACCGCTAAAATTAAGATAAACCCTCTATTAATGCAGAAACAGCTCCAATTGTGCACTCTTTCTCGCTCAACCAACCGACCAAAACCTTTATAATTTCAAAAAATCGTTTTCAGTGAACCAATGGTCTCAGTTTAAAATCTCGCAACACAGGGTAACTTGCCCTGAAGCTGCTAGCTCCGATCACATCAACGACCATATACCCGGTTCACAATTCGGTTAGTTAAACTTTTATATTTATAATAGAAATCAGAACTTATCTGGATATTAGAATTTTCTGTTTGAATTGCAAACAATACGTGTGCTGTAGTTTCACAATTAGTGAGTACCATCCCCGACGTCACCTCTAAGGCACCATTTTTTCACGTTTCAATTCTTCTTCAGGGGGTAAACATTTAATGAAACTGGCACTGTCTGCAAAAAAGCATAGCGACATCTGAGATTATAGTAGACCAGATCTTAACATCTACTAGTTAACAGCATACTTCGAACAGGAGGAACTCTCTAAGCAAGATAGGTCTCACCTTTGTTGTAACAACAGATGTATCGAACATGAAGGAGGGAGCGTGTTACAATGAAGCTCGCTAGCTTTCTCAAAAAACGCTGCGCATGCGGGGAACAGTCACTCTGTTTTATAGAAGGCTCAAAAGAATGACGTGGTTATGAGCTCACATACATGCTCGCCACTCAATCATATTGTTTAACCCTCCCGGGATTACTGTATTTAAGCGATATATCCACCTTTGTTCCAACATTAATAACATTTGTGTCTGTGACCTGCCCCTTCCACCAGTCTGTACTGTCTCTATTGCAAATACTCGCAACGCCTCAAAAGAGTATTGATTTTGTAAACAGTGAAGTACTATAGGGGCCTCTTGAACCTTACACCGGATTCTACTATGATGTTCACTGATGCGGACCCGCAAGGGCCGTGTGGTCTGGCCCACATATAGAAGGCCACATGGACATTTTATCCCGTATATCACATGGGCAGAATCACAAGTGGTGGATTGTCTCAACCTATAGTGTCGATCATGGTAATCAAAGTTGTCTACCTCAGCCATAACCATACATACACTACAATGACCACATTTCCTGTGGCCAGGGGCACTCATTTCTGAACATGTTTCACTTTTTCGTAACTTGGCTGGGCTCAGGATCTCTTTTAAATTTTGTTGTCGAGTCCATACGCAACGGATGCGTTTATCTGCTAAACCTGGTAGAGTCCTTAATACATTTTGGTGACGACTGATAATCTGTGTAATCTTTTTACTAAACGGGGAATACTGGGTCACAAAATTGATATGTCCCTCATTCTCTGTCTCTATAGAAGACTTCTCACGGGTTTGTAATAGCAACGCTCTGTTATTATACAGGGCCCATTTGTATGCTACTTTAACTACCCTCTCAGGGTACCCCCGAGAATGAAAATCTTTCATCAGTGTTTTAGCTTGTTGTTTATATTCTTGTGTACTTGAGCAGTTTCTTCTATATCGAATAAATTGCGACAGAGGTAAACTATCGCGTAATTTGCGGGGATGTCTACTGTCATAGTGTAGTAGCGTGTTACGATCCGTGGATTTCTTATATACTTTGGTGTCCCAACCACAGGAGCTTTTCCGCACCTCAACATCTAGAAAAACTATTTTTTGTTGGTGATAAGTACTGGTAAATTGAATGTGTGGATTGACTCCATTTAGCCAGTGCACAAATTTTTGCAGATCCTCAGCCTTGCCATCCCATAAAACAAAAACATCGTCTATAAATTGTTTCCACAAAACCAACTGATGTCGATGAGGTGAAAGGGCCAACCACTGCTGTTCATATTCCTTCATATACAAATTTGCCATTGGTGGAGCACACGTGGCACCCATAGCTATCCCCGATATCTGCTTATAGAGTGTTTCTTCAAATTCGAAATAGTTTTCAAAAATAGTGAGTTCAGCCAGCTGGGAAATGACGGAAATCAGCTCTTCAGAAAAGACCTCACAATTTTGTAAAGAAGTCTTAATTACTTGATATGCTGCCTGTTGAGGAATGCTCGTATATAGGGCCGACACATCCAGTGTCGCCAAAAGTATGTTATCTTTACATGCCCATTCTGAATGTTCCACCAGAATATTTAAGAAGTGGGATGTGTCTTTTATATATGAAGATATCGTGGGCATTAATGGCCTCAAATAAGTGTCAATATACACCGAAAGGGGTTCCAAAACAGACCCTTTTGTGGAGACGATAGGTCTCCCTGGAGGATTTTCCAAGCTCTTATGTATTTTGGGTACCAAGTACAGTCGAGCTAATGTGGGGGAGGGCTCATTAAGGAATTTCCATTCCTTCTTGGTAATTAATTTTCTCTGCAATGCCACCGCAGTAATTTCTTTTATTCGAGCCTGAAGATGTCGTGTTGGATCTTCTCTTAACACCTGGTATGTGTGGACTTGTAATAGCTGCCGGTTAGCTTCTGCTAGATATTGGGATCTGTCCATCACACGACATCTTCAGGCTCGAATAAAAGAAATGGAGAATGGCTGATGTTGTACCCCTACACAAAAGTGGTGACAGGGAAGAAGTGTCAAACTACAGGCCTGTGAGCCTTACCTCAGTGGCGGGAAACGTAATGGAGGCGCTCCTGAAAAAGCGAATAGTGAACTTTTTCAAAACCAACAGGCTGCAAGATCCGAGGCAACATGGTTTTACCAAAGGACGATCTTGCCAAACAAATCTGATTGAGTTCTTTGGGTGACCAAGGATGGGTCCCAAGATGGTAAACTGGATCAGAAATTGGTTGACTGACAGACGACAGAGGGTGATGGTACATGGAGCTCACTCGGATGAAGGGAGGGTGATTAGCGGGGTGCCCCAGGGTTAGGTATGTATTTGTGAGTGATATTGCTGAAGGACTAAATGGAAAAGTCTGTCTTTTTGCAGATGACACAAAAATTTGCAACAGAGGTGGGCCTTGGAGCTGTTCTGGCCTAGGAAGTCAGGGGTGAAGAGCATGCCATAGCATTCATCAGCAGGAACTGTTTCCTCCGGAACAGCATTATACGTTGATCAAGAAGGAAGCCCTGGCTGTCAAGTGGGTGCTTGAGACCTTCCAATACTACCTGCTCAGCCATCCGTTTATGCTGGTAATGGGCCACCAACCCCTCAAGTGGCTGGCTTAACATAAGGAGTCCAATGGCCATATTATGCGTTGGTTTTTGAGTCTCGAACCCTACCAGTTTTGGGTCCGCTATAGTAATGGTTGGACTCACTTGAACGCAGACTTCCTTTCCAGTGTGGGCATCCCGGGTGAGGCAGGTGCTTAACGGGGCTTGACTGAGCTGAGGGGGAGGGTGTATGATGGGATTTATTGAATATTACCAATCCCTCTCCAAAGGGATTATCAACAGTCCTCTTTGTCTGCAGTCCAGAGTTCAGGGCTGGGAGAGCATGGCTCACAGGGAGAGGTTAAGAACCCAGCAGATTGCTGAAGGGTGAGAGGCCCATGGGACCAGATGTCCTTCCAAGGCAAGCTGTGCAGAGGAGTTCTGAGGTAAGAGCTTTAACTGGGGCTGGACAAAGAGCCGGGAGAACCAGCTTGTGGAAGTTTAACAAGCTGGGACAGAATAAAAACTGCTTTTGTTTTCCCTGAACTTCTGTCTGGCCTGTGTTGTATAGAAAACCCCTTCCCACCAGACATCACACTACCATAGTCACAAAATACCCTAGTGGGAAAAGAGGAGAAGAATTGGAGCAAGGTAAGAGCAAAGGATTGCACTAGAGGAGGACAAAAAAGACCTAGAGTGCTGTCTGCAGAAGGTATGTAATGGTTTGCTCTTTCCTAAACATCTGGATACGGAAGCTCATGATCAGCTGGAGGTTGGAGGAGTGGTTAAGAGAGATCAGCAGGACCCTGGGGGTGGGGGACCAGGAGGACAATTGGGAAAGAAGATCAGTGGAAATTTTGGGGAAGGTTGAGAAAGGAACTTGGCTAGAGGGGAGAGATAATCAGCTGGAGGAGGGTCTGAATGGAGAGGACTGAATAGAGGAGAAAAAGCTTGCCTTGAGCTACTAGTGAAAAAGGAGTGAGCAGGATTTACATAGTAACATAGTAAATGACGGCAGATAAAGACCAGCATGGTCCATCCAGTCTGCCCATCAATACGGCAAGACTAGGTGCACCTGACGCTCTGTGCAGGTCACCCCTCCCCATGTCTTTGTTTAGGGGTGGACCCACCACTCCATGTAGGACACCCCTATTTGTTGAGAAGTTAGATGGTTCAGTTTATTTTGTTTTTATCCTGTTGCTGTAAAGGGTTCTGCTGTGCTTGTCCCATGATGTTTTGAATTCCGTCACCGTGTTTGCCCCCACCACTTCCATCGGGAGAGCATTCCAAGCATCCACCAGCCTTTCAGTGAAAAAATATTTCCTGACATTGCCTTTCAATTTTCCACCTTGCAGCTTCATGTTATGCCCTCTAGTTTTGCAGCTTCCCCGTCTTTGGAAGAGGTTTCTTTGTTCATTGTTCCTCTTTAAGTATTTAAAGGTCTGAATCATATCTCCCCTATCCATCCTCTCCTCCAAAGTGTACATATTTAGGTCTTCAAGTCTCTTCTCATAAGGTTTCTTATGCAGGCTCCAAATCATTTTGGTCGCCTTCCTCTGAACACTTTCCAGTCTTTTTACATCTTTTGCAAGATATGGTCTCCAAAACTGAACACAGTATTCCAGGTGAGGCCTCACCAGCGACCTGTACAGTGGCATAAGTACCTCTTCCTTTCTGCTGGTAATCCCTCTTTGTATGCAGCCCAACATCCTCCTGGCTTTTGCCACCGCCTTGTCGCACTGTTTTGCCACCTTGAGATCATCAGAGATAATCACACCAAGGTCTTTTTCCTGAACCATGCACACCAACCTCTCGCCCCCTATCGCGAACATTTCCCTTGGATTTCTGCTACCTAAGTGCATGACACTGCACTTTTTCGCATTAAATCGTAATTGCCAAGCATTAGACCATTCTTCCAGCTTTTGTAGATCTTTCCTCATGTTATCCACTCCCTCGGGGGAGTCCACTCTGTTGCAAATTTTTGTGTCATCTGCAAAAAGACAGACTTTTCCATTCAGTCTTTCAGCAATATACTTACAAATACATTGAACAGTGCCGAGCCCAGAACCAATCCCTGGGGCACCCCGCTAATCACCTTCCCCTCATCTGAGTGAGCTCCAAGTACCACCACCCTCTGTCGTCTGTCAGTCAACCAATTTCTAATCCAGTTTACTATCTTGGTACCCATCCCCAAGCTACTGAGTTTATTGACAAGCCTTCTATGAGGAACAGTATCAAAGGCTTTGCTGAAATCCAGGTAGATGACATCCAGCGCATGCCCCTGATCTAGTTCCTTGGTCACCCAGTCAAAGAACTCAATCAGATTTGTTTGGCAAGACCGTCCTTCAGTAAAACCATGTTACCTCGGATCTTGCAACCTGTTGGTTTTGAGAAAGTTCACTATTTGCTTTCAGAAGTGCCTCCATTACTTTTCCCGCCACCGAGGTAAGGCTCACGGGTCTGTAGTTTGACACTTCTTCCCTGTCACCACTTTTGTGTAGAGGTACGACATCAGCCATTTTCCAGTCCTGAGGAACCTCTCCTGTTTCCAAGGATCTGTTGAATACATCCTTTAACGGCCCTTATAGAACTTCTCTGAGCTCTTTCAGTATCCTGGGATGTATCCCATCCGGTCCCATGGCTTTGCCCACTTTCAGTTTAGCAAGTTGTTCCAACACCTCATCTTCTGTGAATGGTGTGGTATCTACTTCGTTCCCATTTTTATATTTGGGAGTCCCAGCTGGTCCATCTCCAGGATTTTCTTTAGTAAAAACAGAGCAGACGTATTTGTTTAGCAATTTCGCTTTTTCTATGTCACTTTCCACGAGTCCGTTCCCAGCACTTCTGAGTCCTGCAATTCCAACTCTGATCTTCTTCCTTTCCCGAATATACCTGAAGAAAGTTGTCGCCACCCTTAACATCTTTAGCCATCTTTTCCTCTGCCTTTGATTTTGCTATCCTTATTTCTCTTTTTGACTCTTTGAGTTTGATCCTGTATTCATTTCTGTGTTCTCCTGTTTGCAAGCTTTTGAATTTTGCGAAAGCTGTGTTTTTTGCTTTTATTTGAGCAGCAACTACTTTGGAAAACCAAATAGGTTTCCTTCTCCTCTTGTTTTTGTTTACTTTTTAAACATATTTGTCCGTTGCCCCTTTTATTGCCACCTTTAGTTTATCCCATTGCAATTCCACTTTTCCTTTATCTCCTTCCACTCTGTCATCTCCTCCTTTAGGTACTTGGCCATTTTATTGAAGTCAGTATTTTTGAAGTTTAGGACTTTGAGCTTGCTATGTCTGGCCTGTACCCTGGCTTTTATCTCAAAGCACACTGTGTAATGATCGCTGTTGCTCACAGGGGTACTCACGCAGACATCTGGCACACTATCACCGTTGGTGAGCACTAAATCCAGCGTTGAGCTTTCCCTGGTTGGTTCCATGACCATTTGTCTAAGTTATGCAACCTGGAGAGCATCTACAATTTTTTTTGCTTCTTTCCAGATGTGCAGAAGGAGTAATCCAATCCACATCAGGTAGATTATAGTCACCCAAAATGATTACTTCCCCCTTTGTGGCTATCTTGGCAATATCTTTAATCAAATCGTTATCTATCTCTTCAATTTAAGTCGGAGGTCTGTAGACTACAGCAGTATGGATGACAGTGCCATCGCCTCTTTCCAACGCAATCCAGAGCACTTCTTCTTTTTCCCATACTTCCTGCATTTCAGTAGCTTTAATATTGCTTTTGACATACAAGGCCACTCCTCCTCCTTTTCCATTTTCTCTGTCTCTTCTGACTACATTATAGCCAGTTATGGCTACATCCCAATCATGCAATTCATTGAACCATGTTTCTGTAATGGTCACAAAAAATCCATTTCCACCATTAGGGCTTCCAGGTCCATAACTTTGTTGGCTAAGCTTTGAGCATTTGTGCTCATTGCTTTCCAGCATTTACCTGGCTTGTGTGTATTTTGCATTGATTTTGTTTTAAAAAAGAAGAAAATCAGTAAGAAAAGTAGAGGTTAAGAGAGACAATCAGCTTGAAGAGGGACTGGCTAAGAAGATAGTAGGAAACATAACAAGGCGAGAAAGTAAACAGTCCTTTATTAACTGAGACCCCTACATGGCCGCGTTTTGGCAAAGCCTTCCTCAGGGGCTAACCTTAAAGAGAACAAGCAGTACATAATTCAATAAACTCCATGTGCATTCAAAGGAACAATTATATTCTAGAAAACATTTAAAAGCAACATAAAAAATTGTACATTTCAATCAACATGTCAAAGAAATTAAAAACAATACAACATACATAAATTAGCATGAAAAGTAGACATGATCAACACAGACAGAATCAAACAAAGAACCAAAAATCAATGGAAGAAATTTCATGTAATGAGAAATATTTAAGATAGTATATAAACTGATAAAAAGGACCGGAGGGACTGGAGTTTCTAGTCCTATAGGCACTCCTTGTGGCCTTGTGCAAGCCACTTAACCCTCCATGGCCTCAGGTACACATAGATTGTGAGCCTTTTGGGGACAAGGGAATATATCCAGCACCTGTTTGTATTAATTACATAATGTAAACCGCTTTGATTGAAGGATAAGGCAGTATAGAAAACTGGATAAATAAATAAATACAAGGACAAATCAAACTGGGGTCTATAAAAACATGTTAAATCATCATGATAAATTAATAAATCATCATAATCATCCATTATACTCTATCATGACAAGAAGAAGAAACCTGGCAAATTGACAAAGCAAATAGGTATATAACATACATCAGACACCTTCTAAAAACCACTACCATAGGTGTTCACACAAGA
This sequence comes from Ichthyophis bannanicus, assembly GCA_033557465.1. Taxonomy (NCBI): domain Eukaryota; kingdom Metazoa; phylum Chordata; class Amphibia; order Gymnophiona; family Ichthyophiidae; genus Ichthyophis; species Ichthyophis bannanicus. The sequence goes on along the minus strand of CM066031.1, from coordinate 289,669,912 downwards.
AGGAGGGAGGGGGTAAAAGAACCACAGAGCTTATAGTGTCATTAATAAGGGTTGAATTTAGCACATAATGCTGAATGATTAATCTACTGACTGCCACTCTGTGCTGTCATATTCCATAAAAATATAAAAATACAAAATAAATATAAAATAGAGCAATATATCACATAAAATGTATATATGGAATGGAGAATGACCAATCCCAATAAAACATATTAAAATCAGTTGAAGTATATGTTGTAAAAAATGGACAAAAACTAGACAAAAATGATAATAAGAAACCACCAAAATGTTTAAAAGAACTAACATTGAACGTCAGCACATGCCAGTAATTAATATAAAAGAAAACCAAAAATAATTGTACTCCCACAGTTAACAAGGTGGCCAGCCCTAATTGTTGAAACAGACATCAATACTTTCAAGTAACTGATATCAAAAAGAGAGGGGGAGACTCTACACATGAAAACCCCCACATTGAATAAGGAAGGAAACCAGCACTGTGAAAAAAAAACAATGAACCAGATCATATAATAGAATATATTGCTCAAGCATACCCAACCTATATTGTCTAAGAACTTGAGGTTCACCCCTTCGAGCCCTCCCATTCCCCCTGTCTTGCACTCCTTCCCCAGCTTATTTCCCTCTCTTATCTTTCATTCACTTCTTAGACTGTCATGTCCATCTTATGTATTCAACTCCTCCACTGCTCTAAACTTCATTCTTCTACATTTCATCTCCTGACCAACACCTTCTTCTGTCTCCATCTCCCCTTTTCTTTCACAACCTTTTCATCACTTTCACCATTTCTATCTTCTCTCGCCCCTCCCAAGCCATCCAAGTCCTTCACACATTTCTAAGCCCTTCTCTGCCCTCCTCCCCTTCCAAATTCTGAGTCCCTACTCAAATCTCCCAGTCACAGTTCTTCCCACAACCCATTTCCTGAATCCCTGCTCTCCTCTTCCTTCAGAGCTTCAAATTAGCTCCTTCTGTCTCCAAGTGGCTCTCTCTCTCTCCCTTGCCTTCCACTCACCTCCTTTACATAGGTTTCATCCCTACCTCTGCTGCCTGACTTGGTTGAGCCCTGGTGATTTACTCTCCCTCACAATTCACTGTTCTAAGTGCATGGGAGAGAGGTGCTGGCTGCAGGAGACATTTAGAAACATGTGCTAATCTCCTGAGGGCAAGGCCAAGTGGGAGGAAGGAGAGTGCAACAGCAGCAACTGTAGCACTTATTTATTTATTTATTTACAGACTCTTATATACCGCGCTATTCGGCATCAGTGCGGTTTACATGGAACACAAACTTACAGCCGGGCGGCAAGCCGCTCGGTGTTTACAGAGAACGGGTACTAAAAAAACTTGGATAACAAGGGGCAACTATTTACACACTATTTACACAGGCCATATTCGAAAGTTCTGGGTTTGGAGCCATTCGGATACTGCATTGAAGCAATCAGTCAGTGGGGAGAGGTCCGGTTGCTCTGTTGCGAAAGGCATGTAAAGTAGAACGTCGTCTGCGTATATTAGACATTCGACGCTGAATGATATGATGAGGTTACCTGTAACAGGTGATCTCTGGGAACAGCAGGAATAAGTCTTCACATATGGGTACGTCGGTACCGACGGAGCCTGCGCGGGAACGCTCCCCAGCGTCCCACAAAAGGAAAGCTTTTGGGAGCATCCCACAGCGCCTGCGCGCTGCCTTCCCGCCTTTCCTAACCGCCTCTCTCCAGTTCGAGTTTTAAAGCTGAGACAAAGAGAGAGAGAGGAAAGGAAAGATAGATAGAGAGAGAAACAACTCCTAGGGGAGGTGGGTGGGTTGTGAAGACTTATTCCTGCTGTTCCCAGAGATCACCTGTTACAGGTAAGTTACTGTGCTATCTCCAGGAACAAGCAGGAATGAGTCTTCACATATGGGGACTCCCCAGCTAGAGATGCCCGGGAGATCCCCAAGGTTGTGAGACCCTGAGAAGGGCTCTACCTCCTCCCATGGATCTCAAGCATCCAACCAGGGATGGAGGGTAGGAGTTGATTAAGCATGGAACAGGTGTTTGAGAACAGCCTGACCAAACAAGGCATCCCGGCGGGAGTCCTTGTCCAAGCAGTAATGGGCTGTGAAGGTATGAACCGAGGCCCAGGTGGCCGCTCGACAGATCTGGTTGATGGACACAGAATTTAGAAGAGCCATAGAGGTTGCCATGGCCCTCACATTGTGAGCTGTGACATGGCCCTCCAGAGAAAGGTTCTTACTCTGGTAGGCGAAAGAAATACACTGAGCAATCCAATTTGACAGTGTCCTCTTAGAGACTGGAAGTCCCAAATGAGAGGGATCAAAGGCAACAAAGAGTTGAGAAGACTTTCTATGTTGCTGTGTCCTTTGTAAGTAAAAGGCAAGAGCCCTCTTACAATCCAGGGTATGAAGATTCCTCTCTGCACTTGATGCATGAGGACCTGGAAAAAAGACAGGTAAATATACCTCTTGGTTAAGATGAAAGGGCGAGACCACTTTAGGCATAAAGTGTGGATTGGTCCTAAGGACTACCTTATCATGATGGAACCTTGTATAAGGTGGATTAGCCACTAAGGCTTGCAGTTCACTGATGCAGCGAGCTGAGGTGACTGCAATAAGAAAGATAACCTTCCAGGAAAGAAATTTCAAGGAGGTAGTGGCTAAGGGTTCAAAGGGTGGCTTCATGAGCTGACCAAGAGCCAGATTCAAGTCCCATGCCACTGGAGGTGGTCTAATGGGAGGGTTAGTTAAAAGAAGGCCTCTCATGAATCTTGCAATAAGAGGATGAGAGGAAACAGGTTGTCCATTGAGAGGCTTGAGAGATGCTGTAATAGCACTCAAATGGACCCTTACTGAATTCGTCTTGAGGCCTGCATGGGAAAGATGCAGGAGATACTCTAGTAAGGAATTCAAAGGTATTGCTAGAGGGTTAATACCTCCTTTTCCATTTAAAAGCATAGGAATGTCTGGTAGAAGGCTTTCTGGAAGCATGAAAGATATCCCTTACTTGCTGAGAAAGATGCCAATCTTGAAGGTCTAAGCCTTCAGCAACCAAGCCCTGAGATGGAGAGATTGGGGGTTTGGGTGCCACAACGTTCCCCCCTCCTGAGACAGGAGATCTGGAGCAGACCCTAAGTCCAGGGAGGGAGCTTGGGAAAGATGCAGAAGTAGAGGGTACCACACTTGGCGTGGCCAACGTGGAGCTATGAGGATCATAGTCCCTCAATCTCTCTGAAGCTTGAACAGGGTCTTGGGAATTAGGGGAATGGGTGGAAAAGGCGTACAGGAAGTCTTGACCCCAATGAAGGAGGAAGGCATCCCTGGCCTGAACTCCCTGACACGGAATTCTGGAACAGAATCGGGGAAGTTTGGCATTCCACGGACTTGCGAAGAGGTCTATGTCCGGGGTTCCCCAAATTCGAAAGATTCGGACTATCTGGTCCATATGAAGGGACCATTCGTGTGGAAGCAGAACTCGACTGAGTCTGTCTGCCCAAGAGTTTTGAACTCCTGGAAGGTATACTGCCAGAAGATGAATTTGATGCTCTCTGGCGAAGGCCCACAATCTCAGAGCTTCGTTGCAAAGCGACAGAGAGCCAGTTCCTCCCTGCTTGTTCACATAGAACATGGCTACTTGGTTGTCCGTGTGAATGAGGACTGTCTTATAGCTGAGCAGGGTATGGAAGACTCTGAGAGCCAAGAAGATTGCTCTGAGCTCTAAGAAGTTGATATGTAGGGAGGTCTCCTGTGGGGACCAAATGCCCTGGGTGGAGAGGTCTTGAAGATGAGCTCCCCAACCCTTTGGAGAGGCATCTGTTGTAAGGATTGCTTGGGGTAACAACTGTTGGAAGGGGGACCCCAGCAACAGATTTTGAGTGGACTTCCACCACTGGAGAGACCAAAAGAGGCGCCTGGAGGTTGCTATTTTGTCTGACAGACTTCCAGATGCCTGGGTCCACTGGGTGGACAAAGTCCATTGAGCTGCCCTCATGTGAAGGCGAGCATAAGGGACCACATGCACAATGGATGCCATGTGGCCTAGCATGAGCCAGTCGTCCAGATATGGGAATACGAATATTCCTAGAGTGCGTAGAAATGCAGCTATTACTGCCATGCATTTTGTGAACACTCTTGGAGCAGAGGCCAGACCAAAGGGAAGCACCCTGTATTGGTAGTGCTTTCCCTGATAAAGGAACTGAAGGAACCTTCTGTGTGCTGGATGGATGAGTGTATGGGTATACGCATCCTTGAGATCTAGAGAACAAAGCCAATCCTGACTCTGAAGGAATGGAAGGAGAGTACCTAGAGAAATCATCTTGAATTTCTCCTTGCATAGGAATTTGTTCAATTCTCTGAGATCTAATATGGGTCTGTAACCCCCTGTTTTCTTTGGAATCAGAAAGTAGGGGGAGTAGAACCCTGAGCCCTGTTGAAGAAGAGGCACTTCTTCTATTGCCCCTTGGGCAAGAAGGGTAGAAATCTCTTGACCCAGAAGGTCGAGGAGAGATGTTGGAGAATTGAACTATCTCACCATGGTGTGAGAAGGAAGGTTTAAGAAATGAAGTTTGTACCCTTCCCTTATGATGGAAAGGGTCCACTGCTCTGCTGTAATTTGCTCCCATCTAGGAGCAAAGTGAGCTAACCTTCCTGGAATGGTGAGAGGCTCTGGTTCTTTTAGAGCCAGAAAGGCTTAGTTCTCTAGCTGCAAGTCAAAGGCCCTGAGGAGGCTGAGGCTGTTGGTCTACAGTAGGCCTTGCAGCCTTAGACTTGGCCTGTTTAGATTGTTGACGCTTTGCAGCAAAACGACCTGCAGAAGATGTCTGCTGACCATAAACAGGATAATATCTTCCCTTCTTGGGAAAATATGTCTTTTTGAACAAACTCTTCTGGACAGGATTAGAGGTAGACTTTGAAAGCCTATCCAAAGCAGAGTTTTCTGCATCCATCTGGGTGGCCTTTGCTTGCCAATCTTTGCCAAACAGGTTTTCACCTGTACAAGGAAGATTTCCTAATCCATCTTGGACCCAGGGTTCCAAATCAGAAGCTTGTAACCAAGCAATTCTGCGTGCACCTATGGCAATGGCCGAGGCTCTGCTGGCCCCCTCAAAAGAGTCAAAGGCTGCATGGTTAGAGAATTTGGAAACATCCTGGGCATGCTTAAGCCAGGTAAGAAAGTCCTCCCTTTTATCTTCTGGAAGAAAAGGGAGGAAAGTTTGCAGATGATCTGTAACTTCCTTCAGAAACATCCCCATATAGAGACTATAGGAGTTGATTCTGGCAACAAGCATACTGGCCTGGAAGATTTTCCTGCCAAAAGCATCTAAGGTTCTACATTCTCTTCCTGGAGGAGCAGATGAGTGCCTCTTTGCACTCTTTAACTTTTTCATAGCAGACTCCACCACAGTAGAATGGTGAGGAAGCTGAGTTTTATGAAATCCAGGACAAGGAGGGACACGATACATGGTGTCCAACCTACGAGAAAGAGAAGAGATGGTGAGAGGAGTCTCCCATATGACTATCATGTGGTCATAAAGGATCTCATGAATTGGCAAAGTGGCTGCTTCTTTAGGAGCCTTGGGATATTGTAAAATATCCAATTTTTTGGCTCTAGGCTCTGTCTCAGGGGCTACTGAGATAGAAAGCCCCTTGGCCACTTCCCTTATGAAGTTTTGAAAAGACAAGTCTTCTGGAGGGGACATTCTTCTTTTTGGAGAAGAAGGCTCCTGAGGAAGGAGTACCGATGCTTCGACAGAGGCCTCCGATGCATCAGAGTCTTCGGAGGAATCAAAGTATCGCCTGTCTGGATGCTCCTGTAAAGCCCGATACGCATACCTTGTGGTATCGACATCGGTAGTCATCGGTACCGACAGGCATCATCGGACAGGGTACCGCTGCAGTCGACACCGAAGCCGATGTCGATGCAACCGGTACCAGCACCGGAGCCGGTACCGACAACGAAGCTTGTTGCGGTACCAGCGGCGTCGCAGCTTGTATGAATGCCGTAATGGCACGCTGCATGGTTAGAACATTCTGATCCATCGACGCCATGAATGTCTGGAGGTCGGTACCGGCAGATTCCACCGGTACCCCAGAACATTGCAACAGGTGATTGGTCGAGGCCGTGCCATCGATGTCAACCTGTGACCCCATAGGAGGAGCTTTGGAAGCCGGAGCTTCCCGCCGGGGTACTTTTGCCGGTGCAGGATCCTCGAGGGCAAGCCCGGAGGCATCGCGATGCTTAGAGGGAGATCTACCCTTCGAGGACCGGCTGGACTTATGTTTGGTTACCTGAGATCCATAGGAGGAAGAAGAAGCCCTGGACGACGTTGATGCCACCAAAGCTGCATCAGAGGGAAACAGTGTACTGAGCTTGGCTGCTCGGTTCTGTAAACCTCTTTTAGACATCATGGAGCAGGACGCACAATCCGTGATGGAATGGTCAGGACCCAAACACTTAAGACACCAGTCATGGGTGTCGGTAACAGAGATGGTACCGCTGCACTTAGTGCATTTTTTAAACCCGGAGGCGGGCTTTTCCATGAGGAATTTTTCTGTTAGGCCCAAGGCCCAAAGAAGAAAAAATACACTGAAGTGGAACAGAGTATTCTTTTTTTTTTAAAGAAAAGAAAGAAAAGACCAGCGGTACCGGTCCGACGTCGAAGAAGGCAGACGCGCGACTAAAGAAATAAAATAAAATAAAGAACTTATTCAGCGGTGACAGGAACACGACCTGCTGGCTCCGCGGAAAAGAAGAACTGGAGAGAGGCGGTTAGGAAAGGCGGGAAGGCAGCGCGCAGGCGCTGTGGGATGCTCCCAAAAGCTTTCCTTTTTTGGGACGCTGGGGAGCGTTCCCGCGCAGGCTCCGTCGGTACCGACGTACCCATATGTGAAGACTCATTCCTGCTTGTTCCTGAAGATTTTCAGTTACACTCATGCTTGTGATTTTATAGGATGGTTCTGGGGGGCTACGAGAGTAATTATGATAGCTGAGTTATATTATCAAAATTTTGAGGAGGCCTAAGAGCCAAAGCCCTAAATCTTTTAAGTGACTAGCAATGTCTCAGTCTCAGTCTATTCCTATTCTTATTGACCAGTCAGTAGCTGCTGTCACTTGATTACTGCACTGAAAAATGAGAGGGAGGAATTTCCAACGGTTTTCCAATAGTAGAAGAAGCGAGGAATCAGGAAAGGAAAGGAAAGGAGGAGAAGGGAAAGAGACATGAAAAAGGAGTGGAAAAGGGCTGGCTTAGAAGAATCTAGAAAGAAAAAGAAGGGAGAGAGAACAGACATTAGGAAGGGAAAATGAAACAGGAAGAGATGGGAAAATGAAACAGGAAGAGAAAGAAGTTTGAAGGAGAGGTGGGGGAGATGGAAGACTGAGGGAGTGATGGGAAGAGAGGAAATGGAGGCATTAGAGAGAAAATGGAGAGTGGAATGGGAATGAGAAAGGGTGATGGGGAAGGAAGAAAACACTCCCAGAGAGGAATGGAGCTTGGTAATTAAAAATCTAGTCTTGGAAACCTATCATGACTATCGAAAACTAATTTAATTATCAAGGCTTTCTCCATCTGAGTTGCTCTTTGCAAAGTATGTGCATTAGAAGTGGGCATCACTCGACACATTCTCACATCCATCTTTTATCTCCATATGATGCAATGCTGAAAGTTTTCAGCCAGGCACCTAAAATAACTAAACTGATGACAGTTCATACGGCTGTCATATGGTGATTGCTTTCAGGCTCATACTGGTTCTAAGCTGGTTAATAAAACCGAAGAGGCCAAGTGGGTCATTTCAGAAGCTCTATTAATGATTTGCACATCTGAAAATGCCATCCACACATGCAAATTACATCCACACCCGAAGAGCTATCCTAAAAAGATCCAAAATTTGCACGTCTGGCATGATCACATCCATGTCCCATGGGCATGTCTGGGGTGAACACACAAAGATCCATGTATATCCGATTTTACAAGAGCACCACACGTTTAAACCCACCAACAGGCACATCCATATTTAGAACTGCTTCTCGGCATGAACAGTCTTTTCAGAAGTGCTCATTTTGGAAGCTCTCAACACTAGAGATGACAGAGACATTCCCCCTTATTTTCTCCCCCTCATAGAATAGTAACAGGTGAATATTTAGGCCTCTTTGTATATTACCACAGTGCTGCATGTCTCCATTTACAAAATGGAAGGCCCAAGCATGTATTTGGCAGCATGACCATGTGCAAATTTTGAAATGCTGGTGCAGAAATGTTAATGTTGCCGGTTCCACCAACATTCATATTTGCACATGTGCATGTTTCTAAAATTACCCATTTCCCTGCTCGTGTCTGGGCCTTTATTCTGCACGTCCTCGTTTCCTTGAATGTCAATGGAGACATTTATCTATAAGGGCGGAGATAGGCTGATTTTAGAACACATTTACATGTGTCCTCCTCTGATAGAATTTTGAACATTTTGACTTGTAAGTCCAAAGGGGTACCTAAATGGTCTTTCTAAAACCTGCCTTCACAGCAAAAGTCTAATGTCAGATGAGTACAGTCAAACTCCAAAATACATATGTCAAAGTCTAATATCACACACTACTTACATAGCATTAGTATGGAATGCCTCCTTTGTTTTTATGCCAATGAAACTCCTTCCATAAACACAGAATAGGCAAAACCCAGGCCAACATAGTGGTAGGGAGTAATTTTATAAGGAACCACTTAAGTGCATAAATGACCTCATATAAAATACCTACTAGCGTTGAGAGTTCTCACATAATTTTCATGACATGTACTTTCACTGTGGGCGTGCGTAGGGGTGGGATCCACACTTATGTATGTAGATTATAAAATTCCAGAATTGATGTGTATACTTGCAGAAAGTACACGCTAGCATTTACACCGGCCTTCCAGTTGGTGCATGTGCAACTGCCCAAAGGGTAGCGCATTCTTTCTTGCCTTCAATATTTTATAAAGTCAGGTGCATACTTGACTTTTTAAAACAGGTGTAACATAAGCAAGTGAAAATGCACGTTAACTACTTGCAACTTAAGCAAATTACCCTCATATTGTGCATTGCTATGTGGAAGATCTGGGTTTGATTCCAGCTCAGGGCTGGAGATGCTGGGAAGGCAGCACTCCCAGTCCTTGAGAGGAGAGTCTCCATCATTGCACAGTGGTGATATTCGCTGTTCAGACCTAGGAGTCATGCTTGTAGGACTCCAGAGAAGGATATTTGCTAAAATGGCTGGAGGCGATATAAAAACAGAGGAAACCCTAGGGAAGTTCATCGCACTGTCACCCAAGAACCTGGCTGCAAACGCAGTGCTGATCCTGGTGACCCAGCAGCTCCTGGGTTTTCTTTGCAAGGTGTGACTGGAAGTAGATTGCCAGGCCTTTCTTCTGAGGTAATAGAAGATAAAGTGACAGTGAGAATCCTGGTCACCAGGCCACTGCTCTAACCACTAGGCTACTCCTCTGGAAATCCCAAAGAGCAGGAGGAAATGGCTACACACCCCAAAAAAGAATTGGAGAAGCCCCTTTTGAAAACGAGATGCAGGTGTATCAAACCTCTGTTCCACTCCAGCTTTGCTCATGAAAATATTGCTTTGTCTGCAACAGTAAAAATGATGGCAGCAAAACTATTAGATCTGTCCCAGGGTGCTGAATCTTAGAGGTCTGTATACTAAACTGCGTTAGCTGCTACTGCAGGGCTAATGTGGAAATATCACCTGGTGGTAGCAGCTAACGTAGTTGAATGCAGATATCACAGGCACCTTTCTGCGATAGCTGCATTTTGCGTGGTGGACTCAGGGGGAAAGTGTGATTGGGGTGGGGATTAGGCATGCTGATGTTCAGCAGCCACCACGTGAACAGTTATTACTTGATGGCTGTCTAAACTGGCCTGATCGCATCTGCAGATAACGCCACCTCAAGAGGTAGCATTACCTCAGCTGATGCTGGCAGGGCCGCATTATGGCCACTGATAGTCAGCAGCAGCTGCCATGTCAGGAGCCAATAACTCCCCGAGGCCCAGATCAGGGTTCTTGCAACCTGTCACCATTGTTGGTGCTGTGGATGTACCAATCCGTGGCACCGACAAAACCTACAATCCCAGCTAGCCAATTGGCAAAAAGGGACTGCTACACTCCTTAAAACCCCTGCCACTGTTACTTCAAAATTCTGATGGTCCATTGATAACTGGGGCAACAATAGTCCTCCCTGCTCCTGCCCTGTCCTTGGTGCTCTCTATAATGGTGCCGATTTAGTGATGCTGCCCCCTAGCATCCTTATGTTAGGGGGCAGCACCATGAGACCAGTACCATTTTTCTTAGTGCTATGAAGGGGGGAGGAGCTGAAAGAATCACTCCTGCCCCCTTCACCGGCACTAACAAAAATGGCGCTGGTTTTGAGGTGCTCCTCCCTAGTGTGCGGACACTAGGGGGCAGCATCGAGAGATTGATATATTTTTTGGGAATGCCAAAGGCGGCAGCAAGATTAGTATGCGTTTGTGCCCTGCAGGTAAAAAAATGTTTTGATGGCACTTTAAATTTGTCTTTGCATCAGGATTTATAATTTGACTTTGATTGCTGCTGCTCTTTAGGGCCCCTTCAGAAGTTGCTGCCCTAAGCAACCATCTAGTCTTGCCTAAGAACATAAGAACATAAGAAATGCCATACTGGGTCAGACCAAGGTCCATCAAGCCCAGTATTCTGTTTCCAACAGTGGCCAATCTAGGTCATATGTACCTAGCAGTTTCCCCAAGAGACACAAGTTCCACAATGCTTGTACTGGGTCAAGCATTGATATCTTCGGTCACTTCTTAATAATGGTTTATGGACCTTTCCTCCAGGATCTTGTCCAAACCTTTTTTAAACCCAGCTACACTAACAGTCTTTACTACATCTAATGTAGTAATGATACATCTAATGCCTAATGATAGGGCCAGTCTTACAGATTTTGCACAGTACAAAGAGAGGGGAATTCACACATCTAGAGTGGAATGTGGAAAATTCCTATAGTACTGTACAAGAGGCTCTCCCAAGTGTAGAACCTCTTGTAAAATAAGAGCAAGACTGCATGTTTGTGTCTCTCCATGTCCAGGGGAAACAGAGATTAAAAAAAGCTGCACATGGGGAGAGAAGCCATGCAAATGTATGTATGGGAGCAGCTTTTTAAAATCACTGTTCCTGATCTGCACAGATACCCAATCCAGCAACACCAGTCCCCTCAATTACCCTAACCTTAATCCCTGCAGAAGACATCACATTCCCCCACCCCCCAAAGCATTTAATCCTCCCCCACATCCACCCCAGCATGAAGACCCCCCATCCGACCTCTGGCAAGAACAATGCCCCTGCTGCCCACCGGGCACACACCCCTATCCCAGTCCCCATCCCTTGCCTTGTCAGGGTTTCCTGGTATTTAGTGGGAGCCAGAGTAATCCCCAGTCACTCCTATTCTTATGGCTGTGGGTTCCAAAATATCACTTAAGAACCCTAGCAGTAACCTTGTGGTACTGACCCCCCTAGTGGTAGTACTGAAGAGGGCTTTAAACTAGACTCGTTGGGGATGGGTGAAGAAAGCCCCCAGGTAAGTGATACATTAAATACCTTTATGGAAATGGATAACAGCAGTAACATATGGAAAGCAGTGTGTATAAATGCCCGTAGCATGGGAAATAAGATCCCCGATGTTGAAGCTTTGGTGGGAGTGGCCAACTTGGATTTAGTGGCAGTTACAGAAACATGGTTCACAGAAAGCCATGACTGGGATGTAACTATACCTGGCTATACTTTATTCAGAAAGGACAGGGGTGGAAGAAGGGGAGGAGGAGTGCCACTATATGTAAAAAATACTATTAAAGCTTTGGAATTACAGAGCTTAAAAGGGAAAGAGGAGGCACTGTGGGTTAAACTAGAAAGAGGGAAAGAGAAATCTATCTGCACTGGCGTGATAATACAAACCTCCCTCACAAGAGGAAGAGGTGAACAGAGAGTTAATTGAAGACATACGCAGCATTGCTAGGAAACGGGAAGTGCTACTGATAGGAGATTTCAATATGCCAGATGTTGATTGGCACAGTATTGGCTGCAGTATCATCTAGAAGTAAAGAGATCCTGGATTCTCTACAGGCAGAACTATTCAAACAATTGGTAACAGACCCCACACGTGAAGGGGCCATACTGGACTTGGTGCTTACCAATGGTGAAAGTGTTTCTGATGTTATAGTGGGAGATCATTTTGCATCCAGCGATCACCAGATGGTGTGGTTCAGTATTAGGACTAGGGCTGTTAGAATCCATTCAAAAGTGAGGGTCTTAGACTTTAGGAAGACTAACTTTGCCATGATGGGCCAATACCTCAGGGAGTCGCTAGCGGGATGGGAACAGCTGGGGGATGTAGAAAAGCAGTGGGCAAAACTGAAAGGGGATATTTTAAGGGCAACCAACCTTTTTGTTAAAATGGTACACAAGAATATGTAAATAACCTGAAACACATATAAATATGTATATAAATCTGCCTCGGCAGCTTGCAAGTTGTAAATAGCTATATAACCTCACAAATGTCAAACTGTATAATTCCAATTCTGCGTTATGTAAGTGTACAAAATGTTTGCTGTGTAAAGTTCCATGTAAACCGCTACTGATCGCTGGTGAAGCGGTATATAAATGTAACCAAATAAATAAAATAAAATAAATAAATGTAAAAGGAAAAGGAGACCATTATGGCTTTCGAAAAAAGTAGCTGAAAAAGTAAAGAAAAAGAGGGAAGCCTTCATGAAATACAAGAAATGACAAAGAGAGGAAGACAGGCATCTATATTTGGAAAAACTTAGAGAAGCTAGCAAAGTAGTCAGCTAAGCAAAGATTCAAAAAGAGGAGGAAATAGCCAATGCAATAAAATGGGGGGGATAAGACATTTTTCAGATATGTTAGTGAGAAGAGGAAGGGCAAAAGTGGTATTGTCAGACTCAAGGATGAAGGGGAGGAATATGTAGAAGCTGATGAGGATAAAGCGGAACTGCTTAACAAATATTTCTGTTCTGTGTTCACAGATGAAGAACCAGGAGCAGGACCTCAGAAAACACCCACAAACAGGAAAAGAAGCGAGGGACATCTTGAACAATTTTCAGAAGACTGTGTTCATGAGAAACTAGCTGAACTTAAAGTAGACAAAGCAATGGGACCGGATGGGATACACCCTAGAATACTGAGGGAACTTGGGGACGTTCTAGCAGCTCCACTGACTGACCTTTTAAATGCCTCGTTGGAGTCGGGAGTGGTGCCAAAGGACTGGAGAGAGGCTTATGTGGTGCCTTTACACAAAAGCGGAAGTAAGGATGTGATAGAAAACTACAGGCCGGATAGTTTAACTTCGGTGGTGAGTAAATTATTGGAAACGCTGCTGAAAGAGAAAATAGTGAGGTTTCTGGAGTCCAGCGGATTACAGGATCCGAGGCAGCATGGATTAAAAAGAGGCAGGTCTTGTCAGACAAACCTGATTGATTTCTTTGACTGGGTGACCAGGGAGTTGGACTGAGGGAGAGCCCTAGATGTGGTGTATTTAGATTTCAGTAAAGCCTTTGACACTGTTCCTCACAGGCGACTTATAAAGAAACTGAGCACCTTAGAGATGGACCCTAAAGTTAGTGCTTGGGTTAGAAATTGGTTGGGTGGGAGGGGACAAAGAGTACAGGTAAATGGAGCTCACTATGAGGAGAAGGATGTTACCAGTGGTGTGCCCCAGGTATCTGTCCTTGGTCTGATTCTTTTTAACATCTTTGTTAGTGATATAGCAGAAGGGCTGTCCGGTAAGGTTTGCCTTTTTGCGGATGATACCAAAATCTGCAATACAGTAGACACCCAGGAAGGTGTAGATAACATGAGGAGGGATCTAGCTAAGCTTGAAGAATGGTCTAGAATTTGGCAGCTGAGATTTAATGTTAAAAATGTAAGGTCATGCATTTGGGCTGCAGCAATCCAAGGGAGCAATATAGTATAGGGGGTGACGTACTTTTGTCCACTAAAGAAGAGCGGGACCTAGGCGTGGTTGTGTCTGATGATCTTAAAGTAGCTAAACAGGTAGAAAAGGCAATGGCAAAAGCTAGAAGAATGCTTGGGTGCATACGGAGAGGAATGGCTAGCAGAAAAAAAGGAGGTGATAGTGCCTCTATATAAATCTTTGGTGCGACCTCATTTGGAGTATAGTGTGCAATTCTGGAGACCGCAGCTTCAAAAGGATGTGAACAGGATGGAGTCGGTGCAGAGGGTGGCTACTAAAATGGTTAGTGATCTTCATTATAAAGCATATGAGGACAGACTTAGGGATCTTAATATGTGCACCTTAGAGGAAAGGTGGGATAGAGGTGATATGATTAAGATGTTTAAATACCTCCGTGGCATAAATGTTCAGGGAGAGAGCCTCTTTCAATTGAAAGCAAGTTCTGCTACGAGAGGACATGGGATGAGGGTGAAGGGGGATAGATTCAGAAGTGATATGCGGAAATATTTCTTTACGGAAAGAGTGGTGGATCCATGGAATAGTCTCCCAGTAGAGGTGGTAGAGATGAGGACAGTAACTGAATTAAAAAAAACATGGGACAAACACAGAGGATCTCTAAAGGAAAAAAGGGGAATGTTGTAGTTGCTGATATTGGCCATGTGGTCTTTTTCTGTCGTCATATTTCTATGTTTCTATAATTACCACTAGGGGTCACCGGTGCCATTTTGGAACCATAGGACATTAGAGCAGGAGTGATTGGGGATCACTCGTGCACCCACTCGATACCAGGGACCCTCAGTAAAGCTGGAGAAGAAAATCAGGGGGCGGGGGATCTGCTGAGGGAGAAGGCTTGAGGAGGGGTCACTGTCTGGGAGGTTTTGGATTAGGATTTGATGTCTTCTCCGGGAACTGGGCATGGGGGGAGCAGACTGCAGCACCGACAGCTACCCCTTCTAACATGTTCTTATTTGTGCACGGAGCAGCTGTAAATGCCAACATCTATACTTTTTCCTAGAGACGTAGATTCCCATTGTAAAACAGGGAATCTAAGTCTATATTGTAGGCCTGCCCAAACCAGTCCTCCTCCTCTGCTCTCTCTACACCTCCTGGAAATCTAAATGTAGTAAGCATCCCCACCTTTAAATAGTTTCTGTTCTAAAATGGCATTTACAAGTATGTAGCAGTCTACATGTGTAAATGCTTCTAAAATAATCTCCAAAATATGCACATATTTTATAAATAATGTACATAAACTGTGACTCTACTTGCATTCCATTCCTGAACATACCTGCAGGTGCGTCATGTAAAAGTATGTGCCGCCTTTGCCCTGTAATGTATAATTTTATAAAGCCTTTATACGTATGTCATGTAAAAACTTCTTTAAGCTGTCTATTTTTAGTCACGAGCATCATGCCTAAAGGCTGGTATTTCATCATTTACATGCAGAAGTGATCACTTATACATGCAAATAACTTTTTTTTTTATTAAATACCAACTAGCGTAAAAATACATGTGCACTTTCACTGAGGGAATGCACATGGGCAGAGTCTAGCCAGAGCATGCAAATTTGCTAAAGGTAGATGCGGGCATCTCCACGCAGCTGTAGGGCTGGCCTAGATGTCTGCGTCTCAACTTAAAGCATGCCCTCTGCCACATATGCTACTATTTCATAAAATCAAATAAGCCATATTTGACTTTATAAAACAGGCATAAAGTGTGTGCATGAAAAAGCACACTAACTAGATGCAATTTATAAAATTACTATCTTAAAAGTCTGAAAGTCAATGGAGTCTAATTGAAGATAGGGACCAGGTAAACTGACTTCTATCTTTAAGACTTTAACAACCTGATTTTGTAACAGGACACTTATGTGAGATGTCCAAAAGACTAACATATAAAGGCAACATATGTGCCGTTAATAAAATAGGCCTCTTGATCCAGCCTCCGTAGGGTGCAAATGCCAACGCAAATATTTGCACCTCCTCAAAAGTTAATATGTACACCTGCATATTTTATAGAATACATACATACTGTAAGTACAGTATGGGCGCTGCCTGCACTGTACAAATTTGCTGTTGACTGTAAACCGAGCTGATTTTAAAGAGCGTGGTATAGAAAAGACTTTAAATAAATACATAAATAAAATAAATACATTACAGCTCCACCACTGCCCCCCCCCCAAACTATGCTCCCCGGGAATGTCTACACACGGTGTGCACATAGAATTGTGCCATTTTGATGCTGTGTGTACTTACTCGTGCATATACCATGGGATACATTTTATTAAAGTTTTTTTAGTGTGTAAAATGGGCAATACACATGTAAAAAAATGTTCTCAAATTATAATCTCGGACTAACCCAAGTCACCAAAACACACCTCTTTCAAGCTGTTTTTAAAACATGAATCTAAGTTCTTGGGTATGGTCTCCTTAACTTGACTAAAGCTTAGAGTCTGCAACGTATAAACAATTCCTGGCTATACTATGGTCCATGATCGATTTATTGGACTTTAAAAAGAGATTAAAACTATCTTCAGGCGTTAAGAAAACTGGCAGTGAGATACCTGTTTTGCTGTTTAATTTTGGTAACTGTTTTAAATTGTCAGTCCCTGTTTTATGTCTGTAAAATGAGATTATTTCATGTGTTTTTGTAAGCCGCTAAGAATGATTTCAGATTAGCAGAATATATATTTGTGTAAATAAATAGATAAACGTTCAGAGCCCCAAGGAAAGATCCCAGAGTTTATCCTCTGCTCCTGTGTACAGGAGCTGAAACCCTAAATCTGGCACTGTTAGCATGGCAACTTGAAATTTCCTTGGGGCTTCTATCCTAAGGAAGCTGCTGGGGGTGGGGGTGGGGGCGGGGGATATACAAGTAGGACTGCATACCAAAACGTCCACAAAGCAGCATCCAAAGTTGTTTCCAACCTAGAGCCTTCTGATAGAATACCAAGTGCAAAGTTAGCCCGACATGCACTATCGTCCGGATTTTCAAGAGAAGAGACTTGCTTGGCTAGAATTCAAATTGTAACTAACTGTACAATATGGTACATTAAAACCTAGGTGCTGCACATGACATGTTGCTAATGCTCTATAAATAATTAATTCCATTATGTCTAATCATAATAATAATCATTGCAACAATATTTTGACATCTGCGATGTAAACATACGTAAGTCAGCTTGGCGCTTTCATTATTCACAGATCTGATCAGAGAACCTTTTTGAAAGTGCTCAGTCCTCCTTCTCTGTAGCTCTTTCTACCACAGTCTCATAGCTCAGGCTTGCAACAGAGCATTAAACAGTTCACTGTTGTGATGACAAGTCAGCCTTGCCATGGAATTGTATTTGCTGAATACAGCATTTTGAGCAAGTTTAGCAGCAGAGTGGTTAAATGAATGCCCTTCATTTTCTCCTCTATATTTTAAATTCCACCTTCCTGAATGCTTACCTTGTGCATTCTATTCTGTGGCTGATAACTAGTGTTCTGCACTTGATAGTGTGCATTTGATTTGTTTGGGCACCTAAAAAAACGTTTGGGAACACAAATCACTTCTGTGCACAAACAACATGAATTATCATAGCTTACAATTAATTTGTGCATATAAAGTTCTAGTGTGCACATAACGTACACAGCTATAATACATGTGTGAAAAAATATACCAAAATCAGGAAAATATGAAACCAGTTCAGACTCAATGTAAGCACTCTCCCTGGTACCATTCCGGCCTCCACTTACTCCGTTCTCAGCTTCGTCGTGCTGAGCATCAGTGGCGTCGGTACCCATCATCTGATACTCTCTCCCATTTCTGCCACTCTCATAAGTATTACTGTTCTGCTATGCACACTGCTAGACAATCCTATTACACCATGCTCATCACCTCATCCTCCAACTCCATCAGACAGCTCTACTCCATTCTCCGCTCACTATCCTCGGCTTCAACCCTTCCATCACCTCTAGATGGCTCACCAGACTCCACGCAACTTGTCTCTTTCTTCAGAGACAGAGTAGATCAATTGCGTTCTTCTTTTACACTCCCCCCTACCTTCCACTCCCTCCACACTCTCCCCCATTTCTCAATCCAAAGAATCCATCCTGGTTCCCCCATCTAATCTAGCCCTGGCTCACACCTGGTCCTCTTTCCATCCAATCACTACAATAGAGCTACACAAATCCCTCTCCACATCTCGGAAAACCACCTGTTTGCTGGATCCCATATACCATCACATTGGTTATCTGATCCATCGCTTGCCCTCTTACCAACTATTCTAACCATCTGTAATTCCAGTTTGTCCTCTAGCATTTTCCCAACCCCCTGGAAGTCAGCTGTTGTTCGAAAACTCCTCAAGAAACCATCACTAGACCCCGTAATACCTGTACACTGGCGTCCGATCTCAAATCTCCCTTTTTTGGCTGTCACACAACAACTATCCCTTTTTTTTCGATCAGTTGTCATCACACGTTGAGTCTGCTAATGTCCTCCACCCCCGTCAGTCCAGATTCCTTGTAGGCCACAGTACCGAAACTGTTCTTCTTTCTTTTCTAAATAAACTGTACGTCACACATGACTGTGGTGATATCACCCTGGCTGTTTCTTTAGACCTTTCCTCTGCTTTCGATCTAGTTGATTCCCCTATCCTTCTTTCACGCCTTCATGATTCTGGGATTCGGAGTACTGTGCTGCACTGGTTCTGTTCCTTCCTCTCTGCTTGTTCCTTCTCTGTGCATCTTAATTCAGTCTTCTCAGCTGCCATACCCCTTATATGTGCTGTCCCACAGGGCTCTGTTTTGTCACCTCTACTTTTCAATATCCTTCTAGCCTCTCTACCACTCATAGTACAGCAATGCCCGGTGTCAGCATATTATTATGCCGATGACATAATCCTTATTTATCATATTTATTTATTTAATGTCTTTTATATACCGCACTCTTTAGAATCAGTGCGGTTTACAGTCAACAAAATTTGAACAGTGCAGGCAGAACCTGCACTGGACTTACAATGAACAGGTGTTACAACTTGGGACTAACGAGAGTAACTATGCACAGGCTAAGTGATCAGGTCGCAGGTGACCGGATCGGCTGGCAGCTATTTACAGGTTGTCTAACTATATACAGGGTGCTCATCCAGATCACAGATGTACAGTATTGCTTGGCGACTATATGCAATATTAGGTGGCTATATACACATTGGTGTCTGTTCCACATTGGAATCCATTTGCAGTATTAGATAACTATATACACATTCAACATACTGGGTGTACCATTGAGCTAAAGGGTGGGGCTGCAACCGTGTGATGTGGGTGTGCTAGGGGCGGTGTCCTGGTGGTTGAGTATGGCTGGTTGTGATATGTCATTAATATGGGAGTAGTGCTTGAGGAAGAGATGGTGCTTCAGTGACTTCCTAAATTGGGCGAGGTCAGTGATGGCCTGGATGGTGGGTGGGAGAGCGTTCCAGCATGTGGGTGCATAGAATACAAAGGCTCTGTTTCTTGTTGCTTGCAAGCATTTCATTATTGCATTTGGGATTATCAGAGTGTTGGCAGCGAATGACCTCCTGGCTCTGTTGGGGGGGGGGGGGGTGGAGTGGACGAGGTCTGAGAGGGAGGTGGAGGAGCACTTGTTGATGGCTTTGAAGTCATCAATAGTATTTTGAAGGAGAGTCTGCAGTGGACCGGCAGCCAATAGAGGTGTTTCAAGATTGGGATTACGTGATCTCTCCTAGAGGCTCCGTGCAATATTCTGGCAGTTGCGTTCATTGCAAGCTGAAGTCGGTTCAGCATGTTCTTCAGGAGTCCTTGCAGAATTGCATTGGCATAGTCAAAGTGAGGGATTACAAGGGCCTGATAGATTGTTCGGAAGTCGTCTGGCTCAAGCAGATGACGTAGGTGTCAGAGTGTCCGTATTTTGTGGTAAACTGCTTTGACCATGTTGCTTATATGGGCTTTCATGTCTAGCTGTTGGTCTAGTGTGATCCCTAGGAGGCATACTGTAGGCTTGCTTAGGAGCTCGGCGTTTCGTAGTTTTAGTGAGGCGGGAGGAGTAAATGCTTGGTTCCTGGTAATGAATAGGGCCTCCGTTTTGTTGAAGTTTATTCTGAGCCTTTGTGTATGGAGCCAGTCGGTGACAGCATCGAAGCAGGTTGTTAGTGGTGAGAAATCTGGTTGGTCAGTTGAGAACGGCATATAGAGCAGTACATCGTCGGCGTAAACCAGGCAGTTGATGTTGAAGGGGCGGATGAGAGTGCAGATGGGCTGCATATATATATTGAACAGCAGGGCCGAGAGTGAGGATCCCTGTGGCACGCCTTATTCTTGTTGGAAAGGTTTGGAGGTGGTGGAGCCGGTTCGAACGTGTTGCCATCTGTCTCCTAAGTATGACTTGCACCAGCTTAACGCCGTATCATGGATTCTCTTCTTCTTGAGGCGTGCCAGGAGTATTTCATGGCTGACGGAGTCGAATGCCGTGGCAATATCCATGAAGATCAGGGCAAAACCTTGTCTGATGTTGTTCATTCCGGTGGTTAAGGTGCTGAAGAGAGTGGTCAAGAGGGTCTCGACGCCATGTGATTCTCTGAATCCATGCTGACATGGGTCGAGAGGTGCGATGGTCTCAATGTGATGTTGGATTTGGCGTTGGACGACCTTTTCAGTTATTTTTGCCAGTAGAGGGATGCTTGAGATCGGTCTGTATGAGTCTACTTTCCATGGGTCCAGTTTGTTGTTTTTTAGAAGTGGCCTGATGGATGTTTGCTTCAAGCTTCGAGGGAAAGTCCCAGTAGAGAAGGATAGGTCTATGAGTTTGGCCAGGAACGGGCCGAGTTCTACGCGCATACTAGCCCTGTTGCAATAGATCTATCACCACTTAATGACTACCTCACACATTTCCACATGGATTTCAGCCAATTATTTGTACCTCAACCCTTCTAAATCAGCAGCCCTGTGGTTTTTGTTTAGTACCCCCTGTCCTTCCATGGCCCCTCTTCTCAGTTCTGCTCCCATTCCTCTGGTGTCCTCTTTCTGTTATCTAGGCATCATTCTGGATTCAGCACTCTCGCTCCAGGAGCATCTGTTTTACCTCATTTGCTGTCCCTTCTGTTCGTTACATCAGATTAGAGTGGTCCATCCTTTTTTGTTCACCTCATCGGTCACCACCCTTCTCTTATCCTTAGTAATGAACAGACTGGACTATTGCAATGTTGCACAGGCAAGTCTGCCCCAGTATCAACTGCAGCATCTGCAAAATACTGCGGTGGACATTATTATTCTTGCCAAGCGTTCAGACCACATCACTCCTCTCCTCATTCACCTCAACTGGCTTCCCCTCCACTTTAGAATTCAATATAAAATCTTGAGCCTGACACACAAACTTGTTAATACTTCTACACCCCAATATTTGGTCAATCTTATACACTTGCACACTCCCCATCGCCAACTCCGGTCCATCCACACCAGTTGATTATTCCTTCCCTCCCCCTCCCAAGCTCACCTAGAGCTTACACGTCACACTGCCTTCTTTTTCATTGGTCCTGCACTCTGGAACGCCCTATCGTCCACACTCCGCCTGCAGCCTTCCTATCAGAACTTCAAGGAACAACTAAAAACCCACCTATTTCACCAGGCCTTCAATATTCCATGTACTAATCCACATCAGCTTCCTACTTTCCCACTCTTCTACTCTTCCTGTCACTCTTCCCTAGTTGTTTGCTGATATATTATCTATCCTTCTTCTTTCCTATCAATTTATGGCGTTCTTTTCCATTTCTTAGCTCCGCAGCATTGCAACTATTATTGTAAACTGCCCTGATGCCTTGGCCTGGGCAGTATATCAAATGTGAAGTAAAGATAAAGATAATTTTTTTGGTCACGTATTTCAGATGGCTGCTCACATAACAACATGACAGCACTCGAAGAAAGGGAGTGTGAATATTTACTACCAACAAATATACTTAGCTCTGACATAACCTTCTGGTGACATGAAAAAGAAGCTTTTATTTCTTCTTCCCTTCCCTATTATATAACAATGTATTATTGCGAGGAAGAAAGGTCTGGCAATCCACTTCCAGTCTCATCTTGCCAAGAAAACCTAGGGGCTGTGTCGCCAGGAGTCAACATTAACTCAATAGCACACAACAGCAACTATGAAAAGGGAGAAACTTCCATAAGTTCCGTATGGATTTTGGAGCTTGCCTGCAAAGTTATTCTGCAAGAACACATGGGAAAGAAGCAATGGCGTTCCTGGCTCCTTTGGATGGGAGAGAAAAGTGACCGAGCCCATGGAGACAGCGCCGCAAGACAGCTTTAGGGTAAGTTTGCCTGCTGCCTCCATAGCCCAGTGGGGGTGACCCCCTCCCACCCGGCCCCTGGGGCAGGCAAAACCCACTGCCCCATCCTTGGTACGCCACTGGAGAGGAGTGGTCTAATGTTTAAAGCAGCAGGCTGAGAGCTGGAGAAGCCAGGGTTAAGTGACACTGTCACCCCTTGTGATCTTGGGTAAGTCACTTAACACTTCATTGCCTCAGGTACAAACTTAGGGGCATGTTTACTAAGCCCTGCGCTGATAACATGCTTGTTGGTCCCATTTCTGACATGGAGCTGCTAGCTAACTGCAGGGGGTGGGTAAATCTAAGTTTCATATAGCACAGTTTTATATTGTAGTATGATATCCCACCCCAAATCCATACAACTTCCAAATTCAAGTATAGCTTCTGTAAGTATATTTTGGAGCATTAACATTTCATAGGTTCAGTTTTAGAAGTGTAACCTCCCTTCTGGGTGCTTTCCATAGACACAGAAATGGTTTCCAGTCCTATTCTGGGAGACCCCACCAAATAGGTTTTCAGGATATGCGAGATGAAGGTGATAAGCTTAGCATGCACTGTTTCTAATGCATGCTAATTTTCACATGCATATTCATTGTGGAGATCCTGAAAACCCAACTGGCTGGAAGTCCCCCAGAACATATTTGAAAACCACTGAGAGAGAAGGGTTCCAGGTTTTCACTTTTCTGAGCTGATGGAGGGAGAATTATTCAGCTCCACGGCCCAAGATGTAATACTTTTGGAGCAAGAAAGAACATCGGACACAGATCTTTATCTTTATTAGTAACATTTGATATACCGCCTATTACCGAAGTGTTAAGGCGGTGTACAACAAAGGTTAGGGCTGCAGGAATGTGTTTGTTTCAATCTTTAAAGTTTTTACTAGACAACTTTCTTCAAATCATAAATGAATAGCAAATGGCTTTCCACATAACACTTCACAAGTACAGGCCCAAAAAACTAGGAGGAAGGACGATCGTTACAGCTGGTGATTCAGTTACTAATAATGTAGATAGCTGGATGTCTGTTAAATGTTAGCATAGCTTGATGACTTTACTGCTTGATGTGAAGGTGAAGGTGAAGGATTTCATACATCATCTAGACAGGATTTAAAATAGTGCAAAGGAGAAGCTGGCTCGCCCAGTACACATGGGTATCAAGTTCAACAACATAAGATGCGGAGGGAGATTTTGGAAACCAAACCTAGGATTTTAGGTAGAAAGATGAGATCCAGAACATCTAAAAGACAGCAATTTCAGAAATGCTCCTCATTTCACACAGAGAACCACAGAGGCAGGCAACGTTTTGGGGCCTCAATGCATAGGTGAGAGAATGGTGCAGGGAAGGGGACTTTAGATTGATTACGAACTGGGCAATGTCAGATTTCTAAAACATAAAATTGGAGTTAGACATATTGGAGGTAATTTTGTAAGGATCTGTGTAAATTACATGCTATTCAAATGTGTAAGTCATGTATTTTCATTGACTTATGCATGTGGATGAGCCTTTACATGCATGTTAGTTGGTCACTATTTTATAAGTAGATGCATCAGGTTGATGGTGGTTACTTTTGGTGTAATCATGCACAGGGGAGGAGCGTGGGCAGAGTTGGTGTACGTGCTTGCTCTTAGATTTAACAAGGATTTTTTTGACACATACACCCTATTTATAAAGAAAAGTGACTGCTTTTCCTTATAAACAGGCTTAACATAGGTGCACTCCAAGTGCCTAAATCTAGGCGCCCATTATAAAATTACCCTCAAAATGCATCTCAGCGACCCAATGAAAGGAGGACAACTAATGGTATACTGTGATACTAAGACAGAAATTATATGGTGGATCAAACTGTTGGGGCTGTATGTTGAGGATAGCATGGAGTCAAACCAGATAAAAGTCCCTTAGAAAACAAAAGACAATGTGAATCATTATGGATTGAAATTCCTTGTATGCTGGGAAAGAGCATAGTGGTAGGAGTATACTTCTGTCCACCTGCACAGAATGAAGAGACAGATCTTGAAATGCTAATAAAAATTAGGAAAGCTAATAAATTTGGTAACATGATGATAAAGGGAGACTTCAATTATCCCAGTATGTATCTATTTATTTATTTAACAGGTCTTATAAATATCTCAACAGGACATGCGAGAGTGGTAAAGTTTCTAGAGGTCATAAATGAAGCATGTTAGATGGTCAGGAAATACCTTTTCAATGGAAGGGCTGGTGGATGCTTGGAATGCCCTCCCGATGGAAGTGTTGGGGGCAAATACAGTGACAGAATTCAAAATGGCATGGGACAGACACAGTGGATCCCTTTATAGCAACAGTATAAAATCAAAATAAACATAACTATCTCTTTTATCTCATCAAATAGTGGTGACCTACATGGAGCGGTGGGTACAACCCTAGACAAAGGCATGAGAAGGGGTGACCTACACAGAGCAGCAGGTGCACCTGCTCTTGCCGCCTTGCTGGGCAGACTAGATGGACCATGCTGGTCTTTATCTGCTGTCATTTACTATGTTACTATGTCACTATGTAAAAATCATGTGTTACTTCCTTAATGTACTTTAGTAACTATCTCTCTAAGACTTGATATTTTGCTTTCCGTAAAAACATCAAAGCAGCCTCAACAATTAAAATCAAGGTGGATTCAAAATAATAAATCACACAGCACAACAAATAAAAATTTAAATAAAATTTAGAATATTTGGTTACAACTTTCCTGCCTAATGTCTATCATATCAAAGAAAACCATGACTGGGATGTAACTATACCTGGCTATACTTTATTCAGAAAGGACAGGGTAGGAAGAAGGGGAGGAGGAGTGGCACTATATGTAAAAACTACTATTAAAGCTTTGGAATTACAGAGCTTAAAAGGGAGAGAGGAGGCATTGTGGGTTAAACTAGAAAGAGGGAAAGAGAAATCTATTTGCATTGGTGTGATATACAGACCTCCCTCACAAGAGGAAGAGGTGGACAGAGAGTTAATTGAAGACATACGCAGCATTGCTAGGAAAGGGGAAGTGCTACTGATAGGAGATTTCAATATGCCAGATGTTGATTGGCACATTCCTGCTGCAGTATCATCTAGAAGTAAGGAGATCCTGGATTCTCTACAGGGAGAACTATTCAGGCAATTGGTAACAGACCCCACACGTGAAGGGGCCATACTGGACTTGGTGCTTACCAATGGTGAAAGTGTTTCTGATGTTGTAGTGGGAGATCATTTTGCATCCAGTGATCACCAGATGGTGTGGTTCAGTATTAGGACTAGGGCTGTTAGAATCCATTCCAAGGTGAGGATCTTAGACTTTAGAAAGACTAACTTTGCGAAGATGGGGCAATACCTCAGGGGATGGGAACAGCTGGGGGATGTAGAAAAACAGTGGGCAAAACTGAAAGGGGGTATTTTAAAGGCAACCAACCTTTTTGTTAAAATGGTAAATAAAGGCAAAAGGAACAGGAGACCGCTATGGTTTTCGAAGGAAGTAGCTGAAAAAGTGAAGAAAAAGAGGGAGGCCTTCATGAAATACAAGAGATCACAGAGAGAGGAAGACAGGCACCTGTATTTGGAAAAACTTAGAGAAGCTAGCAAAGTAGTCAAGAAGGCAAAGATTCAAAAGGAGGAGGAAATAGCCAATGCAATAAAATGGGGGGATAAGACATTTTTCAGATATATTAGTGAGAAGAGGAAGGGCAAAAGTGGTATTGTCAGACTCAAGGGTGCAGGGGGGGAATATGTAGAAGCTGATAAGGATAAAGCGGAATTGCTTAACAAATATTTTTGTTCTGTGTTCACAGATGAAGAACCAGGAGCAGGACCTCAGAAAACACCCACAAATAAGAACAGAAGCGAGGGACATCTTGAACAATTTTCAGAAGACTGTGGTCGTGAGAAACTAGCTCAACTTAAAGTAGACAAAGCGATGGGACCAGATGGGATACACCCTAGAATACTGAGGGAACTTGGGGACGTTCTAGCAACTCCACTGACTGACCTTTTCAATGCCTCGTTGGAGTCGGGAGTGGTGCCAAAGGACTGGAGAGAGGCTCATGTGGTGCCTTTACACAAAAGCGGAAGTAAGGATGTGGTTGAAAACTACAGGCCGGTTAGTTTAACTTCGGTGGTGAGTAAATTATTGGAAACGCTGCTGAAAGAGAAAATAGTGAGGTTTCTGGAGTCCGGCGGATTACAGGATCCGAGACAGCATGGATTCACCAGAGGCAGGTCTTGTCAGACAAATCTGATTGATTTCTTTGACTGGGTGACCAGGGAGTTGGACCGAGGGAGAGCTCTAGATGTGATGTATTTAGATTTCAGTAAAGCCTTTGACACTGTTCCTCACAGGCGACTTATAAACAAACTGAGCACCCTAGGGATGGACCCTAAAGTTACTGCTTGGGTTAGAAATTGGTTGGGTGGGAGGCGACAAAGAGTACAAGTAAATGGAGCTCACTCTGAGGAGAAAGATGTTACCAGTGGTGTGCCCCAGGGATCTGTCCTTGGTCCGATTCTTTTTAACGTCTTTGTTAGTGATATAGCGGAAGGGCTGTCGGGTAAGGTTTGCCTCTTTGCGGATGATACCAAAATCTGCAATAGAGTAGACACCCAGGAAGGTGTAGATAACATGAGGAGGGATCTAGCTAAGCTTGAAGAATGGTCTAGAATTTGGCAGCTGGGATTTAATGTTAAAAAATGTAAGGTCATGCATTTGGGCTGCAGCAATCCAAGGGAGCAATACAGTATAGGAGGTGAAGTACTTTTGTCCAGTAAAGAAGAGCGGGACCTAGGCATGGTTGTGTCTGATGATCTTAAAGTAGCTGAACAGGTAGAAAAGGCGACGGCAAAAGCTAGAAGGATGCTTGGGTGCATACGGAGAGGAATGGCTAGCAGAAAAAAGGAGGTGATAATGCCTCTGTATAAGTCTTTGGTGCGACCTCATTTGGAGTATGGTGTGCAATTCTGGAGACCGCACCTTCAAAAGGATGTGAACAGGATGGAGTCGGTGCAGAGGGTTGCTACTAAAATGATTAATGGGCTTCATTATAAAGCATATGAGGACAGACTTAAGGATCTTAATATGTACACCTTAGAGGAAAGGCGGGATAGAGGTGATATGATTGAGATGTTTAAATACCTCCGTGGCATAAATGTTCAGGGAGGAAGCCTCTTTCAATTGAAAGCAAGTTCTGCTACGAGGGGACATGGGATGAGGGTGAAGGGAGATAGATTCAGGAGTGATATGCGGAAATATTTCTTTACGGAAAGAGTAGTGGATCCATGGAATAGTCTCCCAGTGGAGGTGGTAGAGATGAGGACAGTAACTGAATTCAAAAAAGCATGGGACCAACACAGAGGATCTGTAAAGGTAAAAAGTGGACTGTTGTAGTTGTTGTTATGGAAGGACAGACTAGATAGGCCATGTGGTCTTTTTCTGTCATCATGTTTCTATGTTTCTATAAAAATTAAACCATATAACCTTAAAAATGAAAAATTCTATCCAGAAGTAGGAATGGAAAAGGCATGTTCAGATAAATAATTCTTTAACAACTTTTTAAATTTAAGATAATCAATTTCACTCCTGATCTTCAATGGCAAAGAATTCCACATATGTGGAACAAAATAACCTGAAAGTTCTCCATCTGGTAGATTCCAATTTTATCTTATCTAACAGAGACGTATTCAGCCAAAAATGATTTCCAGAGCAGAACTGCCTCTGAAGTCTATGTCTTCTCAACAAATGGGCCAAGTAAACTGATTTTCCTAAATAAACACTTTTAAAAACCAAAGCCAGAACTTTAAAATAAAACCTAGCTTTAAATGCCAACCAGTGCAAAAGAATCAATATGGGGGCAATCAAATTGTATATTTTGTCCTTGTAATCAATTGAGGTGCAGTGATAGAAATACGTTGTTGTCACTTCACAAGAACACAGGTAACTCCTGATATAATACATCGCAGTAGTTCAGCTTATCCACAGTCAAAAGTGTCGGAAACAGCGTCAAGGGGAAAGAAAGGCAATCTCATTCCCACAAAATGGTGGTTCCTTTTTAATCGTTTTTATTGAATGAAAATAAGCTAAAAGTTATCTCAAAGGAAGTAGCACCAATAACAAGACTCCACAACAGGAATCTGACGATGTGTCACGTTTCAGGCCACACATCAAGGTCCTGCTTTAGTATCTCACTTTTTCCTTCAATCAAAGCGGTCAATACAGCACAAGGTTAAACAAAGGTAAAGGAAACATACATTACATTATCAGTACATCAAGGTACTAGACACTAGGAGTACAACCACAAGGAAACACATTACATACTTTACATAACATTTAACTACGAAAAACATGCTAGAACCAACTTATAGCAGCAGTTTACTCGGTCCCGCACGGTCCTACGCCTAAGGGCCACGCCAAAGGGCTTTATGTTCTTAGGATTCCGTGATTTCAGCATGAATGTTTGTGCTTGTATCCCTGTGTTGTGGAATCTTTTTATTGGCACTACTTCCTTTGAGATAAGTTTTATCTTATTTTTGTTCAATAGAAATGATTAAAAAGGAACTACCATTTTGCGGGAAAGAGATTGCTTCTCTTTCCCTTTGACGGTACAATTCTAAATGATGCTGCTCCAAACTAGTTGTAATTGCTGCGTGACAGGGGTTTGAGTTACTGAAATTCTGCAACTGATCTTCACCGATTTCCATCAACAACTGAATGTCATTTGCATAACAATGACTCTTCGAGGCTGCTTTTGGATCCTGACTCCCTTATTTTCCTGTTTTAACACTCATGTGTGTTTGAATCATTTCCCTCTTGTTTGTTCTGTCTTGAATAGATTGTAAGCTCTGTTGAGCAGGGACCGTCTCTTACGCTTCTTTACTTGACTCAGTTGGAAAAGGGCTTCCCAAACATATTCTGGGGACATAGGTTAGCTGTGTTAGCAGTTCAAAAAATGATGATCAGAACATGAAACAAACAGGTTGATATTTAAATACCATGGTCAGTGTTTTTTGAAAATGAAGGCGGTGCTGAATTTAAGTACAAAGCGCGAAACAGCACTGCTGTCTGGATAGTGGCAGTATGTTGCTCACTATCTGAAGGAGCTGCTGTGTCGCCAGGAGTCAGCACTGACTTGATGGCACACATTGCATTGCATCTAATGGTTACCTGGATAGCACACTGAATATGACCACAGTCTGAATAGCTGAATGGAAGGACCACGCTCTACCCGAACTTTGCCCCAGCACTATAGATAATGATTTCCTGTGGCATTATCCATATAGTGCATTTGAAAACCAATGAATATTGCCAGCTAGGATAATTATTCAGATAATGCCCTTTGATCTTTATCCAAAATAAATACTCCATCTAAGGTATGGCTACTGAATTGATTGTACAAAGCTCTGATCACAAACTCTACATGAACCTCTTGTGTCCGATTGCTCCAAGTGTACATTAAAGTCACCTAAAAGAATCCAACAGGTCCGAGAAATCACAGAATCAACTAAACACCAACTAGTGGATGGAGATAAACCAAAAGAAGATAGAAAGAACTGGTCTCTAAATCTAAATGCTAAGCTCTGAATTCCTCAAATACTCCTTAACTCAATTTCCTCAATACCCAGATGGATTTAAATGAAAATAGAAGCTCATCTTCCATTTTTCCATAAACCCTCCCTATGAAAAAATATGTAACCCATAGGAAGGCTTGAATTAGGGTTAAAATCTGGCTTTATCCATGTTTCAATGGCATATAAAATACCCAGATTATAAATCAGCTATCCAATCCCTAATTATATAATTATTTTACTAGTGCTCACGCATTAATAAGCCTGACTAACTTGTTGATGGATTTGTTGAAATGGGGTAAATGTCCACTCAGGCCTCTTACTGCATATAGATTATATCTATTTAACTACTAACTATACACTTTCTTGAAAACCAGAACCACATAAACCAAATAACCACAAAACTTCACATAAAGCACTACAAATCAACAATAAGCCATGAATAAATAAAACAGAATAAAAAACACAGAAAGCACCTGAAGTGAGTACAGAGCATGCACAAACTGCACAAAAAGGTGTGCATAAAGGGTCATGCCGCGGTAGCATCATACCTTAAGATAAAAGCTGGAAAGGAATGCCGATATCACCAAGGATTCAAGCTCACCAACAGTAAGCTTAAGAATAAAGTGCAACAAAAAACAACAAACTGAAGCTTGCTAGGTACTAAGGCCCCATTATGAAATGGAAACCGCTACCGCTGTTTAGTAAACATACCCCTAAGACTCAGAGTTAGTAATAATGTTTGTCAGAGTATGTAAGAAATATGTTAAAAAATTTAATAAGTAACGTTTTTGAAAAGACCTGGCAAATCATATGTTATATTCTTATGGACTAATTCTATTAAAAGGGAGCATGCTTTTAATTATGACCATTATCTCTCATGTAGTAAGAAAGGTACACTACAAACTACAGTATTTTAGATAGATTCAATCTTGGCTTTCACAAAAAGCATTTTAGAATTCTGGTTCAGGCTTTAATTCTATCACAACTAGAGTACTGTAATATCATTTATCTGAGTTTACCTAAAAAATAAACATAGATTACAATTATGGCAAACACTACAATTAAATTGATTATGTGTGCTCAGATAATAGAGAGAGTAACTCTATTATTAGTTCAAATACATTGGTTATTGATCCAGAAAAGAATTATTTTTAAATTATTATGTTTTGTTCTTAAAATTTAGATGATTTGGCTCCTGAGTATATGTGAAACTTGTGGTTTCCCTGAAAATAAGATGCAGTTATGTTCTGATAGGAATTTGAATTTATCTTATCCTGTTATAAAGGATTTTATTTTTAAGCAGATGTTCAATAAACCTTATTTTATTCCAAACAGACCTGGAATGGAATCAGTTATCCCATGAAGCCAGGAAATTGGAAAATTATTTGACTTTTCACTGTGCTCTTAAAACTTACATGTTTCAGAAATTATTTTAAATGAGAATATAATGCTTTTATTTTGTTAGGTTCTTATACAGTTTTATTATTTTGAATTTGTTTTATTTTTTTTAAGTACCTTTTAGAAAATTTATGTTGAAATAATATTATTGTACAATGTTTCTTATTAAATCACTTTGGACTACTTAGATTTAGTGGAATACAAAATTTTAAATTAAATTAAAATTAAACATTTGATATCAGTTCTTTTGATCTTCACCTGTTACTTGAACCCTGAAAGGAGGTATAAAAATTGCAAGAGATCTTTATGTGGGAAAAGTAAATAAAAGTGAGAAGAAGAAGAAACCAATATAGCCCATGTTCCCTGTAAAATAGTTATCTCCAAGTTATAATGCCCTGTTCAATGTAATTTCAGTTTGTTCAATGTAAACCGCACTGATGCAGAATAGCACGGTATATAAGAGAATGTAAATAAATAAATAAATAAATAAATATGACACTCCAAGGAAGTGACTAAAATTCCAAAGATCATAAGAAGAGGAACACAGAAAAGAATACTAGATACAGCTCAAAGAGGCAATGAAAGAAAGAAGAATGACCAAAGCACGGTCAAACGAAAAAAAATGGCTAAAGATGTAAAGTGCACTGCTTGCCCCAATACAAGCATTGTGGAATCTCTGGGGCTTGTTTACAAAGCCGCGGTAGCGGTTTCTGATCGTTATCGGAGCCGCGGCCCCATTGATTTCAATGGGGCCGTGTCTCCGATAACAATCGGAAACCGCTATCGCAGCTTTGTAAACAAGCCCTTATGTGTCTTTTTGGGAACCTGCTAGATACTTGTGACCTGGATTGGCCACTGTTGGAAACAGGAATCTGGGCTTGATGTACCTTGGTCTGACCCAGTATGGCATATCTTATGTTCGTATGACAAAAAATTTTTTTCATGTTCATTGGAGAGAGGAGGGAGGCTATTAATGGAATTATATGACTGAAAGATGCTGAAGACTGCTGTGTGGAGAGTGACAAGGAAAAAGTGGACATGCTAAACAAATATTTCTCTTCCATGTTCAAGGAAAAAATCCAGGAGAAGGATAGCTGACAAAATGATAGATGACTTACAGATGGCTGCCAAAAGTACACATAGGAATGGAATAGATACCACACCACTCACAGAAGAAAGTGTTTATGAACAGCTTGTAAAGCTCAAAGTGGATAAACCGATGGGGCTAAGATTAAGGCATGCTCTACTTGAATTACAACACCTTTGAGGCTTATAAATAAACTGAGCAACCTGAATTTAGGACCAAGGTGGTGAACTGGATTAGAAACTAATTGTCCAACAGATAACAGAGGGTGGTGATAAATGGATTGCTACTGGGGTTGATTCTGTTCAATATCTTTGTGAGTGAAATGGTGAAGGATTATAAGTAAAATTTTGCCTTTTTGCAGATGACATGAAGATTAGCGACAGAGTCAGCATTACAGAGGAAGAACAGAACATGAAAAGTGATCTGCAAAAATTAGGATGGTCTAATTCTTGTTAGTTAATATTTAATGTGAAGAAGAAGAAGAAGTACAGAGTGATACATTAGGAGTGCAGAAGTTCAAAGGAGCTATATATCATAGGGGATGAGAAGCTGATGTGCACGGATCAGGAGGGACCCCTTGAGGTGAAAACGTCTGAGGATCTCAAGGTGGCAAAACAATACAGTCAAACCTCGGTTTTCATGATTAATCCGTTCGAAAAAGTCTGACTAAAACCGAAACGTATGAAAACTGAAGCAATATTTCCCATAAGAAATAATGTAAATCCAATTAATCCGTTCCAGACACCCAAAAATATTCACAAAAAATACATTTTATAGAGAATAACTATATTTTTACATACAGAAAACAATGAGAAATAAATATAAATGACTAATGAAATGGATAAATGAACATTTAACATCACTGAAAGCAAGCTAAGTACAGTACTGTACAGTACAGTATGTTAACATCTGGCCTTAGCCACCCCTGACAAGCTGCTGTGCCCAGCTCTCTTCGGAATCACATTGAATTCAGTCCATTAAAATACCTTTACATTATCTGCTCAATGCTTCAGAATGGCAGAAAATCTTAATGATATAGCTTCAGACGTACCCTGCAAGAGAAAGAACTGCCTCCCACATTCATGCAACATCTCCTGCTTACGTTGACAGCTTTTCTTCCCTGCTACCGGGACAAAATCTCAGTCAAAAGACGTTGAAAACCGAAGCAATGCATGAAAACCGGGACAAAATCTCAGTCAGAAAAGACGTTGAAAACCGAAGCGTATGAAAACCGGGGCAAATGAAAACCGAGGTTTGACTGTATAACAAGGCAGTGGTCAAAACCAGAAGGATGCAAGGCTACAGAGAGATGGGGCATAACCAGCAGAAAGGAGGTGGTGATAATTTCCTTGTACAGGTCATTGGTGAGGCCTCACTTGGAGTATTGTGTTCATCTTTGGGGACCAGATCTTGCCAAGGGTATAAGAAGACTTGAAGTTGTTCAAAGGAAAGCAACTAAAACTGTGTAGAGTCTGCAATGGCAGATGTATGAGAAGAGACTCAAAGACTTGAATATGTATATGCGCTAGAAGAAAGGAGGGACAGGGGAGATATGATACAGGTATTAATGAACAAACAAACCTTTTCCCAAAACAAGTGTAACCCTTCACAGACAGTGGGTCTATTTCCGTGGTATTCAGCATTGGCATTCCGTGGTATTCAGCATTCCGTGGTATTCAGCATTGCCTGGGACACCTGCTCCAGGAGCCTAACCAATCTTGCAAAGTCTAACTCCTGGGTTTTGTGGACCAGGAACATCCTGGGAGGCCTGTTGCACTCAGAGAGCACTCTTTCCACTCCCTCCGTTAAAGAAGATTCATTCCAATCCAGAAAGTGGTTCTGAGCCAAGTGAATTTACTCAATAAACTTAGAAACATAGAAACATAGAAAAATGATGACAGAAAAAGACCAAATGGCCTATCTTAGTCTGTCCTTTCATATCAACAACTACAACAGTCCCCTTTTTTCCTTTAGAGATCCTCTGTGCTTGTCCCATGCTTTTTTGAATTTAGAAACTGTCCTCATCTCTACCACCTCCACTGGAAAGCTATTCCACAGATCCACCACTCTTTCCGTAAAGAAATATTTCCGCATATCACTCCTGAATCTATCCCCTTTCACCCTCATCCCATGTCCCCCCATAGCAGAACTTGCTTTCAATCGAAAGAGGCTCTCCCCCTGTGCATTTTTGCCACACAGGTATTTAAACATCTCAATCATATCACCTCTAACCTGCCTTTCCTCTAAGGTGTACATATTAAGATCCTTAAGTCTGTCCTCATATGCTTTATAATGAAGACCACTAACCATTTTAGTAGCCACCCTCTGTACCGACTCCATCCTGTTTATATCCTTTTGAAGGTGCGGTCTCCAGAATTGCACACTATACTCCAAATGAGGTCGCACCAAAGACTTATACAGAGGCACTATCACCTCCTTTTTTTCTGCTAGCCATTCCTCTCCCTATGCACCCAAGCATCCTTCTAGCTTTTGTTGTCGCCTTTTCAAAACAAGTCCATTGCCAGGATACAAACCCACAACCTTCTACTTCTCTACACAGCGACTGTACAGGGTGCACTCACAACAAAGTTTTGGTTTTAACAATATATATATTAGTATTTTAGCTCCTACCTTTCCAGTAAATGATCAAGGGGAGTTACATTCAGGTACAGCAGTTATTTCCCTGTCCCTAGAGGGCTTATAAGTTTTGACCTCAGACAATAGAGGGTTAAATGGCTTGCCAAGACCATAAAGAGTAGTCAGTGGGATTTGAACCCTAACAACTGGGCTACTCCTCCACTCCACTTCTATAGTTTTCCTCTGTAGGGACAACTAAGGTCCTGTATTTTATTTTTTTAGGACCTCTACTAGAGATGTGCCATCTAACCCCTTTATAACCTGTCTGTTTCTAGAACAGGAATGTACTTTCTGGCCTGACTCATCCAACAGATCTCTGGGTCTTTGGCTAACAATATCACTTCTTAACAGGTAACAAACAGAGGCGTACTGCCACCACCCGCTCCCTAACCTTGAGGGTTTGAGGAGGGGTGGGCCTTGAGATTAAGGTTGTAGTTGTGTAGGTCGAATGATAAGGCAGGCAAAAGAATATCTCTTTTTATAAGGATTTATTTCTCCCGCTTCAAAAGGATAGGACAAGCATAAAGGATAATGTATTGTAGCCAAAAACACAGGAACAACGAAAATAAGGCTCTTTAAAGGCTGTGCTCAAAAGTGTCCATTAATGTTGGAGTTCACATTCCCTCATGTGAACTATACTTGGCAATCGAAAACAAGGAAACAATAATGTCCATGTGCTATAACCAAACAATGCTTTAGCTTATTCTTAACTTCAGGTAAGCTCTTCAGCCGGGCACTTAAATAGCAAACATTTCAGGTTATCACAGAAAAAGGACCATTCAAGCTTTGCTTTTCTATTCCTTGTCAATCAGACAGGTTGAGCAGTCCATTGGTTGATTTAACTCAATCATTGGCAAGGGAAGAACCAATGGCACATCTGCTTCTGGGCTCTGCACTGACTGCACTACTTTCTGCTCAGGAATGGTTCGTTTGTTTAAGAATTCTTTGAACTCTTGTAGGAGAGCTTCAGCCTGCTTTCTATATGGGCTGGGCTGAGAATTAGCTCCTTCCTGAGGTGAGTAATTGTTTGTGGGTTTTGCTTCAGGCAAACAAACAATGTCGTCTCTGTTACAACGCTCATTCAATGAACTGGAGTTACCCCTCCCCCACTTGTCTCTGTAAGCCAGTGTTGGGTTATTCAGTTCATTTGCATGTGGAGTGTTTCTAAACAGCACTTCAAACTTAGGGCCTCCTAAATCCTCCCGGCATATATCTCTACCATTTAAATCAGCTGTGTCCTTGTAGCTAGCCTGCTTGCTAACTCTGTCAGCAGTTTGGTGAGAAAAGCTGGGTTTAGATAAATGAGTTTCAGGTTGCAGCCAACTGTCTTCATAAAACCTGGGCTTGCCCTGGGTTTTAAAATTAACATTCACACAGTCTGGCTTCTCATAAAAGCTGTTATCAGAATTAAAGACACTCTGTACCTTATATTGAGGAATGTCTGAAAGTTCCTTAGCAGTCTGCCTTTCTTTCCATGGATCAGCTCTCTGCTCCAAAAGCATAGGCTTTATGCCTGGGTCTCTCAGTGCCTCGCCCCTCTCTTGCTCCCAGAAGGCTCTTCCAGGCACTGAGTCTCCCTGGTACCTGCTTCTTGGCTTTGAAAGCGTTCTCCTAGTATTGCCGCTGGGGAGCGTTTCTCCTTCAAAGTCAAAGGTTCTGGCGTCCAAGGCTAGTTCCTGCCTTCCAGGTTGCTTCCTTTGTCCTTCCTTTGCTCCGTCTCTAAAGCACACTTCTGCTGGCTTTGTCCAGTGTTCTGCTTTCTCTCTCCAGCGTTCAGCTTTCTCTACTTCCTTCTCCTCCTTCCCTTTCTCTTTCCCCTTTTTGTCTTCTGTCTTCCTTCTCTCTGTTTAACAAGGTGCCTCTGCTCTGGGGAACCCGCCTCCTGCTAGGGCGTGCCCAATCAGCAACTCTGCTTCTCCCCTCCCCCGAGGTGAGCTGTGTTAGCTGATTAGCCATGTGCATCTTGTGCTGAGAAGGGAAAATCCTGCATTTACCTGCAGTACCCGAACCTTCCACCGGGTTACTATCTGTTTCCATGGCTTCTGGCAATGCTACCACGTCACAGTACACAAGACACGTACAGCCTACTGACCCTATAATTCAGTCCAAGTTCCTTGAATCTTGGTGAGCAGAGTTCAGAGCCAGTGCGACCATTAGGTAAACTAGGTGGCTGCCTAGAGCATCAATGGTCCACTGCTACCCCTCTTTGGAACCTGTTGTGGCAGCAATGGCTAGCCCCGTGGCGCTTACCTTACAACTTTGGTGCCACAGGGCTGTTTGCTTATCCCTCTCATACTGCCCGATGCCGACTTCCTGTTTGCAAACAGGAAGTAGGCATCGGGCTGTCAGAGGGGGTGGAAGTAAACAGCCCTGTGGCACCACAGTTGTAAAGTGAGCACTGCGGGGCTGTTTGCAGCCATTGCCTCTGCTGCAGGTCCTGAAGAGGGATGGCAATGGGTGCCAGGAAGGGGGATGCAAGGGATGAGGTTCGCCTAGGACACCTCATCTCCTTCCGCTGGCCCTAGCAGAGTCTAACCTCCTACTTGATTCCTTCCGTGTGCAGCCTTCCAGTGGCTCAGAGTCCCCAAACCTCTGTATCACCCCTGAATTCTTCTTTCTTCTCCATGCATGGTGCTTCTGGATCCTCCTCCAGTGCTCCTCATAAGGCCCCTGCAGTGCCTTGAAAACTACTTTGGCAGTCACAAAGCAATTCCCCGATGCTGCTCCTGGCGTCTCTTCCAGTAATCCCTGAAGAGATGACCGTCAGTGCTTCGGCTTAAGTGACCTCAGACACCTCTCTTCAGAGACTCCTTTGAGTACACACAGGATTGCGTCATTTCGTCTTTCTCTCCTGGGCACATTGTTAGAGGCCAAAGGCACCATACTTGGTAAAACAGCTGTGAAGACAAAGATCCCTGATCCCTTAGGGCAGACTCCTCCATTTCTATGGTGCAGTGGCTGTACGTGTCTTGAATATTTGAATCACCACTGTGGTTTTATGCCTCTTGCAGTTTCCCTTTTAAACTTCTCTCCTCTTCCTATTCGCATATTCATATCAAGGGCTCTCCCAACATTAACTCACTGAGATCTGTTGGATGATTCAGAGGCCAGAAAGTACACTCCTGTTCCAGCAACAAACAGGTTACAAATGGGATAGATGGAATATCTCTAGTAGAGCCACTGGAGATCCTAAAGAGATAAAATACAGTTTCTACAGAATAGAGACTTAGTAGTCTCTACAGAGGAAAACTATAGAACCAGAGGGCATGAAATGAAGCTGAAAGGAAATAAATTTGAAAGTAACGTCAGGAAATATTTTTTCACAGAAAGGGTGGTAGATGCCTTAAATACCCTCCCACTGGAGATGGTGGGTAAAACCAAAAATAGTGATGAATTCAAAAAGGCATGTGCTAAACACAGAGGATATCTATTTCCACTCAAGACAAAACATAAATTACTTTGGTACTTCAAAAAAAGTATAGAAGGGACTTCCGGTGTAGCTATGGTGGAAGAGGGACGTGGGTGAGAGAACTCTCCGGCCCGCACCGAAATTAAAGGGTAGGTTCAGTTTCCCCAAGCAAGTAAATCTAAAGGAAGAAGGAGTTATAATGCCGAAGGTTGTTAAATTAAAGCAAGGAGCTACAATTAAAGAATTTTACGCTGCAAAAACAGGAGCAGGGAAAAGTACCCCAGAGGAGAAGAGGGACCAGCGTCTCCTGCTTTCCCAAGGGAGATGCGTGAAACAGAAGGAGAGGATGAGACCCAGTCGGATCTAGCTGCGATTATGAGAGAGATACGGGAGTCGAAGGAGGAGATTGTGGAGAGAGTTTTTACAAAGTTGGAGGAGAAGTTCGCAGGGATAGGGCAATGCCTGGAGGAAGTAGAGGCCAGGGTCAGCCAAATGGAGGATTCCCAAGCGGCCCTTCAGCGCATGGTGGTTTCCCTGCAAGTCAGATTTTATTATTTATTTACATTCTCATATATACCGCGCTATTCTGCATCAGTGCGGTTTACATTGAACAAACTAAAATTACATTGAACAGGGCATTATAACTTGGAGATAACTATTTTACAGGGAACATGGTTGAATTCAAAAACGGAGGACATGGAAAATAGAGACAGAAGGTCTAATGTTAGAATTTTTGGTATACCAGAGGGGACGGAGGGAGAGGACTGTTAAATTTGTAAGCGATATGCTGATGAAGTGCTTCCCGGACCCCCCCTCGCCAACGCCATTTGAAGTGGAAAGGGCACATAGGGAACTGAGGCCTTGGCCTGAGGCATCAGCGAACCCGCGTGCTATAATTGTAAAATTACTTTGTTTCCAAGACAGGTAGCATGTTATTAGAGCGGCAAGTATATGTGTTCCCAGATTTGGCGACGGAAACAGTCAAAAGAAGGAAGGATATGTTAAAGGTAAAGGATTCCCTGGCAAAGAAGGGAATACAAGTGGTGATCTGGTACCCAGCAAGGCTTACGATGGTGGTGAGGGGCACGAGGAAGTTCTTCAATATGTCGGATGCCTTGGAGAAGTTTCTCAAGTCACAGAAGGGAAGGTGCATGGAGAATAATGAAGACTGCAGCGAAAGAGGGAGACAGGGATCCCTTGGAGAAACAGAGGATGAGCAGTCAATGCCAGTGGAATGAGAGGGACTTCCGTGTCTGGAAAATTGGATGCTGGACTGGTGGAGCAGTTATAAGGAAGAAAGAAGGAAGAGACGAGTTATAAACTTGAACTGAAATTTGGTATTGAAATTGTGAGAGGTGAGGCGAAATAAGAAAATATGTATAAGAGATATAGAGGAGGGAGGGCTATGTGGGAAAGGACTGGAGACTGATTGTGGGGTAGGGGGGGAGACAAGGGGGGAAACTGAAGAGATGGGGAGGGGACCCCTACCAACATCCTCCCGTGATTCTTAGATGGGGAAGTAGAGCAGAAGTGGGAGTAATATGGTATAGAGAGGGGAGAATGAGCGGGGAGAGTGGAAGGATGGTGCGGTGGGAGAGAGGGGGCTGAGGGGAAGAGGACTGGGCTATTGGAGGTCAATAAACAAAAAAATTGTGAAGGCAGGGTGGTGGTGGAAAATGTTATAATGTACTGTTATGTGCTAAGTTATGGTTTCATTGTATTTAAGCTCGTGCTGTCAGTTGCCCATCGGGTAAATGAAGGGAGAGAAAGCGAGGGGAAGGGTAAAAGCAGTGATGTCTACAAGGGAGGGATATAAGATAGTCTCCTTTAATGTGCAGGGGATTAATAGCCCTATAAAAAGGAAAAGGATTCTCACACAACTGAATAAGAGTAAGGTAGATTTTTTATTTATTTATTTATTTTTTATTTATTTCTTGCTTTTATATAACGCGCTCTTTAAAATCAGTGCGGTTTACATTTAACATTTCTGCGCATAACAGACATACTGCTGTGCACTTACAATGAACGGGTACATACAACTTGGTTCAATTGGGGTAACTATCTACATCTTTTTACAGTTATATACAAACTTGACATGGCAAGGTGTATGGTTGGTGGTGTTAAATTACTGGGTTGAATTACTGGGTTGAGAGTAGTGTAGGAGAAAGAGGTGATGCTTTAGTGCTTTTCTGAATTGGGCGAGATCTGTGATTGCTCTGATGGTGGTAGGGAGGGCATTCCAACAGCTGGGGGCATAGAATTTGAAAGCTCGGTTTTTTTGTTGCCTGGGTACATTTTGTTATTTCGTTGGGGATCTGAAGGGTGTTAGTGGTAAATGTTCTCCTTGCTCTGTTCACTGGAGTGGGGTGAAGGAGGTCTGATAGGGAGGTGGCTGACGTCTTGTTAATGGCCTTGAAGGTCATCATGACTACTTTATAGGTGAGACGGCAGTAGATTGGGAGCCAGTGTAAGTCTTTTAAGATGGGGCGATGTGATCTCTTCTAGAGGATCCATGTAGGAAGCGTGCTGCAGCGTTCATTGCCAGCTGTAATGGGTTTAGCATGTGTTTGGGTAGTCCATGCAGGATCACATTGGCGTAGTCAAAGTGGGGGGTCACCTGTGCCTGAAAAACTGTTCTGAAGTCGTCCGGTTGCAGCATGGGTTGGAGATGTCACAATGTTTGTAGTTTGTGGTAGATTTGTTTGATGGTGATGCGTTTTGAATTCGAGCTGCTGGTCTAGCGTTACGCCTAGGTATCGGATGCTGGGTTTACTTGAAAGTTCAGCATCTCTTGTCTTTAATGTCGATGGTGGGGAGAAGGACTGATTTCTAGTAATGAACATTACATCAGTCTTGCTAAAGTTTATCTTGAGGCTCTGTGAATGGAGGCAGTCAGTTACGGCCTCAAAACATTTTACTAACGGGTAGATATTGCCATGTTGCAAGAGACACATTTGACAAAGGAGGAACAAGAGAAATTAAAATCCCAGGGGTTTGTACAATTGTTCAGATTGGCATATAATTCCAAGAAGAGGGGGTGGTGATCCTTATACACAAAAGGGTTATGTTTATCCCATATGAGTCGGGGGGGGGGGGGGGATGTAATGGGTAGGATAGTGTGGGTAGTGGATCAAAAGAAGGTGTCATTTCTTAATCTATATGCTCCCAATGGGAAGAAAGGTACCTTCTTTACGAAAGCTTTGCAAGATTTTGGGGAAAGAGCAAACGGGGACTGGATCATTGGGGGGGGGGGGGGAGACATGAATTGTGTGGTGTGTCCGAAGGATAGGTCCAATTTCCAGGCAAAACTACACCGGAAGGAGGGAAAGGAATTAAGGAAGGGACTAGAGGAGTTTGACCTGGTGGACATATGGCGGTGGGAGAACCCTGAGGGACAGGAGTACACTTGCTACACCATGAGGCAGGGGACATATTCTAGATAGGACCTGTTTCTGGGGAAAAGAGGACAACTTGGGGTGTTGGAGAAGATAAGGATACACCCTATTATATTATCAGACCATGGGATGGTTACAGGGATGTGGAGCTCGCAGGAAAAGAGGATAGGAGACGGGAGGGTGGAGGGGAAACGTTTCGTTGATCCAGTCGGAGGAAGGAAAGGTTAAATTCTGACGTGCTTGGAGGGAATATTTGGAGTTGAATGATAATGGGGAGGTGTCGGATGACACGGTGTGGGTTGGTGGGAAAGCGTTCATGAGAGCGGTGATGATTCAGTTTGGGAGCCAGAAAAAAAGAGAAAGTAGAGGCAAAAGAGATGGAGAGGCAAAAAATGGATGAAGGAGATGGAGGAGTTACAAAAGGAGCATAGTAAAATGGGGGCAAAAATAACCCTGCAAAAGCTGTGCCGGGTTCGGGCGAGAATAAATACCTTAGACTTAGAAGGGGTGGAGAGGATGCTGAGGACCTCCAAAGGAATTTTATGGAGGGAGGGAATAAGGCGGGAAGGATGTTGGCTAGGCAACTGCAAAAAAGGAGGGAAAATCGGACGGTGGGGGAGATTGTGAACAGGGAGGGAAACAGGATAGCAGAGAGTCAAGGTATCTGTAGGGAATTTCGTGAGTTTTATGAGCAATTGTATAAAGGACAAGAAGGGAGAAGATTGAGGAGTATTTGGATAAGATTAAGGTGCCAAGGGTAGCAGAGGATACTGCGGTCTGGATGGGGAGGCCTATCAGTGTGGAGGAAGTAGTTAGAGGGATTAAGAGACTTTCCAAGGGGAAGACAGCAGGCGAAGATGGATTCCAGGCGGAATACTACCATATAATGAGAGAGGAGGTGGCTCCATTTCTTGCTAGACTATTTACAGATATAATGCAGGGAAATAAGATGCCGGATTTGATGGTTCAAGCTAACATAGTAGTAATTCCTAAAGAGGGGAGACCTTCTAATAGATGCGAGAATTACAGGCCGATCGCGTTAATTAACAGTGATGCTAAGCTGTACGCAAAGATACTGGCAAATAGGTTGGAGGGGATTTTGCCTGATTTAATTCACCCTGATCAGACAGGGTT
Source organism: Ichthyophis bannanicus (assembly GCA_033557465.1). Taxonomy (NCBI): domain Eukaryota; kingdom Metazoa; phylum Chordata; class Amphibia; order Gymnophiona; family Ichthyophiidae; genus Ichthyophis; species Ichthyophis bannanicus. Next base: position 289,626,965 of record CM066031.1, on the reverse strand, counting down.
TATCAAGGGTAGGGTGATAGCGGATAACGTGAGGAGGGCGATGGGTCTCCTCCACTTTGTTAAAACAAAGAAGTTACCAACACTGTGTGTGGTGCTCGACGCTGAGAAAGCATTTGACAGAGTGGAGTGGGCCTTTTTATTTGGGGTGATGGGGAGGATGGGATTAAGTAAAGAATTTATACAGGGGGTAAGGGCCTTGTATCAGAGTCCCTCAGCTAGGATCATGGTGAACGGCCATCGCTCAGAATTATTCGAACTCCAGCGCGGTATGAGGCAGGGTTGCCCTCTGTTGCCGCTGTTGTTCGCAATAGTGATAGAAACACTTGCGATTCATATAAGGGAACAAAAAGGTATTGTGCCGGTGTGTGTAGGAAGTACTCAGCATAAGGTCCTTCTACATGCGGACGATACATTGATATTTATGGCAAATCCGGCGGAATCCCTTCCAGTATTATTGGAGGAGTTGGGAAATTTTTCGGGGGTGTCGGGTTTTAAGGTGAACCTAGCAAAAACAGAGGCCCTGGCGTTGGGGGGGGGGGGGGGGGTTAGGGAAGAAGGAGATTAACAGCTTTCCATTTAGATGGGCCCTGGAAGATATTAAATACCTAGGGGTGAGAATTACGGAGGATATGGGGAAGTTGTTTGAGCTCAATTATAAACCATTGGCAGGTAAAATCAGTGAGGAGTTGGCGAGGTGGTCTACACTGCAATAGAGCTGGGTGGGACGGGTAGAGGCCATAAGTGCCCTCTCACCACCGGCCCACGTTCTTCACGGCCACATTCTTGCCCTGATTGGACAGAGGGGCTTGCAGAGGAGGTCCTGTTGCTCCCGGTGCTCTTGATCCCCGCCGGGAGTGAAGAACGTGGGCAGGTGGTGAGAGGGCACAGAGGCCGCACGCCTGGTGTTAGGCCCTTTTGTAGGCCCCGCCGGCTGCCCCGATTGGACAGAGGGGCTTGCAGAGGAGGTCCTGTTGCTCCCGGTGCTCTCGATCCCCGCCGGGAGTGAAGAACGTGGGCCGGTGGTGAGAGGGCACAGAGGCCGAAACTTAGATATATTAATGGTCACTGAGACTTGGTTATCAGATTCAGACTCAGTGATAGTAAATCAAATGACTCCCCCGAACTTCTCCAGCTATGCATGTAACAGAGAGAACAGAAGAGGTGGTGGAGTAATCATCCTCGCTAAATCCTCCTTACAATACCGAGTAAGTCTTGCTAGGAGCACTCATTGTCTTGACACATTAACCATATCCAATAAGAATAACTCAATTAATCTTATCTATGCTTCTCCGAATGCACGCCCAGAGGACATCTCAGATGTAATTAGCCTTGCATGTAACCCTGATAACCCCAACAAGCCCAATTGGCTGCTAGGCAATTTTAATCTCGCCTCTTTGCCACCTGCCACGGCCAACGCCTTACTTGACGCCATGGAAAACCTTGACTACAAGCAAATTGTTGACTTCCAGACGCACCAACGTGGCAACATCCTTGACCTCATCTTTGTTCCTCCTACAATAACAGGCAACAATAGTCAGCTTGACCTCACCATCACCCCGGTCCCTTGGTCAGATCATAGCCTGATAACCTTCCAGATACCTTCAATCTCGAATCCGCCAAACCTACCCAAAAATGTGCCTCCACCGCATCATAGACGCTTTAAACCACTGGATATCGAAGTGTTCAATGCACAAGTACTACCTAAACTGTCAATCTCAACGACCAACGTAAATAAAATGGTTGACAAATGGAATGATACACTCCAACAATATGCACAACTACCTACTATGCACAATGAGATTGCTCCTAACAAGGATCCTAGCATAAGGCATAACGCCCCCTGGTTCTCTCCAGATATTCGAACTTCGTTGCTGCAACTGAGAAGACTAGAAAGAAAGTGGAGACGCTCTCATGAAACCATCATCCATGATGAATACATGGCGCACCTCATAAGTCACCGCGAACTAATGTGGTCCAAAAGGAAGGAACATCATGCAAAATTACTTAGTCGTTCACTAAACAAACCTCGCAAGCTATTCAATTTAGTTAAATCACTATCTAAAGAGCCTTCACCGCAGCAGCAAGAGTATATCCATCCTCAACAGTATGCAAATTACATCCAATCCAAATTAACAAGAACAATTTCGGATTCATCACAAGCGTCCCCTCAATTCACGCACTCTCAAGCACCACTCCTCAGTATCTCACCTCCATCAGCTAAAACCATCAAAGAACTAATTGCTACTTTGAACACCACTACTGCAGCCAACGACCCATGCCCAGCAAACTGGATCAAATCAATGCGCACAGAGCTCAGTCCATGCATAGCGAAAATTGCAAACCTCTCCTACTTCTCTGGAACTTTCCCAGCTGCACTCAAACAGACTTCAATACGTCCCTTATTAAAGAACAACCAGATCGACCCGAAGAAGGAAGAATCATACCGTCCAATCTCCAGCATCCCGCTTCTTGCCAAAATACTGGAGAAAGAGACTCAACGCCAAATTCAGCAATATATTGACACATCCTCCCCTCTTGATCCGTGCCAACATGGATTTAGGGAAATGCATGGAGTCGAGACTCTCATGACCTCCTTAATCAACACGCTCATCTGTGGGATCAACAACATAAGGTCTGGCGTCGCCATGATCTTCCTCGATATATCCGCGGCGTTTGACTCAGTAGATACTACTATTGCGACTCTACGAAAAGGGTATACAAGGCCTAGCATGGAACTCATGCAAATCATACCTTGAAGATCGTTGGCAACATGTTCGCATTGACACCAGAACATCGGAACCATTCCTCCAAACGCAAGGGGTTCCACAAGGCTCCTCCCTATCGGCACTCCTCTTCAAATATATATATGCAGCCAATTTGCCAAATCACCAAATCCTTTAATGTTTCCTGCCTTATTTACGCGGACGACGTGCTTATCTACACCCCGATTGATATAACGAGTCCAAATTACTCTAACTTAACCAACTGTTTCAATGCAATAGCAGATTGGCTTTTAGACCAAAACATGCGAATCAATTTCAAAAAGACTGAAGTTTTATTGGTCACAAGAAACAAGCTCTTCTCCCCCCCTGCATATCTCAAGGTATGGGACGCTGAGCTCCCAATCAAGAATACAATTTCGTTACCTAGGTGTGGTCCTTGATCAACGACTGGATTTTACCTCCCACATAAAAAATACTGTAAAAACGATTTACTTCAAGATAAAAACATTACGCCACCTAAGACCCATGTTAGAATACAACGACTTCCGTTCAATATTCCAAGCAATAGTCACCCCTCACTTTGACTATGCGAATATTGTATTACATGGGCTTCCAAAGAACACCATTAACCCCCTGCAACTAGCAATGAATGCTGTGGCCCGCATCCTAGTTGGAGCATCAAAGAGAGACCATATTACACCAATCCTTAGGGACCTTCACTGGCTCCCTATAGAATGTAGAATTAGCTATAAAGCTCTCCTCATTACATTCAAGGCCTTAAACAAATTATCGCCAGCAACGACTTCAGACCTTATCAGTCTAACTCCCAAAACAAGATCTAGGAGATCACTCGCCGAAAACACCCTAGTCATTCCAAGTGAATCCACAAATTGGCCCCAATCAACGATCAACAGAGCATTTAAATCCTATGCGCCTAGATGCTGGAATAAACTTCATCCAGATATTAGAGCAATACGAGACACAAAGCAGTTCAGAAAGGCTATCAAGCACTACCTCTTCACTGAGTACTTCCAGCCACCGTAATGCTATCTAATATATCAAAAGACAGACTCATAGCCATAAGCATAAACACTCCACAAGACATACACCCTTGAACTAAGAAATTTTGATGTAATTACATCTGTACACTCTATTCTCTGTTAGTTGATTTTATGCAAATAGTCAATCGTTATAGTATTGTAGATAGTTGCCCTTGTTAACCAAGTTTTTTGCCCTGTTATCTGTAACTCATACGTGTTTCAAATGTACTGAGATTGTTTTGTTCTATGTAAACCGCGCTGATGATGAATAGCGCGGTATATAAGAAACTTTAAATAAATAAATAAATAAAATAAGGATGAATATTGTGCCAAAATTCCTATTCATGTTTTCCCAGTTGCCCATCCGGATTCCGGGGTATGTTATTAAGAAGTGGGAGTCGAGGTTGGTGAGATGCATGTGGGGTGGTAAAAGGGCACGGATAAATGTGCGAAGACTGCTAATCTCTAAAGATCAGGGGGGATTTGTTTCCCGTCCCTGAATTGGTCTATAATGCCTGTGTAGTAAGGGCATGGCGAGATCATTATTGCAGAGGAGGAGAGGTGGTATGGGTAGAATTGGAAAGAATAATAATGGGCTCCCAGTCGTTATTTCGATGGTTAGAGAAGGGAGAGGAGGCGGGTAAGGGGGTAGGGGGGGAACGAGCACCCGCTAATAGGGGCCATTTCAGTGATTAACAAAATGGGGAAGAAAAAGGTGTGGTTTCCATCCCCATTATCACCCTAGACCAGAATGGGAGATTACTCACCATTTGGGGAAATGGATTGGCTTAAGAGGGGGATGTGGAGTAAGAAGGGGGGGAGTGGAGAAATTTCTAGATCTCCTGGAAAAGGGGGTGGTTAAATCACTTTGGGAATTGGAAGGTAGAACTCAAGGAAAAATCCCCTTTTATCAATATTTTCAACTCAGACATTTCCTGGATAACGGAGTCAGGAAGCAAATTACTAGGCCTAGCTTGCAAATGGAGCTGGCACTGTTTCAAGGAAATTCGGTTAAGGCCGTAATTTCGAAACTCTATAAAGTCCAACTGATGGAAGAGGAGGAGTGTGATACTCGAATACACAAGAACAAGTGGCACAAGTGGTTGGGAGGAGAGTTGGAGGAAATGGAGTGGAAGAAAATTCATGGGAGTATTTATAAGAATACAGGGTGTCTTCTTGGTGGCAGACACAGCTCCAGATTTTACATGAGGCGTACATTACCCCGAGAAAGTTGTACTTAGCCAGGAGGAAACAAACAGATTTAGGGTGTGAGGGGGTAGGGACTTTTTTCCGCATGTGGTGGGAGTGCCCGGTGATCCAGAGGTACTGGGGGACGGTAAGGGAAGGAATGCCGAAGGGAAAAGGGAGGACGGCTGAGGGGAGCCCAAGGGATATGCTATTGGGAGGTGGGGAGAAGGAGAGGGAGGAGAAATGGGGGGGGGGCTGTTAGTGGAGAAGCTCAAATTGGTAGCAAGAGTGGCAGTGGCATGGAAATGAAAAGGGGAAAATGGACCCTCTGGGGCAGACTGGAAATTAAAAATTGAGGAGGCGGTGAGATTTGATCTGTTAACGTTCAGAATGAGGGGGAAGGAATGGATCTTTCATAAAATATGGGATATGGATAGAGGAGGGGGCGAACTAGAAGGGGGAGGGCATCAAGTATTCCAGTTAGTAAGGGATGGGCTGACAGCATGAGCTACTAGTTGTGTTTTAAAGTATAGTTGTGTTTTAAAGTAAAGTTGATGAGTTATTGTTGGATACATAAGCGGGCGAAAGGAAGGAAAGGGAATCCCAAGTGTACAAAAGATGTAATATGTGTATATCCTGGATAGTTGATATGTAATAGGAGCGAAGTTGTCTGTAAGCGAAACTTATTGGATATGTCAAAGATGGTAGACTGTCTGTAACAGTCCCGAGGGAAAGGGAATAGTTTCGGATTGTATGTAATTTCCCTGTCTTTCACAAAGTTCAATAAAAATATGGATTAAAAAATAAAAAAGTATAGAAGCGGGTAGGTAACCTCTACAGAAAAGCAGTTTATAACCCTAAACAAAGGCTCAGAGAGGGGTAACTTGCACAGAGCAGCAGTACAACCCTAACAGCCTTACAGGGAAGACTGGATGAGCTATATTGGTCTTTATCTGCCAACATTTATTATGTTACTATGTAAATTACACAGCCAGGCAAGGGGGCAGCCATGCCTCCCTTTTACCCTGCCCCCTCCCCCCTCTGTAATGAATACCAAGATGCTTCTTTACATCAAACATTGCAACTTATTTATTTATTTATTTATTTACATTCTCTTATATACCGCGCTATTCTGCATCAGTGCAGTTTACATTGAACAAACTGAAATTACATTGAACAGGGCATTATAACTTGGAGATAACTATTCTACAGGGAACATGGGCTATGGAGGGTTAAGTGGCTTGCCCAATACCACAAGAAGCACCTGTGGGACTAGAAACCCCAGTCCTTCCGGCCCAAGGTTGCTGTCCTCTAGTGGGATTTGAACCCCCAACCTTCCGGCCTGAAGTACCTTGCCCCAACCACTAGGCCACTCCTCCACTTGTTTATTGGTAACTCTTGGCTGCAGTATCGCCTAATTTACACAATTATTGATTATCAAATACAACTCATAAAGCATCTATACAACCATTTCAATTCAACAATTTGACTTAAATCAATTCAACTTTTTACATTCTTTAATCAGGTTCACGATGGGATGCACAGCCTTAGGGCGTGGAGCCATCTGAAGCCCCGCTCCCTTACTTTCTATCATTCCTGGACATCCCTTAACCTGTTACTCATGTAAGGCATGCCGTAAGAAACATACCTTACTCTTGCTGTAGCAGAGTCCGTCTCCTGGCTCTGATCCTACCCCATCAGAGGTCAGATCCGAGCCGTTCATGTCTGTGTCTGTGCTGTGCTCCTCCTCCCCTCTTCCCATGCCGTGTAAGTGCAGGGGGATGTATGGAGGATGGCACCATCTACGCACTGTCCCTGCTGCGGCCCGTTGCCCTGTCCGGGGGAGGACAAGTCTCTCCAGGCCACTCCCCCTTCGTCCCTTACATGGTTGTGAGTCCCTTTTTCCATGCCCCTATTTGCGCACCAGTATCCTTGGCGAAACCTGGAAACAGCACAAGCACTGGCAAGTCAAATGCAAGGCATTGATAAAGCAGGCAAAGGGAGAATTTGAGAAGAAGCTTGCTGCGGAAGCAAAAACGCGAAATAAAGATTTTTTCAAGTACATTGGTAGCAAAAAACCTGTGACAGAGTTAGTTGGTCCATTAGATGATAGAGGAGTTAAAGGGGCACTAAGAGGCAACAAGGTGATAGCTGAGAGACTGAATGAATTCTTTGCTTCGGTCTTTACTGAGGAAGATGTAGGGATGTTACCCATGACTGAAGTGGTATTTAAAGGTGCGGAAGAATTGAAGGAAATATTGATACATCGGGAAGATGTATTACAACTATTAGATAAACTGAAGAGTAGCAAATCACCTGGGCTGGATGGTATACATCCAAGGGTGTTGAAAGAACTGAAATATGAGATTGCAGAACTGCTATTAGTAATCTGTGAATTTTCATTAAAATCATCTGTAATACCTAAAGATTGGAGGATCGCCAATGTAACGCCAATTTTTAAAAAGGTTCCAGGGGTGATCCGGGAAACTACAGACCAGTGAGCATCACGTCAGTACCGGGAAAATGGTAGAAACCATCATAAAGAATAAAATTACTCAGCATGTAGATAGTCATGGCCTAATGGGAGACAGCCAACATGGCTTTAGACAAGGAAGATCTTGTCTTACTAATCTATTGTTTTTTTGAAAGTGTGAATAAACAGGTGGACAAAGGTGAGTTGGTTGATATAGTGTATCTGGACTTTCAGAAAGCCTTTGACAAGGTCCCTCATCAGAGACTTTTGGCAAAACTAAAGTGTCATGGCATAGGAGGCAGTGTACTACTGTGGATCAAGAACTGGTTAAAAGATAGAAAGCAGAGGGTTGGGCTAAAAGGCCAATTTTCCCAATGGAGAAAAGTGAATAGTACTGTACCCCAGGGATCTGTGCTGGGTCCGCTGCTTTTTGACATATTCATAAATGACCTGGAAAGTGGAATAACAAGTGAGGTTATCAAATTTGCAGATGACACAAAACTATTTAAAGTTGTTAAAACCCAAGAGGATTATGGAAAATTGCAAGAGGATCTTGATAAATTGGAAGACTGGGCATCAAAATGGCAGATGAAATTTAATGTGGACAAGTGCAAAGTTATGCACCTAGGGAAGAACAACCCAAACTATGGTTACACGATGCAAGGTTCCACATTAGGAACCACCACCCAGGAAAAAGATTTAGGCGTCATTGTGGATAGCATGTTAAAAACCCTCGGCCCAGTGTGCAGCGGCGGCCAAGAGAGCAAATAGAATGCTAGGTATCATAAGGAAAGGAATGGAAAATAAAACAAAAGATATTATAATGCCTCTATATCATTCCATGGTGAGACCGCACCTTGAATATTGTGTGCAATTCTGGTTGCCGTATCTTAAAAAGGATATAGCATTATTAGAAAAGGTTCAGAGAAGAGCCACCAAAATGGTAAAGGGGATGGAAGGATACTCCTATGAAGAAAGGCTAAAAAGGTTAGGGCTCTTTAACCTGGAAAAGAGACGGCTGAGGGGAGATATGATAGAAGTCTATAAATTAATGAATGGAGTCGAACGGGTAAACGTAGATCGATTGTTTACGTTATCAGAATATAGAAAGTCTAGGGGACATGCAATGAAGCTACAGGGTAAACTATTTAAAACTAATAAAAGAAAATATTTCTTCACTCAACGTGTAATCAAACTCTGGAATTTGTTACCGGAGGATATAGTAAAGGCTGTTAGTGTAGCTGGGTTTAAAAAAGGTTTGGACAGGTTCCTGGAGGAAAGGTCCATAAACCATTATTAAGAAGGAACCCAGGATATCAATGCTTGACCCAGTACAAGCATTGCGGAACCTGTGTCTTTTGGGGAAACTGCTAGGTACGTATGACCTAGATTGGCCACTGTTGGAAACAAGATACTTGGCTTGATGGACCTTGGTCTGACCCAGTATGGCATATCTTATGTTCTTATGTTGTGTCCCCTTATAAAGGGGCAGGTGGGTGGGGAGCCATTGTGCTGTCTTCTTCTTCGTTGGAGGGGCAAGAGGGTGATCCCAGTGCCACAGGCCTCTAATATAGGCTCCCACCGGCCCACTCCCTTGCTCCTCCACCCCCGCCTCAATTAACTCTTACTGGCCCGGCGCCCACTGCCTACCTGCATCCCGCAGCTGCTATTCGCCACTGTAGGGATTTAGCACAGTTACTTACCTGTAACAGGTGATCTCTGGGAACAGCAGGAATTAGTCCTCACATATGGGTATGTCGGTACCGACGGAGCCTGAGTGGGAAAGCTCCCCAGCTTCCCAGAAGGAAAGCTTTTGGGGCCTCCCACTGCGCATGCGCGCTGCCTTCCCGCCTTCCTGACCAACTCTCCTCAGTTCGAGTTTATAGCTGAGACAATAGAGAAAGGAAAGGAAGAGAGAGAGAGATACAACTCCTAGGGGAGGTGGGCGGGTTGTGAGGACTAATTCCTGCTGTTCCCAGAGATCACCTGTTACAGGTAAGTAACTGTGCTATCTCCAGGAACAAGCAGGAATAAGTCCTCACATATGGGGACTCCCTAGCTAAGATGCCCGGGAGATCCCCTGAAGGGTATGAGACCCTGAAAGGTTCCTCATCTTCCTATGGATCTCAGGCATCCATTCAGGGAAGGTGGGCTGGAGTTGTTCAAGAATGGAACAGGTGTCTGAGGACAGCCTGACCAAACAAGGCATCCCGTTGGGAGTCCTTGTCCAAACAGTAGTGGGCTGTAAAGGTATGAACCGAGGCCCAGGTGGCTGCTCGACAGATCTGGTCAATGGACACAGAGTTTAGATGAGCCATAGAGGTGGCCATGGCCCTCACGTTGTGAGCGGTGACATGGCCCTCCAGAGAAAGGTTCTTACTCTGGTAAGCAAAAGAGATACACTGAGCAATCCAATTGGAGAGTGTTCTTTTGGAGATTGGAAGTCCTAAATGAGAAGGATCAAAAGCAACAAAAAGCTGAGAAGACTTTTGATGTTGCTGTGTCCTGTGGAGGTAAAAGGCAAGAGCTCTTTTACAGTCTAGAGTATGAAGGTTCCTCTCTGCATTGGATGCATGAGGAGCTGGAAAAAAGATAGGTAAATAAACCTCTTGATTAAGATGAAAAGGTGAGACCACTTTAGGCATAAAGTGAGGATTTGTCCTAAGGACTACCTTATCATGATGGAACCTTGTGTAAGGTGGATTAGCCACTAAGGCCTGCAGTTCACTGATGCGGCGAGATGAAGTGACTGCAATGAGGAAAATAACCTTCCAGAAAAGAAATTTCAAGGAGGTAGTGGCTAAGGGTTCAAAAGGTGGCTTCATAAGCTGACCAAGAACCAAGTTTAAGTCCCATGCCACCGGAGGAGGTCGAATGGGAGGTTTAGCTAAAGTTAAGCCTCTCATGAATCTTGCAATAAGAGGATGAGAGGAAACAGGTTGTCCATTGATGGGCTTAAGTGATGCCGCAATAGCACTCAAATGGACTCTTACTGAATTCGTTTTGAGTCCTGCATTGGAAAGATGCAGGAGATATTCCAAAAGAGAATTCAATGGGAGTGCCAGAGGGTTAAGACCCTTTTGAGCACACCAAATGGAAAATCTTTTCCATTTAAAAGCGTAAGAACGCCTAGTGGAAGGTTTCCTAGAGGCATGTAGGATATCCTTCACTTGCTGCGAAAGATTGAAGTGTTGAAGGTCTAGGCCAGGGGTCGGCAACCCGCGGCTCCGAAGCCGCATGCGGCTCTTTCTCACCTTTGCCGCGGCTCCGGAGCACACTGCCCGCCCGGTGACAGGCAATAGTGTTGTAAGCTCCCTCCCTTCTTCTGCAGCCGCGGCTCCCTGCCTCTTAGGGAACCGCGGCTGTGCTTTTAAAATCATCTCGGAGCCCTTCCTGTCTTGACGGGCTCCGTGCAGCATTGTCCCGCCTCTAAAGGAAGTTTGGAGGCGGGACAATGCTGCACGGAGCCCGTCAAGACAGGAAGGGCTCCGAGATGATTTTAAAAGCACAGCCGCGGTTCCGTAAGAGGCAGGGAGCCGCGGCTGCAGAAGAAGGGAGGGGAGCTGACATGGAGGAGGGAGCAGATATGGATGGAGGGAGGGGGGCTGACATGGAGGGAGGGGGGCTGACATGGAGGGATGGAGGGGGCTGACATGGAGGGAGGGGGGCTGAAATGGAGGGAGGGAGCTGATATGGATGGATGGAGGGAGGGGGGCTGACATGGAGGGAGGGAGCTGATATGGATGGAGGGAGGGAGCTGATATGGATGGAGGGAGGGGGGCTGACATGGATGGATGGAGGGAGGAGGGGCTGACATTGAGGGAGGGAGCTGATATGGATGGAGGGAGGGAGGGAGGGGGGCTGACATGGAGGGATGGAGGGGGCTGACATGGAGGGAGGGAGCTGATATGGATGGAGGGAGGGGGGCTGACATGGAGGGATGGAGGGGGCTGACATGGAGGGAGGGAGCTGATATGGATGGAGGGAGGGGGGCTGACATGGAGGGGGCTTACATGGAGGGAGGGAGCTGATATGGATGGAGGGAGGGGGGCTGACATGGAGGGGGCTGACATGGAGGGATGGAGCACTGGTAATGGGGTTGAGGGGACTAGCACTGGAAATGAGCTGATTAGGGAAGGCTAGGACTGGTAATGAGCTGATGGGGGGTAGGACTGGTATTGGGCTGATTAGGGGAGGCTAGCACTGGTAATGGGGTTGAGGGGGGATTAGCACTGGAAGCGAGCTGATTGGGGGGCTTTGAATGGGCATGGGCTGATTGTGGGGAGGGGAGGATAGAGCTGCTGGCCCTGGAAGATAACTGGGGGCTAAGGCTGCCATGGTATTTGTACTAGAAGGGACTGGTCAGTGGGGAAGGAGGGGGATTGGAAGGAAATGGACACCAGTGGCAATCATGGGAATGCAAGTTGACATTGGAAGGTACTGGGAGTGAGGACTGGAAAGGGGCTGATATTGGGGAGGGTTACTGGGACTGGAAATAGGCTGATGGAAAGAAGTGAAGAAAACGAAAGAAGAGATAAGAAATGGCAGATGGACCATAGACCACAGAAAGAGAGCTAAGAGAAGACAGGAAAGCAGAAGCCTCAGATCGGGACCAGCATGATCAAAGAATAAATTGGTCAGACAACAAAGGTAGAAAAAATAATTTTATTTCATATTAGTGATTTGACTACAAAATCATCATAATTTTGAAATCAAATATTGTTACTTGTTGTTGTGATATTTTCTGGCGTATTTTTTTTGGTGTGCGAAGGAAGAGGGGTAGTCTTATACGGCGAGTATAGGCCAAACACCTATATTTTAACAGGAAAAGTAGGGGGTCGTATATAGCATTAAGGTAAGAAACAATATATGCAGTGTTAGATTTGTTTTAAATGTCGCAATGGTTTTGCGGCTCCCAGTTTTTTTTTTCCCTTCGGAAACGGGTCCAAGTGGCTCTTTATGTCTTAAAGGTTGCAGACCCCTGGTCTAGGCCTTCAGTAACCAAGCTCTGAGGTGAAGGGACTTGGGGTTTGGGTGCCACAAAGTCCCCTCCTCTTGAGACAGAAGGTCTGGAGCCGCTCCCAAGTCCAGGGAGGGGGCTTGGGAGAGATGCAGAAGTAGAGGGTACCACACTTGGCGGGGCCAGCGTGGAGCTATGAGGATCATGGACCCTTGATCCCTTTGAAGTTTGAACAGAGTCTTGGGAATCAAAGGAATGGGTGGAAAGGCATACAGGAAACCCTGACCCCAATGCAGGAGGAAGGCATCCTTGGTCTGAACTCCCTGACACGGAATTCTGGAACAGAACCGGGGAAGTTTGGCATTCCACGGACTTGCAAAGAGGTCTATGTCCGGGGTTCCCCATTTCTGGAAGATTCTGAGTACCTGATCCATGTGCAGGGACGATTCGTGTGGAAGCAGAACTCGACTGAGTCTGTCTGCCCAAGAGTTTTGGATTCCTGGAAGATATACTGCCAGGAGATGGATTTGATGCTCTCTGGCGAAGGCCCATAATCTTAGAGCTTCGTTGCAAAGCGACAGAGAGCCAGTCCCTCCTTGTTTGTTTATGTAAAACATGGCTACTTGATTGTCCGTGTGAATAAGGACTGTCATGTTGCTGAGGAGGGTATGAAAAACTTTGAGAGCTAGAAAGATTGCTCGAAGTTCCAAGTGGTTGATATGAAGGGTGGTCTCCTGTGGAGACCAAGTGCCCTGAGTGGAGAGATCTTGGAGATGAGCCCCCCAACCTGTTTGGGAGGCATCTGTTGTGAGGGTTGCTTGGGGCAACAATGGTTGAAAGGGGGCCCCCAACAACAGATTTTGAGTGGATATCCACCATTGGAGAGACCAAAAGAGACGATTGGAGTTTGCTATTTGGTCTGAGAGAGCTCCTGATGCTTGAGTCCACTGGGTGGATAAAGTCCATTGAGCTGCTCTCATATGTAGGCGAGCATAAGGCACCACATGCACTGTGGAGGCCATGTGGCCTAATAGTTGTAGCATCTCTCTGGCAGTCAAGTGGCTTCTGGACTGAGTCTGAGAGGCTAAGTGCACTAGACGTTGGCAACGGGCCTGAGGTAGATAGGCCCTTGCGGTGGTGGTATCCAACCAGGCCCCTATGAATTCTAGGGATTGAGTAGGGGTGAGTTGGGACTTTGGCAGATTGATCACAAGTCCCAGATACTGTAGAAGTCGCCTGGTGCGATCCAGGGAAGTCTGAGCCTCGGACTGAGACGGAGCTCGGATGAGCCAGTCGTCCAGGTATGGGAAGACAAAATTCCCAGGGCGCGTAGGAATGCAGCTACTATTGCCATGCATTTGGTAAATACCCTTGGAGCAGAGGCTAGACCGAAGGGAAGTACTCTGTATTGGAAATGTTTTCCCTGGAACAGAAACCGTAGGAATTTTCTGTGGGATGGATGGATGAGTATATGTGTGTATGCATCCTTGAGATCTAGAGAACAAAGCCAGTCCTGACTCTGTAGGTATGGAAGGAGAGTGCCTAGAGAAAGCATCTTGAATTTCTCCCTGTATAGAAATTTGTTCAATTCTCTGATATCCAGAATGGGTCTGTACCCCCCTGTTTTCTTGGGAATGAGAAAAAAAGGGGAGTAAAAACCTGACCCTTGTTGAGGAAGAGGAACCTCTTCTATTACCTTTTGGGCGAGAAGAGTGGTCACCTCCTGACCTAACAGGTCTAGGAGAGATGGGGGAGAATTGAAACTTCTCACCATGGTATGGGGAGGAAGGTTGGAGAAATGCAGTTTGTAGCCCTCTCTGATGATAGAGAGGGTCCATTGCTCTGATGTGATTTGCTCCCATCTGGGAGCAAAATGAGTTAACCTTCCTGGAATGGTGAGAGGTTCTGGATATTTTAGAGCCAGAAAGGTTAAGTTCTCTAGTTTTAAGTCAAAAACCCTGAGGGGGTTGGGACTGTTGGGCTGTAGCAGCCCCTGCAGGTTTTGCCCTGGCCTGTTTAGGCTGCTGACGCTTAGTAGCAAAGCGAGCTGCAGAAGATTGTTGGCCAGTATTTGTGGCAAATCTGGCCTTCTTGTAGAAAGGCTTTTTGAAAGATTTCTTCTTGACAGGGGTAGAGGTAGACTTAGAAAGTCTATCTAAAGCAGCATTTTCTGCATCCATTTGAGTGGCTTTGATTTGCCACTCCTTACCAAACAGATTCTCACCTGTACAGGGCAAATTTCCCAACCCATCCTGGACCCAGGGTTCAAGGTTAGAGGCCTGGAGCCAAGCAATTCTGCGAGCCGCTATGGCAATACCTGAGGCTCTGCTAGCACCCTCAAAGGAGTCAAAGGCTGCTCTGTTGGAGAACTTTGAAATATCTTGGGTATGCTTCAGCAGAAGAAGGAACTCCTCCTTTCTATCCTCTGGGATAAAGGGGAGAAAATGGCGTATTTTTAATGCAATTTCCTTCAGAAACATGCCCATATAGAGGCTGTATGAGTTGGTTCTGGCAATAAGCATACTTGCTTGGAAGATTTTTCTTCCAAAAGCATCCAGTGTCCTACATTCTCTTCCTGGGGGAGTAGAAGAGTGTCTTTTAGTACTCTTGATCCTTTTCATAGCTGACTGCACCACAATGGAGTGGTGCAGGAGCTGAGTTTTTTGAAACCCAGGAGAAGGGGGGACACGATACATGGTGTCCAGACGACGAGAATGTGGAGATAGGGTGAGAGGAGTCTCCCATAGGTCCATCATGTGATCTTGAAGAATTTCATGGGTGGGCAAGGTGACTGCCTCTTTGGGAACCTTAGAGTATCCTAAAATGTCTAACTTTTTTGCTCTAGGTTCTTTTTCAGAGGATACAGAAATAGAAAGACCTTTAGCTACTTCAATGATGAAGTCTTGAAAGGATAAATTCTCTGGAGGAGACATTCTCCTCTTTGGAGAAGAGGGCTCCTCAGGTAGAGTAAAGGATACTTCAGCAGAGTCATCTGATGAAACAGAATCATCAGAAGACTCAAAGTATCGTCTGTTTGCTTCCAGGGATCGATAAGCGTATCGACCGGTATCGACATCGGGGGTACCCGGAACCGGATCGGTATCGGGAAAAACCCCGGAACCGGGAACCGGAATCGGTATCCTGGTCGATGTGGAAGGCATGGGTACCGGTATCGGTTGTGGTACCGGAACCGGAGTCGGTACCGCAGGGTGCGGTACCGAGGGCATCGCAGCCTTAATAAAAGCCAAAATGGCCTGCTGCATGGATTGAACTGTATGATCCATGGACGCCACGACTGTCTGGATGTCGGTACCGGATGATTGAGCCGGTACCCCAGAATAGTCTAACAGGTGATCGGTCGAGGCTGTGCCATCGATGTCAACCTGTAACCCCATAGGAGGAGCTTTGGAAGCCGGAGCTTCCCGCCGGGGTTGTTTGGCTGGGGCAGGGTCCTCAGGGTCAAGCCCAGGGGTATCTCGATACTTAGAGGGAGATTTGCCCTTTGAGGACCTGCCAGAGGAATGTTTGGTTACCTGAGATCCATCAGGAGAGGAAGACCTGGAAGATGTCGATGCTGGAGTATCTGTAGAAAACAGCATGTGAAACTTGGCTGCCCGGTTCTGTAAGCCACGTTTAGACATCAAAGAACAGGATGGGCAATCCAGAATGGAATGGTCAGGCCCCAAACATTTAAGACACCATTCATGGGTGTCTGTGACTGAAATAGTACCGCTGCACTTGGTGCATTTTTTAAACCCAGAGGCTTGTTTCTCCATGAGGGAGAATTAGTGAAGGCCTAAAGGCCTCACAGAACTAACACACCAAGTGAGGGAAAAAAAAGAAGATTTTTTTATTTTATTTTTTAAATAAATGAAAAAAGACCGGCGGTACCGGTCTGGAATCGGGGAAGGCAGACACGCGGCCAAAGAAATAAATTAAAATAACAACTTCTTCAGCGGTGACAGGAACACGACCTTCTGGCTCCATGGAAAAAGAAGAACTGAGGAGAGTTGGTCAGGAAGGCGGGAAGGCAGCGCGCATGCGCAGTGGGAGGCCCCAAAAGCTTTCCTTCTGGGAAGCTGGGGAGCTTTCCCGCTCAGGCTCCGTCGGTACCGACGTACCCATATGTGAGGACTTATTCCTGCTTGTTCCTGGAGATTTGCATTGTCCTACTCTTGGGAAAAATCAACAACTTCAGGTAGACTGCTATGGCGTTCTTCAAAATCTCTGGGCACACTCTGACCCAAAAATGCTTTGTGCACACCACACCTTTATAAACTCCCACTCCCTGAGGTCTTCCAGGGCCTATGCATTTTCTCTTCACCATGCAACTTTGTCTTGTACCATGAAATGCTTCCTCACCTTTATTCACTAGTACTGTAATACCTCTCCCTACCCACCCTAGCATTCCTCTGCATTCTCTTCAATACCTTTTCACATGGTTTTGCTATCTTGAGATCATCAGATATGATCACCCCAAGATCTTCCTCCTGATTGGTGCATTTTTTCTTGAACTATGCCCCAAGCTGTTGAACACCAGGCTCATCAGAGCTGCCAAAAACTTTCTCAGCTTCTTGTCAACTTTCAGTTTCATGTTCTTATCCTACCTCTGCGACCCCTCCTTTTACAAGCACATCCAAGACATTTCGAGAGCCTGCTTAGCTGTTTCAGCAGATTTTTCTTTGTTTGCTCCTTTGCTGCCCAGACTTCCTTCATCCTTTCCAGATATTATTCTTGCTGGAATCTCTTATACCCATTGAATGCTAATCTTTTGTCCATACTTTTTAAGCCACCTCTTTTGAAGATCATACTGGTCCCTTTATCCTCTGATATTTTCTTACCTGACATAAGATGGTATTGGGGCTTTTGGGTTTCTGACCTTTCAATGGATCTTTTTAGCTTAGCCTGCCTTCTCCTCTCAGAACGGATTATAACCTACTATGGTAATATCCTAGTCATAAGACTCTGTGCTTCTCAGCTGTCTGTTGGAGACACATCTAGCCAGTAGGATTTTCCGGATTACCATAAGGATATGCATAAGATAATTCTGCATATATTTGTAAACCCCCTTTGTGTGTTCCAGGCAGATGCCAAAGAACTGTGAGGCAGACAAGGGAACACATCAGTTCAAGGAGCTAGTCTCTCAACTCCATGGAGTGTTAAGTATCAGGGTTCAGTCTTTAGAGGAGATTAAATACCATGTGGCAACTAATATTTAGTGCATGTTTACTAAGCTGGGCTGATGTTTAGCATGGGGTATTTGTAACTAGGTCCCATTAAATAGCATGGGTCCTTGTTACAAATAGCCTGTGCTGTTAGCCCAGGTTAGTAAATATTCCCCTTAATTTTTATGCATTTGAAGCACCCATATTCACCCTTCTCAAAAATTAGAGTTCAGGCCAGAGGTTTGTGGTTGGAACCAAGGGTTTACTAAAAATTAAGGTCATTGATAGCAAACTTCAACTTTTAACAAATTACAATCTTATAAGAGCTATAATATAGAGCTTATGTTTCATCCATTATTGTATGGGAGTAGTTTATTCAGTCTCTTTCTCTTCTGCACTCTGGTTCATCAAAGTTACTTTCGATGCACCCTTCCTTTTCCTTAGAACATTCGCCAGCTTAAATTAAATAATTATGTAGTGTTCTGTATCCCTTGTTCTAGGGCCAAAGCTTTTGAGATTAGAGTTGTTTGACCTCTTGTTCCCTGGTACAAAAAAAGGACTCACTTCCCTTACTCAGGTATCCTGTTGGTTTCGTCTGTTACTGAAGTTCTAGCAGGTCTCTGCAGGAACTTCAGTCTTCAGGCTAAGCGCCCCCTGCACTGGTACAGTGGCTCCAAGCCCCATTCAGTCCATTGATGCTGGTTTGGGTGATGGTGCAGATCTTCCTTGAAGTGGATAGAGTACTTTGGCTGAGTGCCAAAGGTACTTTCCCCTAAGAGTAAACACCCACTAGATGAGAATGGTGCAATGGCTTGAGAACCAAAGACAGGAAACTGCCCTTGAACGAGGGTTTTATGGTCAGTGGGCTTTTCCCTCCCAAAGAGTCTCTTTCCAGTATAAACATGGCTGGAAGAAGGGTCATCCCCCATGTTCTGGAAAAGTGTGGACCTTCCTCTGTAAAATTCTAGCAATTTTTAGGTAAGTCCACCCAATGGTGCTGCTGCTGATACTGAAAACCCAACTAGCTAGGTGTGCCTTCAGCAGAGAGTGGAGAAGCACTGCATTAGACTAATTTTACTAAAGCGCACTAAGCAATAAGCACACGTTTTGGCATGAAGTACCAAAACGCTCAGAGCTGTGATAACGGTTAGCGCAGGGGCATGATATTTACCATGTGCTACTTGCATGATGGGGTGGAGAATGGATGGCTTAGGGGCGGAGGGTGGGCATGATGAGCACATTGCAATTAGCATGGGATACGTATAGTGCGCTGTCAATGTTATTTATTTATTTATTTAACAGGTTTTTTATACCGCTTTATCATTTCAATCAAAGCGGTTTACATTGTAACTTAAACTTGGTAAATGTACATTAAACAGGGACATTGATAACTTGGATTTTTTTTTTGAGCAATGGAGGGTTAAATGACTTGCCCAAGGCCACAAGGAGTGCTAGTGGGAATTGAACCCTGGTCTCTGTTGCAATTAGTACGAGTGCAATTACCTCCACCAGTGCATTTGCAGTAGTAGCACCATGTGCTATTGTGCACAGCCAAACATTAACTGTTGGGAATATGCTGGTCATGCCCCACCAATGACTGCAGAGGCTTTGCACTTAACCACATTAATGTTTATGCTCATGTGTTGCATGCAAAATCATAGCACACTATTAACAAAACAGAGTTTTTACATCTAACAGAGTATAAAACAACTAGGGTTACATCTAACAGGATACAGTACAACTGGGATTGCAAACAATAAGCAGTGAGACTATGTTACCTATCTCCAATTAAAAGAAAAAGACTACATTAACTATGTACAAACAATATATAAAAATGTACAATATATATGCTTTAGAGTATCGAGTGAGACTATGACTGTTTCCAGCCTAGCTGTTATTATCGTATGTGGTGGTATAGCAATTCTGAAAATGTTCATATTGAGGTATGTTGTGATTATTGTCAGCGATCCTTTTGACTGTTGCCAGCAGTCTAATTATTTATGTATTGTCCCCACTAAGATATTCCGTGGCACTATAGTTAGTGCCGTTAAACGTCTCAATGCTAGCCGGCCAGCATCAGGGCATTCCAGGGGGCGAGCACGAGCGCTACCCGAGGATAACCGGTTATCTGTCATACTGTATTTGGTCAATAACCAATTATCCTTAGTTGGGTTACGTTAAGCTGGAAAAAGACTAGCCTGACTTTACACTGTTAAGAATAAGCGGCCATTGACCGAATATCACAGATAATTGGTTATCTAAATTGTTAACCGGGCTGCCGCCGTTGAAGATTGACCCTATTGTCCTTTTCTCTGGCAGATGTCTTTCCTACAGGACCCTTTCATAGATGTTGGTCTATTTGCAGTCTGTATCTTGTATTTGCCATTTTCTTCCTCTTGAATTTCCATTTGAAGCACACTGCTTATCACTTTCTGCTTCAGATCAGGTGGCTTCCAGGAGTAGGGAATATTTCTTTCACAGATTCATGCACTAGAAGCAGTGGCTTCAGATCTTTTATTATTTTTCTTAGTTTTTCAGCTCTGAGCAGGTGATTTTGTAAAGCACAGCTTGAGAAATCTGGGTGCCAGGTCACTATAAATTGCACCCTGGTATCCGGGATTTCATGGCCCTCACACTCCCCTAGCCATCACCCGACGTCTCTTACATGTAGCTTGAGCCATGCAGTGGAAGATATTCAAGACATGAAACTGCGAGATCAGCCTGAACCTCCTCCACTGCGCGGCTCAAGCTACATGCAGAGAGCCAGTCATGGTGGAGGAGTGAATAACGGTGCAAGAATGGTAAGAGACATTGGGTGAAGGCTGGGTTGAGGGCAATATAGAGAGAGAGAGATTAAGTGATGGCTGAGGGGACAATGAGAGACACACACACTGTGTGATGGTGGGGGGGGGGGCAATGAGACATCTGGTTGGGGCAATGAGAGAGACAGACACACACAGTGAATGATGGCTGTGGGGGCAATGTGTGAGAGAGAGAGACACTGGGTGATGGTTGGGGGGTGGCTATGAGAGAGAGCGAGAGTAGGTGAAAACAGGGTGTGGGGGTTTTGAACTTATTGCCCAAAGCAGTGTGGCCTTTGTAGTCTCTTATTCTACCCATCGACATTGGTGCTACAAGTCCTATAATGCATCAGCTCCGTCGATTACAACTTGTCCAAAATACAGCTGCACATCTGCTCACCCACTCCGTCTCATCTGATCACGTCATTCCTCTATTCATTTGTCTCCATTGGCTTCCGGTTAAGTTCAGGTTTGTTTACAAAGTACTCATTATTACCTCCAAAGTTCTGCATACCAGCACTCTTCAATACCTGGCTGACCTCATCCAACTCCAGCCCCCCCCCCCCCCATTCCCTTCACTCTGCCCTCGGCAATTGTCTGTTCCTCCCTTCTCTTACCCAGGCCCAACTAGAGCCCACCTGCCACTCCGCTTTCTTTTTCCTGGCCCCCGCCCTATGGAATTCGCTCCCCCACACACCAATCCGCACAGAACTGTCTTTCCCGCGCTTCAAGAGTATGCTTAAAACCCATCTCTTCCATCAGGCATTTGACCTTCCTGACCCCTAGTCTGCCTTCCCTTCCCCCCCCCCCCCACCTCTTGCCTCTCCCCTCCCCCTCTCTTTCCTCTTATGTTTGCAGCTCTGTATCCTTTTTTCTCTCTTTGTCTCCCTGGCTGTCGCTTTCCTATCGGAATACTGGCGTTCCTTTCATTCTTTGTTGTCAGCTGCAACCTGTTTTAATTGTACACCGCCCTGACGCCTGTGCCTGGGCGGTATATCAAGCGCAAAAATAAAGATAAAGGAAAGGCTTGTCAGAAATCCAGGCCTAGAGCTCTTGGAGCCGCATAAGTCGGAAGTTCTTATTTATAAAACAGGTGTGCTTTTGGAAATATTATGGGCATCCTCTTATAAAATGACTCCCCAGAGTAGTATTTTGGGGCATGACTAGGGTTGCCAACTGGCTGGTTTTTACATGGTCATGCCAGCTGCAGGCAGAGATCTAAAACTGGCCCTTGAAAGCAGTATTTTTGCTCTGGCTGCAAGCGGCCAGAGCAGAAAAGTGGCTTTTCATTTGGGGTCCTTGTCCCGTCCCCCCCAGCACAGCCTCACCTTCTCCTCCACTGTCAATCCCTTCCTGCCACCTCCTTACCCTTGCAGCCGCGGCTCCTGCTTCTTGCAGAGCAGTGGCTGCAATAACGCTAATTTAAAAACAAAACCGTTGCAGAGGCCTATGGTCCTATGGAACTCCTGCTGCAGCATCCTGGCCTCTGTAGCATCACTTCCTTTTGAATGCAGGACCCTGCAGCAGGGGTTCCAGAGGGCTCTGCACCGGTTTCGTTTTGTTTTTAAATTAGCTTATTGCAGTTGCTGCTCTGTAAGAAGCAGGAGCTGTGACTGCCAGTGGAAGGAGATGGCAAAAAGGGACTGACATGGGGGGGGAGGTGGAGGCAGGAAGGCAGCTGACATGGGGGGAAGGGGTGGCTGGAAGGGAGCTGACATGGGTGGAATGAGGTGGCTGGAAGGGAGATGACACAGGGGAGGAAGGAGGAGGTGTCAGGAAGGGAGCTGACAGAGGGGGGAAGGAGGTGGCTGGAAGGGAGCTGACATGGGGGGGAAGGAGGTGGCTGGAAGAGAGCTGACATGGGGGAAGGTGGGACTGGATGGGAGCTTGCATGGAGGGAAGGTTGGGCTGGAAGGGAGCTGACGCAGGGGGAAGGAAGGAGGTGGCAGGAAGGGAGCTGACAGAGGGGGTGAGGGGAGATTGGAATAGATCTGACACCTGGGGATGGGTACTGGAGAGGGACTGGAAGGGAGCTGACACTTGGGGATGGGACTGGTAGGTAGCTGGGTAATGGGGAGGAGGTTGGAAGGGAGGGGGCACTGGGACTGGAATGGAGTGGACATGTGGGTATGGCACTGGAAGGGGGATGGACAGAGAGTAGGGTGACTGGAATGGAGCTGACATGGGGGTGGCACTGGGAGTGGAAGTGAGCTGATACCTGGGATGGTATTTGGACTATAAGGGGCTGGATAGTGGGGAAGGAGGGGGAATGGAAGGGAATGGACACTACTGGCAGTTCTGGGAATGCAAGGGGGTTGACATTGGAAGGTAATGGGAGGGGATGGCTGGAAAGGGGGCTGATACTGGGGAGAGTTACTGGGACTGGAAATAGGCTGATGGAAGAAAGTGAAGAAAACAAAAGAAGAAAGAAGAAATGGCAGATGGACTATAGATCACAGAAAGAGAGCTAAGAGAAGACAGGAAAGCAGACGTCTCAGATTGAGACAAGCATGATCAGAGAATAAAATGGACAGATAACAAAGGTAGAAAAATAATTTTATTTTCAATTTAGTGATTGAATTTTGTGCTATGTTTGTATTTTACACAGAATGGGGAAATGCATCTCTTATTTATCTGATGTTTCACTGCATGCGGAGTCTGGCTTCTTGGGGTTTCAGTTTAATTTTTGTTTATATATTTCTCTTTTTGTTTTGTGATCATTTATTGATGGAGTCCTGTCTGTATTGTGTGTGTGTGTACAACCAGTGCTGGGTATTCTGTTAGTATGGAATTTCTGTTTAAGAATGTGTAGCAATGTTGCTTGTTCAGTTTGCACATTGCCCTCTTTGCAATTATGTTTTGGGGACAGGGGGTGGGACGGGTGGGGCAAGGGTGGGGTGGAATGGGGTGGGGTGGGACAGGGGACCGGGAAAGGGCAGGGCGGGGTTACATGGGCGGAGCATGACTAGGCACAGGTGGCGGGTTTTTCTCTTTCAAACAGTTGGCAACCCTAGGCATGACCTATATAGAGCATTGCAAATGATATTTGCTCAATCCTGGAGTCATGTTCATCTGTTCTATTTATGTTGCCTTCTCTATCTATATCTGCTGATTTTACTGTATGTTGCTCATAGCATTCAGAAAGCAGCGTCAGCTTAAAGCACACTGAGTGCAGTAGCTCATAATAAAGTAAAGTGGAGAGCATAAAGACACAGACTACAAAGCAAGTTCTTTCCAGTTTCATGCGTTTTGCTTGGCTTTGTGTTGAAGCTTACTGTGAAAGTTCTCCCTATTGGCCACCCTTTCGTTTTCCTTGATATTCTTCCCCGTTGGATGCAGGAGATCTATTTATAGTGCAGAGACCGGTGCACTGAAGAGTTGCTATAGCTACAGTACATTTAGCAGATACAAACTAAGTCCCGCTGCAATTCCTCAGGCTAATAAATGAACCCAAATTCCATTGCCCAAAAGGCATAGCTTTTAAGTTCCCTATGAAGCATGCAATGTAAAAAAAATTAAAAAAAGAGCACAGGATGGGGATAAACGAGTGATAAAGCAGGAAGAATAAATCGCGAGAGAATATAAGCCTGTTACACGCCATTTTCACCTAATCCCTGGGCTCATGTTTTGTAATGATTTTTTTTAACTCCCCAATCTGTTCCAGATCAGTGCTATAAACAGGGGTTTGCAAGCCTCCGTTTTATTTCCCCTTGCAAGACACACTTCAGTAGCAACAATTTTGCTCTTTCAGGATGGTGACCTGTGAGGTTCGGAATTATATCTGCCTTTTAGAATTGAAAGGGAGCCTTTCAGAAGCGATGAAACTAGCATTTTGTTAACAAAAAATGATCATTAACAATAAGCAGCTTTATATCATATCTGCCAATCATGCTGAGCCCAGGATTGGGTATAGATAATGAGAGAGCTCATCCTCTCTTCTCACGCTATGATTCTTGTGTACAGAGGACGGAAAGGAAATGCAATAAATATATCTTCTGATCTGAAGGGCAGTGGCTATCAAAATCATTTGATTCCTACACCAGACCAGCAAAATACAGTACAGTCAAACCTCGGTTTTCATTTGCCCCGGTTTTCATACGCTTCGGTTTTCAACGTCTTTTCTGACTGAGATTTTGTCCCGGTTTTCATGCATTGCTTCGGTTTTCAACGTCTTTTGACTGAGATTTTGTCCCGGTAGCAGGGAAGAAAAGCTGTCAACGTAAGCAGGAGATGTTGCATGAATGTGGGAGGCAGTTCTTTCTCTTGCAGGGTACGTCTGAAGCTATATCATTAAGATTTTCTGCCATTCTGAAGCATTGAGCAGATAATGTAAAGGTATTTTAATGGACTGAATTCAATGTGATTCCGAAGAGAGCTGGGCACAGCAGCTTGTCAGGGGTGGCTAAGGCCAGATGTTAACATACTGTACTGTACAGTACTGTACTTAGCTTGCTTTCAGTGATGTTAAATGTTCATTTATCCATTTCATTAGTCATTTATATTTATTTCTCATTGTTTTCTGTATGTAAAAATATAGTTATTCTCTATAAAATGTATTTTTTGTGAATATTTTTGGGTGTCTGGAACGGATTAATTGGATTTACATTATTTCTTATGGGAAATATTGCTTCAGTTTTCATACGTTTCGGTTTTAGTCAGACTTTTTCGAACGGATTAATCATGAAAACCGAGGTTTGACTGTATAGTATTTCTGCAGCTATTGAACCAAAAGGCAGACCCTGAGATGGATGGTTATGCTAGTGAGTTTCCATATAAAGCTAGGATGGGAACCAAGCGGGAAGCTTAAGACAGAGAGCTAGATAGAGCAGAATAGAAAAATCTAAAAATGGGTTGGTAATATATCAGGTTTCTGTTTGAACCTGTTGTCCACCAGGACTGGTTAGATCTGGGGACACAGCAAAGGTAACTGCACTCAGGTCCCAGAAGGGAGAGAGGACATGTGCCGCTACTACGGCAGCTTCAACCAAGCAAAGGAGTAGTGCTAACCACAGTCTTGAAAAAGGCAACCCTCTTGCTCTGAGGTTTATTTTATTTTATGGCATTTACAGTATCAACTGCCTATCACGTGACAGGAGAGCATCACCCTGGTGTGGCAGGAAGTGATCCTGTAAATAGGACCTGTCCTCCAGGTGATGTAAAACCCTCTCGCACCGAGGAAGTTTCTCCAGGGCCATATGCCCATGAGGGAAGGGTTAGGACAGCCATTATAGTTGGTGATTCGATCATTAGGCATGTAGATAGCTGGGTGGCTGGTGGACGTGAGGATCGCCTGGTAACATGCCTGCCTGGTGCGAAGGTAGCGGACCTCACGCGCCACCTAGATAAGATCTTAGATAGTGCTGGGGAGGAGTCTGCTGTCTTGGTACATGTCGCTACCAATGACATAGGAAAATGTGGTAGGGAGGTTCTGGAGGCTAAATTTAGGCTTTTAGGTAGGAAGTGGAAATCCAGAACTTCCAGGGTAGCATTCTCCGAAATGCTTCCCATTCCACGTGCAGGACCCAAAAGGCAGGCAGAGCTCCGGAGTCTCAATGCGTGGATGAGACAATGGTGCAGAGATGAGGGTTTTAGATTTGTTAGGAACTGGGGAACATCCTGGGGAAAGGAGGGGCTCTTCCGAACGGATGGGCTTCACCTTAACCAGGATGGAACCAGGCTGCTGGCATTAACCTTTAAAAAGGAGACAGAGCAGCTTTTAAACTAGATAATAGGGGAAAGCCGACAGTCGCACAAGAGCGCATGGTTCGGAAGAATGTATCCTTGAAGGATACTACCGAAAGCAGAGAGGTTCCAAAAAAGAGTAAAGTAGCCCAAATGCCCTCGAGTATGGAGCAGACAGAGCTTAAAGATCCCAAATTATCCATGTCTACCAATAGCCAGATTAATATGAATAAAATACAGTCTCTAAAATGCTTGTTTGCAAATGCTAGAAGTCTAAAAAGTAAGATGAGAGAGTTAGAATATACAGCACTAAATGAGAGGTTAGATACGACTGGAATATCAGAGACATGGTGGAAGGAGGACAACCAGTGGGACATTGTGATACCTGGGTACAAACTATATCGTAATGATAGAGCTGATCAAAATGGTGGAGGGGTTGCACTCTATGTTAGAGAGGGCATGGAGTCAGAAAGGATTAAAGTTTTGCAGGAAACAAAATTTGCTGTAGAATCTCTATGGATTGAAATTCTATGTAAAAAGGGGAAGGCGATGGCAGTGGGAGTGTACTATTGACAGCCTGGCCAGAATGAACAAATGGATGATGAAATACTCAAAGAAATCAAGGAAGCTAACAAAAGTTACAGCGCAGTAATAATAATGGGTGATTTCAATTACCCCGGTATCGACTGGGTCAGTATCACGGCAGGACATGCTAGGGAGATAAAGTTCCTAGATGAAATAAATGATTGTTTCTTGGAGTAGCTGGTTCATGAACCGACCAGAGGGGAAGCCATATTAGACCTAATCCTTAGTGGAACACCAGATCTAGTGTAAGAGATAAGGGTGTTGGGGCCACTTGGCAATAGTGATCATAGCATGATCACATTTGATTTAATTAGTGGAGGAGGGATAGTAAGGAAATCCATAGTACTACCTTTTAACTTTTGAAAGGGAGACTATGATAAAATGAGGAAAATAGTTAAAAAAAAAACTAAAAGGAGCAGTTGCAAAGGTTAAAGACTTACATCAAGCTTGGGTGTTGTTGAAAAATACTATCTTGGAAGCCCAGACCAGCTGTATTCCACGCTTTAAGAAAAGCGGAAGGAAGTCCAAAAAACTGCCAGCATGGTTTAAAGGCGAGGTCACAGAGGCTGTTGTTGCCAAAAAAGCATCTTTCAGGAAATGGATAAAAGAGCCAAACGAGGAAACCTGGAAATAGCACAAGCAATGGCAAGTCAAATGCAAGGCATTAATAAGGCAGGCAAAGGGAGAATTTGAGAAGAAACTTGCTGCGGAAGCAAAAACGTAAAATAAAGACTTTTTCAAGTACATTCGTAGCAAAAAACCTGTGAGAGAGTCAGTTGGTCCATTAGATGATAGAGGGGTTAAAGGGGCACTAAGAGGCGACAAGGCGATAGCAGAGAGACTGAATGAATTCTTTGCTTCGGTCTTTACTGAGGAAGATGTAGGGATGTTACCCATGACTGAAGTGGTATTTAAAGGTGTGGAAGAATTGAAGGAAATATCGATACATCGGGAAGATGTATTACAACTTTTAGATAAACTGAAGAGTAGCAAATCACCTGGGCCGGATGGTATACATACAAGGGTGTTGAAAGAACTGAAATATGAGATTGCAGACCTGCTATTAGTAATCTGTGAATTTTCATTAAAATCATCTGTAATACCTGAAAATTGGAGGATCGCCAATGTAACGCCAATTTTTAAAAAGGGTTCCAGGGGTGATCCGGGAAACTACAGACCGGTGAGCCTGACATCAGTACCGGGAAAAATGGTAGAAACCATCATAAAGAACAAAATTACTCAGCATGTAGATAGTCATGGCCTAATGGGAGACAGCCAACATGGCTTTAGACAAGGAAGATCTTGTCTTACTAATCTGTTATGTTTTTTTGAAGGTGTGAATAAACAGGTGGACAAAGGTGAGTCAGTTGATATAGTGTATCTGGACTTTCAGAAAGCCTTTGACAAGGTCCCTCATCAGAGACTTTTGGCAAAACTAAAAAGTCATGGGATAGGAGGCAGTGTACTATTGTGGATCAGGAACTCGTTAAAAGGAAGGAAAGGGTAGGGCTAAATGGCCAATTTTCCCAATGGAGAAAGGTGAATAGTGGTGTACCCCAGGGATCTGTGCTGGGTCCTCTGCTTTTTGACATATTCATAAATGACATGGAAAGGGGAATAACGAGTGAGGTTATCAAATTTGCAGATGACACAAAACTATTTAAAGTTTTTAAAACCCAAGAGGATTGTGGAAAATTTCAAGAGGATCTTGATAAATTGGAAGACTGGGCATCAAAATGGCAGATGAAATTTAATGTGGAGAAGTGCAAAGTTATGCACCTAGGAAAGAAAAACCCAAACTATAGTTACATGATGGAAGGTTCTGCATAAGGAACCACCACCCAGGAAAAAGATTTAGGCGTCATTGTGGATAACATGTTAAAACCCTCCGCCCAGTGTGCAGCGGCGGCCAAGAGAGCAAATAGAATGCTAGGTATGATAAGGAAAGGAATGGAAAATAAAACAAAAGATATTATAATGCCTCTATATCATTCCATGGTGAGACCGCACCTTGAATATTGTGTGCAATTCTGGTCTCCGTATCTTAAAAAGGATATAGCGTTATTAGAAAAGGTTCAGAGAAGAGCCACCAAAATGGTAAAGGGGATGGAAGGATACTCCTATGATGAAAGGCTAAAAAGGTTAGGGCTCTTTAACCTGGAAAAGAGACGGCTGAGGGGAGATATGATAAAAGTCTATAAATTAATGAACGGAGTGGAACGGGTAAACGTAGATCGATTGTTTACAATACACTGGTCAACATTGAAATCGTTACTGACTTTAAAAGTCCCTAATCTGTAGTATCTTGGTGAGCTGAACACGAATATAACATTAAAAAAAATTTATTGGCTCTCGTTTTGAAGATATTGCATGTAGTTCATTTTTGACGTTTCACCGTGTAAATTTATCAACAACATTCCAAATAAGCCTTGAATGATATAATATTGCATCACATTGCATAATACCAGCATGAACACATCATCCAGAGTTGATTGCATCATTTTTTGATGCAATGCATTACTACTGCCAGACGGCTGCTGAAGCCATCTGTCGTCAGGAGTGTACTATACGCAGTCGGAAAGGAAAGTAATCTGGTATTCTGTTCCAATATTGAAAGCCTCATGAATGCCTTAAAAATCACTCATGACCCACAAGACTGGAGATTATTTATAGACTCTTCGAAAGTGAGTCTGAAGGCAGTGCTTTTGAACAATGGAAACCGTCTTCCATCTATTCCAGTAGCGCATGCCGTCCACATGAAAGAGACATACGATAACTTAAAGCATCTACTGACTTCCATTAACTATAACAAGTACAGCTGGCACCTCTGTGGTGACTTGAAGGTAGTTGCCCTTTTAATGGGACTGCAGCAGGGATACATAAAATACATGTGTTTCTTATGTGAGTGGGATAGCCGAGCAAGGGATTGGCACTACTTGCGGAAGGAATGGAATTGCAGACAAAATGTAACAGTTGGAGAGAAGAATATCCAGCACCCAGCTCTGGTTGAGGCTCACAAAATCCTGCTACCACCCCTTCACATCAAACTAGGTTTGATGAAAAACTTCGTGAAAGCCATGGACTGCACTTGGCCAGCCTTCCGATACCTGCATGAAAAATTCCCTTGACTTAGCGAAGCAAAGATTAAAGAGGGAGTTTTTGTGGGTACTCAGATTCGAGAGCTCTTCAAAGATGACTGGTTCAACAACTTGCTGCAGGGTGATGCGAAACAAGCATAGAATGCTTTTCGCCTAGTGTCAACAAACTTTCTCCAGAATTTTAGGGCAGAAAACTACAAGGAACTAGTAGAAGGCATGCTGATGCAGTATCAGAAACTTGGCTGCAATATGTCTCTAAAGATCCATTTCCTTGATTCCCATCTCGATTTCTTTCCTGATAACTGTGGTATGGTTAGTGATGAACAGGGCGAACGTTTTCACCAGGATATCGCAACGATGGAGCAAAGATATCAGGGAAAATGGTCCACTACAATGCTGGCTGACTACTGCTGGACGCTCCCCAGAGAAGCTCCCGAACAGCTGTACAAGAGACAGGTGAAAAAATCTAAGAAGTAGTCTATGACTTGGTTTTTTACAGGTATTAACCGAAGGTCTATTATATTTACTATTGACATGCATTTTGATGTAAACATTAATTCTTGTAGATTACAAAAAAACTAGAGCCAACTTTGCAATTTCACTGTCATATTCGTGTTCAGCATATAAAAATTGATAAGAAATGACTATTTTTATTTCAGTAACATGACTTTTGTAAACCTTGGTTGACCAGTGTTATCAGAATATAGAAAGACTAGGGGACATGCAATGAAGCTACAGGGTAAACTATTTAAGACTAATAAAAGAAAATATTTTTTCACTCAACGTGTAATCAAACTCTGGAATTTGTTACCGGACGATGTAGTAAAGACTGTTAGTGTAGCTAGGTTTAAAAAAGGTTTGGACAAGTTCCTGGAGGAAAGGTCCATAAACCATTAATAAGAAGGGACCCAGGATATCAATGCTTGACCCAGTACAAGCATTGTGGAACCTGTGTCTTTTGGGGAAACTGCTAGGTACGTATGACCTAGATTGGCCACTGTTGGAAACAGGATACTGGGCTTGATGGATCTTGGTCTGACTTAGTATGGCATATCTTATGTTCTTATGTTCTTATCCAATGAAAGCCATACTTGGGGCAGGGGCTGGTGCGTGAATCTGAGGGTCCTGCAACTACTGATTGGGGAAGAGATGATATACACATAATGAAGAAATAGAATTAGGGGATAAGAAGAAATCCAAAAATAACAATTCCCCCCCCCCCCCATCCCAAAACAGTCGGTATGCTTTCTTCCACACTTCATAAACTGGAATTATCAAAATCAAAAAATGAATTGTAGAATGAATGCTAAATAACTACCACAGTTTCATTTTGATACCGCTTGAGAAATAAAGATTCAGGGCCACTATTACTAATAATAATTATTTATATAGCGCTACAAGGCACATGCAGCGCTGTACAGACACATATAAAAGACGGTCCCTGCTCGTCAGAGCTTAAAATCTAATCAAGACAAAGAAGATAATACAAGAGATAAGAATAAGGGTACAATAGGGAAAGGTAAGGAGACACAAGGAAACCAAGGGATCAGAATCCAAAAGCAGCATGGATTTGAAAAGGGGGAGAAATGAAGCCTGACCTATAGACTCAGGTACTTTGTTCCAGGCATAAGGAGCAGCAAGGTGAAAGTAACGAAGTCTGGAGCTGGCAGTGGAAGAAAAGGGCATAGAGAGGAGCAGGCCAGTGGAAAAGCGGAGTCCACAAAGACAGGTACAGGGAGAGAGGAGAGAGGGAACGTAGTGAAGAGGATTAGAATGAATGTATTTATAGGTCAGAAGAAGTTTGATTTGGATATGGAAATAGAAGGGGAGCCAATGATGTGACTTAAGAAGAAGGGTTATATGAGTATATCAGGGGCTGGCAAAAGATTAGTTGTGCAAAGAGTGGATAAGTGTTTTAGTATTGTGTTCAGAAAGAAAGGGGAAAATTATGTTGATGTTATAGAGAAAGAAATGACGGGTTTTAGCTATCTGTTGGATATGTGTGGAGAAGAAGAGGGAGGAGTCAAGATGACCTCAGGGTTACGGGCTGAGGAAACAGGAAGTAGAAGAGTGTTATCCTCAGAGATAGAGAAAGGAAAAAGAGGGGAAGAAGGTTTAGGGGGAAAAATAAGAAGTTCGGTTTAGGCCATGTTCAGTTTCAAACGGCAGTGAGACATCCAGGTGGCAATGTGGGAAAGGCAGGAAGAGATGCGGGCCTGGAGTGACAAAGAAATATGAGGTGTAGATATATAGATCTGAAAGTAAAAACTATTAATGTAGCTGGGTTTAAAAAAGGTTTGGACATGTTCCTGGAGGAAAGGTCCATAAACCATTATTAAAAGGGACCCAGGATATCACTGCTTGACCCAATACAAGCATTGTGGAACCCGTGTCTTCTGGGGAAACTGCTAGGTACTTAGTAGATTGGCCACTGTTGAAAACAGAATACTGGGCTTGATGGACCTTGGTCTGACCCAGTATGGCATATCTTATGTTCTTAAAGTCATCAGCATAAAAATGATACTGAAAGCCATGAGAGGAAATGAGAGTTCCAAGGGACTGGGCATAGATGGAGAAAAGGAGAGGGCCTAGAACAGACCCTTGGGGTACACCAACTGAGAGTGGGATAGCAGTAGAGGAGGACCCACCAGAACAAATACTGAAAGAGTGATGGGAGAGATAAGAAGAGAACCAGGATAGCACAGAGCCCCTAAAACCAAGTGATGACAAAGTGTTGAGAAGAGGGTGGTGGTCAGCAGTGTCAAAAGCAGCAGAAAGATCACACCATGAGCAAATCTACTGTAGGAACTCAGCCCAATCATAGCTGAGATCACAAAACTTTCCTTCTCAACAGGAATATTCCCATCTGCTCTTAAACAGACATCCATACGACCACTGCTAAAGAATAACCAGCTGGACCCGCAGAAGGAGGAGTCCTACCGGCCGATCTCAAGCATCCCACTACTAGCCAAAATACTTGAGAAGGTGGCTCAGAGACAGATTCAGCAACATATCGACACCTCATCCCCCCTAGATCCCTGCCAGCATGGTTTTAGGGAAGCTCATGGAGTTGAGACGCTACTTACCTCCCTATCCAACACCCTAATCAGTGGGATAGACAACATCAAAAGGGGCTTCGCGCTAATCTTCCTTGACATCACAGCAGCATTTGATTCAGTCGACCATGACCAACTCCTAACACGACTCCACGAGAAGGGAATCCATGGCCTTGCATGGGATTGGTGTAAATCCTACTTAGAAGACCGATGGCAACAAGTTAGGATTGGCTCCAACACATCTGAACCATTTCAGCAAAAACAAGGGGTACCCCAAGGCTCCTCCTTATCCGCGCTGCTCTTTAATATATACATGCAGCCAATATGTGAAATCATCCGCTCCTTTGGAATTTCATGCCTGATCTATGCAGACGACGAGCTGTTGTTTACACCTATCAATGTTATGCTTCCTGATTATACAGCATTAGTGGACTGCTTTAACGCAATCACAGACTGGCTTCACAATCAGAACCTTTGAATAAACTTTAAAAAAAACCGAGGTCCTATTCATCACGAAGAACAAAAGCTTTTCACCCCCCTCGGCCCTAAAAGTAAGAGATGCAGAGCTTCCAAGCAAGCCCACTATACGCTACCTGGGTGTTACTCTGGATCAACAGCTAGACTTCACAGCGCACATAAGTAGCACTGTCAAGACCATATACTACAAGATCAAGACATTATGTCACCTGAGATCCATGTTGGACCCAATGAATTTCCACACAATATTCCAAGCGCTAATAACACCCCATTTTGACTACGTAAACATTATACTCCACGGCCTCCCCAAGAGCACCCTAAACCCGCTACAATTAGCAATGAATGCTGCTGCCCGTGTCCTCTGCAGAGCATCCAGGAGAGACCACATAACCCCCATCCTAAGGGACCTACACTAGCTTCCGATAAACTGCAGGATCACATACAAAGCCCTCCTCATTACCTTTAAATCCATTAATAAAATATCCCCCTCCTCAATCTCAGCCCTCATCACTCACACCCCCAACAATAGACCAAGGAGAACATTTGCCTCCAATACACTTATCATCAACTAGTAACAGAGCCTTCGCTTTCTACGCCCCCAGATGCTGGAACAACCTCCCTCGCAGCATCAGATCGATCAGTGACCTCAAGCAATTCAGGAAAGCCCTCAAGCATCATCTGTTCCTTCTACACTTCTCACAACCCAACAGCACCTTCCTTCCTCCCACCCCACAACCCAATCCTTTAACGTCACACTCATCACAGACAAACTAGGCTGGTCCTAACCGCAAGCCAATCTCTGTACACAATATTAATCTACACAATCTACCCTGAACACAATATTAATTTAGTAGAGCTTTAGATATTAAGCCACATCAGTAATACTATGAACTCTAGTAGCTCTAGAATATGCATTTACTGAAATATGGGAATATATACCCAAAGGCATTATAAACAATCAGTTGGACTAAATCCAGCTTACAGATGTGCATTATTGTAAATAGCCACCTATCCTCATCTTTCACTGCTTAAACGTACATAGTTCCCCCAGTTCAACTCCATGTTATCTTCCCTGTTATATGTAAACTCAGGGCAGCTCTGCTCTTGGCCTAGAGTCAAATTGTTATCTGTAAACCGCACTGATAATAAAGAGCGCGGTATAGAAAAGCTTCTAAATAAATAAAAATAAATAGGGATAGGATTCTTATTCTGCGAGAAGCCAAATACAGGCCCGTCTCTCTACACAGCAGATGGTAGGAAAGCCACAGAGACATACAAGAAACTCCATGGACTTTACCCAGGGCCAAGAGATATTCCAGCCCCCGTCCCCTAGATAGCCACTGATTGGCCATAACAACATTTTAGTGGTCCGGACTGTAGTGCACAAAACACAAGCTATAGGGCTTATTACTAAAACATCAAGTCACCGTCTTGAAGCATAGAATTAATTGTTAAGAAAATTAGTATAGTTTAAGCTAGCAGTTAGTGGAGGAGTAGCCTAGTGGTTAGAACACTGGCTTCGTAACCAAGCAACCAGGGTTTGATTCCCACTAGCACTCCTTGTGGCCTTGGGCAAGTCACTTAACCCTCCATTGCCTCGGAAGAAAGGCCTGGCAATCTACTTCCGGTGACACTGCCAAGAAAACCCAGGAGCTTCTGGGTCGCCAGGAGTCAGGACTGACTCAAAGGCACACATTGCATTTTGCAAGTTAGCAATTAGCCTACTGTTATTTTTTCAAGAACAATGGAAAAGTCCCTGAGCTGGAACAGGAAGTTTAAGAGCCTCTGCTTCCTGATGGGCACGTCTTTGTGTCACTTTGGATGGCAGCACTTGTTAAACCAATAAAAAAAAGTGAGTCCCATCCCCTGTCTCCTAACAACAGGCCTTGGTGACCTTTGTTTATAACTGGAGGCGAGCCAAATGAGCCTGCTGACAATGGTACAGAGAAATTCCACAACTGCATTTCTGAAAGGGCTGGTGGAAGGTATTGGGCGCCCTAGGCAAACCTTCAGTCTTATGCTCCCCCTCACCCAAAGATTTTTAGAATTAAACTCAACAATCATAATCATTTCAACATCACCGTTCCATCAACAATCCTGTAAAAATGCATAATTGTATATCATACTTTTAAATATTAAACTTTGCTGTGTATAAATTTGCGTGCTTGCTCTGCTTGCAAGTAAAAGGATAAGCTGATGATTATTTGAGTTTGAGTGGCTGTCAGAATCTATTGCTTTTCTTTGATTGCTGACTCTTTACTGACTGACACCCCTGCTTCCCCCCCCCGCCTGAAGCTACTGCCCTGTGTGATTGGCTAGTCTGCCTAATGGTTGGGGTGACCCTGATTTCTGAGGACATAGATCTCCATTTTCAGAATGTTTCAAATCAAAGCAGTAAGTACCTAACTCTGTAGTGTAAACACAACCGTCATGACAATTTTGAAGCGGCTGAATCTGGTTGCCTAAAATTTCTCATGCTTGCAAGTCCTTGACCTTTCTTCAAGTCTGAGCAAGAATGAAGGTGAAACAGAACGGCTGCAACACATTTTGATGTGCTCAAGATTAAGTTATAAGGCAGTCTAGGTAATTTTGCACTCTCTGTTCAGCACATAATTAACTGCTTGGCACCAGATCAAGACGATGTGGCCGAAGAAAGTATCTGCTGCTATTTCATTTTTAAAAAATGCCTTTTTGTAAATGCACAACATGCCACACTGATATCAGATTTAGAGAGAATGAGGGACGCAAACGATAGAGCTACATTGCTATAATGCCTGTGCTTATTATCCAAATGTTTAGTCACTGGAAGATAAGAGAAGTTGGAGAAGAGAAAGTGAAGTAGAAATGGTATTTTCTTTGCCTTTAAAAGGAATAGCAAGAATAATTTATTTTAATGATGATAACGTGAACCTAAGCAGAGGGAAGAGAGAGGGTAAAACAGCAGGACAGCTAAACTGTAGAAATGCTTCTTTAAGACTCAGGGACAGTGCTGCATGTTGCTGTGAGGGAGAACTGAGCCTGGTTTTCTGGCCTGGCTTTTCTTCCCCAGGCCGACTGGGTAGGTGATGCTACACTTTTTCAATCCATAAAATGCAAGCATATACAGTACATACCCACATACAAGGACAATTTAAATACATATACATGGAGAACAACATCTTTAAACAGTGGGAGGAGAAATAGCTTGCAAAAATCAAGCAATTTATGGAATGCAATAACACTTATGGTGACAGTGGATGTA
Source organism: Ichthyophis bannanicus (assembly GCA_033557465.1). Classification (NCBI taxonomy): domain Eukaryota; kingdom Metazoa; phylum Chordata; class Amphibia; order Gymnophiona; family Ichthyophiidae; genus Ichthyophis; species Ichthyophis bannanicus. Next base: position 289,590,476 of record CM066031.1, on the reverse strand, counting down.
AGCAGCACAGTGTAGTGATAAGTATTCGGGTACAATGTGTCCCTTAGGCCATGGAGATAAAGTGACTTGCCCAAGGCCTGAGCAGGATGGAACCTTAGCTTCTGACCACTAGACTACATCCTCTCCCAAGCAGTGAAGATAAAAGAGTAATAGCATTTAGACAATCAAAGCTTCTACACATTCTTAGCCACAATGGAGGTAATTTTATGAAGTCATTCCTGTCCATAAATGGCCTCTTATAAAATACTGACGGGAGTAAAAGTACATGCTCTGGCATGACGGCTCGTACTTTGTCTGTGGGCATGCATATGGATGTACTTTAGGCACAGCAGGGGCGCAGCAGGCAGATACGTATGTAGATTATAAAATGTGGTAATCTACATGCATACTGAAAAATTATAGCCACGGACAATTGCTCCAGGGCAGGTGTCAATGTTTGCGCCTGTTATGTAGGCATGAGTTACACTGTTTGCACTAGAATTTTATAGACATAAAGGTGCCTATTTTCACCTAAGACGGCGACCCCTTGCAAACCTATACCCAGTGAGGGTAATTCTCTAAAGTCACATAGGCACCCACGTGTCTTTATAAAATTCAGCAAAATAGGCACCTTCTTACCCTCTTAACCCAGGTGCCCTATTATAAAATTACTCCTAGGATAAGTGAGCAGGAAGGCACCTATTTTGGCCTAGACGCCTATGCAATGTCATAGAATATCAGTGTAAATCCATCAGCAATAAATATTATTGTGTACTTTAAGCTCTGCCCAAACTCCGCTCCTCTGCATGCCTGCTATGCGAGTATGTGCTGACTTGCACTGCATGCACTTTGAGAAGTGACCACATTTTAGAAGAGCTCCTTTACACACATAAAACACTGTTTTACATACAAAAATGGCTTGTTGGCCTCTTGGAGGATAATTTTACAGCAGGTCACCTAATGGGGAGGCCAAGTAAGTGCCTGTATTGAGGTTATTTTATAAAGACACACAGCTGCCTCTGGGTTTTCTTGACAATGTATCACCGGAAGTAGTTTGCCAGTTCTTTTTTTCTGAGGCAATGGAGGGTAAAGTAACTTGCTCAAGGTCACAAGGAGTGCCTTGATCTTCTGGGTACTAGGCAGTTGCTCTCACCAGTAGGCTACTCCTCCACATAGGTGCTTATAAGTCTTTATAAAATAGCAGCACAAAATCTGCCAAAATTGCATATGTTTGCACCTGCTTGGAAGTAGATGTAAATGTCTGTGGCAGAAGGTGTGTATTTTCTAAACGATTTCTATTCTTTGTGATTCTGCCCTCACTCTGCCACAGATCCTCCTCTGAACACACCTACACCCAGGTTGTTTACAAGCAGGGGCGGCCCAAGAGTGATGCGGGGCCATGTGCAAAAACTCATTGCGGGGCCTCATTTGCATAAATTTAATTTATTTTATCTTAAAATGTATATGTTTTCCATCTAACATTTAAGACAGCTTTCAAAGGAGCCCTTCACAAGCCTCTTTTTTTCTCCTGGCAATGACTTAGGGGCATGTTTACTAAATATTAATGTGCGTTAAGTGGCACTGCACCAATAGAAATAAATGGGTGTCCTGTACTTAACACCCACCATTAACATCTGTGAATGTGCATTAACGTTTAGTAAATACAGCTCTTAATGAATGTCTGAATACTATTTGCATAGGCAGTGAGGATAAAGAAATACTACCAGATTTCTACATTATTATACTCCAGTGCTATAAACCCTGCCCATTTAGAACCCAAAGCAAACCCGCCGTATCATAGCAGCACTACCAGGACTCACAAAGCACCAAACCTACCTATCAAAAGGCAACACTGCAAATATTAAACCAGTACATCTCAGAGAATACCAATACATCTCCTACTGGGGAAAGAGAACAAGTAGGACTGTGTCACATAGAAACTACATGAACAGAATAGCACTGCTGGGTTACACATGCAAAACACAGACCATCACCAAACACAGAACAAGGGATCACAATTTAGAAATACGATGAGAATAATTATACTGGGAATCCCAAAAGCCAAACTTGGAATGTACAACACCGGAGAAATAAAAATATAAATTAATTTTCTCTTGTAACTAAACAAAACGCAAAGATGTTAGCGATGCACATTTCCCACAGCTGACATATTCCATTTGATAAATTCAAAATAAAAAAGTATTTTTCTACCTTTTGTTGTTTGGGCATTTTATTTTTCAGTCTCAATTGCTCCAGTCACTTTCTTCTGGTTTCTTCATGTCTTCTGCTAACTCTCCATTGTTTGCTGTCCATTTGTCCTTTCTTCTCTCTTCTAGTTTTTTCCATTCTCTAAATCTGTTCTAACATACAGATCTTTCCCCTTTTGCTCTTTCCTCCATTTCTTTCTTTATTCCTTTTTCTATCCACTCAAATTTCACCCTTCCATCCTCAATTCCCATTTACTCTCCCAATACCCGGCCAATTGTAGATTTTTATTCCCTCCCACACAAAATATATATTTTCCCTCTCCATTCTCACTTCCCCAGCTCCTTTTTTTCTCTCGCCAGCCCCATCCCCTTCTCCTTCTAGTTCTCCCTCAACATCAGCTCCCTTCTAGTTCCAGCCCCTCTCAGCATCTGCTCCCTTCCAGTCCCCTTCTCCCATCCCACTGCATCAGCCAATTTGCAGTCCTAGCCCCCAGTCTTCTTCCAAGGCCAGCAGGTCTCTCCTCCCCCCCCCATCAGCCCATTTCCAGTCCTAGTCTATTTCCAGTCCTAGCCCACCCATCAGCCCATTTCCAGTGCTAGCCCCCCATCAGCCCATTACCAGTCCTAACCCTCCCAGATCAGTCCATTTCCAATCCTAGCCCCATCTCCAGAAGAGCTCTGCACCTGTTTGACTGGCTTCAGAGGGATCCAAGGAGGTCCGAGGCCCAAGGTCTGGCGCCCCGGCTCACCTCTGCAGAGCCGCGAGAAAAAATGGCGTTTTCCTTCTTTCCCATGGCTCTGTTAAAGTTGAGCCTGCCGGCGCTCTGAGTGCTGGGAATATTTCCTGTCTCGCACGAAACAGGAAATGCCCTCGTTTACCCTCCCGACACTCGGCATACTGGCAGACTCAAATTTAACAGAGCTGCAAGAAAGAAGAAAAATGCCGTTCTCTCAAAGCTCTGCAGAAGTGAGCTGGGGCGCCAGGCTTCGGGCCTCCCCGGCTCCCTCTGAAGCCAATCAGGTAGGTGCAGGGCCTCCTGAGATATGGGGCAATGTGTGGGCAACATGCAATGGACAGTCCGACTCTGTTTACAAGTATGTGTCTATTTGTCATTTTGCCACTTGTATGCATGGGGTAGTTTGATAAAAGTCCTTTTATGCACATAAAACAGCATTAACACAAAAAAGCCTTCACACAATTATCCCCTATATTGATTACATATTCAGGGCAAGCCCACAGTGTCTGCACAAGACAGATTTTGAAGCTGTGATAGTATGCAAAAGAAGGAAGGAAAAAAATTCCACAGAAGAAGCAGCGAAGTGGACAAAACATGCTAAAGGGCCTTATTACTAAAGCATAGAAATGTCTTGCACTTAAAGCCTATTAACATCACTTTTCAACATGTGTTAATTGCAAACCCTCTGCAGTAGTGTTTTGGGGAATGGTTGAAATTTGGGAGAAGTCTGCTGCTATGTTACTGCACATTATTGATTTGTCCCGTATGTTAACACCATTGCAGGGAACACGGATGCCCTTAACTATACTTTGAAAGGTATAGTTAATTGTTCTACCTTATTTGCTAGTTTTGCAGTAAATCGTGTTATGGTGATGGGTGATCACTACAGTGAGTACTCCCTGCCCCTTTCCCCCCATTATCACAAAATTCCATGGAATTAATGCACATCAGTGATCTGACCTTTTAATTTTAGACTTAGTGCACACCTCTTCTTTAATAGTTCAAGGCAAGTTACATTTAGGTACACTATGTGTAGCAGCAAAGCGCAGACAAACCAATGATACCAGGAGTCTGTTCAGAAGGTCCAAATCATTTATTTGTGCACAAGTCTCAAGCAAGGCAATTTCAAAATGGCTGAGCAAAGTTTTCAAGCATTACAACAACTTTTATAGACTTCTGTTCCATTCTAGGTATAGAAAAACATTTCATTGGTCCCGGTACGCTCCCGTACCTCCCGTAGCCCTTCTATTGGTCCCGGTACTGATAAGTTTCTCCAATTATGTTCCTTCTGTGGGCTTCTGTAGGCATGACACCTGCCTGCCCCCCTTCTAGTCCCAATTACAATGGTCAATTCATCAACTTGTTACTTTCACACTTTCAAGGCTATGGGACCATTTGTGCGTGCAGAAGAGCAAGGTTCTGTAACTCATCTGTCAGCACTCCTCAATATTTCTCTGCAAATGTACTTTTTCTTATCAGTAACTTTAAAACACATCTTTTCTGTATTTTTCCATTTCTTAATTCTGCAATTCTGCTTATCTAAGCTAATTCAATATTTCTACTGAGTTCTTTCTTACAATAGCAGCATGTTGGGGGATGTGCAATCCTATATGCCTCTCCACAGGCCTCATTTACAGGTCAAGCTAGCCATGCTGGCCTGCCTATGTCAGACACCGTGGGTCACAGGCCTGCACCTGCCACATTCCCCCCTTTGATTAATCTCACCCTATTACTTAATAAGGTGTGAGAATTAAATCACTTTCCAGAAAATTCACATCCTGATTAAAGGATTCTTACTAGTTCCACTAGGGCTAGCTTTATATAAAGCCATTATTCTAGTTGCGGTCTTCCGCTCTACTGTACTATCAATAGCACTATGAAGGGAACGCATGCAACATGGGATTAAACATGGTAAGCAGAGGACAACAGCAACAAGGATTAGTACTAAGATAACGAAAGTCTTAAATCCTCCCAGCCAAGAGAAAAGGTTAGCAAACCAATTAGGAAATTTCAAGGCGTGCCAAGTCTGTACTGGCACATAAGCATGTCTTTGCATATCTTTAGCAATTTCTTCAACTACTTGACCTTTATCATCTATTTTCAAACAGCAATTAGTTAAATTCAGTTTACCACATACTCCTCCTTCAGCTGCTAGCAAATAATCAAGGGCTAAGCGATTCTGGTATATGGCAGTGCGCATCTGAGTACTTTGTCTAGCTAAGAGCGTGAGAGCATGACTAGTTTCATTGGTTATTATTTCAACTACTGCTTGTAAGCGAATAATACGATTGATCATATAAATTGGGGTACGATAACCATACATACCATCATCATTCCAAGTGGCAGGTCCATAATACTCAATAATTCTTTCTGGTGGCCAATCATCACCTCGCCACTTCTCCCACTTGCCTATCTGTAAGGCTTCTCTTTTCTGTCTTAGTGCTCTCTTGTGTCGGTGGGTAGTGTAAACAGGGTATCCTAATTGTTCTCCATGTTCAGTGTTTAACAGGAAGAAAGAAGGTCTGATGGTTCCTAGGACACATGCTCCTCCCCAGTGTGGCGGGAGTTGCGCATATGCTCGGTTTCCACAGATCCAATATAGGCCAGGTGGGGCTTGCCAGGCTTGGACTTTGGCGAGGTTAGTCCATAGACCTGCAAGTTCAGGAAATCTGGCTAATGGGTTAGGAGGTTCAGGATGTCTGATTCCTGACCACCATGCTGTCTTCTTGGTCGTGGCATTATAGTACTTCTGGCTAAGACAGACCAGCTGTCCTACCTTTTGGGTGAACTGGGGTCCAGTTCTGGCAAAGCAAAGACGTCCAACGATTGAGTGCGCTAACACCCATTCACTGGTTGTCTTGTGTAATTCAGTCTGATTGTAAATCATGGAATAATTCAATTCTTGGGCTTCCCAGGGCCATTGGTCTCCCATTTGGGTTCCGCCACAGAAATAACAATCTGTGATCTTAAGACTAGATACTACTGCTCCGGCTAATTCTAGAAACAAATTCTGTGAAGGGTGAGGGATCTCAAACTTATTTACATGCATAGCTTCATAAAAGGTATTATGAATATGATATTTAGATGACTTGTGGGCTTGAGTATTCAATCTAATATACACAATGGTCCCTGGATCTGTTCCTCCTCCAGCAATACGTAAACCAAACTTATATCCTTGTTTCCATGCATGGGGGTTATGTACACGCAAATGTAAGGGGTTGCAAGCATCTTTCTGACATTTATCATTCGTGGTTGGCTTGGTTAGAGTAGCCATCCGCTTATCTATTTTCTCATCAGTTATACCAGTGTTCCAGGTAGCATAGAAAACACATTCCCAATACGGGCAATAATAGTCTGCCGCTGTAGCAGTACTATACCCTGGTTCCTTTTTACCTGTACACTTCCTCCATCCCGTGGCACCTTCTGGACACATATACTTATGGTCATTTCGATACGCTTTCTCCCATGTACCACAGGTGGAATAACTATCTCTATTAATAGCATTGCATGCATCAAAATTCAAAACAGCAGGTTTAGTAATGTCCTTAAGTGGCGGCGTTGCAGCTAATATAGGTCCATCTGCATCCTTCCATCTTATTTCCAACGTGTAATAGGATGGATTCTGATGCGGATTATAGCATGCTTTAATTTTGCCATGAGTGCAAACATTTAGTTCAGTGGTGTTATAGATACACCGAGTTATTGTTCCCTTGCAGGTATAGTAAGAATGGTAAAGCAAAGTCTGAGTTACTTTCAGTCCAGTTCTAGTAGAGGTAATACAAGCTGTGCATGGAGGTAGAGCATAAGTCTGTTCAAAACCTCCGAAGAAGGCAACCAAGACAAAGCAGAAGCAAAGATACATGTTGATGTTGATTGGAGTTCTTCTGAATCCTCAGCTTGCTGATCTTGATCACGACGGTCTATTATTCTTCGTCCCGTTTGCTAATGAAGCAATTTAACGGTTGCTGAGTGTTGATTGAAGATCCTCAAGATGTCCAGCACACATTAACCAACTTAGCAATTCAGTTGGCTTGTGAAGTCTGGCTTAGTCAATGTAGTCTCAAAGGAGTGTGTCAAATCACACACAAATTGGGTTCGTTGAAACAAAGCTGTTGCTGCATGGAAAACAGCAATCCTCTTCGAAAGACTTGGCTACTGCAAAGCACTTGTGATGAAGTGTCTATGCTGCTGGTTGCCGTCTCAGAGTAACTCGCAAGGGTACATCAGGGTGCTGCTCTGCTGTCCACCGCTCTGGTTCAGGATCGGCGGCGGGCTTGACTCGGCTGTGGTGGATCCAGGCGTCGATCTCGGCTACCTTTACTGCAGTTGGGGTAGACAGGATGACGGTGTACGGTCCCTTCCAATGGGGTTCCAACGGTATCTTCTTCCAATCTTTGATCCACACCGAAGTTCCAGGCTGGTAGGGATGCAAGGGTTCCGTCAAGTTGATAGGCAATTGGTCTTGGATCCACGTATGGAGAGTCTGCAGAACAAAACTAAGAGCTAGGAGTTCTTGTCTGGTTACTTCTGAACCAATCTGGGCTAGATTTCCTTTGACTCCCTGCACTATTGGTGGGGGTTTACCATACAAAACTTCAAAAGGGGAAAATCCTGTTGACTTTACAGGGGCTGAGCGTATTCTGAGTAAAGCTATGGGGAGCACTTGGGGCCATTTCAAGTGTGTCTCCTGACAAAGCTTAGACATTTGGGCTTTCAATGTACGATTCATTCGCTCAACTTTCCCTGAACTCTGGGGTCTGTATGCAGTGTGGAGCTTCCACTGTATCTGCAAAGCTTTTGCTAACTGCTGAGTAACTTGAGAGACAAATGAGGGTCCATTGTCTGACCCTATTACTGCTGGAATTCCAAATCTGGGGACAATCTCTCTCATTAAGGCTTTGGTAACTTCTCGGGCTTTCTCAGTTCTGGTTGGGAATGCTTCTACCCACCCAGAGAAAGTACAAACTAATACTAGTAGGTAATGGTATCCATTAGCTTTTGGCATTTCGGTGAAATCAACTTGGAGGTTGTGCATGGGGGTCACACCTCTTGACTGAACTCGGGGTGCTGTAATAAGGCCTTGCTTGGCATTATTCTTGGCACAGATCTGACATTGTCGTGCTACTGAGGCTGATATGGTTGTCATCAGAGGGATGTAGAAATGTGGTCTGAGTGCTTTCTCCATAGCACTCTTTCCATAGTGGGTGGCTTCAGCAGGTATCAGTCCTAGAAGAGTGTAAGGATTGGGCACAACTGGATGTATAGTTTCAACTGCATCATTTACTCTTCTCAAATCTTGCACTGGGCGATAATCATCTGTCTCAGGTTTCTTCACTGGCAAAAGTGTGGTGTTCCATGGGGATTGACATACTTTCAGTAGGCCATACTCAAGCAATCTCTGTAGGTGGCGATGAATGCCTTCAATTGCGGCTCTTGGGAGAGGGTACTGTTTGACGTGCACTGGGGTAGCACTAGGCTTGAGGGTTACAATCACTGGTGCTATATGCTTGGCTAGGCCTGGGGGACTGCCTTCTGCCCATACTTCAAGTGGTGCATGAATGTTCTTTAAAGTTTGTTCAAAATAGGTATCTTGAATCGAATCATCAATGTAATATCTCCATTCTTCTTCTCGGGGTACTGTCAGCAGCATTACTCCTGCTGGTTTGCTTGGGAATTCACTGTCATTTGCATTTCTCCTTGCTCGGAGAAAGATATTTGGGCTTGAAGCTTGGCTAGCATATCTCGTCCCAGTAGGGGTACTGGACATTCGGGCATGTAAAGGAATTGATGAGTTACTTGCTGTCCTCCTAGACTGCATATTCGGTTTTGTAGAAAAGACTTTGTGGCTTTGGCACCAGTTGCTCCTATAATGGTGACTGCTTTCTTGGTGAATGGGGCTATCTTTTTGTCTATTACTGAATGTTCTGCTCCAGTATCAACCATAAAGTTCATAAATTGGTCTCCTATTTGTATTTCGACCATAGGCTCCTGGAGACCTAAAGCAAACTTGGAGCCCGGTCTGTCCTAATCCACGTCATCCTCATCATGGGCCTGTGTGGCCAATGCTTGGATGGCTCCTCCTCCCCTCTCTCTCTGGAATTGTTCTCGATTGGCTCCTCCTCGGCCTCGGGGACGGCCTCGTCTTTCTTCTCGCCACTGATGATCGTATTCGTCATCTTGCTGGGCGTCTTCGAGTTGCGGGCACGTATCTCTCCAATGTCCTTCCTCTTTGCAATAGGCGCATTGGTTCACGCCTAGTCTCTGGGTCCGGCCTCCGCCTTGACCCCGCCCTCTTCCTCTGCTCCTTCGATTAGGGACACCTCCCCTTTTCTTTTCAACTATGGCCGCAGCCAAAAAATCAGCTTTCTTCTTCATCTTTCTATCACATTCTCTCTGTCTTTCAGTATCACGATTCACATACACTTTATGAGCGACTTCCAATAACTGTGTTGCATTCATGCCCGCAAACCCTTCTAATTTCTGTAATTTACGTCTAATGTCTGGTTGAGACTGGTTTACAAAAGCAGAATTCACCATGCATAAACTTCCTGGTGCCTCGGGATCATAGGGAGTATACATTCTATAAGCTTCAGTTAATCTTTCATAATAATCTGCTGGGCTCTCATCTATTCCTTGGATAATTCCTGCTACTTTGGAAAGGTTCATAGCTTTTTGGCCTCCCCTTCTCAGGCCTTGTAGAAAGCCTTGGCGAAAACGAGCTAGGGCTGTGGATCCTTCATCTGTATTTGGATCCCATTGGGGGTCTTCGTTTGGGAACTCTCTCTGAGCTGCTTCTCTACGATCTATTATATTCTGCCCCTGCGCTGGAGCTGCAGGGTTTTCTGCCATCCATTCGATAGCTGCTTTTCTAATTCTCGCTCGTTCCTCTGTGGTAAATAGGGTGGTCAGGAGCTGACGGCAATCTGGCCAAGTGGGTTGGTGAGTTTCCATAATACTAGTTACTAATTCTGTCAGCTCCTGGGGCTTGCTAGTATAGGAGGCATAGTGCGACCTCCAATTTAATAAATCAGTTGTAGAGAAGGGAATATACACATAAGTTAGGGGTCCCGCTACCACTTCATCATTATCATTCTTTACGGGCACTCCCGGGACTTGCCTTAAGGGAAACAGTTTGGCTGTCGTCCCAGGCGTCATTTGGGTCTGGGATCTAAGGGCTATTGTCGTTGTCTTTGCAGGAGTTGCTTTCTTTTTCTCAACTGGTTTTGCTTTGGGTTTTTCTTTCACTGGCTTGCTAGTGCTAGCGCTAGCTTTCTCAATTATTTGTACACTGTCCTCTTCTTCTTCTTCTGGGGGATTCCCTCCTTCTTCTTCTAGCTCCGCTTCGGGCTCACTTTTTACATCCTCCTCTTCTCTTCCCGCTAATTCTTTCTCTTCCTCTCCTCCAGGGGGGGGGGGGTGAGGGGTTGGGGCTCGCCTCGGCTCTGGCAGTCTCTGGGGTTCTGGGGCAGGACGCCGCCGAGCTATTCTTACTGGACCTGGGGTTCGGGGCTGCCTGAGGACTACTTCTGGGGAATCGGGATCTGCCAAGATGGGTTTCTTCTTGGCTTTCTTATCCTGCTCTTTCATTCTAGGCTGTTCCGTTCTCTGTCTAGAATCTGTTTTAGCTAACATTATTCTGCACTGTTCCTCATAACAGCGCTGCGCCCAGGAGGGCGGATCTTCACAAATACTTAACCAGGAATCTATATAGGGATACTGATCGGGGTGCGCTACCCGCACTCTACGATGTATTGACTGGATAATCTCTACAGTGAACGTTCCCTCTCGGGGCCAGATGGGGTCTAGATCGGGCCACTCCCTAGTACACAAAATCTGCAAACGGGCTGCTGTCATTTTAATACCATAATCTCCTGAATATCCCTCTTTAAAATGTGCGATCATACATTCTAATGGAGTGTTTCTAGTAGACTCCGCCCCTCCCATTTCGATGTGTGCGCGCAACAACAGACAGAAGGGAAAAGGTGGGCGGACCGTGGGTAAGGGGTCCTCACGGCCCTGGAAACGTATAGGGAATACAAATAACAAGACAAGACGACAATCGCTTCCCCCTTTTCGCGACCTGAACGCGGTCGCCCGGTCAGGAAATGCGCTAATCAGGGGTCCGCCTTCACTTGGTCCGTGCTGCCAGACCTCTCATTCACACTTCGTTCACACAATCATGCTAGCAACGTATTCCCAGAATGCATTCGTTTCTATCTGTTCTGACTAGTCTTTTCCCAATTACAAAAAGGATGAGGGTTTCACCTAGCGAATTCCCATGCCAGGCTACTCGGCTCTTCCTTGAGAGTTGATCAAGCTCTCTTACCAATTCCCAATATCTCGAGATTACAAATTCCAAAGTTCCAAGTTCCAATGGCAGTACTGCGCTTTCTATTTCTGTCTAGACCCAAAATCAAAACTATACTCACCGGATCCGGTCCTCAAACTTCCCAAGCAGGCGCATGAGTTGGACCTCGGACTCCCCTCACTCGGGTTCGAGGCGTTGGCTCCGACCGGGCCCGGCACCCGCCGAGGTCCGACCAGCTCCCTCCGATACAAGGGACCGGTGGCGCCAGGGAGCGGCCCTCGTCGGAAGGGCGCGATCCCGGCAGGACCAAGCCTATAGAGGCGGAAAGTCGTGGTATATTGCCCTATATACACTTTGATTCCACAACTTCCCGGCCAACGCACCAAGGAATATGTAGCAGCAAAGCGCAGACAAACCAATGATACCAGGAGTCTGTTCAGAAGGTCCAAATCATTTATTTGTGCACAAGTCTCAAGCAAGGCAATTTCAAAATGGCTGAGCAAAGTTTTCAAGCATTACAACAACTTTTATAGACTTCTGTTCCATTCTAGGTATAGAAAAACATTTCATTGGTCCCGGTACGCTCCCGTACCTCCCGTAGCCCTTCTATTGGTCCCGGTACTGATAAGTTTCTCCAATTATGTTCCTTCTGTGGGCTTCTGTAGGCATGACACCTGCCTGCCCCCCTTCTAGTCTCAATTACAATGGTCAATTCATCAACTTGTTACTTTCACACTTTCAAGGCTATGGGACCATTTGTGCGTGCAGAAGAGCAAGGTTCTGTAACTCATCTGTCAGCACTCCTCAATATTTCTCTGCAAATGTACTTTTTCTTATCAGTAACTTTAAAACACATCTTTTCTGTATTTTTCCATTTCTTAATTCTGCAATTCTGCTTATCTAAGCTAATTCAATATTTCTACTGAGTTCTTTCTTACAATAGCAGCATGTTGGGGGATGTGCAATCCTATATGCCTCTCCACAGGCCTCATTTACAGGTCAAGCTAGCCATGCTGGCCTGCCTATGTCAGACACCGTGGGTCACAGGCCTGCACCTGCCACATATGTATTCCTCTGGCCCCAAAGAGTTTACAAGTCTGTATCTGAGGCAACGGAAGGTTAAGTAACTTGCCCAAGGTCACAAGGAGCAGCGGTGGGATTTGAACTATGGGTTCCCTGCGTCTCAGCCTGCTGCTCTAACCACTAGCTACTTCTTCACTCAGAATACCTGGTAGTGGGGGACGTTTACTGCATATTAGCTATTATTTTAACAGCGTTAAGCACTTAACACACATTGAAACCCGTGTCAAACACCTAACACAACTTAATAAATAGGCCCCTAAAAGCAATACTGGCTCCCTGGATTTTCTTTCCTCTAACACACTGGTGCGCTCTGTGTTAAGTGCTCTTGCCCTATGGTTCTGCAATGCAATGTGTGCCTTTGAGTCAGTCCTGACTCCTGGTGACCCAGAAGCTCCTGGGTTTTCTTGGCTGTGTCACCGGAAGTAGATTGCCAGGCCTTTTTTCAGAGGCAATGGAGGGTTAAGTGACTTGCCCAAGGCCACAAGGAGTGCTAGCAGGAATTGAACCCTGGTTGCTTGGTTACCAAGCCAGTGTTCTAACCACTAGGCTACTCCTCCACTCCCATGGTTCTGCATATGAATGGAATGTGCATTGATCCCCATTCTACGTCTCCCAGGCTGTAAATCAGGAGGTGGCGCACAGCATCTCCTCTGGAACCCTCTTCATGCTGCTAAGGATCGATACTTTAATTCCTTCTGCAAATATAAATCTTCTTCTGTCTTTGCGAAGCTTTTTCCAGTCTGTCGGAAAGGTTTTTAGACCTCCCTTTAAAAGTAAAACACACTCTACATAATGGGAAATATGCAATGAAGAAACCCCAGGCCAGTTACAAATTGCCAATACAATTAAAAATGAAAAAGCCCCATTCAACCAATCCTCTTACATGAGAGTGAGGTCTAGGGTACATCAATAATCTGCAGTGATGCAGAAGAAAGAAAGTTTCATAGAAGCTTCAGCTCTTCAAAGGGACATTCCTTGTCCACAGAAACACTTCTGATAAGTACAGATAGAACAATAATGATTCTCCCTACTACTCACCATACAAAAACTAAACGATTTAAATTCTGGTCTTATTTTAGTCACAGTGATACAAATGCCGCGGGCAAATAGAGCATCTAAAGAAAGATAAAGGGTCCTGGAGGATGGAAGAAACTACGCTCAGGAACTAGACTGGAATAAAAAAAAAAAAGACAACAAGCAAAGAGATGAAACTGACAACAAAAGTATTCTTAAGAGAAAAGGCTGATACCCAAAGCACTTCTGGTCCCAGCACCTGCTAACCAGCGAGATATTCAGTAGCATCATTTGTTGAATATTTCCTCTGACCACCTCAACACTATCCAATTACTGACGGGGTTGTCCGGGGGTAGAAGTTGGGCAGAGCCAACACTTGTCCAATCTGAACTGCAGGCTGAATATTGCTACTGTGTAGATAGTGCTGGCAATCAGCACTTAGGGGTATGTTTACTAAACCGTCTTAATGTTACTGGCGGTAGTTGCAGCGTTAATGTGAAGAATGCCATATAAGGTAATGGGCAGTCCTGAGGTAAGGTAGCAAGAATCTGTATCGTGCGATAGTGGGCACCGTTGCACATTAACTCGCGTTAACCCTAAGTTCATGCCAGCACAGTGTTAGAAGCTATAAAGATGTAACCCACTGGTAACTGCAATGACTGTGGAGGCAGAGGTCATGGGTTCGATCCCACAGTGGTGTTATTTAAGAAGGCTGTTTGAGGCATTTCCTTTAAATTTAAATCAGTGCTGCCAGCAAAAACACCCTCACAGTGCCGTAACCTAAGGTGCCTCATAAGGCGCCCTATAGGGCGCCCCATAGGTCACATTATAAAGTGCCCTGTCCGCCAAGGCACTCTACAATGTGCCCTTTAGGGCGCCTTATAGAGCGCTTTATAGGGCGCCTTATAGGGCGCCCATGAGGCACCTTAGGCTACGGCACTGTGAGAGTGTTTCTGCTGGCAGCACTGATTTAAAGTAAAAGGAAATGCCTCAGATGGCATTCTTAACACCACTGCCTCCACAGTCAATGAAGTAAACAGTGGGCTACATCTCTATAGCATCTAACATTAAGGCGCATTAAGAAAAGTGGAAGAAAGTCCAAAAAACTGCCAGCATGGTTTAAAGGTGAGGTCAGAGAGGCAGTTGCTGCCAAAAGAGCAACCTTCAGGAAATGGAAAAAAGAGCCAAATGATGAAAACTGGAAACAGCACAAGCACTGGCAAGTTAAATGCAAAGCATTGATAAGGCAGGCAAAGCGGGAATTTGAGAAGAAACTTGCTACAGAAGCAAAAACACGAAATAAAGACTTTTTCAAGTACATTCGTAGCAAAAGGCCTGTGAGAGAGTCAATTGGACCGTTAGATGATAGAGGGGTAAAAGGGGCAGTAAGAGGAGACAAGGCTATAGCAGAGAGACTGAATGAATTCTTTGCTTCGGTCTTTACTGAGGAAGATGTAGGGATGTTACCCAAGACTGAAGTGGTATTTAAAGGTGATACTGCAGAGGAATTGAGAGAAATATCGCTACACCGGGAAGATATATTACAACTATTTGATAAACTGAATAGTAGCAAATCACCTGGACCGGATGGTATACATCCCAGAGTGTTGAAAGAACTGAAATATGAGATTGCAGACCTGCTATTGGTAATCTGTGAACTTTCATTAAAATCATCTGTAATACCTGAAGATTGGAGGGTCGCCAACGTAACACCAATTTTTAAAAAGGGTTCCAGGGGTGACCCGGGAAATTACAGACCAGTGAGCCTGACGTCAGTACCAGGGAAAATGGTAGAAACCATCATAAAGAACAAAATTACACAGCATGTAGATAGTCATGGCCTAATGGGAGACAGCCAACATGGCTTTAGACAAGGAAGATCTTGTCTTACTAATCTGATATGTTTTTTTGAAGGTGTGCATAAACAGGTAGACAAAGGTGAGTCGGTTGATATAGTGTATCTGGACTTTCAGAAAGCTTTTGACAAGGTCCCCCATCAGAGACTTTTGGCAAAGCTAAAAAGTCATGGGATAGGAGGCAGTGTACTATTGTGGATCGGGAACTGGTTAAAAGATAGAAAGCAGAGGGTAGGGCTAAATGGCCAATATTCCCAATGGAAAAAGGTGAATAGTGGAGTACCCCAGGGATCTGTACTGGGTCCGCTACTTTTTGACATATTCATAAATGACCTGGAAAAGGGAATAACTAGTGAGGTTATCAAATTTGCAGATGACACAAAACTGTTTAAAGTTGTTAAAACCCAAGAGGATTGTGGAAAACTGCAGGAGGATCTGGATAAATTGGAAGACTGGGCATCCAAATGGCAGATGAAATTTAATGTGGACAAGTGCAAAGTTATGCACCTAGGAAAGAACAACCCACACTATAGTTACACGATGCAAGGTTCCACATTAGAAACCACCACCCAGGAAAAAGATTTAGGAGTCATCGTGGATAACATGTTAAAACCCTCCGCCCAGTGTGCAGCGGCGGCCAAGAAAGCAAATAGAATGCTAGGTATCATAAGGAAAGGGATGGAGAATAAAACAAAGGATATTATAATGCCTCTGTATCGCTCCATGGTACGACCGCACCTTGAATATTGTGTGCAATTCTGGTCACCGTATCTTAAAAAGGACATAGAGTTATTAGAAAAAGTACAGAGAAGAGCCACCAAATTGGTGAAGGCGATGGAAGGCTACTCCTATGAAGAGAGGCTAAAAAGGTTAGGGCTCTTTAACCTGGAAAAGAGACGGCTGAGGGGAGATATGATAGAGGTGTATAAATTAATGAATGGAGTGGAACGGATAAACGTGGATCAATTGTTTACGCTATCAGAATATAGAAGGACTAGGGGACATGTAATGAAGCTACAGGGTAAACTATTTAAGACAAATAAGAGAAAATATTTCTTCACTCAACGTGTAATCAAACTCTGGAATCTGTTACCGGAGGATGTAGTAAGGGCTGTTAGTATAGCTGGGTTTAAAAAAGGTTTGGACAAGTTCCTGGAGGAAAGGTCCATAAACCACTATTAAAAAGGGACCCAGGATATCAATGCTTGACCTAGTACAAGCATTGCAGAACCTGTGTCTTTTGGGGAAACTGCTAGGTACGTATGACCTAGATTGGCCACTGTTGGAAACAGGATACTGGGCTTGATGGACCTCGGTCTGACCCAGTATGGCATTTCTTATGTTCTTATGTTCTTAACACACCACTGGCTGGCTACAGAAAGACTGCAGGTCACCACACAAACTGTCTGCTGTGGTTACCAGGATAGGATAAAGACAACAGTACCCATGATGCAATTCACATGCAGAACAGCAGTCTACATCTGAACACAAGATGGGGTATGTGCCTCTATAGCACCCCGGCCTGCTAGGGGAAACTGACCATGTGTGTTACTGGCACAGAGTAGCTACAGACTGTGACATCGTGCAGTTCCTGTTCTCACCCTGAGGGTGAGGTGGGGTGCCCAGCACCAGGTCCGCAGCACCTGGCTTGGCTGAGATAGGCTGTACTGCAAGTCCCCATCAGTGCCAGTGTGTGATGGGTAGTCCCTACAGACACACCTAGGATACACCTGTGTCCATCTGTATTTCCCAATCACGTCTAGCCCTTGTGGACTATGATGTACCCAGAATAGTGCATATCCTGTGTGGGTGCCATGGTGACATGTTATAAGTGAAGTGTGGTGTTTGGACCCCAAAGCGCATTATGTAGCACCACCCAACCCGCCCTCTGTGGGTCAGGGTGGGGGACAGGATCTCCCAACAACAGATCCACATTCTACATCTCTGCAATGGTGGCAGTAGAGGGGACCATCAACCCCAGTCCTGCTGGGGAATGGGCACCCTACAGGGAAGTCAATGCAGATCTGTACGCATCCCATAGGGCAGTAGGCCTGGAAAAGCTCAGCTGCCCCCCACCCCTATCTGACATTCACCAGCAGAGGGCACAGTCAGTCTCCACCTGCTGCACCCTGCAAGATGTTCCAGCCATACACATGCTAACTGCAGACAGTCTGCTAGCTAGTACATAGTGCATGTTCCTGGTGGAACTGTGTGCACCCACAAATGGGATGTGAGCACACACACACACACCAAGAAGTATGTCAGTGATTGGGCCCCAGAAAAGGGAACCCATAGATATCACTTGAGAGAAATACTGTATAGCACTATGGGGGAACCTAGCCATGCCGTGGTCACTGCTCAGTCAGGGTGAGAGTGACCTCCCAGCATGACATGCTGTGGCCATCCTGTCTGTGCAGGTGTTGGCCGGGCACTACAATGTCCCAGCCATTGCCCTATGCCCTGTGCAGATGCATCCTGCCCAGACCATACCCACAGTACCTTGCTCCTTATTATGCACATTTGAAGGCTAACACTGGAAACAGTGCAAGCATTGTGGGCTCAGTACAGTGTAGGCAGCCACATAACACTGGATAGACATACACACACTCCCACACCTATTTCAGCGTTGTGCAAATATAGAGGTGGTTGGCAGCCCTGGCCGCCACACCAGTCCTGGGCACAGTGCAGGCATTGCTATGGTATGCAATACTGTAAGGGTCACTCCCCGGGATGTTAAACACTGTCAGATATGAAACCTGAAACACACTCCACAGATATCAGAAAGGTTGCTATGATGAATCTGTGTCAATAAATTGGGTTTAACGTAGGATTTGTTACCTGACATTATTCATAGCAACCTTTTGATATATGTGGAATGTGCTTCCATGTTTAAGACGGCATTGCTAAGATATGCAGGTGCTAGGATTAGTAGATGCTGCTCCGTGCAGGGCCCAACAGCCTGACTCTCCATGAGCCACTGGATAGTGGAGCCTGTGGGTGTGGGTGTTTTTGCCCCTGTTGGCCGCTGCTCTAGGGCAGAGGTTCCCAACTCCGGTCCTGGTGGGCCAAACACGGTTCAGGTTTTCATGCTGTCCCTAATGAATATGCATGGGTACATTTACATACAATGGGGGTGGTGCTTGTAAATGCTTCTCATGCATATTTATTAGGGACAGCCTGACAACCTGAATGGTGTTTGGCCCTCCAGGACTGGAGTTGGGAAACTCTGCTCTAGGGATTGCACATGTTTATGGTATATGTGCTCTGTAGGGTATAATATACGCGTTTATGGCGTGTTTCTTTTATCAGCAATAAAGATTCCGTCTTTATTACCACGGTTTAGTACTGGGTAAAATGTGGGGACCTGCTCTGCAGGGGCCACAGCTGTGACTTGAACCTGTGACCTTCTGCCCCTGAACATACTGGCTGTGTGTACTGCACCAAACTGTTGTCACAGAGGCACATCATTGCCTGGGGCTATCATGACTGTTCGTCAGACAGACCTTATCTGTTGCAGTGCACGGCACCCAGCTGAACAGGGCTTGGCCTTGGTGTGTTGTGGGCAGATGCAACTGCCCCCTCCACCACCAGCACCCCTCCGCCACTATGCTGACATGCCCTTATGCCGGTGGTGCGCAGTCCCAGGCCATCCAGTGTTCTGGTAGGCGGCTGCCTATGGTG
Source organism: Ichthyophis bannanicus (assembly GCA_033557465.1). Taxonomy (NCBI): domain Eukaryota; kingdom Metazoa; phylum Chordata; class Amphibia; order Gymnophiona; family Ichthyophiidae; genus Ichthyophis; species Ichthyophis bannanicus. Next base: position 289,571,611 of record CM066031.1, on the reverse strand, counting down.
TGGGATCTGGGGTAGGTGCGCCTACATAGACATCCGCGCTTCCTCCCAGCACCTCCTGTCACTGTTATGTGCCCTTTGGGGACCTGCTGGGTGCTGTCCCCTGGGACACTGTGGGAGACACACTCGTGGGCATGTTTGACCTTGGTCAGTTGCTGGCTTGCTGATTTGCAGTTACTGTGTTCCTATGTGCCACCTAGGCATCTGCCTAGTCCACCCTATGCCCCAGCTGCCCCACTGCATGTCCCGCCTTCAGCCCCCTTTACCCCATTTGCAGCCTCACCGTCATGCCCTTTGTACTTGGCCACTATGCTGCTGCTGCATATGTATCAATACTATCACTTTTCTTGTTCTCCCTGTCTTTGCTGTACATTGCTGACTGAAATGTTTTCTCTCTCCTGCAAATGTGCCTCTAGCGCGAGGTTTTCACTGGCGCTAATTTTCTGACCTTCATTTCACGGCGTTAGTGTGCATGGAGCCTCTCCCCGCCCACTCTCCGCCCATTGACCCCTTATCTCCGCCCCTGGGGAGCCTTACTCCGCCCTCTGGGGAGCCTTACTCCGCCCTCTGCGCACCTTAACGCCGCCAGAGACGTTATCGCATGATACGTGATGTTCTCGCACGGTAATGTACCATTATCACGCGATAACATCACAGCTGCGCCGTTAGCGCCGTTTAGTAAACATACCCCTTAGTCTGGATATTCTGCCACTGACTGGCCACTATCTGAATATCTGCATTTTTTCAACCATGGTGACTGGTGTTTAGAAAAACATTGACCTTTGAGGTTGAAAAAGGGAGACTAAACTTAGCTCATTCCTTCCTCAGAAGTTCAAGGCAAGTTACATTCCGGTGCAGTAGGTATGTTCCTGTCCCTGGAGGGCTTAGAATCTAACGGGCCGATGCAGAAAGACTAGCTTGCCCTTTGCATGCAGATAACGCAACCTATTAATTACGCAGGTGCCGTCGCAACAACAGCTGTTTATTTAACGTGTCATCCACGTTGCTGGGGGAGCATCTAAAACTATAGTCTGACCCTTCATTGTTACAATAAGAACTGGCAAATTTCTGTCAAAATAATAAAAATTTGAGACAGTCTTACCATGGAGGGGTCGAATGTGGAGAGACTACTTGCACTCGCACCACACAGTGAGATGAAGGCAGCATATATGGGAGATCGTTCCTGGGCGTCATTTAGAGAACAATCTTTTAAAGAGTTTGAGAGATGTTTTTGTACATATGCTAAGAAGTTCTCACCAGCAGATGTGTATCTGTTTTTTATTGTTCACTCTGCGCCATTTTCATTTAAGTGTTGGCTTTATAAGATGGTAGTTACCCTCCTATGGGAGTGTGGCTACCCATTGGAGATACGTGATAGTGTTTTAACTCCTATCCCAAAAGACCCAGGGGCTAGTTTAGCCAAAGCTTCCAATTTTCGTCTGATAGCGAATATACCATTCTAAACAAAGATTGTAGAAGCATTGATTGTGGGTCAGCTGATGCAATATTTGGAAGATCATGACTGTTTGAATAATTTGCAGTTTGGCTTTCGTAAATTTCATAATACAGAATGGTTAGCGGGTATTCTTGTTTCGGATATGAACAGTATTTTGGCCAGGGGACATATAGCAGTTTTGTTGCAGTTTGATTTGAGTGCAGCTTTTGATGTTGCTTACTATGAGATGTTGCTTGCTGTTTTGGACTATCTGGGCATCTCAGGGAAGGTTCTTGAGTGGTTTTCAGGCTTTTTATGTAATCGGACCTGTATTGTCCAAGTTAAGGCTGAACGCTCGAGGCCATGGAAACCAGACTGCAGGATTCCTCAGGGATCACCGTTATCTCCTGTGCTGTTTAATGTACTGCTGTTAACCTTGGGTTGGCTGTTTGATAAGGAAAATCTTAAATATTATGTCTATGCAGATGATATTTTAGTTTTGCTATCATTTCCAAGGCAGCAGGTGAATTACCATTCTGTACTGAATAAAGTGCTCCTAACTTTGGATGAATGGGCGCAATTGCTTAGTTGCCAGTTGAATATGGCAAAGACAAAATGCTTTGCTTAAATAATGGTCAGTTAATCTCTGGATGATTACCGGAAGCAATAGAGAAATTGAATATTAAAAGGGAATCAGTGGTACATGTATTGGGAGTATTCTTGGATGAAGACCTCACTATGAAAGCACATGTTAGTTTGATTGTTTCGAAGTCTTTCTTTAAGATGTGGCAATTATGGAGGCTGTGCCCATACTTTGCGCCACAACTTTTTCGGCTGTTGGTGCAGACTATGGTGTTAAATTTTCTTGATTACTGTAATGCAATTTTGTTAAACTGTTCTCAATAACAAATGAAAAAGCTTCAACTTCGTCAGAACACAGCAATGAGGTTAATTTTTGGTGCTCGGAAATGTGATTGATATCCCCTTTATTTGCACAGTTGCACTGGCTTAAGATGTCAGAGCGTAGACATTTTAACTTTTATTTGTTTTTATATACATTTTTTATGAGTTTGTCCTAGTTTGTTTCTCTGCTATGTTTTTGCAATACTTAACTAGTAAGTCTAGACGCTCGCAGGATACTATGGGGTCTATTCCATCCCGCGAATAGCGGGGATGGATATCCCTAGGGACATCCATCCCTGCTATTTGCCCTCCCTGCAGCCACAGCAAAAGCCTCCCCGTATTAACGCATTTGAACGGGGAGGCTTAGATGGGGGTGGGAGGGGCATTCTGGAGGCGAAGCAAGTGCGGATCACGGGTGGTCTATGACCCCGGAAATACAGGACCAATTCTGGGGTCGGCCCTGTCTGTCCGGGGCCATGAACTTAGACGGGGGAGTTATTTCACGGCAGAGGTGGAATAAGTCCCCCTGGATATCAGGGGATCAAGCTGCCAAGCTGGGACCAAAAGGTAAAGGTGCAGGATGTTCCCCACAGCCAGACCCTGGCCATGGGAGGCAGGATCAAGGGTCTGGCTGCAAGGAATGAAGAATATTGGCGGTGACCAGCATTTGAGGCTCCTGAATGGAGCCGTGATGCTATGGCAATGGGATGCCACAGCACTGTGGCTCCATTCAGGAGCCTGACTGAGGTAGCCAAGCATGTGGTTCTATATGCAGGCCGATCGGAATTGGGTCCCGGCCTGCACATACAGGCCCTAGACCCGATTCTGATCCCACGGGCACGTCTAGCCCCTGCAGGATCAGAATCGGGTCTAACCCTGGGCGTCCTGATTCCAATCGGATGCACAAGGGCCTGGATGGCCACAATGGAATGTGTCTCCATGACTCTTCTTTTTCCATCAAGTGGGAGGACCATGAGTAAAAGCAAATAAAGCAGCTGAATTTTGGTCCAGGCTAATGAAAGGTCTGAAGGAAAGTGAATCAGTCTTAGTGTATGAAAACAACTTGGCTATTTTCCGATTGAATAATATTATTGTAACTGAACATAAGAAATGCCATACAGGGTCAAACCAAGATCCATCAAGCCCAGTATCCTGTTTCCAATAGCGGTCAATCCAGGTCACAAGTACCTATCAGTTTCCCAAAAAGACACACAGGTTCTATAATGCTTGTATTGGAACTAGCAGTGTATTACTTCGGTCCTCTTTAATAATGGTTTATGGACCTTTCCTCCAGGAACTTGTCCAAACCTTTTTTAAATCTGCACTAACAGCTTTTACAACATCCTCCGGTAATGAAGTCCAGAGTTTGATTACGCATTGAGTGAAAAAATATTTTCTTATTAGTCTTAAACAGATTACACTGTAGCTTAATTGTATGTCCCCTAGTCTTTCTACTTTTGATGGCGTAAAGAATTGATCTCATTTACCCGTTCTACTCTATTCATTAATTTATAGACCTCTATCATATGTCCCCTCAGCCGTCTCTTTTCCAGGTTGAAAAGCCCTAACCTTTTTAGCCTTTCCTCATAGTGGTATCCTTCCACCCCTTTTACAATTTTGGTGGCTCTTCTCTGTACCTTTTCTAAATCTGTTATATCCTTTTTAAGATATGGTGACCAGAAATGCACACAATATTTCAGCTGCAGTTGCACCATGGAATGATACAGAGATATTATAATATCCTTTGTTTTATTCTCCATTCTTTTCCACATGATTCCTAGCATTCTATTTGCTCTCTTAGCCACCACTACACACTGGGTAGAAGGTTTCAACATGTTATCCACAATGATGCCTAAATCTTTTTCCTGGGTGGTGGTTCCTAATGTGGAACCTTGCATCATGTAACCATAGTTTGGGTTGTTCTTTCCTAGGTGAATTAGTTTGCACTTGTCCACATTAAATTTCATCTGCCATTTGAACGTCCAGTCTTCCAATTTATCAAGGTCCTTTTGGGTTTTAACAAGTTTGAATAATTTTGTGTCATCTGCAAATTTGACTACCTTACTCGTTATTCCCATTTCCAAGTCATTTACAAATATGTTAAAAAGTAGCAGACCAAGCACAGATCCCTGGGGTACTCCACTATTCATATTTCTCCACTGGGAAAATTGGCTTTCAGCCTTACCCTCAGCTTTCCATCTTTTAACCAATTCCTGATCCACAATAGTACACTGCCTCCTATCCCATGACTTTCTAACTTTGCCAAGAGTGTATCATGAGGGACCTTGTCAAAGGCTTTCTGAAAATCTAGATACACTCTATCGCCCGGTCACCTTTGTCTACGTGTTTATTCACACCTTCAAAAAATATAACAGATTAGTAAGACAAGACCTTCCTTGGCTAAAGCCATGTTGGCTTTCTTCCATTAAACCATGACTATCTACATGTTCAATAGTTTTGTTCTTTATAATGGTTTCTACCATTTTGCCTGGTACTGATGTCAGGCTTACCAGCCTGTAGTTTCCCAGATCGCCCCTGGAACCCTTTTTAAAAACTGGCATTACATTGGCCATTCTCCAGTCTTCAGGTACTACAGATGATTTTAATGATAGTTCACAAATTACTAATAGCAGGTCTGCAGTCTTATATTTTAATTCTTTAAACACCCTTGGGTGTATACCATCCAGTCCAGGTGATTTGCTACTCTTCAATTTATCAAATAGTTGTAATATATCTTCCCGGTTTATGGATATTTCTTTCAATTCTTCCAATGCATCACCTTTAAATACCATTTCAGTCATGGGTAACTTCCCTACATCTTCTTCAGTAAAGACTGAAGCAAAGAATTCATTCAGTCTCTCCGCTATGGCCTTGTCCCCTCTTAGTGCCCCTTTTATCCCTCTATCATCTAATGGCCCAACTAACTCTCTTACAGGTTTTTTGTTACAAATGTACTTTAATAAGCCTTTATTGTGTGTTTCTGCTTCCACAGCAAGCTTCTTCTCAAAATTTTTTTTTTGCCTGCCTTATCAGTGCCTTGCATCTAACTTACCACTGCTTATGCTGTTTCCAGTTTTCGTCATTTGGCTCCTTTTTCCATTTCCTGAAAGATGCATTTTTTGGCTATAACATCCTCTCTGACCTCACTTTTGAACCATGCTGGCAGGTTTTTTTGGACTTCCTTCCACCTTTCTTAAAGCATGGAATACAGTTGGTCTGGGCTTCCAAGATAGTATTTTTAAACAAAGTCCATGCTTGATAGAAATCTTTAACCTTTGCAGCTGCTCCTTCTATTTTTTTCTTAACTATTGTCCTCCTTTTATCATAGTCTCCTTTTTGAAAGTTGAAAGGCAGCTTGGTGGATTTCTTTGCTGTCATTCCTCCATTTATGAAATTAAACGCAATCATGCCCCAGCACCCTTATCTCTTGCACCAGGTCTTGTGTACCACTAAGGACTAGGTCCAAAATGGCTGCCCCTCTTGTTGGTTCATGAACCAGCTGCTCCAAGAAGCAGTCATTTATTTCATCTAGAAACTATATATCCCTAGCACAATCAATTTTGGAAGCTTTGCTCCATTCTGTTTCATTAACATAGACAACAGTGTTTATACAGCTGGTTGGGTGTCTTTACTCATGATCATGGTTTCATCCATCATGTTATATTTGCACTTCTGATGAGAGGCATATTATACACACACACATATATATATAAAACACACCAATTCAGAATATACTGACTTATTAGAATTATAATCAAATCCTTAATATATGTCATCTTTCAGAAATTCTCTCGCTAATATTCTTTGGTAAAGAGACTAGCCTTACTAATTTTTTGAGAGCTTGATGCTTTAGAAACCATTGAGGTCACCAAAGTACTTTTTACTATCATGTTTCTTTGCTGTTTAATGAACATTGTTGTCCTTAATGTACAGCTCTTGGATCCACAATGCGGGTTCTAGCAACCCATTATCTGTCAAATATAGATATTGCATTACATTTAATTTACCATTCATGTACTTTCTACACAAGTGATCCAAGGTGACGACAGCATGATGTCAATAGCTTCTCCTTTGAATACTCAGGGGGTTATTCTGAACTACAGTAGTTGGACGGCCCAACGGGAAGTCCAGCCCTGCTATTCGTGCCCTTACTTACCCCCGACTAACTTCCCTACCGGTTGTGCAAGTAAGTTAGTTGGGGGCAGTGAAGGGGCGAGACAGGGGCGCAGTTTGGGCAGGCAGTGGGCGTTCGCCGGCCCTGGATGTACAGAGCCGATTCTAATGTTGGACCTGTATGTCAAGGGCCGGCAAAATGTCCTGGCCATTTTTGTTTTGATGGCCCGGGGTGCGGATGGGGCAGGGGGAGCCAGGGTTTATTCCCCTCAGCCCGACCCTGGCCTTAGGAGACCAGATCGGGGGTCGGGCTGTGGGGAATAAACTCTTTTTGCTGGCGGCCGGCATTGCGGCATTTAAATGAAGCCATGGTACCATGGCAACATGACGCCATGGTGCTGCGGCTCCATTTAAATGCCCTGACTGAGTTAGCTGGGTGCAGTCCTGCACATGCAGGACTGTTCACGCTTCTGATCCTGTGGGGCTAGATGTGCCCTGTGGGATCAAAATCGCGATCCCCTCTATGCGGCTGGTTCAGACCGGACACACAGAGGGGATCTACGTCCAAGACAGAATTACGCCCTCAGTGTTTGGCACCAGATTTTCTTTTCACGCTTTGCTGTGTAGTGCATTCTTCAGACTGAGGTTTGTCCTGCTGTCTTTTATCTTCCTTTTTGTTCTTTTTTAAGACGTGTCAGCACGAGCTTCAGAAACATATACCACAATAACATGTTATGCACTAACATCTAGACAGTTGCTTTGTACATTTTAATATTACAACATGGGCAATTTCACAATACATTTTGTCCAATGGGCTATATGAGCAATTTTTTATTTTCAGATTATATATTTTCCCTTTCCATGTTGTCCTGAACTATCCTTTCATTTTTAAGCTCCAGAGGCTTATTAAATAGAAAAGTAAATTCTATGCTATAGTAATCTTTATGCCATTTGCATTACCACTGCATACATGCCTCTAGATAAGAATCGAGCATTAGACATTTTTAATTTTACCTACTTATTTTGTAAGTTTTCAAGTTGCATTTGTAGTCAAGAGAGCAATACAATTTAGCATCTTAACGTGGGTAAGATAAAGTCCATGGTTTTGCCAAAATTGTATGCTATAATCTCCAGGAACAAGCAGGAATGAGTCTTCACATATGGGTACGTCGGTACCGACGGAGTCTGCGTGGGAACGCTCCCCAGCATCCAATTAGAACGCTTTTGGGAGCATCCCACCACGCCTGCGTGCTGCCTTCCCGCCTTTCCCAACTGCCTCTCCTCAGTTTTTGTTTTTTCCGTGGAGCCGCCAGGACGTACTCCTGTCACCGCAGAAAATTCTTCCTTTATTTTTGTTTTTTCTTGTGGTCGCGTCTGCCTTCCCTCAACGCACCGGTGTCGCCGGTGTTTTTCTTTTTCTTAAAAAAAATTATTTCCTTGGTAGGGAATTTTTCCCTCTTTAGTTCCTGACGGTTTCTCGGCCTACTAGGCCTCTCCACTTCCTTCATGGAAACGTCAGCCACTATCCCTAAAACATGTTTCAACTGTGGCGGTACTAAGTTAGTCTTAGACACCCATAACTGGTGCCTTCCATGTTTGGGTCCTGACCACTATCCGCTGGAGTGTCCCTCCTGCAGCACTTTTTCCAAAAGAAGTTTTCAGCATCGAGCTCAACTCGATACGCGGTTCCCGTCAGCTCTGAGGGTACCAGCTACAACTTCTTTTTCACAGGATCAGGTAACCCCAAAAAAGTCTGTAAAGACTAGCCAGTCCTCAGGTGGTATATCTCATGTTCAACATCGAGATGGCTCCGGCCTTGCCCTCGAGGACAATTTGGCTTTAAAACCCCGGCGGAAGCCTTCGGCCTCCAAAGCACTAATGGGGTTTCAGGTAGTTTCCGGGGTTTTTACCTCCGCGAAAATACCTGAGCCATGCTCGGTGGTGGTATCCGCTGGGAGCGGTGCCGGTAGCCCGGCATCGGCAACGGTGTTGGATGAAACACTCCACACCGATGATTGCAGTCTATCATTCTCGGTATCTTCGGTGCCGCTAGAGCCGCTACAGACCGATCTTCCAGCATCGGTATCGATCCCGGTACCGATTCTGGCATCCATGTCGGTACCCTCCAGGTCTGTTTCGATTGATTCGCTGCTTTCGATGCCGAGTCTAGAATTGATCTCTAACCTGGACGATTGGGTACCGACTCATCTCGGTATCGACCTCGCTCGGTGCCGAAGACATTGTCCCGGAGATCAAAGTCTACCGCTCTCAGTACCTTCGGTACCGTTAGAGTCGCCTCAGACTGATTGTCCGGTGTCAGTACCGGCTGCGATACCACTGCCGGTACCATTTTCTACCTTTGCATCGGTACCGGTGTCTTCCATGCTTACTTCCACAAGCTCGCTTCCTTCGGTACCGAGTTTGGAGTCCATCCCTGGCATGGATAGTTTTTCACCAATTAGTCACGGTACCGAACTCGAGCGGTACCGCCGACTATCCTTTCAGGACAACCCGATGCTCCACCCTTTTGGGTCTGGTACTCTAATGGATCAATCCATTAGTGCTAAGGCTAGATCTTCAACAGATCTGACCTTCACTCCTCATAATACAGGATCCCCTTCTGGGGAAATTTCTTTTCAAGCATTCCTGCTTGGTATGGCAAGGTTACTTGCCATTTCTATACCTGATCAAGATCCTGCACCAAGGGATTCAGAGTTTCTGTGTCTCCCTGAGACTCCAAAGGAGGTTATCATGCTCCCTTTGCATCAAGCCTTACAGGATCTTTTACTTAGAATGTGGGAAACTCCTTTAAAGGTATCCCCACCTTCAAGGGCCACTGACTCTCTGTACAATGTGCCCCCTTCTCCAGGTTTTCAAAAGACTCAACTTCCACATCATTCTCTTGTTGTGGAATCAGCAATGAGGCATTTGAAAAGTGCTAAAAAGCACTCTTCTTATCCGCCAGGTCGTGAGTCTAGAACTTTAGATGCCTTTGGACGTAAAAGCTTCCAGGCATCCATGTTTTCAACAAGAATTCTCTCATATATTTTCTATATGGGACTATCTCTTGAAGAGTTCACAAACAGTTTGCTGTTTTTGACTCCTTTTCTTCAGGATCACAAAAGAGCAGACTACTCTTTACTGGTTAGTCATGTTCAAAATATCTCTAGGTTTCTTACTCGTGCTACCCTGGACTGTTTTGAGTCTGTTAGCAGAACTTCTGCTATAGCCATAGGGGCATGACGCATGGCCTGGCTCCAAGCTTCTGACTTGGATACATCGGTGCAAGAAAGGATGGGAAATACTCCTTGTAATGGGGAGAATCTCTTTAACACAGAGACTTTACTCCAAGTTGCTCAGTTAACCACTGGCACTGTTGCTTTCAAAGGATGGTCTACACCTTCCTCTATCCCAGTTGGTAGGAAATCTTCTACCAAACTTTATTCCTCCAAGGGGAAAAAGATTTATCCTTTCTCTACCCATCATACAGCTGTTTCCAAACAGGGGAAACATCAAACCAGGCTAAAGAAACCACAACCTCAACCGCTTCAGCAAACCCAGCAGTCGCAGGGTTGCTGATAGACTCTTCACTGAATCCTTCTTCCTGCTTTGAGGTTTAGGACCTGTAGTTTGCTTCTTCTCTTACAAGTATCTACATCGGTTCCATCCAAAACTTTACATTAAAGAGACATCCTGAATTTTAGCTCATAGAGCTCCTTAGCATGATTATGCTTTACAGGTAGTAAGGTTACTCCTCTTCCTTCTAAGTAGATAGAGGAGTAATAACTGTCAATAAGGTCGTCTATACCTTTACCTTTGACAATTTTCTCCTGTATCAGCATATCTCATACTATTCTTTTCAAAGATTTACTCCATCGTAAGTCTTTTTCAACTCTGCCCCTCTTACTAAGACATTTTGGTCTGTAAGAGTGATACTACTTAACTGAGGGCTTATCCCTAAGCCCCTGAGTTTCTTTTCAGAGTTGTCACCACCTTGCATTCTTGTTTCTCGTGGCAGCTTCTCAGACAGTGATGGAGTTTTACCACTCCTACTTATGTCTGTAGGTCTTTTTCTAATCTTGGGACCTAAGATTTGTTCTGCCGCTCTAACAATAGTTAGAATGCAGGGGCTCTTAGTGGTTAAACCACTAACTTTCTAACCAAGCACCCAGGGCTTGTTCTCCAATATCAATCTTTCTGGCCTTAGTACTAAGTCCCAGACAGACTAAGAACCTTCTCGGGTTTTCTTGTTGCAGCATACCTTCTATCCTTAGCTTTCCCCAATCCTTGGACATTGGCGGAGTAGTTCAGGTTACATACTGGCTCTTAAACAGCCAGTTTTTTCTTCTAACCAACCTGCAACATGCTCTCTGCATCTCTACAGAGCAGCTCTGCACTATGGGCCCTTGCTAGAGAGCAAATAATTCCAGATGGTTAGGAAGGGCTTTACTGGGTTCTTCCCTACCCTTACCATTTCCATTAAAGTCTTCTTCTTCAATAAAGGACACACGCCTTTAATTAAGTGAAGACCTATAGAATTATCCAATCCCCTGGGTTGGTTCACATCCCCAGTGGACCCCTTCACCAGGGATGGTTTTCTTTCAGTGACAGCCAGTCTTTGTTTTTCCTTCCATCCTCACTTCTTCATGGAGTAATTCATATTGAGCGCAAGAATGCATCATACTCATTTTGCCCTCTCACAAGGGTAAATATGGTATCTCATTTCATTGCATCTTCTTCTCCAGCTGTCATGCTGGAGTTATGGAAGGATCCAGACTTACTGTCAGCGGATTAAAACATCCTCCATTCCTGTTTTTTTTTCAGGGGCTAGAGTTCTTAGAATACTCTAGACTTCTCCTTGTCAGTGAGAGCACTCCCTTAGCTCTCTCACCCACAACAAAGGAGAATGGATTCTCTAAACATCTCCTCAAGCAGGTATTCCCTTCTTGTTATTAGATGAATCTTTCTCTCTTCACATATCCCTATGTGGGGACAAGGGTATATGCATACATGTATAATAGACATCTGCATGTCTGTACCCATATATATATATATATATATATGGATATATATATATGTTTCTATAAATAGATATACCTGTATTCACCTATCTATCTATATCTAGGAGTTGTATCTCTCTATCTCTATCTTTCCCTCTCTCCCTCTCTCTTTTTGTCTCAGCTTTAAAACTTAACTGAGGAGAGGCAGTTGGGAAAGGCGGGAAGGCAGCACGCAGGCGTGGTTGGATGCTCCCAAAAGCGTTCTAATTGGACGCTGGGGAGCGTTCCCGCGCAGACTCCGTCGGTACCGACGTACCCATATGTGAAGACTTATTCCTGCTGTTCCCAGAGATCACCTGTTACAGGTAAGTAACTGTGCTTTCTCTCCCCCTTTTTTAAATTGGTTTTCTTTTCATTTCCCTGGGTTTTTTTTGTTTGATTCTGCAAGTATATAATGATATATACTTAACATTTAATCTACTTATACAATATTTCCTTTCTACTATTGCCAATTTTAGTAATAGTATATAATTTTATGTGTATAAAACTTTTTTTTTGTTTTAAAATTTTTATTGAGACAACAAATCTGTACAACACCTTTAAGACACAGCAAAACATGTGATATGCCCACCAAGCCAGTCTTACCCCCTTAATATAATCTCATATCTCAATACAAACTTGAACCAATTAACCCAACACCAAACTTTCTTTAGCCTCCTTTTTCTTTACCCTTAATACTGCTCCCCCTTCCCCCTCCTCCCGCCACCCTCCCTCCCCCACCCCCCCCTGGATCTCTGCGCATCCATAACCACCTTAGGGATTGGCTATCCATCTAACATATGCCCCCCATACACTCATAAATTTTTGTGGCCTCGCTTGCTTCAGAGCCGTAAGCTTACTCATTAGAAATATATGCCCCAAATACGTTTTAAAGTCTTCTAGAGTTGGAACCGCAGCCTACCTCCACTTCCGGGCTAGCAATACCCGAAGGGCCGTACATCCTAAATTTAGGAAAGAGAACTCCTCCTCCCTCCATCCCTCCGGCCTCACCCCCAATAACGCCACAGCAGGCTGCGGTACAATCACCTTTCCCACAATAGTACCCAGCAATAAAAATATTTCCTCCCATATGCCCCTTACTCTCTGACAATTCCACCATATATGCATATACGACTCCGACCCCCCACACATCCGCCAGCATGTATCCTCCACATGCGCAAACATTTTATGTAATTTTGCGGGTGTTAGATGCCATCTATACAGCACCTTATAATTATTCTCCAACAGATTAGAGGCTAAAAGACCCTTATATCTATTCTTATATATCCGCTCCCATACTCCCCCATCCCACTGTACCCCCAAATCTTTTTCCCAGCTACCTTGGAAGCTCACCCTAGATTCAGCCTTCATCATAATAGTATATACAGCAGATATCACTTTAGTTTTTTGTCCCCTTAAGAACATTTTTTCAGACTCTGAAAGCTCCGGCTGTAGCCATGGTATAATCTGAAGCCGTATATAATGACTAAGCTGTAAGTAGCGAAAAAAATCTTTCCCCTCCAGCTGGTACTGTTGCCGTAGCAACGCAAAAGATTTAATTCCTTTCCCCTCCAACACCTGCCCTATCGTTGTCAGCCCCCGCTCCCCCCACTCCTCAAACCCCCCTCCCTCTACTCCTGGAAGAAATTCTGGATTCCCTCTTATAGGGCTCAGACGGGATACCCCTTCCTTCCCCAGCCACACCTTTTTCCATTTATCCCACACTTGCAGGGTCAACTGCACATAAGGATTCCCCCCTTGACCCACTTTCCCTCCCTCTCTCGGGCACCACAGTAATTCCCTCAAACACCTCCCCTGCACCGCCTCATTTTCCATTTGTACCCACTCTTTGGGGAGCTCCTCCCCCCACGTATTTGAGCAGCCTCAAAATATTTAGATAGGTCCGGAATCGCCAACCCCCCATCTTCTCTTCTCCGCATCAGTGTTTTCCACGCCACCCTGGTCTTCTTCCCTCCCCCTATGAATTTCATAACACTCCTCTGTATCCGGGCTAAAAAGCTCTTTGGAACCCTCATAGGCAAGTTGTTAAACAGATATATCCATCTCGGGAGTATCATCATCTTGACAGCATGCATCCGCCCCATCCAAGATAAATCTCTACCCCCCCACCCCTCCAGCTCCTGTTTTACCACCTTCTCCATCTTAATATAGTTGGCCTTAAATAACTCCTCTGCCCTTGGAGCCAGATTAATCCCTAAATACTTAATACTATGTGTTACTCATCTAAATGGGAACTTGGCCTGAATTCGTAATTTCGAGGCCACTGAAGTTGAGATGTTCAATATCTCGGACTTAGAAGCATTTATTTTAAATCCTGATACCTCTCCATAACTAACCAGTAAATTATACGGTGCCTCTAACGATCCCGTGCGGTTAGTCACCATAAAAAGCAAGTCATCGGCAAGAAGTGCCACTTTGCTTTCTATCGCTCTCCACTTTACCCCTGTAATCTCACAACACTCCCTCACCCGGTATGCTAAAGGTTCCATGGACAATACGAATAGCAGAGGTGAAAGGGGGCACCCCTGCCTAGTTCCTCTGGCTAACTCAAACACAGCCGAGTACTCCCCATTAATGCGAATTCTAGCCAGGGGCCGATCATAAATTGCTCTAATCCACTTCAGGAAGTTCCCACCAATCCCCATCCTCTCCAGTACTTTAAACAGAAAGGGCCAGGACACGCGATCGAACGCTTTTTCAGCGTTAATCGTTAAAAGTAACAACTCCTCACCCCCTGCCCCCCCCCCCCCCGTCCACATTGCATTCAACACTTTCCGTATATTGTCCACGGCTTGCCGCCCTGGAACAAACCCAGACTGGTTTTCATGTACCAATTTAGTTAGGAATGGAAGGAGCCTGTTAGCCAGTATTTTCGTAAAATTTTTAAAATCCGTTCCCAATAGCGAGATAGGTCGGTACGACCCACATACAGTAGGGTCTTTCCCTTCTTTTGGAAGAACTATCACCCCTGCCTGTAAAGGGTTTGCTCCTTGTAGGTCACTCCAGGCCAGGGAAGTAAGCTATAGTGGGCCCCAGAAGATGGGTGGATGACGTATGAATATGTTTCTGATAATGTATAAAATACGGACAATTCCTCCACCCTGGGGAATAAACTTGCATACTTTTCCTTCTGTGTGGTCTGTGAATTTTATTCCCCTGGATTCCAGCCAGCCGGAGCAGCACACCGCAGATGAGGGTTCGGGACTTCCCTGGCCTGGAGTGACCTACAAGGAGCAAACCCTTTACACTGCCGTCCGCATCGACTCCGGAATCTGCTGCCCCTCCTTAAAGGAATTAAATAACCGGGTCATTAGGGCACATATCATGGGACAACAGACTTTATAGAATTTATTGGTAAACCCGTCTAAGCCCGGGGCCTTATTTGCAGGGAGTGATTTAATCACTGCCGCCACCTCTTCCTCCCTAATAGGTCTTGATATTAACTCCGCTTCTTCTAAATCAAGTCTAGGGAGACCCATCCATAAAAATTTGTCTATTTTTTCCACCCCTCCCCCCTCCTCTGAGGAGTATAATTGTTTATAAAACTCCACAAAGCGCTCCTGTATAGCCTCTACAGTCCTAACCTCTCGCCCCTTACCGTCCCGAATTTTAGTTATGTAATTCCTATTTCGATGCTGCTTCAACTTGTAAGCTAATAGATGGGCTGGCTTATTGCCCAGTTCGAAAAATTGTTGTTTTCAGGAGTGGAGGAGTGGCCTAGTGGTTGGGGCAAGGTACTTCAGGCCGGAAGGTCGGGGGTTCAAATCCCACTAGAGGACAGCAACTTGGGCCGGAAGGACAGGGGTTTCTAGTCCCACAGGTGCTCCTTGTGGTCTTCGGCAAGCCACTTAACCCTCCATAGCCCATGTTCCCTGTGAAATAGTTATCTCCAAGTTATAATGCCCTGTTCAATGTAATTTCAGTTTGTTCAATGTAAACCGCACTGATGCAGAATAGCGCGGTATATAAGAGAATATAAATAAATAAATAAATCTTGTGCATGTTTTATCTCTGCTAATTCTAACTCCCCTAGTTCTCGCCGGGCCGATTCTAATTTATCCCTCCCCTCCTTCCCCAACCTACCCAGTTTATGCAAGGGTTCCAACTCCCTAATTTTCACACGTAACATTTCTTTATTTCTCTCCTTAACTCTTTTCACATGCGTGCCAGCAAAGATCAACGATCCCCGAACCACCGCCTTCAGACACTCCCAAAGAGTTCCAATTGGGCACTCAGTAGTATCATTAATCTCAGGTAAGTTGCGATATCTGCCTGGAGTCTCTGAACTATCTCCTCATCCCCTAGTAAGGATTCGTTTAAGGTCCAACTCCCTATCTGCTTCCTTCCCTGCCCCACCCCGACCGCTACCCAAACAGGCGCGTGATCTGACCACGTTCTTTCCTCAATCCCACACTCCTCCACCCCCGCTATCAGGGGTTTGGACATCCAGATCATATCAATCCTAGAGAAGGAATCATGGACTGCAGAATAATATGTTTAATCCCTCTTTCGCCCCTTCAACTCCCGCCAAACATCTACTATCCCCAGGGCCTTCCCCAGCCCTTTCAATGTCCTTCTACTTTTAGCACTCCCCGCTGCAACCCCTCTAGAATTATCCAGCTGCAGATTTACGGTCAAATTAAAATCTCCGCCCACAATCAACTGGCCTCCCGCAAATTGCCTAAGTTCACTAATAATTTCTTCCATAAAACAGCCTTGCTCCGTATTGGGACCATAAATGTTGGCCAAAGTAAATAATTGTTCATAAATTTTAATCTTAAGGAACACATATCTGCCCCCTTTATCCCTTTGGATTTCACAAATCGAATATGGGATGGGCTCCCTAATCAATATTCCCACCCTCCCTTTTTTACTTCCACCCTGTTTGAGGCAAACCACTGTCCCCGAAACCTTTTATTGGCCACCCGCCACTCTTCTCCCCTCTTCAGGTGTGTCTCTTGAAGAAATACTATATCTCTTTTCAATCTGTCAATCTCCTTATACATACGTTGTCGCTTAATGGGAGAATTAAGACCACGCACATTCATTGTCAGTACTCGTAACTTAATCATTTATCCCCCTCTCCTCCCCTCTCTCCTCTGATTCCCAGCTGCACAAAGATCCAGTTCCCTCCCCTACCCCCCCACCCCTCCACCCCCACCACCCCCTCCCCTCCTGCAAAGCATAACCTTTGCCCATCGAGGCATGACATCCAGAGCATACGTCTCAACTCATATACATTAACATAGTAACATAGTAAGTGACGGCAGATAAAGACCAGCATGGTCCATCTAGTCTGCCCAGCAAGATGGCCAGAGTAGGTGCACCTGTCGCTCTGTGCAGGCCACCCCTCCCCATGTTTTTGTTTCTGTTTAGGGGTGAACCCACCACTCCATGTAGGACACCCTTATTTGTTCAGATGCTAGATAGTTCAGAAGTTAGATGGTACTGTTTATTTTGCTTTTATCCTGTTGCTGTAAAGGGATCCACTGTGTTTGTCCCATGCCGTTTTGAATTCCATCACCGTGTTTGCCCTCACCACTTCCATCGGGAGGGCATTCCAAGCATCCACCACCCTTTCAGTGAAGAAATATTTCCTGACATTGCCTTTCAATTTACCACCTTGCAGCTTCATGTTATGCCCTCTAGTTTTACAGCTTCCCCATCTTTGGAAGAGGTTTGTTTGTTCATCATTTCTCTTTAAGTATTTAAAGGTCTGAATCATATCTCCCCTGTCCCTCCTCTCCTCCAAAGTGTACATATTTAGGTCTTCAAGTCTCTCCTCATAAGGCTTCTGACGCAGGCTCCAAATAATTTTGGTCGCCTTTCTCTGAACAGTTTCCAGTCTTTTTACATCTTTTGCAAGATATGGCCTCCAAAACTGAACACAGTATTCCAAGTGAGGCCTCACCAGTGACTTGTACAGTGGCATAAGTACCTCTTCCTTTCTGCTGGTAATCCCTCTTTGAATGCAGCCCAACATCCTCCTGGCTTTTGCCACCGCCTTGTCGCACTGTTTTGCCACCTTGAGATCATCAGAGATAATCACACCAAGGTCTTTCTCCTGAACCGTGCATACCAACCTCTCACCCCCTATTGTGTACTTTTCCCTTGGATTTCTGCTACCCAAGTGCATGACACTGCACTTTTTCACATTAAATCGTAGTTGCCAAGCATTAGACCAGTCTTCCAGCTTTTGTAGATCTTTCCTCATGTTATCCACTCCCTCTGGGGAGTCCACTCTGTTGCAAATTTTTGTGTCATCTGCAAAAAGACAGACCTTTCCATTCAGTCCTTCAGCAATATCACTCACAAATATATTGAACAGTGCCGGGCCCAGGACCGAACCCTGAGGCACCCCGCTAATCACCTTCCTCTCATCCGAGTGAGCTCCATGTACCATCACCCTCTGTTGTCTGTCAGTCAACCAATTTCTAATCCAGTTTACTATCTTGGGACCCATCCCCAAGCTACTGAGTTTATTGACAAGCCTCCTATGAGGCTTAACAATTTGAGCAATGTTAACTCCCCCTCCCCTTTCTTCATAACCTTTTCCACTCCAACCATCCCTTAACAGCATCCAAACAACATATTTTAACCCTTTGTCCCATATCACAGTTCATCCATCTCCCTCCATCGGGGTCTGCGCCTTCCGTTGTTGCCTGCGGAGTCTCCGATCTCCTTGCTGCACTCTCTGCCAGCCCCCGATCTCCTTCGGCCAACTGGGAGACCTCCCTGGTCTCGTGGTCTCCACCTCCGGCAAATCCTCCCAGCCTGCTTCCTGCATGGCCGCGATGGCTGCTTGCACCTTCCTAACTTGCGTTGTTACTCCAGAAAGGCAAAACTGCAAACCAAAGGGAAAGAGCCATTTATATTTGATTTGGCCTTCTCTCAACCTTTTGGTAACGGCAGCAAATTCTCTTCTCTTCCTCACTGTTATTGCCAATAAGTCCGCATAGATTTCAATTTGCTGATTCTCCCATTGTATGCGGGGCAACTTTCTCGCAGCCTCCACCACCGCATTTTTAGTCTCATATTCATGAAAGCAGGCCACAATATCCCTGTCCCGACCATCCCGTTTATGGCCCAGGGCTCTATGCGCCCGGTCCAGGTTCCAACAGAACTCAGTCTCATTCAATCCTGCCTCTGCTACAATCTGCTTGCAGATCTTCTTCACCACCTCTTTGCAATCCCTTTTCTCTCCAACCTCCGGGACTCCTCTTATGAGGATGTTGGCTCTTCTAGATCTATTTTCTAGATCTTCCACCTTTGCCCAGAGTTCCTCATGCACATTCTCACTTGCCTCCATTTTGTCCTGCAAAGTCAGTAAAGTGTTCGCCTGGGTCTCCACTTTCGTTTCCACCTCTTCAAGTCTTTGCCCCACTTCCTTGAAATCGCCCCGCAGCTCTTCCAGTCACGCATGTACCTCTGACTTAAAGTGGGCGAGATCTCCTCTCAATGTGCCGAA
Organism: Ichthyophis bannanicus; assembly: GCA_033557465.1. NCBI lineage: Eukaryota > Metazoa > Chordata > Amphibia > Gymnophiona > Ichthyophiidae > Ichthyophis > Ichthyophis bannanicus. The sequence goes on along the minus strand of CM066031.1, from coordinate 289,552,635 downwards.
CCAGCCTTCCAAATCCCCTCTGAGCTCACCCAATTCACCTCCTGGCTCCTCCGCACCTTTCTTTGCAGGGCCCGCATGTTCCTCACTCACCACGCTCCCGGACGCCATCTTAGTTTTCCCCCGGAGCCCGCCGCGGCATTCTTATATGCAAACGTTTTCAGCTCAGCGGCCCCCTTTCGTGTCGCCATGCCTCTCCGCTGGCTCCGCACCCCTTCACTGCTATGTGGGCTCTTTTCTCCGTCAATTTGGAGTGAAATTGCTCAAACACTGCTTTTCTCATCACGGAGCTCCATTTCGCCCAGCCGCTCAGCTCTGTGACGTCATTTCCTCTCTGTGTGTATAAAACTTTTAACTTAAAATTTTAAATTTTGTTTATTTAGCATCATTACATGGCATGTCACTTGGTTTGATCTGTATGTTTCAAACCCTTGGTATTTTACTCTTTCAATGTGCATTATTATCATCTTAAAGTTCTCTGTATTTTATTTGTTATTCACTATGGTTTTGTATATATTCTTATGGTTTTATTTATTAGTACAATATGCATTATTTATTGTTTTATTATTTCTACTATGTTGTGATATTATCATTTTAGAGGTCATTTTCCCCTGAAGAAGACATCTGCCGAAACACGTATAGGATGACCTCACAGGTACTAATAAAGCTCCCTGTTCCTTGCACGATGTGGTGTGCCCTGCTTCTTTTTGTCCCTGCTCTGTACTTAAGGGCATTTTGGCTATTTTTGTCTTTTTTTTAATATACTTTATTTAATAATTTCCAATACATGCCAACAACCACCAACAACAAGCCTCTGATCAAGGTGTACTCTTATCCCCGTCAAGAGGCAAATGACCTGTACAGGCATTGTATAACAAATAACACGATTTCTCAATTCTTTTATGATTTTACATTTTTTGTTATTAACCCCCCCCCCCTCCGTTCCCCCCTCCCCGTCGCAATCTTGGAACCCGTCCTTACTTAGTAACCCTCCTAAACCCTCCCAGCCTCTCCCCCCTCATCTGCCTCACAGTTTATTACCCCTTGGAGCTCTACCCCTCACCCCTAGAGTCCCACATTCAATACTTCATTTTGGCAGCGTGGGCTCAGGTTCTGAATGTATGGTTCCCAAATCAGCATAAAAGAGGACCATCTCCGCACATTGCCCCAGCCCTCCAATGCTCTGCCAACATCAGCTGATGAAAACTATTGTGCCACTCCCAAAAGGATGGAGGATTCGAATCTCGCCATCTGTGGAGTATCGGGCCTTTCCCCACCAGACAAGCCTTACGCACCCACAGCCGCTCCCATCTCCTTTTGGGGAAACTTTGGCTCAGTTGATCCAGGGCCACCAAGGAGCCAGTCCAAGGAATCCTCTGTTGTATCAGCCCAGCCAGCCAATTGCAGATCCAAGTCCAGTACGGTCGAATGTGCTTACACTCCCACCACATGTGCATTAAATTAGCCAAAGGCTCCGAACATCTAGGGCAGCTCCCGTCTAAGGTAATGTGACTACGCAAAGCCCTTCTGGGCGAAAAATGTGCACGACTTATACACTTAAATTGGATTTCTCTCCAACGCGCACCCTCCGCCAGCTCGGTGATCCGCCCCAGAGCCTTCTTAATAGACCCAGATGGCACCTCCCGTCGCAATTCCAGGGCCCATGCCCTCTCCACTCCTCCATACTCCGCCTTGACTCCATAGCACTCAAGCCTTGCCTTCAGCCCAGCTATCGACGGGGGGCACTCCCCCCCCAATATCAAAAAATTCTAGAATTTGTGCCGATCGTTCTACACTAAGCTCTTCCGCTGGCAACCCAGCTACATAATGAGAAAGCTGCATGTAAGCAAAGTAATGGTTGGGCCGCAACTTGTACTCTCCGCATAACAAAGGAAACAACTTGCATTTCCCAGACAGATCAACTACATGTCCTATGTTCCGGACTCCCTTCTCATTCCATATTCGGAATGCACTTGTCTCTGATCCTGGGGTAAAGCACACATTACCTTGTATTGGTAGCCAACTCGATACCATCCAGTTCCTTTTCCAGTACAGTTATTTTTGTCTTTATTGGAACCTCTCTATCGATATGCTCTAACTTCAGTTTTTTGCTAGTATCCTTCATGGATACATTGTTCTGAACCATGCACTCTTGGGCAACTGTCAGCTCTCCCCTATTATCTAGTTTAAAAGCTGCTCTATCTCCTTTTTAAAGATTAATGCCAGCAGCCTGGTTCCATCACAGTTAAGGTGGAGCCCATCCCTTTGGAAAAGCCCCTCCTTTCCCCAGAATGTTCCCCAGTTCCTAACAAATCCAAAACTCTCTTTTTTGCACCATCATTTCATCCACGCATTGAGACTCCGGAGCTCTACCTGCTTTTTGAGTCCTGCGCGTGGAATGGGAAACATTTCTGAGAATGCTAACCTGGAAGTTCTGGATTTCAACTTCCTATCTAAAGCCTAAATTTGGCCTCCAGAACCTCCCTACCACATTTTCTTATGTCATTGGTACCAACATGTACCAAGACAGCAGATTCCTTTCCAGCGCTATCTAACACTTTGTTTAGGTGGCACGTGAGGTCCGTTACCTTCGCACCAGGCAGGCATTTTACCAGGCGATCCTCACGTCCACCAGCCACCCAGCTATCTACATACCTAATGATCGAATCACCAATTATAATGGCCATCCTAACCCTCCCCTCATGGGCATATGACCCTGGAGAAACCTCCTTGGTGCGAGAGGGTTTACATCACCTGGAGGACAGGTCCTAGCTACAGGATCACTTCCTACCACACCAGGGTGATGCTCTCCTGTCACGTGACCTCTCTCCTCCATGGCAACAGGGAGGTTGCCAGACTGATTAACAAACTTTTTTTTTATTTGTTAACCACATTGATCCAATGAGTAATTGGGAGTGTTGTGGTATAAAAGTATTTTAAATAAATAAATACGCAAAGGTTCTGCCACACTAAATGCAGAAAAGATAGTGATGCGCACATGAACTGCAAAAGAAAAGTATGTACATATAGCAACACCAAGCATATTTAAATAATATGCAAATGAGCTGCACATATTAAAACAGAATGGGCCCAATTCCATCCCAGACGTAGATCCCTTCTGTGCATCCGGTCTGAACCGGATGCACAGAGGGGATCTCGATTCTGATCCCACGGGGTACGTCTAGCCCCGCGGGATCAGAATCATGAACAGTCCTGTGTGTGCAGGCCAGGACTGCTATTCAATTCAGCCTGCAGATGCAGGACTGTCCCGACTAACTCAGTCAGGGCTTTTAAATGGAGCTGCGGCGCCATGGCGTCCTGTTGCCATGGCACCGCAGCTCCATTTAAAAGCCGCAATGCCAGCTGCCAAGAAAAAGAGTTTATTTCCCACAGCCTGACCCCCTATCTGGCCTCCTAAGTCCAGGGTTGGGCTGCAGGGAATAAACCCTGGCCCCCCCTGCCCCATCTGTGCCCCGAGCCTTCTAAAAACAAACATCCAGGGAAGTTATTCCACATCGAAGATGGAATAACTTCCCCGGACATTTCACTGGTCCCAGACGTACAGGGTCGACATTAGAAATGGCCCTGTACATTCAGGGCCGGCGACCACCCACTCTCCACCCCCGTGCTGCCAATTCCCCACCCCCGTCTAACTTCCCTGCACAACTGGCGGGGAAGTTATTAAGGGACAGGTGAAGCCACGAACAGTGGGGATGGACATCCTATTGAGCCGTCCATCCCTGCTATTCAGGCTCAGAATAACCCCCAATGCTAATAAGGTCTGTGCCCAATGCAGAGAAATGCGTAGAGAACTACATAACCAGCCGAAGCGCCAATATCTCTACGCCTGGTCTGACATGACAAACATTTTGTGTGTGTAGGGAAAGACTGTTTCAAGGTATGTACTGGTGAACAGTTACTTTTGACATTAAAATTTTCTGTGTGTATCTCTCAGCGTTTAGTGAAAGTTCAGCGTTCAAGAAGAATGTTTTTTGCTTCTTATCCTTGTGTGGTTTTTGGATTCATTTATATTATTTATCTTTATTTTAAGGCTGTTCGTTGTGATTTCATAAAAAATTATTTTTGAGTGAAACAGTGGTGATTATTATGGGTTGAGCGCTAAAAGAACCTGCACGTCCTGTTCGCATAATGTGAGCGTTTGACATTTACGTGCATATGTACACTGCCACTTGTAGTGCGTCTGTTGTTTGCATGCATATGTACACTGCCACTTGTAGTGCGTCTGTTTGCAAATGCATTGGCTTCCCTCCTTTCAACCTTATGCAGAAGTTTTGCACACCGCTCATTTGCATACATGCACTTTGCTGCATACCGATGCTGAAGTCTTGCGCTATCAGCGCCCTACGAAAATGCATACTGTCACGTCCTTAGCCCCTTACATTAGTATGGAGGGGCATGGTTTTGTTTTTGTCACTGTGGTGCTTCAACTTTCTGGCCTTTTCTAACTGGATGCCTTTAAATGCATTCTGGGAAAGGTAGTTCAGTTAGATATCATTTGGGCTCAGATGAAAAAAAAACACCTTCATTTGTAGTTGGGTTTGAGTGAGTGCAATTTATTCATTAGCACAAAAAGACACGCTAGGTTCACAGAACCACCTTTTAAGATATTTTCACCAGGAATTCTTGTAACGCTTTACAGGATAACTTGAACTGAAACAAACAGCTTTCCTCAGCCTTAATTAACCGCACCTGCCTTCAGCAGAGTTTTTCCGTGCAGATCAAAACAAACAGAAAGAAACTTTTAAAACCAGGTTTCTTTTCCCTTTCCAGTCCAGAATAAATACCTGGCTATCTTGTATGCTTAAACTCAGCACTTCATACAGATAGTCCAATTCATACAAGCAGATAAAAAACTCTTTTCCAGGTTTTCTCAGTAGTTAGACAAACAAAAGCATTTCTTACTTCCTTCAATTGAAACGGCATCCAAAACTGAGCTCTGCACTGCTCACAGCTGTTTCTCAAAAAACAATCAGGAAGATTCAGCTTTGCACTGCGTCACACTTTTCCTGAGCTTAGAACATTAACAAGCAAACACAGCACTCAGGGCTTTGGACACTGGAGGCTTCTCTTTACGGCTGATATCCCCCTTGCAACCATTCTTAATTGGCTGACTGGCATGCAGAGCAGTCCATGTATGAGACCTCTTCATCACAAGGTAAATCTGGCTCCCCAATTCCATGGGTTCACTCTCTGGCTCAGATTCAGATAGCTTACTTGACTGCCTTCTATTATGATTAAAGCTGTCTCTGGCAAATACGTAGTGCTCCTTATTAGCTAAGCTTCTGGGGCTCATACCTTGATCAAAGCCTGTAGTAGCTTCACTCCTTACATGCTCTGGCCACCATCTAGCACGTCCTGTTCTCCAATTAGTGCTTCTGGCTCTCACTGCTCCACTCCTTGAGTAGGCAAAACTTCTGCTCTCTCTTTCCCTCTGGTCAGCAGTTGCAGCACTCTTTGGCCTCAGGAGTCCTTCCAATTTCTCTCCATGTGTCCTGTTTGTCCCTCTTCATCCTCTTGCTCTTCCTCTGCCTGCTCGTCCTGATCCCTCTGACCTAACTGAGCTAAACTTAAACCCCTCAGGCTCCTGCTCCACCCTCTCCCCTCTCAGGTGAGAAAGATCAAACTCCCTCATGGCAGCTGTGTGATTAGGGGATGCAGTGACGTAAGGGTTCCTTACCCTGGGCCTGTATTCCCTATCCTTTCCACCACTAGGGGCACTCTGTTCCTCATTGTAGCCAGGAATTACTGGCTTCCTAGGAGCAAATGGAGTTTTAAGTCCTGGACCTTTTAAAATGGGTCCCTTTATTAAGGTAAATTCCTTCTTTTTACCCCTCTCTTCTAGGTCCTGATAAGCTTCCTTATCACAATACACAGCTAATAGTGCGCGATTTCTGCATTGGCCTGTAAGTTTGTACCTGAGGCAATCAGTGCTGGCCCAACTATCAGGCAAGCTAGGTGGTCGCCTAGAGCGACAATGATGGAATCCCTAATCATTACCTTGACATACAAAAAACAGATCTCATAAGGTGAAAATTATTCTGAAATTTTAAATTCCATTTACAGCTGTTAATCCAAATCAAAAATTCCTTCAAATGTGTTTAAGGAATCCATCATTGTGACTTTGTTATATCAGAAGTCTGTTGAAATAAATAAGTTATTAAGATATTAAAGTTATCACCCAATTTTATTAAAGAAGGCCTCTCAAATTTCTCTCGGTGGCAATGTCTCCAAATGGGTTAGTTTTGCACATACCATAACAGTCATGAACCTCACTCCTAAGCCAGGGTGTGAGTCAATTTTTATGATTAAGAAGAATTTGTTCTGATTTGGACAATTTTAAATGCTAATCTCAGAAGATATATATACGATTTCATCAAAGAGAATATCCATCTGGTATGCTCAAAAAAGCCTTTTTGAGGGTGTTGCATGCTCAGCGTGAATTACGTTTCTCCTATCAAACACATCAACATTTTGATTTTCTGACTTGTGTACTCCCATATTCTATGAGAGCACCTCAAGTGGCTTCGATTCTATATAAATATTGGGAAGTACTGTCAGTATATGATTGTTCTGATGAATGCCCTGTGATTGCATATTCAAGGGGTAAAAACCTCTAAGACAGTGTTGTGAATGCGGTAACTTGGGAAGATGCAACATAGTTGATGGGAGAGAGGAAGGGATATTATGTAAGCAACCAGTGTGATTTTTCTGAAAATACATTTGAAGAAGATATATGGAGAGATCCACAAGATAACGAATTTCTTCGTTTATTGTGTGGAAAGGAAAAGGCTGCTTGGATAGCATTTGAATCAGTGACACAAAATTTTCTTGGAAACAACAAAACAAATAATTACCAAGAGATTGTTCAAGATCTTCTCAAGGCATACAAAAACTTTGGTTGCAACATGTCCTTAAAGATTCATTTTTTACACTCTCATCTAGATTTTTTCTCACAAGATTGCGGAGCAGTAAGTGATCAACATGGAGAACGATTTCACCAAGACATTGCAGCCATGAAAAAGAGGTATCAGGGTAAATGGAGTCCATCAATGCTTGCAGACTACTGCTGGACAGTGACAAGGGATATTCTATTGCTTCAGTACAAGAAACAGATCAGGAAGAGGCGTGAAACCACTGAATGAAAACAAAAGGATTTAGGCGTCATTGTGGAAAATATATTGAAAAACCCTCCGCTCAATGTGCATAGGCGGCTAAGAAAGCAAATAGAATGCTAGGAATTATAAGGAAAGGAATGGAGAATAAAACAAAGGATATTATAATGCCTCCATATCGTTCCATGGTGCAACCGCACCTTGAATATTGTGTGCAATTCTGCTTACCATATCTTAAAAAGAATTTAAAAAGGTACAGAGAAGAGCTACCAAAATGGTAAAGGGGATGGAAGGATAACCTTATGAGGAGAGGCTAAAAAGGTTAGGACTCTTCAACTTGGAAAAGAGATGGCTGAGAGGAGATATGATAGAGGTCTATAAATTAATGAATGGAGTGTAATGGGTCAACGCAGATCAGTTGTTTACTCCATCAAAAAATCGAAGGTCTAGGGGACATGCAATGAAGCTGCAATGTAACCCATCACACAACGCGTAATCATGTGTACTTTGCACATGTGAATGATGGTTTTCACATGTGCAACTCACGAAGAGGGTTTTGAAAATAACCCCCTTGGCATATAAGGATTGGCGCTAAACAAATAATTTCCAGTTCTGTTTTTTCTCCTCCCTAAAGCCGGCCCCTTATTGTATGAATACAATCTGACCTTTGAGCAAGTTAACTTGCTAAATTTTATCCATTCATCTAAAACTATACAGATAGGTGAGTTGGGGGTTCGCTGCCTGCCAGCAAATACATAACTCGCTTTGAATATCAAGTCCTTAGCAAGTAAAGAAATAAATTCTGGTGGTTTTAAAATAGCAAAACAAATACAAATGTCATGCCAATAAAATTTCATAAAGTTTCCTTCATCTGAAAATTACAGGGCAGATGACTCAACCTCTTCATTATTAATGTCAATATCAAAATTGTAAAAATAAGCCCATGAACCCCTCATCAGCACCATGATGGAAGCACTGCTCTTTACTGAATCTTCTGAACACTTTACCATCTATCCTCCTGGGCCCTGACCGAACTGTCATTAGCACTGCATAACTGTTGCTTGGCTGCTGCTAATTTTAGCAACAAATAAAATACCATTTGCCTTTTCAGTCTGTAACCTGCACTTCCCCGGTCCTGAACTGTCACTCTCCTTTCACATATCTACAAATGGCCTCTTAACACTTCCGTAGCATTCCCCACATGCCATAGTATCAGTGCTGTTTCTACTTTAATGCTCAACTTTGCCTTTGATTCCTTCCACGCTGATTACTCTGACTTTCCACTCTACAGCTTCCCGTTACCAGCATGCCAGTGCTGTATCCCAGATGTTGCCAAGGTTACCATTTCTAAGACAGAGATATTTTGGACGGCTCTAGTTTTGAACTTTCATCTCAAAGCTGCATTGTATTTGGACTCCCTGTTTTTCCTCATTGAAAGTAGTGCTTCCAGTCCTGCAACAGGACCACAGGCCTGTCCACTTTTGGATCATACTCCTCCAGCATCCACGGATAGAATTCTCTGGCTGGCGGGGATACCCAGGGCCCACCAGCCAAAAACAGCGCCACTAACCGCTGCCCTACCCATCCGATCCCCCCTCCTTGGCCAGCTCACCTGCTGCCACCACTGCGGCATTCCCTATGATGAGAAGCCTGCAAGCGTGGAGAAGTAGCTTCATGGTTAGAGCAATTGGCTGAGAAGTAGGGAAGCCATGTTGGACTCCCACTGCTGATCTCTGTGATCTTGGGCAAGTCATTTAACTCTACTGCCTCAGGTACAAATTCAGTTGTAAGCCCTCTGGAGATAGGAAAATACCTAGTGTTCTTAAATGCCTGAGAAAGGCATGAACTAAATCCCTTTCCATTTCCCTTTCTCTCCCTTTTGCGGGTGGCATGTCCTGTTGGTATCATGAGATCATCAACGGGAGGTGTCACATGCAAGGTTTTAACATGCGCGTGGTTCCAGGCACCATGACAGGGACTGGAGCGGTAGGAGGTGAAGAGCCAGATTCCCAGCCACTTGCAAGATATGGGGGATTAATCTGGATATAAAGACGGAGTGGGATTCCGGAGGAAGGCAGATACTGGAGGGAGGGAGAAGGAACGGCAGGGGTCATCAGGCACAGCTGAAGGGAGTGAGTGAAGGGGCAATTCTTCAAATGCATTAGTTTTGTACGTACCATTACAATCATAAACCTCACTCCTAAGTCAGGGTATACTGAGTATGATCTCACTCTCTCAAATTTACTGCTAACACTCATCATAATACTTGCATCAAGCCAAAGACAGCTTCCTTCCAGACTTCATAAGCTATAAAAGTGAGTGAGTGCTGGTGGTGGAGCAAGGGGGAGAGAGGGACATATTGAGGGAGGAAAAGGGAAAGGCTGTAAGCAGTGAGGGGGGAGAGGGAAGAGAATAGGCGCTGGAGAAACAGACAGAAAACAGTTGTTGGCAACAGGAAAAGGCAGGGACGATGGATTCCGGGAAAGAAAGCAGGCAGATGGGCGGATACTTGGGAAGGGGGATAAAGAAACATAAAAACATGGAAAACATAAAGACCATATGGCCTATCCAGTCTTCCCAGCAATATGAACTATTAAGTTCTTCAAACCCTTCCTCTTCCTTAGAGATCCTTTGTATTTGTCCCATGCCTTCTTGAATTTAATTCTTGACTCCACCACCTCCACTGGTCTTCCATGCATCCACCACTCTTTTTGTAAAGACATATTTCCCCAGATTACTCCTGAATCTATCCCCTTTCACTTTCATCCTCTCGTTCCAGAGCTTCCTTTTATCTGGAAGCCAGCCACCTCCTGTGCTTTTATTCCATGGCGGTATTTAAATGTCTCTATCATATCATCCCCCTCTCACTTTTCCTTGAAAAGAAAGGAGGGAAGAGAGTGGTTGTAGGGGATGAAGGGTGAAAGGCTGGAAAGTGGGTCCTGGGGATATAGGAATAAGGAGAGCAGGAACTCAGATTTAAGTGGGAACTTGGGGATTGGTGGAAGAAGCAAGGAGGCTGTGTATGAGCAGGGATTCAGAATTAGGAAGATAGTAAGAAGTAGATGATTGGTTGTACAGAGTCAGAGTAGGATTGGGACAATTGCTGTGACTCAGGCTGAAGGAAGGGTTGTGAGTCAGTAGAAAGGAACAAGGAGTTTGATTCACTGGCTCCCACTACTAACCCGAATCCAATATATAATTAACCTTCAAAGTCATGAATGATCAATCTTCCACCTACTTAAAAACATTACTACACACCTTTCAAACCAACAGACCAAGAAGACAATCCACCAAAAATATCTTGATCATATCACAAGAAAAAACAAAAAGTAATCAACAGGCATGTACAAGATCATTTGAACTCTATGCGCCAAGCTTCTGGAACACCCTACCCAAACAAATCAGAAACATCACTGAACTGATCACCTTCCACAAACATCTAAAGACCCATCTGTTTACAGAGTACTTCAAACCCACCACCTAACACCACCCTTCGCTCAGCCAACTCTGTTATCATTCCCTCCCCCCATAAAAGCGATGAAAACTGTACGTATCCAATGATCAGTGTCAATATCCAATGTAGTATATAAACTCATTTTTCACAGGCTTTTGTTCTATATAACCTAATTATAACCATTGTACATTGCTTTAACCCATTGAAAAGCGGTATAAAAAAACCAAACAAACAAACAAAAAAGATAAATAAATAAATAAGGGGGGGGGGCAGACAGAGGGAGGGTGAGGAAGGGTGAAAATAGAGGCAATGAAGGGGAATGAGAGGCTGGGTAGAGGGTAAGAGAAGAAAGAGAAAAACAACCCAAACTACAGTTACTTGATACAAGGCTCCACATTAAGAATCACCACCCAGGAAAGCATAGTTACTCACCTGTAACAGGTGATCTCCGGGAACAGCAGGAATTTAGTCCTCACATATGGGTATCGTCGGTACCGACAGAGCCTGAGCGGGAACGCTCCCCAGCATCCAATTAGGAAGCTTTTGGGAGCATCCCACAGTGCCTGCGTGCTGCCTTCCTGCCTTTCCCAACTGCCTCTCTCCAGTTGAGTTTAAAGCTGAGACAAAGAGAGAGAGAGGAAAACAGAAAGAGATAGATAGAGAGATATAACTCCTAGGGGAGGTGGGTGGGTTATGAGGACTAAATTCCTGCTGTTCCCGGAGATCACCTGTTACAGGTGAGTAACTATGCTATCTCCAGGAACAAGCAGGAATGTAGTCATCACATATGGGGACTCCCTAGCTTTAGATGCCAGGGAGAGACCCCAGAAGTTGTGTGCCCCTGTGAAAGGGCTCCACCTCCCCCCATGGATCTCTGGCATCCAATCAGGGATGGTGGGTAGGAGTTGATTAGGTATGGAACAGGTGTTGGAGAACAGCCTGACCAAACAAGGCATCCCGGCGGGAGTCCTTGTCTAAGCAGTAATGGGCTGTGAAGGTATGAACCAAGGCCCTGGTGGCTGCTCGACAGATGTCGTCGATAGACACAGAGTGCAGATGAGCCATTGAAGCTGCCATGGCTCTCACATTGTGAGCTGTGACATGGCCCTCCAGAGGAAGATTCTTACTCTGATAGGCAAAGGAAATACACTGAGCAATCCAGTTAGACAATGTTCTCTTGGAGACTGGAAGTCCCAAATGAGAAGGATCAAAAGCAACAAAGAGTTGAGAGGACTTCCTATGTTGCTGTGTTCTTTGTAAGTAAAAAGCTAAAGCTCTTTTACAGTCCAAAGTATGAAGATTTCTTTCAGCATTAGATGCATGAGGCCTTGGAAAAAACACAGGCAGGTAGACCGCCTGGTTTAGATGAAAAGGTGAGACCACCTTTGGCATAAAGTGTGGATGAGTCCTAAGGACTATCTTGTCATGATGGAACTTTGTATAAGGTGGATCAGCTACTAGTGCCTACAACTCACTGATGCGACGTGCTGATGTGATTGCAATGAGAAAGATAACTTTCCAAGAAAGAAATTTCAATGAGGTAGTAGCTAAAGGTTTGAAAGGTGGCTTCATAAACTGACCAAGAACCAGGTTTAAGTCCCATGCCACAGGTGGTGGCCTAATGGGAGGCTTAGATAGAAGAAGGTCTCTCATAAATCTTGCTACAAGAGGATGGGAGGAAATAGGTTGTCCATTTAGAGGCTTGAAAGAAGCTGCAATAGCACTCAAATGGACTCTTACTGAGTTAGTCTTAAGTCCTGCATTGGAAAAATGAGGGAGATACTCCAGTAATGATTCCAAATGTATCGCAAGGGGGTTAAGACCCTTCTACGAGTACCATATGGTAAACCTTTTCCACTTGAAAGCATAAGAGTGTCTTGTGGAAGGCTTCCTGGAAGCATAAAGGATATCCTTTACTTGCTGAGGGAGGTTAAGATCATGAAGATCTAGGTCTTCAGCAACCAAGCCCTGAGATGCAGAGAGTGGGGATTGGGATGCCATAACATTCCGTCCTCCTGAGACAGGAGATCTGGAGCAGACCCTAACTCCAGGTAGGGAGCTTGAGAGAGATGTAGAAGCAGAGGGTACCACCACACTTGCCGTGGCCAATGTGGGCTATGAGAATCATATGGCTTCTGTCTCTCTGAAGCTTGAACAGGGTTTTGGAAATCAGGGGAATGGGTGGAAAGGCATACAGGAAGTCTTGACCCCAGTGAAGGAGGAAAGCATCCCTGGCCTGAGAGCCCTGAGCCGGAATTCTGGAACAGAACCGGGGAAGTTTGACATTCCATGGATTGGAAAGAGGTCTATGTCCGGGGTTCCCCAAATTTGAAAAATCTTGGCCACCTGGTCTGCATGCAGAGACCACTCGTGTGGAAGCAGAACTCGACTGAGTCTGTCTGCCCAAGAGTTTTGTATGCCTGGAAGATACACTGCCAGGAGATGAATCTGATGCTCTCTGGCAAGGGCCCATAGTCGCAAAGCTTCGTTGCAAAGCGACAGAGAGCCTGTTCCCCCCTGCTTGTTCAAGTAGAACATGGCTACTTGATTGTCCGTATGAATGAGGACTGTCTTGTAGCTGAGCAGGGTGTGGAACACTCAAAGAGCAAGGAAGATTGCTCTGAGCTCCAAGAAATTGATATATAGATGAGTCTCCTGTGGAGTCCAGGTGCCTTGGGTGGAGAGGTCTTGCAGATGAGCTCCCCAACCCATCGGAGAAACATCTGTTGTGAGAGTTGCCTGGGGTAAGGGTTGTTGAAATGGGGACCCCACCAACAGGTTTTGAGTGGACTGCCACCATTGGAGGGACAAAATAAGGTGATTTGTGTTTGCTATTTTGTCTGACAGGCACCCTGATGCCTGGGTCCATTTAGTGGATAAAGTCCACTCGGCTGCTCTCATATGGAGGTGAGCATAAGGAACCACATGCACGGTAGATGCCATGTGGCCTAGTAGTTGTAACATCTCTCGAGCAGTGAGATGAGGCTTTAGCACTGCTTGAGAAGCTAAATGCACCATGCGAAGGCAACGGGCCTGAGGAAGATAGGCCCTTGCCTTTCTGGTATCCAGCAAAGCTCCTATGAACTCTAAAGACTGAGTGGGAGTTAGACAGGACTTTGGGATGTTTATGACCAGACCCAAATACTGAAGGATACGCATTGTGCAAGATAGAGAAATCCTGGCCTCTGACTCTGATGGGGCTCAAATGAGCCAGTCGTCTAAGTAAGGGAAGACGAATATTCCTAGAGTGCGAAGAAATGCTGCTACCACAGCCATGCATTTCGTGAACACCCTTGGTGCAGAGGCCAGGCCAAAAGGAAGCACCCTGTACTGGTAGTGCTTTCCTTGAAAAAGGAACCAAAGGAACTTTCTGTGAGTTGGATGGATGAGAACATGAGTGTGCGCATCCTTGAGATCTAGAGAACAAAGCTAATCCTGACTCTGAAGGTATGGCAGCAGAGTTCCCAGAGAAATCATTTTGAATTTCTCCTTGAACAGGAATTTGTTCAATTCTCTGAGGTCTAAAATAGATCTGTGTCCCCCTGTTTTCTTTGGGATAAGTAAATAGGGGGAGTAAAACCCTGTACCCTGTTGATGAATGGGTACTTCTTCTATTGCCCCTTGGGCAAGAAGCATAGTGACCTCTTGATCTAACAGGTTGATGAGAGAGGTCTGAGAACTGAACTGTCCTACCATCGTGGGAAGGGGCATGCACGAAAAGTGAAGCTTGTACCCCTTTTTTATGATGGAGAGTGACCAATGTTCTGCTGTTATCTGCCCCCATCTGAGGGCAAAGTGACACAACCTTCCTGGAATGGTGGAAGGCTCTGGTCCATTGAGAGCCAGGAAGGCTAAGTTCTCTAGATGAAAGTCAAAGGCCTTGTGGAGGCTGAGACTGCTGAGACGGTTGAGGCTTAGCAGTCTTTGCTTTCCTTTGTTTAGGTGGTTGCTGACTCTTCCGGACAGATTGACCTGCAGAACATCCCTGCTGGGAATAAGAAGGATAAAGCCTCTTCTTCTTGGAGAAGAATGGTTTTTTTGAAAGATTTCTTTCTTGCAGGATCAGCTGTAGCTTTGGATAGTCTACCCAAAGTGGAGTTGTCAGCATCTAATTCATTGGCTTTTTCTTGCCAATTTTTGCCAAATAAATTCTCACCTGTACAAGGGATATTGCCCAGTTTGCCCTGGAGCCAGGCAATTCTACGTGCACCTATGGCAATGGCAGAGGTTCTGCTTATGCACTCAAAACAGTCAAAAGCTGCACGGTTGACAAACTTAGAAACATCCTGGGCATGTTTGACCAGTGTGAGAAAATCCTGCCTTCTATCCTCAGGAAGAAGACGGCTCAAAACCTCTAAATCACCTGTGACTTCTTTAAGGAACATTCCCATATATAAAATATAGGAACTGATTCTGGCAGAAAGCATGGAAGCCTGGAAAGTACGACGTCCAAAGGCATCCAAAGTTCTACACTCACGTCCTGGAGGATTAGAGGCATGCTTCTTTGCACTCCTGATCCTTCTCATAGCTGATTCCACTACAATAGAGTGGTGAGGAAGCTGAGTTTTCTGGAAACCAGGATAAGGAGGGACTCGATACATGGTATCCAGTCTACGAGAGTGAGGAGAGGTGGTAAGAGGTGTTTCCCACATTCTTGGCATGAGATCATGTAAGATGTCATGGATAGGCAAAGTAGCTGCCTCTTTAGGAGCCTTGGGATATTGCAGAATCTCCCACTCCTTTGCCCTGGGCTCTGTTTCAGAAGCCACAGTAATGGACAGGCCTCGAGCCACTTCCCTGATATAATCCTGAAAGGAGATATCTTCTGGAGGAGACATCCTAAGTTTAGGAGAGGAAGGCTCCTCCGAGAGAAGTATTCCGTTACCGACAGAGCTGTCAGAATCCTCAGATTCCTCTGAGAATTCGAAGTATCTTCTGTCCGGATGCTCTTGAAGAGCCCTATACCCGTACCGACCGAAGTCGGTACCGGGGGGAATCGGTACCGGTGTATCGGTACCGGAAGGCATCATATGACTGGGTGCCGGCAAAGCAGACACCGATGTCGATGCCGATGCTGTCGATACTGGTACCGATACCGGTGCCGGTACTGGTTGAACTGTCTGACGCGGTTCTGAGGGTGTTGATGCCGCAAGGAGAGCCGCCAGACTGCGTTCAATAGCCAGGAACCTCTGGTCTATCGACGCTGCCGATGCCTGGGTATCGGTACCGGAGAAAGCAGCCGGTACCCCAGAGCATGGCACCAGTAGTTCTGCCGAGGTCGAGGCCTCAAGAACATCCTGGAGCCCCGATAATGCTTTGGAAGCTGAAGCCTCCCGCCGGGGCAATTTTGCCGGTACAGAACCCTCAAGGGCAACGCCAGAGGCACCTCGATGCTTGGAAGGAGATCTACCCTTTGAGGACCGGCTAGACTTATGTTTAGTTACCTTAGATCCATGGGAGGAAGACGAAGCCCTGGAAGACGTCGATGCCACAGAAGCTGCATCGGAGTGAAAAAGGGTGCAGAGCTTAGCAGCCCGATTTTGTCGACCCCTTTTAGACATCACGGCACAAGCCATACACTCAGAGATGGAGTGGTCAGGACCTAAACATTTGAGACACCACTGGAGAGAGGTAGTTGAGAAAGGAGAGAAGGCAGCACGCAGGTGCTGTGGGATGCTCCCAAAAGCTTCCTAATTGGACGCTGGGGAGCGTTCCCGCGCAGGCTCCATCAGTACCGATGATACCCATATGTGAGGACTACATTCCTGCTTGTTCCTGGAGATAAGGATCTAGGCATCATCATGGATGTTTATTTCTTCAAAAAATAGAAAGACTAAGGAACATGCAATGAAGCTACATTGTAGCACATTTAAGGCTAATCGGAGAAAATATTTTTTCGCTCAATGTGTAATCAACTCTGGAAGTCATTGCCAGAAGATATAGTAAAAGATGTTAGTGTATCTGGGTTTATAAGAGATTTGGACTGGTTCCTGAAGGAAAAATTATAAACCATTATGAAAGTGGTCTGGAGAAATCCACTGCTTACCCCTGGGATACAGCATAGAATCTGTATACTTTTTTGGGAACCTGACAGGTACTTGTGACCTGGATTGGCCACGGCTAGAAACAGGCATCTGGGCTTGATGGACCTTTGGTCTGACCCAGTAGAGAGTGAAGAAAGGGGAGGAGGACTAAAATCGAACTATGAACCTATAGAAGGAGAGAAAAGAGGAAATGGTGAAAAGGAAAATGTAGAGCATTCTATATAGGGCTCCCTTTCTATCTTTCTAATCTTCTCACCCCCTACTCACCTGCCAGATCTCTTTGTTCACACAACCATTATCTTTTGGTATTTCCTCCTAAATCTGCTGCCTGCTCAGAATTCTCCCACCAGTCTACTTTGTTTTTCATAGTCCCTGCATTATGGAATGCATTACCGTTATGAATCCTTGTTTAAAAATTCAAGAAGGATCTTAAAATCTACTTTTTTGAGATGCATTCAATGTTATTTTAAACTTCTATTATGAATAGGTTACTGAACTTTCTGAGCAGCTTCCCAATGGTCTATACTGAAATTACCTTCCTTCCCCCCCCTGAAAAATTGTTCTTACCTTCCACACCTCTTTTCCCTCTTACTTCACCTCTCTCCTCCATTTTAAGGGCACATTGTAGAACACTCTAGTGCTTCATGAAGGGCAATATAGCAAGTTTTAATAAACCCTAAACCATACAGCGAGAGAAGAAACAGAACATGGAAGAGTCCTAGGGAAAGGACTTAGAAGACAAAAAGTGTCAAAAAGAAGGAATAGCCCAGTTAGAAAAATAAAATGATCAGATGCAGCAAAGCCTTTGGTCAAGCTGTTTCATTTGATGAGCACAAAATTCTATATCTATACCGATGATGTATAACTACTCATACCACGTGAACCATATCTACCCACTGTTTTGAGAAAATTGGCTACCTATCTAACAGCAAAATAGAATGGGCAAAAAAAACCCAACAACCCTGTGCCTGAACCCAAGTAAAACAGTGATTCTGTGAGTTCCTAATGCAAGCAGACAGGTAACTGACATAAAAATCCATTTTGGGGACTGCCCCTAAAATTGCAGGTCAGATATCTTGGAATACTACTGGACTCATCATTTACTTGGATCCCACAAATTCAAGCAACCTTTAAAAACTGCTTCTATCATCTGCGACATCTCTCTCCATACATCGAGAAGACAAGTTTGACTACCGTGGTCCATGCCATGACAGCGTTACAGCTAGACTACTGTAATGCTTTGTGTATTGGTCAGAGAACAAAGTGCTCGCACCAGCTTCAATTAATTCAATCAATTACAGCACTACTGATAGAGGAAAAAATGCACTGGCCAACAGGGCCAAATTTAATATTGTCTATCTTATTTTCAAGGATCTCAAATGAAATAGACTAGAATATCTACACATCTTTGAGGCCTCTAACGTCCTCTCAAGGAACATCCTTAACTGTGCCCTCGCCAAAGGAGATCATATGATATGACACTTGCCAGCAAGCTTTCTCTCACTCTGGAATTCACTCCCAGAGGAGTTACGCCTAGCTCAAGGCTCCCTCTACTTCAGGAAGCAGGTAAAAGCCTGGTTCTTCTCTCAAGCCTTTAATGGTTGTGGCAACTGACTATCCAGTTACTTACACTGCATGTGGAATAGCTTATCATACCCCCTATAACCAAAACAGTTCCATTTATCTTATTCAAATGTACATATAATTTACCCTCAGTCTAGCCACCTACTTTTATTTATCCTGATACCTTTGTCTTATCCATCTTCTTCGTCCATATATTTATTTATCTTTTTAACAGGTTTTTTATACCGCTTTATCATTTCAGTCAAAGCAGTTTACATTGTAACTTTTAAATTCGGGAATGTACATTAAACAGACACATTGATAACTTGAATTTATTTGAGCTATATATCCTAATTGTACTTGTCCCTTCTGGTGCCTAATAAGATGTATTTTTGTACTGTGCTGATATTGTAAGTATCATTTATTTATTTTTATTTATTTATTTTTTATACTATGCTCTTTAGAATCAGTGTGGTTTACATGTATACTAACAGGTACTTTTTATTCCCTTGTCCCTGAAGGGCTCACAATCTAAGTGTACCTGAGGCAATGGAGGGTTAAGTGGCTTGCCCAAGGCCACAAGGAGTGGCCATGGGACTAGAGAACCCAGTCCCTCCGGCCTGAGGTTGCTTGTCCCCATTCGGGAATTGAACCCCCGGCCTTAGGTAACCTGTCCCAACCACTGAGCCAACTCCTCCCTACCCTATCATGCTATATTAATGTTCTACCATGCTGCCTGCTACGGCGCATCATTTGTGTTCAACTGATATCGTATCATCTCTCTTGCATGAACATTCTACTGTGCTGTTGTATGTATATACGAGTATGGCTGACATGGTTTCATGTAATTGCTATTACTAGGACTGATTTAATTTGCCTATCTCCAGGTTTACTTCATTGTTCTGTGTATTATGTTGCTATTTGGCCATTTTACTATTGTTATGCTGTTTCTATAATGTAAGTTGTTCATGCCAAGTTATACTTATTGTAAACCGCTTTAGGTGAATTTCTTCATGAAGGTGTTAAATAAATCTTGATAAAGTCTTTTGTTGTTGAGTTTTTATTGATTGTAATATATCAGGGTTGATAAGGTGCTTTTTTTATAGTCTTGTATTTTACTCACTACAGAAGGATACTCTGCTCACAGTCTGGTTTCTTGGGGTTTCCATTATAGCAGTGCAGCCAAGTCTCCCAGTTTCACAAGAGAGATTTTAGGCCAGTCCTGGATTTCAGGCAGCCCTATCTTGATGCATTATGGGACCTTCAGCATTGATTTCAGTGGGTAGAATCAAGGACTTCCAATACCCTACTGCTTTTAGGATGCAAATTCAAAATCAGATTCAGGGCTGTCCAAAACGTCTACCTCCTGGAACTGGATAATTTGGCTGCTGTTCTATAGTTTTTGTCTGTTTGTAATTTGTAGTCCTTTCAGTAAGGTCTGGCCTTCACTCTGCGTATCACCGAGATACAGTATTTCTGATAGCATGTAGTTTCTGTGCAGGGATCTGTAGCAGTTCAGTTTGTTCTGTAATCACAGTAGGAGGTATAGTGGGATTATAGGGAACAGTGTGATATTGGTAGTACTGCCTTTTCATAGGTAGGGTTTCAGCAGTTTGACTCCCAGTTGCTACTGTATGATAAAGTCCTACAAGCAGAAAACCTGTGCTCGCTGCAGGGAGACCAGCTGTTCCTAGTTAGAAATCACATGCAAGAGAAACAGGCAGGGTCTCCCTTAATAGGAGCCCAGCAGCTGGAGACGTTCTTCTATATCTCTGCCCACATGCATTAAACCTGCTGTAAAGAAAATCATGCTAGAAGCTAAGCGGACTGTAACCTTCCTGTCTATGTAATCGGCAGACGCTATATAATTGCCAGGCAGACAGTCCAAGAGCTGTTAGACAAAGGTTCTCTGACCTCTTGGTTTGAAAATATCAGGGTTCAGACTTGAGGGTAGGAGTATCTCTCAGTGACAACCAATATTTAAAGTTTAGGTCCTTGATACACTCTCATTCGCCCTTCTCAATAATTAGAATCCAGGCCAGAAAGTTGTGTTCTGAACAAAGGGTTTACTTAAACTTTAGGGTCACTGATAAATATAACAATAACATTTGGATAAACATCACTTATAAACTATGTTATAAAATAGGTAGTTTCCTGTAACCAGGTTGGACTATCTTTGTCACCCCGGTCCTTCTGTTGCAAGGCACTCAGTTTTGTATTTCTATCTCATAGGCACTATTTAAGTAGGTAAAGATAATTCAGGCCGATGCAGAAAGCCAGTGCTTACGTTGCGTACTATCAACTCTGTACTCCTCTTTGCAGCGCACCGATAACGCACGACTTAGGGTCGACATGCAGAAAGGGGCTCACAGGCAAATTAGCCATGCATTAAACTTGGCACAAATGCTAGTGTTAAACTGGGAGAGCAAGCCAAACACAGGAGCCGTCAGAAGTTTGGCATGCTCTCTCAGAGAAACAGGGGCATCATGTTGCTAATTTGCATATGAGCCCCAACAGTACTTTTTATGGCATCGGAGGCTTTCCCTGATGCCTGGATCATCAAGGGAAAATCTCAAACTCTCAAAATCTCTGATGATCCAGGCATCGGGTAAAGCTTTTGATGCCATCAAAATACTATTGCGGGCCGGTGCCCCCGACAGAGAACAAATCTCTGGTGGCCCAGCAGCCCCGATCCCCCCACCCACCCAACTAAAAATAAGCCTGGTGGCCTAGTGGTCCCAAATCCCCCACCCCCCTCCCAGTACCTTTACAAAGGAGCAGGAGCACTACCCACACACTCCTGCACTGCCATCTTGAAAAATGGCAGCGCCTGGCCCCACGCGGTGCATCCTAGGATGCACCAGGTGGGGTCAGACTGCCATATACGGCATTTCTATGGCAGTCTGACCCTGCCCAGTGCATCCAGGATGCACTGTGTGGGGGCAAATACTGCCATTTTTCAAGATGGCAGTTCAGGAGTGTGTGGGTAGTGTTCCTGTTCCTTTGTGAAGGTACTGGGAGAGGGGTGTGGGGTTTGGGGCCGTTAGGCCACCAGGCTTATTTTTAGTTGGGTGGGTGGGGGGGATCAGGTCCACTGGCCCAGCAGGCTTACTTTTAGTTGGGCGGGTGGGGGGCATCGGGGCGGCTGGGCCACCAGGAATTTGCTTTCTGTCAGCGACACCAGCCCTGACAGTATTTTGATAGCATCAGGGGCTTTCCCTGATGCCTGGATCATCTGAAAAGCACAGTTACTTACCTGTAACAGGTGATCTCTGGGAACAGCAGGAATAAGTCTTCACATATGGGTATCGTCGGTACCGACGGAGCCTGCGCGGGAACGCTCCCCAGCGTCCAGTAAGAAAGCTTTTGGGAGCATCCCACAGCGCCTGCGCGCTGCCTTCCCGCCTTTCCCAACCGCCTCTCTCCAGTTCGAGTTTTAAAGCTGAGACAAAGAGAGAGAGAGGAAAGGAAAGATAGATAGAGAGATACAACTCCTAGGGGAGGTGGGTGGGTTGTGAAGACTTATTCCTGCTGTTCCCAGAGATCACCTGTTACAGGTAAGTAACTGTGCTATCTCCAGGAACAAGCAAGAATGAGTCTTCACATATGGGGACTCCCTAGCTGCAGATGCCAGGGAGAGACCCCATGGTTGTGTGCCCTTGCAGAGGGCTCCACTTCCCCCCATGGATCTCTGGTATCCGACCAGGGTAGGTGGGTAGGAGTTGATTAGGAATGGAACAGGTGTTTGAGGATAGCCTGACCAAACGAGGCATCCCGGCGGGAGTCCTTGTCTAAACAGTAATGGGCTGTGAAGGTATGAACCGAGGCCCAGGTGGCCGCTCGACAGATTTGGTCGATGGACACAGAGTTTAGATGAGCCATTGAGGTTGCCATGGCTCTCACATTGTGAGCTGTGACATGGCCCTCCAGAGAAATGTTCCTACTCTGGTAGGCGAAAGAAATACACTGAGCAATCCAGTTGGACAGTGTTCTCTTAGAGACTGGAAGTCCTAAATGAGAAGGATGAAAAGCAACAAAGAGTTGAGAAGACTTTCTATGTTGCTGTGTTCTTTGTAAGTAGAAAGCAAGAGCTCTCTTACAATCCAAGGTATGAAGCTTCCTCTCTGCATTTGATGCATGAGGTCCTGGAAAAAAGACAGGTAAATATGCCTCCTGGTTCAGATGAAAAGGCGAGACCACTTTAGGCATAAAGTGTGGATTGGTCCTGAGGACTACCTTATCATGATGGAACCTTGTATAAGGTGGATTAGCCACCAAAGCTTGCAACTCACTGATGCGGTATGCTGAGGTGACTGCAATGAGAAAAACAACTTTCCAAGAAAGAAATTTCAAGGATGTGGTGGCTAAAGGTTCAAAGGGTGGCTTCATAAGCTGGCCAAGAACCAGGTTTAAGTCCCATGCCACTGGAGGTGGTCTAATGGGAGGTTTAGTTAAAAGAAGGCCTCTCATGAATCTTGCTATAAGAGGGTGAGAGGAAATAGGTTGTCCATTGAGAGGCTTGAGGGACGCTGCAATAGCACTCAAATGGACTCTTACTGAATTCGTTTTCAGGCCTGCATGGGATAGATGCAGGAGATACTCTAGTAGAGAATTCAGAGGTATTGCAAGAGGGTTTAGACCAGGGGTCTCAAACACGCGGCCCGCGAGAGCATCTTGTGCGGCCCGCGAAGTACCGGCGAGTAAAAAAAAAAAAATTCCAAACTTGCCGCCGCAGTATTAAGCATCCCGCGGGCCCCTCTGCCTGGTCCTCTCCTCCCTGCAGTATCAGCTCCAAAAGCGGCGGCTTTCAGAGCCGCGAAGAGAGAGAGTTTCTCTCGCGCGGTTCTGAAGAGCAGCGCGAGAGTCTTCAGAACCGCGCGAGAGAAACTCTCTCTCTCTTCGCGGCTCTGAAAGCCGCCGCTTTTGGAGCTGAATGCTGCAGGGAGGAGAGGACCAGGCAGAGGGGCCCGCGGGACGCTTAATACTGCAGCAGCAGCAGCAAATATACATTTTTTTTTTCATCTAATTTGGCTGATGGTGGGAGGGGGGTTAGGACTGGTGGTAACTGAAAATGGGGTGATGGGGGTAACACTGAAAATGGGGTGATGGGGGGGGTTAGGACTGGTAATGGCCTATGAGGGGGTAACTGAAAATGGGGTGATGGGGGTAACACTGAAAATGTGGTGATGGGGGGTTAGAACTGGTAATGTCCTATGAGGGGGAAACTGAAAATGGGGTGATGGGGGTAACACTGAAAATGAGCTGATTGGGGGGGGTTAGGACTGGTAATGGCCTATGAGGGGGTAACTGAAAATGGGGTGATGGGGGTAACACTGAAAATGGGGTGATGGGGGGTTAGTACTGGTAATGGCCTATGAGGGGGTAACTGAAAATGGGGTGATGGGGGTACCACTGAAAATGAGGTGATGGGGGGGGATAGTACTGGTACTGGCCTATGAGGGGGTAACTGAAAATGGGATGATGGGGGTAACACTGAAAATGGGGTGATGGGGGGGTAGTACTGGTAATGGCCTATGAGGGGGTAACTGAAAATGGGGTGATGGGGGTAACACTGAAAATGAGGTGATGGGGGGGGGTTAGGACTGGTAATGGGCTATGAGGGGTAAGACTGGAAGTGGGCTATGGGGGGTTAGGACTGGTAATCGGCTATGGGGGGGCTAGGACTGATAATAGGCTGGGGGGTCTGCTAGGACTGGAAATGGGCTGAGTGGAAGGGGGGCTTGAACTGCAAATGGCTGATGGGGAGGGGGCTTGGAATGGAAATGGGCTGTGAGGGGAGGGAGCTAGCACTGGAAATGGGCTGATGGGGGGGGAGCTACGATTGGAAATGGGCTGATGGGGGGCTAGGACTGAAAATGGGCTGATGCAGTGACTAGAAGGGAGGGGGTGCTGTGTGGGACTGGAACTAGAAGGGAGCTGATGTTGGGGGAGGATTAGAATGGGATGGAGCTGGGAGAGTGAAATGGAGAGGGGAAAATATTTTGTGTGGGAGAGAAGACAAATCTACAATTGGCCAGGTAAGTGGGGATTGAGGATGGAGGGGTAAAATTTGAGTGGATGAAAATAGGAATGAGGAAAGAGCAAAAGGAGAAAGATTAATATGTTAAAGCAGATGTAGAGGGAGAATGGAAAAAGCTAGAAGAGAGAAGGACAAATGGACAGCAGACGATGGAGAGTTAGCAGAAGGCACGAAGAAACCAGAAGAAAGTGTCTGGAACTGAAAAAAAATGCACAAAAGGTAGAAAAATATCTTTATTTTGAATTTATTAACTGGAATATGTCAGTTCTGGGAAATGTGAATCAATAACGTCTGCGCTTTGTTTAGTACAAGAGGAAATTAATTTATAGTTTTATTTCTACAGTGTTGTTGTACATTCCAAGTTTGGCTTTTGGGGGGTCTCCAGTTTAAATTGTCTTGTTTCTAAATTTTGATTCCTTGTTTGGTGATGGTGTATTCTGCATGTGTAACTGAGATGAGGTATTCTGTTTATGTAATTCCTATTTGACATTGCTACTTGTTCTCTGTCCCCAGTAGGTCATGTATTGTTATTCTCTGAAATGTATTGATTTAATATTTGCAGTGTTGCCTTTTGATAGGTAGAGTATGGTGCTTTGTGAGTCCTGGTAGTGCTGTTAGGATATGGCGGGTTTGCTATGGGTTCTAAATGGGCAGTGTTTGTTTGTAGTAGTTCCTAATGTGCCTGGCGGTTGCCACTGGATTATAGTAATGTAGAAATCTTTTAGTCTTTCTTTATTCATGCACTCATTAAGAGGCATGTTTACTAAAAGTTAGGGTATGGTAACATTATGCAAATATTTATGCAAATGAGGTCCCTTATGCAAATGAGGTCCCACGTCTCATGCGGCCCCCGGGTTATTTTACAAGTCCTCATTTGGCCCTCAAAGCAATTTGAGTTTGAGACCCCTGGTTTAGACCCTTCTCTGAACACCAAATGGTAAATCTTTACCATTTGAAAGCATAGGAATGCCTAGTAGAAGGCTTTCTAGAGGCATGAATAACATCTCTGACTTGCTGAGAGAGATGAAAATCTTGAAGGTCTAGGCCCTCAGCAACCAAGCCCTGAGATGGAGCGACTGGGGGTTTGGGTGCCACAATGTTCCCCCTTGCTGGGACAGAAGATCTGGTGCAGAGCCCAAGTCCAGGGAAGGAGCTTGAGAGAGATGCAGAAGTAGAGGGTACCACACTTGGCGTGGCCGATGTGGAGCTATGAGGATCATGGTCCCTCGATCTCTCTGAAGCTTGAATAGTGTTTTGGGAATTAGGGGAATTGGTGGAAAGGCATAAAGGAAGTCTTGACCCCAGTGAAGGAGGAAGGCATCCTTAGCCTGAACTCCCTGACACCGAATTCTGGAACAGAACCGGGGAAGTTTGGCATTCCACGGACTTGCAAAGAGGTCTATGTCCGGGGTTCCCCAAATTCGAAAAATCCTGGCTACCTGGTCCATGTGGAGGGACCACTCGTGTGGGAGCAGAACTCGACTGAGTCTGTCCGCCCAAGAGTTTTGAATGCCTGGAAGATATACTGCCAGAAGATGGATGTGATGCTCTCTGGCGAAGGCCCACAGTCGCAAAGCTTTGTTGCAAAGCGACAGAGAGCCAGTCCCGCCCTGCTTGTTTACATAGAACATGGCTACTTGGTTGTCCGTTTGTATGAGGACTGTCCTGTAGCTGAGCAGGGAATGGAATACTCTGAGAGCTAAGAATATTGCTCTGAGTTCCAAGAGACTGATTTGCAGAGAAGTCTCCTGTGGAGACCAGATGCCCTGGGTGGAGAGATCCTGCAGATGAGCTCCCCAACCCATTGGAGAAGCATCTGTTGTCAGAGTTGCTTGGGGTAGCGACTGCTGAACAGGGGACCCCAGCAACAGATTTGGAGGGGACTTCCACCACTGGAGAGACCAAAATAGGCGACTGGAGTTTGCTATGTTGTCTGACAGGCAACCTGATGCCTGAGTCCATTGGGTGGACAAAGTCCATTGAGCTGCCCTCATGTGAAGGCGAGCATATGGAACCACATGCACGGTGGATGCCATGTGGCCTAATAGTTGTAACATCTCTCGAGCAGTTAAATGGGACTTTAACTGTATCTGGGAGGCTAACTGCACCAAGTGTAGGCAACGGGCCTGAGGAAGATAGGCCCTTGCAGTTGTGGTATCCAGCAAGGCCCCTATAAACTCCAGGGACTGAGTAGGGGTGAGATGGGATTTTGGGATGTTTATTACCAGTCCCAAATACTGAAGGATACGCATTGTGCAGGTTAGACAAATCTGGGCCTCTGACTGGGATGGAGCTCGAATGAGCCAGTCGTCCAGATATGGGAAAACGAATATTCCTAGAGTGCGCAGAAATGCAGCTACTACTGCCATGCATTTTGTGAACACCCTTGGTGCAAAGGCCAGACCGAAAGGAAGCACCTTGTATTGGTAGTGCTTTCCTTGAAAAAGGAACCGAAGGAACCTTCTGTGTGTTGGATGGATGAGGACATGGGTGTACACATCCTTGAGATCTAGAGAACAAAGACAATCCTGACTCTGAAGGTATGGCAGCAGAGTACCGAGAGAAATCATCTTGAATTTCTCTTTGAATAGAAACTTGTTCAATTTTCTGAGATCTAAAATGGGTCTGTAGCCCCCTGTTTTCTTTGGAATAAGAAAATAAGGGGAGTAGAACCCTGAGCCCTGTTGAAGAAGGGGTACTTCTTCTATTGCCCCTTGGGCAAGAAGGGTAGCAATCTCCTGACCCAGAAGGTTGAGGAGAGATGTTGGAGAATTGAACTGTTTCACCATGGTGTGGGGAGGAAGGTTTAAGAAATGAAGCTTGTACCCTTCCTTTATAATGGAGAGGGTCCATTGCTCTGCTGTGATTTGCTCCCATCTGGGAGCAAAGTAAGCTAACCTTCCTGGAATGGTGAGGGGCTCTGGTTCTTCCAGAGCCAGAAAGGCTAAGTTCTCTAGTTGCAAGTCAAAGGCCTTGAGGAGGCTGAGGCTGCTGGGCCGTGGGAGGCCTGGCAGCCTTTGACTTGGCCTGTTTAGGTGGTTGCTGACGCTTTGCAGCAAAACGACCTGCAGAAGATGCCTGCTGACCATAAGCAGGATAGTATCTTCCCTTTTTAGAAAAAGGTGTCTTTTTGAACAATCTTTTCTTAGCAGGAGCAGAGGTAGACTTTGAAAGTCGATCCAAAGCAGAGTTCTCAGCATCCATCTGAGTGGCCTTTGTTTTCCAATCCCTGCCAAAAAGGTTTTCACCTGTACAAGGAAGATTTCCCAATTCATCTTGGACCCAGAGTTCCAAATCAGATGCTTCTAACCAAGCAATTCTGCGTGCACCTATGGCAATAGCCGAGGCTCTACTTACACACTCAAAAGAGTCAAAGGCTGCACGGTTGGAAAATTTGGAAACATCTTGGGCATGTTTAAGCCAAGTGAGAAATTCCTGCCTTTTATCTTCTGAAATAAAAGGGGCTAAATTCTGCAGATGATCTGTGACTTCTTTTAGAAACATCCCCATATAGAGACTATAGGAGTTGATTCTGGCAGCAAGCATATTAGCTTGGAAAACCCTTCTGCCAAAAGCATCAAGGGTTCTGCATTCACGTCCTAGAGGATTAGATGAGTGTCTCTTTGCACTCTTTATTTTCCTCATGGCAGACTCTACCACAATAGAGTGGTGAGGAAGCTGAGACTTATGAAAGCCAGGACAAGGAGGGACACGGTACATGGTGTCTAACCTACGAGAATGAGGAGAGGTAGTAAGAGGAGTCTCCCACATGCTCAACATGAGATCATAGAGAATCTCATGAATAGGTAAGGTGGCTGCTTCTTTAGGAGCCTTAGGGTATTGCAAAATATCTAATTGCTTGGCTCTAGGCTCTGACTCAGGGGCCACTGTAATGGAGAGGCCCCTAGCCACTTCCCTAATGAAGTCTTGAAAAGACAAGTCTTCTGGAGGAGACATTTTTCGTTTTGGAGAATCAGACTCCTGAGGAAGAAGTACCGGTGCCTCGACAGAAGCCTCCGACTCGTCAGAGTCTTCGGAGGAATCGAAGTATCGCCTGTCTGAATGCTCCTGTAAAGCCCGATACGCGTACCGAGTGGGATCGACATCGGAAGTAAGCGGTACCATTCGGTACCGATGGGCATCATAGGACAGGGTACCGTTGCAGTCGACACCGAAGCCGATGTCGATGCAATCGGTACCGGTACCGGCAATGGAGATTGTTGCGGTACCGAAGGCGTCGAAGCCTGCATAAATGTCGTTAGGGTGCGCTGCATGGACAGAATCTTCTGATCCATCGACGCCACCAGAGTCTGGATGTCAGTACCGGTGGAGGCCACCGGTACCCCAGAACACAGCAACAGGTGATCGGTTGAGGCCGAGCCATCGATGTCAACCTGTGACCCCATAGATAATGCTTTGGAAGCCGGAACTTCCCGCCGGGGTAATTTTGCCGGTGCGGATTCCTCGAGGACCAGCCCGGAGGCATCTCGATGCTTAGAGGGAGATTTGCCCTTCGAGGACCGGCTAGATTTATGTTTGGTTACCCTGAGATCCATGGGAGGAAGAAGAAGCCCTGGAAGACGTCGATGCCACCGAGGCTGCATCAGAGGGAAACAGGGTACTGAGCTTGGCTGCTCGGTTCTGCCAACCTCTTTTAGACATCATGGTACAGGTCACACAATCCGTGATGGAATGGTCAGGACCCAAACATTTTAGACACCAATCATGGGTGTCGGTGACAGAAATAGTACCGCCACACTTCGTGCACTTTTTAAACCCGGAAGCGGGCTTCTCCATGAGGAGAAAAATGTTCAGGCCTAAAGCCCAAACCGCAAATGCACAGTTGAAGAAAGAAAAGTTTTTTGGGTTTTTTTTGTATAAGAAAGAAAAGACCGACGGTACCGGTCTGACGTCGAAGAAGACAGACGCGACACAGAAAAATAAAGAAAAAAATAAAGAATTCTTCTGCGGTGACAGGAACACGACCTGCTGGCTCCGCGGAAAAGAAGAACTGGAGAGAGGCAGTTGGGAAAAGCGGGAAGGCAGCGCGCAGGCGCTGTGGGATGCTCCCAAAAGCTTTCTTACTGGACGCTGGGGAGCGTTCCCGCGCAGGCTCCGTCGGTACCGACGATACCCATATGTGAAGACTCATTCCCGCTTGTTCCTGGAGACTGGAGTTTCTCTGCATCGTGTGCAGACAATATTATCATGCCATTTTATTACAGCCCACTCATTTGGCTATAATTTAAATACTCTTGGTGTTAATTGTGCGCTAGTTTTTCCTTTGCTGTTTACATGCGCGTCTGTCTCTTTTCTGCATTTTGCTGTTGCAATAATTGTGCCTAAAAATGGTGTTATCTGTGCTTAAAGGCCGCACTAGTTTTCTGCATCAGTCATTTGACTAGTTAATTATGTCACTTGATGGGTTCTTTATTCCCTGAATCAGTCTCTTTCCTAAGGACTTGAAGCACAGTGGTTCAACCCTCATAGCTCCCTGGGCCTGTGCTCTAGAGTACCTCTTGGCAATCAGGGCTGATGCAAGGATTGAAGGCTTTCTAGGCTGGCCCCACCATCCTGTCGCCCCCTCCCCCCCCTGCCTCCTTTGCCATCATTGTTGCCCCTTTCCGGGGTCAACGGTGGCGGCAGCAATTGCAAGGGAACTGCGATGCAGTGTTTACTAAAGGCTCTGGCACTGCATCGCAGTTCCTGCTTGCCATCATCGGCCCCTGCCGCCCCCTCCAATACAGATCCATTAGCTCTGGGGTTCTCTCTGTAGTACCTTCGGTTTCTCTAGTTGGATACTTTCCCTCTTCTCTGAGCTGTTCCTAGCTGTGAAGGTATGCATCTCATCTCGTCAAGCTAAGATGAATAGCTATTTTGGGGCCTGATTCTTCAAGGCCTTTTCCCCATTTTGTGTTAATGGGAAAGACATTGATGGAATCGGGCTTTTTGTGTCATTTCTCTTGTAATTTTTTATTTTACTACAGTTGCAATTTTGGCAAAACCTAAATATTTCCCCATACTGTATTCACCTGTCAGAGATCACAATGAATGTGGGTGAATGGGCCCTCTCTTTCTATTATTCTAAGCAATTTTCAATCACAATTTTGATTTTATTTTAAAAATAAACAATATTTCAGAGAATGGCCCAGTGGCTCTGCAGTAGTGCTATGTCAGCTGGAGAGCCCTAGATTTGATTACTCTCTCTGGTTGGCTGAGGATGCTGCAGAGTTAGTGTTCATAGTTACGAGGGGGAGGGGGAGGGGAGGGGGAGGAAGTCAATGTCATTGCGCAATGGTGACATCTAGTGGCTGGATTTAAAGTCCACAATGAGCGTGTCAAAAAAAAAAGCATAGGTGCATGGCACTTGATCAAAGTCTGTGCAAAGGTGGCTAAAATAAGTTAGAAGGGAATAAAAATAGGGGGAAATTGCCAAGTAATCGTGAATGAAGGCTAATAGCACACACCCTGGTTCTAATAGAGCTGAAAAACAAAGGAACTGGGAGAAATTGTCAGATCAACAAAAATGAAACTGCTTTATAGAGAACCACCATATGATCTCAAGAAATAAGATACCTAGGGGAAAAATGGTGCCATAGAAGCAATCATCCACGTAATACACTTTTTGAATTAAGGGAAGCAGCTGTATTTATGAGTCAGTGGTTTATTTATACTGTACCTATTTATGTGACCAAGGGGGTCACTAAGTGCCCTACTAAGTTAATAAGTGTTTTTGTGTACTGATCATTTAGGAGTACCACTTGCCCCAGCCTCAAGATACAGTTACAAGAGACCAGGAATTTTCTAGCTGGCTTCCCTTCTCTGGATGGCCAAGGGAGGAACTAGAGGAGTTCCACAGAGTATAAAAGAAAATAGTTTTGGAGGAAAAGGATCTTTCCACTTTCTTCTTTCTACCAGCTGAGCACATGAAGGCGGAGTTCTAGGTATCAGTAACAGCTGGGTTCTGCTTAAGGCTCATTCCAAAGTAAAGAGGATTTTGAATTCTATTAGTCCCAAGAGGAGCACTGAAGCTAATGACCTTAGGAGAGAGAAGTGCTACTTCTCTCTGCTGGCATTAACCTTTAAAAAGGAGATAGAGCAGCTTTTAAACTAGATATTAGGGGAAAGCCGACAGTCGCCCAAAAGCGGATGGTTCGGAAGAATGTATCTTTGAAGGATACTACCAAAAGCAGAGAGGTTCCACAAAAGAGTAAACTAGTCCAAATGCCCTCAAGTATGGAGCAGACAGAGCTTAAAGATCCCAAATTACCCATGTCTAACAATAGCCAAATTAATATGAATAAAGCACAGTTACTTACCTGTAACAGGTGATCTCTGGGAACAGCAGGAATAAGTCTTCACATATGGGTATGTCGGTACCGACGGAGCCTGCGCGGGAACGCTCCCCAGCTTCCCAAAAAGGAAAGCTTTTGGGAGCATCCCACAGCGCCTGCGCGCTGCCTTCCCGCCTTTCCTAACCAACTCTCCTCAGTTCGCGTTTAAAGCTGAGACAATAGAGAGAGAGAGGAAAGGAAAGATAGAAAAGAGATACAACTCCTAGGGGAGGTGGGAGGGTTGTGAAGACTTATTCCTGCTGTTCCCAGAGATCACCTGTTACAGGTAAGTAACTGTGCTATCTCCAGGAACAAGCAGGAATGAGTCTTCACATATGGGGACTCCCTAGCTAAGATGCCTGGGAGATCCCCAAGGATATGAGACCCTGAAAGGGGTCTGCGTCCACCTATGGATCTCAGGCATCCATCCAGGGAAGGAGGGCAGGAGTTGTTTAAGAATGGAACAGGTGTCTGAGGACAGCCTGACCAAACAAGGCATCCCGGCGGGAGTCCTTGTCCAAGCAGTAATGGGCTGTGAAGGTATGAACCGAGGCCCAGGTGGCTGCTCGACAGATCTGGTCGATGGACACAGAATTTAGATGAGCCATAGAGGTGGCCATGGCCCTCAAATTTTGAGCTGTGACATGGCTCTCCAGAGAAAGGTTCTTACTCTGGTAGGCGAAAGAAATACACTGAGCAATCCAATTGGACAGTGTTCTCTTAGAGACTGGAAGTCCCAGATGAGAAGGATCAAAAGCAACAAAAAGCTGGGAAGACTTTCTATGTTGCTGTATTCTTTGTAAATAAAAAGCAAGAGCTCTTTTACAATCCAGAGTATGAAGATTCCTCTCTGCACTGGATGCATGAGGAGCTGGAAAAAAGACAGGTAAATATACCTCTTGATTAAGATGAAAAGGAGAGACCACTTTAGGCATAAAGTGTGGATTTGTCCTAAGGACTACCTTATCATGAGGGAACCTTGTATAAGGTGGATTAGCCACTAAGGCCTGCAGTTCACTGATGCGGCGAGCAGAAGTGACTGCAATGAGGAAAATAACCTTCCAGGAAAGGAATTTCAAGGAGGTAGTGGCTAAGGGTTCAAAAGGTGGCTTCATAAGCTGACCAAGAAAAAAAGTTAAGTCCCATGCCACCGGAGGAGGCCTAATGGGAGGTTTAGTTAAAGTTAGGCCTCTCATGAATCTTGCAATGAGGGGATGAGAGGAGATAGGTTGTCCATTAATGGGCTTAAGAGACGCTGCAATAGCACTTAAATGGACTCTTACTGAATTTGTCTTAAGTCCTGCATTGGACAGATGCAGGAGATAATCTAACAGAGAAGTTAAAGGTAGTGCTAGAGGGTCAAGACCCTTTTCAGCACACCAAATGGAAAATCTTTTCCACTTAAAAGCATAGGAACGCCTAGTGGAAGGTTTTCTGGAAGCATGGAGGATATCCTTCACTTGCTGAGAAAGATTCAAGTCTTGAAGGTCTAGGCCTTCAGCAACCAAGCTCTGAGGTGAAGGGACCTGGGGTTTGGGTGCCACAAAGTCCCTTCCTCCTGGGACAGGAGGTCTGGAGCAGCTCCCACGTCCAGGGAGGGAGCTTGGGAGAGATGCAGAAGTAGAGGGTACCACACTTGGCGTGGCCAGCGTGGAGCTATGAGGATCATAGATCCTTGATCCCTCTAGAGTTTGAATAGAGTCTTGGGAATCAAGGGAATGGGTGGAAAGGCATACTGGAAGTCTTGACCCCAATGAAGGAGGAAGGCATCCTTGGCCTGAACTCTGACACGGAATTCTGGAACAGAACCGGGGAAGTTTGGCATTCCACGGACTAGCAAAGAGGTCTATGTCCGGGGTTCCCCATTCTTGGAAGATTCTGAGTACCTGATCCATGTGCAGGGACCATTCGTGTGGAAGCAGAACTCGACTGAGTCTGTCTGCCCAAGAGTTTTGGATTCCTGGGAGGTATACTGCCAGGAGATGGATTTGATGCTCTCTGGCGAAGGCCCATAATCTTAGAGCTTCGTTGCAAAGTGATAGAGAGCCAGTTCCTCCTTGCTTGTTTATGTAAAACATGGCTACTTGATTGTCCATATGAATGAGGACTGTCTTGTAGCTGAGGAGGGTATGAAAGACCTTGAGAGCTAGAAATACGGCTCGAAGTTCCAAGTGGTTGATATGAAGAGAGGTCTCCTGTGGGGACCAGGTGCCTTGGGTGGAGAGGTCTTGTAGATGAGCTCCCCAACCTGTTTGGGAGGCATCTGTTGTGAGGTTTGCTTGGGGTAACAACTGTTGGAAGGGGGACCCCAGCAACAGATTTTGAGTGGACATCCACCATTGGAGAGACCAAAAGAGACGTTTGGAGGTTTCTATTTGGTCTGAGAGAGCTCCTGAAGCTTGAGTCCACTGGGTGGACAAAGTCCATTGAGCTGCTCTCATGTGTAGGCGAGCATAGGGTACCACATGCACTGTGGAAGCCATGTGGCCTAGCAGTTGTAGCATCTCCTGGGCAGTTAAGTGGCTCTTTGACTGAATCTGGGAGGCTAACTGCACTAGACGTAGGCAACGGGCCTGAGGAAGGTAAGCCCTTGCAGTAGTGGTATCCAACCAGGCCCCTATGAATTCTAGAGACAGAGTAGGGGTGAGCTGAGACTTTGGGAGGTTTACCACAAGTCCCAGATACTGCAGAATGCTCCTTGTGCGGTTCAAGGAATTCTGGGCCTCTGGCTGAGATGGAGCTCGAATGAGCCAGTCGTCTAGGTATGGGAAGACAAATATTCCCAGAGTTCGTAGAAATGCAGCAACTATTGCCATGCATTTGGTGAACACTCTTGGAGCAGAGGCCAGACCGAAAGGAAGAACTCTGTATTGGTAATGTTTTCTCTGGAAAAGAAACCGTAGGAATCTTCTGTGAGAGGGATGGATGAGGACATGGGTGTACGCATCCTTGAGATCTAGAGAACAAAGCCAATCCTGACTCTGAAGGTATGGAAGGAGAGTGTCCAGAGAAAGCATCTTGAACTTCTCCTTGTATAGAAATCTGTTCAATTCTCTGAGATCTAAGATGGGTCTGTATCCCCCTGTCTTCTTTGGAATGAGAAAATAGGGGGAGTAGAACCCTGACCCTTGATGAAGAAGAGGAACTTCTTCTATTGCCTCTTGGGCAAGAAGGGTAGCTACCTCTTGACCTACAAGGTCGAGAAGAGATGTGGGAGAATTGAAATGTATCACCATGGTGTGGGGAGGAAGGTCTGAAAAATGAAGCTTGTAGCCCTCTCTTATGATGGAGAGGGTCCACTGCTCTGATGTGATTTGCTCCCATCTGGGAGCAAAATGAGCTAACCTTCCTGGAATGGTGAGAGGTTCTGGCTGTTGTAGAGCCAGAAAGGCTAAGTTCTCTAGCATCAAGTCAAAAACCCTGAGGAGGTTGGGACTGCTGAGTTGCAGCAGCCCCTGTAGACTTAGGCCTGGCCTGCTTAGGTTGCTGACTCTTAGTGGCAAAGCGACCTGTGGAAGATTGTTGGCCAGTAGTAGAAGGAAATCTGCCCTTTTTGTAAAAAGACTTCTTAAAAATCTTTTTCTTGGCAGGAATGGAGGTTGACTTTGAAAGTCTATCCAGAGCAGAGTTCTCTGCATCCATTTGAGTGGCTTTTATTTGCTACTCTTTGCCAAATAGATTTTCACCTGTACAGGGCAGATTTCCTAAGCCATCTTGAACCCAGGGTTCTAGATCAGAAGCCTGGAGCCAAGCAATTCTGCGAGCAGCTATGGCAATGCCTGATGCTCTGCTGGCACCTTCAAAGGAGTCAAAAGCTGCCCTGTTGGAAAACTTTGAAATGTCTTGAGTATGCTGAAGCCAAAGGAGGAATTCGTCCCTTTTATCCTCTGGAAGAAAAGGGAGGAAGTTGTGCAGCTTTTGTGCAACCTCTTTTAGAAACATACCCATGTAAAGGCTATATGAGTTGATTCTGGCAATAAGCATACTGGCTTGGAAGATTTTCCTACCAAAAGCACCCAAGGTCCTGCATTCTCTTCCTGGAGGAGCAGAAGAGTGTCTCTTTGTACTCTTTATTCTCTTCATAGCTGACTGCACCACAATGGAATGGTGAGGAAGCTGAGTTTTCTGAAATCCAGGACAAGGAGGGACACAATACATAGTGTCCAATCTGTGAGAATGAGGAGAGAGATTGAGAGGAGTCTCCCATAAATCAATCATGTGTTCATGAAGAATCTCATGAATTGGTAAGGTGACAGCCTCTCTAGGAGCCTTAGAGTACCCTAAAATATCTAATTGTTTTGCTCTAGGCTCTGATTCAGAGGTTACTGAAATAGAAAGTCCTTTAGCTACTTCTCTTATGAAGTCTTGAAAGGACAAGTCCTCTGGAGGAGACATTCTTCTTTTTGGAGAAGAAGGCTCTTCAGGAAGGGCTATGGATACTTCAGGAGACTCATCTGATGAATCAGAATCATCAGAGGAATCGAAGTATCGCCTGTCCGGGTGCTCTTCTAACGCTCGATACGGGTATCGAGCGGTATCGACATCGGGCGTCCCCGGTACCGGATCGGTACCGAGAAATAGCCCTGGACAAGGAACCGCTGGAGTCGGTATCCTGGTCGATGTCGATGCAGTCGGTACCGGCATCGGTGCTGGTGCCGGTACCGGAGCCGATACCGACAACGGAGCTCGTTGCGGTATCATCAGCGTCGCAACTTGAATGAAGGCCTTGATAGCCTGTTGCATGGACAGAACATTCTGATCCATCGACGCCATGAAAGCCTGGATGTCGGTACCGGGAGAAAGTGCCGATACCCCAGAGCAATCTAACAGGTGATCGGTCGAGGCCGTGCCATCGATGTCAACCTGTAACCCCATAGGAGGAGCTTTGGAAGCCGGAGCTTCCCGCCGGGGTTGTTTGGCTGGTGCAGGTCCTCGAGGGCAAGCCCGGAGGCATCTCGATGCTTAGAGGGAGATCTACCCTTCGAGGACCTGCTAGGTTTATGTTTGGTTACCTGAGATCCATCAGGAGAAGAAGACCTGGAAGATGTCGATGCTACCGCCGGTGCATCAGCGGGAAACAGCACATGGTGCTTAGCTGCTCGGTTCTGTAACCCCCGTTTAGACATTAGAGAGCAGGACGGACAATCCGGAATGGAGTGTTCAGGACCCAAACATTTAAGACACCATTCATGGGTATCTGTAACAGAAATAGTACCGCTACACTTAGTGCATTTTTTGAACCCAGAGGCTGGTTTTTCCATGAGGGAAATTTTCTTGTGGGCCCTGAGGCCTAAGAAGAAAAATACACCAAGTGAGGAAAAATATCAATATATATTTTTTTTTTTTTAAAGAAAGAAAGAAATGACCGGCGGTACCGGTCCGGAGTTGGGGAAGGCAGACACGCGACCAAAGAAATAAAATAAAATAAAGAACTTCTTCAGCGGTGACAGGGCTCGACCTGCTGGCTCCGTGGCAAAGAAGAACTGAGGAGAGTTGGTTAGGAAAGGCGGGAAAGCAGCGCACAGGCGCTGTGGGATGCTCCCAAAAGCTTTCCTTTTTGGGAAGCTGGGAAGCGTTCCCGCGCAGGCTCCGTCGGTACCGACGTACCCATATGTGAAGACTCATTCCTGCTTGTTCCTGGAGATAATACATTCTCTAAAATGTTTGTATGCAAGTCTAAAAAATAAGATGGGAGAGTTAGAATATATAGCACTAAATGAAAGGTTAGAAATGATTGGAATATCAGAGACATGGTGGAAGGGGGACAACCAGTGGGACACTGTGATACCTGGGTACAAACTATATCGTAATGATAGAGCTGATCAAATTGGTGGAGGGGTTGCTCTCTATGTTAGAGAGGGCATTGAGTCAGAAAGGATTAAAGTTTTGCAGGAAACAAAATCTGCTGTAGAATCTATATGGATTGAAATTCCATGTGAAAGGGGGAAGGCGATGGCAGTGGTGGTGTACTATCGACCGCCTGGCCAGAATGACCAAATGGATGATGAAATGTTCAAAGAAATCAAGGAAGCTAACAAAAGTTACAGCGCAGTAATAATAATGGGTGATTTCAACTACCCCGGTATCGACTGGGTCAGTGTCATGTCAGAACATGCTAGGGAGATAAAGTTCCTAGATGAAATAAATGACTGCTTCTTGGAGCAGCTCATTCATGAACCGCCCAGAGGGGAAGCCATATTAGACCTGGTCCTTAGCGGAACACCAGATCTAGTGCAAGAGATAAGGTTGTTGGGGCCACTTGGCAATAGTGATCATAGCATGATTGCCTTTGATTTAATTAGTGGAGGAGGGATAGTAAGGAAATCCACAGTACTACCTTTTAACTTTCGAAAGGGAGACTATGATAAAATGAGGAAAACAGTTAAGAAAAAACTAAAAGGAGCAGTTGCAAAGGTTAAAGACGTACATCAGGCTTGGCTGTTGTTGAAAAATACTATCTTGGAAGACCAGACCAGCTGTATTCCACGCTTTAAGAAAAATGGAAGGAAGTCCAAAAAACTGCCAGCATGGTTTAAAGGTGAGGTCAGAGAGGCTGTTGTTGCCAAAAAAGCATCTTTCAGGAAATGGAAAAAAGAGCCAAACGACGAAACCTGGAAACAGCACAAGCACTGGCAAGTCAAATGCAAGGCATTGATAAGGCAGGCAAAGGGAGAATTTGAGAAGAAGCTTGCTGCGGAAGCAAAAATGCGAAGTAAGTAAAGACCTTTTCAAGTACATTCGTAGCAAAAAACCTGTGAGAGAGTCAGTTGGTCCATTAGATGATAAAGGGGTTAAAGGAGCACTAAGAGGCGACAAGGCGATAGCGGAGAGACTGAATGAATTCTTTGCTTCGGTCTTTACTGAGGAAGATGTAGGGATGTTACCCATGACTGAAGTGGTATTTAAAGGTGCGGAAGAATTGAAGGAAGTATCGATACATCGGGAAGATGTATTACAACTATTAGATAAACTGAAGAGTAGCAAATCACCTGGGCCGGATGGTATACATCCAAGGGTGTTGAAAGAACTGAAATATGAGATTGCAGACCTGCTATTAGTAATCTGTGAACTATCATTAAAATCATCTCGAATACCTGAAGACTGGAGGATCGCCAATGTAACACCAATTTTTAAAAAGGGTTCCAGGGGTGATCCGGGAAACTACAGACCGGTGAGTCTGACGTCAGTACCGGGAAAAATGGTAGAAAACCATTATAAAGAATAAAATTACTCAGCATGTAGATAGTCATGACGTAATGGGAGACAGCCAACATGGCTTTAGACAAGGAAGATCTTGTCTTACTAATCTGTTATGTTTTTTTGAAGGAGTGAATAATCAGGTGGACAAAGGTGAGTCGGTTGATATTGTGTATCTGGACTTTCAGAATGCCTTTGACAAGGTCCCTCATGAGAGACTTTTGGCAAAACTAAAGAGTCATGGGATAGGAGGCAGTGTACTATTGTGGATCAGGAACTGGTTAAAAGATAGAAAGCAGAGGGTAGGGCTAAATGGCCAATTTTCCCAATGGGGAAAGGTGAAAGTGGTGTACCCCAGGGATCTGTGCTGGGTCCGCTGCTTTTTGACATATTCATAAATGACCTGGAAAGTGGAATAACGAGTGAGGTTATCAAATTTGCAGATGAGACAAAACTATTTAAAGTTGTTAAAACCCAAGAGGATTGTGGAAAATTGCAAGAGGATCTTGATAAATTGGAAGACTGGACATCAAAATGGCAGATGAAATTTAATGTGGACAAGTGCAAGGTTATGCACCTAGGGAAGAACAACCCAAACTATGGTTACACGATGCAAGGTTCCACATTAGGAACTACCACCCAGGAAAAAGATTTAGGCGTCATTGTGGATACCATGTTAAAACCGTCGGCCCAGTGTGCAGCAGCGGCCAATAGAGCAAATAGAATGTTAGGTATGATAAGGAAAGGAATGGAAAATAAAACAAAAGATATTATAATGCCTCTATATCGTTCCATGGTGAGACCGCACCTTGAATATTGTGTGCAATTCTGGTCGCCGTATCTTAAAAAGGATATAGCGATTTTAGAAAAGGTTCAGAGAAGAGCCACCAAAATGGTAAAGGGGATGGAAGGATACTCCTATGAAGAAAGGCTAAAAAGGTTAGGGCTTTTTAACCTGGAAAAGAGACGGCTGAGGGGAGATATGATAGAAGTCTATAAATTAATGAACGGAGTGGAACGGGTAAACGTAGATCGATTGTTTACCTTATCAGAATATAGAAAGAGTAGGGGACATGCAATGAAGCTATAGGGTAAACTATTTAAGACTAATAAAAGAAAATATTTTTTCACTCAACGTGTAATCAAACTCTGGAATTTGTTACCGGAGGATGTAGTAAAGGCTGTTAGCGTAGCTGGGTTTAAAAAAGGTTTGGACAAATTCCTGGAGGAAAGGTCCATAAACCATTATTAAGAAGGGACCCAGGATATCAATGCTTGAACCAATACAAGCATTGTGGAACCTGTGTCCCTTGGGGAAACTGCTAGGTACATATGACCTAGATTGGCCACTGTTTGGAAACAGAATACTGGGCTTGATGGACCTTGGTCTGACCCAGTATGGCATATCTTATGTTCTTATGTTCAGATTGAGGCTTGTGGAGGAAGCCAAGAGGCCTGTAGGAACACATAGAAGAAAAGAATGGAGGTCCAAACTGGAAGAAAAGAATAGCTACCATATGCTATCTAACTGATGAGCCACTTAGAGAAGATATCAACTGTGACGACATTGACTGTGAGTAGTATTAAAGTTTCCGTCCGTAAAGAAGCTGAGGGTGCATGTTCCATCACTGTTGTTGCCCCCACCGCCTCCCAGGCATTATCCATCCTTTCTGTGAAAAAGTATTTCCTGACGTTGCTTTTGAGGTTACCTCCTTGCAGCTTCATTTCATGTCCTCTAGTTCTACAGCTTCCCCGTCTTTGAAAAATATTTGTTTGTTCATTAATACCTTGTAAGTCTGGGGTTGCTGGAAGGAGGTGCCAGCAGCCATCGGCAGTACAGAGTTTGTCTTTGCCCAAAATGGAGACCCGGTAGCCGGGGAGAAGGTCCCCTTTAGTTATGCTCTAGAGAAATTCATGCTCCATGGTTCTTGGCAATGAACTGCCATCAGGGCTGAGTTGAGAAGGAAAAATAAACATGGGGGAAAAATTCACAGATAAATCTGTAAAAGGCAACACACAGTGCCATAGCCCAACAGAGGCCTGTTTCAAATTGAGGTGGGACTGGGGAGCCCAAAGGAGTGAGGGGAAATCTCTAAGCCAAAAAACCCACAAATAAAATATGAAAAGGAACCGAAGTTCTTTTGAATATACGTAATAGCACTACACTTAGGTGAACTGTGAGCTAGAATGTCAAATATGACTGGAAGTCCAAAAATCGTTAACACCATGTGGTGTTTCAACAGCTTGCTAGATTTTCAGCTAAGTCTAAGTCATTAGCATAGTTTTATGCCGTTGCCAGTCAAGCTTAGCACAGGAAATGAGCACCAACTAGCTAAGTCTACAAAATCCCCAAAATAAGTAATATCAGGGCTGTCAAGAGTTCCTGATGCCATTCAGTCATGAAGTCTGGGATGAAGGGGCTAAAGCGAGATCTCAAATCCCTTCCTCCTCCTCTTCTAATTCTAACTTACTGAACATTTACCCCAAGGAAGACAAAAGTTAAAACAGCGTGTACAATTCTACTTAAAAATGGATTTTTGCAGAGTTCATTTTGCCACAATATCTAACTGAACATAGAGGGTGATATTTAAAGTGCATGGTCAGTATTTTTTTAAAAGCCGGCTGCAGCAGTTAACAAGAATCCAGATATTTGACCCTGGTTTCTGGA
Source organism: Ichthyophis bannanicus (assembly GCA_033557465.1). Taxonomy (NCBI): domain Eukaryota; kingdom Metazoa; phylum Chordata; class Amphibia; order Gymnophiona; family Ichthyophiidae; genus Ichthyophis; species Ichthyophis bannanicus. The sequence goes on along the minus strand of CM066031.1, from coordinate 289,511,205 downwards.
TACCAGCCAGCGCTGAATATCTGGGTTCACTGGCAAGGACTGCAAACTCTCCAACGGCAAGATTCAGGCACTATCCAAATAGCCAATCCACATATCCTTAGGACTTTTTTTTTTCTTTTTGTTGTTCTAAGTTATGCAGATTGCTATCTGGATAGCAACACTGAAAATCACTACTAACCAGATAGCAATCGACTGCGCCCCAGCTCAGCCCATGGACTACGCTGGCACTAACCGGAGCGTGCCGAGCAGGTCACAGATAATATTCAGCGACACTATCCAGATAAGGGTTGGCGAGAGCAATATTCAGCAACCCCTGTTAACCGGACATTTATCTCTAGATATCGGCCCCTTAGTTTTTAAACAAGGATTTCCAAAAGTGTGTTTATGTGCCCGGTACTGGACCCTTGAAGAGGTAAAAATGCGTCACAGCACAAAAATTCACTGTGGTCACTCAGCTTTGAAAGTGAAATGGATAGAGTGGGACAGACAACAGTATGTAAAGTACAGTCTTGCTTATCTGAACCCCATTCATTGGAATCTCTGGTTCTTATGGGGCTGTAGCCTTATCCCAGGATAAGAGAGGCTGTGTGGCAAATGCCCTGAAGAAAAGAGCATGGTCCTGGATCTGATCGCTGAACTTCCGGGTTGCCACCTATAATGCAAATATTGGACCGCAGTCTACCATATCCATAGGGGGCACAAGAGACATGCCTTTTTGTTGAAACAAATGGGGCAGTAGGAGGGATTCACTGTGCACGCAGACAAGTGCATTTGTTGAACCACCTGCAAATACCTGACCTGAACTTGCCTGTCCTGGAGGCATTAAGACAATGCGCCATCCCACATGTCCTTAACTGGCTATCAAACTTGAATGTACGCTTTGTACTATTTAACACCCATGCGTCTTTCAATCATTTCCATCTTGAACTATCCTAGTCTCCTGTTTGTTTGGTTTCTCTGTCTTGAAGAGACTGTAAGGTCTGTGAGCAGGGACGGCTTCTTATGTGTTTACGTATAGCATTGTGTAGCGCTCATAAATGATTAGTGGTAGTAGCACAAGATAATAAAATATTTTAATCTACGTTTGTACATGCGTAAGGTACACGTGAACATTTACATTCAAGGCCCATTCTCTGCCACAAACACTAGTATTTTACAAAGAAAATGGCGCCTACTTGTCTTTATAAAATAGTACTTATGCAGGTGCCTGCGTCGTCATCTATCCACGGAGCCCTGTTATAAAATTACTCTCATTCATCCAAACTCCCAGTTATCCAAATACTATGTATATTAAGGGGGTAAGAAATGTATGTACGTTATACGCATGTCTGCCTGTATCAATAATCTCTTGGAAAGTAGGGATCCACACTGAATGCTGGCTCTGAAGCATGAGTTACGATCCCAGCACAATATATAGAAGTTTCTGTCTAGTTTATAAAGTATCCCTGGGAACGTCTACACCAGGCTTGTCCAAGTTCACTCCTTGAGGGTTGCATACAGGCCAGGTTATTTGGATATCCCTAATGCATATACAAGACAGAGATTTGCATGCCCACTACCCTCCATTATATAAAAATCTCTCATGCATATTTTTATCTGTGATATCCTGAAAACCTAGCTTTTTTGCAGCACTCAAGGACTGAATTTGGATAAGCCTAGTCTATACATAAAAGCACATGTGAAAAGGCTGTTAGCATGTACTTTTATGCATATATAACCCAGGCAATTCCATAAGCAACTATTTCTGCACATAAATCACTGTTCTATCTGCAACAGAGTCTTATAAAACTACCCTCTAATTTAAAACAACATTTATGTGCTGAAATGGCTAGTTATAAAATTGCCAGCAGCAATTATGGGTGAAAATAAGTGAATAGTGGCCATTTATTTGCATATTTTATCCATGATGAGTCAAGATGGTCTAGGATGTGGGCAGGGTTTTGACTTGTAATTTTTCTTGAAAATTTTGTGCAGACTAAGCAGTAGGGGCCTGATTTTCAGCGGCTACCAGATAAGGTAATGGGCCAATGACATCACTTTTCTTTATTCCTATAGTCAGCGGTACTGGCTGGTTAACATATGCTTATATGGCACTTCCGCACGTAAGTCAGGCTTGCTCTTTAGCTAGTCTGACTTAGGTGTAGAGGTTATAGGCAGAGAGGCTAAATTTTGCCGCTGTACATATACAATTGTTGTTTTCCCTAAGCCACCTCAAACCCCCTCGCCCCCAGGTACAAATGTATGTATGTAGTTTTGGTAAGTAATTTTCAAAGAGAAAGTCTGCATGTGCTTTTCCTTTGGGAACCAGTGTAATGTATGCATAATCTTGCTGCACAAGTTAGGCGGCTAGCTACAAAATTATCCTTGCAAATTATCTCAGTCTCTTTTGCCTCAACCCATAAATGTATTAGTTAGTTAGGAAAGAACAACTTTACTTGCAGTACTGTCATGCCCAGAAAGTTTTCTCAGTCTGAAGCTGAACCTCCCAGTTTCTCAGCATGTACAGCAAACGTTCCCATTTGAAATCCAACTTTACATAGAATGTCTAGGTAGGACATTGGGACATCCTGGTTGGGACTTGCATTATTCCGAGTACTTATAAAAGGCTTGCTAAACACAGAGCCTTTTGTAAAATATGAATAAGGAGACAGAGAATAGTGGGAGCAGTCATTGTAGTTAAGAAACATGTTCAAAAGGAGAGTAACGTCACTAGGAGTTCTGTAAATAGAGCCAATTACTGAACTGAGCAAAATTTTTTTTTTAAACGTTTTGAGGTGTTCCAAACACCAGAGAGCTCAGCAAAACTGCCCCTCAATCACTTGTGCAAACCTGAAGTCCAACAAGTAGTTTGCTGACACTTTTACCTGCCTTTAGAGCAGGTGTAAATGCTATTGTATGTTGTTTTTTTAAGTATGCACAGACTACAGTTACAAAATTGGAAATATATACATACTTTTCCATCCTGCCCAAAACACACCCACTTTGAAACTGTGTGCACTGCAGATTTACACGCTTGAATAATGGCTTTCTAAAATAGCTATTTACCTGCATTTGTCTTTCATACAACCAAATACTGCAATTTACAGTTGTAAAATCTGTGCAAACCTTCTAAATTGACCCCTTCAACCTGGCTCTTCAGCTCATTTCGTTTAGTGGCTGGTCCTGTCATTTCACCATAGCTTTTAAAAATAGATCCTACTGTATGAAATCTCTCAAACTATTCTGGTATACACTGCAGCTCTATTTGCCAACCACAACATTCAACGGTTCACTGATTAGCCCATATTTTACTTTAAGAGTTGGCTCTAGCCAGGTTCTGGAATGTCCAAACGCGTACCGCAGTGCTTTCCTACCTATGGGGCCATGTGGCTCTGACTGGCGCCTCTCAGTGGTCCTTCCTTGCTCCTTGCGTTTCTTGCTCCCTCTGAGGCTGCCAAAACGCTTCATGGCTGCAGTGGGCTCTGAAGCTATAGTAGCAGTCAATCATGCCCAATCGGAGGAATTCCAGGAGCAGGTGGGATCGGAAGATGAGGTAGAAAAAATGCCCTACCCACCAGGCCAGTAAGTCTGCTTCAAAAGTGGGGGGAGAAAAACACAAATCCTGCAAAGATACAAAAATAAAACAAAACTTGAAAGCTAAAAAGAAAAAAAAATATGCCGAGGGTTTATCCAGAGAGACTTCAAGTCACGTCTTCAGCAGTGATAAATTCCAGTAAAAAAAAAAAAAAATCAAAATCTTAGTCAAAGTCTGACTGTACAAGGTACCTCCAAGTCTCAGTTCCACGGTACAGGATCTATCTTGCAAGGAGCTGAAGTAGTGAAAGAAAAGCTCTCCAGGCTGTTACAGCAATCCTTGCCCTTAAGTAGTCAGAGAGGCTTTAGAATCTGAAATCATGTTACATCAGCAGGACCGCATGTTCAGAAAAGGTCACTAGCTCACTGATAAGCTCCTTCTTTCTCCTAAAAAAAAAATTACAGAGAGGCAAAGGAGGCACGCGTGCTCTTCAAGAGAATTGTCATGTGCAGTTGTGCCCGATGTCTCTTTTAAAAGACTGTAAAAGGAAACCACCCTGTCCAGACAATCCTTGGCACCAATTGGCCGGAGCACATTCTCATTATGACATGACATCACACAACTATTTTGACTCATGTGCTCGGGGTCTGAACAGAAGCAAGGCAGCAGGGCAGGCTACCAGAGATCTGGCAGACGTCAGAACGTGCTAATGACTAATGGACTCACGGGTGTTTTGGTGGGGGGCAAGCACTGCCATCTACAAAAAAAGAAGACCAATCTCCTTCTTAAATTGGAAGGCTTGAAGTGAAAGTTGTCTGCTCTGTAACATGCATGCCTCCTACATGCTGAAGGGGGGCGGGGAGGGGGAGCTGCTCCCAACAAAAACACTACTTAGGAAGGTGGATAAAAATCAAGCTAAATCCTCCTCTAATAAAAACCCCTTTGTGCGGAATGTTGAAATCAACTACAAACCAGAAACCATGAGCCAAGTATTAAGAAAACCCAGCACTGGCAGACTGCATACAATAAATACATGGAAGCTAATTACAAAGACCAGCAAGTTGGGCTTTTGCACAGTGGATTAGACTTTGCAAGGCAAGACAAAGAAAGATAAACTTTTGAAAAAGCTGGAAAACAGCATCACATTTCAAGCATTTCTTCAGTGCTTTCTATTTTTTTTAAGAGCCATCAATATAGGTGCTTTTTTCTTCTGTGTAAGTACAGTAAGGTGCAGTCTGAATAGCAACTGAGGATATTCTCTTTATAAAACCCATGGACAAGGACAGGCTGAGACCATCACTTACCTGGGAATGCTAGGAAATAGGTTGTTGTTAAGTGCCGTCGAGTTGATGTCAACTCACGGCAACCTTATGGATAGTGGTCATGTGGTGACTATCCCCTGGGTTTTCTTGGCAAGGTGCAAACAAAAGTAGATTCTCAGGCTTTTTTCCGCACAATAAAGCTACGGCACCTGTTATCCCAAGGTGGTCTCCCATCCAAGCACTAGTCAGGCCCAACCCTGCTTAGTTGTCTCTCTTATTTATTCTGTAGTTTGTGTGTGGCTATACATATGTATACTACGGACACGACACCCTGAGTGCACCTGATTTTGTCAGATCTCAGAAGCCAGGAAATAAACTTGTAACAAAAGAAAGCAAATAGAATGCTAGGAATTATAAGGAAAGGAAATAAAAGAGAGAATATCATAATGTCTCTGTGTCGCTTCATGGTGCGACTGCAACTTGAGTCAGGTTGCTGCAACTCAAAAAAGAAATAGCAGAATTAGAAAGGCTACAGAGAAAGGTGCCCAAATGGTAAAGGGGATGGAACAACTTTCTTGTGAGTAAAGGGTAAAGAGGTTAAGGCTCTTCAGCTTGGAGTAGAGACAGCTGAGGGGAGATCTAATAGAGGTCTGTAAGATCTCGAGTGGAGTGGTACAGGTAAACATGACTCAATTGTTTACTCTTCCAACAACTACAAAGACTAGGTGAAACCTCATAAAGTTACAAAGCAGTGCATTTAAAACAAATAGGAGGAAATATTCTTTTCTCTCAATGGATAATTAAGCTTTGGAGCTAATTCCCCGAGGATGTAGTAAAAGCAGTTAATGTGGCTGGGTTTAAAAAGGTTTGAACAAATTCCTGGAGGAAAAGTCCATAAACCACTATTAAACTACACCAGGATTAAACCACTGCTTATCCCTAGGAATAGGTGGCATGGAATCTGGCTACCTTTGGGATAGGCCAGGTATTTGTGATCTGGATGGGCTATTGCTGGAAACAGGATACTGGGTTTGATGACCCTTTGGTCTGACCCAGTATGTATTAAGGGGCCAATATCCAGAATTCTTAGCCAGTCAGCTAAAAGGAGGCTGACTAGTTCCAGATAGTGCAACTGAATTTGTCCACAGACTGCCCTGGTATTATCCAGTTAATGCATGGGTGGTATGTAGGTAGAGCAAAGCCTATGTCAACACTTATCTGGATGGCGAGATTTTCAGTTGGTATGGAAGGGCTATTGTACCTTGCAATCCGGATAAGTATTGGCACATATCTGGATAGTGCTGCTCAGCCGGGATATTCAGCGGCAACTCAGAGGCAAGTACTAACCAGGCAGTAGCGATTTTCCACGCTGCCCAGTTAGTGCTCTGTGCCGAAAAGATAAGCGAGGAAAACTCTCACCTATCTTTATGGCGCAGAGCGCTAACCAGGCAGCATGGAACATGGATGCTGCCTGGTTAGGCTCGGCAGCTTCGCGGCTGTGCGGCAAACCCTGGATATTCACTTCCGTCCCTGCGAAAGTGAATATCTGGGGTTAAGGGGTTGGCAGGCACGGCTACGCGGCTATGGTGCTTAGCCCTGCCCAATTCAAAATCAGGCCCCTTATTTTTATTTAATTCAACTTATTATTCATTGTGTCACCTGTGCATTCACAGAAAACACAGCAAACGTAAACCCCGATACCTAAAGGACAAAGAACAGCATAAAATAAGTCAGTCAATACACTTCCCCTTTTTCTAAACACCATAAGAACATAAGATATGCTATACTGGGTCAGACCAACGTCCATCAAGCCAGGTATACTGTTTTCAACAGTGGCCAATGCAGGTCACAAGCAATGTTCCTGTGCCGAGGCCTCCACCAGCATTCCTGCAGATTGGGAGAGGTGCGAAATGACCGTGAAAGTGATCGCTCTTGGGACCTGCTTATTCCGTGCGATCCTAAGCGTGATCGCTTTCACGATTGCTTTGCACCTTCTCCAACTGGCAGGAATGCCAACGGAGGACTCAGCACAGCTTAGCAGGAACATTGGTCACAGCTACCGGTCAGGCTCCCAAAAAGGTACACAGTTTCCACAATGCTTATCTTGGGGTAAGCAGTGAATTTCCCTGGCCCTCTTTAATAATGGTTTATGGACTTTTCCTCCAGGAACTTGTCAAAACCTTTTTTAAATCCAGCTACACTAACAGCTTTTACTACATCCTTCGGTAACAAATTCCAGAGTTTGACTACTTTGGAAGGGCTCCATATTGAATAAAGTTGAGCTCCTAAATTTAAAGGCTTATTTTAGATAGGTAGTGAAGAGGGAAACTAATAAGACATCCAGGTCAGGACATGTTCAATTCCACTTGCATTTTACAAAAGGCTCTGTCAAATGTGAAACCTTTGGAAAATACCCAAAAGGACATGCAGAAGTGCACGCCCATTTGCTGCTTTGTCCAGCGGAGCAGTGATTTTAGAAATGGAGAGTGTTAAGAAAAGAGCGTCTCTATTTCACACCATTGAGTGGTTGCAGCCTTGAACATTGGTGATTCTTGACTGCAGCAATCTAGAGTGGGCCCAGGTCAGGCCCACTATCTGGTAAAGGAATCGGTGGTAGGATCAAGCTCCCCCTTCCCCTGGACCCCCTGATCCCTCCTGAGACCATCACAAGACCTCTGAAGATCTACTACCTCTCCTCCTCTGATTCCATCGCCAGACATCCCCCTCCCCTGACATCTTTACACTCCCTGATACCATTAGCAGACCCTCATACCCCAACACTACCATCAGTCTCTGCAGCTCCTAACACCCCCTCCTAGCTCTTATCCGGGATCTTCCTGGTGGTCTAGTAGGGAGCAGGAGCGATAGCAGCTTGACTTCTAGGAGTGTCAGAGGTGCCATTTTGATGTTGGGCGCTGACAGAGCAGGAGCAACTGGGGATTGCTCTTGCTCACCACTAAACCATCAGGGAGACCTCCAGTAAGAGATGGGGGAGGGGTGTCAGAGGGTAGGGGAATTCGTGTTGGTATTCAGGAGAATGTTGAGGGGTGCAAGTGTCTGGTGATGATGTTGGAGGGTGGCAAGGGTGCAAAGTCTGATGATAGTCTCGGGGGTGGGGGACTGGTGATTGCATCAGTCGGGGCTTATTGGTGGTAGGAGCTCTGGTGATGGTGTCAGGGGTGTGTGTTGGGGTAAGGAGTCTGAAGATGGTGTCGAGATGCTGGGAGAGGGGGCTGTCAACCTTTGCACCTGTCCCTTTAACCTGGGAGCTGCCACCTGTATGTGCCTTGGAGCAGGTGCAGAAGCCCAAGTGTATATTTTGATATAGACATGGCTCATTGTAAAATGGGAAGTACATGTCTCTTTTGGAGGCATGCCCAAGCTACACCTCTGCCATGCCACCTTAAAATCTAGGGGGGGGGATATTCAAAGGAATCAACATGATCGTAGAAATGCTTATAAGTTTTCAACTGAAAATTCATCTTAATTTAGGAGCTTAAAAAGTTATGCTTATAAATTTTGGCCTGCAATTCACTTGCCTCAATTTATGAACCTATTGCTAAAAATCAGTGCTAAGTTTCTAACTTTTTTTCTCCTTATATCCACCCACTTTTTATGGGCCTGCAAAAATTTGAGTACAAATTTAGGCAATCGGCCCTAGTAAACTTTCAAAGAGACCAATTCAGGAACTCTCAAAGTTCGGAGCAAAAAAATTTGAATATCGCCCTCCAAAAGTATTTCTAAAAAGCCAGAAAGTCTCCCTCAAGTTGCACTTTTAGTGGCAGAGAATTCCAGGAAAGGGGGCCTGCATAAAGAATGGGATTGTTCTCGGCCAGGAAGTGCACATACTTTTATTTGAGGGCACTAACAAAAGCGGCGCCTTGTGCTTGTTCAGCCTTTTGTGAGTGTAAGCCCCTTTTTCTAAGGCACTCCCTGTTTGAGGTAAGGGTTTCCCTTTCAGCACTGCACAGTTGGAGAAAAACTGGACACAGTCCTGGATCGGGATTCTCCAAACCGTGAGCAGCATATGTCATGGGGACCTAAAAGGATCAAATACACGTGAAATGGCATTTTACATATGACGTCCAAGTGCAGTCTGGGACGTTCAAGCCACAACGTATGAAAAACAAAACCCAGGCACATCCGATTTCACAAACGTGGATGTGCCCGATATGGGCATCCGCAGGGGTGTCTACACAGACATCCCTGGAATAGTATTCCTGATGATGGACCATCTAGGAATAGCCTAATGGTTAGAGTAGTGGGCTAGGAGCAGGGAAGCCAGGGCTCAGACCCCACTGCTGCTTGTGATTGTGCAGGGTGCTGGGAATGATGGGGTGCCATCTTCTCTATACCCTTTGGATGTTTTATGGCCAGAATTGACACTTTTCCTGATGCCTATTCATGCCTGGAACAGGTCTAAACTTGCACTGGGTTGCAGACGTCCCCAACGTTTCTGAAATCAAACGAGTACATCTATTTATTTATTTAAAGTTTCTTCTATACCGCACTATTCGGCATCAGCGCAGTTTACATAGAACAAAAACATCTCAGTACATTTAAACAAGTATGAGTTTACAGATAACAGTTTAAGAACTTGGATAACTGGGACACTCTATTTGTAGAATCTAAGTCCAATGCATCACCCGTGGCCACCACTTGGACGTCCCTGCACCAGAGACGTCTTTAAAAGACTCTATAGGGAGAAAATTGTTCTAAATGCCATAAATGCTTCATGAAGCAAATGGTCCTAGAAAAGATGAGAAGGATAGCTAATTCAAATCTAGTTTTCACTGCAATGCAAGATTTTCTAGAGGGGTAATGGTAGAATTGCTTGCAAGTAGTGATCATAATGCTATCGACATTTAATTTACGAGGATGATATTCTAGTACTGTCAGCCCTCCCTGTAAATTCGAAAGACTGTTATAGTGCACTGACAAAGGTTATATCAACATTGGGAAATTGGGCAGCGCTACTTCGGTTACAATTGAATGTGCCGAAAACAAAGATATTGGGCCCAATATTCAAAAGGCATTTACATGGTTTAAAGCCCAGTAAATCGTGTAAATTCCTTAGTTGGGGATATTGAATGGCACCTACATGGTTAGTGTCATTGATTATCCCCAGCTAAGTCCCCTATGCACCCCGATGCTATTTGGTTAGCATCAAGGCGTGTTGGGGGCGATCCAGGGTGCAGCAGAGGCAGAGACTGGCGCTAACTGTGCAGCAGCGATATTGGCTGCTGCCCGGTTATCAAACAACAACCTAAAGATAGGCAAGGAAAATCCTCGCCTATCTTTAAGGTGCCGATCGCTAACCGGGCAGCAACCAATATTGCTGCTGCACAGTTAGCTTCGGTGGCTACCGGCTTTGGTGGCGATCACTGGATATTCAATGTCGGTGCCTCGGCACTGAATGTCCGGTTGGGAGGTCAGCGGGGAGTGCTATGCACCTGTCGGCGCATAGCCCTTCGAAGATCCAGGCAATTCAATATTGGGCCCATTTTGTCTAAATAATGGAAGGCAGATTCCTAAGCCACTACTGGAAGCCATTGAGATTCTTAAGCTCAAAAGGGAAATGGTGCTGCAAGTTTTAGGGATATATTTAGAAGATTTATCCATGGAGGCACACGTTGATTCATTAGCATCTAAATGTTTTTTCAAAATGTGGCAACTTCGAAGATTGCATTCATATTTTGCACCTTCCTCTTTTTGACTCTTAGTGCAAAGCACGGTATTAAACTACTTCGATTATTGTAATATAATTTTATTAAACTGTTCAAAAGAACAGATCAAGAGATTACAAGTCTGTCAGAATACAGTGGCAAGGCTGATTTTTGCAGCTCGTAAGTCCAACCACGTGTCACCATTTTTTGAGAAGCTGCACTGGCTTAGGATCGCAGATAGGATACATTTTAAGTTTTACATGATGATACATAAATTCTTCCATGAATCAGCGCCGGCTTCATTTGTTGATAAGTTACTACCATGTTTGAGGATTAAATCTAAGCGCTTTCAAGATTCATTGACGTTAATTTTTCCATCTAGTCAGGGCCTAATTAATAAATTAAGATTGGGCAATACAATTGGGTTTAAGGCAACGGAGCTGTGGGTTAAGCTACCTGTGACATTGAAAAGGATCTCTCTGACTACTATTTTTCGTAAAAAACATAAATCTTGGTTGTTTACTTAAAGAAATGTATTTTATGTCAATTTTTTCAGAGATGTCTTGTTGTAAACCTCGCTGAACTGATTCTTAATTGGGATTGCAGTGGTATAGAAATGTTTTAAATAAATATATTTGAAGTAATCAAAAGGAGGGGCAATAATAAATAAAACTACTATGGTAACAGATAACTTTAAAAGTGGGACACTGATAAACTGAGGAAACTAGTTAGAAAGAAATATAGAGACTCTTGGGGAAATTAAGAAGTCATAGGATAGAAGGTGGTATACTATTGTGGATTGGGAACATGCTAAAAGAGAGAGAGTAGGACTAAATAGCTAATTTTCTCAATGGAGAAAGGTGAATAGTGGAGTACTTCAGGATCTGTGTTGGGCCTGCTCCTTTTTAACATATTTATAAATAACCTAGAAATGGGAATAACGAGTGAGGTGATCAAATTTGCAGATGACATACAATTAAGTTGTTAAAAAACAAGAGGATTGTGAAAAACTGCAAGAGGACCTTGATAAATTGAAACACTGGGTGTTCAAATGGCAGATGAAATTTAATATGGACAAGTGCAAAGTTATGCACTTAGGGAAGACCAGCCCAAACTATGGTTACATGATGGAAGGTTCCACATTAGGAGCCACCACCCAGAAAAAACTTTGGTGTCATTGTGGATAATATGCTGAAACCCTCCACCCAGTGTGCAGCGGTGGCAAAGAGAGCATATAGAAGGCTAGGAATCATAAGGAAAGGAATAAAACCAAGGATATTAGAATGCCTCTTTCTTGCTCCATGGTGCAACCACATCTTGAATGCTGTGTGAAATGCTGGTCACCATATCTTTAAAAGAACATAGCAGAATTAGAACATGTACAGAGAAGAGCCATCAAAATAATAAAGGGGATAGAAAGATACCATTACAAGGAAAGGCTTAAAAGGTTAGGGCTCTTGGAAAAGAGAGACGGCTGAGGGGAGTTATGATAGAGGTCTATAAAATAATGAATGGAATGGAACAGGTAAATATAGATCAGTTGTTTACTCTTTCAAAAAGTAGAAAAGCTAGGGGACACACAATGAAGCTACAATGTAGTACATTTAAGACTAAATGGAGAAAATATTTTTTCACTCAACACATAATCAAACTCTGGAATTCAATGCTGGAGGATGTAGTAAAAGTGGTTAGTGTACTTAGGTTTAAAAGTGGTTTGGACATGTTCCTGCAGGAGAAATCCATAAACCATTATTAAAAGTGGACTGGGGAAATCCACTGCTTACCCCTGGGATAAAGAACACAGAATCTGTGCACTCTCTTGGAAACCTGACAGGTACCAGTGATCTGGATTGGCCGCTATTGGAAACAGGATACTGGGCTTGATAGACCTTGGTCTGAGCCTGTATGGCACGTCTTATGTTCTTATGGCTCTGGGGGCATCTCTGATTTGATCATCCACATGTATGTTTTGAACATCCAAATTGTTGCAGAAAGTCTAGAATTGACAGAAATATTATCTAGCGACATCTCCAAAAATTCAAAGACTGCCAACCCTGTTGGTAACTTTCAGATTGGAATTGGAAAAAGGTTCTATATAGAAATTATATTTTGCCAACAAGTCTACTCTCTTCTGTGGTCATTCCTTAAGTGTTTTTCCTGATGAAGCTAAGGCTACTCAGCTCTGTAAGAGGGTTTTTTGCTATTAAAATCTAAAGCTTTGGCTATTAGAGCTACATTTTATTTAAAATTTTCATGTAAATGTATTGCAACTTATGTTGCAATACATTTAATTTTGTGGATGTATCAGAATTGGAAAGTTTTCTTTTGGGTAAATGAGACAGAAGAATAAATTTACTGTCTATTTTGCAGATGAGGTAGTATAATGGTTCAACTGAATAATTAGTGTTGCCTTGATCCTTCATGTGGACTAGTGCAGTTCTCTGCTAGAGAGTTTCCGGTTTATTTCTATTCTTATGTGTAAGCAGTAATTTTGCTTTCTTGAAGATTGCGAATGTAATGTAAAAATTTTCAATGAATAAAATAAAATGATCCCCATAGTCACTCAAAAAAGAATCTTTATACGAGAAGTGGTGTTTCAAGGAGTTAGTGCTCTTATGAAATGGTAACATTTTGAGTGTCTTTTTTGCAAGGATTTGTGTTACTTCACAAGCAGACAGATACAGAAAGCCCAAGCTGGAGCCCGGTGCCTAAAGCTCTAGCACAGGGTTTCATAGCGCGAGGTTAACGCTGATTTTTTGCACTGCGATGCACTATGGGGGTCATTTTATTTTATTTTTATTTAATGGAAATTTTTACAGGTCACATTTGCAACCTTCAAGAAAGCAAAAATACTGCTTACACAAGAATAGAAATAAACAAACAGGAAACTCTAGCAGAGACTCGCAGTAGTCCACATCAAGGGAGAGCACCTAATTGGATCAAGGCAACACTATTTATTCAATTGAATGCTTATACTACCTCATGGGAGTTAGTGCGATTCTGCCCCCATGCAAACAGGAAGTCAGCCATCGGAGGAGGCGGAAGCAGACAGCCCCGCGGGTGCAGAGGTTTGCAGGTAATTGCCGCAGGGCTGTTTAATTCCATTGGCGCCGCTGTAAGCTGTGGTGAGGGGTGACAGCAGCAGCAATGAGGTGTGAGCGGCCGGAGGGGGGTAAGGGATGAGGTTCGCCTAGGGCACCTCATCTCTTTGCGCCGGCCCTGACTCCGATCACTAAAACCTTGAACTAAAATGCTTTTACTTATACCTTTGTTGTCTGATCCTTTTATTTTTCTAATGGGATTGGTCCTGGTCTCTTTTTCCATTTTCACCTTGTTGATAGTTTCCTAAGTCTTTTCCTTGGTCTCTCTTCTTTTCTCTGTTTCTTCTCTCTGTGTCTTCTTTTCTTCCTCTCTTCTATTTTTCTCTGAAAATGATCCTTCATCTTTTTACTTCATTTCTTTAATTTGCCTCTCCATTCATCCAAAGTGTGATTTTACTTCTCCTTTCCCACTTTTCTTTATCCTCCAGTTTTCAATTTCTCTCTTTGAACTTCTCACCTTCCTAGCAGCTTTCCATCTCTTGCTCCGAGTTCCTCCTTTTCCCCTTCTGGTCTTTCACTATTTCCCCAGTCTTCAATTCCCCATTTCCATCCCTCTTAAGTCCCCCATTTCCACTCACTGTACTCACCCTTTCCACATCTCTTATCTACCTTCCTCTGCCTCTCATCTTTTTATGATCCCCAACTCCTTCCAAGCTATTTACCCCCTCCCCTGCCTTCAGCTCTTTCATTTGCCTCTTGCCTCCTCCCATTCACCCTTTCACTTGCTACATTCCTACCATCTCTCACCTTTCTCTTTCTGTCAAAATCAGTCGGTTCTCGTCTGCTTTGGACTGCACAGCCTACTCTCCTTAACCACATGGTATGGGTGGGCACAGTCCAGCTCTTTGCCTTCTTGAGTGGGGAAGGAAGCAGCACAACATGCTCTTCTCAATCATGCTCCTGTCACCCTCCTTCCACTGCATCATTTCCCATCCTCTTATGGTCACTTTAATTCACAGTGCCCTGTCTGATCGTCTCACTCACACCTCACAGAGCTTCTAATCCAGAGGTTCTCAACCTGGGGGTCGTCAAGGGGGTCGCCACAGGATTTAGCGGGGGTCGCCTCACTCCGCCGTAAAAAAAAAAAATAGCGCACAAGTTGCTGCCACTGCCGAGTCCGCTTCTCAGCAGCGGCAAACTCACGTCCCTTGCTCTGCAGCCGCGGCTCCCTGCCTCTTAGGGAACCGCGGCTATGCCTGTAAAACCGTTGTGGAGCCTTCCTGCCTCTCGACGGGCTCCGTGCAGCATTGTCCCGCCTCCAAAGGAAGTTGTTTACCACTTCCTTTGGAGGTGGGACAATACTGCACGGAGCCCGTCGAGAGACAGGAAGGCTCTGCAATGGTTTTACAGGCATAGCTGCGGTTCCCTAAGAGACAGGGAGCCATGGCTGTAGAACAGCAGGGCAGTAGCAGGCAGACAGGGAGAGGGGAGGAGGGGGCAGGGAACCTGCAACAGGGCTGACATGAGGGAGGGAGGGAGGGGGCTGACATGGAGAGATGGATGGAGGGAGGGTGTTGACATGGACAGGGGGCTAACTTGGAGGGAGGGGGGCTGACATAGACAGGGGGGCTGACATGGAGGGAGGGAGGGCTGATATGGATGGAGGGAGGGGGGCTGACATTGATTGATGGATGGATGGAGGGAGGGAGGGAGGGAGGGGGGCTGACATGGAGGGAGGGATGGATGGAGGGAGGGGCCTGACATGGACAGGGGGGCTGAGAGGGAGGGAGGGAGGGGGGGCTGACATTGATGGATGGATGGAGGGAAGGAGGGAGGGAGGGGGCTGACATGGACAAAGGGAAGAGACAGGGGGACATACTGGACAGACGGGGGATAAATGCTGGACAGAGGGGAGTTACAGTGCGGGTTAGGATTATAATGGGCAGATGGGGGTGGGCTAGGACTGGTAATGGGTTGATTAGGGAAGGCTAGGACTGAGAATGGACTGATCAAGGGGGGGTTGGAACTGGTAATGTGCTGATGGGGGATAGGACTGGTAATGGACTGATGGGGGGCTAGCATTGGAAATGAGCTGATCGGGGAGGCTAGGACTGGTAATGGGCTGATGAGGGGGTAGGACTGGTAATGGGCTGATTAGGGGAGCCTAGCACTGGTAATGGGGTTGAGGAGGGACTAGCACTGGAAATGAGACGATTAGGGGAGGCTAGCACTGGTAATGGGGTTGAGGGGGGGCTAACACTGGAAGCGAGCTGATTGGGGGGCTTCGACTGGGAATGGGCTGATTGTGGGGAGGGGAGGATAGAGCTGCTGGCCCTGGAAAAAAACTGGGGGTTAAGGCTACCAATGGGCTGATACGAGGGGATGGGAGAATGGAACTGGAAGGGAGTGGATCTGAGAGGGGCTGCCATGGTATTTGTACTAGAAGGGACTGGTCAGTGGGGAAGGAGGGGGACTGGAAGGGAATGGACACCAGTGGCAGTCATGGGAATGCAAGTTGACATTGGAAGGTACTGAGAGTGAGGACTGGAAAGGGGCTGATACTGGGGAGGGTTACTGGGACTGGAAATAGGCTGATGGAAAGAAGTGAAGAAAACGAAAGAAGAGATAAGAAATGGCAGATGGACCATAGACCACAGAAAGAGAGCTAAGAGAAGACAGGAAAGCAGAAGCCTCAGATCGGGATCTGCATGATCAGAGAATAAATTAGTCAGACAACAAAGGTAGAAAAAATAATTTTATTTCATATTAGTGATTTGACTACAAAATCATCATAATTTTGAAATCAAATATTGTTACTTGTTATTGTGATTATTAATTATTGTGGTTTAAATAAGTAAATTTTATAAATAAAAACATATTGCAAAGGCCTATAATATATTAATAATTCAACAAATGATAACAGCGACAATGCGTTAACGGTAAAGGAAGAGAGACGCATTTGATTTTATCATTGGGGGTCACCACAAGTTGACCAATGGTAAAAGGGGTCACGGTACAAAAAAGGTTAAGAACTACTGTTCTAATCCCTTCACTCAGACCCAGCAGCACTTTAACAACCTCACTTGCTCTCTCTTTTCTCTCCCTTACACAACCCAGAGCTCCCTTAATCCTCTCACTCTCTTGCCCCATTGCCTTTACTAATTATCTTGCCCTATCCTCCCACCCTCACTCTTTGATTCCTTCATTAATTCTCTTGCTCCCCCACTGCAGTCACTAGAGTCATGGGTGGTGGAGTCCAAGAAGCTGACAGAGTAAGGCTAGAGAGTTCACACATTAAGTAACAGAAGTACCGTATTTCTCGATTATAAGTCGCCCCTGTGTATAAGTCACAGTGGCACAATTTGGAGTTTTTACATGTAAAATACTAGTATAAGTCACCCCTGTGTATAAGTTGCGACTTATAATCTGGGAAATACAGTATCTTAGGGTAGTTACGGAATGTACCACAGCTCCGGTTCTTTAAGGCCCCTGCTCCTCTTCCACCCCCTCCCGCTGCCTCTCTGGGCTCGAGGGGAGAATGAACAGTGAGGAGTTGGCTCCCACCGCTACTTCTGCAACTGTAAGCCGTCGGCAGGAGGGTTTGGCAGGATTTTATGGCTCATCGGCAGCATCTTTCACTTTTTCCCGCCATACTGCAGTGATTCACTTTGGGCCTAGTTTCCCACCGAAAACTGTGGCCACGTGTCGGAACCACTTTTCAGCATGCCGGCCACGTAAATTTATAAGATAAGTCGCTCCACTGTATAGGTTGCACCACGGTTTCCTGATTTTAAAAACGCGACTTATAATCTGGGGAATATGGTAGTGGGTCTACTAGGCATTCACTGCTCATCTCTTTGACCATCTGTTCTCTCTCATGGCTTCCTCAGTTGTGTAATGGAATGGTGCCTTGTGGCTGCTCCTATCTCAGCATAAATAGCCCCGTCCAGCACTGCTCTGCTTCCTCGGGCAGCTAGGGAGGTAGGCAGAAATCATCCATGTCCACTGACAACATACTCCATTTCCACAAGGGAGTGAAATCACAACTTTCCAACAAATAAAAGAAAATTCTATATAACCTCTCTCCACTAGAAAGAACAGCCATAAAAAACCTACAACCCCTCCCCCCCCAAAACATTATCATCCAGGCTGCAGACAAAGGAGGCTCTGTAGTTGTAATGGACAGACAGTTCTCAGTTCTCAAACATTACAGTATATACTACAGGAAACTAACCAAGGAACCCATTCACATGCATAAATCATGGAAAATACATGATTTACACAGGTGGATAGCGTGTAACTTTATGCAGCTCAGTATAAAATTACCGTAATAGAGGGGATTCTCAAACCCACAGTACACAAAACAAACAACTTCATACAAGACACCACAGACTTTCTGAATAAGTTAAAAAATATCAAGCAGCTATCACCCAATACTCTTAGTCAAAATGGATTTAGAATCACTAAACAATTCATCCTAATACACAACTACTTCAGCTTTAATACTGCCATCTATCTAAAATTATGGGCACTGCTACGGGCACCAGGATATTTATTTATTTTATTTATTTAGACAGATTTGTATGCCACCTTTTCCTTCAATCAAGGTGGTCACGTCACATCATGATTGGAGGGTTATATTTAACATTAGGATACGTGTAAACATTTTGACATTGCAGTTACTTAGCAGCATTTAGACGGTACAATTGAGGTAACATTTAACATGAAGGTATTTAATAACGTGGTATGATAGGTTTGTGGGTGTGGATAGGATGGGTGTGCGCTTAGTTGGCGGGGTAGTAGTATTTCTGCTTGGGTAAGGGATGTTGCCTGAACGCTCATAGGTTTCTATAAATAAAAATGTTTTGAGGTCTTTGCGGAAGTCTGTGAGGTCATCTAATGCCCTCAGGCTCGTTGGGAGGGAGTTCCATAGTGTGGATGCCAGTAGTGATGGTGCTCTTTTTGAGGTTGTTTGTTTGGTTTTGTGATAGCCTGCAGGTGTGCCGATCATGTTGTCATTATTGGTTCTTCTTTGTCTGTTGCTGATGTCTCTTGTTATAACGTTTTGTAGTATGTCTGCTGAGAGATGGTGAATGATTTTGAAGATGATCATGATTGTTTTGTATTTAGCTCTTGCCACCATTGGGAGCCAGTGTAGTTGTTGTAGGATGGGAGTGGAGTGTCTGTAATGATGCATGCTGTGGTGTTTTGTACCATCTGTAGTGGGTGGAGTGTCTGCCGAGGAAGGCCTTGATATAGTACGTTTCCATAATCAAGCAGTGGTGTAATGAGTGCCTGGCACACTGTGCGGAAGTGGTCTTGACGGAGCATTGGTTTGATTTGTCTGTTTTCAATCATTGATAGGCCTTGTTTGCGGTTTTGGTGATGTGGGATTTTAGGTTCAGAGTTCTGCCTAGTGTGATGCCCAGATACTTAACTTCTTCTTTGACTACTATGTGTTTGTCTAGGATGCTGATAGTTTGTGAAGGTATGAAGGTGGGGTTCCTGGTGACGAACATTGCCTCAGTTTTATCGTAGTTGACTGTGCCATCCTTTTCACAGCAAAACTGCAAGAGACATTTTAACTAAGTATCAGACTAAACCCTTTAAATCATATCAGTATATTGATGAGATTTTTATGATTTGGACTGAGGGAGACTCAAACAATTTCACAATTCTTTTAACGCATCCCACTCATCAATCAGATTCAAAATCAATTACCCCACAGAAAAAGTTAACTTTGTTTCTATCAACAATGGCTGTATACAAACATCTATATACAAGAAACCAAACAGCAGATGCAACTACTTTCACCAGTTCCAGCTTCCACCCTTCACATACACAGCCAAGCAACACAATATCACCATATCATGTTACATGGCTGAGGCCCTTTGACATGGCCCTTAGGCGGGGACTGAAGAGCGGTATCAAGAATTACCACCCAACCCACTGTCTCTCCAGCACTGGAAGTGGAGAGAAATCTGTGGTAAGATTATTCCTGCCTACCCACTAAACTAACCGCCCGATTCAACCACATAACAGAAGACACAAACCTCTCATAGCACTAGGAGACTACAACCTAACATCCGCACCCACCAGAGAAGCCGCAAAGTTCTTAAAAGCCATGGAGTCATTAAAATACTGCCAAACAGTTAACGCCTCAACGCACCAGCATGGTACAATGCTGGACATGGTCTTCATGCCAATGCAATTAGTAGAACAGAACAACACCACAAAACCAACAATCACACCAGTCCCTTGGTCAGACCACCATGTGATTGAATTCACCATAATCCTGAATAACCCCGCCCAACGCAAAGAAGATGAAAGAATAACTAGACGGTTCAAAACATTTAACAGAGACTCATTCATAAACGAAATCACTCCAAAACTTCAACAGGAACACGACACTCTTGACCTAAACATAGAAGAATGGAACACAATAATATGCAACGCAGCATCTGCCCCAGCTATCAAAGAACCACAAACACGCAAGAGATCCAACGCCCCATGGTACTCACATGAAATCAGAGCAGCAAAACGCACACTCAGAAGACTGGAAAGAAAATGGAGATGGAACAAATCACACAACCTCCTAACACAATAAAGAGACAAACAACGGGAATATAACAATCTAATAAATGAGCGTAGACAGCAATACCATAACAACCTAATCATGAAAGCTACTAATAAACCAAGAGAACTCTTTAGCATTGTCCAAAAGCTCCCCAAGGATGACACGCAACAAAGCACCCACCATCTTGACCCACAAAAATATGCAGACTACATGAAATCAAAAAACACCAACCAAACATGCTCTACTACACCACAAACAAACGATCACCCCATAAAAAAACAACATCAAACATGGGAAAGCTTCAACATACCAACAAAGCAGCAAGTAGAAGACCTTATATCTGGACTAAACACAACAACTTCACCAGCAGACCCATGCCCAGTGGCGTGGCTCAAAGCTACAGAAAGCCAACTCTCTCATCACATTCAAAAAATCGTCAAAGATTCACTCCAACAAGGATACATGCTGCAACCCCTAAAGCATGCAATGATACGACCAATATTTAAAAGTAGCAATCTGAGCCCCTCTGAACCAAAATCATACCGTCCCACCTCCAGCCTGCCTTTCCTTGCAAAAATTGTGGAAAAGGCAGTGCAAAGGCAACTTCAGGACCATATTGATATAAATGCCCCACTGGACATACATCAGCATGGATTTAAGCCCCAACACGGCATGGAAACACTACTAACCTCCCTCTTTGACAATCTCCTAAGAGGCATAGACAACATAAAAAACGGCTTCCTGCTAGTGTTCATGGACATCTCGGCAGCCTTCGACACTGTGTCCCACACCAAGCTATTGCAATGCTTACAACAGATAGGCTTATGCAAGAACACCCTGAAGTGGTTTACATCATACTTGGAAGGGCGAACGCAACAAGTCAAATGCGACCAAAATAAATCACTACAATTCCCCGTCATGCAGGGAATACCTCAAGGCTTAGCCCTATCATCAAAGCTCTTCAACATCTACATGCAGCCCATATGCAACATCATCAAGCACCACAAACCTCACTATCACATTTATGCTGACGATATTATGGTGTACACTCCAATCAACCTACTAGCACTAAATACCACAACAATAACCAAATGCCTCGAAGACATGAATGACTGGCTCATAGCCAACAACATAACGATCAACTACGATAAAACTGAGGCAATGTTCATCACCAGGAGCCCCACCTTCATACCTCCAGAAATCATCAGCATCCTAGACAAACACATAGTAGTCAAAGAAGAAGTTAAGTATCTGGGCATCACACTAGACAGAGCTCTTAACCTGAAATTCCACATCACCAAAACTGCAAACAAGGCCTATCAACGATTGAAAACAATCAGACAAATCAAACCAATGCTGCGTCAGGACCACTTCCGCAGTGTGCCAAGCACTCATTATACCATTGCTTGATTACGGAAACTCACTATATCAAGGCCTACCTCAGCAAACACTTCATCCACTACAGATGGTGCAAAACACCACAGCATGCATCATTACAGACACACCAAGGACCGAGCACATCACTCCCGTCCTACAGCAACTGCACTGGCTTCCAATGGTAACAAGCTACATACAAAACAATCATGATCATCTTCAAAGTCATTCACCACCTCTCAGCAGACGCACTCCAAAACATCATAACAAGGGATATCAGAAATAGACCAAGAAGAACCAATAACGACATGATCGGCACACCTGCAGGCTATCACAAGACCAAACAAACAACCTCAAAAAGAGCACCATCACTACTGGTATTCACACTATGGAACTCCCTCCCAACTAGCCTGAGAGCATTAGATGACCTCACAGACTTCCGCAAAGACCTCAAAACATTTTTATTTATAGAAACATATGAGCATCCAGGCAACATCCCATACCTAAACTGAAATACCACTTACGCCGCCAAATAAGTACGCACCCATCCTATCCACACATGCACAAGTTTATCATACCACATTATTAAATACCCTCATGTTAAATGTTACCTTAATTGTACTGTCTAAATGCTGTTATGTAACTGTACAGTATAAATGTTTACACGTACCGTAATGTTAAATGTAACCCCCAATTGTGATGTAACGTGACCAACTTGATTGAAGGATAAGGTGGCATACAAATCTGTCTAAATAAATAAATAGATAAAATAAAGAGCCAACTGGCACTTCAGCACGTTTTGGGCTCTTAAACAAGAAAGAAACAACTCCCAAACAATTCTAGATAGCTGCAACTTGTACATCACTACTACACGGAATTGCCGAGGGGTAATATACTGACTCCTGCTGCAAACAACCTGCTTCGAATGGAGAGGAGGCAGGATAGAAGAACAGCTACATCCATAGCAAGTAAGGGAAACTCAGAAATCCAAAACCTTAAGACTCATATGTACGCCTACAACTGAACAAGAAGTGAAGGACTTAAGCGTCAGTTACGCACATAATATGGAGTATAGTCGCAGTTCAGAAACCAAAACACAAACAGGTAACATGGGACCCTACTATTGCGTCCTCTTGTCACTTATGCTACTATGCATACACCTGTCATTACAATAAGCAGGAGTAGGGCCAGCACAGAACACACACACCATGCTCCCGTTATTAACGGACATACAAAAAAGTGCCCAGTGCCAATACACTTATAGGCACCCTAACAAGCGATCACAGAAGCTTATACACACCAAGTGCACCAGCCTTCAATGCCCCAACAACAAAACCCCAATTTTAAGCGCACCAATAAAATGTGCACTCATCAATGCCAAGTCCATAAGAAACAAAGTCAACACTATCATTAACTACCTACATGATCAACACACAGATGTCCTATCCATAACAGAAACATGGCTCATGGACATAGACCACGTTATACTGAATCAGCTTATGCCACCTGCATACACAGCATACAACTGCCCTCAGGTACATAAGAGAAGAGTGGGGAGGGGTGCTGATACTGGCTAGGAGTCATTTCAAATTCAAAATGCTTTCACATACCACAGCTTCCCCTTAAAGGGAAGTTGACTCAGGCGAGCCTTCGAGGATGCATCGGCTGCCCAAGTCCGTAGCCACAAATAACGCCTAGCTGCCACCACCGAGGCCATATTCTTGGCTAGGCTTCTGATGAGGTCATACTGACTATCCGCCAGGTAGGCTGCCCCGAATTCCAATCTAGCAGCGTTGGCCTGCCTCTCGTCTGCGGAACTCTCCGCTGACTGGAGCTGTTGTGACCACCTTAAACAGGCCCGTGCCACCCAAGCTCCGGAAATGGAGGCCTGCAAGGCGAGGGCGCTTACGTCAAATGCCTGCTTCAGAAGCGCGTCCAATTTTCTGTCTTGAGAATCTCTCAGAGCCGTGCTGCCCTCGACTGGGATCGTGGTCTTCTTAGTAACTGCTGATACCGCTGCATCCACCCTGGGGGACCTCAGCAGTTCTTTGTCTGCCTCCGGAAGAGGATATAGGCGAGTCATGGATCGGACCCCCCTTAAACTTGACTCTGGTTGATCCCATTCTTCCTGGATCATCTGACGTACCACCCTGTGGACAGGAAAAACCTTCTGCGATCTCCTGAAGGCCTGGATTAACGGATCCTCTAACGCCTTCTCCTCCGCTGGCGTGTCTGAGGCTACATTGAGCGCTTTCAGCGACTCATTGATTAAAGCCGGGAGCTCCTCCCGACGAAAGACTCTAATTATCCGTGATTGTTCTTCTTCTGGGATCTCCCCTTCTTCAAGCTCCTCCTCATCCTCGTCCAAATCTTTGTCCGAGTTCTCCTCCTCCGGGGTCCCCTGCGAGAGGGACGCGAGGGGTTCCTCGCAACTCACTCGAGGGCGCTTAGGTAGGATCTCGGACTCCGAGTTGCTTGCTCTCCTGGTTCCGGCCAACTTGTCTTCCGCCGACGGACCAGCCTCCCTGTTCCAAAGCCCTGCTTACGCAAGCAATAGGCCTTGTGAAGCAGGAGGATGAAGTCAGGGGAGAAAAAATCCCCGACCCCCCCATCCCCAGCGGGTAGGGGGGGCATGGGCAGAGGAGGAGTGGGTAGGTCCAAGGAAGTAGGAGGAGGAAACTGGGACCCCCCTCCCCCCCTAGGGGATCTCCGGATCCCTGAGAAGACTGTGTCATAGTCAAGCTAATCTCTTGCTCCACGGAGGCAGCCACTGCAGCACAGCCCCTGCAGATCCCTGCCTCCGAAGAAGTACCTCTGCGAACACCACAGGATGGGCACCTGGGCTTGGCCGCCATGTTCTGGATAGAGGCTACTGCGGCCCTTCCTGCTCCAGGCTGGGGCAATTGTCCTAACCAAGTACAGGCAGGAGAGCTCAAGTACAGCTTAAAAAATAAAAAAGGAAACAGTCTGCACAGACCAAGAGACTACCCCTTTAAGAATTAAATAATGAAATTAAATAATAAAATTAAAATAAGCTAACATTAAACGAAAAATTTAAAGAAAAGCAGAGGAATTACAAAATAAATTCCAATCCCTTAATTCAATGCCCCAGTACTTGCGGTTTGTGGATTCATTCTGTAGAAAAATGCTGTGCCCGACTCAGCGATTCCTGGCCGTTGGCTCTACACGTGGTAGGCCTCACCACGTGGAGCCTGAACGGCGGATCGCGAGTCTTCCTTCTGACCGGCTTAAGCCCCGTTGGCAGGATGGAGCTGGAAACCGTGTTTCACCCCGATCTGAAGGAACCGCCGCTTTAAATCGCTCCCCCGCTGCTTTTTCTCCGTGCGTCTGGAGCCCCGGAGCTCACCTCTGCATCCGGGACTTTGCCGGCGGTGAATACTTGCATCGCGGCGTTGCCTCAAGCGCTCAGCCACCAGAAGGGCTTCGGCGCGAGGCGAGGCAGGGCAGGGCTGCGGTGAAATTGAGCAGGAGCCCTCCGAATCGGCAGCAGAGGAGGTCTGAAGGTTTTCCTCGATGCTGCATACAGCACACCACCTCCGATCTCAGGCCCGGCCAGAGAGGGGGGGGGGGGGGGAGAGGAGCAGGGAGAAACTTAAAGGTACAGATGCAGAAAGGAAAACAAAAGGTAAATAAAGGTAAAAAAAGTAGATCAAGTAAATAATAATACAAAAGAAATTTAAACTAAAGGAAGACTCCAGTAAGCCCTAGGCTTACGGAACCCTCCAGCTGCTTGGAGGCTGAGAATACTGGGGTCTGTGGGTGGTTACAGTGGTATTTATACCGCTCCAGCCCCAAAAAGGTTGGGCTCAGCCTCCAAGCTGCTGGAAGGGTTACGCAACCCAGAAGTAAGGAACTGGACTGGAGTGACGATAAGGAACGGCCTTTGACACTGTATCTCATGCATTACTATTGAAACGGCTGCGAAAGATTGGTCTGCACAATAGAACGATCAAATGGTTTCATTCTTATCTTGATGACAGACAACAATATGTGAAATGCAGAGAAAACATAGCCACGCCAAGCAGATGATATCAGAATTTATACCTGACAAATCCGACTACTCTACAATAGCCATCTGCCTTACAGAAATGATTTCATGGCTCATTAACCACAATCTCAGCATAAACTACAATAAAACAGAAGCGTTTATCATAACAAGAAACAAGGTCTGTAAACGGGGGCGCTGGGTGAGAATGTCCACAGTCTTGGCAAAGGCAAATACTATTATGACTTGCAAAGGATTGTGGGGAATGTAGTCCATTCATACCAGAATCAGCCGTTCACAAAATAATGAGTTGTGTTGCTCGAGTGTAAGCAAAGAAAATATATTTTATTTATGGGGTTATTTCTCCCACACAGATTTACTTGGTAACACAAAAGGATACTTGCTTTCAGTATTGTACTTAGGAAAAACAAATCATGATATAAGCAACTGAGCTTCTTAAGCAATCAATCAAACAATAAAGACCTTGATGGGAAACAGAAAGGTCTTTCTGAGGGCTCCTGCTAATACCTTTTAGCAGTGCTCCAAAAGCAAAAACAAAACCCAAAAAGTAACCAAAAACTGTTCTTTTTCAAGGATAACTTTCTTGTATTTTCACACACAAACAGTAGTTTCCTTTCAGAGCTCACGTGCAACTGTGCATGGCTTAATTACCAATAATGTGTAATTAGCCAGCTGCAAACCCCTTTGCTGGTTCACTTTCTCTACGTGGCTCAAATCCTACCCTAAAGCTGTTTTGTAAACCTTTCTGGGTAGATAAAAGAACAAGTTATATTTCCTTTTGATGGTTGTTGTATTTCTGAAAGTATTTTAGCACAGCAGCCTAGACAGAGAGCAATCCATGTATTCATTCTGATCATTTAAAATATCTCCTTCTTCTTCAACTATCATAGAATCAATATCATGGTCTGGCTCAGAGGAATTCCTTAATGGAGCACTCTCAGGACAATACTTGTTTCCCTGCAGTCTTCCTAGGGCATAGATCAGTGTTCATACCTGAGCTTCCTTTGTTTTTAGGTTTCCTCTCCAGATATCCTGGCCAGTAAGTAATCCAGCTTTTATGTCCAGCCTTCCAATCAAGATCCCTGGACACTGGGTCTCTCTTCACATACCTTCTTGCACTGGTCTTAGGGCCCCTTCCAAATGCAGCCGTCTCCTTCACAGGTGCCGTCCGGGAATTCCTGGCTCTGTAACCCCACTCCTCTGGCTTCCTCCAGTCCAATGGAGTATGCTTGCCTCTGGAATGACTCCCAACACACGTACTGCTATGGGCTCCTTCTTTAGACCTCCAAGATGTTTTCCTCTTCTTCCTTCCACATTGATGCTGCTGCTTCCTTTCTCTGTCCTTGAGCTCTGAGTTCCTCAACTCTATCTGATTCTGTGTAGAATCTGTTTTACTTTTAACTTGTTTAGAGGGATACTCCACCCTAGCACAGCTCAGCTGTGCTGAATCAAGCCCTGCCCTTGGAGATGAGTGATTGGGGATTACCTCATAGCTCTCCTGATTGAACACACGTTTCCCCACTTCAGCTCTTCTAGTGGCTGTTTGAAACCTGGTGCATTCTGGGACTGATAGTCTTTTATGAAAACATTCTGTTTTAGTATTTCTACCAGCAAAGACAGGTTGCTTGTTCAGAGCCAATTCACCTCTTTTATAGCTCCTTCCTGAACTATGATAAGCTTCCTTATCACAGGTCTTCACCCCTCCAAGTGTAATTAAATTACATGACAGAAGCATTACTGTCAGAAATTAGATGAAGTACCTAGGAGTCATCCTGGATTGGAACCTGAATTTTCTGTCACACATTAACAAGACAAAAAAACTGCCTACCACAAGATAAGGATCATAAGGAAGCTTAAACCACTACTCAGTCAGAATGATTTACAAACGGTAATACAGGCCACCATAACGCCAAATTTAGACTACTGCAACTCACTGTATCAAGGCCTGCCAGTACAAGCCATCCAACCTCTGCAAATGGCCCAGAATACGGCTGCACGTGTCATAACATGCTCAGCGAAACATGAGCACATTACGTCCATAT
This sequence comes from Ichthyophis bannanicus, assembly GCA_033557465.1. Taxonomy (NCBI): domain Eukaryota; kingdom Metazoa; phylum Chordata; class Amphibia; order Gymnophiona; family Ichthyophiidae; genus Ichthyophis; species Ichthyophis bannanicus. Next base: position 289,483,702 of record CM066031.1, on the reverse strand, counting down.
TGCATCAATTACATTGGCTCCCAATTAATAGTTGTGCTAAATATAAGTCCACCCTTAACATCTTCAAAATCCTGCATGAAAGCTCAGCTGAGGTACTCCAGGATCTCATAAAAAGGGACCTGGAAACCGGCCAAGAAGGATGAACAATAAGAACATGTTGCTTACGCCCAATGATTACTCTAAAGCTAAGCATAACACAACTAACAGAGCGTTCTCACTAAATGCACCGGCACCATGGAACTAACTCCTGTAACACCTCAGGGCCCTTCATGATACCAAGGACTGCAGGAAGAAATTAAAGACTTAATTGTTCACAGAGCACTATGGTAACATCACATAAAGATGGGATGTAGGTCTGCCACCATTAATTTCGGACTCCGGAATCTCAATCCAAAGCCTGTTTACTACTAACCACTGTATATGAGTTAATGAGTGCTTTAATTTTTCCCTGCATGACAATATACACATATACTATCCCTGTTAGCACTTTGTATCAATTGTAACCTACATCTGTTACCCCGTACTTCAAAACGTTCTATGTAAACCGCCTTGACTTAAAGAGAAGGCAGTATATAAAAATTGGTTAAATAAATATATACTCTGACTCCAAGGACATGGATAAACACCTCATAATCCTAACTGAATTCTTCAGAAAAAAAGGCAATGTTAAAACGTTTGAATGCTATTCAAAAAACATATTAACTTAGTCCAATAGAAAGGTATCACTTTATATTCTTTTATTGTTTTATTTTATCAGCTATTAAAATGGACTAGCACGGCAGTCACACTACGTTTTCCAAAGGGAGTCAGAATTAATTTACATCACAGGCTGTGCTCTGTTTCCATGAGAAAGTCATAACTGATTTGCACTGCCAGCTTTGCACATATGTCTTGAGGCCATGAAAAACGGTGGTGGAGTGCAGTTCTGGGTTGTGCTGCCAGAAATTAAGCCCTAGGTAACAGACACACAAAAGAGGTTGAACTGGCACAAGTTTGAAACTTGCAAACAGAAATGTCAATCATCAAGGCCAAGACTATGCTGCTCACAGGTTTCAAACGTGTGCTAATTTACCACCTTTTTAGGTCTGTTCTTTGTTACAAAATCTGCTCCAGGCTCACTCTTTCCCCTTCTGGCCTCTGCAAAACAGGGGGAGAGGCAGGAGCCAAGGGGAGAAGTGGGACTGGATTAGAGAGCCCAGTAACTGTTCTCTCTGTGGACTTCTTACTTGCCCCTTCCCTCTTCCCTCAGGCTAACTGGTGCAGAACATCCTTGTTACTCTGGTTCTGAAGTCGGAAAAGAAGTGGAAGCAATAAGAACATAAGAAATGTCATAATGGGTCAGACCAAGGTCCATTAAGCCCAGTATCCTGTTTCCAACAGTGGCCAATCCAGGTCACAAGTACCTAGCAGTTTCCCCAAAAGACACAGGTTCCACAATGCTTGTATTGGGTCAAGCAGTGGATTTCCCCGGTCCCCTTTAATAATGATTTATTATTTCTTGGTCAGATCATTCCATACTTCATATTAGCGTATCATTGATCTCACAAAACTAATTTCCTGTTTTCTCTAGGAAATTAGTATGGGATTTAAGAGATACTGATCAAGCAAAACTTATAGAAATTTACAAAAAACTTTAGTTGGGGATAGTGGAGGTGGTTTTGAAGATATGGTTAGCAATTTGACTGAAACTTCAGAAAAATTGACAGATCATATGGTTCCATATAAGGAAGCTATGGTGAAGAGGGCAGGGCATTAGCACTGATTTCAAGGTCTTACACTGTTGAGATGTCAGTACCATCAATTAGGATGTAAGTTTGAGAGGAGTAAGTTGGCAGAGCATTGGAATCGTAGTCTACATAAGAGGTATTCTAAGCCTGAAGTTAAGAAAGTGAAAAGAGACTTTATCATTAAGAAATTAGCCTTAGCAACTAGTCATCCTAAAGAATTGTTCATTATGATTAAGCAGTTGACTAGCTCAAGGTCTAGTGAAGTGTCCTTGTTGCAGTATGTCACTAACTGTGAAGGTGTTGCAGCATCATGTAATCATAAGATTACATTGATCTGTGCATCTTTTTTCCCCATGATAGTTAAAGAAGGCAGGCTAGCTGTCTGACTATGAGGGTTTTGGGAAAGTTAAATGAAGATGATGGCGGGGTGGTGATGTCATTTAACTTACTAAATGGTGTCTTTTTGGCTCAGTCATTTGGAATGGATTTTGTTACACAATCCTCCCATCCTCAAGGTTCTGTCGTTGTAGACTATGCCAAATGCTTCATCTTGTAGGCTGATTACAGCTCTGGAGGGGGATGGATGGTTTCTAGTATGACAGTGGTATACTGTATTTTTTTATTTCCCATCAAACCTTTTTGAAGCTTTATTACCAGATATGCTTCCATTGTTCACCTCTTTAATTAGTTCTTTAGAGGAAGGAATCTATCTTGTCCTTTTTAAAGAGAGCTTTGGTAAAACCCATATTAAAAAAAGGATTTTTGAACCCAGCAGAGGTTCGAAGACTATTGCAACTCAATTTATTTGGGTTGTTTAAAGAAAGAATTAAAGACACTACAAGTGGGATGTTACTGCCCGCCCCACCCCCCCCTTTTACAGGCTAGAACAGAGGTGTCTAGTTCCACTCCTGTAGGGCTGCAAACCAGTCAGGATATCCCTAATGAAGAGCACAGCAATAAAGCCTCAATAACTTTAAAACTGTAAAGAGAAAAGTCCTGCTATAAGTGTCATCACCTGTACTCTGTTCTGTAGAAATTAGTATAGCTCTGTATGTTTCCTTCAGTCACTACTTCCTACCTTGGTTGTTGTCTCGGACATCCTCAGCAGTTTCTGCCCTTTAGGATTAATCATTGTTAGCATTATTAGTATTATTAATTTAATAATTCTGTTATGTTATCTCTTCTTCTAACTCTTCCTCTCCATTTCTTCCCTTCTTATGGCTCCACATCATTTTTTCTTCCTATTATTGACACTCTCTAACCTTCTACCCTTACACCAACTTCCTCATACCTCCCCTCCTTATCACCCTCTCTCTACCTTTCCAATCTTGTCGTCCTCTCTCTTCTCAACTCTTAAAGTTTACCTTTTTCTTCCTCTCATTCATCCCTCTCCCCTCTCTCTTAAACAACCTCATCCTTGTTTCCGCCGTTCTGTCTCCTCTCTCCCTCACACTCTCCTCCTCCTCCTTCTTTCCTCTGGTGACATTAATCCGAACCTTGGCCCCTGCTATTCTCCCACTTCCATTCCTCTCTCTACCACTCTAATCTCATCCATATTCCTCTCCTTTCCCCCTCCTTTCTCCCTTTCTCTTGTGCATTATGGAATGCTCAATCCATATCCAATAAACTCTTCTTTACCTATGATCTCTTCATTTCTACCTTTCGCTCTTACTGAAACCTGAAACCTCCCCAATGACACTTCTTCAGTTGCCACCCTCTGTCATGGTGGCTAATACTCCTACTGCCACTGGCCGTGGTAGTGGTGTTGGGTTTCTGCTTTCTCCCTCCTGTCAATTCCAACCCCTACTTCTTCCTCAATTTCACTCCTTTTCCTCCTTTGGTCCATTTAATCTGCCTTTTTAACCCCTTATCTCTCCGTATAGCTGCTATCTATAGACCCCTTGATAAATCCACCTCTTCCTTTCTCACTGACTTTGACTTCTGGCTTTCCCTAGTTCTTGATTCTTCTTCCCCTTCCCTTATTCTTGGTGACTTAAATATTCACGTAGATAACTCTTCTGACCCCTATACTTCTAAGCTCCTTTTCCTTACCTTCTCATTCAACCTCCAATTTTGCTCTTCTGCTCCCACTCATCAGCACGGTCACTGCCTAGACCTGATCTCCTTTTCTAACTGTTCATCCTCCAATTTCTATACCTCAGTTCTTCCCTTATCTTAACATCACCTCCTAACCGTCACCCTTCATCACTCCTCACCTCAATCTCACATAGTCTCCTCCTACCTTTTCAGGAATCTTCATGGAATCAATCGTTTGGCTCTCTCTACTATTGTCTCATCTCTTTCCCCCACCTTTTTTTCTAAATCTGTTGATGAGGCTGTAGTTTCCTATAATACTACCCTCTCCTTGCTCTAGATACTCTTGCTCCACCCATCCCATGTCCTGTAAGACGCTCTATCCCTCAGCCCCAGTTGTCTTCAATTACAACTATCTACGCTCCTGTGCTCACTCAGCTGAGTGCATTTGGCTCAAATCCTGCTCCATCTCTGACTTTCTTCACTTCAAATTCATGTTTACCTCCTTCCAAAAAGCTTCAGCACTTGCCAAGCAAAACTACTATGTCCATCTGACCAACTCTCTTGCCAATGACCCCCGTCATCTCTTCTCAGTTCTTAACTCTCTCCTCCCTATCCAATCTCTCCCCCTCTTTCTGCCAAACCCTTGACAACTATTGCCATGACAAAATTCACAAGATTACACTCCAATTCCCCACTAGATTAGCTTCATCCCCTCTTCCCCCACCTCCATACCAACTTTTTCCCTCAATTTCTGTTATCCTTTTCTTCCTTTTCTATGATCTCTGAAGAGGAAACCTCTCATCTCCTTTCCTCTTCTACACTTACTACTTCCTCTTCTGATCCTATCCCCATCTACCTCCTTAGCTCCATTTCCTCCTCTATCATCCCTTCCATCTCACATATTCTCAACCTCTCGCTCTCCACTGCCATGGTTCCCACAGCCTTCAAGCATGCTGTGGTCACAACTCTCCTTAAGAAACCTTCTCTTGATTCAAGTTGTCCTTCTAATTATTGACCCATCTCCCTTCATTTCTAAACTTCTTGAGCATGCAGTCCTCCACTGTTGTCTTCAATTTCTTTCCTCTCAAGTCCTGCTGGATCCACTTCAATCTGACTTTCGTCTCTTACATTCTACCGAGATGGCACTTGCCAAAGTCTCCAGTGACTTGTTCCTGGCTAAATCCAGGAGCCTTTATTCTATACTCATCCTTCTTGACCTTTCTGCTGCTTTTTACACTGTTAACCACCACTTTCTCCTTGACACTGTCCTCACTTGGTTTTAGGGACTCTGTACTGTCCTGGTTCTCTTTTTATCTCTCCGTGTTATCTTTCCGTGTTTCTTCTGGTGGTTCCACCTGTACTGCTAGTCCTCTCCCGGTTGCTGTACCCCGGGGATCTGTTCTCTGCCCTCTCCTTTTCTCTCTTTATACCCAGTCCCTTGGTGCTCTTATCTCCTCCCATGGATTTCAGTATCATTTTTATGCCAATAATTCTCAGATTTATCTTTCTACACCTGATATCTCTTCGACACTCCAGACCTGCATCTCTGCCTGCTTTTCTGAGATCGCCACCTGGATATCTCAATGCCATTTGAAATTAAACATGGCCAAACCTGAACTTCTTATTTTTCCCCCTAAGCCTTCCTCTCCCCTTCTTCCTTTCTCTGTCTCTGTGGATAACTCTTCTACTTCCTATTTCCTTGGCTTGCAACCTTGAGGTCATCTTTGACTCCTCCCTTTCCTTCTCCTACATATCCAACAGATAGCTAAAACCTGCTTCTTTCTCTATAACATTAACAAAATTTGCCCCTTCCTTTCTGAACACACTACTAAAACACTTGTCCACTCTCTAATTACTTCCCGTCTCGACTATTGCAACCTCCTTCTTGCTGGTCTCCCTCTTAGCCACCTCTCTCCTCTTCCATCTGTTCAGAACTCTGCTGCATGACTAATCTTTAGCCAACCTCGATATACTCATATAACCCCTCTTCTCAAATCACTTCACTGGCTTCCTTTCCATTTCTATATTCAATTCAAGCTTCTTCTTCTGACCTATAAGTGTATTCACTCTTCTGCTCCTCACTACCTTTCCTCTCCCCTCTGTCCCTACACCCCTCCTTGTGAACTCTGCTCTTCTATTGGCTTACTCAGCTCTTTGCCCTTTTCCTCCACTGCCAACGCCAGACTGGTCTTTTCATCTTGCTGCCCCTTATGCCTGGAACAAACTACTTGAATCTATGCATCAAGCTTCATCTCTGCCCCTTTTCAAGTGCATGCTGAAGGCTCACCTCTTTGAAGCTGCTTTTGGATCTTGACTCCTTAATCCTTATGTCTCTTCAAACTTTGCTTTTCCCCTTCTTCTTATCTTTTGTCTTGTCTGTCTTAATTAGATTGTAAGCTCTAATGAGCAGGGACCATCTTTATATATGTCTATGTAGCACTGTATATGCCTTGTAGCACTTTATAAATGTTTACTAGTAACAGTAATAGTATTCCACCCACCAAGGTTTTTAAAGCAAGTCAAGCTCAATGGTGTCGCACTGTGGGCACAAGCTGAAATCCCTTGCCTAAGGAGCAGGGAGCGCTCCTTGGGTGTTCCTTCAGACAATTCATGAGGCGGCTCCTCACTTCATGCCCTGATACATTGTTTTTGTTATCTCTTTTATTTATTTTCTTAATAATGCCTCCTTAAGCCACCCTGGTCTTATGGAGGCATTAACTGGCCTCTTGCCATCACCCAGAATACGGACATCTTGTGGCCTGGTCGTTAGTTGACTCGCCTATTTCCTGCCCTCATCCTACATCCTACTAGCCCCATTGGTGCAACTCCATGTAAATATTAGTGAGTACAATATATTTATTAGTGTAAATAATTTGTAGAAAGTTACCCCAGTTAGGTCCAAGTTATAGTTCCTGTTTATTGTAAATACAATGCAGCCCTGACTGCATTGTATAAGGTTCTGTTAAATGTAAACCGCACTGATTGGAATAGCGTGGTATAGAAGAGACATTAAATAAATAAAATAAATACATCTAAAGTTCTGAAGATCAGTCTGCTGAAAGTAATTGCTGTGAGGAATAAATATAACTTCATGGGATTGGAGTAGATACCACACCATTCACAGAAGATGTTTTGTTAGAAACTGAAGGTGGACAAGGCCATGGGACCGCATTGGGATACATCCCAGGATCTGAAAGAGCTCAGAGAGGTTCTTAGAGGGCCTTTAAGAAATGTTTTTAATAGATCCTTGGAGACCGGAGAGGTTCCACAGGACTGGAGAAGGGCTGATGTGATACCTCTTCACAAAAGTGGTAATAGGGAAGAGGTGACAAACTACAGGCCAGTAAGCCTTACTTCGGTAGTGGGAAAGGTAATGGAGGCACTCCTGAAAGAGCGAATAATGGACTTTCTCAAAACTAACAGATTGCATGACTCAAGACAACATGCTTTTATCAAAGGACGATCTTGCCAAACAAATCTAATTGAGTTCTTTGACTGGGTGAACAGAGAATTAAATCAAGGGCATGCGATGGATGTGATCTACCTAGATTTCAGCAAAGCCTTTGATACTGTTCCTCATAGAAGGCTTATCAATAAACTCAATAGCTTGAGGATGGGTCCCAAGGTGGTGAACTGGATCAGAAATTGGTTGACTGACAGATGACAGAAGGTGACGGCAAACGGAACTCACTCGGATGAAAGAAAGGTGATTAGCAGTGTGCCCCAGGATTTGGTCCTGGGGCCGGTACTGTTCAATGTATTTGTGAGCGATATTTCGTAAGGACAGAATGGAAAAGTCTGTCTTTTTGCAGATGATACGAAAATTTGCAACAGAGTGGACTCCCCTGAGGGAGTGGAGAACATGAGGAAAGATCTACAAAAGCTGGAAGAATGGTATAATGCTTGGAAGTTTAGTTTTAATATGAAGAAGTGCAGTGTCATGCACTTAGGAAGCAGAAATCCAAGGGAACTGTATGCGATAGGGGGCAAGAGGTAGGTGTGCAAGAACTAAGAGAAGGACCTTGGAGTGATTGTTTCTGAGGATCTCAAGGTGGCAAAACCGTGTGACAAGGCGGTAGCAAAAACCAGAAGGATGCTGGGTTGCATATAAAGAGGAATTACCAGCAGAAAGGAAGAGGTACTAATGCCATTGTACAAGTCGCTGGTGAGGCCTCACTTGGAATATTGTGTTCAGTTTTAGAGACCGTACCTCGCAAACGATATAAAAAGTCTGGAAAGGGTTCAGAGGAAGGCAACCAAAATGATTTGGAGCCTGTATCAGGAGACATATGAGAAGAGACTTGAAGACCTAAATATGTACACTCTGGAGGAGAGGAGGGACAGGGGAGATATGATTCAGACCTTTAAATACTTAAAGAGTATTAATGAACAAACAAACCTCTTCCAAAGATGGAGAAGCTGTAAAACTAGAGGGCATAACATGAAGCTGCAAGGGGGTAAACTGAGAGGCAATGTTAGGAAGTACGTTTTCACTGAAAGGGTAGTGGATGCTTGGAATGCCCTCCCGATGGAAGTGGTGGGGGCTAAGACAGTGATGGAATTCAAACTGGCATGGTACAGACACTGTGGATCCCTTTATAGCAACAGGATAAAATCAAAATAAACATAACTAACTATTTCAGCAAGTAAGGGGTGACTTGCACGGAGCGGTTGGTACACCCCTAGGCGGAGGCATGCGGAGAGCACGGAGTGGCAGGTGCACCTGCTCTTGGCGCCGTGCTGGGTAGACTAGATGGATCATACTGGTCTTTATCTGCCATCATATACTATGTTACTATGTTGCAATGTAGGATTTCATCTGTGACAATGAATTGTACATTTTTTGTATATTGAAATGTGGCTTAAATAGGGTGAGTATGCCTATTTGCGTCAATGTTACCCTCCTGGCTTTTTCTTCATCACTAGACAACTGACAGCAAGTAGCAGAATAGCAGTTTGGTTTTCTGATAACTACCTGCTAACAGAGATCTCATCTCCTTCTTTGATGCATTCAGAGGCTTCTATTTCATACTGGTTCATGTTGTTGTGCATATTGTTTTAATATATTGCCCTCCTTCCTCGATAGCTTCCTCTTTGTGTGAGCTCTCTAGATTTATCTATGATCTTGCTTCCTGTTACCTTGATCTGATGATTCTAGGAAATCTTAACATTCATGCTGATCATCCAGTTGGACCAGGTGAAAAGCATTTGTAAAATTTTCTTAGTACTACTGGATTTACTCAGCACATTTCTTCTCCTACCCATGTGGCTTGAAATATCCTAGATCTTATAATCTCCTCAGAGACTGTAACATCTCATGTACAGATTGGATCCATCCTAATTTTACCATGATCGGACCACAGTCTATTAACTTTCAAGTTCTCTCTATCAAGACTAGAGATGTTGATACAAGCATTAGATAAAGCAGATCTTTATCTTCTGGAACTAAAAGGCAACCAGTTTCTCTCAAATGTTTTGATTCTATCCCTAAATAATCAGGCTCAGCACTGGGATTCAGTAATGGGCGGTATATCAAATAATAAACCATAAACTGTTGCAAGAGGTTGCTCCTATTGGGAGCATATTGTCATGGTGGCAGCCCCTAGTGGCCAAGGGCAGTAAGGGCATGCTCCACGATGTATTTATTTTCAAGGAGCATGGTGTAATGTAAGGCCAAAAATGGAGTTTGGTCTTATCTATTTTCAGCTCCTTGTGTGCACATAATAATTCAGCCAAGAGTGTAGGGAAACAAGGCTTTTATTTCCCGTCTGTGCAAGGGTTCAATTAAGACAGTGGAAATCAAAGAATGTCCTTTGTTTGAAAAGGTTCCAGTAATAAACAGGTGGGCTAACTATTAGTAGCTTCACAATTAGTACCAAGGAAAATGGAGGAATTCAGTTCATTCCAAACAAAAACAATTAAACAAGTTTTCTTCTTATTTACACGGTGGCTATAAACTCTAGGCTAGTAGCAATACACAACCCACAATCCATATCTTCTTCTTGAGGCATGGGAATAGCATATATATCTTCTACTTCCATAGATTCTGCCTCACTACTTTCCCCCGTGGAGTAAATACTGTCCCTGGCTGTTACAGCTTTACATGGACTGTCTCCGGTAACATGCCTCCAATAAGACTGGGTTTTAAGTTCTCTTGGTAATTCTTGAAACCACTCTGGTTTCTTTCTTCTTCTTACAAAGTGAGTATTTGCTTTAGCAGTGCTTCTAGGAGTTAAGCATTCTTTAGGAGGAATAAAGCTTTCATACCTTGAGTTTCTGTAGCTGGACTCCCTGGAGCCTTCTCTCCCAAGAACGTCTCTTTTGCAACAGTTTTTCTGCCGGTAGCTTCTGGGCAGTGCTGTGCTTCCTGGCAGCTTAGCAAAACCTGGTATGGATTCAGCTCTATGCTTCAGTGGTAAAGTAGCTTTGCTAAAAACTCCTTTTCCTTGAGTACCTGGTAAAACTTGTCTAACAGATTCCAGTGACTGCAGGTCTTCCTCCAAACCTGGTTCTCTGGATACGTCTCTCAGCTTTGGACTCAGGAACGTTGCTTGAGCAGGGAGTGGCACACTCTCCAGCCTGACTGCTTTCCCCAGCAGACTCCCTCTGAACAGCTGCTCTGGTAGCTTGGCCCCTCTGAACTCCACCTCTGTGAATTCCATTCCCTTGGGCTTGCTCAAGGAGGATTCCTTCCTTCAGGTCTCTCCTTCTTTCCTTAGCCGTGCTCCTTGTTCCTTCTCCAAGTCTTTCTGCTCCTTGTTCTGCTGCTTCCCTTTCTGCAGCCGTGCTCCTTACTGCTTGGCTTTTTCTTTCCCACTCTGCTTTGCTAGAATTAAACTTCTGCTTATAAAGGGATCTTCTCTTTGAATCTCTCGGGCAAATTCCCAGGTGCAACTGGTTAGATCTCTTAGCCTCATTAGCTTCTGTATGATCACTCCTGCCCCCTCTAGCTGTGCTTTGAGGTAATTGCACATCTAGATCTCTCTGAGAAACAGGGTTTCTTTTCAACTTTGTATCTTTATTGGTACCAGCCTCATGACAATATTCATGCAGCTAAGCATTTCCATCCTTGGTTTTACCAACGTCGCCGCCTCTTTAAGAGGCATTTCTGGACACAGATGGACATTTGATAAATCGTCAGCAAGGAAAGGATAAGATTATATCATTGTAGTATTAGGGAAGCAAAGAAGGCCCATTGTGCTAAAGTGATATAGTCTAGTTCCAACCAAGCTAGGAAACCTTTCCAGGTCGTGCATGGTCATTCCCAAGCATGCAAAACTTTCTCCAGCTCTGCTTCACCTTTTTCTGCTTGTGACTTTGCTGATTTACCTAAAAAACTCAGATTAATTGGGAAGAAATAAATAACTCTTCCACCACCACCCCTGGTACCTTCAGTTCCCTTCTCCCAGCCTGGCACTAGGCTCTCTTGTATGAGAACTGCACTAGTAAGCCTACTGGTTTCTTTCTGTCCAGCTCATGGACACCATTTAACCTGATTGCTGAGTAGCAACTTGATAACCTTTTGGTCCTCATGAACAATTCAGCTTCTCCAGCAGATCTGATGCCAACCCATTTCATGAAGGATCCTGCATGTGGGCTAAGGCCTTTTATGCAAGATATGTTAAAGTAGCCTTGGATCAGGCAAAGTTCCAAACACATACAAGGAGGCGATAGTGCATCCAACTCTTAAGAATCAGAGTTGAAATCCAGCCGTTGTGTCCAATGATAATCTCATATCAAATTTACCATAGTAAAGTAAAGGAGAGGGCAGACCTTTCCCCAACTTTCAGATTATTTGACAATGATCAATTTGCTACACCCATGACAGCTGGGCTTTTGTCAGGTCTTCATTTATTTATTAATATTTAGCTCACATCTTTCTAATGGTAGTTCAAGGCAAGCTACATTGAGGTAGGTAGGTATTTCCCTGTCCCCAGAGAGGTTACAATCTGTTTTGTACCTGAGGCAATGGAAGGTTAAGTGACTTGCCCAAGGTCACAAGGAGTGCCAATAGGAATTGTTACCCAGATTTCCTGAGTACTAGGCTGTTGCTCTAACCACTATAATACTCCTCAAAACCATTCTGACTGAATGATATACATGCCACTCTTGATGTAGGGAACTTTATCCTCTTGGTGTCCTTAGACCTCTATGCTGCATTTGATTTAAGTATGGGATAGCTGGCACTGTCCTTGATTGGTTTATCTCATTTCTGGATTCTTATCTCATTGGTATTCTTCTCTTTTTCATCATGATCCTTTTCCTGCAGAGCGCCGAAGGGTTGGCTCCCTTTCTTTTTAATCTTTTCCTCAGCTTTTTAGCAACACTAGCACAGGACTACGGTGTCCCCAGCTATTAATATGCTAATGATATTCAGTTGTTAAACCAAGTAAATCCCTCTCTACTCGACCTTTATTGGCTCAAGCAATACATAGATGCAGTGGCTCTCTGGTTAACTTCAAATGGACTAAAACTGAATCCATCAACTTCTACAGCATGTAGTTCGTGGGCAGTACCAATAGCTAGCACTGTCACCGTTCATTCTGGGACAATGAAACTATATTAGGTGTCCACATTGATAAGAAATTGACTTTTGAACAGCAGGTTACTCTAATTGTGAGGTCCTGATTCATATCCATTAGGCACATCCAGGCTGTTAGGGTTTTTTTATGCCTTAAGGGTCTGCAGGTGCTTGTGCCTGCCCTGAAACGTACCAAGACTGATTATTATAACTCATTAAATAATGGCATTAAACCTCTTCTCTTAAATGACTTCAAATTGTTATATCATGACAGAAAATATGACCACACAACTCCTTTTCGTAACGATCATCACTTGCTTCTGGTATAATTTTGTATTAAGTTTAAAATTCTAATCATGACATATGGAGCTATGTATCAGCTGTCACATTGCATTTGGCAAATTACCTGGGTCCGCAATACACCTTAATGTTGTCGCTGCTCTCAATCAGATCATCTTTTAACTTTTCCCCTGCCAAAGCCATGATTTGAACCAACACTTTTGCTTTTTCGTTTTTATTATTTGACTCCTGCTCTCCGGTTATAGTCTCCCTTGAGACCTTAGATTAGAATCCACTCATTTGAAATTTAAGTCAGGTCTTTAATAAATACCATAACAAACAAACATTTCAGAAGGCTTATGCAGCATTTTGTATGTGCAGAGATTGCTTGGATGATTGCTGTGAGGGTAACAGCATCATCCAGTGTCCCTACTAAAAAAGCACAATGAAAGTCAGAGAAGAATCTCATACTTTCCAGAACAGGTCTTGTTGTCAGTCATTTCTGGCTGGCAGGAGACTGCTCTGAGAGGGAAAGATCAGGTTCATGTAAAAACCACTCCCAGAGACAGTTTTCTGTCTGGCACACCAGCCACTCCACAAATAAGGAGTAGGATATCAGTCCATTGGGTAGATGCTTTTAGCTCCAGCCACTCATGCTATCAGGAGTAAGCAGCAGGCATAAGAGCAGTAATTAAGGAGAAGGCGAACAAAGTGTTGATGGTGTACAAAATCTGCCAACATCCCAATGCATCATAAGAAGAGAAAATTTGCCTGCAGAGACCTAAGAGATCAAAGCTCAAAATCTATCTGAGCCAGAAGCCCTGCAAATCAGTTTTGGGGACCTGTTTCCATGGAAGTCTCCAGCTCTTCAAAAGAAAGGAACCCAGCACTCAGCATACACCAGTGGCACCAGATTCCTAGGTGAGATCCAGCACAGTTCTGGGGTCCTGTGTCTACTCCACATACAGCTTCAGGAACACGGGGTAGATGTGCTAAATATCTAAAGAGCAAGGGCAAGTTTCCCAAACAGGGAAACCAACCATTAAAGCAACTGAGGTGCAAAGAGTGGTAAAGACTGGTAAAGAGAGATGGAACTGGCCACTGAGATTCCAAAGTAACTTAAAGGAGAGATATAACATTTAACTGGGAAGAGAAAGTATAAATTTACATGTAACTACATCTTTAACTGAGAAGGATCAATAGACTACCTGTGTATAGATTTGTGTTCATTGTCGCTGCTGATTGTTACTGTTGTTTATTGAGTGACTCTAAAGTTTAAATAACGATTTGTTCAGAATACAGACTCTGCACTGGACTGTTATTTGTGAAAGGAAGAGGAGTAGGGCCTCCCCTAAGTAAAGAACCCTGATAACTGAACCCCAAGAGCAATGACTGAAAGCTATAAAAAAAAACCTTGGGCTGGTGTGCTCCTTTGTCTGCTAAGCAGCTTGTGAGGTAGCTGTTAGGACACACAGAAAGGGGGCTACATATATATAAATAGCCCAGCGTATCAAAGCAATGATTTTGGAAAAGCTACTTACACATGTATGTCTGTAGCGCACACAGTTTTCAGACGCATGCTCTGGGCGTGGTTTCGGCAGGCATGAGAAATATCCATGTACTTTGTATTTTGCAAAGGAAAAAGGATGTCTGCCTCATAAACTCTAGATTCAGTATCTGCGTCAGCTCCAAGGTCAGGGTAAGTTGCAGCTAAATGCTCCGAGGGATGTGGGGTTTGGAGGAATGATGAGAAGAATTGTGATAACTTCTCTGGCATTAAAAGCATCCCAAGAATCCTAAAATTAGTGTTTTGTAGCTTGCCTTCTTAATTGACTCCACTTAGCTGTCCAGCTTTTTAAACCCTGACATTTAATGCATGTAAAGGGCAGCACCTACATGAGCAGGTTTCAGAATAGCAGCTTAACATGCCAGTGCCGCCTCTGACATTCAAAGCCCTGCGCGATGCTGCTCTTTTTTGAACATGCTTCTGTGTAAAATAGATGCTTTCATGTATGTGCTCCCAAAGACATGTATTTCCCGCAGTTTTGGCATTCAGTAAGTCTTTCTGTAAAATGGTCTGAAAATTGTAAACACCCTGACTCGGGCGTCTCTTTTCCTACCTACAAAACCTATGCAAAATTAGGCTTAGAGTATTATTATTATTATTATTACACCTACTGCAAAAGATTGCTCACAATGTTCCATGTTAGAGGGGCTGCCTGTGAGGATGTCACAATACTGGGAGCACTATCAGCCTCTAGTCACACTCAGCTAACACCCTGTCTGTATGCAGTACAATCCTCAGATAATGTGAAGGAGCCTGGAATACATTCCGTTTGCGTGCCAAACGTATTTGAGTTAATGTGCTTAACATCTGATAAAGGGCATTCTGTTCAGGACAGCTCCTACACAAGAACATCTCTGTATAATTCTTATGCTGGCCCAGCAAAAGGTATCACAACCTACAGTACATAAAGCCATAAAGCCTCGGTGTGCCTGGCATACAAAGGCAAACCACCAATGAGGAAGTTAGATGAAGACTGTACTACATAAGAAAGTGCATTAAAAACACAGATCGACTCAGAGGGAAATCGGGCTCCCTTTTCAGCTTATTAATTTTCTGTTGCCAATACACCAATTCTAATCAATCTCAGGATTAAATATCTACTAAATTTATCTGGTTACAAATTCACACCAAGAGGAAAATGCAATCCTAATAAGGACGATTTTCTCAAAGCCATTTACCTGACATACAGTACATTGGCCAGGGTGAAAAATGCCCTTCTTCACCAGGCTAAATGTCTGTTCTGGTTTCTCCAAGGTGCATATACTTTTAACCAGAATGAGGGGAAGTGTTCCTGGGACAGGGTAGGGAAACAACACACGTAGATAGGATTTCAAATACATGCACTTGAAATTCCTGCAAAATTTTGCTTGCACAATTTGCAGGTGCAAATTGCAAATGTACTTACAGCCCATGTACCCTGCAGCCAGTTTTCAAAGGGAAATCACACAGGGCTTTTCCTTTGGCAATTAGGCAGAGGGTCCACAGGCACAGGTTACGCTGGTTATTTCAAAACTACACAGGACACTTGCCCAGACTTAAAATCCCTACCTGGATAATTTCAGACAGGAAGAATATCACTGCATATTACAAACCACAGACTTGCTAAACAAACTAAAAAAGTAAAACTGCTGAAGTAACTGTCCGGCTAGTTTAAAAAAATGCCTTAATTATTATTACATAATGTCCATATGAAAAGAGAGAAAAATGAAAAATCACTGTAATCACCTTGGCAACCAGCAGAAATAGCCTTGGTCAAGTTTCATGTGATCCACATAAATCACAAATTAGATAATCATAAGTGAAATGACGTTTTCTCTCTTAGACTATGTGTCATCCATAAAGCAACACTGCCACACATCAGGGTCTTCTCTGTCTAATGGATGTGGTTTCCATACTCCAATAAAGTGCTGAGTCTGGGGCCGAGGAAGGCTAAGAATAAGCCAGTAGATGAAGGAGTGGGTAAGAAAAAGTGACCACCTGGGGATACTGGGATTGAGTTATGGGATAGTTTTGTAGCTACTACTCATCCCAGTGCTGAACAAGCGAGGAAGTTGCTCTTATTGACTGTAAACCATTCTGTGACTGCTTTATGTAGACTGGTCTATCAGATTAAAGACTAAGGGCAGTTACACGGTTTACAGCCCTGGACACCATGTGACTGCCACTGAGAGGGATATTCCTGATTATGGCCCTTACGTGCCTTGATTCTAACTGCTTAGCATTGGGACTTGTCGGGGGCGTTCCGGAGAGGAGACAGACTGCCTGCTTAGCTACTGCGGCTTCCGGCGTGTGCGGTGATCCCTGGATATTCAATGACGGAGCCACATATAACCCCAGCATTGAATATCCGGGGTTAAGGGTCGGCAGGCACGGCTATGCACCGTAGTGGCGCCTAGCCTGCCCAACTGAATATTGGGCCCTAAATAAATACAGGGATTTTTTGAGGGAGTACTCAGTGGTACTGTACTGTACCTGCCCCCTTTTCATTGCCTGCCAAAATTGCCCCATGGCCCTCATGCATTAATGAAAGAGTCCTGCATATGAGTACCGGCACCATTTTAGCTAGGGAAAATGCACTGAATAACTAAATAATAAATAAACTTAGATGTTCAAGAAAATGCTGAAGAATCCACGAAAGCTGGGAATCCTTAGTTGTTGCATGCAGGTATGTCGCACACTGGGTTGATATTCTGAGTAGCTGCTTGCATTTACCTGCGGTGGAACTTCAATCCATTCAAAATTTAGTTGCATGGCTAATCTTATTTTATTTATTTATTTATTTATTTATTTGAACCGGTTTTTATACTGCCCCTTCCAGAGATCAGGGGCGGTTTACATGGAACTATAGCTTGAAGATACATGGAACATCTTTAATTACATAACTGGAACTAGGAACTTAGTTGAAACAAGAACTATATACATACCAGTGTACACTTATACATAGGCATAGTGATAGCTGGATCTCTTAGCTATTTGCAATAAGATACAATTGGAGAATAGGGTAGGACTGATATATTTGGGTGACAGAAGGGAGGTTAGATGTATTGGATGTGTTGTTGGTGGAGGGTGTATTATAATATCCTGAGAATAGAAGGGTTTTTAATTCCTTGCGGAATGTTAGGAGGTCTTTGATTGTTCTGAGTTGGTCGGGTAGAGCGTTCCAGAGTGTGGGGGCTGTAAATGTGAATGATCTATTGCTTGTAAACTGTTTAGTTTTGCGTATAGGTAATTGTATTTCCAGTAGGTTTTGTGCGTTTTTTTCTCCTGTGTCTGTTGTCCGTTTGTGATTGTATTAGTGTGGATAGGTAGGAGGGGGAGATGTCGTTGTGCAATTTGAAAACAGTGATTGTTTGCTTGCACTTTATTCTGGAGGCTATTGGAAGCAAGTGGAATTTGTATAGGATAGAAATGATGTGGTCAATTAGGTTAGCCTTGGTTATTATCCTGGCAGAAATGTTTTGGACAAGTTGGAGTGTGTGAATAGACTTCTTTGGGAGGCCTTGTAGAATACCATTGAAGATTTACTAGTGCCTGAACTATCGTTCGAAAGTCACGGGGGTCTAGAATTGGTCTGAGGTGTTGAATAATTTTTAATTTGTACTGTTCTAGCAGTAAATTTGATCTGAGATGTCATATTGAGAGCTCTATCAATAATGACACCTAGATATTTTACTTTGTGTTTGACTGGCAAATTGATATTGTGTAATTTGAAAGTAGTGGGTGGTGTGAAATTTTGATTTCTTGTAATGAATAGGATTTTGAAGTTGATTTGTAGGTTGCTTTTGTTGAGCCATGATTCAGCTTCATATATGCAGTCAGTGATGGTGATCTTCTGCCAGTGTTACTATGCCCAATAACCCTTCACTCAATTTACTTCACTGGCTCTCTATCCATTTCTTCATCCAGTTCACACTTTTTCTACTGACCTACAAGCAGGGCTGGTGTTACATTAGGTGAACTAGGTGGTCACCTAGAGTGCTGGCCCTCCAGGGGTGCCTGCTGCCACCCATCTCCGGGGACTGCAGCAGCGCCAATAGCTTGGAAACCACAACCTGCCTCAGACCTTATGTTTATGTTTATGTTTATTACATTTGATATACCACTCAGGCCAAGAAGCATCAGAGCGGTTTACAATCCTACATTTATGTTATGGAAAATAAGAAAAGAATGCCATTAATAAGATAGGACAGAGTAGGAGAAACAGATAGACAAAGTGATAGCACAGATAGGAGAAAACAGAACAACAGACTACCTTCACAAACTACAGGCATGACAAATAGACTCACAATTTCTGTATGATTTTAATCATTCGCCACAGACCCCGCCTAAGGGCCACGCCAAAGGGCCCTCTGGCGAGGCCCTCAGGTGCGGGCGCGCCTCCGGAGCGGCGGTTTACATGCCGGTGAGCAGGGCAGTTGCTAGGCAGTCTGTGAGGTGAGGAGAGGTTCCCGCCCACACACCAAGATGAAATCAGCTGCATTCCCTGATCTTAAATGAGCCTCCGGAGCGGCGGTTTAAATGCCGGTGAGCAGGGCAGTTGCTAGGCAGTCTGTGAGGTGAGGAGAGGTTCCCGCCCACACACCAGAAGGTCAGGCCAGAAGGTCAGGGGTTCAAATCCCACTAGAGGACAGCAATCTTGGGCCGGAAGGACTGGGGTTTCTAGTCCCACAGGTGCTCCTTGTGGTCTTGGGCAAGCCACCTAACCCTCTATTGCCCATGTTCCCTGTAAAATAGTTATCTCCAAGTTATAATGTCCTGTTCAATGTAATTTCAGTTTGTTCAATGTAAACCGCCTTGATATCATGAAAGGCGGTATATAAGAAATGTTAAATAAAATAAATAAATAAAACACAACGCTAACCTAAAATCGCTGGTGTTGCATCGCAGTTCCTGTCTTTTATTATCTGTCACTCCAGCTACCCTTCAACACAGACTTCTGGTCTGCACAAACTAGAAATCTGTGTCAGAGGGGGATGGAAGCAGCAAATACCAAGATGCAGCACTGGCAAGTTTAGGTAAGAGCTGCGTCACAGTTTCCAAGCCATTGCTGTCGGTGCAGACCCTGCAGAGACGTGGCAGCAGTGGCAAAGATGGTGGGGGGGAAGCAGGATAGAGGGTCTGTGTAGGGCACCTCCAATCCTTGCACCGTCCCTGTCTACAAATATATTCATTGTGCAGCTCCTCTCGTCTCTCCCTACACCACTCCTCGGGAACTGCTTATCACGCAAATCTCTTCTGTATGTGCCTTTCCTTTCAACTGCCAACTCCTAACTTCGTTCATGGATGGTGTCTTCGAGAGCGTTTTGGTTTCCTAGACCATGGGATGCTGTTCCAAGGGTTGCAGAGCAGAGATGGCACCATCTGTCCAAGAAAGGTCAACACATCTTTGGTAGTAGACTGGCTAATCTACTGAAGAGGGCTTTAAACTAGATTCGTTGGGGATGGGTGAAGAAAGCCCCCAGGTAAGTGATACATTAAATACCTTTATGGAAATGGGTAACAGGGGTAACATATGGAAAGCAGTGTGTATTAATGCCCGTAGCATGGGAAATAAGATCTCTGAAGTTGAAGCTTTGGTGGGAGTGGCTGACTTAGATTTAGTGGCAGTTACAGAAACATGGTTCACAGAAAACCATGACTGGGATGTAACTATACCTGGCTATACTTTATTCAGAAAGGACAGGGTAGGAAGAAGGGGAGGTGGAGTGGCACTATATGTAAAAACTACTATTAAAGCTTTGGAATTATAGAGCTTAAAAGGGAGAGAGGAGGCATTGTGGGTTAAACTAGAAAGAGGGAAAGAGAAATCTATTTGCATTGGTGTGCTATACAGACCTCCCTCACAAGAGGAAGAGGTGGACAGAGAGTTAATTGAAGACATACGCAGCATTGCTAGGAAAGGGGAAGTGCTACTGCTAGGAGATTTCAATATGCCAGATGTTGATTGGCACATTCCTGCTGCAGTATCATCTAGGAGTAAGGAGATCCTGGATTCTCTACAGGGAGAACTATTCAGGCAATTGGTAACAGACCCCACACGTGAAGGGGCCATACTGGACTTGGTGCTTACCAGTGGTGAAAGTGTTTCTGATGTTGTAGTGGGAGATCATTTTGCATCCAGTGATCACCAGATGGTGTGGTTCAGTATTAGGATTAGGGCTGTTAGAATCCATTCCAAGGTGAAGATCTTAGACTTTAGGAAGACTAACTTTGCGAAGATGGGCCAATACCTCAGGGAGTCATTAGTGGGATGGGAACAGCTGGGGGATGTAGAACAACAGTGGGCAAAACTGAAAGGGGGTATTTTAAAGGCAACCAACCTTTTTGTTAAAATGGTAAACAAAGGCAAAAGGAACAGGAGACCGCTATGGTTTTCGAAGGAAGTAGCTGAAAAAGTGAAGAAAAAGAGGGAGGCCTTCATGAAATACAAGAGATCACAGAGAGAGGAAGACAGGCATCTGTATCTGGAAAAACTTAGAGAAGCTAGCAAAGTAGTCAAGAAGGCAAAGATTCAAAAGGAGGAGGAAATAGCCAATGCAATAAAATGGGGGGATAAGACATTTTTCAGATATATTAGTGAGAAGAGGAAGGGCAAAAGTGGTATTGTCAGACTCAAGGGTGCAGGGGGGAATATGTAGAAGCTGATAAGGATAAAGCGGAATTGCTTAACAAATATTTTTGTTCTGTGTTCACAGATGAAGAACCAGGAACAGGACCTCAGAAAACACCCACAAATAAGAACAGAAGCGAGGGACATCTTGAACAATTTTCAGAAGACTGTGTTCGTGAGAAACTAGCTCAACTTAAAGTAGACAAGGCGATGGGACCGGATGGGATACACCCTAGAATACTGAGGGAACTTGGGGACGTTCTAGCAACTCCACTGACTGACCTTTTCAATGCCTCGTTGGAGTCGGGAGTGGTGCCAAAGGACTGGAGAGTGGCTCATGTGGTGCCTTTACACAAAAGCGGAAGTAAGGATGTGGTTGAAAACTACAGGCCGGTTAGTTTAACTTCAGTGGTGAGTAAATTAATGGAAACGCTGTTGAAAGAGAAAATAGTGAGGTTTCTGGAGTCCAGCGGATTACAGGATCCAAGGCAGCATGGATTCACCAGAGGCAGGTCTTGTCAGACAAATCTGATTGATTTCTTTGACTGGGTGACCAGGGAGTTGGACCGAGGGAGAGCTCTAGATGTGGTGTATTTAGATTTCAGTAAAGCCTTTGACACGGTTCCTCACAGGCGACTTATAAACAAACTGAGCACCCTAGGGATGGACCCTAAAGTTACTGCTTGGGTTAGAAATTGGTTGGGTGGGAGGCGACAAAGAGTACAAGTAAATGGAGCTCACTCTGAGGAGAAGGATGTTACCAGTGGTGTGCCCCAGGGATCTGTCCTTGGTCCGATGCTTTTTAACATCTTTGTTAGTGATATAGCGGAAGGGCTGTCGGGTAAGGTTTGCCTCTTTGCGGACGATACCAAAATCTGCAATAAAGTAGACACCCAGGAAGGTGTAGATAACATGAGGAGGGATCTAGCTAAGCTTGAAGAATGGTCTAGAATTTGGCAACTGGGATTTAATGTTAAAAAATGTAAGGTCATGCATTTGGGCTGCAGCAATCCAAGGGAGCAATACAGTATAGGAGGTGAAGTACTTTTGTCCACTAAAGAAGAGCGGGACCTAGGCGTGGTTGTGTCCGATGATCTTAAAGTAGCTAAACAGGTAGAAAAGGCGACGGCAAAAGCTAGAAGGATGCTTGGGTGCATACGGAGAGGAATGGCTAGCAGAAAAAAGGAAGTGATAATGCCTCTGTATAAGTCTTTGGTGCGACCTCATTTGGAGTATGGTGTGCAATTCTGGAGACCGCACCTTCAAAAGGATGTGAACAGGATGGAGTCGGTGCAGAGGGTTGCTACTAAGATGATTAGTGGTCTTCATTATAAAGCATATGAGGACAGACTTAAGGATCTTAATATGTACACCTTAGAGGAAAGGCGGGATAGAGGTGATATGATTGAGATGTTTAAATACCTCCGTGGCATAAATGTTCAGGGAGAGAGCCTCTTTCAATTGAAAGCAAATTCTGCGACGAGGGGACATGGGATGAGGGTGAAGGGAGATAGATTCAGGAGTGATATGCGGAAATATTTCTTTACGGAAAGAGTAGTGGATCCGTGGAATAGTCTCCCAGTGGAGGTGGTAGAGATGAGGACAGTAACTGAATTCAAAAAAGCATGGGACCAACACAGAGGATCTCTAAAGGTAAAAAGTGGACTGTTGTAGTTGTTGTTATGGAAGGACAGACTAGATGGGCCTTGTGTTCTTTTTCTGTCATCATGTTTCTATGTTTCACCTTGGTGCACTATACGCTTGGACCTGAATAGGCTGGGGGCAAGATCATTTTGAGTTTGGCAATAAAGCAGGGAAGGTTTTCGCCTTCTGCCTGAAGAAGGTAAAGGGAAAAAATAGTATTTGGCAGATTAAGGATAAAAAGGGGATGGAAGTAACCAGAGGGCCATACAGGATTGTTTTGTTGAGTTCTATAGGGAACTTTATACTCCGGAATGGGAAGCTTCTGAATCCTCTATTGACCAATATCTAGAGGAGTGTCAGCTCCTTAGAATTTCTGAGGAGGAGAGGGGAGCGTTGGGACAACCAATTTCTAGAGTGGAAACAATGCAAGTCATCAAGAGCTTGCCGAAATCGAAAGCCCCAGGATTAGATGGGTACTCCAACTTCTTTTATAAAACTTTTCAGAACCAATTAGTAGAGTCGCTTGTCTGGGTGTATAATAGCTTTTTAGAAGAGCAACTGATACCCTCCTTGATGCGGGCTGCAGGAGTTTCTCTGATTCACAAGGAAGGGAACAACCCCTTGCAGTGTGGGTTGTATCACCCCATTTCACTCTTAGGAACAGACCACAGTGAGGGTCCCAGAAAAAGAAAGCAGAGTGTCGGGTGAACTGGAGGTGAGCACAAGAGGGAGATGGAAAATTTCTTTGGATCAATGAAAATGGGCAGCGATAAAGGTGCATTTTCCCTATCGATGGGCTCCTTCTCATATGCATTATTTGGGCATCAACCTGGTGGTGAATCTGGCAAGACTCAACCAACTAAATTTTGACCTGCTGTGGAAATCAATTTGCTCTAGTTTTCAGCAGTGGAAGTGTTTGGGGTGTCATGATTCAGTCGGATAAATAGTATCAAAATGATGATTCTCCCTGGATTTACAGAGGTATTACAAAGCAGCGATTCTCTGTAGAGCGGTGGATTGGCACCTCTCAACTTGGAAGGAGTGGATCTCCTTGGAGCAAGACTCAATTGGAGTCAGGCCCTTGTGTTCCTTTCTATGGAGTGGCCCTTTGAATTTGGGTTCTTTGGCTGAGCTGAACCCACTTTATCTTTATTTAAAAAAAAGTCTTGTGGGTCTTATGATGCAGGTGTGGGATCAACACAGACGGAGACTTTTTGGAACTCAGCAACTGTTCTCATTTATCCCGCTGCAGTACAACTACTCTTTCCTCTTGGGCTTAATGCGAAAATTTGGGGTTTTGTTATTTGGGATAATTCAGAAGGGATAGTGGTGTGATCCCATTCTCTGAGTTACAGAACAAGTACAGCTTAGAGGAGTGGTATCGGTACCAGTATATGCAGGTGTGCTATTATTTGAGAAGAGATGGTGGGGCATGGAGGAAGGATGGAGCAGTGAAGACCTTAGAGCTGTTTTTTTAGTGGTGACTCCATGTGTGGATGCCTCTTTCGACTATATGAAGCACTAAACAAGGGGGAGGAGGATAAACCGCAGCACCTACTCCAGTGGAAAGCAGATCTAGAGGTGTATTGGACTAAAACAGAATGGGTCCTGTGTTTCCACATCTCTACAAAGGAATCACAGCTTATATCTGATTGAAAATGCCCATTAAATGATTTATTTATTTTTATTTATTTAGCTAGGCTTATATACCACTTTTCACCAGGTCAAAGCGGTTTACAGGGAACAGAACGTTTTACAGTAAACATAGGTCGTACAAGGAACAGAGTAACAGTTAACAATTGAAACAGTTCAACATTTTGCTAACAGTCATACTAAATATTATAAACTATAGTACTACGGTATATACAAATGTTGGAGCTAAATGGTATATTCAAACAGCTATTGACAATTGTGATTCTGCTTTGGTAGTGTTATGCTGATGGTGGGTGATTAGGTGGGGGGACCAAAATGTTCAGTGAACAGATGGCTTTACAAGTGTTTGTGGAAGACAGGGAGAATGGTAATGTTTCTTAGGGTGTCAGGAAGGGATTTCCATAGGGAAGGAGCGCAGAGCTCATACGCTTTGCGGCATGCTTGTTGATTGTATTTAGGGTTGGATTGTGGTATAAGTTTGTTGATTGTAGGGGGTTTCTGTAGCAGGGATTTGAGGCAAATTTCCTGGTGGGAGTGAAGTGCTTTGTGCATGAGGAGGATGCATTTATAGTTTATTCTATTGGTAAGGGGCAGCCAGTGTAATTGTTTTAGGATGGGGATGACGTGGTCATATTTATTAGCTCCCTGGATGGTACATGCAGCGCTGTGCAATGCAGTTTGAAGGGGGAGAAGTGTAGATTGGGATAGACATTGGTAGATATTGTTACAGTAGTCTGCATGGGTGAGGGTGCCAGCTTGTAGTGCTGATCTAAAATCTGTTGGCTCGAGGAGGAGACAGAGTCGTTGTAGGGTTCTTGTTTTGAAACAGATTGTTCTGGCTATCGTTGCTACTTGGGCTTTGAAGGATAGTTGATGGTCAATAATGATACCAAGGTATTTCAACTCTGTTTTTACATTTATCTGTATGTTGTTTAATGTTATAGTGGTTGGAGGTGTGAAGGAGGTATTCTTTGTAATGAACTCATCCTTGGTTTTCTTGAAGTGGATTGATAAGTTATTTGTTGAGAGCCAGTATGTGACTTCTGTGAAGCAGTCTTGAATTTGTGTGTAATCGATTTGGTTGGAGAGGAGTGGGCAGTAAAGCATAATATCATCAGCGTATATGTGATAATGGATGTTGTGCTTTTTGATAACTGAGACTAGGGGTTGTAGGTATAGGTTAAAGAGGGGTATGGATCATGTAGAATCTTCTGGTACTCCATGTGTTTGTTGGTAAGGTTTGGAGATGTTTGGACCTATTTTTATTTGTTGTTGTCTTTCTGTAAGTTATGATTTGAACCATTTGAGTATGATGTGCTGAATTCCAGATAGTTGTAGTCTCTGAAGTAAGATGTTATGGTCGACTATGTCGAACACTGCAGAGATATCCAGGAATATCAAGAGGTAGGTTTGGGTATAGTCTTGAATGCCTTTGGTTATGGTGTTAATGAGACAGGTCATAAAGGTTTCTACTCCATGCAATGAGCAGAAATCGTGCTGTTGAGGATCAAGTAGGTGGTTTTCATCAATATGGTTTTGGAGCTGGAACTGTACGGTTTTCTTGATTTTAGCCAGGAATGGGAGACTGGCGATGGGTTGGTATGATGCTGGGTCTGATGGGTCAAGGTTTGGTTTCTTCAGTGTAGGGCGTATGGAAGAGAGCTTTAGACTGCTGGGCATTATTCCTTGTTGGAGTGCTTTGTTTGTTATCTTGGCTAGAAAGGGGCTGAGTTTGGTTCTTGCTGATTTGATCCAGTTGGCAGGGCATGGGTCGACCAGCGAGGTGGTGGTGTTTAGCTTGGATAGCATAAACTTGATATTTTCACTACTGACTGTTTGGAATAACCATTGTGATTGACAAACTGACAAATACTCAATTTAATGCAAACTGAACCTTAAGGAAATGGAACTAACCAACCTATTGTTATCAGTATATCTCTGCATAACCATGTATATGCACACATGTCTAGCATACACATTTAACCATCCTATAGTCACTTGGCAATATATATATACTTATCCATTGTATGTTATGCACCTACCCTGTATATGCCCCACAATACCCCACCAACACTCAATACACAACGCAACGCAACCAAAAGACAATCAACAAACACCCTCACCATAGCATCATATACCCCAACCCAAAACCAAAGAAAACCCAAATCGAGAGTAATTAAAATGAAAACCAACCTAAACCCATTGCCTCAACTTAACACCGACGCACAAACCCCCCACAACTGTATACTAATAAATGCAAGGTCCGTAAGAAATAAAATACACATCATTCACGACATTATCACAGCTGAAAAAACAGATATACTATGTATCACAGAAACCTGGATCACAGATACTGACGCAATCCTACTAAACCAATTAAATAAACCAGGATACAAACTTTACAACTGTCCTCACACCAATAGAAGAGGAGGCGGAGTTCTAATAATGGCAAGAGACTCGTTAAACCTATCCAACACCACACAAAACACTTATGATGGAATAGATATCCTCAAACTGGAGAATAAAACACTAATAATATGCCTCGTCTACAAACCCCCCGCATCAAAACATGAAGCTCTTGCCACCGCACTAGAAAAGGTATGTACAACTACAATCAGAAAATACCAGATTAAGGAGACTTCAACCTTGCTTCAATATCTCCCACACATAAAAACACATTCCTTAAAGCCATGGACCAATTGGGATACAAGCAGATAATTCAAAATCCCACCCACAACAAGGGAAACATACTAGACTTGGTATTTCTACCCAAGAGGACTTATCACAACAAAGGAAAAATTCCTGCACCACAAATAACGCAAGTTCCCTGGTCAGATCATCACCTAATTCAATTCATATTCTACATGGCAACGAAACATGGAAGCCAGAAAGGGAGAGCAAAAATTCAATATGGCAGAAAATTCAAAAAATTAGACAAAGAAGCACTACTAAACTCAATTACTACACACATAGAAACTGATCACACTGATCTCGAGCTACTAATAAGCCAATGGAACAAAGGAGTTTAAACTGCTGCAAAACAGACAATGAACGCTCCAATGAACACAAATAGTAAATTAAGAGATAAATCTGAGCCCTGGTACACATCAGCACTAATTAAAATGAAGAAAGACCTCAGAAAACTGGAAAAAAGATGGAGAGCATCAAAGTCCCCTGAATGCAAAGAGGAATACTTAACACTACTCACAAACTACAAAGAAGAAATAAATACAGCAAAAAAGAACCATCACACTAAAATACTAAACAAGGCTTTGAACAGACCAAGAGAACTGTTCAAATTCGTTAAATCTATTACCAAAGCTGGCCAGGATGATAGTCCGAACAATGATATAAAGGCACAAACACTAGCTGATCACTATGCTAGCAGACTTAACCCACCAGAAGAAAACCACATACGAACACTAACCACGAACAACCCCCCACAACCACATCTGGAAGCCATGGACACCAACGAGGAATGGGACTCATTCCACCCCATTGAGGCAAGGCAGATAATAAACACTATCACTAGCCTAAATACCACTACTTCTCCCTTAGACCCTTGCCCAGCAGCCTGGATCAAGGCAACAAAAACAGAAATCGCCCCCTGCATAATGCACATAGTAAATCAATCAATGCAACAAAGAATCATGCCAATAAAGCTCAAAAGATCTCTCATCAGACCTATCTTGAAAAACAAAACACTCAAGAAAGATGACCCATCTTCATACTGCCTTATCTCAAGCATCCCACTCATAGCCAAAACAGTGGAAAAATCAGTTCAGCACCAACTACAAGACCATATTGATGCCAGGAATGTACTTGATGACCAACAATATGGCTTCCGTCAATACCATGGAGTAGAAACCTTTCTACTAGTACTACTCAACAAACTATACAAAGGCATTGAAAACAGCAAGAAAATGTTCATCCTAATATTCATAGACATATCTGCTGCATTTGACACAGTAAACCATGGGATCCTCCTCACCAGACTCGAATCCACAGGTATAAAAGGAACCCCCCTAAAATGGTTTGGCTCCTATATATCCAACAGAGTACAGCAGGTTCACTTCAACCAAGAGACATCAAAGGCATTCCCACAAACACAGGTAATACCGCAAGGGTCAGCATTGTCCTCCCTACTGTTCAACCTCTACTTAAGGCCTATCTGCACAATATTTCAGAAACACAAGATTAACTACCACCTATATGCAGATGATATAATGCTGTATACACAACTGGACACAAACAACCCAAGTTATAATCACCTGGAAGCATGCCTCAAGGAAACAAACTTGGCTACAGCAGAACAACATGAGCATCAACCATAAGAAAACCGAGGTAATGTTTATCTCCAAAAACCCGGATTTCAGCCCTCCCCCAACAATTCTCCTGAACAATAATACATACAACATCAAACAGGAAATAAAATATCTGGGAGTTACCCTCGACAAAAACCTCAAGATGAAAACCCACCTAAGACTACTAAACCGGGCCATATTCCACAAATTACGGATACTCCAACCTCTACGCAACATTATTGAGCAGTCTGACTTCAGAACAGTAGTCCAAGCACTCATCACACCTCACTTGGACTACTGCAACGGCATCCTCCAAGGACTACCCAAAAGAAAACCCTTAACATACTACAAATGGCGCAGAATGTCACCGCTCGAATTATAATGAAACTGCGGGTCTCCGACCACATCACACCAATACTAATGGAACTCCACTGGCTCCCCATCCATGCCCGCAGAAGATATAAAATAACAGTAACAATATTTAAATTGATCCACAACCTAGCTCGGTCTTACCTCTCCACACTTATCGCAACACAACCTCCCAATAGGAACAGGAGAACCCACAACCTAAACACTCTACACGTCCCACACAACATTTATTTATTTTATTTATTTACATTCTTTTATATACCACGCTATTCCACATCAGTGCGGTTTACATGGAACACAAATTTACACATTTCAGTTGGTTGATCTGTGTTTACAATGAATGGGTACATGAACTTGGATCAAAAACTTGGGTAACTATTTACATCTAAACAGGCTAGTAACATACCCAACACCAAAACCCTCACAAGTAACAGAGCGTTCACATACACAGCTCCCTCACAATGGAACAACCTACCTTACGCACTAAGAGCTAACAATGACCTAAAAGATTTCCAGAAAGACCTAAAAACCTATCTATTCCAGGAATACTACAACCTGTCTTAATGCAGCTATACACTAGGCTATGTAAATAGCCATGAAACGCTTGTAAATATGTATATAACACTAGGCTATGTAAATAACCATGAAACGCATGTAAATATGCCTATAACCTTACAAATATCATACTGTATAATTCCAAATCTGTGTTATGCATATGTAAACAAATTAGACTCCTGTTATATGTAAAATGTTTGCTGTGATAAAAGTGTAATGTAAAACTGCTACTGATCGCTGGAAGAAGCGATATACAAATGTAACCAAATAAATAAATAAACTGCTTTGACTGAAATGATAAAGCGCTATAAAAAACTGTTAAATAATAAATAAATAAATAGAGATGTTTAAATACTTCTGTGGCATAAATGCACAGGAGGAGAGCCTCATTCAATTTAAAGTAAGGTCTGCAATGAGGGGACATATGATGAGGGTGAAAGGGGATAGACTCAGGAGTAATATGCAGAAATATTTCTTTACAGAAAGAGTGGTAGATGCGTGGACTAATCGCTCAGTGGAGGTACTAGAGACAAGGACAGTATTTGACTTCAAGACAGCATGGGTCAAACATAGAATGTCTCTAAAGGAAAAAAAGGGACTACAGTAGTGGATATGGAAGTGCAAACTAGAGAGGCCATATGGTCTTTTTCTGCTGTCATGTTTAATTCTATGGATGGGGGGGGCATTGGCATGGCTGGCCAGGTGGTGCTGCAGTCGGGGGGGGGGGGGGACATGGAGGGCCTGCCTAGGTGGCAAAAACCCTCAGGCCAGCCCTGTCCATATTGAGTACATCCATGTTTATGAAAGTCATGTCTGAACTTAGACATGCTTGTGGTTTTTATGGGCATTCTGGTTTGGATGTCCCAGATTGTACTGGGATGTCCTTTGTCAAATGTGCCTTTAAATGAATTCTTTGTTTTGGTCTTTACAGAGGAAGATGTGAGGAAGCTACCCATGTCGGAAAATGTATTTAATGGTGATGAGTCCGAAGAGATGAATCAATCTCACTGAACCCAGAAGATATAGCAGAACAAACTGTCAAACTTAAAAGCATCAAATCTTCAGGACCAGATGGTATACATTCAAGAGTGCTGAAAGAACTCAAAGATGAAATTTCTGAGCTATTATTAATTTTTAACCTATCACTGAAATCATCTATGGTACCAGAAGATTGGAGGGTGGCCAATGTAACATCACGTTTTAAAAAAGGACTCCAGGAAGCTACAGACCAGTGAGCGTAACGTCAGTGCCGGACAAAACGGTGAAAACTATGATACAGAGCAAAATCACTGAACACATGGTCATACATGGTTTAATGGGAAAAAGTCAACATGGATTTAGGGTTATATGGTTCCATCCGCAGGAGCAGTGGAGGAGAGATTGGCATTAGCAGTAACAGCCTGAAACAGGAAAGAAGAGATGTTGAAGTAGCAAGACCAGTGCCAGATTGTAGGGCCAGGAAGAGATGAAAGGAGAGAAATACTATTGGAGGTAGTAGGGTTGGTTGGAGGTAGAGAAAGTGAGAGAGAGAGGAGATGGGGACTGGTAGGGAGAAAGGGAGGGCTGAATTGTAGGAGGGAGGGAAAGAGGTTGAGAGAGACAGAGGAGGACTAGTTGTGGTGGAAGAGAGAGAGATAAAGAAGAGATGAGGACTGGGCAGGGGGAAGAGAAAGAGAAGGAGAAAGTTAGAGACAGAGGAGGGATAGGAGGAGAAAGAGAGAAGAGACAGATGGGGACTGGCTGAGGATGGGAGAGACAAAACCAGATGGGAACTGGCTGGAGGTAGAAAGACAGAGACACGCGCAGGACCCAAAAGGCAGGCAGAGCTCCGGAGTCTCAATGCGTGGATGAGACAATGGTGCAGAGATGAGGGTTTTGGATTTGTTAGGAACTGGGGAACATTCTGGGGAAAGGAGGGGCTCTTCCGAAGGGATGGGCTTCACCTTAACCGGGATGGAACCAGGCTGCTGGCATTAACCTTTAAAAAGGAGATAGAGCAGCTTTTAAACTAGATATTAGGGGAAAGCCGACAGTCGCCCAAGAGCGGATGGTTCGGAAGAATGTATCTTTGAAGGATACTATCAAAAGCAGAGAGGTTCCACAAAAGAGTAAAGTAGCCAAAATGCCCTCAAGTATGGAGCAGACAGAGCTTAAAGATCCCAAATTACCCATGTCTAACAATAGCCAAATTAATATGAATAAAATACATTCTCTAAAATGTTTGTATGCAAATGCTAGAAGTCTAAAAAATAAGATGGGAGAGTTAGAATACATAGCACTAAATGAAAGGTTAGATATGATTGGAATATCAGAGACATGGTGGAAAGCAGACAACCAGTGGGACACTGTGATACCTGGGTACAAACTATATCGTAATGATAGAGCTGATCAAATTGGTGGAGGGGTTGCTCTCTATGTTAGAGAGGGCATTGAGTCAGAAAGGATTAAAGTTTTGCAGGAAACAAAATCTGCTGTAGAATCTATATGGATTGAAATTCCATGTAAAAGGGGGAAGGCAATGGCAGTGGGGGTGTACTATCGAGCGCCTGGCCAGAATGAACAAGTGGATGATGAAATGCTCAAAGAAATCAAGGAAGCTAACAAAAGTTACAGCACAGTAATAATAATGGGTGATTTCAACTACCCCGGTATCGACTGGGTCAGTGTCATGTCAGGACATGCTAGGGAGATAAAGTTCCTAGATGAAATAAATGACTGCTTCTTGGAGCAGCTGGTTCATGAACCGACCAGAGGGGAAGCCATATTAGACCTAGTCCTTAGTGGAACACCAGATCTAGTGCAAGAGATAAGGTTGTTGGGGCCGCTTGGCAATAGTGATCATAGCATGATCGCCTTTGATTTAATTAGTGGAGGAGGGATAGTAAGGAAATCCACAGTACTACCTTTTAACTTTCAAAAGGGAGACTATGATAAAATGAGGAAAATAGTTAAGAAAAAACTAAAAGGAGCAGTTGCAAAGGTTAAAGACGTATATCAGGCTTGGCTGTTGTTGAAAAATACTATCTTGGAAGCCCAGACCAGCTGTATTCCACACTTTAAGAAAAGTGGAAGGAAGTCCAAAAAACTGCCAGCATGGTTTAAAGGTGAGATCAGAGAGGCTGTTGTTGCCAAAAAAGCATCTTTCAGGAAATGGAAAAAAGAGCCAAACGACAAAACCTGGAAACAGCACAAGCACTGGCAAGTCAAATGCAAGGCATTGATAAGGCAGGCAAAGGGAGAGTTTGAGAAGAAGCTTCCTGCGGAAGCAAAAACGCGAAGTAAAGACCTTTTCAAGTACATTCGTAGCAAAAAACCTGTGAGAGAGTCAGTTGGTCCATTAGATGATAAAGGGGTTAAAGGAGCACTAAGAGGCGACAAGGCGATAGCGGAGAGACTGAATGAATTCTTTGCTTCAGTCTTTACTGAGGAAGATGTAGGGATGTTACCCATGACTGAAGTGGTATTTAAAGGTGCGGAAGAATTGAAAGAAATATCGATACATCGGGAAGATGTATTACAACTATTAGATAAACTGAAGAGTAGCAAATCACCTGGGCCGGATGGTATACATCCAAGGGTGTTGAAAGAACTGAAATATGAGATTGCAGACCTACTATTAGTAATCTGTGAACTATCATTAAAATCATCTCTAATACCTGAAGATTGGAGGATCGCCAATGTAACACCAATTTTTAAAAAGGGTTCCAGGGGTGATCCGGGAAACTACAGACCAGTGAGCCTGACATCAGTACCAGGAAAAATGGTAGAAACCATCATAAAGAATAAAATTACTCAGCATGTAGATAGTCATGACCTAATGGAAGACAGCCAACATGGCTTTAGACAAGGAAGGTCTTGTCTTACTAATCTGTTATGTTTTTTTGAAGGAGTGAGTAATCAGGTGGACAAAGGTGAGTCGGTTGATATTGTGTATCTGGACTTTCAGAAAGCCTTTGACAAAGTCTCTCATGAGAGACGTTTGGCAAAACTAAAGAGTCATGGGATAGGAGGCAGTGTACTATTGTGGATCAGGAACTGGTTAAAAGATAGAAAGCAGAGGGTAGGGCTAAATGGCCAATTTTCCCAATGGAGAAAGGTGAATAGTGGTGTACCCCAGGGATCTGTGCTGGGTCCGCTGCTTTTTGACATATTCATAAATGACCTGGAAAGTGGAATAACGAGTGAGGTTATCAAATTTGCAGATGACACAAAGCTATTTAAAGTTGTTAAGACCCAAGAGGATTGTGGAAAATTGTAAGAGGATCTTGATAAATTGGAAGACTGGGCATCAAAATGGCAGATGAAATTTAATGTGGACAAGTGCAAGGTTATGCACCTAGGGAAGAACAACCCAAACTATGGTTACACGATGCAAGGTTCCACATTAGGAACTCCCACCCAGGAAAAAGATTTAGGCGTCATTGTGGATACCATGTTAAAACCCTCGGCTCAGTGTGCAGCAGCGGCCAAGAGAGCAAATAGAATGCTAGGTATGATAAGGAAAGGAATGGAAAAATAAAACAAAAGATATTATAATGCCTCTATATCGTTCCATGGTGAGACCGCACCTTGAATATTGTGTGCAATTCTGGTCGCCGTATCTTTAAAAGAATATAGCGATTTTAGAAAAGGTTCAGAGAAGAGCCACCAAAATGGTAAAGGGGATGGAAGGATACTCCTATGAAGAAAGGCTAAAAAGGTTAGGGCTCTTTAACCTGGAAAAGAGACGGCTGAGGGGAGATATGATAGAAGTCTATAAATTAATGAACGGAGTGGAACGGGTAAACGTAGATCGATTGTTTACCTTATCAGAATATAGAAAGACTAGGGGACATGCAATGAAGCTACAGGGTAAACTATTTAAGACTAATAAAAGAAAATATTTTTTCACTCAACGTGTAATCAAACTCTGGAATTTGTTACCGGAGGATGTAGTAAAGGCTGTTAGTGTAGCTGGGTTTAAAAAAGGTTTGGACAAGTTCCTGGAGGAAAGGTCCATAAACCATTATTAAGAAGGGACCCAGGATATCAATGCTTGAACCAATACAAGCATTGTGGAACCTGTGTCCCTTGGGGAAATTGCTAGGTACATATGACCTAGATTGGCCACTGTTGGAAACAGAATACTGGGCTTGATGGACCTTGGTCTGACCCAGTATGGCATATCTTATGTTCTTATATGGGAACTTGCTAGGGGCTAGATGGAGAGAGTTGAAGAAGGGGTCCCGCAGTCATAAAGGCTGGAAGTTCCCAGGCTTAGCATGGCCTGCTTTAGGATGAGGGCATTACGCCTCCTCTGCCAGAAATCAATGGCCAGATATTCTTCTGGGATGGCTATGCGCTGCTACGGCACATAGCCATCGCCACCGACCTTTAACCCTGGATACTCAATGCTGGGGTCATATGTGGCCCTGGCATTGAATATCGCCGCACAGCCCACAAGCCCGCAGAAGCTAACTGGGCAGCGGCGATACTAAGCCAAT
Source organism: Ichthyophis bannanicus (assembly GCA_033557465.1). Taxonomy (NCBI): domain Eukaryota; kingdom Metazoa; phylum Chordata; class Amphibia; order Gymnophiona; family Ichthyophiidae; genus Ichthyophis; species Ichthyophis bannanicus. The sequence continues at coordinate 289,448,953 of CM066031.1, read as the reverse complement.
GCCTGGTTAGCTCGCACGGGTAAAGATAGCGCAGCAAAAGCTGGCCCCTCTTTACCCACAGGGCGTGCAGTGGAGATTAATGGGGACATTCAGCAGCACTAATCGTGTCAGTGCCGCTGAATATCCCTCTAAACGGCATTTACATGCTTTACAGGTCTGTAAACCGTGTAAATGCTTTTCAATATCAGGCCCTGTGTATTTATTCTTTTTAATAATGCATCATATTGTGAAACAAAATAAAACATACATACAAAAAAGTCACATAACTTGATGCATTTATCCATTTGATGAGCGTTTCACCCATTTTGCCATGGTATAAGAGACAGTTAATTATGAACTGAGAAATGAAATGTTCTCATCTGCTGTAGCACAAACAATTCTGGTTGCTTCATCCAGCTGCTTTCATCACTTCCCAACTGGATTTGTTTGTAGTATTAAAGGTTACATTGCCATATTTATACCTTCACTAACCCCTCCACCAGCACTACTCGCGGCAGCGATGAAAGGATTAGCTAATAATTCACCCATTTTGTGAGGTGAGCGGCACTATCGGCCAGCGGTAAGAAATGTTTTGTACCGACCTCTTGCTTCTGTGCTGGCATCAGGCCGTCATGAAATGAGGTAAACAAGCCAGCTGGTGCTAGCAAAAACAGCAACTAGTATTAACACAAACATGTTTTTAATGCATTTATGGAGTAGGGGCTAAAGATAACTCTGTCATGTTTTTGAAAGTTACATCTCAATAACTAGTGGCTGCAACGAGCATTTTCTTTAAATGCTGTCCCTGACATTGAAGAAAATATGTATATGTATATAGATACTGTAAGTATCTGTGGCAGTGCTGGACATACCTAGATACTGCTAGCTGCAGGTAGCTGTAAGAACAGCAGTAATATTCAGCCACTACATGTAGAGATGCCGGTGACATTCAATGGAGGGAGGGAGAACGCAAAGTTCTCTCATGCATACTCATTAGGGGTATCCTGAAAACAGGACTAGTTGGCAGTCTCCAAGGACTGGGAGTCAAGATCAGGGAGCTATGTAGTTTACCTTAAGGCAGCTTTATTTTGTTCTAAATTAAACCACTTAGCTATACGGCTAGTGGCTGAGTATCACTACTATCCATATAACTGGCTGAAACACATTCACCCCGCCTCATCACTATACAGAGGCGGCCTCATTCCTATCAATATGTCTGGCCCATCTGGACAGCCAAAATCTGGATGGGCCGGCTTTGCACCTGATTCTGCACCCGCGGGAGACATTCAGCAAGTTCCCCAGCTAGCCCAGTCGAAGCACCGGTGCCATAAGGAGCCCTGATCTGCCGCACAGCCCCAAATGTGCTGTTCCCTACCGCCTGACTCCCGGAGAGGCCTGCCAAGGCGGGATCAGGTGGCTGGGAACCCCCTGCTGCCTCTCACCTTCAAGACGAGGTCTGCTGGTGCTGTGTGCCACAGTCGGGGGGGGGGGGGGGCTTATTCCACCTCTGAGGTGGAATAAGTCCCTTAATTATCTCCTCCACCCCGGATGTACAGGGCTGCAACCAGAATGGGCCTGTACATCCAAGGTCAGGGTCCTGACTCCACCCTGCCCATGCTCCTCCTCCAGTCCTTCCCCTCTCATTCCCATCCAGAGCTCCCTGCATATCTCCTCTGTACATTTATTTATTTACTTACATTTCTGATATACCGCGCTATAATCAGTGCGGTGTACATTGAACAGAACAACCACAATGTAACAGGCCACATTGAGTTCACAGTAAACAGGGGTAGCAGGGAGCTTTAGGCATGGAATCAGCCCCAAGCAAATAGCAGGGCTGTATGTTCAAACCGGATGTACATTCCCGGTATACCAACATCGGAATGACCCCCTCCCCCAGAGTTCGTAATTCTATAAAGTCATATGTCTTTTAATGCACATATTTTATGCCTCTTTTATAAGGTCGAGCGCAGGTCTACTTGACTGTATAAAATATTAGTGTAAGTGGTAGAGGAGGAGGAGCCTAATGGTTAGAGCACTGGCTTGGTAACCAGGAGACCAGGGTTTGATTCCCACTGGCACTCCTTGTAGTCTTGGGCAAGTCACCTAACCCTCCATTGCCTCGGAAGAAAGGCCTGGCAATCTACTCCCAGTCACAGTGCCAAGAAAAGCCCAGGAGCTGCTGGGTCGCCAGGAGTCAGGACTGCCTTGAAGGCACACATTGCATTTTTGGTAGAGAAGGCACCTTGTTTATGTTTGTTTATTGATTTGCTTAATACACCGCCCATCACAACAGCGTCTGAGCGGTTTACAAATACATCAAAAAAGCTGCTAGAAAAAGGAACGCCAATACAGTTTGATAGGAAAGAATAGAATAAAGGCTGAGGAGGGACAGAGAAGAGAGAGGAGGCTGGAGGAGAGGACAGGTGACTGGACCTCAGTGGGGGGAGAGGGGGTTAGGGAGAGAGGGGAAGAAGATAGGGGAAGGTCAAAAGCGGAGTAGAAAATGTGAGTTTTTAGTTTGGCCTTGAAAGTTATGAAAGAAGGCTCTAGGCGGAGGGCTGGCGGAGTGAGTTCCAGAGTCAGGGACCAAGGAAATAGAAAGCAGAAGAGCGGCTAGGTTCCAAATGAGCCTGGGATGGGGAGGGGAGGGACATGCGGTTTGCGTGAATGGAGTGGAGGGAGCGATGGGGAGTGTGGAGATGGACCAGATCAGCAAGGTAAAGTTAAATTAAGTTAAGGCACAACAACCTAAAGCAGCCCTAAAGCTGGTGTAAATTACTGTGACTACTTTTTGCAAGTCCTTGCATATACTATAGTATTTTTAATTAATCAACTCATGTACTTGCACGTTCCACCTATGTTCCACTCATGTGCTAGTCCACAGTGGAAGTACGTATGATGCAAACAATGTGTGTACTTTTAGTCTAGTCAGTACTTTATAAGAGGTCATTTACATGCATAAGTTCTCACTTAGACCTGTAAATTAAAATATCAACATTTTGCTATGTTTTTGGCACCTAAAAATAAGCGACTCTTTATAAAATTATCCCCATAGCGTCAGCGTGATTAGAGAAAAATTTCAGTGGCACAATCTGCATACTACTGCTGAAAATTCACAAATTGGAGACTTTGGGGGTCATTTTAAAAGAGATGGACGTGGGTTAGACATCCAATATGGGCAATGTGGATATCTGAACAGCAGGGACATATTAAGTGTAATTACAGAACCAGGCAGATTTGAATGTCCCCGTGGACAGAACATCCAATTCTAGCAGTGGCAAAGGTTCTAGTGGGGGGCCGCCCAAGCAAAATTTTGCTGAAGGCCCCCCTATTTCATCCCCCCATTGGTGACTCACCCTCAACCCCCCCATCTGTGGTGGTGGAAAACCCCCGTCAACCTCCTTCCTCGCTCTAGTTGCCCCGCATGCAAACACACTTTTATCTGTTTGCGCGCTGCCTCCATTCCAGGCCCACAGGAGTTCCTCCTGGGCCGAAGTCACCAGAGCAAGACTTCGGCCCAGGGGGAACACCCCCAGTTCTGAAACAGAGGCAGCAGGGTAAAAATCTAAAAGTAAGTTGGCCACGGTGCCATGGGGGCCCCCCATCCTGCTGGCTCCTCTCCCCACACTGTGGGGGCCACTGAATTCTAGGCATCCCATCATGGGCATGTCTGGCATGTTTTGGGGAAGAGTGAGGCTGGAGCAGGGGTGCAGATGTCCAAGGCATATTGCATTTAACATTAGGGGTGTGCCGGGCATGGCAGTCAGCTGTCCCAGTGTAGAGCACCTGTAAAGCACAAACAGCTATGGGACTTTGTTGTTCATACTGACCACGTATGCAATTGCTTTAGGAGGAGCGTGACATCAAGAGAGGAGCCTACTTGTCGTCCCTGTCTGCTGTGTACTGTGTTGTATGACCCCTTGTGTCTCAACCGTGCTCCCCATACGTTCATCACTGTGGCCCCATCCCCGACAGCAGTGGTGTATGAAGGGCGGGGCACTGGGCAGGGCCCATCCCGGGTGCCGGCCAGAAGGGAGTGCCACTTCTGAGCCTTCACGAAGGAGGTGCATGGGGTAAGCATACCTTTGTTGGCTTGCCACACTGCCTCCTCTCCATGCCTGGCGGCTGTTCCCTCCCGGCTGAAGTCTCACGTTACAGCTGTTCTCGTGAGATTTTGGCCAGGAAAAGCTGCCAGGGGTGGAGAGAGCAGGCAGCATGGCAAGCCAGCAAATGTGTGCTTGCTGTGTGTGCCTCCTCCATGAGGGCCTTGGAGGGGCGTCGTCATGGGAAAGGGAGCATCATAGTCCAGGGGAGGGGTATTGTCATCTGGGGGGTGCCCGTTCCAGGCGCCCAATAATGTTTGAATGCCACTGTATGATAGATCTCCTCAACAATTCCCCTACCTCTACCTGGCCACAGGCCCCCGCCCACTTCCCTCTACAATCTGGCATTGCATCCCCTGGACCCCTTTTCTCCCCCATGTCCTATCAGCCATGCCTGTCTTTTTCCAGCTGTATAATCCAGTTAATTCAAAATACCCCTAAAGATTCAGAGTAATCAAGCACCAAAACAAAAATAACCCAGAATTGCATGTCTTCTTCAAAAATATGCCCTAACCAATAGATATTAAATACAATTTATAATAATAATAATGAGGAGGAAAAAACCCCACAGTAAAATCAAGAGCTCACAGCCACTGGCTCAACTTACACCTACTGTAAATGCTCAATAGATTACATCAATGGTCAAAAACCTCCAAACCCACCCTGCTATTAAGACAGAAATTTATCTCTATCTTATTAACATCCTTATATACTGTAATATCTTTACTTTTTTAATATTTCCATCTTTTAATTTTTAACTTCTTTAAAGGTAAGAACACTCATCCTAGTCCTTATATACTCCTTTTTATATGCTGATGAATTGTTCATTTTAGAAGGGCAACACATTAAATTGATAATGCATTTAATTTTTAGCATAACTGAGCACAATAACTTTGTGAAAAAGATACCCCTTCTTCCTCTCTAGACCTTCTTAATTTAGTTGTTTGAAGGTCCTTTTTGATCACGGTTGTTTGTTTAATGCTTTCATGCCGCTTTCATGTCATAATTTAAGTACTAGTATGTCTGTCGTGACTGATGTTAAGGTTAGAGGGCACCTTTAGATGATGTATAAGTGTTGTTTCATGTTTTTAGAAGCTACAGAATGATTACTCCCTGAAGCAGAACACAGCGAAACACTGTCAGTGTTGGAGTGACTGAGATTACAGATCAAGAGTAGCCTTTGGGAACAAGAAGAAGAGAATAGGAATCAATGGGATGAACAATGATAAGCTAAGTTTGATTCTGGTTTGCTGTTCTATAGATATGACTTTTAGAGAAAAAGAAAGATTCATCAGCATATAAAGACGAGTATATAAGGACTAGGATGTGTGTCCCCACCCTGTATTAAAGAAATTAAAAATTAAGAAACAAGAAAAAAATGTAAACAAATAAGGATATTACAGTATATAAGAGATGTTAATAAGATAGAGATAAATTTCTGTCTTAATAACAGGATGGGTTTGGAGGTTTTTGACCACTGATGTAATCTATTGAGCACTCAGAGTAGATGTAAGTTGAGCCAATGGTTGCGAGCTCTTGATTTTATGGAGCTCTTTTTTCCTCCTTAGTATTATTATTATTATTATATATTTTATTTAATATTGATTGGTTAGTGCATATTTTTGAAGAAGACGTCCAATTCTGGGTTGTTATTTGTTCCAGCTGTGACAGTGGGTGTGCACGTGTGTCTGTGTGTGTAGGAGTGAAACAGCTGAGGAGGGTGTGTGACCATCAGGGTGTGGGTGCAGGTATCGGTGTCCGTGTGGCTGTGTGTCAGTGTCCGTATCCATCTTTGTCTGCGTCTCACGCAGCACAGAGCACTGCATGTTGGTGGAGGTAGTAAAAGGGTGCCGGTGGTGGGTGTGAGGGGTGTAGGTGGTGGTCCCCATGGGTATTGGTGGACAGCGCAAAAACCAGTGGTTTGTGGCGGTTATAGAGAAGGAGCTGTACAGAGAGAGGAGGAGGGCACAGAGAGGGCATCCCTATGGCAAGGTGTACTGGGCGAGGATACAATACATGGGGCTCATGGATGACGAGTGCCTGATACTGTTCAGGTTTGACAAGCTCCTAGATATGTCAAAAGCTGAAGCACGACCTCAGCGCCACCACACAAAGAGGCCATCCCATCCCTGTTCAAATCAAGATTATGACTGCCCTCGCATTCCTGGCCACCTGCAGCTTTCAAACTGTGCTTGCTGTGCTGGGTGCCCCAAGGGTGCAGGAAGCCACCTAAAGGAATAGAAAGCACTCCATGAACACGCAGGTATTCTGCAGGGCCGAAGCTGAAATAACTGATGTTTCCTCACTTCCCAAGGTCATGCCACGAAGCCTACATCCTGGCACAATCAGGCATCCATGAGTGATTCAACAGAGGAGAAATCACAAGTGGCTGGCTCCTCAGTAAACATACATCTCGTCTATGTCAAATCTAAAGCAATAGCAGCCAGAGATTGCTGCCAGCATAAGGTGCACCATGCAGTCACCAAATCCGGCTATCTGGATTGCAATGGTAGTGTGGGGGTGGGTGCCAAAAGGCTTATAAGCCGAGGAGCAGAGTGCATGGAAGTGTGCTGGCCTAACTGAAAGGTCAGTAGCGAGCTGCTAGTTGCATAGGAAGGGAGGGCGCTCCACAGGAAGCATGCCACAGAGAGAGGCAAGGGCGTGAATGAGCACTCAGTGGGAGGCACAGCCCAGAACAGTGCTTGGTCCCGGGGTGGGGGGGGGGGGGGGGGGGGTGTCACAGGGATTTGTGTAGTCAACTGTATATCATGTGCATAGAAGTACCTGTTCAGCCCATGGGCCTGGATCAAAGCTAAAGGACTTAAAATAGATTAAATAAGACAGGGGCCAACGAGATCCTTGTGGAACTTAAGAAGGTAAAGGACAGCCAAGGAATCAAAGAACCTGAAAAAACTATAAACATGTTAGATGCTAAATATGAAGAAAATCATTTTAGAACTGAACCATGAAGACTTATAATGTGAAGACATGTTAAGAGCAATTGCTGTTCTACAAGATCGAATGCTGATTATAAGGTCTAGGTAGATTACAATCGCAATCCTGTCCCAATCCAATACCCCTATTATGTAACTGAATAGGGCAGTCAACATGGTCTCTGTACTAAAACCAGACCAGAAGCCAGATTGTCTGGGGTGCGGAGCACCCACCTCTTCAATAAAATGGCTGAGTGAACTTAAAGGTAAGTTAGAAACTGGTCAAAAACTCAAAGGCTTGTCAGGATCTAAATTCTTGTGTTTTCAGAACAAGACAACTTATGCCTTGTTTCCAGTTCTCTGGCACTGGCCTGTTGATAGACTGGAATTGATGGCGATGATACACAGAGAAACCAAGCTGAGGGATTTTAACAAGACGACGGCTCTCTCTTGCTTGGCCCTTGGCTATACCAAACCACTCGTGATTTTATAGACTTCTATCACATCCCCTCGCAGTCTTCTCTAAGCTGAAGAGCCCTATTTAGCCTTTAGTCATAGGACAGCCGCTCCATCCATTATTTTAATTGTTTTCTAGATCTTTTATAGTTCTGTGATACCTTTCTTGAGGTGGGGCAACCAAAACCCCATACCATTCTCAAGACGCAGATGCACTGTGGATTACTACATTGGCAATCGGATCTTTTTCATTCCTTTCCAAATAGTTTCTAATATTTTTTATTTGCTTTTAGGCTGCCGCCACACACTGCATTAAGAATTTCAGCATGGGAGACAAATTCATAACAGGGAGCCTATGTGACATGCCCAAAAGAGTGTCTATTCAATGCCTGCTTTATAAACACATTACAGGTAGCTAGCTAAATGCCATTATCAAATACGCTCTCAGAACTGTCTTTACATATGTCCACTGCAACTCTGCTTTAGCTCTGCCCAGAGTAAGCCTCCTGGGATGCTTGTGCATGTAAGTTGCATGCCCAGTCTTGTCGGCTGTCCCCCTCCTTTTGATGTTGTGCATTTCTTCATCCAGTTGGCTTCCTATTGCATCCAGCTGCACAGCAGATCACGATTCTTTGCTTGCAAGAGAAAACATCTGTCAGTTCAGATGGGCATGAACCAGTCGTATAATTTCAATAATTAACGTGTGATGGGTTAAATAGTCAGACGTCAGTCTCATCGACGCAGGTATTAACAATTGTGATGCAACATTCTGTTGATACAACACGTTTAGGAGACACCTCAGATAATCAGCTGCCAGGCTCCTGAGAAATTCAGCCGTGCCAGCATGTTTCAGGCAGTGGAAACAGTATTTATGTCTAGCACCTGTAAAATACCTAATAGTCTGTTAGGTAAGAGAAATAACAACATTGACAGACTTTTGAAATGTTAGCAACATGTTTGATATGGAAAATGCAGCTGTTTCGGTTTACCTGGAATTTAGCTTTTCCCATAGAACCCCAGACTGACGTTTGACTTTACTGAAGAAAAGACTTAGCAACAATATGTGTGCCTAGGTAAAGAACTTACCAGAGACAGGGCACCAGTCAGTCATAAGCAGCGATCCATAGTCCTACATGAGGGGATCTCACAGAGGGTTGTGCATGGATCGCTATCATGTGATATCTTATTTTTAAGGGTCGGGGTGAAAAGTTCCATCTGGACATCACGGTTCTTACTTAGGGCCTTATTCTTTAACTCAGTTTCATCCATGTTAACGAGGGGTAGCGTGTGTTATTTAGTGATGAGCTTCCTATGGAAAAGAATGTGATAAGTGAGGCGTCTTCGTGAATAGCCCTTAGTCTTGGTCGAGGAAGTGGTGCTGTGCACCATGGAGCACCAGAAATGCTAATGAGGCCTCTCTGGGGCTGGAATATCCCTTCCTCTACTTGGAGATGTCAAGCCTCACTCATTAGGAGTGTGTCACACTCGTTTGAAGGCTTTCTCACTGTCACACTCTTTGAGCCCCTTTCCCAAGCAGTAGAGCCTCAGTGCCAGCGCACTGATCCTGATCCCTGCATGTGAGACAAGCCTATGAGAATCCAAACCAAGTGGCCTAACCAGTAGGAAGACGTCTGAGCTCCCCCTCCTGTGCCCTATCTCCTCCTGCACCCTCTCTTTTCCCTGTAGCTATGAACACAGGTGCTGTGAAGCCTAGGCAGGTACTTTTAGCTACTGTGTGGAGAACAACGTTCAGCCCATTGCATTTACCCACATTGCCTCCACCAGGTCAGTATCCTTTCAGAGGCTCCAAAGAAAAGCAAATATTTTTTGCCATGTTTTTTAAATTTGCATTCGCGGCTTCACAGGAACAGCCGCCAGCGTGAAGGAAAAGGCTCTTCACGCTGGCGGCTGTTCAGAGGGAGCGGGGGCCTCGCGCAGGCTTCCCCGGCTCCCTCTAAAGCCTCAGACAGCCGCGGTTTTGGGGGGGGGGAGGCCAAGGACTGCCTGGGCTGTGATGGGGGGAGGGGGCCTGGACTGGAAAAAGGCTAGGAGGGGGGAATTTGACTGGAAATGGGTTATGATGGGGGGGGGGACCTGGACCGGAAAAGGGCTATGGGGGGGGGGGGACTTGGACTGGAAAGAAATGGGCTGTGATGGGAGGGGACCTGGACTGTAAAAGGGCTATGGGGGGGGGGACATGGACTGGAAATGGGTTTTGATGGGGAGGGGGACCTGGACTGGAAAAGGGTTATGGTGGGGGGAACTTGGACTGGAAGAGGGCTATGGGGGGGGGGGGGAACTTGGACTGGAAATGGGCTATGGTGGAGGGAGGGGGAACTTGGACTGGAAATAGGCTGTGATTAGGGGGACTTGGACTGGAAATGGGTTGTGAAGGGGGGGACGTGGACTGGAAAAGGGCCATGGGGGGGCATTGGACTGGAAAGAAATGGGCTGTGATGGGGAGGGGGACCTGGACTGTAAAAGGGCTATGTGGGGGTGGGGGACATGGACTGGACATGGGTTTTGATGGGGAGGGGGTCGTGGACTGGAAAAGGGCTATGGGGGGGGGGCCGACAGGGACTGGAAATGGGTGGTGATGGGGAGGGGAACCTGGACTGGAAAAGGGCTATGGGGGGGGAACTTGGACTGGAAATGGGCTATGGTGGAGGGAGGGGGATCTTGGACTGGAAATAGGCTGTGATTAGGGGGGCTAGGACTGCAAATGGACTGTGATGGTTGGGGGGGGGTAGGACTGCAAATGGGCTGTGATGGTGCGGGGGGACTCGGACTGGAAATGGGATGTGATGGGGGGGGGCCTAGGACTGGAAATAGGCTGTGATGGGGGACTTGGACTGGAAATGGGCTGTGATGGGGGGGCTAGGACTGGAAATGGTCTGTGATGTGAGGGCTAGCACTGGAAATGGGCTGATGAAGAGCTGGAATAGGACTGGAAATGGGCTGATGTGGGGCATGGGAGAATGGGATTAGAAGGGAGTGGATGCTGGGTGGGTCTAGAACTATAAGGGAACTGATTTTGGGGGAGGACTAGAATAGATGGGGAATGAGTGGAGAGGGGAAAAAATATTTTGTGTGGAAGAAAAGTCTATGATGGGCTGGGTATTGGGAGAGTGAGGGGCTTGAGAATGGAAGGGTGAAATTTAAACGGATGATAAAGGAATAAGGAAAGAACTGGGGGAAAGAGCAAAAGGGAAACAATCAGTATGTTAAAGCAGAAATAGAGAGAGAATGGAAAACATCTAAAAGAGAAGAAAGGACAAATGGATAGCTTGCAGAAGACACGAAGAAACCAGAAGAAAGTGACTGGAGCAATTGCAACTGAAAAATAAAACGCCCAAACAGAAGGTAGAAAAATACTTTTTATTTTGAATTTATTAGCTGGAATATGTTTGGTCTGGGAAGTGTGTATTGATAACATCTTTGCGTTTTTGTTTAGTGCAAGAGGAAATTACTTTATAGTTTTATTTCTCCAGTGTTGTACATTTCATGTTTGGATTTTGGGGTTCCCAGTTTAATTATTATCTGACCAAGGAAGTTAGCCTACACGTATCCTCGGTAATTTTTGTGGGTGGGGCTGGGGGCGGGGCAGGGTGGGACTAGGGGCGGAGAATGGGTGCGCATGGCGAGCCACAGGTGTCGGGTTTTTCTCGGTGAAAAAGTTGGTAACCCTAATCATGGGTCCCCATTTGTTTCTTTCATCCAACCCCCTTCCCCCTACGCACACTCACATTCACTCTTCCCCTAACCTGCCTCTTGGTATCTTTGTTCATGGCCTTCTGCCAGGCTTTCAGACTTCACCTCTCCAGCAGTAACATGGGGAAAATTGCAGGGCCTAGTTTTGAGTGCAGTGGCAGCTACAGGCTGTGAGTGAGCACTGGGAGCATGCAAGCACATGTTTCAAGTAGAGTGGTTAGAGAAGTGGACTGAGAACCATGGAAGCAGGGCAAATAATTTTCACCCTCCATTGCCAAGGATGGACTGCTCAAGTGAGATTTATGGGCAATGCGTCTGAGGTATAAGTTTAGACATTTTTAAGTGTCAAAAAGGCTTCACAAATGAAAGCAGCAAAATAAAAACATTTAGCTTACTTTGGTGCCTCTGAAAGCATATAGACACAGGGCTGGATTACAGCATGAACAAACTAGGCATGTGCCTAGGGCCCTGTCAGATGTGCTTAGGACCAAGAGGATAGATGTGTGGCATTTTTCAGCATTCTACAGATTTTTGTAAATATGTCTGAAATCCAGAAGGATGGCTAAAGTGTTTGGATATTTTCAGAGTTAAAAGCCTTTATCTGCAACTCTCCCTGGGCCTGCTCTGCCTAGCAATAAAGACAAAGGCAACATCCAGCCGGTGGGAAGACTGTTCTAGTCACATGGAGGGAGAAGGGTAAGCCAGGGAATATTCTTGAGCTGTGCAAGATAAAGAGAGAAGGATGGCAGGGGGCTGAGTTCTGCAAAAGGCACTGGGCTGACCCTTGGGGAGAGAGTCAGTGGAGCCACTGGATGTCGTTTTGAGGAGAGGGAGGGGGAAAGTGCAAGAGGCTAATATAGGCTGAGGAAAAGAGCTAGCAGCAAATACTTTCAAGGATGAGGGCCGAGCTGGATGGTGAAAGGTGGGGATGGGGGCTGTGACGGAATGAACATATGAAGAGCGGGCAACCGTGCAGCACCAGAAGTGCATGTGCCAGAAGAGTGACAGAGGGGCTGCATGTGCACTCATTGTGTATCTGAAAAGCAAAAGTATACATGAGTGCGTCTGCGGCGTGAAAGTGAACATATATATATGTCAGCAAGTGAGTTCATCTGTGTGGGTTTCTGTTCCTTTCCTCGGTGGGGACTGGGTCATATAAATAGAGTTTCCCCTTGAAAATCTGGGCTGGAGTAGAGAAGTCCATTAGTACAGATTTAAAAGCATACATATCAAGTGGAGAGAAATATCAGTCTTGTGGAGCTGTGCAAATTCCTTGGAAAACAGCCAAAATTCAGAAACTAAGATTTAGGCTGAAAATTTGTCTGCGGTGCCTATTTTTGATTTAATATTTGTTCATCTAAATGCAAACCTTGGTGCGCTTATTTCCTCTCATGGTTTTCATTACCATCTCTATGCTGATGACTCCCAAATCTATCTCTCTACTCCTGATCTGCTTTCCAGTCCCGGATCTCTTGCTGTCTCTCTGCCATTGCTGCCTGGATGTTCCATCGTCGCCTGAAATTGAACATGGCCAAGACTGAACTTCTCGTTTTTTCTCCTAAAATTTCCCTTTCTCCTTCTTTTTCAGTCTCTGTTGATGGCTCTGTTCTCCAACCTATTTCATCTGCTCGCAATTTGGGTGTTATTTTTGATTCTTCGCTCTCTTTATCCTCTCATATTCAACTCATCGCTAAGACCTGTTGCTTCTTTCTTTTCAACATTGGCAAAATCCGCCCCTTTCTCTTTGAGCTCACTACTAAAACCCTCATCCTAATCACCCTAATCACATCCCGCCTTGATTATTGTAACCTCCTTCTTGCTGGTCTCCCTCAGTCTCATCTCTTCCCTCTTCAGTCTATTCAGCACTCCGCTGCCCGTTTAATTTTCCGTCAGCCTCGTTTTGCCCACATCACTCTTCTCCTCAGATCTCTTCACTGGCTCCCTATCCGTTTCCGTATTCACTTAGCTTCTCCTTCTGACCTATAAGTGCATTCGCTCTGTAGCTCCTCAGTACCTTTCTTCTCTCATTTCTCCCTATTTCCCCCCTCGTGTAATCCGTTCTTCTTCCCAGTTGCTTCTTGCTATGCCCTTCTTCTCTACTGCCAACTCCAGATTCCGCTCTTTTCACCTTGCTGCTCCCTACGCTTGGAATAAACTTCCTTTGTCTATACGTCAGGCATCTTCTTTGCCCCTCTTCAAACTCAAGTTAAAAGCTCATCTTTTCGCCTCTGCCTTTGGCTCTTGATTTTGCTGTTCTCCTTCCTTCCCCTCTTTTATTTCTCCTTTCTTTCTTCCTCTTACACTTGTTCTTACCTCTTTCCTTTGTCCTGTCTCTCCTGCTCTTGTCTCTTTGCCCTTGTTCTTATCTTTTTTCTACTCCTTTTCTTGCTTTGTCTTTTTAGTTCGTAAGCTCTTTTGAGAAGGGACTGTCTTTTTGTGTTTTCATTGTACACGCTGCGTACGCCTGGTAGCGCTTTATAAATGCTTAGTAGTAGTAGTAGTAGTAGATTAGGCGTCTACTGCTAAAACTCAGCACCAAAGGGGGAATTTTTTTAAAGGAGTTCTCACATGTATATGCTAGTATGTACACGTAAAACGCCTTTTATAAAACTTCCTCAAGCATGCACGATGGCAAGCACATGAGAACTCGTATGTGACTCTGCCGGTGCAATGTTCAGGGGAGAGTTCTGGGTGGGGCATGGGCGGAGCCACAGTGTATTCATGTGCCTACACCTGCTTCTGAGCACACGTAGATATCTGAGGCTTCATTTCAGCCACAGGTTTTGCAGCTTTTGGGGAGCTAGGTGGAGAGGCAACATTTTTATAAAATTACCCTCTGAACATCTAATTTACTTTCCCCCGACCTGTTCCACTTTCCCAATTTTCAAAAGGACACAGTTAGGCACCTAAACTCTCTGAAAAACCAACCTCACTGATCACTTTCTTCCTTGGCACGTCTTTTTAACTTTAGTTTCATTGGGGCCCATATTCAAAGCCACTGATGCATTTGCTGCCAGCTGGCAACCAAATAATTGGCCTCTCCATTTATTTTCAAAAAATACATGGATATTATTGGGGCATTTAAATTTCTAACTGGCTCAATATTATCCATATAATTGCAAGCTGGGACAAGGGAGCAGTGGGGGTGGGCCAAAAAATTACCCATTTAGCAGCGATATTCAGCGGCACTTAACAACAACAACAACTGTATTACTCTTTTATTCAGCACTGTCGTCTATGTGGATAAGAGAACTGAATATGCAGATTAACAAACTCCAGTGTTTAACATAAGCCAGTCACCATGCCAGCTGAATACTACTGGGCTGACTGTTTTCAAGAAAGTGTGGAAAGCAGCCATAGCAGGGCTCATGGAATTCTTTCCAGCTCTTGTGTGTATGTGTGTGTGTGTCTTTCACTCAGAGGTGAGAGGGGAGGAGGCAGCTTCAATGGTTTAGTACCCAAACATTCTGATGATTTGGAAAGAATAATAAAATTAGATCATGTGTGAAAATATATGAAACCATTAGCTATCACTGACAAGAGATTTCCAAAAAATGGATTTTACAGTTTAAACACAGGATGGCACTGTTGTAAGGGCACAGCAATAGGTATAGCTGGCTATACATATAGACGCCATTAACGAAGCTGCATGATTCAGTCAGTAGGTTTTACAGTAAAATTTACAAAAAAATGAAATATACATCTGAATTATTAAAAGGCAGTCCATCAAGTATAGGGAATTATTGCCAGTCTCTAAGAATGCATGTGTGTGTGTATTGACTCTATGTTTGTTCGTGACTGGGAGAATAGAGACAGTTTGAAAGGAGCAATTCCCTAACTGCTGTTCCACTGTACTAAAGTTTTTATGCTATAGAAGTTGGAGCGGCTTCTCCCATAGAAATGTATCGGGTTATTTTCTTAAGGGAGCTTGTGTCTCTAAAACCAAGTCTGATTTGGCCCATTTTCAAACTCACTGTGCCTCTTCACTGGCTTTTCTCCCCTGCCAAATTTAGTCCTGTTCCATTCAATTTTCAAAAATACTCTGCCCCTAAACAGACGGATATTTTCAACTTCTTATGTGGAGGAATAGCCTAGTGGTTAGAGTAACTGTCTAATACCCAGAAGATCAAGGGTTTGATTCCCACAGGCCGACCTTGGACAAGTCACTTTACTCTTCATTACCTCAGAAGAAAAGGCCTGGGAATCTACTTCTGGTGATACATTGCCAAGAAAACCCAGAGGCAGCTGGGCCACCAGGAGTCAGCAGTGACTTGATTGCAGTAAAAAAAACCCTAAAAGACAGTGGTTCTAGGTTAGGTGAGGGGCATGTGGGAAGGTGGTCTGGAAGTTAGGCTTCATATGGGAATCTGTATGCACATCTACCATAAGTGGACAAATTGCTGCAGGGAAGCCTGGATGGGCCATTTGGTCTTTATCTGCAGCCATTTACTGTGTTCCCATGTTTCTGTGTACACTAAACAGCCCTAACATGAACACTAAGATTTATTTTCCAGTCCCTTAATGTCAGGTTCTGGAGCATGCAGAAGCCAGATATCTTATTTCAGCAGCTATGTTCCATCTTATTTTAGAAATTATGTTCTTCCGGGGGGCAAGATGGCAGCAGCGTGCTACATCGGTTAAGCTGGCTCTTGTATGCTGTATTTATTTCGGCATTTTGTTTGCGGTTTCCTGAGGAGAAATGGGGTGGAGGATGTGCAAGTATGCCTACCTCCCCTCAGGTGAGGCTGGTTCTACTCTCACCGGACAGAGAACTCTGGATACTTGCGGCTTTGCTACACCATGAGCAGGAGCGACGTCTTCAGTAGGTCGGCAGGAGTTACAAGCTG
This sequence comes from Ichthyophis bannanicus, assembly GCA_033557465.1. Lineage (NCBI taxonomy): Eukaryota > Metazoa > Chordata > Amphibia > Gymnophiona > Ichthyophiidae > Ichthyophis > Ichthyophis bannanicus. Next base: position 289,432,921 of record CM066031.1, on the reverse strand, counting down.
CGGACCTGAGCGCGCCGGGAGTTTGGTTTTCCCCTGAGTTGCGGGTTCCCCCAGAAATGTTGCCTTGGCCAGTGAAGTGCTTCTCTCCGGCCTGCCAACGAGCATGCCATCGCAGGGAAGTGAACAGGGCTTACCGACTATGCCTGCTCAATTCCTTGGATTGACTGGTGAGGTGGAAGACGTAGCAGATGTATCAGCTTTGTGTGCTAACCTGCTCCCTGTTGGTTCTGGATCTGTGCTCACCACGAGTGCTGGTGTGTTGGTAAAACCCGCTAAAATTATGTGGGAGGCAATCACAGCCATGAATGCTTCCCTTCTATCAGCTGTTGCAACTGTAAGTACTCAGACTAATTCTCTTAGACATCATTTTCAAGAGGTTTCCAGAGTGCAAAAGGACCGGGAGGGGGAAATGGCCCGTTTGGAGGAAGATCTTGGATAACTTCAGGGTTTGCAATGTGCCCAGCTGAAGGATAGGACTGACCTTTAGGAAAATGGAATATCTTGAGAACCAAGTCCAGAAGAACAACCTGAGACTTCTTAATTTTCCTAAATCACATCTGGAGTCACCTATGTCTTTACTTCGGTCTTTACTGAGGAAGATGTAGGGATGTTACCCATGACTGAAGGTGGTATTTAAAGGTGCGGGAGAATTGAAGGAAATATTGATACATCAGGAAAATGTATTATAACTATTAGATAAACTGAAGAGTAGCAAATCACCTGGGCTGGATGATATACATCCAAGGGTGTTGAAAGAACTGAAATATGAGATTGCAGAAATGCTATTAGTAATCTGTGAACTATCATCAAAATCATCTCTAATACCTGAAGATTGGAAGATCGCCAATGTGACACCAATTTTTAAAAAGGGTTCCGGGGTGATCCAGGAAACTACAGACCGGTGAGCCTGACGTCAGTACCAGGAAAAATGGTAGAAACCATCATAAAGAATAAAATTACTCAGCATGTAGATAGTCATGGCCTAATGGGAGACAGCCAACATGGCTTTAGACAAGGAAGATCTTGACTTACTAATCTGTTATGTTTTTTTGAAGGTGTGAATAAACAGGTGGACAAAGGTGAGTCGGTTGATATAGTGTATCTGGACTTTTTGAAAGCCTTTGACAAGGTCCCTCATCAGAGACTTTTGGCAAAACTAAAGAGTCATGGGATAGGAGGCAGTGTACTACTGTGGATCAGGAACTGGTTAAAAGATAGAAAGCAGAGGGTAGGGCTAAATGGCCAATTTTCCCAATGGAGAAAGGTGAATAGTGGTGTACCCTAGGGATCTGTGCTGAGTCCGCTGCTTTTTGACATATTCATAAATGACCTGGAAAGTGGAATAACGAGTGAGGTTATCAAATTTGCAGATGACACAAAACTATTTAAAGTTGTTAAAACCCAAGAGGATTGTGGAAAATTGCAAGAGGATCTTGATAAATTGGAAGACTGGGCATCAAAATGGCAGATGAAATTTAATGTGGACAAGTGCAAAGTTATGCACCTAGGGAAGAACAACCCAAACTATGGTTACACGATGCAAGGTTCCACATTAGGAACCACCACCCAGGAAAAAGATTTAGGCGTCATTGTGGATAACTTGTTAAAACCCTCAGCCAAGTGTGCAGCGGCGGCCAAGAGAGCAAATAGAATGCTAGGTATCATAAGGAAAGGAATGGAAAATAAAACAAAAGATATTATAATGCCTCTATATCATTCCATGGTGAGACCGCACCTTGAATATTGTGTGCAATTCTGGTTGCCGTATCTTAAAAAGGATACAGCGATATTAGAAAACGTTCAGAGAAGAGCCACCAAAATGGTAAAGGGGATGGAAGGATACTCCTATGAAGAAAGGCTAAAAAGGTTAGGGCTCTTTAACCTGGAAAAGAGACGGCTGAGGGGAGATATGATAGAAGTCTATAAATTAATGAACGGAGTGGAACGGGTAAACGTAGATCGATTGTTTACGTTATCAGAATATAGAAAGACTAGGGGACATGCAATGAAGGTACAGGGTAAACTATTTAAGACTAATAAAAGAAAATATTTTTTCACACAACGTGTAATCAAACTCTGGAATTTGTTACCGGAGGATGTTAGTGTAGCTGGGTTTAAAAAAGGTTTGGACAAGTTCCTGGAGGAAAGGCCCATAAACCATTATTAAGAAGGGACGCAGGATATCAATGCTTGACCCAGTACAAGCATTGTGGAACCTGTGTCTTTTGGGGAAATTGCTAGGTACATATGACCTAGATTGGCCACTGTTGGAAACAGGATACTGGGTTTGATGGACCTTGGTCTGACCCAGTATGGCATATCTTATGTTGTTATGGAGATGGTTCGTAGATACTTCCTGGAGGTTTTGAAGATCTCCCGTGAAGATCTACCACCTTTGACTAGGGTTCAGTATCTTTTGGTAGGGCCGGGTAACCAGGGAGTTAACCTTGAGAATCCCTCAGAGGCTGGAGACCTAACAGGTTTTCTGTAAAGTTCTCTGCAGGTGATCACGGCTCGTTCTACTCTCCTTGTTACCTTGGCCCTGGAATCCGATAAATCGTTAATTCTGAGATTATTTCAGAAACCTCAGTGAGAGGTTTATGGGCTCTCATGTCTGCATTTTCCCAGATCTTGCTAGGGATACTCAGCTGAGGAGGAGGAGGGAATTCCTGGGACTTAAGCCCAGGGTTCTTTCCCTCGGCAGGTCTTTTTTGTTGAAATTTCCTGCTTGTTGTCATGTTACTTCTAAAGAGAAAATGTTTCTGTTTTCTGAACGTCACCAGTTGCTGGAAGTTTTGGTAGCTAGGGAAGAAGCCGCGGTTACACCAGCTTCCCATACGGCTGACGTACAAGTCTCGCACTGCCTTGTGAGATTTGGTCTTTTTTCTTTCTTTTTAAAAACTCCTTTGGGATTTCCTGGAGCCTCCTATATTTCCTTATTGTTATTGGTCTAAAGGATGCTTAATATATTTTTCTTTGTGTTTTTTATTACAATGTGGTTGTATTTCTGCCATATGCTTTTCATTCATGTATATTCTTGAATGTAACTGAATAATCAAATAAATATAAAATGCAAACAAAAAAAAAAGAAATTATATTCCTCCAAAGAACAGCACCTGCCCTCCACCTAATCATGTTATGCTAATGCACTCAATGAGATCTATGGATATATGCACGGGTATTTCCTTACATCTGATTCTGCCACTTTATACTTTCCTTTTAAAGTTAGACAGGCACTTGTTAAGACACACCCAGCGCTGATTCCATATGTGAAAGAATTGTCCAAATATCTTTTAATGAAATATCAGCGGGGGGTGATAAGGATTCTCCAAATGATGTCTCTAGGGCCACGCAGGTGCGTCATAAAGCTTTTTGCAGTTGCGTCCACGTGTGGTGGCCCTTGGTGCTTTGATGTATCTTAAGTTTCCTTGTAAATGTCAGGTAGTTTATCAAGGTAATCGTTATGTGTTATGTGTTTTCTGAAGTGGAACAATTGGAGAATTTTCTTAAGGATAAGGTTATTTAGGTGATTTAAGTATGGTACCCTCTTGATAACGTATATTGAGCTATAAGTATATTTCAGAGCATCAATTTTTGGGGGGGGGGGGGTTGTATTAGATTGTAGCTTCTCATTGATGTGGGCTATGGATTTCCTCTTTTTTTTTGGAAACAATATTATGCATTGTTCGGGTGTTTTTTTTCCCCTCTGTATTATTTTGAAACTTATAAAAAAAAGACAGGCACTTGTTCAGGAGAACTATTCATGCTGGGCTGACTTTGAACAAAAATGAACAATTCCATCGCATGCCCACCAGAGGGCGCCCAGACTACATGCTACCACACAGAGAAGCACTAGTCAGTTCTTTCACAGAGTCCTGCTTTGTCTTATTCTAATACAGTAGATTAGTAATGAATCATATTTTCCCATCTGCATTTCAAGGTCAGTCTTTGCAGCAAAAGCTTCAGCACTCGCTCACTGCCTTGCTGAAGGTTTGAACAGGATTATCCCAGTCAAGTCCTATTCTTCTGGTGCAATAATGACCAGTCACTTGCACATGAACAATATTAGCAAAATTAATAACAAAGGGGCTGATATTCAAAGAGATCTATCCGGTTAACAAAACCTGCTAACCGAATAAACCCCGCTGAGAAGGATATTCAGCGGCTCTAACTGAACACTGCCACTGAATAGTTTTATTTATTTAATGGTTTTTTTATACCGCTTTATTGTAACTTATACTTGATAATGTCCATGAAACAGGGACATTGATAACTTGGATTCTTCTGAGGCAATGGAGGGTTAAGTGACTTGCCCAAGGTCACATCCCCTCTGATTGCTGTGGCACTGTCCAGACAGGGCGATCCCAGCTCTAATCCAGTTAGCAGCAATTTTCAGTCTGCTAACCGGACTATTGCTCGCATAAAGTTACGGCAGCCACTGATTTGTCCTAACGTTATGCAGATTTGCTGTCTGGTTAGCTGCTGAATGTCATTGCTAATCAGAGATTAAATACAGTCAGTGGAGAAACTGGATATTCAGTACCAGAAGCTGGATAGGCTCCGGTGCCAAATATCTGGTTTCCAGTTCAGCCACAGCAGCCAGCTGCTTTAAAAATGCTGATTGCCTTGCAGAATATTGACCCAAAACTGTTTTGGATTATTACTATTTTTTTTTTATACAAAGATTTCTTGACATGCAGGAACATAGTACAGAAATGCATTAATAGTGACATTGTATTTTGTCGGTGGGAAGGAGAAGGGGGTATGGAACTTGTCCTTGTGCTGCAGCTCCCATTAATCATAATAGCTCAGCCTGATAGAGGGGCGTGCAGCGCATCATGCAACCCACAGCCCTCCCGGGAAGCAGCTGTATGTGTGGCTCTTATAGGGTGATTCAAACACTGCGAATGAGCCTTTAATAAAAAGGGCTGTAAATGCTCAGAGCCTATAAATATGTGTTCAAGAAGTCTTGTAAATCATATTTCACATAAAGCTAAAAAAAAAGGTGAAATCATTAAATCTACTTCTTCCAGTTTTTCCTTGAAGTTCCAGATTTACTGAACTGTCCCCAGTTAGGGCCTGGAAATTAGAAGTCTTTACATGCCGAGAATCCAGCTACTGCACTGACCATTCTCCAGCAGAGCGCACGTTCACTCCTTCAGACAGTTACTTGTTGCTCCTCTTGAGCAATGACTGGGAAATCCTCTTAAGGATCTAGTCAGTTCCAGGAGCTAGAAATCAATCCTAGATTTTTCACATTGGGGTAATTTTCAGCCACAGCAGCAGCAGCAGCAAGTGACTTAAGTTAGATTCATACGTATACTCGCATTCAGAAGCGCTGAATACACGTACTGGCTGTTGACCACCACTGCAGCTATCCATTTAGTTTGCACCTGCTATTCAGAAACAGAAAATGAGGGCATATAAAGACCACATGGCCTATCCAATCTCCCATGTATACCATCTACTAAGCTCACTATCCTTTCCTGTCCCTTAGAGATCCTCCATGCTTGCCTCTACCACCTCTGCTGGAAGGCCATTCTCTGTATCTTCCATCCTTTCCGCAAAGGAATATTTCTTTATATTACTCCCAAATCTGTCCTTTTTCACCGTCGTCCTATGCTTCTCTTCTTCCAGAGCTTTCTTTCAGATCACACAGGCTCACTTCTTGAGCATTTTTGCCACAACATTATTTAAACGTCTCTATCATATCCCCCCTCTCTTGCCTTTCTTCCAAAGTATACCTACCGATATGTTTAATTCTATTCCCACACGATTTATGATGAAGACCACAGGCCACTGATCATTTTAGTAGCTGCCCTCTGGACCACAGCTTGAACTATAAACTATCTGTATAGTAGCTGAATATTGCCACTATGCAGATCAGCTCTTTGAAACCAAATACAGGGTTTGTGGCATAATCGTAGCAGTACATTATCTCTTTTTTTCCTTCAGGAGTCTACCTAAAGTTTCAGTCCTCTTAATTGTAGCATTAGTTTCCATATTATCTTCTGCTGCAGAGGGACTATGAACAGTTCACCATGGCCTGTGGCTGCATTGGGCAAGTTATCTTGTCCTGAAGGTTTTACACTATTGCTACCACGATCTTTAGCCCTACTGCATAAGCTACGGGTGGTCGCCATTTATCCTGGGCAACGTGTGGCCAGTATGTATCCTTTTTTTGTTTGCTTCCTATCATACTTTTATCGTAGTGTTGCCTTGTTGAGATTTAGTATAGATTTTATACAATGGGGTCACAAGGTGAGGTACTCGGCAACAGGGTAGGCGGAATGCTGTTTTTGTTGGGAGGGGGGCAAGCTCTGCCCCTTGGCCAGCCATACTGAGTGCGGCAGCAATTGCTGGCCTTCCCTTCCTGCTTGCCTGTGGGGATCTGATCTCCCATGGGCAGAAAGGAAAGGTGTTTTGCTGCTCTTCTGCTCATGGGGGATGGGATCCCCATGGGCAGCCCGCTGCCTGCCAGTTTGTAATCAGTGTTCCTCTCCTGTCTGCTTGTGGGAGGTCAGATCCCCGCGGGCAGACAGGAGGGGGAAGGCCAGCAATTGTGGCAGCCCTTGTGGCCCATCCCTTTCTGATGCCTCTGCTCACCAAGACTTGGGGAGAAAATATTCCATCCCCCTCCCCTGTGCCTTAAATTATCTGTTATGTTTGTCTGGCATAGACTGTAAGCTTTATTGAAAAATGACTGTCTCGTGTGTTTATGTCCAGCGCTGCGTACACCTTGTAGCATTATACAAATGATTAGTAATAGTAGTAATAGTTTTATTTTTTGGGAAAGCAATAAAGGAGTTAACAGAACAATAACTTATATTTCCGGGGGCTTTGATTCGTAATATCTTAATACATCTTTGAGGTCATTCTACAAAGGGTGCACACTGTATACTACACACCCCAGATAAATACATTTTGTAGTATGAAGAGATAAGGCATACTACTGCAGACCCCAATGACAGGTGAGCAAACAAGTAGGACCACATACAGGGAAATCTGAACAGAGGTATTCATTTTTACATAAAGGCTATTTTTTACTAAAATAAAATCTAAGGACGGGGTGGGGACTTTGTTAAGTCTTTTTCTCATTTTTTTTCAGAGGGTACCAAAGCTCCAACAGCAGAAGTATGGCTGGGAAACATTATAGTGCCACAACTGTCACCCCTTTTACCACTTCTCTATCTGTCCAAATGGACAACCAGATCCAGGGTGTGGAAGATGTTTGCAAGTTAAATCCTTCAGGTACAAGTGGAGGAACTGAGAGAGGAGGTGGGCAGGCTAAGAGGATCTGTTATAACGAGATGAAATATTTCTACAGGCATCTCAGATCTCCAACAGAAGAGAAGAGGACACTGTACAAAAATATGACAGCTGGACACAGATCACCAGAGCTTGCGAAATCGACATTCTGACGCCACTATCTCTAGAACTAAAGAACCAGTATATTCAACCCTGCAAGCGGAAAAGATGACAGCATCCCAGGAATAGGAGGTTCCAGAGCTCAAAAGACCCCAAAGCTGTAGGATCAGTAACTATAGGGAAGCGAAGGGTAGTGGTGATTGGTGACTCCCTTCAGAGGGGTACTGAGAGACCCTAAGGAGTCCATCTGCCATCCAGACATGTCTCAGAAGGTATGCTGTCTGCCTGGTGCCAAGATCTGAGATGTTACAGAGATTTTGCTGAGATTCCTCAAGCCTACTGACTATTATCCAATGCTGTTCATCCATGTTGGCACAAATAATAATGTTCCCACCCAAGCATATCAAAAGTGTCTTTATGGCTGTGGGAGAGAAGGTGAAACAGATAGTGCACATTTGGTGGTCTCCTCAATCTTCCCTGTCAAGAGGAGAAGTGCCAAAAGACTTGCATTACATCCTGGAGATGAATGCCTGGCTGTGTAGATATGTCAAGAGCATTTTGGCTTCCTAGACCTTGGCATGATTAAAGGGAAACCCCTGGATAGCTGCATATACCAATGCCTATAGTGTGCAAAATAAAGTTCCAGATTTGGAAGCTGCAATGGAAGAGGCTGACTTGGATATAGTGGCAGTCATGGAGACATGGTACATGGAAAACAATGACTGGGATGTAGTTATACCAGACTGTAATCTATTCAGGAAACATAGGTTAGGGAGAAGGAGTAACACTATATGTAAAAAAATAATATTAAAGCTACAGAACTGAAGGGCTTATGAGGGAAAGAGGAGACGCTGTGGATTAGTTTGGAAAGAGGGAATGGAACATCTATTTACAATGGTATGATATGCAGACCTTTCTTGCAGGCAGAAGTGAGAGACAGAGATTTAATTGAAAACATTCACAATATTGCTATGAAAAGGGAAGTACTACTGGTAAGAGATTTCAATTTGTCATATGTTGACTGGGATATCCTGACTGCAGTGTCATCCATAAGTAGGGAGATTCTGGATTCTTTACAAGGAGAACTGATCCAGCAGCTCATAAGAGAACCCACGCAGGAGAGGTTAATACTGGATGATGCTTACAAATGAGGAGAGTATTTCTGATGTTATAATGGATGATCATCTGGCATCCAGTGATCAACTGATCATGTGCTTCACTATTAGTATGCAGGTAGAGACAGTTCATTCAAAAGCAAGGGTCCTATGAATTATGGAAAGCTAACTGTGTCAAGATGGGAGAATACCTCAAGGAGTCATTAGCTGGATGGGAACATCTGGGGGAAGTTGAACAACAGTAGGGAAAACTGAAAGAAGATTATTTTAAGAGCAATGGATCTATTTTCTAGAAAAGTAAATAACAGTAAGAGAAAAAGAAGGTTGCTATGGTTTTCAAAAGAAGTAGCTGAAAAAGTAAGGGAAAAGAGGTCAGCCTTCACAAACTTTAAGAGACTGCAGAAAGAGGAAGACTAACAATGATATTTGGAAAAACTAAGAGAAACTAGTAAATCAGTCAGGAAAGTAAAGATGCAAATGGAAGAAAAAATAGCCAGTCAAGTAAAAGACTTTTTTAGGCATGTTAAAGACAGCATGAAGTACAAAGGTGGCATTGTGAGACTCGAGGATGAAAGGAAAGAAATGCACAGGCTGAATTATTTAAGAAATGGGACCTCAGAAAACAAACACAAATAGGAATGGAAGTGAGGCAGACCTCAAACAATTTTCAGAAGATTGTTCGTGGGGAGGTAACAAACCTAAAAGTAGACAAAGTGATGGGATTCACCCAAGGCAACTGAAGGAACTTAGGGAAGTGCTGGCGATGGGCAAATGTGGTTCCTGGTCACAAAAGCGGAAGTAAGGAAGAGGTTGGGAACTACAGGCTAGTTAATCTAACCTCAGTGGTGACTAAATTAATGCAAACACTGCTAAAGAAGAGCATAGTGCCATTTCTGGACTACAAGGGATTACAGGATCCGAGACAGCATGGCTTTACTGGAGGCAGACTGGATTGATTTCTTTGACTGGGTAACCAGAGAATTAGATCGAGCAGAGAACTAGATGTTGCACACTTAGATTGCAGCAAGGTTTTTGACACTGATCCGTATCAAAATAAACTGAATGCCCATGGGATGGACCATAAAATGACTTGTTGAGTGGGAGACAACAGAAGGCAGTAGTGAATGGAGTTTACTCTGAAGATTAGGGTGTTACCAGTGTTGTGCTGCAGGGATCAGACCTTGGTCCTGGTTCTTTTTAATATTTTTGTAAACAATATTGCAGATGGTCTGTAGAGAAAGGTTTGCCTCTTTGTGGATGATACCAAAATCTACAACAGGGTCGATACCTTGGAGAGTATGGATAAAAGGAGGAGGGATCTAGTGCAGCTTGAAAAATGAATGAGAATTTGGCAGTTAAGATTTAATGCTAAGAAATGCAAGGTGATGCATTTGGGCTGCAAAAATCAAGGAAGTGGTACAGTATAGGGGGTGAAGTACTTTTGTGCATGAAAAAAGAATGGGACCTGGGGGTGATCATATCAGACAATCTTAAAGTGGCCAAAGAGTTAGAAAAGTTGATGGCAAAAGCCAGAAGGATGCTTGTTTGCATAGGGGGAGTAATGGCCAAAAAGAAAAAGGAGGTGAAAGTGCCTCTGTGTAAATCTCTAGTGAGAACACATTTAGAATACTATGTACAATTGTGGAGAAAGCACCTACAAAAGACTAGAAACAGAACAGAACTGGTCTAGAGGGCAGATACTGAAATGTCAGTGGTCTTTGTCATAAAGCAAATGGGATTAGGGTCAAACTCTATCACAGAGCAAAAATTGCCAAAACAAGAAGTATGGGCTCTGTACAGAAAAACAAGAAAGTGTCGTTGTGTCCCACTCAAAACTTCATGCAATAAATATAAAGTTTAATAAACAGCTTCATGCGTGCTCATTATGCTTGAAGCTGTTTATTAAACTTTATATTTATTGCATGAAGTTTTGAGTGGGACACAACGACACTTTCTTGTTTTTCTGTACAGAGCCCATACTTCTTGTTTTGATAAAGCAAATGGGAACAGACTTAAAAAATTGAATGTCAGAAGAGGGGAATTATGATATATTAAGTATTTCCGTGGTATAAATGAACAGTTGGGCCTCCCTACTTTTTAAAGAAGCTCTGGAATAAGGGGTGATGGGATAAAGATGAAGGGGGACAGACTTAGGAGTAATCTAAGTAAATATGTCTTTATGGAAAGAGTGATGGATGCGTTGAACAGCCTCCCAAATGGAGATAGTGGAGACGGAAACTGTATCTGCATTCAAGAAACCATGGGACAAGTACAGAGTATCTCTGGGGGATAGGAAGGGATTATAGAACTTAATAGTTCTTATAGATGGGCAGACTGGATAGACCTTATGGTTCTATATTTCTGTCTTGGACAGTATGAAGTGATATAGAGCAAAGCGATGCAAGTTTGCAGAGAATGCAGATGGGACAGTGGGGTGGGGATTTGAAAGCTTTTGACATGGGTAAAACAGACCTGTATGTGTAAATATGATTTCTTTTTCAGTTGCCTGGATTATATGAAAGTTAATGTAACCTATGCACATTTTGCTGCACAGGTTAGATGGCCTGTTATAAAATTACCCTCTAGAGAAGGTCAATTATGCATTTGCTGGGATTTTTGGTACACAACTGCCTGAGGCGTCTGCTCTCTCCTCCTGCATAGTTTGCACATGGAGGGTTTTCAATCACTGCATTTCGAGAGAAAATTTCACATTTTGGTGAAGGAAAAAAACAGTTTTTTTGTTCTCTCCATCAATTATTTAAGCATGGTGCACCTGAGTGCTGCTCCTAGACATTTTCCTTTCTATCACTGCACATCAGGGATGATCGATCCAAAATCTGTGATCCATGCAAACTAACCCTAGTAATGCTGAGGTATCATCTGTCTTCATGTCTTTAAGATGTCATGCTGCAAAGACCAAGGACACAAATGGAGCAATGTAATTTCTAGCCAAACTGGCACTATGAAAGTCTGACAAGTGTTTGGTCACAGTGAGACCCAGATCTATCTGACCCTGTTATGAGAAGTCTTACCTCATCCAGTCTGAGAACTGCAAATTGGAGCCAGACTGATTCTAAGAAGCAATTAAAAAGACAGTCTCCCAAACACAGAAAGCCATATCTGTAAATCTCATCATATAGTGCAGGCCAAGCCACAGTTTTCATTATTCCCCTAGCAGAATAGTTATTCTGCAGAAAGCACATGGCATAAGCACCTATACCAACTAACAGGCACTTGGCCCACTGCTGCCTGCTTTACAAGGTTGGGTACTGATGTTAACATGTGTCGTGGGAAGGGATTCACAAGATTTAAGAGCGGCCAGTCCTGGAGCGCGAGGGACCACGGCAAGCCAGCTGTACGGTACGTTTGCCATGCTGCCTCTGTGGGCCCAGTGGTGGTGCACTCCCCTCCCGGCCGTCACCCAGAGTGGGCCACACACACCACCCCTGGTACGCCACTGGTTGGGGCTACCGTTTTCCCAAATACCACCAGGAGGAAACTAGAGAATAAGAGGCTGTCTAGAGGAAGAGCAGAGGCATAGGATGGTTTCTGGAGCTTAAGCCCACACCAAGCAGTTCCTGTGTGACTGTGCAAACCTTACTCTCTGTAGGAGAGCAGCTCTACCTGTGAAAGAAGGAAGCTTTAGAGGAGGAGGAGGCCAACTTTCAAGGAAGAAGAGAGGAACATGAGTAGATTGTCAGTTATACCAGTGACCAGAACTAGAAGCGACCAGGGCAGTATCAGGGACCTGCACCTGTGACACCTACCAGCTCCAGGTACACTGCCAAGACGTCAGCGCAGAACGACATTGAGGTCCCAATCTACCGGAAATACAGTAGTTTAATGGGAGGTTTGGACAGCAGGAGACCTCTCATGAACTGTACTACTAGTGGTTGTGAGGAGATGGGCTGTCCATCAAGCAGATGATGAGAGGCTGAAATGGCACTAAAGTGGACTCTCACCAAGTTTGTCTTTAGTCCTGTTGAGGACAGGTGGAGGAGTGACTCCATTGGAGCAGAAATGGAATTGAGATCTTTCTGGGAGCACCAAACAGAAAATCTATGTCACTTAAAAGCATATGAACGTCTGGTAGAGGGCTTTCTAGAAGCCAAAAGGGTCTCCTTAACCTCTTGAATAAGGTCAAAGCCTTGTAAAGCTATGCTCTCAGTAGCCAAGCTGTGAGGCAAAGAGACTGTGGATTAGGATGGAGTAGTGAGCCATTGTCCTGGGAGATGAGAACCAGCACATATCCCATTCGCAGAGGATGAGTCTGAGTCAGATGTAGTAGCAGTTGAAACCACGGTTGCCACGGCCAGTGAGGGGCTTTGAGAAAAATGGAACCCCTGTTGGACTGAAGCTTGAAAAGCATCTTGGGAATGAGGGGTATGGGAGGGAATGAATAAAGCAGATTCTGACCCCAGTGCAGGTGGAAGGCATCCACCTGTTGGTTGGTGGATGTTGGAGTTCTTGTGCAGAAGCAAGGAAACTTGGCATTTTGCAGGTCTGGAAGATGTAGGACACCGTGTCTGGATGCAGAGACTATTTGTGGGGAAGAAGAATGTGACTCAGTCTGTCTGCCAAGACTTTGGATTCCCCTGGGAGATACACTGCTTGGAGGTGTATCTGATGAGCAGTGAGAAAGGATCAGAGGTGTATCGCCTCCTTTGAGAGGGCCCAAGAGCCTGTTCCTCCCTGCTTGTTCACAGAGAACATGGCAACCTGATTGTCTGTCCTGTTTAGGACCTGTTGTGCTCTGAGGTCGTATTGGAACATATGGAGGGCATTGGAGATAGCCCAAAGTTCCAGGAGATTGATCTGGAGTTGTGACTCCTGTGCTGTCCAGCACCCCTGTGTAGTTTGTCAGACGGCTGCCTGGGTGAGAATCTTCACAGTCTTGGCAAGTGCATATATCTATATGATTTGCAAGGGATTGTGGGCAATGCAGTTCATTCACACCAGACACAGCTGCTGACAATAATTTAGTTGTGCTCAAGTGTTAAAGCCAATAAGAAATTTATTTATGGGGTTATTTCTCCCAACACAGATATGCTTGGTAGCACATAAATCAGGTTACTTGCTTCCAGTGTTTAACTTGGAAAAACAAAGTCAAAATCAGGAAAACAACATTCAAACTTGTCAGGCATTAGCTAATGTTTTCTTAGCATATATCAAACAACAAACGAAAAGCCACAAAGAAAGAAAAAAACTGTTCTTTTCAGGTTAACTTCTGATAACTTCCCACATAGATTCAGAAGTGATTCTCTCCTAGCTCACAAGCAATTAGGTAAGGCTCAATTGCTAGTAGTTATCCAGCTGAAACCCCTTAGCTGGCTTGCTTTCTACTGTGTGGGTCAAATCCTGCTTCAGGAGCTTTTCTGAGTAGATTAAAGAACAAGTTTGTATTTCTTTGTGATGGTTGCTGTACTTTATAACAGAAAGTTACCAAAGGAGTTTAGACAGAGAGCAGTCCATGTAAACAGAATCTTCATCTGCTATCATTTCCCCCTTCTTCAACAAGCATGGGTTCAATATCATGGATTGGCACAGATGAATCTCTCAATGGAGCACTTTCAGGAGAATACTTGTTTCCCTGCTGTCTTTCAAGGTTATAGCTAGGGCATAGATCAGTGTTCATACCTGAGCTTCCATTGCTGTTAGAGTTCCTCTCTATATAGCCTGGCCAGTATGTAGTCCAGTTCTTATGTCCAGCCTTCCAATCCAGATCCCTGGACACTGGATCTCTCTTCACATACCTTCTGGCACGGGTCTTAGGGTCCCTTCCACGTGTAGCCGTCTCTCTCACAGGTACCGTCTGGAGATTCCTAGCTCTGCAGCACCATTCCTCTGGCTTTCCCCAGTCCAATGGTGTATGCTGGCCCTTGGAATGCCTCCCAGTATACGTACTGTTCTGGACTCTTCTAGACCTCTCAAAGGCTTTTCTCCTCTTTCTTCCAAAGGGTTTCTTTCCCTCTCTGTCCGTCCGGTTTGGCTTCTGCTTCTGATGATGATGATCCTCAGGATAATTCTCTGTAGAATAAACTCTACCTTTTATATTCCTAGATGAGTGCTCCCCCCTAATACAGCGCAGCTGTGCTGAATCAGGCCCTGCCCTTTGAGATGAGTGCTTAGGGATTATCTCATAGCCCTCCTGATTGAACACACGTTTCCCCACTTCAGCTCCTCTAATGGCTGTTGGAAACCTGGTGCATTCTGGGACTGGTAGTCTTTTATGGGAAAATTCTGTTTTCTTATTTCTACCAGAACTGACAGGTTGCTTGTTCAGAGTCACTTCACCTTTTCTATAGCTCCTTCCTGAGCTATGATAAGCTTCCTTATCACAAGTCAGGTTGCACAACTGGGCTCCCCAACCCAGTTTGGAGACATCTGTCATCAGGGTGCATTGATGTGGAAGCATCTGAAAAGGTGATCCTACGAACAGTTTTTCTGTAGAAGATCACCACTGAAAGGATGTGGTTAGTTGGGTATCCTCTCCCGGAGACGGCCCGAGGCCACTTCCACTGGGAGGCAAGAGTCCACTGGGCTGTTCGCATATGTAGCTGGACATGTGGAACAACATGTACTGTAGAGGCCATGTGCCCAAGGAGTTGCAGCATCTCTTGGGCTGTCAGATGGTCTCGTAGGAGTGTCTGGGACACTAGCTTGCTGGACGGGCACAACGGAGTTGGGGCAGAAATGCCCTGAAATTTTGGGTGTCTAGTAGGGCTCAGATAAACTCTAGTCTGAGTTGGAGCGAGTTGAGATTTTGTGAAATTTATGACAATTTCCAAATGTTGTAGTACTGTGATGGTACGATGCAAGGAAAGCAGTTCCTCTTGGAAGGCATCTGCCTTTATTAGTCAGTCGTCTAAGCAAAGGAAGACAAATATCCCCAGTGGCCACAACTGCCCTGCACTTTGTGAAGACTCTTGGGCAGAGGCGAGTCCAAAGGGAAGGACTCTGTATAATGTTTTCCCTGGAAGGTGAAGCGTAGATACTTCCTGTGTCCTGGATGGATAAAGATATGTATATACGCTCCTTTTAGGTCTAGAGAACAGAGCCAGTCCTGACTCTAGAGGTAGGAAAGAAGAGTCCTGAGAGAGATCATCTTTAACTTTTCATGGACTAGAAACTTGTTGATGTTCCTGAGGTCCAGAATGGGCCAGTACCCTCCGGTTCTCTTTGGAAGAGAGAAAGCAGTGAGAGTAGAAGCCCACTCCCTGTTGGGATGTTGGGACATCTTCTATGGTGCCCTGAGACAGAAAAGAAGATACCTTGTCTTGTAGGAGAGCAGTGAGTGGGGGTTGCGTTTGATATTCTTGAAAAGCGGTATATAAACACTATTAAATAAATAAATATTTCCCCCTGAATGTGGAGGGAGACAGAGTTTGCAGATGAAGGCTGTACCTCTCCTGAATTATGGTGAGTGTCCACTGTTCTGAGGTGATGAGGTGCCATCTGTGGGCATAGCAAACAGTCTGCCTGCTATGTGAAGGGAATTGGGTCCCTCCAGAAGCAGGGTGACAATGTTCTCTAGGAAAGAGTCAAAAACCAGGAGCAGGCTGTTACTGCGGAGCAGGTTGAGATTCAGCCACCTGCGGCTTCTTTTGTTTAGGAGGCTGCTGCCTCTTCTGTGGGGCTTGACCCTGATACTGAGAAGCGGAAGGATAGGAAGAGAAGAATCTCTTCTTCTTATTGTAGAAAGACTTCCTTGCAGGAGTCTTTTTCCTAGTAGGGTCAGCTGTAACTCTGGACAGTCTCTTTAGAGAAGTATTTTCTAACTCTAAATGAGAGGCCTTATCTTGCTAGTCTTTGCCAAAGAGGTTTTCCCATGTGCAAGGTATGTTACCCAGCTTATTTTGAACACATTGTTCAAGATCTGAGGCCTGAAGCCACGCAATGCGATGTGCACTGATGCAAATTGCTGAGACTCTGCTCCTTCACTCAAAAGCATCAAAGGTACCTCTATTGATAAACTTTGATACCTTTTAGCTATGCTTAACTAGGGTGAGATAATCTGCCCATTTGTCATCCGGAAGAAGAGGGGCAAAGGCCTTGAGATCCCTGGAGACCTCCTTCAGGAATATTCCCATATAGAATATATAGGAGTTAATCCTAGCTGAGAGCATTGATGCTTGGAAACATTGACGCCCAAAGGTGTCAAGGGTTCTCAATTCCCTACCCGGAGGGTTAGAGGAGTGAGTCTTTGAGCTTTTGATTCAGTGCATAGCCGATTCCACCACCATGGTGTGGTGTGGAAGCTGTGGCTTTTGGAAGCCAGGACACTCCAGTACATGATACATGGTATCGAGACATCTACTTTGAGGTCAGACCGTGAGAGGCATCTCCCACATACAGAGTATAAGATCATGAAGGATGCGGTGCACTGATAAGGTGGCTGCTTCCTTAGGTACTGTTGAGTATTGGAGGATCTCTAATTCCTCTGCCCTTGGCTCCTTCTTGAATGTCAATGTGTTAGACAGATCTTTGGCCAGGTCTTGAATGAATTCTTGGAAAGACATATCCTCCGGCTGTGACATGCACTGCTGATGAGGCGGGGAAAGGTCCAAAGGAAGGTCCCGGGGCCCCAGAGAATCAAGTGACTCTACATCCAAATCAAGGAATCTGAATCGGAGGACTCAAAGTATCAACGGGTACGGTGCTTGCTGAAAGCTAGATACCAGTACCGATGTATCGGCCTCAGTGAGCCACTTGGGCCTGGCACTGGTATTGGTAAGAGTTTCCAGGGAGAGACTGAATGAATTCTTTGCTTCGGTCTTTACTGAGGAAGATGTAGGGATGTTACCCATGACTGAAGTGGTATTTAAAGGTGCAGAAGAATTGAAGGAAATATCGATACATCGGGAAGATGTATTACAACTATTAGATAAACTGAAGAGTAGCAAATCACCTGGGCCGGATGGTATACATCCAAGGGTGTTGAAAGAACTGAAATATGAGATTGCAAACCTGCTATTACTAATCTGTGAACTATCATTAAAATCATCTCTAATACTTGAAGATTGGAGGATCGCCAATGTAACACCAATTTTTAAAAAGGGTTCCAGGGGTGATCCGGGAAACTACAGACCGGTGAGCCTCACGTCAGTACCAGGAAAAATGGTAGAAACCATCATAAAGAATAAAATTACTCAGCATGTAGATAGTGCAAAGGCAGGGGGCTATAACATTTCAGCTACATGGCACAAAGAAGGCAGGCATGCATGACACACCCACACAGTACATACAACCATTCACCATCAAGCGCTAGGTGCAGCCCACTTTTATTAGGATAAAAACATAAAAAAGATAAGCCTTGTTCAATTTGCACTTCAATTACTAATATATCACTCACATAACGATCAGCTCCTCTTTCTTCACTGTTCTGGTCACCAAGTGGCCATAATGAACTGTGCTGTATCTCCATCTTGGCCTTTTGTCCATCTTGGTATCTCAGACTATCATCACAAGCCACTCATTATTTCCCGGTCCCACATAGTCCCAAACGTTTTGCTGCAGGAAACGAATCCCCAGCACTTTTTATTGGACTAACTTTTGAAATCTGTGCTCCCTTCATTAGGCCAATACAGAATGAGCTAAGAAGGACTCTGCCCAGATTTATTTTATTTAGCAAGCATTTGTATCCCGCTCCTTCCAGCGATCAGAAGCGGGTAAGATTACTATCGCGAAACTGCCGAATCAAGGCAGGTACAATTTTTGTTTACATACAGATTGTCAGCGAAGCACATCACACAGAGTTAACACTTCTTAGCTATGGGGGAGTTCATTTACATATATACATATATACATTTATACAGGATAGGTTTCTGGTCGCTGAGGACAGGGGGTTGCCCCATCTGTGAGATTAGTTCAGGTTGAAATGATTTTGGAATATGTGCGTTTTGAGTTTTTTTCTGAAGTCTGGAAGGTCATTGCTAGCTCGTAGTTCTGGTGGGAGTTGGTTCCATAGTGTTGGCGCTACATATGAAAAAGCCCTGTGGCTGGTGTTGGCTGTGGTAGATCTTATATCTGTTGGAGTGTGGAGGATGTTGGAGTTGATGGTTCTTCTGTTTCGGGTAGGGGGTTGCAATCTGACTAGGGTGTTGAGGAAGGAAGGTGCTATGTTGTGGATGAGTTTGAAGGTAGTTGTTAGTATTTTGTATTTTGCGCGAGCTGTTATGGGTAGCCAGTGTAATTGAATCAGTACTGGTGTGATGTGGTCACTTAGATTTTTCTTCATTATGACCCTGGCAGCTACATTTTGTGCCATTTGTAGTATGTTTAGAGTCTTCTTAGGTAGACCTTGTAGGATGGCGTTGCAGTAGTCAAAATGTGGCATGATGAGTGCTTGAGCCACGGTTCTGAAATCTTGGGGATCAATGATACTCCGAATGGGTTGGAGAACTCTCAGTTTGTGGAAAACTGCTCTGTTGGTCTTTCGGAGGTGTTTCTCCATTTTTAGGTCACAGTCAAATGTGACTCCTAGATATCCAATTCAAGAAAAAAAAGAGCCTCTGAAGGAACAGAGTTAAACCTAAACAATCAAAAAGCAGCACCAAAATGCAAAGTTTTGAAGGGATGAGCCCATATCGCTGATGTCTTGCTTATCATTAACTTCAAGACACAGGCCTTTATAACCATGCATCCCAGTGTTCATTTATTTAACACTCATTTTTATACCGCATCTTCCAGAGATCAGTTGCGGTATACAAATAACAACAGTCAACAAAGCGAAGTTTGTTTTACATAGAACATCTTAATTTTACATAGAACATCTTAAAATATCGTAAATTAAACAAAGTGAGTTTAAACTGGAACTGTGTTAAAACAATTAACTAACAAAGTGTAGTGTCTATATACATAAGACAATACATAACAGATACAACTATATACATGCTTAGGTATTAGGGCATAAGAGATAGGATCGTTATTTCGTTAGAGCTAAGTGTGTTGTCCATTTAGGTGGGGGTTTGTGCTTTATGTGGTCGGTTACCTGTTTAGCCTTTATCTAAGTTGAGTGCAAGGTTTTCCATGGTATTGTAGTGTTTAGTGAATAGATACGTTTTTAATTTTTTGCGGAATTCCATGATCTCTGTTAGTGAACGTAGATCCTCTGGTAAGGAATTCCAGATAGTAGGGGCTATGTGAGAGAAGGCTCTATTGTTGGTTAATTTATGTGCTTTTATGAAGTCCTTCGGAATCTTTAGTTTATTTAAATGTTCTTTTCTATGAGTAGGCTTAGGTGTTTCTTTGCATATTAGATTACATAGTGTTGTCGGCGCCATGTCGTTTAATGCTTTAAATGAGGTTATTATTGTTTTGTATATTATCCTGCTTTGTATTGGTAACCAGTGAAGGGATGCCATTATTGGTGTTATGTGGTGGAGTGAGTTTATTTTTAGTATAATTCTTGCCGTTGCATTTTGGGCTAGTTGAATTCTTTTAATGTTCTGTTTTGAAATGCCCATAAGTATTAGGTTGGCAAAATCAAAGTGAGGGGTTATGATAGCTTGTGTTATATTAATGAAATCTTGTACAAATACTAGCGGACGTAGTTGTTTGAGAATTTTAAGTTTGAAATAGATTTTCTTTATGGTGTTTCTAACGTGGGTTTCCATTGTAAGGTGTGTATCTAGGATAACACCTAGATATCTTATTTCATTTTTTATTTTAATTTCTTGATCTTGTAGTGTTATATGTGTTGGGGGATAAATGATTGATTTTTTGTTACGATTAGGACTTCAGTTTTAGCATGGTTTATGTGGAGGTTTTGAGTTTTTAGCCAAATTGTGATTTCATTATAGCAGTCTGCGAGGAGTTGTAACGGTAGGTTAGGGATAGTAAATGGTATGTACATCATAATATCGTCTGCATAGAGGTGATATTGTACTCCAAATTTTTTAAAGATATTACAAACCGGTTTTATGTAAATGTTAAAAAGTAGGGCTGATAGTGCAGATCCCTGTGGTAAACCTATTTCTTGGTTATATGTAGTTGAAGTTTGATTACCTATTCGTACATTTTGTGTTCTGTTGTTTAAATAGGAAGTGAACCAATTATGTACTGTAGAGCTTATGCCTATCTGCCTTAAGTTGCTGAGCATTATTGAGTGATGTACACTATCAAAGGCCGCTGATATGTCGATGAAGCATACTGTAGAGCTTATGCCTATCTGCCTTAAGTTGCTGAGCATTATTGAGTGATGTACACTATCAAAGGCCGCTGATATGTCGATGAAGAGGAGGATGAATGCTTGTTTATGATTGTCGATTCCTCTTAGTAGAGTATCAATTAATACTGTTAGTATCAATTAATCAATTGTATCAAACTCTATATTACAAGGACTCCCTCAATCTACTCTAAACCCGCTTCAACTAGCCTTAAACAGTGCAGCAAGAGTGCTTTTCGGGGTACCTAGAAGAGAACACGTAACCCCTCTCCTGAAACAACTACATTGGCTCCCCATCCAAGCGAGAATCACCTTTAAGACTCTGCTCCTGGCCTTTAAAGCTCAAAAAGGACTCTCTTCCTCATCATTATCTGAGATGATACAACCAACCCCTACCAACAGGCTAAGAAGAACTACTGAATTAAACTTGCTAATGATACCAAAAGAGTCCTTAAGATACAACTCTTCAACAGTAAATCGAGCCTTCAGTTTATGCGCTCCGAAACTTTGGAACACCCTCCCACCACACATTAGGTCCATCTCTGATCTCCTCCAGTTCAAAAAGGCCTTGAAACATCACCTTTTCACCAAATACTTCCCAGAGAACATAGTAACACAGGCACACTCAATTCACAACTTATCACACTCAAATAGCAACAATCCCATTCTTTCCATGTAACCTCTGCTATCCCAACAACTCTTCACACCTCTCTCCCTTACCAATACTGCTCCTTTATATACAATGTTTCTTCCGAATGTAAATAGTTACACTGATTACTATTTGTTCTAAATAATTACTATTTGTTCTAATTAATTACCCCGGTTTACCCAAGTTATTGTTCCTGTTATATGTAAAATACTCAGATATTGTATTCTGTCTGATGTTTTCTTGTTCTATGTAAACCGCGCTGATTATAAATAGTGCGGTATATAAAAGATGTTAAATAAATAAATAAATAAATTATTAATACTGTACAGTATCAATTAATATCAATTGATACTGTACAGTATCAATTGTAACAATTAATACTGTACAGTATCAATTAATACTGTTCATGGTTTACAGAGTTCCAAAGGTTTATAATATTGATTCTAAAGTTACTGCAACATGAATAAAACAAAGTCCCAAAATGTGAATCTAGCACCAAACATGGGGCCACTTTCCAGCGGATTACAGGATCCAAGGCAGCATGGATTCACCAGAGGCAGGTCTTGTCAGACAAATCTGATTGGTTTCTTTGACTGGGTGACCGGGGAGTTGGACCGAGGGAAAACCCTAGATGTGGTGTATTTAGATTTCAGTAAAGCCTTTGACACTGTTCCTCACAGGCGACTTATAAACAAACTGAGCACCCTAGGGATGGACCCTAAAGTTACTGCTTGGGTTAGAAATTGGTTGGGTGGGAGGCGACAAGGAGTACAAGTAAATGGAGATCACTCTGAGAAGAAGAATGTTACCAGTGGTGTGCCCCAGGGATCTGTCCTTGGTCCGATTCTTTTTAACATCTTTGTTAGTGATATAGCGGAAGGGCTGTCGGGTAAGGTTTGCCTCTTTGTGGATGATACCAAAATCTGCAATAGAGTAGACACCCAGGAAGGTGTAGATAACATGAGGAGGGATCTAGCTAAGCTTGAAGAATGGTCTAGAATCTGGCAGCTGGGATTTAATGTTAAAAAATGTAAGGTCATGCATCTGGGCTGCAGCAATCCAAGAGAGCAATATAGTATAGGGGGTGAGGTACTTTTGTCCACTAAAGAAGAGCGGGACCTAGGCGTGGTTGTGTCTGATGTTCTTAAAGTAGCTAAACAGGTAGAAAAGGCGACGGCAAAAGTTAGAAGAATGCTTGGGTGCATACGGAGAGGAATGGCTAGCACAAAAAAGGAGGTGATAATGCCTCTGTATAAGTCTTTGGTGTGACCTCATTTGGAGTATAGTGTGCAATTCTGGAGACCGCACCTTCAAAAGGATGTGAACAGGATGGAGTCGGTGCAGAGGGTGGCTACTAAAATGATTAGTGGTCTTCATTATAAAACATATGAGGACAGACTGAAGGATCTTAATATGTACACCTTAGAGGAAAGGCGGGATAGAGATGATATGATTGAGATATTTAAATACCTCTGTGGCATAAATGTTCAGGGAGAGAGCCTCTTTCAATTGAAAGCAAGTTCTGCTACGAGGGAAAATGGGATGAGGGTGAAGGGAGATAGATTCAGGAGTGATTTGCGGAAATATTTCTTTACGGAAAGAGTAGTGGATCCGTGGAATAGTCTCCCAGTGGAGGTGGTAGAGGAGGACAGTAACTGAATTCAAAAAAGCATGGGACAAAGACAGAGGATCTCTAAAGGTAAAAAGGGGACTGTTGTAGTTGTTGATATGGAAGGACAGACTAGATAGGCCATGTGGTCTTTATCTGTCATCATATTTCTATGTTTCAGTTCTTTCAACACCCTTGGATGTATACCATTCGGTCCAGGTGATTTGCTACTCTTTAGTTTATCAAACAGTTGTAATACATTTTCCCGGTGTATTGATATTTCTTTCAATTCTTCCGCAGTATCACCTTTAAATACCACTTCAGTCATGGGTAACATCCCTACATCTTCCTCAGTAAAGACCGAAGCAAAGAATTCATTCAGTGTCTCCGCTATGGCCTTGTCCCCTCTTACTGCCCCCTTTACCCCTCTATCATCTAATGGTCCAACTGACTCTCTCACAGGTTTTTGCTATTAATGTACTTGAAAAAGTCTTTATTATGTGTTTTTGCTTCCACAGCAAGTTTCTTCTCAAATTCCCTCTTTGCCTGCCTTATCAATGCCTTGCACTTAACTTGCCAGTGCTTCTGCTATTTCCCGTTTTCATCATTTGGCTCTTTTTTCTATTTCCTGAAAGATGCTTTTTTGGCAACAACAGCCTCTCTGACCTCACTTTTAAACCATGCTGGCAGTTTTTTGGCTTCCTTCGACTTTTCTTAAAGCGTGGAATATAGCTGGTCTGGGCTTCCAAGATAGTATTTTTCAAAAATACCCAAGCTTTATGTAAGTCTTTAACCTTTGCAACTGCTCCTTTTAGTTTTTTCTTAACTATTTTCCTCATTTTATTATAGTTTCCCTTTTGAAAGTTAAAAGGTAGTACTGTGGATTTCCATCCTACAAGTAAAGAAGCAATGGGAAACAAATTAAGAAAGATGAAAGAAGTTGTGATAGACCCTCCAGTTCAATGTCAACTTTGGCCACTTCAAAGCTCGCCCATAAAGACAAAGCATTTTTGTTAAGTTGGCTCAAGAAAGGTTCATGGTTGGAGTATCATAATGAATTCAAATTGCCCAAATGTAGTGTTTGTACTAATCCCAAAACTGCACGGTTTCAAGGCTACATTAAAAAAGGATGCAAAAAGAATGAAAGCCTTTGGATGGCTTCATTTTCTCAAACAAATGCTTAGGCAAATCTGACTAAAAAGACTGTTGCAGTTTTTTTTATCATAGATTCAAATCCCCACTTACCATGTTAGTTGAAAGTACTTATATGGTGTTTTAGTGTTGTAAAGGACAGTAGGTCAGTCTGTGCCATGAATGATTCACCAGACTGTGCTTTAACCTCTCACTTGGTCTCCTTCTCTAGCACATCTTTGCAATAATTGGTTTACTGATAATATTCATTGATGTTCTGCTTTGATCAGATGTAAAAGACTGGGGAATGTACTGAGATAAATTCATTTTGCCTTGGCAATCCAACAGCTCTGATACCATATCAACAGCATTATTCACAAATTGGATGATTAATTTAAAAATTTAACTGGTCTATGTTGAAGGAAAGTCTCTTTTAGGATTTAGTTTACATGTAAAATATGTTAATTGGTGATTTGATGGCTGGCTTGTTTACAGTGAGTATCAAATTTATGATTAGCCTAAGTTTTATATCCTGACGTAAAAGAATGTGTGATGACATTACCAGCCGGTATTAAACAGTTCTGATACGTTTCACTAGCTGAGAATACATCAGCTGCATTTTGATGTGCCAGTCAGTTCTAATCAATGGAAAATTTTAAGCACAGGACTGAACTTAAGAACATAACATAAGAACATAAGATATGCCATACTGAGTCAGACCAAGGTCCATCAAGCCCAGTATTCTATTTCCAACAGTGGCCAATCTAGGTCATAAGTACCTAACAGTTTCCCCAAAAGACACAGGTTCCACAATGCTTGTATTAGGTCAAGCAGTAATATCCCGGGTCCCTTTTAATAACACTTTATGGACCTTTCCTCAAAGAACTTGTCCAAACCTTTTTTAAACCCTTCTACACTAACAGCTTTTACTACATCATCCGGTAACACATTCCAGAGTTTGATTATACGTTGAGTGAATATTTTCTCTTATTAGTCTCAAATAGTTTACCCTGTAGCTTCATTGCATGTCCCCTAGTCTTTCTATATTCTGATGATGTAAACATTTGATCTGAGTTTAACCATTCCACTCCATTCATTGATTTATAGACCTCTATCATATCTCCCCTCAGCCGTCTCTTTTCCAGGTTGAAGAGCCCTAACCTTTTTAGCTTTTCTTCATAGGGGTATCATTCCATCCCCTTTACCATTTTGGTGGCTCTTATCTATACCTTTTCTAATAATGTACTTTGTTCACCTGAAGTTTAATTAATCTCAGGTCCTTAATGTATGCTGATAAGAATAAACAGATGCACCTGAGAGCGAATATGGCATCTCCTTTTCTTTAAGATGTTTAAGCACCTATAAAGCTACGATTATCCCAGGGGTGGGTGGGTGTCGGGGAGGGAGGGAGGGAAAGAAGACTTATTAAAAGCTGGCTGGTACACAGTACCCTGTCTTGGGCTTCTAAGGTAATTTGTGACCAATCTCCAGGGGAAGTCCCACAGTCCTTGCTTGGATAGAGGGAGTCTTGGGGTCTAAATTTAACCAGAAAGCTCTCTTCTGTGTTTTAAATTTAAACTTAAAGTTCTTTGCTGCTACTAGGCCCTGACTGATTTAACAAATACACTGGGTTCACAGATTAATCAGCTTTAATCTAAAGAATTCCCTTTTCCCCAAGATTTAGAAAAATTCCCAGAAGTAAATACTTAGAATTGCAGATCTCACTCCAGAAATAGAAGTCCCCTTTTGTAGTCCTTCATTACATTACAATATTTAGGGGGGGCTTTTTATGAAGGTTTTTTGAAGTCTAAAGTCTGTTTTACAGGCAGAAAGATGATTTTATATGCATGTATATGGCCACAGAGCTTTGTAAGTATACATGCCAAGAAGAACCCATGTACTTACACGAGTGTATGCGATGAAGCAGCATTTCCAGGGGCATAGTCTGGGTTCCCTGATATTCCCAAAGTGTGGCTGGCCTGGAGCAGTGTATATCTGGCCAATAACATCTGCACATGTTATTGACCAGTCAATATAATTTGAAAAGGTCATTGCTGTATTAAAAAGAAAGTGGATGTTTTTTTCTGACCCATGATAATAAAGATTTGAGAAGCCTTCTTTGGCTCGCTCAACAGCAGTCTCGGAGGTCTTTTTCCTTCCCCTGTAATTTGAGGTTGGTTCAGAGTTGCAAAGCGACAAAAGGATTTTGTCTGGCAGATACAGGATTTCCTGATTCAGCTTAGGTGTGTTTATATCTTCCTAGTCATCAGCATACAATTTCTTTAGTGAGTATGTACATGTGCCTGACAGCCTGTGAAGCAATTGTCCCAGGATACTACTGAGGACATTTGCCAAGCTCACTCCAGATCCTGGTTATCTAAATTTGTGTTGATCACCAATTGGATAACCTGGATCCGGAGTAGGCTTGCTGATAGCATAACTAGGTTTGGCTTCACAGATTTTCTGGCACAGGCACAAGAATACGGGCGGCTCAGGGGCAGCTCAGGGGTGGAGTCTGGGTGGGTGGTGGGTGGTTGCTGGTCCTGGACGTACAAGGCCGATTCCAATGGCAGTATATCAAGAAATTGCATAAACATAAACATAAATGTCGGCCCTGTATGTCCAGGACCAGCGGCATGTGCGGGGAGGTTATTCCACCTCAGAGGTGGAACAACTTCCCTGGACTTGTTCTTTCTTTAATGCCGGGGCATTAATGGGGCGGGGGGGGGGGGCAGAGACCCAATCCTGGCCTTAGGAGGCCAGATCAGGGGGTCGGGCTGCAGGGAATAAACACTTTTAGCCAGCAGCCGGCATAGCGGCTTTTAAATGGAGCCGCAGTGCCATGGCAACTGGGCGCCATGGTGCCACAGCTCCATTTAAAAGCCCTGACTGAGTTAGTTAAGCTAGTCATGTACGTGCAGGCTGAACTGAATCGCAGTCCTGGCCTGCACGTACATGACTGATCGTGATTCTGATCCCACAGGGCTAGACGTGCCCCACGGGATCAGAATCACGATCCCCTCTGTACATCCGGCTCAGACCAGGTGTACAGAGGGGATCTACGTCCGGGACAGAATGAGCTCTATACTATCGATATGGCCAGTCCAAAAGTTGGTGTGCCTAGAACATGCCTCAGTGTACATAGTGGCTCCATGTACTGCTTGTCCACACATCAGTCACCAGTCATCTGTGTCATGTCTAGATCCCAGTATGTTCTTTAATATCTGCAGATGTGCCTGCCCCATCCAAGCATGGGAGGATGCTAGAGGCCAGGTATGGAGAGCAGCAGGGGTTTGCTTACTCATCCTCTTCCACACCCCCAATTTGATGAAGGAGGAAGCAAGGAATGAAGACGATGAGGATGATGGTGAACAGGAGGAGCAGGAGATGGGGAGGAGCAGGAAGAGGCCACCGCAGAAGGAATTGGCCAGGAGGAGGCTACAGCAGAAGGGAGGGGGATGAGGATCTGGCAGAGGAAGACTCAGTGGTTGAGGGGCCACCTAACTTCATGTTTGATTAAAACACTTGTAAGAAAGAAAAGCATAAGATCTGAAGATGCAACTTTCATTAATAAAATCATTCAACTTTAAAGCTAATTGTCTTAATGAGAAATAAACAGGATCTTTGAGCATCAACAGCACCTTTACCAAAATAAAATATGACTAAATATATAGTACTCTTACCTTGTTTTTTATACAGTTATACCATAGCCTTCATGCTTGTCATGAAGGTTCAGCCAAGGGTTCCCCTGTTAGAAGGGTGGTCTAAGTACAGTGTGCGATGCTTTCGCTTGGGCCCAAGAGCTTACAAGCAGGAAACAGCCTTTTGTTGTCCACTTTTGAATAAAGCTTCCCTTGTTGTCACCAGAGGTATGCTGGGACTTGTAGTTAGTTTATTCTTTAAGGACAAATTGTAGTTGTGAGTCGGTGGTTCAAGGCAGCAAGAAAATTTATTTTGTGGGGATTTCCAGGGCATTTAAGCTCAATACACAAACAAGGCAAAAAGGATGCTTCTCCAACATAAAGGATAAATCAGGTAACAGAGAATGACGTAACAAAAACCTCTTTCACTGTTCAGCTGTTCTTATTCCCACAAGCTTACACCGAGGATTGCCTCGTGTGGTCATTCAACAGAAATACAGATAAACTTGCAACAGCTGTGATTTTCTTTTCTCAAAGCAAACTTCTTCTAAGCACTGCTTCTTAGCTTCAGAAGGCAATTAAGCTTAGTAAAACACAGTATTAGCTTTCCTTAATTCTAAGCAGGTGCTGCACTTATTCTCTATATTGTTTCACAGTCTCTCAGCTCAGTTCAATAATGCAGACTCTTCTTTTAAACACAAAGAGCAATCCATTGGTACAGGTTCACACTCAGAGCTTGGCAAACAGGAATCTATTTGCATTCCTTCTATGGCATCAGGATATATGGTATCTCTATCAAAGTTACAAACTCTCCCAGACTTTCTCTCCTTTAGAAATTCCTGGAACTGATTCCACAGCAATTCAGCTTGTAAAGGCACAGTTGTATTAGGGGAGTGCACTTTTCCCTCAGCAAACAACTCTCTCAGTGCTTCTAGCTTTGAAGATTCAGCTGTTCTGCTTTTATCAGGGCTATGACTTTTCCCATACGTAAAACTTTCCACCCACCTCTTAGCAGTAGACGGTGAGGGCTCTGCTTCCTGGACCTTAGCAATAGCAAACTGTTTCTCTGTTGATTTCTCAGCTCTGAAACTGCTGGCTTTACCTTGGGGATGGTTCCTCAGACAAGCGCTGATTTCTTTCTCCCTGGGATCTTCCAGGCTCTGAAATTCAGCCTCCTTATGTCCTTCTCCAGTCCCTCTTAGGTAGCTGCTTTCCTGGGAGTTTTCTTCTTTCTTTCTCCTCCAGCTATGCTCAGCCTTGCTCTCTCTGTTGTCCTTTGCCTTCCTCCTTCCCTCCTTCTGCTCTGCTTGTGGTTTTAAGAACCGTTGGCTGCTAGGCACTCCCTGTTCTCTGCACCTGTGTGACCAATCATCAGGCAAGCTTGTCTCCACCCCTGAGCTAGGGCGTGGCCTGACCTTAGCAGGGAGCTGGGTTTTTTTCTGATCTGGCTTGCAAGTCTTATGCACAAGTGAACTGTCATTCATTTCAAAGGGGAAACTAGGATTTTCTTCCATTTCCATATCTTCCTGGGAGCTTTCATCAGTACAAGTGTTACTTACCCCTGTAGGGTAATGTATGTTCTTTGATATTAGTATAACATCTTCTGCCATATCAGCAAGGGGTGGGGGAGGCAAACTAGTATACAATAAAGACAGTCTGTAATAAGGGGCTTGTGTGATTGGTCAGATTTTTCAGAATATCCACAATGAATATGAATGAGAGAGATCTGCATATAATAGAGGTATTGCATGCAAATCTATCTCATGCACGTTCACTGTGGGTATCCTGAAAATCTGACTGGCCATGCAGCCCCTGAGTATGTTATTGTGGTAATAGCTGTCCAGGGAGTTACTGCAAATCTTCCAATGTGGTTTCCAGTTTGGGGAAATGTGAAATATCATAGAATTAGGCAGTCACCATGTATGAGATACATAATATAGAAACACCAAAAATGGCAGCAAAAGACCGTAAGGCTTATTCAGTCTACCCTTCCATACCAATTCCTAAGCATTACAGCCTCTCCTTTAGAGATCCCTTGTGCTTGTTCAATGTTTTCTTGAATTCAGATACAGTCCTTATCTTGACCATTTCCACTAGGGGGCTGTTCCATGCCTCTACCGCCCTTTCCATAAAGAACTATGTCTTAGATAACTTCTGACTTTGTGCATTTGGGACCTGTGTTGAGAACTATACTTTTTATAGTGAATATGCAAACCATGGCAAGTGATGGTCTCAGCCTCTTGCAGAATTGTGTTGCAAATGTGCTAGACCAAAGTCTTAACAGTAAACTGTGAAAGAAGACAGTCTGTGGGAGTTATCCAGCAGAGGGCTCCAGTAATCAGAGAATGCAAAGCTAGGACGAAGTCTGGAAAAGCAGATACTAGATGCAGTTAAAATTAGCAAGAGAAATACAGTTCTGTGAATAGAGAGTTTATATATGAAAGGATGTAGTGAAATAATATTCACTTCCAGTCTTCAGGGCTGCAAATCAGTTTGGTTTTAGGCTAATTAATATGCATGAGAAAGATTTTCCTAGATGATAAATAAAAAATAAATACAAACTTGGATCCTTAAACCAACTTTAAAAATAAATTTATTTAATAAAACAATTAATATGTGATTACAAAACCCAAGGAGTGATCGACAGGCTTTTGATTTTTAGAGCTTGAAATAGTTTTTAAAGACTACAGAGTGAGATAGAGTATTTAGGCTGCTACTTCTTCATTTCATTCATTAAAACTTTATATACCACTCTTAGGTGTGTTTTGCATCAGGTGATCTGTCTAACTGTATTCATAGCTTAGCGCATGTGCAAACAAAGCTATGCCTAACAAAGACTGAATGTAGCAGGCTGCACACTCCACCCCCGCACCACATACATACATACAGACACAGAAACCCCATCCCTACACTACACACACACAACACACCCTACCCCATGCCACACATACACACCCACCATCCCTGCATCATACACACACAGACACCCCATCCCCACCCTACACACTCTATCCCCACGCCACACTAACCCACCTACCCACTCACACACAGACCACGCACCCACATGACACACACCACACACATACTTTATACTCCATCCATACATACACAGAGATGCCACTCCTGCACCATAAACACAAAGACCTTATTCCCACAATACAAACACGCAGATACAAGCTTCCCTCTCCTGTAACACAAACAATCTCACAATATCTCAAGATAGATAGAAATATATAGATACCACCAGTGATAAAGATGCGCCATGCAGCCCCACAATCCCTGCTACCCTAAGGAGACACACTTTATCATGTCTCTTTACTCCTCGCCCACCCTCCATGCATGTATGAGTTTGCAAAGGGAGGAAGGGAAAACTAGCTGTTTGTTAAACTATAAATTAATTAATCCTATTGCAAATCTTAAGTAATCCATCTATGCACTTGCAGATAAGAACCATGCACCCCATAAGTGAAATGCGTGTGAGGAGCTCACTGAAATAGAAACTTCAGCCATTGTGTGTACTGTATATTCAAAAATGATGTAAAGATTTAGCCACTTCTGGAGATTTCTGCGTTAAAGAAACAAATCCTGGCATGGATGTTGTGCTACCTGCTTTGGGAATAAAAACTAAGTATACAGACAGTTAACAGCAAACCCCAAAATGGATTACAATGAGAAAACCTTTAGGAATGCACAAGAAGTGCTGGACTGACTTTATGGTCATTAACAGAAGGGTTAATTCCTGCCTTGAACCAGCTCTCTGCGATAAGTTAGAACTTCCTAAGTTTTCAAATTCAGTGAGTTGGAGTCTGGCTAGCTTTGAGAGGAAGGACTGAGAGATAGTAGGAAGAGGATCTCACTCAGAGTTCCAAGACTTTTTGAATTTAAAACTAAAAATACATACTTATCTGCCCCAGCTCTGGGACAGAGATGAGAAGACCAAGATCCAGCATCTGCTTTCAAAACTACAACTCAAAGGCTCTCTTGAGAAAGGTTGAGCCCAGCATTACCAGTCTATAAACAGATGAACTGCCATCCAAACTTATCTATGCCAATTTCAGTTCTACTTCTAAGGATAAGGAAATAAACTCAGAACAGAACTTTATCTGGCTAATTCTAAAACTTCACTTGAAAAAAACCCTTTCCAAATCACTGAGAATATTCATTTAATTCACTAATCAACAATAAATTCGGGCATCCGTGCACTAGTCCCTCTACACATTAAGAAGGAAAAAAGATCTCAGTACTTTGTGCTAGTCACAGTACACCATTGTGCTGCAAACAAAACATAAATGTTCTCATCTCATTTGCTGGAAAATCACAGTCGCTGGAAAATCAGTCACTTTTTGTTTTGTTGAAAAATCACAGTCGCTAGAGAATCACAGTCGCTAGAGAATCACAGTCGCTAGAGAATCACAGTCGCTGGAAAATCAGTCACTTTTTGTTTTGTTGAAAAATCACAGTCGCTAGAGAATCACAGTCGCTAGAGAATCACAGTCGCTAGAGAATCACAGTCGCTTCCTTTTACTGATGAATCACAGTCACGACAGCTAATGGTTTATTGATTGGTCGCTCACCTACAAGAGCATTTATGTTTTGTTTGCAGCACAATAGCTAATGGTTTATTGACTATTCACTTAAAATAGCATAAGATAAGGAGTGCCTGTGTTATTGGATAAGTGATAAGAAGATTTTTATTGATATGAAGAGTATGTTTACAGAAGATTATTTTGATAAGTGACTGTGTCTACATTTATTGTATTTATTTGAGTGTTTTTTTATACCGCCTTGTCAATTAATCAAATCGGTTTACAGAGAACATTCTGTATGAAACAAAACAAAATAAAGGTGAAGAAACTTACAAGTAACAACATGGGAGATATAAAAAGAGTAGTAACTGAAAGGTAACCAATTTACATAAACCCTTTATAAAGTTAAGTTACTGAAATGTTAACAAATCATGGGTGTAATCTTGTTATATTACTAAAAAGTTATATTACAGAAAAAATGAACAAATCATGGATGTTGTGAACCTGCTGAGGTCAGCATGATATTGTCCAGTGGAGGTAATATTATTCTTGTTGCATGGTGGCCAATTTAGAGGCAGTTTGCTATGAGCTGTGTTGTAGATTATGTTGGGAAGTATTTGTTCAGTCTAACTTATTTCCAAAAAACGTAGAGGATAAGTATGTCTTAAGTTGCTTTCTAAATGTGGAAAGGTCATTTATACTTCTTATTATGTCTGGGAGGGAATTCCAGAGGATTGGTGAATAGTACGTAAAAGCTCTGTTGCTTGTTGAGCAATTGTTTTTTCTGAATTCTGTAGGAATGGCTAGAGTATTTTGTGTGCATCCTCTCCTCTGTCTGCTGTTCGGTATGGTACATAATAGAGAACTTAGATAAGCAGAGGTTAAGTTGTGTAGTAGCTTGAATGTTATCATGGTTCAGATCATACTTATACAACCAAATAAAATTAGGAAAAGATACTTTTAAGCCATTCATCCAAAAATTGGGCATCCCTCAAGGCTCATCATTATCAACTTTACTATTCAATATATATATTCAACCGGTTTGCAAAATATTCCAAAACTACAACATCCAATATCACCTCTATGCGGATGATATCATGATGTACACTCAATTCGACATCAACCAACCAAATCTCACAAAAATAAAAGATTGCTTCAAAGACACAACCTTATGGCTAGCCAACCAAAATCTACAGATCAGTTATAAGAAGACAGAGGTGTTATTCATAACAAAGGATACAAAGTTCACACCTCCAGAAAGAATAAAATTAAATGGAATCCATTCTACCGGTAAAAAAGGAAGTAAGATACCTGGGAATCACACTTGATCACCAACTCAATTTTTCCAAACATATAAACAATACATCAAAGGCCATTTTCTCAAAACTAAAGATGCTGCAACACTTAAGACCATTATTATCATCAAGTGTCTTTAGAACAACAGTACAGACTATGATCCTATCCCACCTAGATTTCTGCAATGGTGTACTAATGGGACTTCCTAAACAAGCTATCTGAAGACTCTAGCTAGCATAGAATACAGCAGCAAGAGTCATCACACAAACTCCAATAAAAGATCATATTACACCAACTCTAAAGGAACTACACTGGCTACCAATAATCAACAGAATAACATTCAAAATAGTCCACACCATATTCAAGACTCTTCAAAATGAAACACCATCAAGTTTAAGAACACTACTACACAACAACACGGAATCTAGATTGAGAAGTAGCAGCAGTAAAAACACATTATCAGTTCCTTCAATCATCAGAAAAAGCAAGGTAACTACAACAGAGGGCCTTCTTATATGCACCAGAGCTGTGGAACTCTCTCCCAGATGATATATGGGATACGAAAGACTCTCTAACAACTTTCGCAAGCTCATAAAAACATTCCTTTT
Source organism: Ichthyophis bannanicus (assembly GCA_033557465.1). Lineage (NCBI taxonomy): Eukaryota > Metazoa > Chordata > Amphibia > Gymnophiona > Ichthyophiidae > Ichthyophis > Ichthyophis bannanicus. The sequence continues at coordinate 289,398,812 of CM066031.1, read as the reverse complement.
CAGAGAAGTAATAGGGCGCGGGCAGGGTCCTGGTGCCCGCCCGTAACTGGGTGCCCGGCCCGGCGCGGGACCCTGCACGCGCTTGCCGGCGAGCTGGTGAGGCGCGCCAGAGAGGTGACGCTGCGAGCGTCATTTGAAATGATTGGCTCCGCTCGGGGTTGAGGCGAGCGGAGCCAATCAATGCTTAGAGAAGCGCATGTGCTCCGGTGTTTGTGGCGTGGCCGGAGCACATGCGGTCGGGCTGGAGGAGAGGCAGCTTCGTTGGCGGCTGCAGGAGCGAGTGAAGGCCTCGTTTCTTTGATCGGGGCCTCTGTGGGTGCAGATCGTGTCGGCTGATCGTCGGTAGCTGGGCTGTGGAGCAGCGGGGCCACTCGCGGAGGACAGGCGAGTGAACTAGGGCTTAGAGGGGTGTAAGTTCAGAAAATAATAATAATAAATAAATAGAGGCGGGACTGGGATCGTTGGGGGGCTTAGGGCTTGTTGATAAAAAAATATATATATATAAAATAAAAAGCATAACAGCTCAGTAAGTTCAATTAACTTCTGAGATTAGTGCCTGATAGGCTATGACGGGTAAGCAGGCTGGGGGGGGGGGGGCGAGGTGCTCATAAGGATGCTGTGGCTAGGCAGGAAAGGGGAAGAGGGGGGCAGGGGTCAGGCAGGGGGGGGTCTGCGCAGTGGAGCAGGGTGAGTGGGAGAACCACAGGCGGGGGGCGGGCAGAGCTCAGAGTTCCACCAGGGGCAGCGGGGGGTCTCCCGCCTCCGTGAGAGGAGCGGGGGGTCTCCCGCCTCTGTGAGAGGAGCGGTGAGGGGGCACTCTGCGCGGGGCCACGGGTTGGGTCGCAGAGGGTGTTGGGGAGGCCCGAAGTGGTGCCGCCTGAGCCTTCCGGAGCGGAGTTGGGGCTAAGGGGAAGTGAGGCGTCTGGGGTGTCAAAGGGGGGGGGGGGAAGGAGCGCGAGGGGTTGTGAGTCAGAGTGGGGAGCAGGCACTTGGGGACTTTGGGATAGGAGCAGGATCGGGGCTGGCGGATCTAGTGGAGGTGGCAGCGGCACGGTCTCCCCCAGCGGATTTGTGATGCTGCCCGGCGGCTGCATGCCTACTGGTCTACAGGTAATCTGGGATCAGTGGTTGGCTGGTGGGCAAGGCTCGTCAAGGGCTGAGTGGGTGGGGGCTTGGCAGCCGACTTGGCCTCCTGGTTTCTCTCCTCTGTGTTCCCCTTTTTTGTCTCCGCAGGTGCCGTTTCTGGCTACGCCGCGAGGTGTACCCTCAGCAGCAGATTCGCTGGGAGTGCGGAGCATGGATCATGGTAGCAGCATGCCAGGGGTAGCTGCGAACGAGGGTGAGCTGGCTCAAGGAGCACGTGCACAGCAGCGGATGGAGGATCCTTGTGCGGGACCGCCAGCTGCGTCCAGTGGGGCAGCGGCTAGAGGCAGGGCGGGTGAGTTACCGGAGACAGAGGGATTGGAGTGTGTCAAGCTTGGGTCACGCGCCGAGCGGTCGGGGAAGGCGCGTAAGAAAAGGAAGCATGCCTGCCGGCGTAGACATAGCTCGGAATCGTCATCCTCGTTGTCTTCGGAGTGCTCGGAGTCTTCTTTCGGGGAGGTCGATAGGAGGGTAGTGGCGTCCGAGGGTGCAACTGCAGGGTGAGCAGGTGCGGGTTCAGCTTCTTTGGCGGCTTTATCAGAATTATGGGAAGGTGTCCCAAAAAGGTTGCGACAAAAGATTAAGAAGAGGAAGTATATTGATATTTTTCGCTTGCTTGAGGGCAGGAAGCGCTCCGGTGATAGTAAAAAGAAGCGTAAGGAGGATGAGAAGGCCGGTCGTATTCGCAAGGTCTCGTGCAATGTAGTCAATTGGGTCAGATCGTTCTTGCGGTTGGCGAGCATGTGGGGCCATCATTTTCCGGAACAGTATGGCAGCTTGCTGTCATATGCGGACTCAATTCTGGAAGCGTCGCAAGCGCATGAGGGTTGGTCGTGGCTTAATTATGACGAAAAATTCAGTGACAAAATGGAGGAGAACAAGCTATTAACTTTGGGGACGCAGGACATTAACCTTTGGTTAACGCAGATGTCGGTAAAGGCTGGTGCGGGAGGAGGGGGCGGGGGAAAGATGGGGCAAGGGGTTATTGTAGGGGCAGGTCGTTCCTTTCGGGGTGGGGTCTCCCCAGGTCCGGCGAAGCCGAGTACGGGGGGAGCGGGCGATGTGTGTTGGAGGTATAATAGGTCCATGTGCCCCCTTCCGGACTGTAAGTTCCAGCACGCGTGCTCGGTCTGCGGGGGCCCACATTCCGCGACGAAATGCGTTAAGAAAGGGGCTGTGTCACTCTCGGTGCCGGGACCTAAGTAAGGGTATTAGTTGGGAGGTGGCTCCCTCTCCAATTCGGGTGCCGGTGCTTCGCAGTTGGCTTCGAGGGTATCCAAAGAAAAAAGATAGGTTGATTTTGGAATTAGGATTTCAGTTTGGTTTTGTTATTCCGGTTCAGGGTCTCGTGGTGGGCGCAGCGGTGTGGAATTCCCTGAGTGTGCAGCACTGGGCGGCAGTTGTGCGTGATAAGTTAGAGGCAGAGTTGCAATTGGGGAGAATAGCGGGGCCTTTCAGCCACCCGCCGTTGCCGAATTTCGTGGTGTCCCCCTTGGGCGTCATACCTAAAAAGGAACCAGGGAAGTTTTGGTTAATCCACAATTTGTCTTCTCCGTTTGGGGCATCGGTGAATGATCTTATCCTGCGGGAGTTTTGTACGGTAAGGTATGCCTCCTTCGATAGGGCGGTCGAGTTAGTCTCGAGGGCTGGTCCTGGGGCATTGATGGCTAAAGTGGATATAGAATCGGCATTTCGCTTGTTGCCGGTGCATCCTTCTGCCTTCAAGTTGTTGGGTTTCCAATTTGAGGGTTCTTTCTATTATGACAAATGTATGCCGATGGGTTGTGCCGTATCTTGTGCCTACTTCAAGAAGTTTAGCACCTTCTTGCATTGGATGGTGGTGCAGAGAGTAGGGAGCTCAGAGGTGGTGCATTATCTGGACGATTTCCTGTTCATCGGCGGGGCCGAGTCGGAGCTTTGTAGCAAGCTGTTGGAAGGTTTTATTGATTTGGCGGGCGAGTTGGGGGTGCCTCTGGCTGAGGGTAAAACGGTAGGCCCGACGACAAAGATTAATTTCTTAGGAGTCGAGCTAGATTCGCTGAACATGGTGGCTTGGCTGCCGTGGGAGAAGGTGGTGAAACTGAGGGTCTTAGTGGCCAATGTTTTGGCCTCGTCGAAGCTGACCTTAAAAGAGTTGCAGGCGCTTATAGGATCCCTCAATTTCGCTTCTAGAGTCATTCCAATGGGGCGGGTCTTTAGTCGGCGGTTGGCAGCAGCGACGTCGGGAGTGCGCAAGCCTCATCACCGCATCCGCGTGTCCAAAGGAATAAGTGACGATTTGCGGGTTTGGGATGTCTTTTTAAAAGAATTCAATGGGACGTCCGTTTTGCGTGAGGCGGAGATTTCCAGTGCTGACTTGCAGCTGCACACGGACGCTGCAGGTGGGGTGGGCCTCGGTATCTATTTCGGCGGGGCATGGTGTGCGGACAGATGGCCGCAGGCGTGGGTTACGGAGGGGTTGTTGAGTAATATTACTTTCTTGGAGCTCTTTCCGATGTTGGTGGTGTTGGAATTATGGCTGGACAGGTTGGTCAACTGCAGAGTTCTGTGGTGGTGCGACAATGAGGCGGTGGTCAATGTTATCAATCGTTATTCGCCATGCTGCGGTCTTGTGGCGTCGCTAATGCGACGGATTATACTGGCGTGTTTGCGTTTGAATATTGGAGGCATATCCCAGGGCATTCTAATCAAATTGCTGATGCTCTTTCCCATTTGCAGTGGGAGCGGTTTCGGCAGTTGGCGCTGGTGGCGGACAAGGAGGGGCTCCTGGTCCCCTGGAGCTTGTGGAGCAGTGGCCTGCAGCGATGAGAAGCCTTCTGAAGAGCTCGGTGGCGGAGAGTACCTGGGAAGCTTATCGTTGGGGTTGTGAGAGAGTGCTGGAATTTTTTCGCGGGAATGGATGGGCGGGGGGGGGGGGGTGGTGGTCCCGGATCTGTTGCTTGGGAGGTATGTCGGATGGGCAAAGGTGCAAGGGGTCACGAGATCGGCGGTGTGGAGTCATCTGAGGGGTTTGGTTTTTTTGCCAGGGCGGTTGGATGGGAATTCTCGGGCCCGGGGTTCCTGTCACGACGGTTACTCCAGGGGTGGGAGCGGTCTCAGTCCGTTCCGCGGGATCACCGGTTGCCTATTAACGTATGAATTACTGGGGAGGTTGTGCCGGGAGCTACCTGGGGTTGCGTTGTCGCAATATGAGGACACGCTCTTTCGGGCAGTGTTCTGTCTGGCCTTTTTTGGCGCATTTAGGGTCGGAGAATTCGCAGCGGAGTCAGGAAAAGCGGGTTTGGGGAATTATTTGCGCAGGCAGCATGTATGGATGGAAAAGGCGCAGATGCGAGTGCTGTTAGCGAAGTCCAAAACGGACCAGAAAGGGAAAGGGTTATGGGTGGTCCTGAGGGCGACGGGAGGGCTTACATGCCCTGTGGCCACCATGAGAGATTATTTGGTAGTGCGCCCCGAGTGTGAAGGGGGTCTTTTTGTGCACAAGGACGCCAGTGCACTTACATGGTTTCAGGTCTCAGCGGTGTTGCGCATGGTGTTGCGGCGGATTGGAGAAGATCCGTGGCTTTTTTCGGCTCACTCTTTTCGTATCGGGGCGGCGATGAATGCTGCAGCTGCGGGTTTGTCGGGCGAGCAGATACAGAGTATCGGCAGATGGCGGTCGAGAGCGTTTGAGGGATATGTGCGGATATGAGTCACCAGCTTGGGGTCGTCGGGTTATTAACGCTGTTCTTTTCTGTTGCAGATGGGGGTCTGAGTGTACGGGGCTATTGGATGTTGGGGCACTCCTTTGTGTACTGGGCTGGGCAGCGAGCTGTGGAGAGGCCTTTTGGGCTGAATCTCGGTCTGGATCCAGCGGAGGTGGCGGTATCATGGCTGGGCGAGCGGGGCCTGCGGTGGGCGCAGCTGCTGCCTTTGCTTCGTCACCATGGGTGCATCAGGAACCAGCCAGCAATTTTAATAGTGCATTTGGGAGGCAATGATCTAGCTGCTTGGTCTTGCAAGCAGTTGATCAGGGCCGCCAAGAAGGACTTTGCCGTAGTGCTCCGCATGTTTGCGGGTGTAGTGTTAATCTGGTCCGACATTATCCCGAGACCAGCGTGCTGGAGTCAGAGGCGCTGGTCCCGGGGGCTGACTAAGATTAATAGACAGATCGGGAGGCGGGTATGTGAGGGAGGGGTTCAAGTTCAGCATCCCTGGGTGGAGGTGGCCTGTTCCGGGTTGTTCAGGGAAGATGGGGTGCACTTATCTCCAGTGGGGATGGATTTGCTCCTGAACGATTGGCAGGAGGTGCTGGAGGGAGTAGTGCATGATGGGCCACACTGGTCGCAGCTTCTGGTTGGGGGGGGGGGGGGCGGCACAGGTAATTTGGTAGCCTGTGCTGGTGGCAGGATCCCGGAGGTTTCCGGGGTCCGGAGCCTTTGGTGACTTGGGGTGGGGGTGGGGGCGGGTGCCCTCAACCCGGACAACCCCTGGAAGACTTTTGCTAGTAATATGGCGAAGTTGGATAGGGGTGGTAGAACTTGGCCGTTGGTGGGACCATGGCTGGAGCGGAGGCGTGGTCGCTTTGCTAATTGCATGGCTGGTGGCTCATCGCTCCGCTGGGGGTTTGGTTGGATCTGTATTACGGTTTAATGTTAATTACTTTGTTTGGGAAATAAAGCTGCGACCAGTTGTTACCAAGAATTGTTGTCTGTGGAATTTCTTGGGAAAAAGGGGGGGGCTGGAAGGGGTGGTGGGGACAGTGGCAATAGAGGGGGAGTGCCGGGTCCGGCTACCCGGTTACATTTCGGAGAATCAATTACATAAAACAAACCATTCCTAGCCACTCAATAATCTCACATAAAATCTGGATTTTTCGAAGACCCCACCCAAAACAAAACTCAGGACAACTCAATACTTGGAAAAATCAAATCAATCTGCTTCCGACCAATAATCATCTCAAAGCAATCCATAATTAACATAAACACCATATGTAATTAGTTGATTGTTATACATAGTTTATATATATTCTTATACTGTTAATTGTTATTTTTCGACACAACTATTCTATCGTTCCATGTAATGAATATTTGTTATGATGCAATACTAGAGTTAATTGTAAACCGTTTTGATTTATGAAAAACGGTATATAAGAACACAAATAAATAAATAATGGATTTGTATTTAATTCTGCTCATGATAGGGAGTCAGTGCAACTGTTGTAGTATGGGTGTTAAATGTTCAGATTTCAGTACCTTAAGGAGAACACATGCTGCAGTATGTTGGGCCATCTGACGCTGATTCAGCGCTTGTTTTGATAGACCTTGTAGAATGCTATTACAAAAGTCAAAGTGGGGGCAGATCATCGCCTGAAGTACTGTATGGAAGTCGTAAGGTGACAGTAGATGCCTTATTTGTTGGATTGTCTTTATCTTATTGTATATTGCTCTGGTTGTTGCATTGATGTGTGTTAGGCTCAAGATTTTGATCTAGGGTTATTCCTAGATAACTTATTTCATTTCTTTACTTCCAAGGTTGCTTCTTTGACTTTTAATTCAGGAGGAGGTATGAAGTCCTTATCTTTGGAGACAAACATTATTTCCGTCTTGTTGAAGTTTATCCTAAGGATATGTGACGTGAACCATTTTGATGTTTCATTGAAGCATATAGTTATTTGCTGGATGTTGGGTTCTGATGGGTTTGTACAGAAGATAAAACATAATGTTGTCTGCATATATGTGGAAGTTTACATTATGTTGATGAAATATGTTGCAGATTGGTTGTAGATATATGTTAAATAATAATGCTGAAAGGGCTGAGCCTTGTGGGATGGCTTGATGTTGACTATAGGAATTTGATGAGGCTTGACCTATCTTTACCTGTTGGGTACGATCTGATATGTATGATTTAAACCATAGCAGAGTGGTTCTATCAATTTCAATCTGTTGGAGCCTTGTTATTAGGATATTGTGATTAATGGAATCAAATGCAGACACTATATCCAAGAATATTAGTATGAATGATTGTTTGGATTTTTCTATTCCCTTTATGAGTCTGTCAAGTAAAGATATAAGAAGTGTTTCTATACCATGGTATGGCCTAAAACTATGTTGATGTGGGTCAAGTGGGGCATGCTTATCTATGTGATCTTGAAGTTGATTTTGAACAATCTCTTTGATTATTTTTCCCATAAAAGGAAAATTTGATATTGGTCTGTATGATTCAGGCATGTCTTGTCTAGGGAGCTATGTTTTAAGATAGGATGAATGGTTGCTCTTTCTAAACATCTAGGCATGTAACCTTGGGATAGAGATAAATGAACTATTATGACGAAAAGTTCCAAGATAAAATGGAGGGGAATAAGTTGTTATCTTGGGGGACGCAGGATATTAATCTATGGCTAACACAAATGTTGGTGAGGTCAGGGGGCCAGGAGGGGCCCTAGTGCTAAGAATGATGCACAGGGAGGGGCAGGGATGGGGCGGTCCTTTCGAGCAGGGAGGCCTTCACCCCTGCAGCGACTGGCCAGTGTCGGGGTGGGCGACGTCTGCTGGCGATTCAACAAATCGTCGTGTCCATTTCCAGACTGCAAGTTCAGACATGCTTGTTCCGTCTGTAAAGGAGGACATGCGGCAGTCAAGTGTGTTAAGAAAGGGCCAGTTGCCACACTCTCAGTGGGCCCTAAGCAGTGAATTGCTGAGCCTAGCTGCGACTCTGATTCGGCGGGAGGTGCTACAGCCGTGGCTCGAGCGGTATCCAAAAAAAAAGGATAGGGAGTTGCTGGAAAAGGGGTTTCAGGGGGGTTTTGTTATACCGGCGGAGGGGAGGGTGTTATCCGGGAAAGGATGGAATTCAGCCTCGGTGTGGCGTTTTTCTCACATTGTGAAGGGAGAGTTGCGAGTGGAGTTGGAATTGAGCAGGATTGCAGGCCCATTTTCGGAAGCGCCGTTTGCAAACTTTGTGGTTTCCCCATTGGGAATCATTCCGAAAAAAGAGCCTGGGAAGTTCAGGCTGATTCATAATCTATCTAGCCCAGCGGGAACGTCAGTGAATGATCATATACCGAGGGCGCTGTGCATGGTTCGTTACGCTTCTTTTGATGCGGCAGTGGACTTGGTGAGAAGATGTGGTCCTAGGTGTCTGATGGCTAAAGTGGACATTGAATCAGCTATTCGGTTACTCCTGGTTCACCCGTCATCCTTTCATTTGTTGGGGTTCTGTGTGGAGGGCAATAGTTATTTTGATAAATGTATGCTGATGAGTTGTTCGGTTTCCTGTGCCTATTTTCAGAAGTTCAGCACCTTTATGCATTGGGCATTGGTGGAGCAGGTCGGATGTGCGAATGTGGTGCATTACCTGGATGACTTTCTTTTTGTGGGAGAGGCTGGGTCAGCCAAGTACCAGGAGTTGCTGGAGGTTTTCATGCCCTTGGCCCGTGTGTGGGGTATACCATTGGCGGCAGAAAAAATGGAGGGCCCGTCGACGTGTATTACGTGTTTGGGTGTGGAGCTGGACACGGGGGCTATGGTGGCCCGTTTGCCGGTAGAGAAGGTGGGGAGGTTATGAGTGTTAGTGGCCAATGTATTGGGATCACGTAGGATAACGTTGAAAGAGATGCAGGCCTTGATAGGTTCACTGAATTTTGCCTGCCATGTTATTCCAATGGGTTGGGTGTTTTTACGGCGATTATCGGCAGCTACGGTAGGGGTGAGAAAACCTCATCATTATATTTGGTTGGCAAGGGGACTGCAGGCGGATTTGGGTGTGTGGGACATGTTTTTGGAAGAGTTTAATGGAATGACGGTTCTGATGGAGGCGGAGATTTCCAGCTGTGACTTGCAGTTATTTACTGATGCTGCGGGGGGTAGGGGATTGGGGATCTACTTTGGGGGGGTGTGGTGTGCGGAAGGTTGGCTGCAGGTGTGGCGGGATGAAGGATTAACAGCTAATATAGCATTCTTGGAGCTTTTTCCGATGTTGGTAGTGTTGGAATTGTGGCCAGAGAGGCTGCGCAATTGCAGAATAGTCTGGTGGTGTGACAATGAGGCTGTGGTGAGTGTAGTTAACAGGTATGCGCCTCGTTGCCTCCAGGTAGCGGCGTTGATGAGGGAAGTGGTAATAGCATGTTTACATTTGAATGTTGCAGTGAAAGCTCGGCACATTCCAGGTTGTACTAACAGAATTGCGGATGCTCTTTCCCGTTTCAAGTGGGATTTATTTCAGACTCTGGCACCAGAGGCGGACGTCGAGGGAGCAATGGTCCCGGACTACTTATGGCGGATTGGCCTCAAGAAATGATGAAGCTGCTGCGGAGTTCAGTGTCGCCAGCAACATGGGTGGCCTACCGATGGGGATACAGGAGAGTGGTGGACTTCTTGGGAGCCCAGGTATGGCAGTCTGGAAAGGTGTCTGATCAGCTCTTGGGACAATATGTGGTTGCGGCCAAACCCGGGAGGTGTCAAGAGCAACAGTGTGGGCACACCTGGCGGGGTTCGCCTTCTTCGCCAGAGCGTGGGGTTGGAGCATCCCGGTGGGAGGGTTTCTGACCCGCAGGCTCTTACATGGATGGGAGACGGCCAATTACGCATACTTTGCTGGTGAGGTTGTGTGATACCTTACCGCGAGTGGCGGCCTCGGCGTATGAAGTCACCCTTTTTCGGACTGTTTTTTGCGTGGCACTTTTCGGAGCATTTCACGTGGGCGAACTTGTTGTGGAATCTAGGTCGGGGAGGGGGGATGAGTCGGCAGCAGGTACATTTGTTGGGCTCAGAGCTCAGGATCTGGCTGACACGATCCAAGACGGATCAGCTAGGAAAAGGAACCTGGGTGGTTGTAAGGGCGGTGGACGGGGCTTCCACATGTCCGGTTGCAGCTCTGAAAGCGTTCCTGCGAGTGCAAGCAAAAGGGGAGGGTGGTCTTTTTGTGCATGCGGACGCACGTCCGCTGACGCAGTATCAGTTTGCAGCGGTGTTGCGGTTGGCTCTAAGGAACATAGGTGTAAATCCGCATCAGTTCGCGCCCCACTCCTTTCTCATTGGTGCAGCGACCAGTGCAGCAGCAAAGGGTTTTGGGGAGCAGGAGATAAAGCGGATAGGTAGATGGCGGTCCTGAGCATTCCAAGGCTATGTGCGTCTGGAAGAGGGAATGCCTTATTAGCGGCTAACTGTGACTTTTCTTTCAGATGGGAGTCACAGTCCATGTGTTTGCTGATTGATTGGCCATTCGTTTGTGCATTGGGACGGTCAACGAGCAGTGAGGAGGCCGGTGGGGCCTAATATCGGACTGGATGGCAAGGAGGTGACCGTCCTATGGCTGGGCGACCGCAGTCTTCGCTGGATGCAGCTGTTGCCTTTGCTGTGGCACCACATGCACGACAAAGGACCCCTGGCAATGATATTGCTCCATTTGGGGGGCAATGACCTCGGCACATGGACATGCAAGCAGCTCATTAGAACAGAACAACAGGATTTGAGGGAGGTTTTGCTAATGTTTAACGATGTAGTGTTATTATGGTCAGACATTATTCCAAGGCCGGCTTGCTGGGAGCAGAGGCGGTGGTCATGAGGATTGATAAAAATCAATCGCCAGATTGGCCGCTGGGTCTGTGAGCATGGGGGATACCAAATCCTACATCCATGGGTGGAGGTGGGGTGTGCGGGATTGTTCCGGCAAGATGGAGTACATTTATCTTCGATAGGATTGGACTTACTCCAAGGCCTCCTGCCAATTGTTCAGGAGGATGTTATGCGTAGTGCTAGGAGGTATGATTAACTGGTCGTAGCTTAGCCATATGGGGGGTGGGGGCGGCTCAGAGACGAGAGTCTGCTGAGCCGGTGGCGGGATCCTGGAGGTTTCCGGGGTCCGGAGCCTGGGGCAATACCTAGGGCAGGGGTGGGGTACCCCTGACCCAGATAACCCCTGGGGGGCATTTGCTAGTAACATGGCGAAGCCGCAAGAAGGGGTGGATACTGCAGATAGCCGTGGGCCTGTCCACGGAGGAAGCGAAAGGAAGTCACCTTGCTAATCATATGGCTGGTGATGCCTGGTTCCGTGGATGGGAGGGCTATGATGAGGGATGTAAATTGTTGTTGGTTAAAGTTGTGTTAATAAAGCTGTGACCAGTTGAATTCCAGCATTGTTGTAATGTGGTTATTAAAAGGGGGTGGGGGGAAGGAGAGGTTGGGGGGGAGTGGGGCGGAAGGGGTGCACTGCGTCTGCTATCCTCGGTTAAAGAATGGCCACGGGGCCACGTACCTGCCCGGCCATGTGTAACCGGGGGAGCGGGGTGGGGATCCGCTTCGCCCTTCAGGTCGGGTGGAGAGAGAGGGAACTGGGGGAGGGGCGAAGGAAGGACAGCGTCCTTTGAATCATTTGGCTCCTGTGGTGGATTGAGGCACACAGGAGCCAATGAGAGGGGGGGGAGACGAAGACTTCTGGAGCGTTGGAGCCAGGGAGAATCACTGTCCGGTGAGCGGCGGGAGGAACGAGACGGCGTCCCACCCGCCCACACTTGAGTAGGGTAGAGGAGTGTGGTTGGGGTGTCGCAGCTGGGGGGGGGGGGGGGAAAGGGGAGAGGCGGGATCCCGGAGGTTTCCGGGGTCTGGAGCCTGAGGCAATACCTAGGGCAGGGGTGGGGTACCCCTGACCCGGATAACCCCTGGGGGGCTTTTGCTAGTAACATGGCAAAGCCGGAAGAAGGGGTGGGTATTGCAGATAGCCGTGGGCATGTCCACAGAGGAAGAAAAAGGAAGTCACTTTGCTAATCATATGGCTGGTGATGCCTGGTTCCGCGGATAGGAGGTCTATGATGAGGGATGTAAATTGTTGTTGGTTAAAGTTGTGTTGTTAATAAAGCTGCGACCAGTTGAATTCCAGCATTGTTGTAATGTGGTTATTAAAAGGGGTGGGGGGGGGAGAGGTGGGGGGGATTGGGGCGGAAGACGTAATCAAAAAGAGGAGGTCCAACCTAATCAATCAATCAAGTTTTTGGACTGGTTATTTATTCATCACACCACCCATCTACTAACATCTTATTCTGTTGATTGATTAGGTTGGACCTCCTCTTTTTGATTACGTCTTCCATTGACGTTTGGATGATGCGGTTTTTCAGCCATACAGATTTTTTTCGGGAGTTTATAAAGGCCTGGATTTTCGGCGCTTGTTTAGGGCGCGCACACACATTTTTTCAAAACAGCTTGATACAGAGCCTGTCGGGCTCGAAACATGCATGTCGCTGCTGGGAGTTGTTGTGGCCCTTCCGCCGAAGTCAGATAAGTGATTTAGTTACAGTTCACCTTTTTGAGTTTTATAAGTTAATATAAAAGGTTTCTGCCGTCACCGAGTGGGGAGCTTTTCCTCTCCCCATCTCTTGCCGGTGGACTCCGACAATAAAATAGTTAAGCATTCAAGTTTGGATTTTTATGGAGTTTTGGTTTTTCTTGGGCTTTGTTATGTTTTGACTTTTTAAATTCGTCATGCTGGTTACAGCACACTATGTGACATGGCACAGTAGCCTACTATTTCAGTTAAAACTAGCCAGCCTCATTGTAAGTGATGCAAGTTTTTTGAACCCTGAATTCCAGAGGCTGGATTGTATATCTAAAGCACAAAAAACCTCCATCCTCCTGAAGGTGTCTTGGGGCCTGTCTCCTGTGCGTTTCAAGCAACTGCAAGGCAGATAGGGTGGCCCCAAGTTACATAGCCTTTCTACAATGCATAGAGCATGCACTTTTCAACTTGTTTAATTTGAAATTGATTGATGCATCTCAATGAGCATTATTACACAGAAACATAGAAAATGATAAAGACCATATGATATATAAGAACATAAGACATGCCATACTGGGTCAGACCAAGGTCCATCAAGCCCAGTATCCTGTTTCCAACAGTGGCCAATCTAGGTCATAAATACCTAGCGGTTTCCCCAAAAGACACAGGTTCCACAATGCTTGTATTGGGTCAAGCAGTGATATCCTGGGTCCCTTTTAATAATTGTTTATGGACCTTTCCTCCAGGAACTTGTCCAAACCTTTTTTAAACCCAGCTACACTAACAGCTTTTACTACATCCTCCGGTAATGAATTCCAGAGTTTGATTACACCTTGAGTGAAAAAATATTTTCTCTTATTAGTCTTAAATAGGTTACACTGTAGCTTCATTGCATGTCCCCTAGTCTTTCTATATTCTGATGACGTAAACAATCGATCTACGTTTACCCGTTCCACTCCATTCATTAAATTACAGACCTCTATCATATCTCCCCTCGCCTCTTTTCCAGGTTGAAGAGCCCTAACCTTTTTAGCCTCTCTTCATAAGGATATCCTTCCATCTCCTTTACCATTTTGGTGGCTCTTCTCTGTACTTTTCTAATGACGCTATATACTTTTTAAAATACGGTGACCAGAATTGCACGACATATTCAAGTTCTGGTCGCACCATGGAACGATACAGAGGCATTACAATATCCTTTGTTTTATTTTCTATTCCTTTCCTTATGAAACCTAGCATTCTATTTGCTCTCTTAGCCACCACTGCACACTGGGTGGAGGGTTTTAACATGTTATCCACGATGACGTCTAAATCTTTTTCCTGGGTGGTGGTTCCTAATGTGGAACCTTGCATCGTGTAACCATAGTTTGGGTTGTTCTTTCCTAGGTGCATAACTTTGCACTTGTCCACATTAAATTTCACCTGCCATTTGGATGCCCAGTCGTCCAATTTATCAAGATCCTCTTGCAATTTTCCACAATCCTCATGGGTTTTAACAACTTTAAATAGTTTTGTGTCATCTGCAAATTTGATAACCTCACTCATTATTCCCTTTTCCAGGTCATTTATGAATATGCCAAAATGCAGCAGACCCAGCACAGATCCCTGGGGTACTCCACTATTCATTTTTCTCTATTGGAAAAATTGGCCATTTAGCCCTACCCTCTACTTTCTATCTTTTAACCAGTTCCTGATCCACAATAGTACACTGCCTCCTATTCCATGACTTTTTAGTTTTACCAAAAGTCTCTGATGAGGGACCTTGTCAAAGGCTTTCTGAAAGTCCAGATACACTATATCAACCAACTCACCTTTGTTTACCTGTTTATTCACACCTTCAAAAAAACATAGATTAGTAAGACAAGAAATTCATTGTCCAAAACCATATTGGCTGGCTCCTTTTAAGCCATGACTATCTAATTGTTCAGTAATTTTGTTATTTATGATGGTTTCTACCATTTTTCCTGGTACTGAAATCAGGCTCACCGGTCTGTAGTTTCCCGGATCACCCCTGGAAGCCTTTTTAAAAATTGGCGTTACATTGGCCATCCTCCAATCTTCAGGTATTACAGATGATTTTAATGATATTTCACAGATTACAAATAGCAGATCTGCAATCTCATATTTCAGTTCTTTCAACACTCTTGGATGCATACCATCTGGTCCTGGTGATTTGCTACTCTTCAGTTTATCAAATAGTTGTAATACATCTTCCCGGTGTATCAATATTTCTTTCAGTTCTTCCGCAGTATCACCTTTAAATACCACTTCAGTCATGTGTAATATCCCTACATCCTTTTCAGTAAAGACCGAAGCAAAGAATTCATTCAGTCTCTCTGCTATGGCCTTGTCCCCTCTTAGTGCCCCTTTTATCCCTCTATCATCTAATGGTCCAACTGACTCTCTCACAGGTTTTGTGCTACGAATGTACTTGAAAAAAATCTTTATTATGCGTTTTTGCTTCCACAGCAAGCTTCTTCTCAAATTCTCTCTTTGCCTGCCTTATCAATGCCTTGCACTTAACTTACCAGTGCTTGTGCTGTTTCCAGTTTTCGTCATTTGGCTCTTTTTTCCATTTCCTGAAAGATGCTTTTTTGGCAATAACAGCCTCTCTGATCTCACCTTTAAACCATGTTGGCAGTTTTTTGGACTTCCACTTTTCTGAAAGCGTGGAATACAGCTGGTCTAGGCTTCCAAGATAGTATTTTTAAACAACACCCAAGCTTGATATAAGTTTTTAACCTTTGCAACTGCTCCTTTTAGTTTTTTCTTAACTATTTTCCTCATTTTATCATAGTCTCCCTTTCAAAAGTTAAAAGATATTACTGTGGATTTCCTTACCATCCCTCCTCCATTAATTAAATCAAATGCGATCATGCTATGATCACTATTGCCAAGTGGCCCCAACACCCTTATATCTTGCACCAGATCTGGTGTTCCACTAAGGACTAGGTCGAAAGTGTCTTCCCCTCTGATCAGTTCATGAACCAGCTGCTCCAAGAAGCAGTCATTTATTTCATCTAGAAACTTTATCTTCTCAGCATGTCCTGCCATCACATTGATCCAGTAAATACCGGGGTAATTGAAATCACCCATTATTATTACCATGCTTTAACTTTTGTTAGCTTCCCTGATTTCTTTGAGCATTTCATCATCCATTTGTTCATTCTGGCCAGGCGGTCAATAGTACTCCCCCACTGCCATCGCCTTCCCCTTTTTACGGGGAATTTCAATCCATAAAGATTCTACAGCAAATTTTGTTTCCTGCAAAACTTGAATCCTTTGTTACTCAATGCCCTCTCTAACATAGAGCGCAACACCTCCTCCAATTTGATCAGCTCTATCATTATGATATAGTTTCTACCCAGATATCACAGTGTCCCACTGGTTGTCCTCCTTCCACCATATATCTGAGATACCAACCATATCTAACCTCTCATTTAGAGCTATATATTCTAACTCTCCCATCTTATTTTTTTTAGACTTTAGCATTTGCATACAAGCATTTTCGAGACTGTATTTTACTCATATTAATCTGGCTATCGGTAGGCAGGGGTAATTTGGAATCTTTAAGCTCTTTCTGCTCCATACTCAAGGGCATTTGGGCTACTTTAGCCTTTATTTGAACCTCTCTGCTGATATGCCGTAACTTCATTCTTTTAGTAGTATCCTTCAAGGATACATTGCTCCATACCATGCGCTCTTGCACGACTGTCAGCTCTCCCCTATTATCTAGTTTAAAAGCTGCTGTATCTCCTTTTTAAAGGTTAATGCCAGCAGCCTGGGTCCATCCCGGTTAAGGTGAAGGCCATCTCTTCGGAAGAGCCCCTCTTTCCCCCAGAATGTTCCCCAGTTCCTAACAAATCCAAAACCCTCATTCTTGCACCATCGTCTCATCCACGCATTGAGACTCAGGAGCTCTGCCTGCCTTTTGTGTCCTGTGCATGGAATGGAAAGCATTTTGGAGAATGCTACCCTGGAAGTTTAGCTTTAACACCTATTTTAAAAAATTCACAGGTCTCTTGTCCCCTATGTAGAAGGCCTCTTTGTAAAGGTTTCTAGAAATAATTTATTGTTCAAAGAATACTGACCCTGTTTTGCCTTTTATGCTAAGTTATATTCTAATTTGATTTAAATTAAAGCTCTTTGCTGCTACTAGGCCCTGACTGAGTATTAAATTTAAACTGGAAGCTCTCTGCTGGGTTCTACATTTAAACAGAAAGCTCTCTGCTGAGTTTTAAATTTAAAATGAAAGCTCTTTGCTGCTACTAGGCCTGACTGATTTAACAAATACACTGGGTTCACAGATCAATCAGCTTTAATCTAAAGAATTCCTTTTTCCCCAAGATTAAGAAAAATTCCCAGAAGTAAATACTTACAATTGCAGATCTCTCTCCAGGAGTAGCAGTCCGCTTTTGTAGTCTTTATCCATACATAGCAACTACTAAGCTTTATGGGCCCGATATTCATTTGGGCAGGCTATGTGCCGCTACAGCACATAGCCATTGCCACCGACTCTTAATCCTGGATATTCAATGCTAGGGTTATATGTGGCCCCAGCATTGAAATCCCGGTTTGTCGTACATGCCTGGAAGCCACAGGTCCCAAACCAGGCAGCATGCAATATCACCACTGCCTGGTTAGGGACTGTCACCACCTCCGCTCCTCCCTGGAATGCCCCCGAGATGCCCCAGTGCTAAACAGTTAACATCGGGGCACGTAAGGGAGAAGAGAGGGGATAGTCAGCGGCACTAACCGTCAGTGTTATCCCATGTAACTACCTTTCAAATATAGGGTACTACAATCCTTTCCTCTCCCTTAGAGATCCTCAGTGCTTATCCCCTGCTTTCTTGAATTTTTTCTGGGGTGCTGGTCCACATACCCATCACCCCTTCCTTAAAGAAATATGTCCTTAGATTACTCCTGAGTCTATCCCCATTTACTTTCTTCTTATGCAGTCTCGCTCCATAGATTTTTTGCAATAGATAGAGGCTTGCCTCCTGTGCATTTATGCCATGGAGGTATTTAAAGGTCTCTGTTATATCTCCTCTCTCCCTTCTTTCTTCCAAAGTATACAGAATAAGATCTTTAAGTCTGTCTCCATAGGCTTTATGATGAAGGGGCCAGTAACCATTTTAGTAGCTGCCCTCTGCACCGGCTCCATCATGTTTATAGCTTTTTGAAGGTGTAGTCTCCAGTTTTGTACACAGTACTTTAAATGGGATCTCACTAGAGACTTAACAAAGGCACCATCACCTTCCTTTTCCTGCTGGCCACTGCTCTCCCTATGCACCTAAGCATCTTCCTGGCTTCTGCCATCATCTTTTCTACCTGTTTGGCTACCTTAATATCATCAGAGACAATCACCCACCAGTTCCATTATTCTTTCATGTACAGAAGTGTTTCACCCCCTATACTGTACCTCTACCTTGCTTTTATTTAGCATTAAATCTTAGCTGCCAAATTCTAGGCCATTCTTCAAGCTTTGCATGTTCTTTCCTCATACTGTGCACACCTTTCCTGGGTATCTACCCTTTTGCAGATTTTGGTATCACCTGCAAAGAGGCAAACCTTATCTGACAACTCTTCTGCAATATCACTTACAAAAATGTTAAAGAAAATCGGACCAAAGACCATTCCGTGCAGCACCCCATTGGTAATGTTTTATTTTAAGAGTGAACTCCATTTACCACTACCCTCTGTTGCCTCCCGTTTAACCAAATTTTAACCCAGTCAGTCACTTTAGGGGTCATCCTGATGGCACTCAGTTTATTTATAAGCTGCCTGTGTGAAACTGGGTCAAAGGCTTTGCTGAAATGTGAGTACACTACATCTGTAAATTTATTGAGAATTAATCACAAATTGGATTCAATATTGTCATTTTTTATATTGTTACCACTGATGCAGGTGAAAGCTGACACATGCCATGTAGGATTTTATGTGATCACATATTTATTCTTTGTTTTATTTTTTAAAAAACTTATATTTAAAGTTGGTATAAGGATCAGAGTTATTTATTTTTATTCACATTGGGGGTCATTCTGTCCCTTGAATAGCAGGGATGCCCGCTATTTGTCCCCCTGCCATCCCCGTCACTAACCTCCCCGTAAGAACAACGGGTTTGGACAGGGAGGCCTAGATGGGGGCAGGAGGGGGCGTTCCAGAGGTGAAGTGAGGGTGAGATGTAGGAGGCCCTTGAACCTGGATCTTGAAGGTGGAATAAGTCCCCTTGGAAGCAGGGGACCGCAGTCCGACCCAGTTCTTCGAAGGCCAGATTGGGGGTCGGGTTGCGGGGAACAGGAGTCACTCCAGGGTAGCTGGCAAGTGTGGCTCACGAATGGAGCCGTTGTGCCATGGCGACAGGATGCCATGGCACTGTGGCTCCATTCACGAGCCCAGCTGAAGTGTCTACGGGGGCTGCGGGATCAGAATCGGGTCTAACTTTGCACGGCTCAATTCTTCCCAGCGTACAGGGGGCTGGACGTCCTATTGTGTGAATAGGCCTCATTTTGTATATATATATTTTTTTTAATCTAAGGTACAGTAAGATGAAAAGGTCTGCCAGCATCTCACTAAACACAATGGGAAGCTATCGAAAAAGATGGAGGAAACACCACATTCTAAGGGCTTTGTGTTATATTAGGGACTCTTTTGATGATTTTTCTTGTACTTGCCACTGAGGGGCTTACTTCCAGTTTGCGAGTTAAGCTTACTGTGCAGTCACCCCCAGGGTATATAGTACCATCCTTTTGGAATTGCAGGGATTTGTGACTTTTATTTAGTAGGCTATTTCCCACCCTAGGGGAAATCCTGGGTTAACTCACTTTTTGACAAAGCTCAGCCGTTCAGCCCTTGTACACCGCTGCACCATTTTGTTATTTTAAAAGCAGCAGGACTGTAAAAATGTTTTGCTAATAAACTGGCTGCACTTTTACGTTTTCTTCTAAAGCACTGTTTATTTAGTTTGCTTCTGTCTGTGACATGCTATTTTAATGTGAACCGTAGTGTCATCTCTGAGGAAATTCTAGCCCCCAGCATGTCCTGATTCACTTGTTTTCGAGTAAGCAGAACCTGTGGCCCATTTGAGGAACCTAGTCATATATCTAGCCTGAGGGAGGAAGGGCAGGTGCACACCCAAATGAAGGAATGCTGTTTAACCACTCCATTTATTCTTACATGAGAATTTTACCAGCAGCCATATTCTGTGACGGAAGCTCTCAAAAGCAGGACTTGAATGGAAAGAAAACCTAATTGATTTCCCATAGAAAATCAGGCACGCTCAGTGTTAACAGGCCTGTTATTTTTATCCCAGTATATGCTGTGAGCTGCTTGGTTAACCAAAGATTCTCGATAGCTGTGGCTAACGAGATGCTTGTACTTTAAGGTCTGAGCTATATCACTGCTTAATGTTCATTAACCTTCAATGACATTATACTCTGCAGACCAATATGCCAAATCTGAATGATATTTATGGTCTTTCCAGCAGACTAGTTATTTCTGTTGGCTGTAGCTACTCAGACATGTGCAAGTGAAAATAATCTGATATTCATTGCCAATAGCTAGCGCTGCTAAAGCGACTAGCCCCTGGCGCTGAACTTAAAACCCGAATATTCAGCATCGGGCCATATCCAGGCTCAGGCATTGAATATCTGGGCTGCTAGGATTGCCACAAAGCTAATAGGGCAGCAGCGATATTGAGCCGCTGCCTGGTTAGTTTCTGTGGTGAAAGTTAGGCCAGGGTTTCTTGCACCTATCGCCACATATTGCTAACTCGGGCAGCAACTCAATATCATCACTGCCCAGTAAGTGATGGGTTCTGCCCTGGAATACCCCCGGCATGTCTCAACGCTAACCAGTTAGCATTGGGGCAAGTAGTAGCAGCATCCGTGAATATCCTAAAGAGTGGCATTTACATAGTTTGAATACTGGGCCCAACAACTCTAAAAACAATAGTAAAACAGTATTTGGCAAGAAGAAATTTGTTTGTAAGTGTCATTGATGCAATACTGAGAATGCCGGAATATCAAGTCTAGTAAATAAATAAAGAAATAAAATTTTGTTGAGTCCAACTGTGAAGGCTCCAGAGAATTCTTTTTAGGTAGTGGGATTGATGGGCTGTAGTTGCTATGTTTTAGTTGGGACAAGGGGCTACCTATTCATACCTCCAAGGGATACATCAGGATTATCACTGTACACCTAAGGCAGTCATTATAATCTTTCCTGTGGGATCTAAATCACAAAATGTTGGATTTTGGATTACATATTTCACTTCATTGAAAGAAATGCTTTCTCTATGATTTCTATGCTGTTTGGGACGTCTATATTGGGTTTGCCAGTAACTCTATTATACAGCCTGATACTACAACGATACACTTCTCCCTTTTTCAACATCCATAGCACTGTCAGTACCTCTGGGCATCTGTCATGCTGCCGCTGACCTCTCTTAATCTGCAGACTGGCTGTGACTGGAGACACTGTAGAAGCAGCTCAGTCAGGAGGGAGGGAGGGAGTCCCAGCTATCACTCAGGAACCACTGTTTTGGTAATCTAAGCTTGTTTACCTCGCCTGTGTATAGTGACTTCTCTGCTTCTATTATTCTCTTCTAGATTTCTGCATGATTTGTTGAAAACTCTCCATCTTAATTTCTCTCTGTGTGTATATATATATATATACACACACACATATACACAAATTTCAAACCTTAACAGAACTTTTGATTAGTTCAAAGTAGATCAGATGACTGAATTATTATTCTATTGGGTGCAAAGAGTTCATGACTTGTCAGCAGCATGCACATTGCACAGTGATGGAATAAGGGGAAGGCTAATGAAACAGTCAACCAAGCTCATACAGTGCTGGATTGACAGTAAGGGTAAAGGGTCATAGTTTTAGGGGCCCACAGCTGGGAAACCTCTTGGTCAAAGAACCCTTACTGTGTCTCTGACTCTATGTGATAACATCTTCACACATATATGTCCAGTGGTGGTTTTACATAGTAACAGAGTATATGACGGCAGATAAAGACCAGTAAGGTCCATCTAATCTGCCCAGTAAGGTGGCTAGAGTGGTTGTAACTGCAGTTCTGTGCAGATCACCCTCCCCCCCCACCCCCATTGCTGTGTTTAGGGTTGTACCTGCTGCTCGGTGCAAGTCAGCCCCCCTCTATTAAAAGATACTTACTTTTGCTTTAATTTCATCCTCTTGCTATAAAGGGATCCACTGTGTCTGTCACATGCCATTTTAAATTCCGTCACTGAATTTGCCCTTGTAACCTTCATTGGGAGGGCATTCCATGTATCCACCACCCTTTTAGTGAAAAACGTATTTCCTGATGTTGCTTTTAGTTTACCACTTTGCAGCTTCATTGTATGCCCTCTAGTTTTACAGCTTCCCCATCTTTGAAAAAGGTTTGTTTGTTCATTGATACTCTAAGTATTTAAAAGTCTGTATCATGTCTACTCTGTCACTCCTCTCCTCTACGGTATATATGTTTAGGTCTTCAAGTCTCTTGTCATACATCTGGCACAGGCTCCGAATCATTTCGGTCACCTTCCGCTGAACCATTTCAAGTCTTTTTATGTGCTTTATGAGATATGGTCTTCAAAACTGAACACAGTACTCCAAGTGAGGCTCACCAGTGACTTGTACAGTGGCATTAGTACCTCTTCCTTTCTGCTAGTTATTCCTCTCTGTATGCAGCCCAGCATCCTTCTGGCTTTGGTTACTGCCTTGTCGCATTGTTTTGTCTCCTTGAGATCATCAGACACTAGCACTCTGAGGTCCCTCTCCTGCATAAATTTCCTTTGGATTTCTGCATCCCAAGTGCATGATACTGCACTTCTTCACATTAAACCTTAACTGCCAAGCATTAGACCATTCTTCTAGTGTTTTTAGATCTTTCCTCATATTGTCCATTTCTCTATACTATAAATCTCTTCTTTGCCAGAGCCTTCATTTTAGATATATAAAAATAAATAGATGTAGATATATAATAGCCATACTCCAAATGAGGTCTTACCAAAGATTTACACAGAGGCACTATCACTTCCTTCCTGCTGGCCATTCCTCTCCCTATGAACCAAGCATCCTTCTGGCTTTCACCGTCACCTTTTCAATCTACCTGTTTAGCCATCTTAAGTTCATCAGAAACAATCACACCCAGATCCCGCTCTTCTTTCATGGACCAAAGTACTTCACCCCCTATACTGTACTGTTCTCTTCGATTTTTGCACCCTAAATAGATGATCCTGAATTTTTAGCCTTAAATATCAGCTGTCAAATTCTCAACCATTCTTCAAGCTTCACTAGATCCCTCCTCATGTTATCTACGTTTTCCTGTTTAAGTGGGAGGTGTCTACCCTACTACAGATTTTGGCATCATCTTCAAAGAGGCAAACCTTACTCAACAGTCTTTCTATAATATAATTTACAAAATATGTTAAAAAGAGTCCTTCTCCTCAGAGTAAACTCCACTTGCCTGTATCCTTTGTCGCCTCCCACTTAAACAGTTTCTAACCCAGATGGTCACTTTAGGGTCTTTCCCTAGGGCACTCAGTTTCTTTATAAATTGTCTATGCTAAAATATGTCAAAGTCTTTGCTGAAATCTAAGTACACCTCATTTAATGCTCTCCCTCGAGCCAACTCTCTGGTAACCCAGTCAAAGAAATTAATCAGATTTCTCTAACAAGACCTGCCTCTAGTAAAAGCATGCAGCCTCAGATTATGTAATCCACTGGATTTCATAGTAACAGAAACATGAAGGCAGAAAAAGACCACATGGCCTATCTAGTCTGCCCTTCCATATCAACTACTACAGTAGTCTTTTCCTTAAGAAATCCTCTATTTGTCCCATGCTTTTTTGAATTCAGATACTGTCCTCATCTCTACCCCTTCTACTGTGAGACTATTCCACGCATTTATCACTCTTTCCAAAAAGTGTAGTAACTCACCTGTAATAGGTGATCTCCGAGAACAGCAGCAATTTAGTCTTCACATGTGGGTGATGTTGGCACTGATGGAGCCCACGCAGGAAAACTCCCCAGCACCCTATAGGAAAGCCTTTGAGAGTACTCCACTGCACCTGCGTGACTGCCTTCCCGCTCTTCTGACTCCCTCTCCTCAGCTGGGTTTGTAGCTGAGAAGGAAGAATAAAAATAAACCTACAACTCCATGGGGAGGAGGGTGGGTTGTAAAGACTAAATTCCTGCTGTTTCCAGAGATCACCTGTTACAGGTAAGTAACTACATTATCTCCAGGAGCAAGCAGGAATAGTCTTCACATATGGGACTCCCTAACTCCCAGATCTACAAGAGAGTTGGAAACCAGGTCAGAGATGTCAAACTGAGTTTAACTGGACATAGACATCCCCTCCATGGAGATCTGGATAACAGTGTGGGTAGGGGGTGGAGTTGTAGCTATGTTCCAAAGAAATGCTGGTGGACCGCCTAGCTAAAAGCCACATCCTGGCGGAAGTCCGGGGGGGCAAAGATGTGGATAGAGGACCAGGTTGCTGCCCGGCATATTTCAGCAATGGCTACTGAGTGTAGATTAGCTACAGATATCACCATTGCTCAGAGGTTGTGAGCTGTGACATGCCCTGTGAGGGAGAGTCCTGCCTTATCATCAGCGAAAGCAATGCAATTTGCTATCCATCTAGAAAGCATTCACTTAGTTACCAAAAGCCCCAGATGAGTGGGGTCAAATGACACGAAAAGCTGTAAGGATTTAAGGTGATCCTGAGTCCTCAGGAAGTAGAAGGCCAGGGCCCATTTACAATCGAGTGTGTGCAGGGTGGCCTCTGCATGGGAAGAATGAGGCTTTGGGAAGAAGACCAGAAGTATGATGGATTGATTTATGTGGAATGGCGATACCACTTTTGGTAGAAAGTGTGGATGTGTCCTGAGGACAACCTTGTCATGATGGAATCTGGTGTAGCCATGATGGAATCTGGTGAGCCACCAACGCTTGCAACTCACTAATGTGCCTGGCTGAGGTCGGACCACAAGAAAAATGACCCTCCAAGTCATATAGTGCAGGTGGTTTGTTCTCAGGGGTTCAAACAGGGGTTTGAGAAGCTGGGCCAAGGCAACATTGAGATCCCATGCCACTAGAGGTGGTTGAATGGGTGGCTTAGAGAAGGAGGTCTCTCATGAAGTATGCCACTAAAGGATGCACTGAGATGGGTGGGCCTTTGATTGGTTAATGAAAAGTTGCAATGGCACTCTGGTGAACTCAAACCGAATTGGTCTTGAGTCCTGAAGAGGACAAGTGCAGTAGATAATGCAGGACTGCAGATACTGGTGCGTCAAATGGATTAAGATACTCTTTTGAGCACCATGATTCATATCTGCACCATTTGCAGGAATACGTCCTTCTGGTGGAGGGTTTCCTAGAAGCCAGGAGGATGTTTTTTTTAAATTCAGTAGACAGGTTGAGATGCTGAAAGGCTATGCTTTCAGCAGCCATGCAGTCAGACAGAGTGATCTCAGATTGTGATGGAGAACTATTCCATCTTCCTGGGATAGGAGGTTCAGACTGCAGCCTAGACAGAGTGGAATCATCTGTTGTGGTCAAAGAAGAAGGGGAAACCACAGTTGCTGAGGCCAGAAGGGAGCTATGAGTATCAAAGTGCCACCATCCAGCTGGAGCTTGCATAGGGTTTTCAGTATTAGAGGTGTGTGGGGGAATGCATAAAGCAGTCCTTGACCCCAATGTAGATGAAAGGCATGTTTTGCTTGGCTGTGTTTGGACAGAACTCTGGAGAAGAAGTGCGGAGGTTTGGTGTTCCATGGGAGAGCAAAGAGGTTAATGACTGGTGTTCCCCAGGCTTTGAATATTTGGGCTACCCTGTCCAGATGTAGACTCTACTTGTGTGGGTAAAGAATCCAACTGAGTCTATCCGCAAGTTGATTCTGCTCACCCAGAAAACTGCATGAAAGTGTATGTGGTGAGAGATGGCAAAAGTTCCACAGGTGACAGGCTTCCCTCGCAAAGGGAGAGTGAATCTGTTCCTCTCTGCTTGTTCAGATAGAACATTACCACGGTTGTCTGTCCTTACCAGAACATGGCTGTTGGTGAGGTGACGGTGAAAAACCTTTAGGGCTTTTGAGATTGCTCGAAGCTCCAATAAACTGATCTGTAGGGATGACTCCTGGGTTGTCCAGAGGCCCTGAGTGGAGAGTGAGTCCAACTTTGGATGCATCTATTGTAAGGGTGAGTTGAGACTGAGGCATCCGAAAAGGTGACCCTTTAAGCAGGTTTGCTGGTGTGCACCACTACAGTAGGGAGTGTACTAACGGGCGGGTGATTCGAATGGTCTCATTCAATTGTCCTGTGGATTGTGTCTATTGGGATGATAGGGTCCATTGTGCTAGGTGCATATATAGTTGTGAATATGGCACTACATGCACTGTGGACACCATATAGCCCAGGAGACGCAGGTAGTCCTGAGCCGTTTATCATGTTTGCTGCCACATGTGGGTGACTAGGTTGACCAGTCGATCCATATGGTCCAGTGGTAGAAAGGCCTTGGATAACTGAGTGTTGAGCACTGCTCCTATGAACTCCAACCTTTGAGATGGGGTTAGTTGAGACTTCGGGAAGTTTTGTAGCATTCCTATGGTGGTCTGGAGTGAAGAGCAGAGTTCTTCTGGAGAGTCTGCCTTTATCAACCAGTTGTACAAGTAGGGGAAGACAAAAACACCCTTGCTTCGCAGATGGGCTGCTACCACTGACATGCATTTTGTAAAAACTCTGGGAGCCGATGCCAGGCCAAAGGGGAGAACCCGTTACTGGTAATGAGCCCCCTGAAAAGTGAAGAAGTTAAGAAGAGATATCTCCTGTGTCCCAGATGTATTAGGGCATGAGTATATGTGTCTTTTTAGATTTGGAGAACATAGCCAGTCTTGTTCCTGCAGATAGGGTAGGAGAGTTCCTAGGGAGATCATCTTGAACGTCTCCTTTACCAAGAATTTATTGAGGTTTCAGAGGTCAAGAACAGGCCTGTATTCTCCTGACTTCTTTGGGATGAGGAAGTAAGGAGAGTAGAAGTTCCTGTGCAATTCTTGTTGTGGGACTTCTACGGCCTCTTGGGTGAGGAGGTTGGAGATCTCCTCCTTGAGCAAGGCTCTGAGGGTGGGTTGGAGGAAATATTCACCTTTGAAGTTAGGCGGAGGAAGTTTTTTGAAGTCTAACTGATAACCCTCCCTGATGATGTTTAGGGTCCACTGCTCTGAGATGATGGCTTGCCAGTGATTGGCAAAGGAGGAAAGTCGACCTGCTATTTTTATTTGATTGGGCCCCTGCAGTGTCAGGATGACCATGTTCCCCAGGACAGAGTCAAAAACTGGGAGTAACTTGTGTTTGAGCTGGTGGCTGCTGTTTGGTAGTTCTGGGCTTCTTAGCCTGTTTGGTCCCCTGCTACTTGTCCTCCTGTTGGAAAGGGGGCTATGAGTAAGAAGGGTAGAACCTCCTCTTCTTAGGATAGAAGGGATTTTTGCTGCTGGCCTCTTCTTTGAGGGGTCATCAATCTTCTTGGAGAGCCTCTTTAGGGTAGTGTCATCAGTTTCAAGCTCTCCAGCCTTTTCTCTCCAATTCTTACCAAACAGATTTTCCCCAGTGCAGGAGATATTGCCCAGCTTGTCCTGGACCCACTGTTCAAGGTCTGAGATCATGAACCATGCCAACCTTCTAGCACCGATGGCAATAGCAGATGCTCTGCTGGTAGGTTCAAAAGCATCGAATGCTGCCCTGTTAACAAATTTGGAGACATTTTGACTGTTCTTGAGGACAGTTTCAAAATCTGACTTTTTGTCATCCGGGATGAATGGTAGGAAGGCCTCCCTATCCTTACTAATCTCCTTTAGAAACATTCCCATATATAAAGTGTAGGAGTTGATCCTACTTGCCAGCATGGAGGACTGGAAAGACTGTCGGGCAAAAGCATCGAGGTTCCTCGATTCTCTTCCAGGAGGTATTGATGCATGTGTTTTCCCACTCTTGATGCGTCGCATCGTTGACTAGACCACCATCGAGTGGTGTGGTAGTTGTGGCTTTTGAAAACCTGGGGCCTCCAGTACACGATACATGGTATATAGATGTCTGCTGATCAGTGCGGGATCTCCCACATGCGAAGCATTAGGTTGTGAAGGATCATGTGTATTGGTAAGATTATTGCTTCCTTTGATGCTGAGGGGTACTGGAGAATTTCCAGTTCCTCCACTCAAGGCTCTAACTCCGCCGCTGCTAGTATCGAGAGCCCTGCCGCCATGTCTCGAATAAATTCTTGGAAGGACATGTCCTCTGGTGGAGATTTGTGGTGGGAGGTGGTGGCCGTCAGTGATGGTTCCGATACCAATGTGAAATCAAGGAGATCCTCCGAGTCAAGGGATCGATGATCTGAGTCAGATGCATCGGACTCTGAACTTGGAGAACGCTGTCAGTGTCAATGACCATGTGAACAGTGCTGTCGGTACCAGTCATGCTCTATGTCCTCGCCATGCTGAGTAGTCAGCAACATCAAGTGTGGCACTGCAGATGGAGCACTGGACATCGATACTGGTAGAGGAGCAGTATAGGTTTGAAGTGGTAGTACTGGTAGCTATACCAAAGCTGGTACAGATGTCAATACCGACCCTAGCGATGCCGGACTCACCGGTGGTCGGGGTACCGGTGCTGCCAGCAGTGCCACTAATGTCTTCTCAATGGACAGCATGCGCTGATCCAATGAGATTGCTGGTATCTGGTCTGAGGACGGAACGGGGCTTGCCACCACCATACCAGAACACAGCACCGGGGGCTCTGCTGAGGTCAATGCCTCAGAGACCTCTCGGTCCCCCAGAGAGGCTTTGGAGGACAAGTCCTCCCACCGGGGGCATACAGTCTGATGTCCAGCTTCAGAGGGCGTCTTTGGGAATCTCTGTGTTTAGAACACAAATTATCCCTTGATCCTCTCGGTGCCTCTCTGGATTCCTTTGTTGAAGCTTGAGACTCTCGATGATCTTGTTATTTTGGCGGGGATCTCAAAGTTTTCTTCTTCTTGGAGTATGAGCTGTGCTTCAAGGTTTTGGATACATGGAAGCCGATGATCGAAAGGATGTCGATGCCAGTGAAGCAGAGTCCAATAGAAAAAGCTCCAACAGTTTTCTGGCCAGATTTCCTAAACATCTCTTGGACATCTGTTTATAGAAAACACATGAGTCTGGGTCATGGTCGGGACTGAGGCATTTTAGGCACCAATCATGTGTATCCACAACAGAAATAGTGCGGGAACACTTGGTGCATTTTTTGAAGTTGGAAGGGTCTTTCTCCATGATGGAGGGAATAGGCCTGAGGCCTATGCAGGGCGCTAAGCCCTCTATGAAGAAAAAATAAAACTAAAATTAAAATACAAAAGAGAATGAAAAATGAAGAAAAAATATGGTAGCGGAATCGGGGGCGATGTCGGTAAGGAGACAAGAAGGCAGAAGAACGATTCCGAAGAAAAAGATTTCTGCGGTGACAGGAAGAGTGGATATTAATCCTGCTGGCTCTACGGAAAAAGACGAACTGAGAAGAGGAAGTCAGAAGAGTGGGAAGGCAGTGACGCTCATGCAGTGGGGTACTCCCAAAGGCTTTCCTATAGGATTCTGGGGAGCGTTCCGGTGCGGACTCTATCTGTGCCAACGTCACCCATATGTGAAGACTACATTCCCTGCCTGTCCCTGGAGACAGAAATATTTCCACATGTTACTCCTGAGTCTACCCCCTTTCACCCTCATACTATGTACTACTACTACTACTATTTAGCACTTATAAAGCGCCACACACGCAGCGCTGCACTGCTAGCCTACAAGAGGTGGCTAACATACAAGAGACAGTCCTTGCCCGTCAGAGTCATGCTCATCGGAGCTTACAATCTAGTTAGAACAGTACAGAGCATTAGTCAGTTATGCGGAAGGTACGGTGTGGTACAGTCTGGTACAGCTTGGTCTATAGTTTGGTCATAAACGTTAATGGGGGTTAGGGTAGGATGAGGATGGAAGTCAGGATCTGAATGCAATGGTGAAGAGGTGGGTCTTCAACCTGGATTTGAAGAGGGCCAGGGAGGGCACCTGGCGCACAGACGCAGGAAGGCTGTTCCAGGCGCGTGGTGCAGCAAGGTGAAAGGAGCGCAATCGGGAGTTCGTGGTGCGGGTGAAAGACATAGAAAGAAGCGATTTGTTAGTGGAGCGCAAGTTTCGAGAGGGGACGTAGGGAGAGATGAGAGATATGAGGTATTGAGGGGTCATAGAGTGAATGCATTTATAGGTCAGCAAGAGAAGTTTGAATTGGATGCAGACTTGGACAGGGAGCCAGTGAAGTGACTTGAGGAGAGGAGTAATGTGGGCATGGCGAGGCTGGCAGAAGATTAGTCGAGCGGCATGATTTTGTATAGATTGGAGGGGAAGGAGGTGGCTCACGGGGAGACCAGCGAGGAGTAGATTGCAGTAATCGAGGCGAGAGGAGATTAAGGAGTGGATAAGCGTTTTGGTGGTATGTTCAGAGAGGAAGGGGCAGATCTTGCTGATGTTGTAGAGGAAAAAACAGCAGGTCTTAGCTACAAGCTGGATATGAGCAAAGAAGGAGAGAGAGGTGTCAAAGATGACCCCTAGATTGCGGGCCGAGGGAACAGGAAGGATAGTAGATCCATCCACCTGGACTGAGAGAGGGGGAAGTGGGGGGGGGGGGGAGTTGGGTGGAAAGACAAGGAGTTCAGTCTTGGCCATGTTCAGTTTCAATCGACGATGAGACATCCAGGCAGCGATGTCCGAAAGACAAGCAGAGATCTTGGACTGGGTCCTCTCATAGCAGAGCTTGCTTTCAATCAAAAGAGGCTCTCCTCCTGTGCATTTATGTCACAGAGATATTTAAACATCTACATCATATCTCCTCTATCCCTCCTTTCCTCTAAAGCATACATATTAAGATCCTTAAGTCTGTCTTCATATGCTTTATAATGAAGACCACTAACCATTTTAGTAGCCACCCTCTGCACCGACTCCAATCTATTTATATCCTTTTGAAGGTGTGGTCTCCAGAACTGCACACGATATTACAAATGAGGTCATACCAAAGACCTATATAGTGGCACTATCACCTCTTTTTTTCTGCTGGCCATTCCTCTCCCTTTGCACCCAAGCATCCTTCCAGCTTTTGCCATCACTTTTTCTACCTGTTTAGCTCCTTTAAGATCATCAGACACAATCACACCCAGGTCCCGCTCTTCTTTGGTGGACAGAAATATCCCCCCCCCCCCCCTACACTGTACTGCTCCCTTGGATTTTTGCAGCCCAAAACATGATCCTGCATTTTTCAGCAATAAATCTGAACTGCCAAATTCTAGACATTCTTCAAGCTTAGCTAGATCCCTCCTAATGTTATCTACTCTTTCCTGGGTGTCTATTGCAGATTTTGGTATCATCCACAAAGAAGCAAACCTTACCCGACAGCCTTTCCACAATATCACTAACAAAGATGTTAAAAAGAATTGGAAAAAGGACATATCTCTGCGGCACACCACTTGTAACCTCCCTCTCCTCAGAGTGAGCTCCATTTACCTGTACCCTTTATGGCCTCCCCTTCAACCAATTTCTATCTCTAGGGTGCTCAGTTTGTTCATAAGTCGCTTGTGCAGAAAAGTGTCAAAGGCTGTACTGAAATCCAAGTACACTACATCTAGGGCTCTCCCTCAGTCCAACTCCCTGGTCACCCAGTCAAAGAAATCAATCAGATTTGTCTGACAAGACCTGCCTCTGGTGAATCCATGCTGCCTCCGATCCTGTAATCCACTAGACTCCAGAAACCTCACTATTTTCTCTTTCAGCAGTGTTTACAATAATTTACTCACCACAGAGTTTAGACTAACCAGCCTGTAGTTTTCAACCACATCCTTCCACTTTTGTGTAAAGAGACTACAGGTGCCTCTCTCCAGTCCTCTGGCACCACTCCTGACTCTAAAGAGGCATTATCCTGATCAGCTTTTACATATTCCTCCCCTTCACCCTTGAATCTGACAATTCCACTTTTGCTCTTCCTCTTCTAGCATATCTGAAAAATGACTTATCCCCCCCCCCCCCCCCGTTTTATTGTATTGGCTATTTCTTCTTTTAGTATCTTTGCTTTCCTGACTACTTTGATAGCTTCTCTAAGTTTTTCCATGTCTTCTGCTCTCTGTGATCTCTTGTATTTCCTGAAGGCCTCCCTCTTCTTCACCTTTTCAGCTA
The DNA here is from genome assembly GCA_033557465.1 of Ichthyophis bannanicus. Classification (NCBI taxonomy): domain Eukaryota; kingdom Metazoa; phylum Chordata; class Amphibia; order Gymnophiona; family Ichthyophiidae; genus Ichthyophis; species Ichthyophis bannanicus. The sequence goes on along the minus strand of CM066031.1, from coordinate 289,367,180 downwards.
CTTCTTTTGAGAACCATAGCAGCCTCCTTTGCCTTTTCCTTTATTTGCCTTTCTAACAAAAAGGATGGTTGCCCTTAAAATATCTCCTTTGAGTTCTGTCCACTTTTTCTACATCCCTCAGCTTTTCCCATCTCACTAATGACTCTTTGAAGCCTTGGTCCATCTTGGCAAAGTTGCTTTTGAATGGATTTTATCAGCCCTAGTCCTAATGCTGAACCATACCATCAGGTGATCACTGGATGCAAGATGATCTCCCACTCTAATATCAGAAACACTTTCACCATTGGTAAGCATCAAGTACAGTATGGCCCCTTCACGTGTAGGTTCTGTTACCAGTTGCTTGAATAGTTCTCCCTATAGAGAAGCCAGGATCTCCTTACTTCTAGATGACACCGCAGTAGGGATGTTCCAGTCAATATCCGGCATACTGAAATCACCTATCAAATAGCACTTCTCCTTTCATGGCAATACTGTGTATGTCTTCTATTAAATCTCTGTCCACTTCCTCTCCCTGTGAGGGGGGGTCTATATATCACGCCACTACAAATGTGCCTCCTCTCTCCCTTTTAAGCCTTGTAAGTCTATAGCTTTAATATTATTTTTTACACATAGTGCCACTCCTCCTCCCCTTCTTCCTCTGTCCTTCCTGAATAAGGTATAGCCTGGTATAATTACATCCCAGTCATGGTTGTCTGCAAACCATATCTCCGGAACCGCCATTAAATCCAAGTCAGCCTGTTCCATTAAAGCCTCAACATCTGTGATCTTATTTCCCATGCTACGGGCATTTATACACACTGCTTTCCAGATGTTGCCCCTTTTACTCATTTCTTTAAAGATATTTAATATTTCACTTATCTAGGAGCTTTCACTTACCTGAGGGCTTTCTTCACCCATCCCCAGCAAATCTAGTTTAAAGCCCTCATCAATAAGTTAGCCAGTCTGCTACTGAAGACACGTTGACCCTTCTTGGACAGGTGGACGCCATCTCGTCTCTGCAGAAACCTCACTATCCTCTATTTTAGTAGTGTTTCCATTAATTTACACAGAGGTCAGACTAACCAGCTTATATGTAGTTCTCAACCTCGCCGTTACTTCCACATTTGTGTATAGGGGCCACATGTGCTCTTATCCAGTCCTTTGCGACCACTTCTGACTCTAAAAAAACATTTTAAAAAAATCAGAAATAGAGCCATCAGAACTTCCATACATTCCTTCAATACTCTCAGATATATTCCATCTGACCCCATCACTTTATCTACTTTTAGTTTAGCTAGCTCCTTGCAAACAGTCTTTTGAACATTGTTCAAGATTTACCTCATTTCTGTTCCTATTTGTATGTCTTTTCTGAGGTCCCACTCCTTGCCCTTCATCTGTGAACACAGATCTGAAATATTTGTTAAGCAATTCTGCTTTATTTTCATCAGCTTTTACATATTATTCCCCTTCACCCTTGAACCCGGCAATACCACTTTTACACTATCTCCTCTCACTAACATATCTGAAAAATGTTTTGTCCTCCCGTTTTACTGCATTGACTATTTTTAATTTCTTGATTATTTTCCTAGCTTCTCTTAGTTTTTCTAAATATTGATGCTTGTTCTCTTTCTGTAATCCTTTTTTTTTTTTTTTACTTTAGAATTTTCAAATACAATCCAGGCATATACTTGTGAAGAGTAAAGGGAGGGGTAAGAGAAAAAACATATTAAAAAGAAAACAATTTTAGAAAACATATTAAAAAACCAAATATACCCAATCCCACTAGCCCAACAATCTGTACAGGATCCAAGAATGGAAAACCCCCCCAATACAAACATGAAAGGAAATCACTTAAGAGACCACATAGACTGCAGATTAAACAAATGCTGGCCATAACAATCAACCACTATCCTAGACGAGCACGAAAACAAAACTTTGAGACTGAAACTTAACAAGATATTTACAAGGAAATTTTAAGAAAAACTGTCCCCTCAGCTGTAGCACCGCAGGCTTAAACAACAAGAACTCTTTTTGCCTCTTTAGGGTATCACAGGCGAGTTTAGGATACATACGGACATTTAGCCCCTTAAAGGGAATGGTGTGCTTGTGGAAATAAAGCTTAAGAAGCCAATCCCGATCAGAAGATAATGCTACAGACAACAATAATGTGGCAGGCACAACTGACCCTAAAGTTACTGATCGGGTTAGAAATTGGTTGGGTGGGAGATGGCAAAGGGTACAGGTAAAGTGTAGTTACTCACCAGCAACAGGTGATCTCCAGGAACAGCAGGAATTTAATCTTCACATATGGGTATCGTTGGTACAGACGGAGCCTGCGCGGGAACGCTCCCCAGTGTCCAATAGGAACGCTTTTGGGAGCATCCCTCCGCACATGCACGCTGCCTTCCCGCCTTTCCAACTGTCCCTCTTCAGTTAAGTTTGTAGCTGAGTGAAAGGATAGAGGGAGAGAGGAAAGAGACAATTCCTAGGGGAGGTGGGTGGGTTGTGAAGACTAAATTCCTGCTATTCCTGGAGATCACCTGTTACAGGTGAGTAACTACGCTATCTCCAGGAACAAGCAGGAATGTAGTCTTCACATATGGGGACTCCCTAGCTGAAGATGCCAGGGAGATTGCCCCAGGAAGCTGCCACCTATGGTGAAGTGGGCCATGCTTCCTCCCATGGATCTCTGGCATCCCACCAGGGCTGGTGGGTAGAAGTTGAATTAGGTCTGGAAGAGATTTTGAAGAACAGCTTGGCCAAAGAAGGCATCCTGATGGGGGGCTTTATCTAGGCAGTAGTGGGCTGTAAAGGTGTCTGTCGAAGCCCAGGTGGCTGCTCGACAAATGTCATCAATAGACACAGAGTGAAGGTTAGCCATAGAGGCTGCCATGGCTCTGACATTATGAGCTGTGGCATGGCCTTGAAGAGGAAGACCCTTACTCTCATAAGCAAAGGATATGCATTGTGCAATCCATTTGGACAGAGTTCTCTTAGAGACTGAAAGTCCCAAATGACTAGAATCAAAAGCAATAAAAAGTTGGGAAGACTTTCTATGTTGCTGTGTTCTTTGTAGGTAAAAAGCCAAGACTCTTTTACAATCCAAAGTATGAAGGTTCCTTTCTGCATTAGAGGCATGAGGCCTTGGAAAGAATACAGGAAGATAAATTGATTGATTTAAATGAAAAGGCAAAACCACCTTTGGCATAAAGTGTAGATGAGTTCTAAGAACAACCTTATCATGGTGAAACCTAGTATAAGGAGGATCAGCCACTAAAGCTTGCAATTCCCTAATGCAAAGTGCAGAGGTGATTGCAATTAGGAAGATGACCTTCCAGGACAAAAGCTTTAGGGTTGCAGTGGCTAAAGGTTCAAAGGGCGCTTTCATGAGCTGTCCGAGAACTAGATTTAAATCCCATGCCACCGGTGGTGGCCTGATGGGAGGCTTTGTTAATAGAAGACCTCTAATAAATCTTGTTATGAGTGGATGAGAGGAAATTGGTTGTCCATTTAGAGGCTTATAGGAAGCTGCAATTGCACTAAGATGGACTCTTACTGAATTTGTCTTTAGACCAGAATTTGATAAATGAAGTAGATAACTGTAGTATCGATTCCAAAGGTATCATAAGGGGGTTTAACCCCTTCTGTGAAGACCATATAGTAAAACATTTCCACTTGAAGGCGTAAGAGTGTCTTGTGGAAGGTTTTCTAGAAGCCTGAAGGATATCCTTTACCTGTTGGGAAAGGTTAAGATCCTGAAGGTCTAAGCTTTCAGCAACCAAACCCTGAGATGCAAGGACTGGGGATTCAGGTGCCATAGCATCCCGTTCTCTTGGGAGAGGAGATCTGGAGCATAGCCTAACTCCAGAGGTGCAGCTTGAGAGAGATGTAGAAGCAGGGGATACCACGTTTGGCGTGGCCACAGTGGCGCTATGAGGATCATACAACCTCTGAAGCTTGAAGAGTGTTTTGGGGATGAGGGAAATGGGTGGGAAGGCATAGAGAAAGTCGTGACCCCAGTGAAGAAGGAAGGCATCCCTTGCCTGGCAATTTTGAGCCGGAATCCTGGAACAGAACCGGGGAAGTTTGGCATTCAATAGACTTGCAAATAGTTCTATGTCTGGGGTTCCCCAGATCTGAAATATCTTGGCCACCTGGTCTAGATGGAGAGACCATTCGTGAGGCAGCAGTACTCGGCTGAGTTTGTCTGCCCAAAGGTTTTTATTTATTTATTTATTTATTTAACAATTCTTTTATACCGCGCTATTACAATCAGTGCGGTGTACATTGAACAAGAACATACTACAATGCATACAAGTAACATACTACAATGCATACAAGTAACATTGAGTTTTACATTGAACAGGGAATTTCAACAATAGGACAACCGGGGGAACTATGTACAGATTAACTTAATGTTATATATAGTAATATGAAACTCGTTTGGATGTTGCGATGTGGTTCACTAATAGGACTAGAGAGAAGGTTGACCAACTAGCCCTTTTCAGGTTGTATTGAGGAGCTAGTTTTGTTAATGTCTAGGTTGACTTCTGGGTAGTGTTTTGTAAACAGGTGGTATTTCAATGCCTTTCTGAATAGGATTAGGTTTTTGATAGCACGGATTTCGGGAGGTAGCGCATTCCAGTTTAGAGGTGCAAATAAGGAGAAGGCCCTGTTGGAGGTGGCCTTAGAGCACTTCGTTATTATTTTCGGGACTATTAAGGTGTTCATTGATGTGGTTCTCCTTTTTCTGTTTTCCAGGGTGACGTGGATGAGCTTGCTGATTGGCGTAGGGGGGCAGTTATTTAGTGCCTTGAAAGTAAGGACTAAAGACTTATACTGGATTCTGGCATGTAATGGCAACCAATGCAGTTCTTTCATGATGGGTGTTATATGGTCAGATCTTGAAGAGCCGGAAAGGACTCTGGCAGCTGTATTCATGGCTAGGCGGAGCGGATTCAAAGTTGATTGAGGGAGGCCATGAAGGATGATGTTGGCAAAATCCAGGTGTGGGAGGACTAATGCCTGGAAGGTTGTTCGGAAGTCTGTGGGATCAAGTAGGGAGCGGAGGTGACGTAGCGATTTAATCTTATAATATATAGTTTTTGTGATGTTCTTGACATGCGTTGTCATATCCAAGTGCTGATCCAATGTAATGCCGAGGTAACGGATGGTGGCTTTTGATTTCAACTCTATGTTGTTGACGAGAAGTGATGGAGGAGGTATGAACTTACGGTTCCTTGTGACAAAAAGAACGTCAGTTTTGTTGTGGTTAATCCGAAGGTTTTGAGATAGCAACCATTGAATGCCTGGAAGATATACCACGAGAAGGTGAATTTGATGCTCTCTGTCGTAAAGCTTTGTTGCATAACGACAGAGAGCCTGTTCTGCCCTGCTTGTTCACGTAGAACATAGCTACTTGATTGTCCGTTTGGACTAGGACCGTCTTCTAGCTGAGCTGGGCATGGAATACTCGAAGAGCTAGATAGATTGCTCTGAGTTTCAGGAGGTTTATGTAAAGACAAGCCTCCTGTGGCATCCAGGTACCCTGGGTAGAGAGATGATGCAGGTGTGCTCCCCATCCCACCTGTGATGCATCTGTTGTTAGGGTGGCCTGGAATAGGGGTTGCTGGAAAGGAGACCCCACTAGAAGATTTTCTAGTGATTGTGGCATTGTAGGGACAAGATCAGTCGTTGTGAGTTTGATATCTTGTCCGACAGACGTCCTGTGGCCTGTGTCCACTGTGTGGATCGGGTCCACTGGGCTGCTCGCATATGAAGGCGAGCGTAGGGAACCACATGAACCATGGATGCCATATGTCCCAATAGTTGTAATAGTTCTCGAGCAGTTAGGGAGGACTTCATCGCTGCTTGAGAAGCTAGCTGTATTATACAAAGACAGCGGGTTGTGGGAGAAAAGCCCTTGACTGTCTGGTATCTAGACAAGCTCTTATGAACTCTAGGGACTGAGACGGAGCAAGTTGGGATTTTGGGAGGTTTATGACCAATCCCAAGTATTGAAGGATTCGCATTGTGTGAGACAGTGCAGATCTGGCTTCTAGAACCGTGGGGGCTCGAATGAGCCAGTCGTCCAAGTAAGGGAAGACGAATATCCCCAGGGTTCGGAGAAATGCAGCTACTACTGTCATGCATTTTGTGAATACTCTTGGTGCCGAAGCCAGACCAAAGGGAAGAACCCTGTATTGGAAATGTTTTCCCTTGAAAAGGAATCTTAAGAATTTCCTGTGATCTGGATGGATCAGAATGTGAGTATATGCATCTCTTAGATCTAGAGAAGAAAGCCAATCCTGAATTTGAAGGTATAGCAGAAGAGTTCCCAAAGAAATCATTTTGAACTTTTCTCGGAACAGATATTTGTTCAATTCTCTGAGGTCTAGAATGGGTCAGTGTCCTCCTGTTTTCTTTGAATAAGAAAATAGGGGGAGCAGAACCCTGTACCCTGCTGAAGAATGGGCACCTCCTCTATTGCTCCTTGAGCAAGGAGTTATGAGACCTCTTGATCCAGTAGACTGCCTGTAGAGGTTTGAGAATTGATCTGTCTTACGATTGTAGGAAGGAAGCATACTGTGAAAATGAAGCTTGTACCCCTCTCCCACAATGGACAGAGTCCAGTTTTCTGTTGTCATTTGGTGCCATCTGTTGGCAAAATGACACAACCTGCCTGGAATGTTTAGGGGTTCTGGCCCCTTCAGAGGCAGGAAGGCTAAGTTCTCTATGAAGGCGTCAAAGCCCTTGAGAGGGCTGGGCATGTGGAGCTAGTTGAGCTCTAAGGCCTTTTGGCTTCTTTTGTCTGGATTGTTGTTGTTGACCCTTCTGGGCAACTTGACCCTGAGCTTGCCCTTGCTGGGTATAGGATGGATACAACTTCCTCTTTTTGCTGAAAAAGGGTTTTTATGGGGTTTCTTTTTGGATGGAGTGGCTGTAGATTTTGACAATCTGTCTAAAGTGAGATTGTCAGTATCTATCTCATTAGCCTTCTCCTGCCAATTCTCGCCAAAGAGGTTTTCTCCTGTGCAAGGAATGTTTCCCAATTTATCCTGTACCCAAATCTCCAAGTCTGATGCCTGAAGCCAGGCAATCCGACGTGCACCAATGGCAATAGCAGAGATTCTGCTGATGCATTCAAAGCAGTCAAAGGCTGCACAGTTTACAAACTTGAAGACATCTTGAGCATGCTTGACCAGAGTAAGAAAGTCCTGTCGTTTATCCTCAGGGAGAAGGGGGCTCATAAGCTCCAAATCTCTTGTGACCTCTTTGAGGAACATTCCCATATATAAAATATATGAGCTGATTCTAGCTGAAAGCATGGAAGCCTGAAATGTTTGACACCCAAAAGCGTCAAGAGTCCTGCATTCACGACCTGGAGGATTGGATGCATGTCTCTTTGCACTTTTCATCCTACGCATGGCTGACTCCACTACCATTGAATGGTGTGGCAGCTGAGTCTTTTGAAAACCAGGACATGGTGGAACTGAATACATGGTATCGAGTCTCCTAGAATGAGGAGATGTGGTCAAAGGTGTATCCCACATTCTGAGCATCAAATCATGAAGAATTTCATGAATGGGCAGAGTGACTGCTTCCTTGGGAGCCTTAGGTTATTGGAGAATTTCCAATTCCTTTGCTCTAGATTCTTTTTCAGGAGCTACCATGATTGAAAGGCCTCGGGCCACATCGCGAATAAAATCCTGAAAAGACTGTCTTCCGGAGGAGACATTCTGTGTTGGGGAGAAGAGGAGTCTTCCGGGAGAAACACTCTGGTACCAGCAGAATTATCAGAGTCATCGGAATTGGAGGATTCGAAGTATCTCTGATGCCAATGTTCATGCAAAGCACGGTCTCGGTATCGATCGAAGTCGGTACCAAATTGGTCCAGTACCGATCTGTCGATGCCAGAAAATGTCTGCATGGGAAGGATTCCCACCGGGGCCGGTACTGTCGGTGCTGGTACCGGCATTGGCACCGCTGTCGGTACTGGTGCCCGCTGAACCAGTGGTGTCAACGGTACCGCAGCTGTAAGGAGAGCTGCAAGACTGCGTTCAATAGTGAGGAATCTCTGGTCTATCGACACTGCCGATGCCTGGGTATCGGTACCAGTAAAAGCAGCCGGAACCCCTGAGCATGGCACCAGTAGTTCTGCCGAGGTCGAAGCCTTGAGAACATCCTAGAACCCCGTTGATGCTTTGGAGGCCGAAGCCTCCCGCTGGGGCTGTTTTGACGGTGTAGTTTCCTCAAGGGCAATGCCAATGGCCTCTCGATGCTTTGAAGGAGAGCTACCCTTTGAGGACCGGCTCTTATGTTTAGTTACCTGAGATCCATGGGAGGAAGACGAGGATCTTGAAGACGTCGATGCAATGGACCTGGTATCCGAAGAAAAGAGGGTACTGTCTTCCTCTTTTAGTCATCCCCATACAGGAGGAACACTCAGATGGAGAATGTTCAGGGCCTAAACATTTTAGACATCAGTCATGGGTGTAGGTGACGGAGATGGTACCGCCACATTTAGTACATTTTTTAAAACCACTAGCTCGTTTTTCCATCTTTTGGGAAAAATGGGGCCTAATGCCCAAAATGGCGCCTAGCACCAAAAGAAAAAGTTTCTGAAGAGAAACAGTTCAAAAATAGATTTTTTTTTTTTTTTGTAAAAAGAAGAAAGAACCGGTGGTACTGGTAGGTGTCATGCGGAGGCAGGCGCAACCACAAGAAAACAAGTTTAAAGAAGAAATTTTCTGCGGTGACAGGGTATGTGTCCTGTCGGCTCCACGGAAAACGAAGAACTGAAGAGGGACAGTTGGACAGGCGGGAAGGCAGTGCGCATGTGCTGAGGGATGCTCCCAAAAGCGTTCCTATTGGACGCTGGGGTGCGTTCCCGCGCAGGCTCCGTCGGTACCAACGATACCCATATGTGAAGACTACATTCCTGCTTGTTCCTGGAGATACGGAGCTCACTCTGAGGAGAAGGAGGTTACCAGTGGTGTGTCGCAGGGATCTGTCCTTGGTCTGATTCTTTTTAACATCTTTATTAGTGATATTGTGAAAGGGCTGTCGGGTAAGGTTTGCCAGTTTGTGAATGATACCAAAATCTGCAATGGAGGAGACACCCAGGAAGGTGTAGATAACATGAGGAGGGAAAAGTCGACGGCGAAAGCCAGAAGGATTCTTGGGTGCATAGGGAGAGGAATGGCCAGAAGAAAAAGGGAGGTGATAGTGCCTCTGTATAAGTCTCTCATTTGGAGTATTGTGTGTAATTCTGGAGACCACACCTTAAAAGGCATATAACTGGTTAGAGTCAGTGCAGAGGGTAGCTACTAAAAGAGTTAGTGGTCTTCGCTATAAATCATATGAGGACAGACTTAAAGATTTTAATATGTACACTTTAGAGGAAAGGCGGGATAGAAGAGATATGATAGGGATGTTTAAATATCTCTGTGACAAATGCACAGGAGGAGAGTCTCTTTCGATTGAAAACAAACTCAGCTATGAGGGAACATAGCATGAGAGTGAAAGGCGAATATTTCTTTAAGGAAAGAGTGGTAGATGCATGGAATAGTCTCACAGTGGAGGTGGTAGAAACGATGACAGAATCTCATTTCAAACAAGCATGGGACAAACACAGAGGATCTCTAAAGGTAAAAAGGTGGGTATCTACTTCCAGGCTAGTGATAAACCACAACCAGACATACCCAACCACCAGGAAAACGACTCTTGCACAACTGAGGCAACGCCACTAGCACAACTGTACAACCTGTAAATAGCAACATGTATATAGCTATCCATGCATGTAAATAGTTGATAAGCAACTCTGGTCAATACTGAATATGCGACCTGAGTACTCAGCCTGTATATAGTTACTCACATTAGTCCCAAGTTACACCACTTCTTCATTGTAAGTACAGTATAGGTTTCCACTGCACTGTACAGGTTACTGTTTGCCTGTAAACCGCACTGATTATAAAGAGCGCAGTATAGAAAAGATATTAAATAAATAAATAAAAATAAAATAAAATATGGAAGGGCAGACTAGATAGGCCATGTGGTCTTTTTCTGCCGTCATGTTTCAATGTTTCATTCTCTTTCGATTTAACCTACAGTGCCTCCTCCTTCCCTCGTAAGCCCTGCAATTCTGTAACGTTAATATGTTTTACATATAGGAACAATCCTCCTCCCTTTCTTCTTACCCTGTCCTTCCTGAAAAAATTATATTCTGGTATAATTCTGTCTCAGTCTATCTATCTATTAAATTGAAACATATGCCGGAGCATCAGATCGTTTTGCCTTTTCCAGGTGTGACTGAGTGACATTGTAACAGTTTGAAATATCACTTTCAGTAATCCGGCTTCACTCCTGAGGCAGCCTAGTGGCAAAACATGGCCATGTCAGCTGTATCACCAACTATTACTATTGTTGACGATGTGGATCTTCCATCAATTGGACAGTCCTTCAGTTGCCATTAATGCAGATGGTTTAGTGTCTTTATCATAAGAACATAAGATCTGCCATACTGGGTCAGACCAAGGTCCATCAAGCCCAGTATCCTGTTTCCAACAGTGGCCAATCTAGGTCATACATACCTAGCAATTTCCCCAAAAGACACAGGTTCCACAATGCTTGTACTGGGTCAAGCATTGATATCCTGGGTCCCTTCTTAAAAATGGTTTATGGACCTTTCCTCCAGGAACTTGTCCAAACCTTTTTTAAACCCAGCTACACTAACAGCCTTTACTACATCCTCCGGTAACAAATTCCAGAGTTTGATTACACATTGAGTGAAAAAATATTTTCTTTTCTTAGTCTTACATAGTTTACCCTGTAGCTTCATTGCATGTCCCCTAGTCTTTCTATATTCTGATAACGTAAACAATCGATCTACGTTTACCCGTTCCACTCCGTTCATTAATTTATAGACTTCTATCATATCTCCCCTCAGCCGTCTCTTTTCCAGGTTAAAGAGCCCTAACCTTTCTAGCCTTTCTTCATAGGGGTATCCTTCCATCCCCTTTGCCATTTTGGTGTCTCTTCTCTGAACCTTTTCTAATAACGCTATATCCTTTAAGATATGGCGACCAGAATTGCACACAATATTCAAGGTGTGGTCTCACCATGGAACGATAAAGAGGCATTATAATATCTTTTGTTTTATTTTCCATTCCTTTCCTTATGATACCTAGCATTCTATTTGCTCTCTTGGCTGCCGCTGCACACTGGGCCGAGGGTTTTAACATGTTATCCACAATGCCGCCTAAATCTTTTTCCTGGGTGGTGGTTCATAATGTGGAACCTTGCATTGTGTAACCATAGTTTGGGTTGTTCTTCCCTAGGTGCATAACTTTGCACTTGTCCACATTAAATTTCATCTGCAATTTTGATGCCCAGTCTTCCAATTTATCAAGATCCTCTTGCAATTTTCTACAATCCTCTTGGGTTTTAACAACTTTAAATAGTTTAGTGTCATCTGCAAATTTGATAACCTCACTCATTATTCCCCTTTCCAGGTCATTTATGAATATGTCAAAAAGCAGCGGACCCAACACAGATCCCTGGGGTACACCACTATTCACCTTTCTCCATTGGGAAAATTGGCCATTTAGCCCAACCCTCTGCTTTCTATCTTTTAACCAGCTCCTGATCCACAGTAGTATACTGCCTCCTATCCCATGACTCTTTAGTTTTGCCAAAAGTCTCTGAAGAGGGACCTTGTCAAAGGCTTTCTGAAAGTCCAGATACACTATATCAACCGACTCACCTTTGTCCACCTGTTTATTCACACGTTCATAAAAACATAACAGATTAGTAAGACAAGATCTTCCTTGTCTAAAGCCATGTTGGCTGTCTCCCATTAGGCCATGACTATCTACATGCTGAGTAATTTTATTCTTTATGATGATTTCTACCATTTTTCCCGGTACTGACGTCAGGCTCACGGGCCTGTACTTTCCCGGATCACCCCTGGAACCCTTTTTAAAAATTGGTGTTACATTGGCGATCCTCCAATCTTCAGGTATTAGAAATGATTTTAATGTTAGTTCACAGATTACTAATAGAAGGTCTGCAATCTTATATTTCAGTTCTTTCAACACCCTTGGATGTATACCATCCGGCCCAGGTGATTTGCTACTCTTCAGTTTATCTAATAGTTGTAATACATCTTCCCGATGTATCGATATTTCCTTCAATTCTTCCATACCTTTAAATACCACTTCAGTCATGGGTAACATCCCTACATCTTCCTCAGTAAAGACCGAAGCAAAGAATTCATTCAGTCTCTCCGCTATCGCCTTGTTGCCTCTTAGTGCCCCTTTAACTCCTCTATCATCTAATGGACCAACTGACTCTCTCACAGGTTTTTTGCTACGAATGTATTTGAAAAAATCTTTATTTCGAGTTTTTGCTTCCGCAGGAAGCTTCTTCTCAAATTCTCCCTTTTCCTGCTTTATCAATGCCTTGCATTTCACTTACCAGTGCTTGTGCTGTTTCCACGTTTCGCCGTTTGGCTCTTTTTTTCCATTTCCTGAAAGATGCTTTTTTGGCAACAACAGCCTCTCTGACCTCACATTTAAACCATGCTGGCAGTTTTTTGGACTTCCTTCCACTTTTCTTAAAGCGTGGAATACGCTGGGCTTCCAAGATAGTATTTTTCAACAACACCCAAGCTTGATGTAAGTCTTTAACCTTTGCAACTGCTCCTTTTAGTTTTTTCTTAACTATTTTCCTCATTTTATCATAGTCTCCCTTTCGAAAGTTAAAAGATAGTACTGTGGAATTCCTTACTATCCCTCCTCCACTAATTAAATCAAAGGCGATCATGCTATGATCACTATTGCCAAGTGGCCCCAACACCCTTACCTCTTGCACTAGATCTGGTGTTCCACTAAGGACTAGGTCTAATATGGCTTCCCCTCTGGTCGGTTCTTGAACCAGCTGCTCCAAGAAGCAGTCATTTATGTCATCTAGGAACTTATCTCCCTAGCATGTCCTGCCATGACACTGACCCAGTCGATACCGGGGTAATTGAAATCACCCATTATTATTACTGCACTGTAACGTTTGTTAGCTTCCTTGATTTCTTTGAGCATTTCATCATCCATTTGTTCATTCTGGCCAGGCGGTCAATAGTACACCCCCACTGCCATCGCCTTCCCCTTTTTACATGGAATTTCAATCCATAGAGATTGTACAGCAAATTTTGTTTCCTGCAAAACTTTAATCCTTTCTGACTCAATGCCCTCTCTAACATAGAGCGCAACCCCTCCACCAATTTGATCAGCTCTATCATTATGATATAGTTTGTATCCAGGTATCACAGTGTCCCACTGGCTGTCCTCCTTCCACCATGTCTCTGATATTCCAATCATATCTAACCTCTCATTTTGTGCTATATATTCTAACCCTCCCATCTTATTTTTTAGACTTCTAGCATTTGCATACAAGCATTTTAGAGACTGTATTTTATTCATATTAATTTGGCTATTGGTAGACATGGGTAATTTGGGATCTTTAAGCTCTGTCTGCTCCATACTCGAGGGCATTTGGGCTACTTTACTCTTTTTTGGAACCTCTCTGCTTTTGGTAGTACCCTTCAAGGATACATTCTTCTGAACCATGCGCTCTTGGGCAACTGTTGGCTTTCCCCTATTATCTAGTTTAAAAGCTGCTCTATCTCCTTTTTAAAGGTTAATGCCAGCAGCCTGGTTCCATCCCGGTTAAGGTGAAGCCCATCCCTTCGGAAGAGCCCCTCCTTTCCCCAGAATATTCCCCAGTTCCTAACAAATCCAAAACCCTCATCTCTGCACCATTGTCTCATCCATGCATTGAGACTCCGGAGCTCTGCCTGCCTTTTGGGACCTGCGCGTGGAACGGGAAGAATTTCGGAGAACGCTACCCTGGAAGTTCTGGATTTCAACTTCCTACCTAAAAGCCTAAATTTAGCCTCCAGAACCTCCCTACCACATTTTCCTATGTCACTGGTACTGACATGTACCAAGACAGCAGACTCCTCCCCAGCACTATCTAAGACCTTATCTAGGTAGTGCATGAGGTCCGCTACCTTCGCACCAGGCAGGCATGTTACACGGCGATCCTCATGTCCACCAGCCACTCAGCTTTCTACATACCTAATGATCGAATCACCAACTATAACGGCTGTCCTAACGCTTCCCTCATGGGCACCTGGCCCTGGAGAAACATCCTCAGTGCGAGAGGGTTTTACATCACCTGGAGGACAGGTCCTAGTTACAGGGTCACTTCCTGCCACACCAGGGTGATGCTCTCCTGTCACGTGACCTCTCTCTTCCATGGCAACAGGGATGCTGCCAGACTGGAGGTGGGACTTCAGGACTATATCCCTGTAGGTCTCGTCTATGTACCTCTGTCTTTCTTATGTTTTCCAAGTCTGCTACTCTAGCCTCTAGAGAACGGACTCGTTCCCTGAGAGCAAAGAGCTCCTTGCACCTAGTGCACACGTAAGACCTCTCACCAACTGGGAGAAAATCATACATGTGACACTTAATGCAAAAGACTGGAAAGCCCCCATCTCGCTGCTGGACTGCTGCCTGCATCTTAGTTTTAAGTTTTTGTTTAGATCTTTAAGTTCTTTACTTACTAAGGGTTGCTATGGATATTTATACCAATAAAACTGTACCTAATACGTTTAATTAAGCTTCAGGTGAAGAAGGTATATTATCTCAGGTCCTTAGTGTATGACTGATTTGGGTAACGAGCTTCACCTGAGAGCACCTCTTGTCTTTTAAGATGTGTAAGTACCTATAAAGCTACGATTATCCCAGGGGTGGGTGGGTGTGGGGATGGAGGGAGGGAAATAACACTTATTAAAAGAGGTCTGCTACACAGTACCCTGTCCTGTGCTGCTGAGTTAAGCTATATTCATATTTGATTTAAATTATAGCTCTTTGCTGCTGCTAGGCTCTAACTTATTATGAAATTTAAACTACAAGCTCTCTGCTGGGTTCTAAATTTAACCAGAAAGCTCTCTTCTGTGTTTTAATTTAAACTAAAAGTACTTTGCTGATACTAGGCTGCCAGCAACACTTTGTTCTTTAAGCATCTTTATCCTGGATGAAAAAAGATAAGTCCTTTGGAGGTTTTTGATAATAGTATGTAAAAGAAAATCAGTATGAGGAATGTGGCGTAAAAATCACCTAAAAACAACTTAAAAATAATATGGAAAAATTATAATAATATGAGTTGGGGGTTTTCTGACCTGTGATGAGTTTATCCATTTTGCAAAGCAAGGGCACCAGTTTTTTGGACCATAGGGACAAACTGAGGTCTTTTCCCTTCTTATTTAATTTATAGTGGCATTTGAGCATAAGCATTTTTTTTTTTTTACATTTTATTTATTGTTAAAGAAACATACAAATTTTAAACCATACATTATCAACAGGAAGGGGAAAACCCCCAACCTCCACATTACAACAAAATCCAAAAGAAGATACATGTCAGTAGTCCACATCCAGGAGAAGTGGCATTTTTTGTATTTTATGGTGATAGTACCTTTTGAAATAATTTACAAAGATCAAATTTATATTTTGCATTGGGAGATTTTTATCAGGCGATTTTTGCTGTTTTGATCTCTGCCATTTCACATTCCGTTTCGCAGTAGCCTAATAGTTACAGCACTGGCTTGGTGACCAAAAGACCAGGGTTCAATTCCCACTGGTACTCTTTGTGACCTTGGGCAAATTACTTAAACATTCATTGCCTTGGAAGAAAGGCCTGACAATCTACTTCTGGTTATACTGCCAAGAAAACCTAGGAACTGCTGGGTCGCCAGGAGTCAGCATTGTCTTGAAGGCACACATTGCATTGCATTGCAGAAAATTCTTTGTACCCCGATACGCAGAAATTTGTGGACAAATGAAGCAGGGTGGTCAGACACAGACTCTTTCATCAGAAGGCTATTACAGCCTGCAGAGAATTCTGTATTCTAAAGGAACAATATAGTTAGCAGAACTCTAGGTTACCTGCCCCTATTTCTTTCTTTCCTGTACAAAATATTGGGGCTCTACAGGGGCATTACCCTACTTTACCTGGATGTTACGAGCGTCACGGGTGGCTGAGTTATCTCAGGTAAGCCACCAATGGAAACTCCCAGCTTACAGAGAAAATATTTTTGTATTTTTTCTCAATGCACTTTACAACTTCTTGAACCTTAAATTCAAATCAGAACTTACCAAAGGGGTAAGAATCAAGGGGTGAGAAGTCTCTCACAAGAAACTACTTGAACAAGTTTAACTTTTGTAAAAAATTCTAATTTTAATATTTAAAAAAGTGTCAATTCAATTTTTATAAATAAACAATAACAGTATTTATAAATGTAGTCAAATATTTTTCCTGTGAACAATTCTTATAATGCTTCTGTTCAACAGTGGTACAATATTGTTTCTTTCAAAAACACGGAAGTATTAGTTAACCATTTTAAAGCTTGAATTTCGTCATTCCTTAGTAGAAGAAAAGTTAAGTTCTAACACTGTTTTTTATCTGTAACTCTGCAAGTGAATGGATGTTATCATTCAGGTAAAGACACCTTTTATTTAAAAAAAAATTCATCTACTAGTAGTGCATCAGTGTTTTGCCAAAAAAAAATTAGTCACTGTAGTGTGTTAGTCACTTATCTCAAATATTTTTTCCAGGTTTTGCTGCCTTCTTGATGTCTGTCATCTTAGGATTCTCTCTGCTTCAGCAATGTCCAGCTGCAGTTTGAATACCTACTAGCTGTCTTTAAAAAAAATCAATAAAAGAAGCTACCTCCCTAGCTTTGTGTGCAGTAACTAGAAAGTGTTCCTATCTTTTTTCTTCTTTTTCTATTTCTGTTACTTGGGAGATTTGCTTTTCCCAAAAACAAAAGATAATCAGATTTCCTGTCTTTCCCTCCCACAGAACTCTTTGTGCAAAAATCAGTTTTTCTTTAGGTGCTGTATGTATCAGAGTCAATCCTTACAATTGCCAATCATTCAGGAAAACTACGCCGTCTGCAACATAATACAATCCCACAGCATACTCTACCACATATATGCAGATGATGTCATGTTATACATGCCATTCTCCATTACAAAACCCAGCTAAACCCCCCTGATAAATTGCCTCCAAAACGTCACACAATGGCTGGCAAAACAGTCTCATTGTCAACCCTGACAAGACTGACGCCCTTTTCATATTCTGTGACATGAACTACACTCCTCCCACCTTCCACCATAAAAATTCCAGGATCCCAGCTTAAACTAAAATCAGAAGTATGCTACCTCGGCATAACACTCGGCCAACTTCTAACTCTGCAACCCCACATCAGCAACATCATCAAAGCCTTATACAACAAGATAAAGACAGTGAAACACCTGCGCCCACTGCTGGACGTCAATGACTACCGCACGGTCTTTCAAGCCCTCACCCTACCCCACGTCGTCTACTGCAACATCCTCTTCCAAGGACTACCGGAATACATACTCTACCCCGTGCACCTTGAACAAAACACTGCCGCCCGCATACTGTCCCATGCCACTAGACCTGACCACATAACCCCTATACTCAAAAAACTACATTGGCTGCTTGTAAAAGTAAGAACAAAATATAAAGCTCTATTAACCGCATTCAAAATATCTCAAGGCCTATCCTCCACTTACCTACAATCCCTCCTCCAGAAAACACCCGACAAGAGAGCAAGAAGAACATCCCAACAAAATACATTTGTGGTGCTCACACTTTTTGGAAAAGCAACAAGATCACCACTAACTAGGCCTTCTCTTTCTATGCACCAGTCTTATGGAATACGTTACTGGATCACCTATGTGAAACCACAGACCTAATGGAATTTAGAAAGAAATTAAAGACACACCTCTTCAAGGACTATTTTGGTGATAATGAATAATTCCCATCCTTACTCTCTCCCTTACACCCTGCCCCAGCCCTTTCTCCCCACATCTACTCATGCTGACCTCTAGTTGCACATTTTCTTGTACAAAGTTTACTTGTATTCAATTTTCAAGGTTTTATTGTGTATAAAGTTCACCTGTGTTAAATATTCGATGTTCTATGTAACCCCATGTTATCTGTTCCATATAAACCACCTTGGCTCTAAGATTAGGTAGTATATAAGGCACTTAAATAAATAAATACCAATTTATTTATACCAATTGCCAATAAATTTAATTCCTTAAATAAGGCAAGGTTTTTTTTCTTCAAAGACACATTCAATTTTTCACTCTTTCAAACATATACTCTCTTCCTCACTGAAACAGTTAAACTGTATCAGGATTAAACCATTCTTGTGAGTTTAAAACAGCTCACTTTCAGGGTTTCTCTCACTACACTGGGAGTTCTATACCTTCAGCATTACTTTTCCTTCACTGCTTGATGGACTCCAGTGCTATAGAAAGCAAGTCACATACTGTTAAACTTTTAATCAAAACAGTGCTCGAAATTAACTTCACTTTCAATAAATCACTTCAAATTCTCACTTTCAAATAAATCACTTCAAATCCTCATTCAGCTTTAAAACTGCTTGAATGAGTTACAGAACCTTTGAAGTCTTATTCCTGTCACCAAGGAAAGGTTTCCTCATTTAACTTTGAATTTTCTCTCCAGCATTCATGCAAGCTTCTTTCATACTCCTCCTGTAAATAATTCTTAATCACTTACAGTCCTGCTATCAATTCAATTTTTCCATACAGTGACATTTTGGCATACTTTCTCCATTAGAAATCTTCCCAATAAAATCTCCAGTGAAAGTTCTTGCACAAGTATTCTATCCTCTCTGTAAAAGTGTTCTTACTCCCTGCTCTGTCCAGAAACAGCCTCTAACTACCTTCATTTCAACTCACACAGCACACTTTCAGTGCTCTAAAACCCATGGCCGGCCTGTCCATTTTGCAGGAATATTGCCCACACATGGCACTGCGCCTGCCTGCCTGTCTTCAGAGGGAGCTAGGGAGGCCCAAAGTCTGGTGCTCTGGCTCACTTCTGCAGAATCATGAGAAGGAACGGTGTTTTCCTTCTTTCCTGCAGTTTTGCTAAAGTTGACCCACTGGCGCACCAAGTACTGGGAGGGTAAATGGGGCATTTCCTGTCTCGCCAGGCATACAGGTTCATGACCTGAATCGTCCCTGTACGTCTGCGTGCCTGGCCCTCCCCCGCTCTGCTCACTGTCTGCCTCCATGCCGCCCTCATCCAGATCTCCCCACACTGTGGCTGTGTGCGTGCGGGGAGATTGTGTTCTGGCATATGGTCAGGATGGATAGCGGCGCTGCACATCCTCCCGGGACGTATAGTACTGCTATTCACCTCTCAGAATTGTCCAATAGTTTATAGTCAGTCTGGCTGCTCATTTCAGTTTGTTCCTATGCCTTTGTCTTTGCCCATCTTATGTTTATGTTTATTAAAATTTGATATATCTCCCTACAATAAAATGGCAGAGTGGTTTACAATAAAAATACATATAAGAAAATGTGAAGGAACTCCATACAATCATAGGAAAGGATCCCAGGCATGAGGGAAGAGGAGAGGAAAGTCAGGGGGGAGCGGATATCATGTCTGTCTATGTGTGCCAGCTGCACCAATGCTCTCTTCTGCCTATTGGAATGTTTCATTGCATAGTACCAATATTGTGTGTATCCTATTTATGCCATATGAATATTCTGCCATACTGTTTTTATGTTACATCATTTATATTATGCTGATATTAACAATACCTTATCTATGTTATTTGAATGCTCTGCCAGGTTGACTTTTATGGAGGAGGAATCTGCTGTCTTAGTACATGATAGGAGGAGTCTGTTGTCTTGGTACATGTTGGTACCTATGACATAGGAAAGTGTGGTAGGGAGGTTCTGGAGGCCAAATTTAGGCTTTTAGGTAGGAAGTTGAAATCCAGAATGTCCAGGGTAGCATTCTCCGAAATGCTTCCCGTTCCACGCACAGGACCCAAACGGCAGGCAGAGCTCTGGAGTCTCAATGCATGGATGAGACGATAGTGCAAGGAAGAGGGTTTGGATTTGTTAGGAATTGGGGAACATTCTGGGGAAAGGAGGGGCTTTTTCAAAGGGACAGACTCCACCTTAACGGGGATGGAACCAGGCTGCTGGCATTAAACTTTTAAAAAGGAGATAGAGCAGCTTTTGATAGAGCTGCTTTTAAACTAGATAAAAGGGGAAAGACAACAGTCGCCCAAGAGCGCATAGTTCAGAACAATGTATCCTTGAAGGATACTAGCAAAACACTGAAGTGAGGGCATATTGACAGAGAGGTTCCAATAAAGACAAAAGTAACCCAAATGCCCTTGAGTACAGAGCAGAAAAGGAAGCCATTTTGGACCTACTCCTAAGTGGAACACAAGATCTGGTGCAAGAGATAAGGGTGTTGAGGCCTCTTGGCAATAGTGATTATAGCATGATCATGTTTGATTTAATAAATGGAGGAAAGACAGCAAAGAAATCCACAGTACTACCTTTTAACTTTCAAAAAGGAGACTATGATAAAATGAGGAAAATAGTTAACAAAAGACTAAAAGGAGCAGCTGCAATGGCTAAAGATTTACATCAAGCATGGGTAAAAATACTATCTTGGAAGCCCAGACCAGTGTATTCCACACTTTCAGAAAAGTGGAAGGAAGTCCAACAAACTGTTTGCCAAAAAAGTGTTGCATACCAGTGAAATGACCAAAGGGGGGAAAAAAGGGCAAACACCAAACCGGTGTTTGCCCCTTTTTTCCCCCCTTTGGTCATTTCGCTGGTATGCAACACATTGCCACTGTATGTACAATATATCAAAGCCTGTTTATATTGCAATGCTGTTATCTTAGCTGACTTTTTCCTGCCTTGTCGTCTTTTGTCATTTTGAGTCCACGGTTTTCTAATTACTACTCATGTTTCCCTATGTAAATTTCATATGTATTCCTTACATCTTTTCCTCTGTTTTTAAAATACCTTAGTTTTTTAAATTAATACTGGTGTTCTCCAGTTTGATGTCTTTATGCATTGTATCTTTTAAATGGCTTTTTGTCTATCACACTAGTCTCTTGTTACCCACGTGATAGTCATTTTAATATAAAGTCTTTTGTTATGTTGTATATTCAATTACTCCTGGGTTAGTTCATATATATATTTTATGATGTGTATTTAGTCTTTTATATGTATTTTATTGTTCCTGATGTTTTATATTTGTTTGTATACCGTTTTTTATGAACTGTATTTCTACCCTTCTTGAACCATGCTACACAGCTTATCCCTCAGCATGTTTATGCAGTTGTTTATTCAATGATATTTGTATATTTTTACCTATTCCCCTGTAGATTGGGAAGAGTGGTTCGGTCCACCATTTTCACGCTGTCTGTTTGTCCCTTCATGGTAATGTATTTCATTTTTATGGTATAAATTGAGGATGTTTTTATTGCTTTATTACTATTGTTATTTTACCTTTGTATTTTTTATCTTTCAACTTATTTTTAATATTGTTGTTTGTTTCTGTCTGTTTTTAGACCCCTGAAGAAGGCCTCTGGCCGAAACCGTTGAGTTGGGTCTGCTAATAAAGAGTTTTTTATACCACTCCTCTGTGTTTGGCCGCGGTTTTTAGCTTCCGCTCTGCTTCACATTGTACTATTGTGGATCAGGAACTGGTTAAAAGATAGAAAGCAGAGGGTAGGGCTAAATGGCCAACTTTCCCAATGGAGAAAGGTAAATAGTGGAGTACCCCAGGGATCTGTGCTGGGTCCATTGCTTTTTAGTATATTCATAAATGACCTGGAAATGGGAATAACGAGTGAAGTTGTTAAAACCCATGAGGATTGTGAAAAATTGCAAGAGGACCTTGATAAATTAGAAGACTAGGCATCCAAATGGCAGATGAAATTTAATGTGGACAAGTGCAAAGTTATGCACCTAAAGAACAACCCAAACTATGGTTACATGATGCAAGGTTCCACATTAGGAACCACCACCCAGGAAAAAGATTTAGGTGTCATGGTGGATAACATGTTGAAATCCTCCGCCCAGTGTGCAGCAGCAGCCAAGAAAGCAAATAGAATGCTAGGAATCACAAGGAAAGGAATGGAGAATAAAACAAAGGATATTATAATGCCTCTGTATCGTTCCATGGTGCGACCACACCTTGAATATTGTTTGCAATTCTAGTCACCGTATCTTAAAAAGGATATAGTGTTATTAGAAAAGGTACAGAGAAGAACCATCAAAATGGTAAAGGGGATGGAAGGATACCCCTATGAAGGGAGGCTAAAAAGGTTAGGGCTCTTCAACCTGGAAGAGACAGCTGAGGGGAGATATTATAGAGGTCTATTTATTTATTTATTTAAGCACACTTAAATACCACTTTTCACCAGGTCAAAGCAGTTTACAATAACAAAAAATGGGGGAGTACATTAATCAGCTCACAATTAAAGAGGGAGGGAGAAAACATCACCGGGGGGCCGACATTGATGATCCTGACATGGTAGGCATCAATACTTGACGTTGACATTATCTACAGGTCTGGGTTTTCATCCAGATTCAGTCTGTTGTGAGACTACCAATGACAGGCCGTTAGTGAGTGGTGTCCAGTTCAGATCCGAGGTGTTCCCGAAATAGGTGGGTTTTCTGAATGAGGAGAGGTCTTTGTTGTTTCGGATCTTGTTAGGAAGGGAGTTCCAGAGCGATGGGGCTTATAGTTCAAATGCTCTGTTAGAGGTTTGTTGATTGAACTTTGTTCTTTCATGTGGCACGATGAGTGCATTGCTGGTGGCCTGGCAGGTTGGTCTACCAGAGGTAGGCTGGGGGAGTAGTGTCCGGAGCTGAGAAGTTTGTGGTTGGTGGAGCGCTTTATGGATAAGTACCAGTGTCTTATATTTGATCCTTGCTTCAAGTGGTAGGATGTGAAGCTCTCTCAAGTCCTGGGTGATGTAATCATGTTTGTTGACTCTTTGGATGATTCTTGCTGTGGTGTTGAGGGCTGTCCGTAGGGCGTTGGTGAGGGTGACCAGTAGTCCTAGGTAAATTGCATTATAATAATCCAGGTGAGAGAGCGTCATTGCTTGCATGACCGTTCTGAAATCCTGAGGGTCAACGAGTAGAGTGGAACAGGTAAATGTAGATTGACTGTTTACGCCATCAAAATATAGAAAGACAAGAGGACATGCAATGATAGTTGTATATAGTTGTATAATTAAGATGTACAAAGTTTTCCTAAGTTGAATCCTGTTAGATCTCCTGTTACATGTAAGCTCACGACAGCATGTTGCTATCTGTGAGCACTTTATGTTTACTGTAAACCGCGCTGATGAGAAAGAGCGCGGTATATAAGAACATTAAATAAATAAAATAAATAAATAAATAAATGAAGTTACAGTGTAACCCAGGGGTCTCAAACTCCAGTCCTGGAGGGCCGCAAACCAGATGGGTTTTCAGGGTATCCCTAATGAATATGCATGAGATATATTTGCATACAATGGGGGCAGGGCATGCAAATATATCTCATGCATATTCATTAGGGATACCCTGAAAACCTGACTGGTTTGTGGCCCTCCAGACCTGGAGTTTGAGACCCCTGGTGTAACCTATTTAAGACTAATAAGAGAAAATATTTTTTCGCTCAACGTGTAATCAAACTCTGGAATTCATTACCGGAGGATGTAATTAAAGCTGTTAGTGTAGCTGGGTTTAAAAAAGATTTGGACAAATTCCTGGAGGAAAGGTCCATAAACCATTATTAAAGGGGACCCAGGAAATGCAATTCTTGCCCCAGTACAAGCATTGTGAAACCTGTGTCTTTTGGGGAAACTGCTAGGTACTTGTGACCTACATTGGCCACTGTTGGAAACAGGATACTGGGCTTGATGGACCTTGGTCTGACCCGGTATAGCATATCTTATGCTCTTATTTATTTGTATTTGGCTGACGTTGTATCCAGGGCTGGCCCAACCACTAGGCAGACTAGGTCAGCAGCTTCTTGAGGGACAGGGAGGGCAGCAATGGGCAGCTACAGTCATAGTAAAACAATGGGTCCTGGCAGCCACATAAACTCAAGACTTTTACCTGCAGAGAGAACGGGCAATTTGCAAACAGGCCATTTAAAAGTGTGGGGCCCAATTTTCGAAGGCCTTTACACGGATAATTTCCCTCGTTACCTGTGTAAAGGCCTTCTCTGGGATTTTCGAAGGGCACCTACACGGGTAATGCCCTTCGAAAATCCCAGATATGTCCCTAATGCGTCCAGATGCTATCTGCATAGCATCGGCGTATGTTGGGGGCGATCCGAGGCAGAGTGCATGCCATGCCATGGTGCTACCAGTGTGGCACCAATTTTCAATGCTACACGGTTAGCGTTCTGTGCCTTAAAATAGGCATGGGAAAAGCTTGCCTATCTTTAAGGCGCTGAGTCTAACCGTGTAGCATCGAAAATTGGTGCTACACAGGTAGCCCCTGTGGCTTCCCGGCTGTGTAGCATGACCCGAATTTTCAATGCTGGGGCCACATAAGATCCCAGCATGGAAAATCCGGGTTAGGCGGGAGGTGAGTGGGCTATGTGCCGACGCATCGCATAGCACCACCCAACCAAAATGCAGGTCTGTGATGTCCACAGTGCATTTCAGTGCCAACAAAATTCCAGACCTGGAAGCCCTAATGGTGGAAACGAATTTGGACATTGTGGCCATTACAGAAACATGGTTTAATGAATTGCACGATTGGGATATAGCCATAGCTGGCTATAATCTATTCAGAAGAAACAGAGAAAATGGAAAAGGAGGAGGAGTAGCCTTGTATGTCAAAAGCAATATTAAAGCTACTGAAATGCAGGGGACATGGGGAAAAGAAGAAGCGATCTGGATTGCGTTGGAAAGAGGAGATGGCACTGTCATCCATAATGCTGTAGTCTACAGACCTCCGACTCAAATTGAAGAGAGAGATAACAAATTGATTATAGATATTGCCAAGATAGCAACAAAGGGGGAAGCGATCATATTGGGTGACTTTAATCTACCTGATGTGGATTGGATTACTCCTTCTGCACATCTGGAAAGAAGCAAAAAAATTGTGGATGCTCTCCAAGATGCCTTTTTTAGACAAATGGTGATAGAACCAACCAGGGAAAGCTCAACGCTGGATGTAGTGCTCACCAACAGTGATAGCGTGTCGAATGTCTGCGTGAGTGCCCCTGTGAGCAACAGCGACCATCACACGGTTTGAAATAAAAGCCATGGTACAGGCCAATCATAGCAAGCTCAAAGTCCTAAACTTCAAATACACTGACTTCAATAAAATGGCAGAGTACTTAAAGGAGGAGATGACGGGGTGGAAGGAGATAAAGGAAGTGGAATTGCAATGGGCTAAACTAAAGAAGGCAATAAAAGGGGCAACAGATAAATATGTAAGAAAAGTAAATAAAAACAAGAGGAAAAGGAAACCTATTTGGTTTCCAAAGAGGTGGCTGCTCAAATAAAGGCAAAAAACACAACTTTCGCAAAATTCAAAAGCTTGCAAACAGACGAACACAGAAATGAATACAGGATCCAACTCAAAGAGTCTAAAAGAGTAATAAGGATAGCAAAATCAAAGGCAGAGGAAAGGATGGCTAAAGATGTTAAGAGTAGCAACAAAACTTTCTTCAGGTATATTCGGGAAAGGAAGAAGATCAGAGTTGGAATTGCAGGACTCAAAAGTGCTGGGAAAGGACTCGTGGAAAGTGACACTGAAAAAGCGAAATTGCGAAACAAATACTTCTGCTCTGTTTTTACTAAAGAACATCCTGGAGATGGACCAGTTGTAATTCCCAAATATAAAAATGGGAATGAAGTAGATACCACACCATTCACAGAAGACGAGGTGTTAGAACAACTTGTTAAACTGAAAGTGGACAAAGCCATGGGACCGGATGGGATACATCCCAGGATACTGAAAGAGCTCAGAGAGGTTCTTGCAGGGCCGTTAAAGGATGTATTCAACAGATCCTTGGAATCAGGAGAGGTTCCTCAGGACTGGAGAATGGCTGATGTCGTACCTCTACACAAAAGTGGTGACAGGGAAGAAGTGTCAAACTACAGGCCCGTGAGCCTTACCTCGTTGGTGGGAAAAGTAATGGAGGTGCTCCTGAAAGGGCGAATAGTGAACTTTCTCAAAACCAACAGGATGCAAGATCCGAGGCAACATGGTTTTACTGAAGGACGGTCTTGCCAAACAAATCTGATTGAGTTCTTTGACTGGGTGACCAAGGAACTAGATCAGGGGCATGCGATGGATGTCATCTACCTGGATTTCAGCAAAGCCTTTGATACTGTTCCTCATAGGAGGCTTGTCAACAAACTCAGTAGTTTAGGGATGGGTCCCAAGATGGTAAACTGGATTAGAAATTGGTTGACTGACTGACGATAGAAGGTGATTGTATATGGAGCTCACTCGGATGAGAGGAAGGTGATTAGTGGGGTGCCCCAGGGTTCGGTCCTGGGCCCGGCACTGTTCAATGTATTTGTGAGTGATATTGCTGAAGGACTGAATGGAAAAGTCTGTCTTTTTGCAGACGACACAAAAATTGGCAACAGAGTGGAATACCCCGAGGAAGTGGTTAACATGAGGAAAGATCTACAAAAGCTGGAAGACTGGTCTAATGCTTGGCAACTACGATTTAATGCAAAAAAGGGCAGTGTCATGCACTTGGGTAGCAGAAATCCAAGGGAAATGTACGCGATAGGGGGCGAGAGGTTGGTATGCACGGTTCAGGAGAAAGACCTTGGTGTGATTATCTCTGATGATCTCAAGGTGGCAAAACAGTGCAACAAGGCGGTGGCAAAAGCCAGGAGAATGTTGGGCTGCATACAAAGAGTGATTACCAGCAGAAAGGAAGAGGTACATATGCCACTGTACAAGTCACTGGTGAGGCCTCACTTGGAATACTGTGTTCAGTTTTGGAGACCGTATCTTGCAAAAGATGTAAAAAAACGGGAAACTGTTCAGAGAAAAGCAACCAAAATGATTTGGAGCCTGCATCAGAAGCCTTATGAGAAGAGACTTGAAGACGTAAATATGTACACTTTGGAGGAGAGGAGGGACAGGGGAGGTATGATTCAGACCTTTAAATACTTAAAGAGAAATGATGAACAAACAAACCTCTTCCAAAGATGGGGAAGATGTAAAACTAGAGGGCATAACATGCAGTTGCAAGGTGGTAAATTGAAAGGCAATGTCAGGAAATATTTTTTCACTGAAAGGGTGGTGGATGCTTGGAATGCCCTCCCGATGGAAGTGGTGGGGGCAAACACGGTGACGGAATTCAAAAAGGCATGGGACAAACACAGTGGATCCCTTTACAGCAATAGGATAAAAACAAGATAAACGGTACCATCTAACTTCTGAACCATATAACGTCTCAACAAATAGGGGTGTCCTACATGGAGTGGTGGGTTTACCCCTAAACAAAGACATGGGGAGGGGTTGCCTGCACAGAGCGACAGGTGCACCTACTCTTGCCATCTTGTTGGGCAGACTAGATGGTCCATGCTGGTCTTTATCTGCTGTCATTTACTATGTTACTATGTTAACTAGACTAGATAGGCCATGTGGTCTTTTTATGTCGTCATGTTTCTGTTTCTAAATACACGTTTTTATATGATTCTTCTGGGAGGGATGGTGTTGAGAGGATTATTAATTTTTAATAAAAAATTGGGGGTGCAGGGCACTTGCAAGGGAGCACCAGGCTGACATTTTGAATAGGACGCCCAATCCTTGTACCAGCCATGAATGTATGATATTTAATTTTTTTGAATGTTCTACTGTGCTGTTTTAAGGTGTACATTGCACACATTGTATCATATTAGTATCTATTATTATCTACCTCCAAGTGTATCTCACTGTTCTAATTGTCTATTACGCTGACATGGTCATTTTACTATTGTAAGTTGTCTGTTGTACACCCCCTTGAGTGAATCTTTTCATAAAGCTGGTTAATAAACCAATTAATTAGGATTTATTAACTGGCTTTAATTAATTAAAGTGATTTTCCATGTGTAAAACATGCTTTACCCGCGGAAAATACTTTCTAATACCCGCATTGTGACTAGCTTACAGAGCTATGCTCCTTTCATGTCTGTGATGTGACAGCACAATTCTACTGGGTTTACATGGTACAGAATCGGTGAGGAATCCATTCTCTTACCAGGAACTGAAGGAAATAAAAGCAAAAAGATCATAATATTCTGACAAGGAGGAACTGCCAAAATAGTTTTATTCAGTCTCCAAAATGGAATAGTGGCTAATTCTCTTAAAAATTCTGTTATGTGTCTGAAGACCAAGGAGTGGCACACGAGCAGCGTTTTTATACATCCACATGCATATGCAGCTACAAAAACCTATCACACAGCATTCTCTGCTCAGTAAAGTCTGACGGTCTCACTCATTTAAGGAAGCACTCTGAGCCCCTAGAAATGCAACAAGGTTTCTCAACCAGGGATAAGTACACACCTGGCCAGTGAATATATTTTGCTGTTTATATAATCAGAAGTCAATATTTGAAAGGTTCGCTCAGTTACCTTTTGGAGTGAGCTGGTCAAATCTTTGGGTTTAAAATTTGCCCC
Organism: Ichthyophis bannanicus; assembly: GCA_033557465.1. Classification (NCBI taxonomy): domain Eukaryota; kingdom Metazoa; phylum Chordata; class Amphibia; order Gymnophiona; family Ichthyophiidae; genus Ichthyophis; species Ichthyophis bannanicus. The sequence goes on along the minus strand of CM066031.1, from coordinate 289,338,622 downwards.
CTGCTGACTGGCTAAGTTTGTGCTGACAAGTCACAGCATGCAAACAATTTACTGAGATTAAAAAAGGCAATGCCGAGGGCGTTCCCAGTGCGCAGTTTCTCTTTGTTCACTCGCTGCCAGTATTAAGAACAAAGTTAGCTGTGTTCTACCCTCACGGTTGTGTGCGTGTGCATCATTATATTCAGTTCATCTTGTACTGACAGCTCGGAAGTTAATGTTCCTGTAATCTTTGCTCCTATAAGTTGAATGTTGCATGTGATCCATTTCCTCCAGTCTCCATGACACCTTTTTGTTGGGACCTTGTGGCTTCATGCTTCAGCCAGAGGTACAACTTTTGACCCTATTGGTCAAGCCCAGAACCTTGAGTCTTTTTGGGTAATTCTCTGCATCCCTCCTTTTGGTGAAAAAATCTCCATTTGGGGGCTTAGAAAGCAAGTATTTTTCTCCCTCTACACTCCCCTGCAATTCTATCATCGTTTCAGCACCCACTCCTACAGCTATTCAGTTAATTCAGCAGTCCTCCCCGCCAGCCACTGTTCAATCAGGGTGACTTCAGACTGACTCGGCCTGCATGTACTGAACTAGAATCAGTGCTGCCCTCTTGGTTTCAACTTTTACACAAGTTCTTTATTCTGTTTATGTGTAAAGACTGAGTCTTCTCTTTGGATGTTGTATGGGTAATACGCATTATGAGAACAGTATGAGCTGGCTAAACAAACAGGTGACCTAAGGTTAAAAAGACAACTTTATGCAGTTACCTTTGAATGGATATATTCAGATCACATGGAGACTGGCTAAATATCTGGTAAAAGTTAACTGAACAAAGTAATGAAGTATGGGAACTAGTATGGTACAGAATCAAAGAGGAAGTTAACGGAAGCTGAATTAAGAGCAATAGCTTACAAGGACCTTGTATGTGGACTGGGCCATTAGCAGACTTTCACTGTCTCTGATAGAAACATCAAGCCGGAAGGTCGGGGGTTCAAATCCCACTAGAGGACAGCAACCTTGGGCCGGAAGGACTGGGGTTTCTAGTCCCACAGGTGCTCCTTGTGGTCTTGGGCAAGCCACTTAACCCTCCATAGCCCATGTTCCCTGTAAAATGTTATCTCCAAGTTATAATGCCCTGTTCAATGTGATTTCAGTTTGCTCAATGTAAACCGCACTGATGCAGAATAGCGCGGTATATACGAGAATGTAAATAAATAAATAAATAAATAATGGCAGAAAAAGACTTTACAGCCTATCCAGTCTGCACTTCCAACTACTACAGATATCACCAGCAGCAGATTTTTTTTTTTTTTTTGATTTTAAAAATTTTTTATTTAGAAAATCTGAGGCAAATACAGATAGTTTCCATAACCATATCTTCAACTATAACAAATATATATCATTCCCCAAAAACTAGCCCACAAAATTTGGAGCGCATTCATAAAAGCGAGACTGAAAAAACAATCCTGAGCAAGAGCGGAGAAACTATATAACCCCTTTTAACTTAGCAAGAACCGGACAACTAAAACTAATGACGATACATCTTCATCCTGACTTATGTAAGAAAATCTCTAATTGCGAAGAATCATAAAAAACAAACGAGTTACCCTGAAAGGAAACAAGACATTTACAAGGATATTTAAGCTGGAAGGAAGCTCCCATTGCAAGTACCCGAGGGCGTACTGCAAGGAAAGCTTTCCTCCGCAATTGAGTAGCTCGACATACATCCGGAAATACTTGTACCTCCTGACCAAAAAATTTATCACGTCGATGTTTAAAATAAGCTTGAAAAATCTTATCTTTATCTTTCTCCAAGGAGAAAGAGACTAACAACGTAGCACGAACTGAAATCTCCTCTAGGGAGGTTTCCAAATAAGTAGATAGATCCAAACTTTGAACTGAGAGATGATCCATTTCCCCCGCCTCAGTATTAGTGGCCCCAGATTCAGGATCCGGATTAACTTTAATTCCAGAGGGTAGATAATAAATTTTTGATAAAGGAATAGAATCCGGATCAAGGATCTTAAGGACATCACTTAAATATTTAGAAAAAAGAATAGCTGGGGAAAGAAAATGAGTACGGGGGAAATTCAATAAACGAAGATTCTTCATGCGTATAACATTCTCTAGCATTTCATCACGACGATGTAGAAGTAATGAGTCCTGAACAGAAGACGTCAAGGCCTGCTGAATAGACGTAATTTGGCCAACCACTTTAGTATTCTGGGATTCAAGAGAAACAAGTCTATCCCGATGCTCAGTCAGCATACCGACAGTTTCTGAGGTAAATTTAGACAACTGCAACAAAGAAGATTTCAGGGACTGTTCAGTTCAGGAAACAATCTGCCATATATCCAACAACGATATTTCCTTAGGAGGATTAAGCTCTTCGGGAAAATACTTATAATCAAATGGATGAGGCATTATAGCGGTAGAGGGAACCAAAGTCAAAAAGGAATCAGATAGATCAGCCGAAATAGGAAGGGCACCCCCCATAGCTTGAGGGGAGACCTTACCAGATATCGTACGTTCATCGCTGGGTGGGGTACAAACCCTACGCGGAAGAGGAGTAGCATCTAAAGAGCCGGGACTAACAGAAACGGAGGAGTCAGACATCTCAGCAGTAGGGGGAGGCACCCCGGACCCAAAATGAGAGTCCAAGGGACCCACAACCTTCACCGCTTTACCTGTAGGTGTAACAGAAGAAGAAGGAAGTTTCTTTTTTCTCTTCCCCATTTACAATGTTAGTAATCAATGGCTCACGGCTCCTCAGTGCTCCGAAGGGGCTCCAAAGGGGCGTACCCCTTTGGACACGCCCCTTCGGAGCACGCACCCTCGGGTACGCGCCCGTGGTGCGCGTCCCGCGGTGGGGGCAAGATCTTATACCCCTCGCTGGTCACGTGATCGGAAGTGCACACCGGCACGGTCCGGGAGCTCCACTCACGGCACAGGTAATCCAAAGGTAAAGAGCACGCTCAGAGGAAACTCCACAGCAGGGACAGGTCTTATACCCCTCGCTGGTCACGTGATCGGAAGTGCACACCGGCACGGTCCAGGAGCTCCACTCACGGCACAGGTAATCCAAAGGTAAAGAGCACGCTCAGAGGAAACTCCACAGCAGGGACAGGTCTTATACCCTCGCTGGTCACGTGATCGGAAGTGCACACCGGCACGGTCCAGGAGCTCCACTCACAGCACAGGTAATCCAAAGGTAAAGAGCACGCTCAGAGGAAACTCCACAGCAGGGACAGGTCTTATACCCCTCGCTGGTCACGTGATCGGAAGTGCACACCGGCACGGTCCAGGAGCTCCACTCACGGCACAGGTAATCCAAAGGTAAAGAGCACGCTCAGAGGAAACTCCACAGCAGGGACAGGTCTTATACCCCTCGCTGGTCACGTGATCGGAAGTGCACACCGGCACGGTCCAGGAGCTCCACTCACGGCACAGGTAATCCAAAGGTAAAGAGCACGCTCCACCAGCAGCAGATTTAATGTATATGCATGTCTCTACTATTCTCTGTGACACCCAAACATAACCTGGTCTTGAACCTGTGACCACACTGGGCTTTGAGGCAAGCTACATCCTGCTGCCCCACCTCATTCCCCTGAAACATCTGGCGGTTATAGAGAAGATGGAGAATTAAGTACCCGGCCCAAGATCTCAAGGAGCAGCAGTGGGATATGAACTCGTGCCTCCCTGGTCCTAGTCCACTACTCTAATCATTAGGCTATTAGACCTCTCCTTCCCTGTCTGATGACTCACACAAGGGAGGTGCAGAAAAATTGGGAGTCGCACTGTCCAAATACTTGCATACTGTATATGTAGAAACATAGAAATATGACGACAGAAAAAGACCACATGGCCTATCTAGTCTGTCCTTCCATATCAACAACTACAACAGTCCCCTTTTTTCCTTTAGAGATCCTCTGTGTTTGTCCCATGCTTTTTTGAATTCAGTTACTGTCCTCATCTCTACCACCTCCACTGGGAGACTATTCCACGGATCCACTACTCTTTCCGTAAAGAAATATTTCCGCAAATCACTCCTGAATCTATCCCCCTTCACCCTCATCCCATGTCCCCTCATAGCAGAACTTGCTTTCAATCGAAAGAGGCTCTCTCCCTGAACATTTATGCCACGGAGGTATTTAAACATCTCAATCATATCACCTCTATCCCGTCTTTCCTCTAAGGTGTACATATTAAGATCCTTCAAGTCTGTCCTTATATGCTTTATAATGAAGACCACTAACCATTTTAGTAGCCACCCTCTGCACCGACTCCATCCTGTTCACATCCTTTTGAAGGTGGGGTCTCCAGATTTGCACTCTATACTCCAAATGAGGTTGCACTAAAGACTTATACAGAGGCATTATCACCTCCTTTTTTCTGCTAGCCATTCCTCTCCGTATGCACCCAAGCATCCTTCTAGCTTTTGCTGTCGCCTTTTCTACCTGTTTAGCTACTTTAAGATCATCAGACACAACCATGCCCAGGTCCCGCTCTTCTTTAGTGGACAAAAGTACTTCATCCCCTATACTATATTGCTCCCTTGGATTGCTGCAGCCCAAATGCATGACACTTACATTTTTCAACATTTAATCCCAGCTGCCAGATTCTAGACCATTCTTCAAGCTTAGCTAGATCCCTCCTCATGTTATCTACCCCTTCCTGGGTGTCTACTCTATTGCAGATTTTGGTATCATCTGCAAAGAGGCAAACCTTACCCGACAGCCCTTCCGCTATATCACTAACAAAGATGTTAAAAAGAATCGGACCAAGGACAGATCCCTGGGGCACACCACTGGTAACATCCTTCTCCTCAGAGTGAGCTCCATTTACCTGTACTCTTTGTCACCTCCCACCCAACCAATTTCTAACACAAGCAGTAACTTTAGGGTCCATCCCTAGGGTGCTCAGTTTGTTTATAAGTCACCTGTGAGGAACAGTGTCAAAGGTTTTACTGAAATCTAAATACACCACATCTAGGGCTCTCCCTCGGTCCAACTCCCTGGTCATCCAATCAAAGAAATCAATCAGATTTGTCTGACAAGACCTGCCTCTGTGAAATTGATCTTCTCCAGGACTGGCCTAAGAGTACCTGATTCCCTAGGCCAGGGCTGGACCACTCTGGTAATGGTGCACCATGATGGTTTTCAGGATGTCCCTGATGAATATTCATTAGATATATCTGCATACAATGGGAGGCAGTGGGTGCAAATATCCCTCATGAATATTCATTAGGGACATCCTGAAAACCACCCCTGCCCTAGCTGAACCTTCAGCCATGCATCCCTCATAGTCTAGCATCTTTCCTTCCATACTGCGACCCCCCCTCTCCCCAGCGTAGCATCTTCTCTTCCTTTGCTTGCTCCCCAGGTGTTCAACATCTTCCTTCCCTTCTCTTCCTCCCTCCCCAGGTGTCAAAACATCTCTTATTACTTCCCTGCCCCTTGCCACTTTCAGTATCATCCACTTCTTCCTGTTCACCAGCTATCTCCATGCTTCTATCAGGCCGAGGTTTCTTCAAAAAATTTAACTCAGCATGGTGGCAGGCCTTGCAGCACCCACGTACACTCCAGACTGGAAACATCTGAGAGGGTGGGACACAGACAGCCTAGGGTATGTAAAGGTGCTTCAAGGCCCACTGCTGCTCTGAGTTTCCTTTTTTGAAGAAGCCTCAGTCCAGTGGAAGCACGGAGGCAGGACCGTACTGAGCTAGAAATGCACCCTGTGCGACTAACGAATCTGGTGCGCCCCTCTGCCCCAGTTACATGCAGTAACTCATTCTTCTTGAGCTTCCTGGAAGCCCGGTGATAATATCAGCACCTTTTCTGTACTTGTGTCCTGTGCGGCCGCACCACTCTTGCAACCCTCGATACGGCCCTGCATGGATGCAAGAGAGTGGTGGTAGTAACAGGGAGGAGTGGTCTAGTGGTTAGGACAAGGTACTTCAGGCCGGGGGTTCAAGTCCCACCTGGGGACAGCAATCTCAGGCCGGAGGGACTGGGATTTCTAGTCCTATAGGCACTCCTTGTGGTCTTGGGCAAGCCACTTAACTCTCCATTGCCCATGTTCCCTGTAAGTATTAACGTATGTGTGTCATATCCCCTCGTGTTAAATGTATCCCCCAATTGACCGCTTTGACCCGGTGAAAAGCGGAATATAAATACAGCTAAATAAAAATAAAATAAAAAAAATTTAAAAAAAAACAGCAGCGGGGAAAAAAGGTGGATGATGTAACTATTTTAAAGTGCTACTGTCAAGCGTCACTGCCACCCTAGGTAGGTGCCTAGTCTGTCTAGTGGTAGGGCTGGCCCTGCCTCTGCATCAGTGCAGAAACAGCCAATAAATTAAGTAACCCGGCATAACCCAGCAGAGCAGGTAAAACTGGCACTGCCCACTCAGCCTTCTGCAAAGGGGTATACATTTATTTAAAATTATTTGTGCATCACCAATCCAAGTATTGTGGTCTCAGTGAATTATAAAGATAGTATAAAATACAAAAAAGACCAATATTAAGATAATCAAAACTTATAAAATCTTGGCAACCAAGTCATATAGTTTATTTACTTGATATAGTGCCTATAGCGGGTAGCAGCTAGGCAAATAAAAATTTGCAAACAATTAGTAAACATATTCATGAGTCCTACAAAACTGGGGGGGGGGGAGGGGAAAACAGCTTTTACTTTTTCTGCAGAAAGAAAAGATAATTCTCCTCTCAGCAAAATGCCCATTTTTAAAGAAGGAATAGATAGATAGAAAGGCCTTTCCTGAAGAACAGAGGGCATGGATAGTAACATTCTCAGCTAAAATTGATTTAAGATAACACAATACCGTTTCCCTTAACAGGTCATAGTGACTGATTCTGCTGTTACAGTCACATCCAGTGCACCTGCACAGCCTCAGAGCCCCATAGCAGGTTGTCACAGTACAAGGAACACCTGAATCAATATAAAAGGTAATGTTTTACCCAGAAACTCTTGCCAAACTTGCTTTTCTGCAACACTCATTCACACGGCTGCTTCTATTTTGGGGTGAAGGTGTGAGGATGGGGTTGGTTTGTGGTCTCCTTCCACTATATGAAGCAACCTGTCTTTGTGTAAGGAATCTGGAGCTTGGCTTTGCTTTGCTTAAAAAGGAAGGAAAAAAGGGAACAAAAAAAAAAGCAGTAGGCTACACTTCTCTTTGTGCTTCCTGTTAGTCCCACGCTGCTCATGGGGAACAGTTTCTCACAGCAACTCTGCTTTGACGATGACTCAGCATGTGCCGCAGGAGGAACTGAGGGTGACTGGAAATTTCCTACAGAAGCTGCTCTGGTGTCTGTGTGCCAGCAACCCTCATCTCCTGGGGATGAGGTGGGTAGGACGTGCCAGGCGGCACTGGAACTAACCAATCCTCGAGATGAGAGGACAGTTCTGAATTTGGCAGGACTAAAAGAGAGAAGCACTTTTAGCAACACAAACACCGCTACAGTTATTTGTTTCAGAAGAGGAAAGGGGTCCTCATCTCCCTCCCCCTCCTGAACCATAAATGCTTGAGCAGATTAAGTGAATATTTTGGGAGAACAGCTTAAAATGTATACACGTATCAAAGCGGATTAAAGACAGCCTCCACTAATCTGACAGGAGACTCGTTTTAAGTGTGTTTGAGATCATGAGTGCTGGTGACACAGTCCTTTCACACAGGCAAGCAACATGGAGTTCTGGTCAATAAGAAGTGTCTGCTCCTTACTAATAAAGTATTCTGAACCATTCCTATTAATAAAACTTTAAAGACTCAGATAGGGCCAGTGCAAGGACTAGAGGTAGTCTAGGTGGGCCCTCCATCCTGCCACTCCCTACTGCCCCAGGGCTGGCAGCAGCGGCAATGACCCCAAAACCGGATACAGCACCTACCCACCATCTCCAGGACTGCGTCGCAGTTTCACTCTTGCGCAGTCTGCCGCTTCCACCACAGATTTCCAGTTTATGCAAAGCTGGAAATCTGTGTTGGAGGGGGGTGGAAGTGGCAGATTGGGCAAAAGTGAAACTGCGACACAGCCCCAGAGATGGTGGGTAAGTGCTCCTTCGCAGTTTCAGGGCCATTGCCGCCACTGCCAGCCTCAGAGTCGGGTGGCAGTGGGTGCCCCTGGAGAGCAGGTGCTCTAGGCAACCATTTGCTTAATGGTAGTTGTGGTGGCGAAGACAGCCAGGTCCCTATGGAGATAGAGAAAGCGCAGGCAGTTTCCCATAGTCAGAAGGAAAATACAAGAAATGGTCACTTTAAAAGTGCAGCTAACGTTGAAAGAAACCTGTCAAAAGTTGTTGTCCAAAAGCCACGCCCCAGCTCCATGGTAACTGAGGGTGGTAGTGCAGGGCAGCTGGGGGCGGGGTGGAAAGATACAGGTCAGACCCACTCATATAAACCCCAGAGAACAGGGAAAGACAGACTAACAGCGAGAACCGCAAGAGCAGCAGGAAACAGGAACAAGACAGCAGAAAGAGTAACAGGAAGGCACGAGAGGAGGAGAGCTGAGTCTGATTCAGAGGCGGAGTCTGAGCAGGAACCTCAGTCTGAGCAAGAGTTTCACTCTTGCAGGAGGGAGAGAGACGTGAAGGCTAACTCATCCAGGAACCAGCATGGCCAGGGGAGTGACAGTGAAGCACTGCTGAAAAGAATCTCCAAAGGTATTGCTCAAAAGGGTTATAGCCAAAGCTCTCAGGAAAGGTTCCCAGACAGCAGTTTGAGGGAAGGATATCCCCAAAGGCAGCTCCAACATTCAAACCAGTACCAGGGTTACAGGAAGCCTGCAGGTGGTTCAAGAACCCAGGAAGGGCTGGTAAGAAAACCTCTTAATAAACAATGTCTGAATGTTTTAAAGCTTTTAAAAGGTCTGTTAGAAGGCCAGGAAGTAGCTTGTGGTACTAACAGCTCTGTGTACCGAGAGAGGTCTCGAGGGGAACAGCTGTTTTACAACGACGTCACAGATCCATCGTGTTCAGAATGTGAATCAATGGAACTGGGAGAGAATGATACTGTCTTGAGTCAGCCTGAGATAGAAACGGAGTGTGATCTGTCCATAGCAGTAAAGTAAGAATGTTTGGAAATGCTGTGCATGTTATGCTAAAAAGCCAGGAAGTTTTAATTAGCATGGCTGCTGCTTGAGAAGAGACTGGTTAAGGAGGTCTGCCTGAATTCTCTAGGAAGCTAATTAAAACCCCTGAAGAAATAAGCTAAGAAGAAAGGTTTATTGTTTGAGTTTTGTAGCATTGAAGTTTTCAATGAACATTTAAGTTTCAGTTAAGCAATGTGAATGGAAGCCTTTGCTTTTGAAGAAAACATATGTGCCTTGTTGAAGTAAGCAAGAGCAAGTGATATCTTTTATTTTCCTGTAAAAAGTCTGTACACGTGAAAAGCCAAGCTTCATTAAGAAGTTCCTGTTTATTACGGGAGGTGAATAAAATTCCTGTGTTTGCTTTCAACCCTCGGCTCAGCACTTTTTTTACAACTACAATTTAACTACAACTCCCAGAGGCCTTTGTCCTGGAGTACAATTGAAAGGAACATTCACCCCTTTCCTTGTCAGGCAACCGCCTAGGCGGGGCGAGGGCGCGACAAGTACCAGCCCTGCACTCAGGCAAAAATGACTAGGGGTCTTATTCTAAGGGGAGGCCTTAGGCCAGTCACAGCATTTTTTGACTACTCCCCCTCCACGGCCCCCTGATGCATTTTGGAAACTATAGCCAAGAAAATTGAGGGGCTGGGTTGCCAGGAGTTCGCATTGACTCAACGGCACACATTTACACTTTTCAGCACTGATTTTAAGCAAAATAAAGAAGACCACTAACTGTATTTAGTAATGACCAAAAGTCCCCCTTCTGAAGCTGGGTAACCTGGAAGCTCTGATGGGGAGAAGGGTGAAGAGATAAAAGCACACTCTTTCCAGAGATCCAAAGATGGAAACATCCTCGGCCTATCTGGCCCTAAAGATGGAGGTGTACACAGCATGAGGAAATAAACGTATCACAGAATACAGGAATGTAATCCTTCTGAAAAAGGACAAGAAATCTCCAGGTCAAAAAACGTGCATGCATTTGAAATGTATTTTGTGGTAATTGATGTGTACAGAGTTGTGTTTAATGTATTTGAAATGTATTGTTCTTTTTACTGTATAGCACCATGAACTTGTAAAAATCAGGCACCTAATTAATGAAATTAAGTAAGGTATAAATAGTCAAAGGACCTTATCCAGATAGCAGTATTAACTATAGGCTCTATTCTGTCCCGCGAATAGCAGGAATGGAGCCGTTCCGAACTAAGCCTCCCAGTACAAACAAGGAAGAGGCTTAGGCAGGGGTAGGAGGGGGTGCTGTGGAGGAGGAGTTAAGGCAGGCAGTGGGCGGTCCGTGGCCCTGAAGTACAGTGCCAATTCTGAAGTCGGCTCCATACATCCGGGGCCAGCAGACTGGATGGTGGACTTATTCCACCCTGGAGGTGGAATAATCTTCATAAACGTGAGGGGATGGGAGGCCTGGCCAGCAACGAAAAGGTGAGGGGGTGCAGGAGATTCCCCGCAGTCTGACCCTGGCCATGGGAGGCCAGATCAGGGATTGGGCTGCGGAGAAAGAAGAAAGTGGCTCCATTGCACCGCCGCTTCATTCAGGAGCCTGACTGAGCTAGTCGGGCAGGTGTCTGTACGTGCAGGCCGATGGGAATTGGATCCTGGCCTGCACGTACAGGCCCAGATGCGATTCTGATCCCACGCAAGCTAGACGTGCCCTGCGGGATGAGAATCACATCTACCTCTATGCGTCTGGTTCCGAACGGACACACAGAGACCGGGACGTACACAATGGAACGTGCCTCCATGTAAATAAGTGTCACTGTCTTGAGGCTCTTCGTAGTAGTCAGCAGCCCTACCTAACAGTCCGCCTTAGTGCTATCCGGATAGTGAGGGAGCAGTCTGTGGGGGGAGCAAGGGCAGTGCAGTGAATTAACCAGATAGCACTGATGTTGACTCAGCTATCTGGATAAGCTATCCAGATAACTTAGGACAGCATAAAGATTGTCCAGACTTTATTAAGGTGAAGGCACATTTTAGAAAGGTTGTCTGCCTGCAAGATGGGACGCCAAATCAAGAGGGGCAGAAAAGAACATGGTCATTTTTAAGGGCTTTGTAAAACTGGCCTTTCTCCACCCTTAAAAGATATACATGTCCACTGCAGAATAGCAAAAACAGGAACCACAGAGTTATGGGCGTCCTCGCATTGTGCCTGTTCCAAGCGACTACTCTGTGAATCGCATTGAGAGGGAGAAAATCTTTTAAGTACCATGAAATGCAGTCATAGACCAAAGAAAATGTGGCAGAAAGTTACGGAGTTCTTTCCCATTGTGTTGGGTGCCACAGGCCTAATTAAGAGGAATTTCCAAGCAGACCTTGATAAATTACCCATACATGTAACATCTTGCGAACTCCAGAGGGAGGCTCTCTTTGGCATGATGCAAATACTACGCCGAGCATTAGCAGTAAATTTGAGAGACTGAGATCATACTCCACATACCTGGCTTAGAAGTAAGGTTCATGATTGTTATATGTGCAAAACACTCCCATTTGGAGAAACTGCCCCAAAAGAAAAGCACTGGGATTATGACCCTAAAAGAATTACAGAGAATGAAGAGGTTATAATCACCTGGGACACTCCCATTCCGACCGGTAAAAAGCTGGATGCGAGGAAGTCGGATATGGTGGTAAAGCAGAAAAACGCCAGAACGGCATTGATTTTAGAGGTGCCAGTTCCCAGCGACTACTCTGTGAATCACATTGAGAGGGAGAAAATCTTCAAATACCAAGAAATGCAGTTGGAGACCAAGAAAATGTGGCAGAAAGATACTGAGCTATTTCCCATCGTGTTGGGTGCCACAGGCTTAATTAAGAAGAATATCCAAGCACACCTTGATAAATTACCCATATGCATATCATCTTATGAACTTCAGAGGGAGACTCTCTTTGGTATGATGTAAGTACTACGCCCAGCATTAGCAGTAAATTCGAGAGACTGAGATCATACTCCACAAGGCATGGCCTAAAAGTGAGGTTCATGAGTGTCATGGTATTCGCATAACTCATCCATTTGGAGAAACTGCCCCAATAGAAACTTGAATGTGATTTAAATGTGCTGCTCATGCTGATTTTCTCTTCTCCCTGTCATTTCTTAAAGCAGCTCTGATCGGGGCACGAGAGCACTCCATCTGAACATTTAAACAAACGGATACAGCAGGCGCCTGCGCCTGGCAGGCCTCGCCAAAGGGCCTTAGGCAGGGAACGCCGGTGGGGATCAGATCTGAGTTTACCAGTGCCTTGTGGGACCTGAGGTGACATAGCCTTTCCTTCTAAGATGGCCCACCTATGTTAGACCCAGCTGTTCTCCTTCCCCACCTTTATGAGTCTCTGTACTATGTTTGTATTTCCCTTGTAATCATTTTGTACAGCTTAGGTTGTAACTAAGATTGTTATTCCATCTGATTCCCAAACCTATCGAAACCTATTCCTGCTATCATAGTCATATTACCCAGACTTTAGAGCAATTAGATACTGAGTGGAGGAGTGGCCTAGTGGTTGGGGCAAGGTACTTCAGGCCGGAAGGTCGGGGGTTCAAATCCCACTAGAGGACAGCAACCTTGGGCCGGAAGGACTGGGGTTTCTAGTCCCACAGGTGCTCCTTGTGATCTTGGGCAAGCCACTTAACCCTCCATAGCCCATGTTCCCTGTAAAATAGTTATCTCCAAGTTATAATGCCCTGTTCAATGTAATTTCAGTTTGTTCAAAGTAAACTACACTGATGCAGAATAGCGCGGTATATAAGAGAATATAAATAAATACTAGCTCTTACACTCCTGTTACATACTGGCATTACCCACTGCTGTTGATTGATTTTACCCTGCCCACACCTTCCCTCTGTTCATACTACCCTTTGACTGTAACATTTTAGCCACTATCCTAAGTCTCAGTCATTATGATCTTCCCAAATCAGTAAGCAGGTCTACGTCTAATTTTAAGCTCCCCTCCCTTCAAGATGGCACCCTCCATATTAGCTTTTACTATCTGGTACATCCTCGCCAATTTATCCTGCTGTACTTCCACTCTCACTAATAGCCACAGCCCCATTCCAGTTATACAAAGCATAGGAAAGAGATGTTTTAATGGCCCCTATCATTTATTATTAGATGTTAAGCCTAACCCACACCCCCCGTTTGCTCTACATAGCCCTTCAGCATACCATAAAGTCCAAAAGGTCAGAAAAGCACCTATATCCTCGCAGTTTGAAATGTACTCTCATAAACGCACGTTCGGTCCGTAAGAAATGGCCAGCTATCTCTGACCTCATATCCACCCACAATCTAGACATCCTCCTAGTCACTGAATCATGGCTGACTGACTCTGACTCAGTCCTTCTTAACCATCTCATCCCTCCTAATTTCTCAATTTACACTTGCAATAGATCCAGTCGCAGAGGTGGAGGTGCTTTTATCCTCGTAAGGACGGATCTTCAATTCCATCTACTTTCTTCCACTAGCACCATGCACCTTGACTCCATTATCATAACTAATGAATACATTTCCATTTGCCTTATCTACAGATCTCCATCTTCCTCCCCTGATGACCTTTCAACTATTTTAGACCCTGCTTGTAACCCCACAAACTCACATATACCAAACCGGGTAATGGGTGATTTTAACTTGCCAGCTCTCCAAAGCACCCACTCCAATGCTTTCCTCGAAGCACTTGTTGAGCTAGGTTATAAGCAGATAGTTGATACCCCTACCCATTCTAAGGGAAATAAACTAGATCTCGTCTTTGCACCACTTTCAGCTACTAGTTCATTTAATAATTCATCTCCCTCTATCACCCCGGTCTCATGGTCCGATCATAGTTTAATCAAATTTCAAATGCCCTTTCCTCAGGTTCACAATACCCATCAGAATGCTGCCGATGCTTCTTCAGCTCCTTAAGGACGTTTCTGACTCTTTAATAAAGAGGAGATCATTGACAAAGTTATACCAGACCTCAACATTACATCATAAGAACATAAGAACATAAGAACATAAGAAATGCCATACTGGGTCAGACCGAGGTCCATCAAGCCCAGTATCCTGTTTCCAACAGTGGCCAATCTAGGTCATAGGTACCTAGCAGTTTCCCCAAAAGACACAGGTTCTGCAGTGCTTGTACTGGGTCAAGCATTGATATCTTCGGTCCCTTTTTAATAGTGGTTTATGGACCTTTCCTCCAGGAACTTGTCCAAACCTTTTTTAAACCCAGCTATACTAACAGCCGGTAACAGATTCCAGAGTTTGATTACACGTTGAGTGAAGAAATATTTTCTCTTATTTGTCTTAAATAGTTTACCCCGTAGCTTCATTACATGTCCCCTAGTCCTTCTATATTCTGATAGCGTAAACAATTGATCCACGTTTATCCGTTCCACTCCATTCATTAATTTATAGACCTCTATCATATCTCCCCTCAGCCGTCTCTTTTCCAGGTTAAAGAGCCCTAACCTTTTTAGCCTCTCTTCATAGGAGTAGCCTTCCATCCCCTTCACCAATTTGGTGGCTCTTCTCTGTACTTTTTCTAATAACTCTATGTCCTTTTTAAGATACGGTGACCAGAATTGCACACAATATTCAAGGTGCGGTCGTACCATGGAGCGATACAGAGGCATTATAATATCCTTTGTTTTATTCTCCATCCCTTTCCTTATGATACCTAGCATTCTATTTGCTTTCTTGGCCGCCGCTGCACACTGGGCGGAGGGTTTTAACATGTTATCCACGATGACTCCTAAATCTTTTTCCTGGGTGGTGGTTTCTAATGTGGAGCCTTGCATCGTGTAACTATAGTGTGGGTTGTTCTTTCCTAGGTGCATAACTTTGCACTTGTCCACATTAAATTTCATCTGCCATTTGGATGCCCAGTCTTCCAATTTATCCAGATCTTCCTGCAGTTTTCCACAATCCTCTTGGGTTTTAACAACTTTAAACAGTTTTGTGTCATCTGCAAATTTGATAACCTCACTAGTTATTCCCTTTTCCAGGTCATTTATGAATATGTCAAAAAGTAGCGGACCCAGTACAGATCCCTGGGGTACTCCACTATTCACCTTTTTCCATTGGGAATATTGGCCATTTAGCCCTACCCTCTGCTTTCTATCTTTTAACCAGTTCCCGATCCACAATAGTACACTGCCTCCTATCCCATGACTTTTTAGCTTTGCCAAAAGTCTCTGATGGGGGACCTTGTCAAAAGCTTTCTGAAAGTCCAGATACACTATATCAACCGACTCACCTTTGTCTACCTGTTTATGCACACCTTCAAAAAAACAGATCAGATTAGTAAGACAAGATCTTCCTTGTCTAAAGCCATGTTGGCTGTCTCCCATTAGGCCATGACTATCTACATGCTGTGTAATTTTGTTCTTTATGATGGTTTCTACCATTTTCCCTGGTACTGACGTCAGGCTCACCGGTCTGTAATTTCCCGGGTCACCCCTGGAACCCTTTTTAAAAATTGCTGTTACGTTGGCGACCCTCCAATCTTCAGGTATTACAGATGATTTTAATGAAAGTTCACAGATTACCAATAGCAGGTCTGCAATCTCATATTTCAGTTCTTTCAACACTCTGGGATGTATACCATCTGGTCCAGGTGATTTGCTACTATTCAGTTTATCAAATAGTTGTAATATATCTTCCCGGTGTAGCGATATTTCTCTCAATTCCTCTGCAGTATCACCTTTAAATATCACTTCAGTCTTGGGTAACATCCCTACATCTTCCTCAGTAAAGACCGAAGCAAAGAATTAATTCAGTCTCTCTGCTATAGCCTTGTCTCTTCTTACTGCCCCTTTTACCCCTCTATCATCTAACGGTCCAATTGACTCTCTCACAGGCCTTTTGCTACGAATGTACTTGAAAAAGTCTTTATTTCGTGTTTTTGCTTCCGTAGCAAGTTTCTTCTCAAATTCCCGCTTTGCCTGCTTTATCAATGCTTTGCATTTAACTTGCCAGTGTTTGTGCTGTTTCCAGTTTTCATCATTTGGCTCTTTTTTCCATTTCCTGAAGGTTGCTCTTTTGGCAGCAACAGCCTCTCTGACCTCACCTTTAAACCATGCTGGCAGTTTTTTGGACTTTCTTCCACTTTTCTTAATGCGTGGAATACAGCTGGTCTGGGCTTCAAGGATAGTATTTTTAAATAACAACCAAGCTTGCTGTAAGTCTTTAACCTTTGGAACCGCTCCTTTTAGTTTTTTCCGAACTATATTCCTCATTCTATCATAGTCTCCCTTTTGAAAGTTAAAAGGTAGTACTGTGGATTCCTTTACTATCTCTCCTCCACTGATTAAATCAAACATGATCATACTATGATCACTATTGCCAAGTGGTCCCAACACCCTTATTTCTTGCACCAGATCTGGCGTTCCACTAAGGACTAGGTCCAGTATGGCTTCCCCTCTGGTTGGTTCATGAATCAGCTGCTCCAAGAAGCAGTCATTTATTTCATCTAGAAACTTTATCTCGTTAGCTTGTCCTGCTGTGACACTGTCCCAGTCGATACCGGGGTAATTGAAATCACCCATTATTACTACTCTGTTGTGGCTTTTGTTAGCTTCCTTGATTTCTTTGAGCATTTCATCATCCATTTGTTCATTCTGGCCAGGCGGTCGATAGTATACTCCCACTGCCATCACCTTCCCCTTCATAAATGGAATTTCAATCCATAGAGATTCTACAGCAAATTTTGTTCCCTGCAAAACTTTAATCCTTTCTGACTCAATGCCCTCTCTAACATAGAGCGCAACCCCTCCACCAATTTGTTCAGCTCTATCATTACGATATAGTTTGTATCCAGGTATCACAGTGTCCCACTGGTTATCCTCCTTCCACCATGTCTCTGAGAGTGCAATCATATCTAACCTCTCATTTAGTGCTATATATTCTAATTCTCCCATCTTATTGTTTAGACTTCTAGCATTGGCATACAAGCATTTTAGAGACTGTATTTTATTAATATTAATCTGGCTATTGGTAGGCATGGGTAATTGGGAATCTTTATGCTCTGCCTGCTCCTTACTCAAGGGCATTTGGGCTACTATACTCCCTTTTGGAACCTCACTGCTTTTGGTAGTATCCTTCAAGGATACCTTTGTCCGAACCATGCGCTCTTGGGTGACTGTCGGCTTTCCCCTATTTTCTAGTTTAAAAGCTTCTCTATCTCTTTTTTAAAGGTTAATGCCAGCAGTCTGGTCCCATCCTGATTAAGGTGAAGCCCATCCCTTCGGAAGAGCCCCCCCTTTCCCCAGAATGTTCCCCAGTTCCTAACAAATCCAAAACCCTCATCCTTGCACCATTGTCTCATCCACGCATTGAGACTCCGGAGCTCTGCCTGTCTTTTGGGTCCTGCACGTGGAACAGGAAGCATTTCGGAGAACGCTACTATCCTGGAAGTTCTGGATTTCAACTTCCTACCTAAAAGCTTAAATTTAGCCTCCAGAACTTCCCTACCACATTTTCCTATGTCATTGGTACCAACATGTACCAAGACAGCAGACTCCCCCCCCCAGCACTATCTATGATCCTATCTAGGCGGTGCGTGAGATCTGCTACCTTCGCACCAGGCAGGCATGTTACCAGGCGATCCTCACGTCCACCAACCACCCAGCTATCTACATTCCTAATGATTGAATCACCAACTATAACAGCTGTCCTGACCCTCCCCTCATGGGGACATGGCCCTGGAGAAACGTCCTTGGTGCGAGAGGGTTTTACATCACCTGGAGGACAGGTCCTAGTTACAGGATCACTTCCTGCCACACCAGGGTGATGCTCTCCTGTCACGTGACCTCTCTCCTCCATGGCAACAGGGATGCTGCCAGACTGGAGGTGGGACTTCAGGACTATATCCCTGTAGGTCTCGTCCATGTACTTCTCTGTCTTTCTTATGTCTTCCAGGTCTGCTACTCTAGCCTCTAGAGAACGGACTCGTTCCCTGAGAGCAAAGAGCTCCCTGCACTTAGTGCATATGTAGGACCTCTCACCAACTGGGAGAAAATCATACATGTGACACTCAATGCAAAAGACCGGAGAACCCCCATCTCGTTGCTGGACCTCTGTCTGCATCTTAGTTTAAAGCTTGTGTTTAGGTCTTTTAAATTCGGTATATAATAAGGATTGGTGTAGATGCTTATACTAATAAAAGTGTATCTAATACCCCTAATACACCCTGTGTACCTGAAGCTTAATTAATCTCAGGTCCTCTGTGTATGACTGATTTGGATTAAGAGCTGCACCTGAGAGCAGCCCCTTTCCTCTAAGATGTGCAAGTACCTATAAAACTACAATTACCCCAGGGGTGGGTGGGTGCTGGGGAGGGAGGGAGGCAGATAAGTCCTATTAAAGAGGGCAGTTACAAGGTACCCTGTCCTGAACCCTCAGCAGGGGGATGGGGGTACCACACAAAGCCCAGTTAGTTGAGAGAGGCAAGGTAAGTACAGCTGAGAAGGCTGAACTAGCACACCACTAAGACAAACAATAAATAATTAAACAAACAGTTAGACAAACAGTAAATAATTAAATAAACAGCTAGAACTCACAGTAAGATGTCCCAGGAGGCAAATATCCACTCACTAGCAGAGCTCTGTAAAAGTACAACCCTTCTCTGATCAGAGAAAAGCACACTAAAACAGACTATGCACACGTGGAGAAAACAGGAAGAAGGCTACACAATACCTCAGGGGGAGGGGGGGGGGAGGGGCAGGATTCACTCAGGCAGGCAAGGACAGGAAAAAAGTTTAACAAACAGCAGGTTCTGGGGAGAGAGATTTAATTCAAAATGGCTACCACACAAAGCCTAATCTTGATTCGCTGATATCTACATGGAACAACAGCCTTAGCCCTTTTGCACTGAATAACCCACTAAGAAGAAAACATACAGCACATTGGTACTCTTCTGATCTACGGACCTCCCTACTCCTACTCAGGAAGCTCGAAGACGTTGGCGACGTTCACGGTCTTCTGACGATCATTCTGCTTATATCTCTCACCTTGAGACACACCGTAGTGCAGTTGTCATGAAAAGAAAGGAATACCATTCTGATCTCCTGCTCCGCTCCCTAAACAGACCTTGTGATCTCTTTAACATCGTTAAGTCGCTTGCTAAGGAACCTACTACCATTCAACCTAACTTGATACACCCTCAGGAATTTGCTGATTACACAGGTACACTACCAAAAAACTGCCTCCAGTTTTGCAACTGATTCCTATAGATTTTGGGGTGCTGAATCCAGGAAAAATAGCCAAAATGTTCCATCACGTCACGTTTTCTTGCAAAATTAGATTTCTTACCCATATAAGGAATGTTCACATAATTTCTTTTTAGCCGACTGCAGTTTATTTTCTTGGCCCAAAATAGAGGTTGTAATGGTTAACTAACTAGAAACACTCCCTCATGATATTTTAGAGTGTTTTGTATTCATTTTATACATTAACAGGACAATTGGGAGGCGGGGTGCTAAATCCAGTACTCGCGCTGGCACATGTTCTTTCCTGTTCACCTCGCCTCGTTCGCTCGCTCAAACACGGTGGTTGCGACATGAACGTTCCTGTCAAATTTCAGTTTCTTGCAAGTTCATTATTACCTTTTGTTTGCTCAGTCGTAATCCAGCTTTATTCCGAAGTGGTTCACTACAGTTGTAGTTTGCAGTGCTGTGTATTTGTGATGGCTCACAGAGCCAGAGGTTGCGTCAACTCTCCGGACAGTTTTTGTTTTATTTGTGGGGAATATACCGTGAAAAAGCGGCAGAGGAACATTTCTGCATTTATTAAAAAAGTATATTTCGCCTATTTCGGTTTGAAGTTAGGCGATCAAGACAAACCGTGGGCTCCTCACAAAGTGTGCAAGACATGTGAGGAAGATCTACGCTTATGGATGAAAGGTAAAAAACAAGCATTTCGTTTCGGAATACCTATGATGTGGCGTGAACAAAGAGACCACAGCAGTGACTGCTATTTTTGCTCTTGCATTGTGAAGGGATACAACTTAAAAAATAAGAACGTAACAAGTTACCCCAACCTTCCCTCAGCAATTAGGCCTATGCCTCATAGCAACGAAGTACCTGTGCCTGAACCACCAAAATCTTTGGATCATATTTGTGTGGACGGTTCTGATCATGATGAGACTCATCAGATGGCTTTTCCCGATGAGTCCAGTACTTCCGAGTTTGAAACTGAACCAGATCCGAAACCTGAACTTTTCTCTCAAGCTGAATTGAATGATTTAGTCCGGGATTTAGGACTCCCAAAAGATGCTGCCCAACTGCTAGGTTCTCGGCTTAAACAGAAAAATCTATTGTCACCAGGAACAACTTTTTATTGGTACCGCAACCGCGAGACACAATTTTTGAAGTATTTCAGCAAAGAGGAAGATTTGGTATTTTGCAACGATATATACGGAGTGATGGAAAAGTTTAAACTCAAGTATGATCCTGCTGAATGGCGGCTGTTCATTGATTCGTCAAAAGACAGCATAAAAGGTGTTCTTCTTCATAATGGCAACACATTTGCTTCAGTTCCTATTGCTCACTCTGTTATTCTCCAAGAAAAATACGAGAATTTGGCCCTGATTCTTCAGAAGATTCGTTATGATGAGCATAAGTGGATGATTTGTGGAGACTTTAAAATTCTATCCATGCTATTAGGGCAGCAATCTGGTTTCACCAAATATCCCTGCTTCCTTTGCTTGTGGGATAGCCGGGCCCACGACCTACACTGGGGGAAAAAAGACTTGCCAATTCGGGAGTATTTGAGACCCGGTGAGAAAAATGTTCTTCATGAGAGCTTGGTACCTCGTGATAAAATTCTATTACCACCTCTCCACATTAAGTTGGGTCTCATTAAGCAATTCATCAAGTCCCTTCCAAAAGATGGTGAGTGCTTTCGGTACCTTTGCTCAAAGTTCCCCCGACTTTCTGAAGCAAAGCTAAAGGAAGGAGTGTTTGTTGGCCCTGATATAAGGAAACTCATTTCAGATGGAGCATTCGCTGAAACGATGTCTGAGAAGGAAAAAGAAGCCTGGGATTCCTTCAAGGATGTTGTTCTCAAATTCTTGGGGAACAGGCGGGATGAGAAACTATAAGGATATTGTTGCCAGGATGCTCAATGCCTTCAAAGAACAAGGCTGTAACATGAGCCTGAAAGTCCATTTCTTGCACTCCCATGTGAACTACTTTCCCGAAAACCTGGGGGCGTACAGTGAAGAACAAGGTGAAAGGTTTCACCAGGACATCAAGGACGCAGAGAGAAGGTACCAAGGAAGATGGAACACCACTATGATGGCTGATTTCTGCTGGTTGCTGCTGCGGGAAACCACAGATGAAAAATACGCCAAGCAGCACACCAAGAGAAGCATTCGGGGGAAGAAGAAACAGGCCCACCAGGAGATTGATTGACCCAAGAATGACTTTAAAATCTAAACTGTGTTGACAAATATCGTGTTTTTACTAAACTTTGAAATAAAAATTTGCTAGTTATTACCACAGTGTCGGATCTCATTTATTAGAATTTTATTTTCACACCATCGGGTGTTTGTCTTCATGTATTGCAATGGTGCGGTTTGCATCTTCTATTCTTACATACATACCTGTACAACATTTTTTGCACATTTCTTTGCTTTGCTTTGTGTCTAACCTCGCTCTTATATGCTCAATGTTTGTGCACATGTATGTGGCTGTTTTAAGTGCAGACAATTTTGCTACCATCACAGTGTGTTTTGTTGACATTACTCTATTCTTATGTGCTGCCTTGTTACAATTTTCTTTATTCTTATTTGAATAACTACTAAACAATTAGTATAAAGAATTCATCCAAGAAACTTTTATCTTGATCGCACTCAATCTGAAACGTTCACCTCAAACTACTAACCCAATGTAGCAAAAAATCTGTACGTGATGGAGCAAATTGGTTACCAGATTTGGATTCAGCGCACCAAAAAACGTAAAAATCAATCGAAACATTAGAGGCAGTTTAAAAAAAATTTTTTTTAGTGTACCTGTGTTATCTATGTGCTAAAGCCAGCCTAACCATCACGTCCTTCCCCACGCCCACACCAAATCATATACCAGGCTTCCTATCAGCTTTGACCCCTGCCCAGATTTCTGGATAAGATCGTTACGTGCTGAATTCAGCCCAATTTTAGCTAAGATCATTAACTTATCCTTTTTAACAGGGATGTTCCCACTCACTTTAAAACAAATCTCCATTAGGCCCCTTCTAAAGAACAGCAAGCTGAACTCTCAGAAGATAGAATCTTATCGGCCAGTCTCTAGCATTCCCCTTTTGGCCAAGATAATTGAGAAGGTCGTTCATCTCCAACTTCAACATCACATCGAGACTATTTCTCCTCTCGACCCATGCCAGCACAGCTTCAGAGAATACCATGGTGTTGAGACACTTCTCACCACTCTATTCAGCACCTTACTCACTGGAATTGATAATATTAGACAAGGCTATGTTCTAATCTTCTTGGATATTGCTTCTGCCTTTGACTCAGTCAACCATGAGCTGCTTCTTACACATCTTCAAGAGAAGGGGATTCTTGCTTCTGCCTTGAGCTGGAGCAAGTCCTACCTATCAGATCGATGGCAACAGGTACGAATTGGCTCTATGACTTCTGAGCCTTTTCAACAAAAACAAGGTGTTCTTCAGGGCTCCTCTCTCTCTGCCCTCTTCTTCAACATTTATATGCAGCCCATCTGTTCAATTATCCATTCCTTTAACATCTCCTGCCTTGTTTATGCTGATGATGTGCTGCTGTTCACACCATTTTCTATTGACCAGCCTGACCTTTTGCCAATAATAAGTTGCTTTGATGCTGTTACAGACTGGCTCTGCACTCAAAGCCTCAGAATCAACTTCAGTAAGACGGATGTTCTATTCATCACAAGGAATCAAACCTTTACCCCCCCCCCCCACTTCGATTAAGGTTAGAGATGCAGAGCTCCCATGTAAACTCATCATCCGCTACTTGGGTATTACCCTAGACCAGAAGTTGGACATGAAAGCACATATCAGCAATATCACCAAGGTAATCTACCACAAGATACGAACAAGTCACCATCTGCGTCCCCTACTGGAACATGCTGATTTCCGTACTATTTTTCAAGCCCTTGTAACCCCCCATTTTGACTATGCCAATGCCATACTACATGGTCTCCATAGGTGCACTCTTAATCCGCTAAAATTGGCAATGAATGCCGCTGCTCGTGGCCTTCATGGAGCCTCGAGAAAGGACTATATAATTCCCATTTTACAGCACTTTCATTGGCTTCCCATCCATTGCAGGCTTACCTTTAAAGTAATGCTGCTTACCTTTAAAGTCCTTAACAAGCTTTCTTCTCCCTCCCTCATGGATCTTGTTCACCTCACTCCTCAGAATAGATCCAGAAGATCGATCGCTGCTTACACACTCACTGTCCCTACTGCTATAATAAAATGCTCCCTTGTGACCAAGAACCAAGCCTTTGTGTTTTATGCGCCCACACTTTGGAATTCCCTTCCTGCCCATATCCGGTCTGTTACTGACCTCACACAATTTAGGAAGGCCCTAAAGCATCACCTTTTCCTTCAGTACTATTCTCAGGCCGGTGACATTACATAACCAAGTTCATCCTTCATGTCTGTCATATTATCACAAACATACTAGTTGTTTTAATTACTTAACTTATTTAATTCTCCCCGTTTAAACCAAGTTGTCTTACCTGTTCTCTGTAAGTTCAATGTATGTTCTGCCTGCATTGTACAAACTAATGTTTATTGTAAACCGCACTGATTTTTAAGAAAGCGGTATAAAAAAAAGAATTAAATAAATAAATATGTGCGTCTGAAGAATAGGGGACACAGATATGTACGTTGCCCTAGCACAGAATGTGACCATGGATCTCTCCCCCTGTCACATTCCAGACTGTCATTTTGCAAATAGGCTTACAACAATAACTGTGGTCCTTTTGTCAGAGTCCTACTAACTGTATTCTTCAAAAACTCTGCAGTACAACGTGAAAGTATCAAGCGACTTACAATGACAGTAAGCTAATTTCTATTGCATGAGAATGGCTAACAGGTCTCAGAATATCCGGGCGATTTGATGACCATTTAAACTGTGGTCAGTAAAGCCCTGCATACATCAATGACCTTAATTGTAGCCATAATATACATGACTTTTTTTGTTTCTTTTTAACATACTTTTTTGTAAATTTTTTTAACTTAACTGAAAGACATTGGGCTTCTAATGCAAGCGTTCCAGCTTCTGGTGTATTTATTCCCGACGCTATGTTGTGCGCTAAAGGGATGCGTTTCACCTCAAGCGGTTTCTTCAGGGGAGTGCGGAAACACTATAACAAAAATTGTCGAATTAGTGCATACTTTCAATAAACTGATACATTTATATCAATCGATGTTACAGCAAAAAAGGATAATGAGAAGAAAGTAATGAACAGAGCACCTGAAGCTTCAGCCATGTCTCTTCCAATGCTGTTGCCCAAAACATTTTCTTTCATAACTGCTAACAAACGCCGCGCATGCGGGTTAAGTTAAATAGAGTTTCGCGTAGTATTCACTCTAAAGAACATCTAATCAAGTACACGCCTCCCATTCTATACGGGCATTTAACCCTGCTGGTGCCACAGTGTTCAATTTGTAAATCCATTGTTGCTCCCTATACAATAGCGCTCACTCTCTAGATCTTCCATGACATGATGTTAAAAGTTGATCAATACAGAAACACTGCAGATCCTTATAGGTATGATGTGCCTCTAAACAATGTTCTACTATTGGTACTTCCCGTCGGTTGCATTTTAATCCGCTTTTATGTTCGTTCATGCGAACCCGGAACTGTCTAGTAGTTTTGCCCACATAGAATAAATTGCAAAGGCATTTTACACAATAAACTACATAGGTTGATGAACAGGTGGTGGAGCTTTGGATCCTGTATTGTATGCCTTGGTTAGAGAATTCAACTGTTTCCTGGGTGATTTCACAAACATTACGTGTTCCACATTTAAAATGGCCTCTTTTTAGATGATCATTAATAGGGGGTAAAGGACGCAACACTGCCGGACTTAACAGTTCTTTAAAATTTTCTTGTCTTCCCCAAACACAGCAAGTGTGCACATCTTCCAAACCTCCTAAAGTGTGTAACACATTCTGATGTCGTCTCAAGCTTTTTTTAAGATGATAACTAAAAGGAGAGAAAGCAGTTACTAAATTGATTTGTTGTTCTTCTCTGTCGGTACTAATGCGCTCCGGGGGATGGATTAACAGATCTCTATTAGTAAACAAAGCTCGTCTATATGCTTTATTAATTATTGCAGGGGGGTAACCTCGATTAGAGAAATTAGCTTTCAGAATCTTCGATTGTTCCTTGAATTCTTGGGTAGCTGTACAATTGCGTCTATATCGGATAAATTGAGATATTGGCAGACTATCCCTTAACTGTGGAGGGTGTGCACTTGTGTAGTGCAAATAAGTATTTCTATCCGTAGCTTTACGGAACACCGATGTGATCCATCCTTCTGTAGTTTTCTTAACTGCTACATCAAGAAAAGTGATTTGTTCTTCATGGTAATTCATAGTGAATTTGATATTGTCATTTATGTTATTAAGCCAGTTATAAAAACATTGAAGTTCCTCTTCCGTTCCTTGCCACAAAAGGAAAATGTCATCGATGTACCGGCGCCATAGGCGCAATTTATCATGAAACGGAGAAGTTTCCAGGCTTTCACTCTCAAATTTTTGCATATACAGATTGGCAATGGAGGGGGCACATGTCGCCCCCATTGCCACTCCAGAGATCTGTTGGTAAATTTTCTTCAAAAACAAAAAAATTATGACACAACACTAGCGTGGCCACCTCTGCTAAAAAACCCAACTGTTGCTGCGAAAGATCATTTCTGTTTTGAAGTGCAGCTATAGCCACTGAATGTGCTTGTGATTGGGGAATAATGGTATAAAGAGATACCACGTCTAAAGTTACCAAAATTAAATTGGAAACTTTTGCCAACTGCGTGTTGTCCTCCAATATTTGCAAAAAATGAGAGGTATCTTTCACATATGAGGGAATAAAACCCATTAGTGGTCGCAAAAAAGAATCCAAATAGACCGATAAAGGTTCAAGCACTGAGCCACGGGTAGATACAATGGGCATGTTAGATTTTTATGAATTTTTTATGAATTGTTTAGAGGCACATCATACCTATAAGGATCTGCAGTGTTTCTGTATTGATCAACTTTTAACATCATGTCATGGAAGATCTAGAGAGCGAGCGCTATTGTATAGGGAGCAACAATGGATTTACAAATTGAACACTGTGGCACCAGCAGGGTTAAATGCCCGTATAGAATGGGAGGCGTGTACTTGATTAGATGTTCTTTAGAGTGAATACTACGCGAAACTCTATTTAACTTAACCCGCATGCGCGGCGTTTGTTAGCAGTTACGAAAGAAAAATTTTTGGGCAACAGCATTGGAAGAGACACGGCTGAAGCTTCAGGTGCTCTGTTCATTACTTTCTTCTCATTATCCTTTTTTGCTGTAACATTGATTGATATAAATGTATCAGTTTATTGAAAGTATGCACTAATTCGACAATTTTTGTTATAGTGTTTCCGCACTCCCCTGAAGAAACCGCTTGAGGTGAAACGCATCCCTTTAGCGCGCAACATAGCGTCAGGAATAAATACACCAGAAGCTGGAACGCTTGCATTAGAAGCCCAATGTCTTTCAGTTAAGTTAAAAATTTTTACAAAAAACTATGTTAAAAAGAAACAAAAAAAGTCATGTATATTATGGCTACAATTAAGGTCATTGATGTATGCAGGGCTTTACTGACCACAGTTTAAATGGTCATCAAATCGCCCGGATATTCTGAGACCTGTTAGCCATTCTCATGCAATAGAAATTAGCTTACTGTCATTGTAAGTCGCTTGATACTTTCACGTTGTACTGCAGAGTTTTTGAAGAATACATTTTGCAAATAGGGACATGTTGCAGTGCAGGAGCCTGGGGAACTGCTCGTTCTGTATACTGGGGAGTATCTTTGAAGAGTGAAAAGTACTGGAGGCGTGAACAGGCATTTCCCTCTTCATCGTACTGTTGTTATGTTGGTGAAATGAGCATCTTTACTAATTCTGTTCCTGCCCTGGAGCAGGAATAGCCCATGGATGTCCCTAATGGTGATTTCAGACATGCAGCACTGGTCTGAAATTGTGTGTGCACCTGTAGCTTTATCAACCTGCCCTCGCCATGACCCCAGGTATGCCCACGGCCGACTTGGATGTGACCACACCAACACGTGTATCTTCGGGTTTTCTAAAGTGGCTCCAGGGACATTTTTGTGATTTGCAAGTCTGAATGCCCATTTCCAGACGTCCAAATCATGAATAAGGCTTCTTATGAGAAGAGACTTGAAGACCTAAATATGCACACTCTGGAGGAGAGGAGGGACATGGGAGAAATGATTCAGACCTTTAAATACTTAAAGAGTATTAATGGGCAAACAAACCTCTTCCAAAGTGGAGGAGCTGTAGAACTAGAGGGCATAACATGAAGCTGCAAGGGGGTAAATTGAAAGGCAATGTCAGGAAATACTTTTTCACTGAAAGAGTGGTGGATGCTTGGAATGCCCTCTCGATGGAAGTGGTGGGGGCAAATACAGTAACAGAATTCAAAATGGCATGGGACAGACACAGTGGATCCATTTATAGCAACAGGATAAAATCAAAATAAACATAACTATCTCTTATATCTGAACAAATAGGGGAGACCTACACCGAGCGATGGGTACCCCCTTAAACAAAGGCATGGGGAGGGGCGACCTGCATGGAGCGGCAGGTGCACCTACTCTTGCCGCCTTGCTGGGCAGAATAGATGGACCATACTGGTATTTATCTGCCGTCATATACTATGTTACTATGTAAAATGAACTTCCCATAAACTATATGGACATCAGGGTGAATATTGCTGCCATCCAGATAGATCAATAAAGAATAAACCCAAAAACTACTGCTGATCAAATAATATCAATGTGCACAATAAAGATCCCAAAGTCTATGTAGTGGGTGATCTTTGCTAATTTTAGAATGTTGGAGGCTCCATCGAGAGGCAGGAGGAAAAACTCGCTCCCCCCACAGTGGAAACTCCACTGCAGGGGGGGGATCGAGATTTCCCTCCACTGTGGGGGATAGAGTAGTTACTCACCTGTAACAGGTGTTCTCCAGGAGCAGCAGGAATCAGACCTCACTTATGGGTGACGTCCGCGCCGACGGAGCCCTCGCGGAGCAATTTCCCCAGCTTTCGAAGAAAGCCTTTGGGATTGCAGTGCGCATGCGCGGTCCTCTTCCCGCCCAAGGATGCCATCTTGCTCAGTCGAATGACATAGCGGAAGACAGCAACCATAAAAATGACTGCAACTCCAGGGGAGGAGGGAGGGTAGTGAGGACTGATTCCTGCTGCTCCTGGAGAACACCTGTTACAGGTGAGTAACTACTCTTTCTCCAGGACCAAGCAGGAAGTCAGTCCTCACTTATGGGACTCCCTAGCTTAAGGCTACCAGAGACCTCAAGCTGGAAAAGAGAGCTCCCTCCAGCTCAACCGCACAGAAGGAAGGAATCTTCTCTGAATACGAATCCGGCCGGTAGCCAACATCGGGGCCAGCGGGGAAGGAGTTGCCTAAACCTCAAAGAGATTGTGGAGGACTGCCTGTCCGAAAGCACTATCCCTGCGGGACTCCCTCTCCAGGCAGTAATGAGCCGCAAAAGTCTGGCTAGAAGACCAAGTAGCGGCCCGGCAGATGTCTGCCAACGGAACAGAGCGGAGGTGTGCGACAGACGCCGCCTTCGCCCGGACACGGTGCGCCGTGACTCGACTCTCCAAAGAGAGGCCGGCAGCCCCATAGGCCCAGGCGATGCAGTCGGCTACCCAGGTGGACAGAGTACGCTTCAATACAGATAACCCCAACCGGTTGGGGTCAAAGGAGACGAAAAGCTGGGCAGCTTTCCTATGCTCACGCGTACCGTCAAGGTAGAAGGACAAGGCTCTTCGACAGTCCAGGGTATGCAGAACAGACTCAGCTCTGCTGGTATGTGGCCTGGGAAAGAAGGTCGGAAGAACCACCTCTTGATTGATGTGGAAAGAGGAAACCACCTTAGGAAGAAACTTAGGGTGAGTCTGTAAGACAACCCTATTCCTGTAGAACCTAGTGTAAGGGGGCTCCGACACTAGGGCCTGTAGCTCACTAAGGCGCCTAGCGGAGGTGAGGGCTACCAAGAAGAGAGCTTTCCATGAGAGGAAGCGGAGGGGGCAGGTAGCCATGGGTTCGAAAGGCGGACAAGTAAGCCTTTGTAAAACCACATTGAGGTCCCAGTCAGGAGCCGGAGGGCGCAACGGGGGCTTGAG
This sequence comes from Ichthyophis bannanicus, assembly GCA_033557465.1. Taxonomy (NCBI): domain Eukaryota; kingdom Metazoa; phylum Chordata; class Amphibia; order Gymnophiona; family Ichthyophiidae; genus Ichthyophis; species Ichthyophis bannanicus. The sequence continues at coordinate 289,309,147 of CM066031.1, read as the reverse complement.
CAGAAGCAGGCCCCTGAGGAAACGCGCCACCAAGGGATGCGAGGAAAGGGGCTGGCCCTCCACCGGCGAATGATGTGCAGAGAGAGCACTGAGGTGGACTCTGACAGAGTTGGACTTGAGGCCTAGGTCAGAGAGGTGCAGCAAGTATTGCAGTACCACCGACACTAGGCATGCGAATGGGTCCTCAGAACGCTGAGAACACCAGACGGAGAAGCGATGCCATTTGAGTGCGTAAGACTTCTGGGTAGAAGGTCGCCGAGACGCCAGGACGACAGCTTCCACCTCCAGGGGGAGCGAGAGCGGGGCCAGGACTACCCTCTCAGCAGCCAGGCCATTAGGTGAAGGGCCCGGAGGTTGGGGTGCAGCAGAGTACCCTGATCTTGGGTCAGAAGATCGGGCTGAAACCCCAGAGGGAGAGGGGTGTCCACCGCTAACTGCAGGAGCAGAGGAAACCAGGGTTGCCTCGGCCATCGGGGCGCTATCAGGATCACGTAGGCCCCGTCCCGGGCAACCTTGAAGAGCGTCCGGGACACCAGCGGCGTGGGAGGAAAGGCATACAGTAGGCCTGTGGACCACGAAATGAGGAAAGCATCTGGGGCCACTCTGAGGGGATGCGGATGCCAAGAGCAGAACCGGGGAAGCTGCCTGTTCAGGGGACTGGCAAAGAGGTCCACGGTGGGGGAGCCCCACCAGCGGAAGATTCGCTGGGCAACGCCGGGGTTCAACCTCCACTCGTGGGGCTGCAAGACCCGGCTCAGCCTGTCGGCCAGGCAATTCTCCTGCCCGGGCAGGTAAACGGCCTTGAGGAGGATGTTGTGGTCGACTGCCCAGGAGCACAGTCGCCGGGCCTCCTGACAGAGCAGGAGGGAGCCCGTGCCCCCCTGTTTGATCACGTAGAACATGGCCACCTGATTGTCCGTCTGCACCAGTACGGACTGGCGAGAGGTGAGGTGAGAGAAGGCCCGCAGAGCTAGGCGGATCGTCCGCAGCTCCAGGAAGTTGATTTATTGAGCCGCCTCCCAAGGAGTCCAAAGGCCTTGAGTGCGTGCTCCCTGGCAATGCGCTCCCCATCCCAAGAGAGAGGCATCGGTCGTCAGCACCTGGGAAGGTGCGGGAGACTGAAAGGGCATACCCCGTACCAGGTTGGGCAGGTGGAGCCACCACTGCAGAGAGGAGACCAGGCAGTCGGAGATCTGTAGAAGGTCCGCCAGACCTCCTGTGGCCTGATGCCAGTGAGTGCGGAGACACCACTGGACAGGCCTCATATGCAGTCGGGCGTTCGGCATGACATGGACAGTGGAGGCCATATGACCGAGCAGCTGCAGGAACCTCCGGGCCGGAACTGGAGACGCACTGTGGAACCTGCTGGCCAAAGCCATGAGCCTGTCGGCTCGCTCTCGAGGCAAGAAGGCACGAGCTCGCAGAGTGTCGAACCGAGCTCCTATGAACTCGAGATCCTGAGAGGGGCGCAGCGTGGACTTCCCGACGTTTATGACGAAGCCCAAGTGCTGAAGCAGAGCCACCATACGCTGCGTGGCCTGAGCGACCTCTGGGGCCGACTGCGCCCGTACGAGCCAGTCGTCCAGGTAAGGAAAAACGAACAGGCCCTGAAGCCTCAGGAAGGCCGCGACCACCGCCAGGCATTTTGTGAACACCCTGGGGGCGGAGGACAAGCCGAAGGGCAGCATGCGGTACTGATAGTGTTTCCCGGCCACGACAAATCTGAGATACTGTCAGTGGTCCAGATGAATCAGGATGTGAGTATAGGCATCCTTTAGATCCAAGGAGCATAGCCAATCTCCCTGCTGGAGGTAGGGCAGCAAGATTCCAAGGGTAAGCATCCTGAACTTTTCCCGCTGCAGGAACATGTTGAGGTTGCGCAAGTCCAGAATGGGTCTGAGGCCTCCCATCCTCTTTGGGACCAGGAAGTATCTGGAGTAGAACCCCTGACCCCACTGAGTTTGGGGCACTGGTTCCACCGCCTGCTCCTCCAGTAGACCCTGCAGCTCCTGAAGGAGTAAGTCTCTGTGCAGAGGGGGCCTCGGAGGCTCCCCCGGGAAGTAGGGGGGAGGCACCTGGTGAAAATGTAAGAGGTAGCCCCTTTGAACCACCTGCAGCAACCAGGAATCGGATGTTATGGCTGACCACCTGTGAGCAAAGTGGATCAGCCTGCCCCCCGTGCTGAGCGACGAGCGCGGAGGGGGAGAGGCTATGCTGGCATAGTCAAAAACCCCCACCCTGCGTGGCAGGGGGCTGTGTAGCGGGCTTGGGGGACCGCGGCCTACGGGGGCCATTCCCCTTAGTCTGTGGGCCCTGAGTGGAAGCCGCCGGTACTTAGTATATATAAGAGAATGTAAATATATATATATATATATATATATATATATATATATAAGAGAATGTAAATAAAAAAAAATAGTATTGAAGGTGGGATTGCTTATAGGCAAGCACCTTCCTCGGGTAAAAAGGCTTCTTCCCCGTACCCTTCCGCTTCTGCGGGGGAGTGGAGGTCTTTCGGGACAGTCGAGTCCGAGTGAGAGTCTCGGACTCGAGTTCCGCAGCCTTATCGGACATGGGCTTGCCGAAAAGGTTGTCACCTCGGCAGGAGACATCGACTAACTTGTCCTGAACCCATGGCTCGAGGTCGGATGACTGGAGCCAGGCCTGTCGGCGGGCACCGATGCCGGCTCCGGCTACTCGGACCGACGCCTCAAAGCCGTCGTAGGCCGCCCGAGAAAGGAACTTCGAGCACTCTCGAATACTATCGGATAAGGCCAGGAACCTCTGCAAGGGTTCGTCGGAGAGACCAGCCGAGAACCCGGCAAGCTCTTTCGCCAGGTCTCGGAGGAACATGCCCATATACAGCTGGTATGTCTGGACTCTGCAGGCGAGCATGGAACCCAGGAAGCACTTCCTATCGAGGGCATCCAGGTTACGGGCCTCCTTACCCGGGGGCACCGAGGAGTGCATCTTTTGGCTCTTAAGCCGATGCATTGCCGATTCCACAACCATGGAGTGGTGTGGCAGTTGCGCCTTCTGGAACCCAGGGCTCTTGCGGACTCGATAAATTGAATCGATCCGCTTGCTTAACACTGGTGTCGAGGCCGGGCTTTCCCACATGCGGAAGAGCAGCCGCTCCAGCATCGGAGGGACCGGCACAGTAAAGGCCTCCTTCGGGGGAGAGTCGTACTGGAGTGCCTCGAGCTCTTCCGCACAAGGCTCCTCCTCGGGATCCGCGGGGAAAGCCAAAGCCTTGGCCATAACCCGCACAAAATCAGAAAAGCGTGTATCCTCCGGAGGGGATCGCCTTCGAGGCTCCGACTCGGGCGAGTCAGAGGGGACGCACCGGGTCTGAAAAGAGCCGGGCGACTCATCCCCTTCCGTGTCCCAGTCCGACGCCTCCGTGGAGGAATCGAGGGGCTCCGTGCGGGCGAGGGTTCGTCCCGACGCCGATGCCGGTGTCGACGACCTCGGTCCTGAACGGGAGGCCGAGGGAGACCTCGATGGAGGATCGACTCAAGCATGCATCGACTCGAGGATCGACTCGGCCGCCGGGTCGACTTGGGCGTCGACGTCCCGGTGGTCTGGGCGGATGCACTGGCGATGCCGGTCATCCAAACCCGCTGCTGGTCCAAGAAGGCAGAGATACTGCGCTCCAAGGATGTCAATCTGAGGTCAAGCCCAGAAGACCCGGCAGCCACCGACTCGGGCCCCGATGGCGTCGGGCCCGACGACGGTTCCGTAGGGGAGTCCAGGAGGACAATAGTACTCACGTGCGGCTCCACCTTGAGTCGAGGAAGTTTAGAAGGTCTCTCCGCCTCCGAGGACTCGGGGCGGCTGGCGGGGCTATGCGACCCAGCCCGCGAGGGACCAGGTGCATCCTCCAACGCTGTCCGCGCAAGTTTCCTCTGCCGACGATGCTCCCGGCCAGGGGACCCCCGTTCAGAGGAACTCCGACGGAGCTCGTGGCCGGAGTCACGAGACGTTGAAGCCTCCGACAAGGTCCGGGCCGGACCGGACTCGGGGTCAGAGAAGATTCGGTCCTTTTGCGATTGCCGACTCCTCAGCGACATGGAGGACATCTTGCCACACGGACCACAGCTCCCAGAGTCATGGTTGGGTCCGAGGCAACGGAGGCAGAAATTATGCGTGTCTGTAAGAGACATTAATTTAGAACAATGATCACATTTTTTGAACCCGCTGGCAGCCATCGGAGGAAAAAGGGCCCCCGCGAGGTCAAAAGACCGAGCCGCCAGGGGTGGAAAATAAGTGGCGGGAACGCCAGTTAAAAATTGAAAAAAGAAAAAAGAATGTGAACGGACTCGATAAGGAAAAATCGAGGCCGGGCAGGAAAAGGACACGCGAACCGAGAAAACAACAAAGAATTAATCAACTTTTTCAGCGGTGGTAACAAACTACGTCTGTAGGGCTCCGCGGAAAAAAGAAGCCTGAACAAGATGGCATCCTTGGGCGGGAAGAGGACCGCGCATGCGCGCTGCAATCCCAAAGGCTTTCTTCAAAAGCTGGGGAAATTGCTCCGCGAGGGCTCCGTCGGCGCGGACGTCACCCATAAGTGAGGTCTGATTCCTGCTGCTCCTGGAGAACACCTGTTACAGGTGAGTAACTACTCTATCCCCCACAGTGGAGGGCTCCGTCGGCGCCGACGTCACCCATAAGTGAGGACTGACTTCCTGCTTGGTCCTGTAGAATGAGGTTTTCCTCCCTCCTCTTGATGGAGCCTTGGAGCCTCCGACATTCTAAAATTAACAAAGATCACCTGCTACAAAGACTTTGCCATCCAGATAGAGCCTGTACTGACCACTCTATCTGGATATTCAGTACTGGTCACTATCTAGATACTGTCACTGTATACCCAGATGATTTCCTGTGGCTGTTTAAACAAAACGCTGACTGCGATGGCTAAATATCAACCTATAAATAAATACATTACAGACATGGTGGCACTGTACAGTCTTATGACTAGTGACTACTGGTATTTGATTTCTAGAGATGCATTTAGTACAAAGCTCAAGGTCATTGAAATCATCTCAAGGTCACTGAAGTCATTTCACTTTTTTGATAGTATAACTCCAACACTCTGTACATAAGATATGCCATACTGGGTCAGACCAAGGTCCATCAAGCCCAGCATTCTGTTTCCAACAGTGGCCAATCTAGGTCACATGTACCCAGCAGTTTCCCCAAGAGACACAAGTTCCACAATGCTTGTACTGTGCTGGTACTTGATTTGATTTCACCAACTGGAAGGGTTAATGTAAGAAAATGAATTTTGGAAGGAATTATACAACAGTCTCTCTTTTGGGAGCCTAGAGGTGGACTACAATTCCCCTACAAATTACTCTGATATTAGGCAGTGCATTTCAGGGAATTTTCAGAATTGTTGGCAGTCACTCCAATAATGCATACTAATAGGGTCCTAATTTAAAAAGGAAAAAAAAAAGATAACATTTGTATTGCAATATAGAAATCTAATAAACTACAAAAATGTGTCATATCTGTTCTCACTATGATTTGTGTAGGTGTATAAGTTGGCAAAATAAAAGCAGTGGGTCAAAAGAACATCAGCTGAATTTGTGTGGATTATTGCCAAGTGTCAGATGGTGGCATTTTGTCTTACACTGTCTGCAGATATGACAGTACAATTATTAGGGTGGGCAGGCAATTTACTCAGCTACAGCGGGAGAGGCCATTTCTGCATTCAAAAAGAAATATAGTCTTCTCCACAAGAGCACAGTCATCATCTGTAATCTTTATTACTGACTTCAAGGGATGTCATGAGAGTGCATTCGGATGCCCTTGGGTGCTGCACCAATGGTTTGGTATTACTGATACGGAATCTTTTTTCTTAATTAATATTCCACTAGAGATGTTGACACAGATGAAATACCAGAACTTTCTATAGGTTACAGTATTCAACCACTCTATAGATTTCAAAGGGAATGTCACTGAATCCTAAGGCTTTTGAAAACCTTTACTGCTTTTTGCTTTGCTTTGTTTTTACTGAAATCTGTTTTGCACTAAAGCCTTTTATACCAGTGTTCACTTGTTAAGCTCCAGATGCAGAAAGACAAAAGATACAACAGGATCCCCATATATAGGGCCGGTGCAAGGATATGAAGCACTCTCCTTCATCCCTGCCCCCTCTTCCCACCCCCCTCCAGGACCTGCAGTAGTGGCAATGACAATTAAACACCAGAACCTCTGAATCGCTTTGTACTGATGCTCTGCTCTGTAAGGCCAGCCAGTCCTGTCCCCCTCCGACGCAGTCTTCCTGTTTGCATGGGTGCAGAATCAGCTGCTCAGAGTGCAACACCAAGAGCATACAAAGCAAAGCTATTAGTGTCATTGTCACAGCTGCAGGTCCTGGAGAGGGGTGACAGCAGTGGCAAAGGGCTGACCTCTAAAAGGTTTGTTGCTCTAGGCAACGGCCTAGTTTGTCTAGTGGTAGCACCAGCCCTGCCCATATATTGCTTGGCTAGCTACAGAGAACAAGCCTGTCTTTTCCAGCTTTCCTCCCAGCTACTCAGAGCCATCTTCTAAAATTCCTCTGTTTAAAAACAAGATGCTCAGGGCCGGCACTACCCAGAATGCTGGGGATGCATAGCAGGGAGGCGTCGATGTCAGGAGGGCGCCGTCGCTAGCTACTGCCCCTGTCCCCCCAATCAGAATGACCTGCAGAGTGCTGGTGGCCCAGAGGAGAGCCTTCCCGCAGGACAAGGCACTCCCGTAGGCAGAAGGCTGTGAGTAGCAACGGGACATGCTACTCCTGCAGTCAGAGGGTTGTGAGAGGCAGTGATCGTGGACCAGAAAAGCAGAGCCTGCCCACAAGAGCGGCAAGGACGCAATTCCACTACAGAGAGCACATGCTGCTCCTGCAGGCAGGGTCTGTGTAAGGCCTGCTACTGGAGTATGTTTATGTTGATCTCGATTTTGAGTTAGGCAGGCTATGCGCCACAGTGGCGCATAGCCGACCCCTATAACCTGGATTTTCAATTCCATGGTGGCGGAAGTGAAAATCCGGGTTAGCCTGGATACTCCAGCAGCCGCGGAGGCTACACGGGTAGCAGCGATTTTTGATGCTACCCACTTAGCTCTGCGCCTTAAAGATAGGCGAGGAAAAATCTTGCCTATCCTTAAGGCACAGAGGGCTACCAGGTAACATTGAAAATCGCTGCTACCCGTGCAACCCCCTTCCTCCGCCCCCAGAATGCCCCTAACATTTCCCAATGCTACCCGCATAGAATCGGGGCGCGTTAGGGACTTTGCCAGGATTTTCGAAGGGCACTACCCGTGCAGGTACCCTTCGAAAATCCTGGATAAGGCCTTTACACTGGTAACTACCCGTGTAAAGGCCTTTGAAAATCAGGCCCGTTGTTCTGAGTGAGATGCTCAGAATCAGATTTTATAGAGAGAGAGCAAGAGAGAGTTCTGTGGTGAATGTCCTAGTTTTATTTTTTATTTAGCAATGCTTATATACCACTTTTCTTTCAAGTTCTGCTAGTTCTGCTCTCCATTCATTGTCGAGGGAGAGGTTTCTCTGGATCCAGAATATATGTTGAAAAAGAAAAAGCAAGAAAATAAAATGAGTTGCAATTTTATAATTTCATTTTATCAAATCCGCTGTGGTTCTCAATTTTCCCTTTAGTTCCTTGGTTTGCAAACATTTTGCATTTTCTTTGTTTTTTCTAGAATATATATTTACATTAACACCATGCTGGTCCATTGCACAGTTTGAGGAGTTATGTTGGGGTTGCCAAGCCCTTCTTGGGGTTTATGCTGAAGTGAGAGGTGTTGTGTTGAGGTCACAAAGCCCCTCTTGCTTTTCTGAGGGTGGGAAGTTCTGTGTAGGGGTCACTGAGCCTCTCTTGTTTTTGTGAAAGTGGAAAATGCTGTGTTGGGGCTGCCAAGTTGCTCTTGTTTTTGTGGAAGTGGGAGGTGCGGAATAGGTGCTGTTGAGCCCCTCTTCTTTTTGGCATGTTTAGTAGTATGTTTTCTAAGCTCTGCGCTAGTTAACATATGTGTGGGTCACATTACCAGCACGGGGTCATAGGCTAACTGCAGAGAGGCAGTTACATCCCCCTGCAGCTACCGCATTTCAAAACAGCTGCCCATTGAGGTGGCATTAGTTGCACCCACGCTACTTGTGCTGAGCCATTATGTTAGTTTCTGGCCACAATGCAGATACCTGGGTGTGAGAGTTCTGTCTCTTGCCTCACTCTGGAGGACAGTATAATTCTGGGAAAGAATCCTGAAAACCTAAGAGTAATGGATAAAAGCATGAAACTTCCTGGTCTGGCTGGAAAGTGGCTATTTATTCTTGCTTTTCTCTTGCTCCAGCTTCACTTCACTTTCACATTTGGGAGGTTTGTGCAAGGCTGTTTGTCTTATCAAAGCATAGCACAGTAAAACATTTTAGGGAAAAATAGTAATTAGATTGCTTTAACATATTTTATGGACATTAATGTGTGCATTTCCTGGTCCAGTTTATTAACAGTGAATTGCCTGGGAACAGCAAAGCATGATGAAATGCTGGCATATGGATAATATATTCAGAGTATATTTTTTAGTTTACAGCAGTCTAATTACATGCTTGTATACTGTTGGCCTGTTTTACTAATTACACAGGTACACTAAAAAAAAATTTTTTAAACTGCCTCTAATGTTTCGATTGATTTTTACGTTTTTTGGTGCGCTGAATCCAAATCTGGTAACCAATTTGCTCCATCACGTACAGATTTTTTGCTACATTGGGTTAGCAGTTTGAGGTGAACGTTTCAGATTGAGTGCGATCGAGATAAAAGTTTTTTGGATGAATTCTTTATACTAATTGTTTAGTAGTTATTCAAATAAGAATAAAGAAAATTGTAACAAGGCAGCACATAAGAATAGAGTAATGTCAACAAAACACACTGTGATGGTAGCAAAATTGTCTGCACTTAAAACAGCCACATACATGTGCACAAACATTGAGCATATAAGAGCGAGGTTAGACACAAAGCAAAGCAAAGAAATGTGCAAAAAATGTTGTACAGGTATGTATGTAAGAATAGAAAACGCAAACCGCACCATTGCAATACATGAAGACAAACACCCGATGGTGTGAAAATAAAATTCTAATAAATGAGATCCGACACTGTGGTAATAACTAGCAAATTTTTATTTCAAAGTTTAGTAAAAACACGATATTTGTCAACACAGTTTAGATTTTAAAGTCATTCTTGGGTCAATCAATCTCCTGGTGGGCCTGTTTCTTCTTCCCCCGAATGCTTCTCTTGGTGCGCTGCTTGGCGTATTTTTCATCTGGGGTTTCCCGCAGCAGCAACCAGCAGAAATCAGCCATCATAGTGGTGTTCCATCTTCCTTGGTACCTTCTCTCTGCGTCCTTGATGTCCTGGTGAAACCTTTCACCTTGTTCTTCACTGTACGCCCCCAAGTTTTCGGGAAAGTAGTTCACATGGGAGTGCAAGAAATGGACTTTCAGGCTTATGTTACAGCCTTGTTCTTTGAAGACATTGAGCATCCTGGCAACAATATCCTTATAGTTCTCATCCCGCCTGTTCCCCAAGAATTTGAGAACAACATCCTTGAAGGAATCCCAGGCTTCTTTTTCCTTCTCAGACATCGTTTCAGCGAATGCTCCATCTGAAATGAGTTTCCTTATATCAGGGCCAACAAACACTCCTTCCTTTAGCTTTGCTTCAGAAAGTCGGGGGAACTTTGAGCAAAGGTACCGAAAGCACTCACCATCTTTTGGAAGGGACTTGATGAATTGCTTAATGAGACCCAACTTAATGTGGAGAGGTGGTAATAAAATTTTATCACGAGGTACCAAGCTCTCATGAAGAACATTTTTTTCACTGGGTCTCAAATACTCCCGAATTGGCCAGTCTTTTTTCCCCCAGTGTAGTTCGCGGGCCCGGCTATCCCACAAGCAAAGGAAGCAGGGATATTTGGTGAAACCGGATTGCTGCCCTAATAGCATGGATAGAATTTTAAAGTCTCCACAAATCATCCACTTATGCTCATCATAACGAATCTTCTGAAGAATCAGGGCCAAATTCTCGTATTTTTCTTGGAGAATAACAGAGTGAGCAATAGGAACTGAAGCGAATGTGTTGCCATTATGAAGAAGAACACCTTTTATGCTGTCTTTTGACGAATCAATGAACAGCCGCCATTCAGCAGGATCATACTTGAGTTTAAACTTTTCCATCACTCTGTATATATCGTTGCAAAATACCAAATCTTCCTCTTTGCTGAAATACTTCAAAAATTGTGTCTCGCGGTTGCGGTACCAATAAAAAGTTGTTCCTGGTGACAATAGATTTTTCTGTTTAAGCCGAGAACCTAGCAGTTGGGCAGCATCTTTTGGGAGTCCTAAATCCCAGACTAAATCATTCAATTCAGCTTGAGAGAAAAGTTCATGTTTCGGATCTGGTTCAGTTTCAAACTCGGAAGTACTGGACTCATCGGGAAAAGCCATCTGATGAGTCTCATCATGATCAGAACCGTCCACACAAATATGATCCAAAGATTTTGGTGGTTCAGGCACAGGTACTTTGTTGCTATGAGGCATAGGCCTAATTGCTGAGGGAAGGTTGGGGTAACTTATTACGTTCTTATTTTTTTAAGTTGTATCCCTTCACAATGCAAGAGCAAAAATAGCAGTCACTGCTGTGGTCTCTTTGTTCACGCCACATCATAGGTGTTCCGAAACGAAATGCTTGTTTTTTACCTTTCATCCATAAGCGTAGATATTCCTCACATGTCTTGCACACTTTGTGAGGAGCCCACGGTTTGTCTTGATCGCCTAACTTCAAACCGAAATAGGCGAAATATACTTTTTTAATAAATGCAGAAATGTTCCTCTGCCGCTTTTTCACGGTATATTCCCCACAAATAAAACAAAAACTGTCCGGAGAGTTGACGCAACCTCTGGCTCTGTGAGCCATCACAAATACACAGCACTGCAAACTACAACTGTAGTGAACCACTTCGGAATAAAGCTGGATTACGACTGAGCAAACAAAAGGTAATAATGAACTTGCAAGAAACTGAAATTTGACAGGAACGTTCATGTCGCAACCACCGTGTTTGAGCGAGTGAACGAGGCGAGGCGAACAGGAAAGAACATGCGCCAGCGCGAGTACTGGATTTAGCCCCCGCCTCCCAATTGTCCTGTTAATGTATAAAATGAATACAAAACACTCTAAAATATCATAAGGGAGTGTTTCTAGTTAGTTAACCATTACAACCTCTATTTTGGGCCAAGAAAATAAACTGCAGTCGGCTAAAAAGAAATTATGTGAACATTCCTTATATGGGTAAGAAATCTAATTTTGCAAGAAAACGTGACGTGATGGAACATTTTGGCTATTTTTCCTGGATTCAGCACCCCAAAATCTATAGGAATCAGTTGCAAAACTGGAGGCAGTTTTTTGGTAGTGTACCTGTGTTATTCATATGGTGCTGCAGCTTGCAGTCTACTGGTTTGCCATTGAAACCTGCTTAATACATAGGGCTTAAATCAGAAGTATACTGATGTTGCCACTTTCTTCCTATATTTTATTCTTTGCATCAACATTATACCAGTTTTGCTTATAGTTTTTAGATGTAGATTGACTGTGTGGTTAACATGTTTTTGATTCCTTCATTCTGTACAAAATCTTTCTCCTGCATATTTTTTCAAAGAGAACAATATTTCTGAGCTGTCCATACCACTGAGTGCTTTTCTTTTGATCCATATAAAAAATTTAGCATGCTCTTGGACTATCATAGCCTGTTCATGTGATGCTAAGTATTTACTGCTCAGTAGTTATTTTTATTCTGGTTATGTATGTGCCACTTCACGGCAATTTTTTTAGAATGTTGGATTTGAAGGAGAAATACTAGCATCACATGAAAAGAGTTCACAAAGGAGTTTTGGGAAAAAGAAGGGTGGGATTTAGCCAGCATTAATGATTATGAGGGAGGGGATGCCAATTTATAGATTGCAAAGGGGCGCCAGAAATCCTAGCACCAGCCCTGAAGATGCTTATAAGATTGATCAATTTGTGTTCTTGAATATTTTTGGTGGCATATGACGCAATTATGTTTTTCATTAAAGGAGAGCTTTTTAAAGCCAAATATTATAATTCAAAATTATATATTCTGACTGGGAAGACAGATGTGATGTTTTGAAATGGTTGCTGTAGGCACAATGGGCTAGACTTACCGAAATGTGCTGCCATGCTACCACACACCACACGGATTAATAAGTGCTATTTATCACAGATTCCATTTTATACATTGGGCCCTATTTACTAATAATATACATATATAGATGATTTTATAATAGGGGGCCAAGGTTTATAGGGCAGGAAGGTCCCTATGTTTAGCCTGTTTTAGAAAGCCACATAGATGCTTATGTATCTTTATAAATCCTGAAGACATCACACCATAATTAAAGGCACAGATATTTCTTCTGCTCTAGATCAGGCATAAATGTTAACATGTGAAGTACACATGGATGCAGATATTTTATAAAATACATGCATAAAGTGCGACTCTGCCCACACTCTGCCCAAACTCCTCCCTTGAGCACACCTACTCTACAAGTATACACCGGCTTGTGCCACTCATATGTTTAGGCATGGCCTAATTTTATAAAGGTGTTTTGCATGCAAAAGAGGCTAAGAAAATTGAATTTCAGTCATACCGTAAATCGCTTTGAAAAAAATTGAGAAAGGGGATCGAGAAAATACAATAAAAATAACATAAAACAGGTTATCTGTGTGTGTGAAGGTCATGTAGGCTTGGAACAAACTACCCGAGTCAATACGTCAGGCTCCATCTCTGGCCCTATTCAAATCCAGGCTAAAAACTCAGTCAAGGCTGCTTTTGAATCCTGATCTGCTTAGTCTCCTGTTCACCTCCTATGTTTTTCCTTACCATTCCCCTTCTGCTGGTTGGAATGCTGGTCTATCTCATCCTCCTAAACACATTACCAACACCTTTATTCATATTTCCATCACCTCCCATTTAGTCTACTGCCATTTAGGCTTCTCGTATTCACCTACAAATGCATTCATTCAGCAGCTCCTCACTAGCTCTCCTTATACTCCTCAATGGGAACTTCACTCATTGGGTATGTCCCACTTATTGGTAACCTTCTCCGCCACCACAAACTCCATACTCTGTTCTTTCCATTTTGCTATGCGGTACACCTGTAATAAATTTCCTGTTTACACTTTATACTGATGCACTTATCTTATTTCTTAGGAAACCCTGTCTCATTGCTAAAAAAAAATGTGTTTTGCTACATCGGATAAATGAAAGATGACCAGATTTAGTTTTGTGGAGAAATCAAATACATGCATGATTTACTGCAGAGGGAGTAACTTTCTGTATAGCATGAGGGAAAAAAGTGATGAAAAAGATTCTTCATGTGTGGGACTTGTTTTAGGGGTCATTAATGATGCGACTTCAAAGTGCGATATTCTATACTCCGTTGGCATAAGATAGAACTGTCAAGAGAGGTAGATGGTAGGAGTTGGGGGTCCAGGCACTAAAAGGCTCTTCCAATTTAATGTTTTTGATGATCTGGCTGCTTCTATGAAAATTAAAATGTAAACTTCCTGAGCCAGAAAGGCATGCTCCTTCTCTCGCCTTATTTGGATCAAACTTAGAAGCTTGCCTTTTTGAGGCTGCTTTTAAATCCTGCCTTTATTCTCCAGTTCATATCCATGTTGTTTTTACCCATCTCTCATAATAAAAGGCATTTCTAATTCTCTTACTTGTACTCAGGGACGGTTCTACCATAAGGCCACCTGAGACGATTGCCTCAGGCAGCACTCTGACAGGGCGGCACTCTGGCTCTATTTTAATTTTAGATTTTGCCGCTTCTGGCCTGCCTCTGCCTTCCTGTCATTCTTGAGAAAAAAAGTGGCGGGAAGGCAGAGGCAGGCCAAAATCTAAAATAAAAACAGCTGGAGTGCCGCTGCCACCGGATCATCAACTAAATCACTTGCAGGAACATCTTAGCAGGCAGCGGCAGCACAGGAAGAGAGGTGCAGGTGGAGGGAGGGGGGACAGGAGGACAAGTGCTAAAGAAGAGGAGAGACGGGGACAAGTGCTGGACAAAGGAGAGAGACAGTGGGACAAATGCTGGACAATAGGGAAGCAGAGCAGGAAGACAAATGCTGGAGAAGGGGAAGCAAGGAGACAAATGCTGGGCAACAGCGGGGGGGGGGGGGGAGACAGGAGGACACATGCTGGACAATTGTGGGGGGAGCAGGAGGACAAATGCTGGACAACCTGGGGAGATAGGAGGACAAATGCTGGACAACAGCGGGGGGGGGGGGAGACAGGAGGACACATGCTGGACAATTGTGGGGGGAGCAGGAGGACAAATGCTGGACAACCTGGGGAGATAGGAGGACAAATGCTGGACAACAGGGGGGGGACAAATGCTGGACAAAGGGGGGAGACAGGGGGACAAATGCTGGACAACGGGCGGGGGGACAGGAGGACAAAGAACAAATGCTGGACAACAGGGGAGGGGCAGAGAGACAAATGCTGGATGGGGGGAGCAGGAAGACAAATTCTGGACTAGGGCCAGTACTACCCAGTAGGCTGGGTAAGAGTGATAGAGGGTGCCAATGTCACGAGGGTGCTGTTGCTAGCTACCCATTCCCCATTCAGTGTGGCCTGCGGAGCGCCAGTGGCCTAGAGGAGAGCCTGCTGCTCCTGCAAGCGGAAGGCTGACTAGCAATTGCAGCCTCTCTCAGCCTTCTGTCCACGGGAGCAGCATGTCTTGCGGGCAGGCTCTCCACTAGGCTGCCAGCACTCCGCAGGTCATCCTGAATGGGAAGTGGGGACAGGCAACCAGCAACAGTGCCCTCCTGATGTCAGTTCCTGCGGACAGGCTCTATTTCTCTGGGCCGCAGTCATGGCTTGCATAGCCCCTGCCTGCAAGACATACTGCTCCCGCAGGCAGACGTGTGTGTGAGGCAACGATCATGGCCCAGAGAAGCAGAGCCTGCCCACGGGATCAGCATGTCCTGCAGGCAGGGGCTGTGCAAGGCCAATTGTGCCCTGCCGCTCTGGGCTTGGATCATGGTCTGCACAGCCCCTCCTCGTGGGACATGCTGCTCCATGGGCAGGCTCTGCCTCTTGTACATAAATAAAAGGGCAGCATTGGGAAGGGGTGGTGGACATGAGGGGGCACTGGGAGGTGGATATGAATGGGCAAGGGAGTCAGAAGGGAGATGCTGGCTGCAGGGGAGGTGAATAGGGAGGCAATGGGGATAAGATTGAGGTGGGGGCTAGGTAGATACTGGACATGGAAATGGATATTGGGAGAAGCACAGAGGGTTGATGGAGTGGTGATGTTGGCCAGGGGGTTATAGGGAGACTATGGGAAAATGCTGGACTTGTGGAGGGGGAGATAGAGGGAAGATGCTGTACACTGGGTAATAAGGAGAGAAGGAAATGGAGGATATGGGGTAAGAGGGATAGAGAGGAGAAGAGACGGATATGGGGTAAATAGACTGAGAAAGACGGAAAGATGCTAGATATGTGAGTAATAAGGAGGGGATGGCATGGTATGGAGATGGGGTAGATGCTGCTTGCAGAGGGGAAGGGGAAGGAAAGGAGATGGCAGACATGGAAAAAAAAGAGAGGAGGTACTGGATGGAGGGAAAGAGAAAGCTAGAGAGAGAGAGACTGGATGGGTGATGAGAGATGTTAGACATGGAGAATGAACAAGACTGGGGAATAATGGATCAGGGAAGAAGAGCTGGAGAATGGAAGGACTGGGGTGAAGGTTGAAAAGCAGTAGGTAGATGGCATAAAAAAGAGGGAGATTGAGAACTGGATAGTAAGGAGTAGTGAAATCTGGGTGGCCAGAGAGAGAAAGAAATAAATGGAAGAAAGGTGGAAAGAAAAAAATCAATATCCAAGATGGAAGGAAGAGAAGAAAACAAAAGGAGAGACAAGAAATGGCAGATGGAGTAGAGACCGTGGAAAGAGAGCTAAGAGAAGACAGAAGAAAGCAGAAGCATGATCAGAGTATAAAATGGTCAGATAACAAAAGGTAGAAAAAATAATTTGATTTTCAAATGAGTGATTAGAATTTGCACTATTTTTATATTTTACATAGTACAGGGAAATGCATCTCTTTTATTTCTCTGGTATTGCACTGCATGCAGAGTTTGGCTTCTTGGGCTTTCAGTTTAATTTTTGTCTACATATTTTTTATTTTCACTTTAGGTTATCCTTACGTATTCTGTATTTGGTGAGGGTCTGTGTTCTGAGTATGTGACAGAGGCCAGGAGTTCTGTTAACATGGAGTTTATACGAAGGGACCTGTATTATAGTAATTTGACTTGTTTAGCTTTTCAATAGGTGTTAGATGTTCTAGGGCCCGCTACAGTATTTATCGTGCTGCTTTTATCTGGGTAGGCACCTTGTTGTATGAGTTTTGGAAGTTTATGCTGGTATGGTATGGTTGATTTGGCCTTGTAGATCATCGATGACTTTTATAGGGCTTTGTGTTAGTTCACAATATGCCTGGTTCTGGAGAATGTCTATGTTAGTGAAATGATCAGAATCAGAATGTTTTTTAATATATTGAATTCTGTGGGTGAATGTCCTACCTCTGCTCTGCACCCATTGTCCAGGGAGAGGTTTCTGTGAATGCAGAATATATATTCAAAAAGAAAGAGAACTATAATGCAGTTTATATAACAAAAAAAAGAGTTATAATTTTATAATTTGGTATTATAAACTGCACTGTGATTCTCACTTTTTCTTTTAGTACCTTGGCGTATGAACATCTTGTATTTCCTGTTTTTTCAGAGGGTGGGAAGTGCTGTGTTGGGGCGCCAAGTCACTCATGTTACATGGAAGTAGGAGGTGCTGCATGGTGCTTTTGAGTCCCTCTTTTTTGGCATATTTAGCAATATGTTTCCCAAGCTTTGTGCTGGTAACATATGAACATAAGAAATACTATACTGGGTCAGACCATGGTCCATCAAGCCCAGTATCCGGTTTCCAACAGTGGCCAATCCAGGTCACAAGTAGGCACACAGATTCCACAAGCCTCTCTTGGGACAAGCAGTGGATTTCCTGGGTCCTCTTTAATAATAATTTATGCACCTTTCCTCCAGCAACTTGTCCAAACCTTTTATAAAACCCAGCTACACTAACAGCTTTACTATGATCTTCCAGTAACTAATTTCAGTTTGTTCAATGTAAACCGCACTGATGCAGAATAGCGCGGTATATAAGAGAATGTAAATAAAATAAATAAAATAAATAAAAATTCCAGAGTTTGATTAGTTTTCCTCATCTATCATTAAGGTACATTTTGCTAACTGGGCAGCATCCAATATCGCTGCTGCTCGGTTAGCACCATTCTCCACCACAGAACGCCCCCAACATGGTCTGATTCTAACCGGATAGCATCAAGGCATATAAGGGACTTAGGAGGGGATATCCAATGACACTAACCATATAAGTGCCGTTGAATAACCCCAACTAAGGCACCTACATGGTTTACTGGGCTGTAAACCGTCTAGATGCTTTTCAAAAATTGGGCCCTTGGTTCATAAGCCAGTGCCCTAACCATTAGGCTATTCCTCCATGTCTATTATTTCACAATATGCCTGGTACAGGAGAATGTTTGTTAGTGAGATGGCCAGAATCAGATTTTTTTTTTAATTAGTTATTGAGTTTTGTGGGTGCATGTCCTAGTTCTGCTTTGCACCCATTGTTGAGGGCGGGGGGGGGGGGTTCTGTGAATGCAAAATATATGTTTAAAAAGGAAAAGCAACAACCATAACACAATTTATAACAAAATAAAAATGAGTTATAATTTAATGTTATAAACTGTGCAGTGGTTCTCGCTCTTTCTTGCAGTTCCGTGGTCTGCGAACATCTTTTTATTTCCTCCACATTATCTAATTTACTTGGTTCAGTCCCTACCTGCAGTTTTGAGAAAGCCTCCCCCCACCCCTGGCTCTGGGAGGGGGGGCACTATCTCATCTCCAGCCTCAGGCAGCAGATTGCCTTGAGCCGCCTCTGCTTGTACTATTTGTCTATTTTGAATAGAATGAAACCTCTACTGAGACTTTCAGATGCGTGCATACAGTGCAATATATGTCTACAGAAATGATTAGTAGTAGTAGTAGTAGTAGTAGACGACTATGCATGAAATAAATTTGCATACACTGCATCTGTTCCATGTAAAATTTATCTCATGTATATTCATGCATATCTCATAGCAGCAACCTAGACAGCTATGTGCCTTAATATGAGAGGGACCTAGAAAGAGTCTCAGCAGCGCACAAAGGCTCTCGCACAAATCGGCACCTGCTATATACATTTCAGCATGCTCTCTATGCATGCACCCATTGTAATGGGGAAGAGACATCCTGTGCTATGGAAACAGAGGAACCTGAGAGCAGTAGGTCTGTTGCTGGCAGGAAGGAAAAGCTCAGGACTCCCAGTTGCCAGGAGCAACATAAACAATCCCAGCCACGAGGGCAGGAACCCCGCCCAGCTAGCAAACAATCCCCATCTCCTGGGCTTAATAGCTTTCACCTGGGAGGGGGAATGGCTAGATTAGCTCCCAAGCAAACGTATAAGAAACGTTCATTAGAGTTTCAAAGAGAGAACAGGGAGAACAGGAAGGACGGAGAGAACAGAGAGCAGAAGCAAGAGAAAGATGGAAGAGAGCAGAACCAGCTGGAAGGATTGTATGAGCTGAAGTCTGGGTCTTGGAAACAGCGTCTGTCTCAGTGTGAAAGGAAAACGTATGTGAATGACTCAGTGGATTCTGATTCTGAGTGTGAGAGAGAAAGACAGAAAGTAACTGGCAGGAATAACTGGAGGAGCAGGGCACAAAAACCCTTTGACCAGAACTCCAGGCATTTATCCTATGGTGAAGGCACACAGAGGGAAAAGTTACCAGTAAGGATAGCTGGGAAGCACTTACAAGCTCCAAGGAGTGAAAAGTATACGGTGCAAGACATTTGTATGTCAGAGGAAGAAGGTGAGCAGCCAGAATACAGAGAAAAACCTCTGAGGTTTAAACCCCGTCCTGATAGAGCTGTGCACGGACTTTCCCCTGCCTCAAAGCCAGAAGGTAGGCTGTCTAATTACTATAAAAGTGGTTACAAGAATTTCTCTCCTAGAAACCCTAAAGGGTATGACTCTCCTCTAGGCTATACCAGGATATACGGTAGGGCTGAACCCTATCTCACAGAGGTAGTAATAGGGAAGCCTCAGGAACAGGCAGAGGAGGAAAGTCTGGAAACGTTATATACAAAGCAGAAGTTGTATTCAGCTGAGAACCAGCATGAGTCAATGCTAGTTGATCCTCCAGAGGAAGAATTGTCTGATAACCAAATGGATTGTATATTAACGGTTACTGATGATGTGATTTCACTGTGCTGAGCCAGATAATCTGAAGAAGCTGTTTAACTGGCAATTGAGAAGCACAGGAGTTTATTTTGCTTATAAGAAGTGACTGTATGCTATGAATACCGTGCCACTTTTAAGTTAAGTTTGGAAGCTGTTATTAGTTCTTTCTCTTACCTTGTGCCAGAGTGTATGGCTTTCTGATCCTAAGTTACATTGTGTTTGAATCCACCCCGGGAGGGGAATTAAAAGCCTGTCTTTGCCTGAACACTCGTTTCACAACTACTTCTTATTGAGAAGGGACACAACTACAACTCCCAGGAGGCAATGCAACCATAAAGCATTGACTCCAACCTTTCAATAAAGGGTCTCCAGGCTATCTACTCCGTACGCTGAGGCTACAGGCTGACTACTGGTGACACCATACATCTTATAAGCTCCTGTCTTTCCTCCTTTCACTGACATGCTGGAAAAGGTCTAGTCACTTCGCCTTACCACCTTCACCATCTTTTATTTTTTTTTATTGCCTGCACACTTAGGAAGTAATTTTATAAAGCAATTCCTGCGCTTACGTGGCCACAGAAGCATGCAAGTGACTTCTAATAAACTATCCGTTAGCACAAAAGTGCACACTCTGGCATCTAGGCACATACTTTGCCAGTGGACATGCACATGGGCAGAGTCTGGGCAAAGCACACAAGTATATGCATAGATTATAAAATACTATAATTTAAACACGTACTTGAACATTTAGGCGGGACATTTATAGGTTCAGTTAGGTTTCAGTGGTTCCCAAACATGCCCCGATAGCTCCCCAGCCAGTTAGGTTTTCAGGATATCCACAATGAATACGCAGGAGGTAGATTTGCATGCAGTGGAGTAGGAAGAAGAATTGCGGCCCAGATGCAAACTGTCTGCCCACGAGAGATGTGATTCCTGCAGGCAGACAGCTTGCACCTGGGCTACAATCATGGCGATCCCCTTCTCTTCTGTATGCAGGGATTGAACTCCTGCAGGCAAACAGAGGGGTTCTTCGCTGCAATTGGGCTATCTTTTGTCCTATGATCATGTATTTTTTGAAAGGGTGGGGGGCAACTAAATCCCAAGTGACAGATTCAATTTTCTGGTTGCCATGCGACCTGGCACCTGGGATTTGTCAAGCCCTGCTTTAGAGAAAAATCAAATCCACCACAAAAACCTTCCTCCTGAGCACTAATGAAATCCAAAAACACCGAAACCCAGTGGAAAAAGAACCTGCTTTTCAGTACATTTTTTTATTTTTTTTGTCAGAGCGGCCAGCCCAGTATAGAGGAGAGACACCTCTCACCACCGTGGCCAATCCCTTTTAATCATTTAATTTCAAAAATTATATATTAAAAAGACAGCTAATACTTAGCGTGTTGAAGAAAACAGGCTGTACAATCGCTGTAGCCGACAGTGTGCCAAATACGACGTGACACGTTTCGGGGATACCTCCTTAAGCCCCCTGCTTCAGGTCAGATCACTGTGCAATAATGTCAGCCTCCTCTATACTGGGCTGGCCGCTCCGACAAAAAATAAAAAAATGTACTGAAAAGCAGGTTCTTTTTCCACTGGGTTTCGCTGCTTTAGAGAAATACACGGCGGATCAGATGCTGAACATAGGGAGGGAAAGAAGGTGACAGGAAGATGCTGGCATATGTGGCTGGAGGATTAGGGACAGAGAGGGAATGCTAAACCTGAGGGGGATGGGGAATTGGGTGATGAGGCAGATGCTGTATGTAGGCAGGACTAAGGACACAGAAGGAAGTTGTTGGACATAGGAGGGGGAAAGGGACACATAGGTGGATGCTGAATATGGGGGAAGTGGAGTAGGAATATAGAGGAGAGATGCTGGCATAGAGGGGGGGGATAAGGCATGGGGTAAGTAGGAAGACAACTGTGAAATAACCATAGCGATGAAGAAGAGATATTGAACAAAGGGGGGACAGAGTGAAACAAAATGCTGAAAGGAGAGAAAAAGAGAGAGGAGATGCTAGGGAGTTGGTGGGGAAATGGGGGAATAAGGGGATGGAGGATGGGACAACCAGGATGAGAGAAAGAGATGGACAGTTGTACGCACATTCAGTAGAAAGAAAGATTGAAGATGTGGGGAGGCGGAGCTAGCGGGATCCAAGATGGCTGCCTAGGTCTCGAGCTGCCCCAATACTGAGAAGATTTTTTGCTCCCTGCGCCTCCCAGACGACAGATACTGCCGACGGAGAAGACCTAAGTGGTGTTGGAATGCCTTCGGGTAAACCCACTAGGTTGGAATATCCTGCTCCCACTGGTTCTGGAGTTAAACGGGCCAAGTCTGATCCTCCTTCCCCGCAGAAGATGGTGCATGGTGCAGAGTCTTCAACGGGCCTGCAAGCGGTCCTCGATGAAATACGTGTGATGCGGGATATGGTCGCAGCGAACGGCGAAACACTCAGCATGCTTCAAGCTGACATGGTGGAATTAAGAGAAATGAAAGCGCAAGTTGCAGCAGTGGCGGAAAAACTCACTCGTGTGGAAAAGGCAGTGGCCGTGCATGAGGACCGGCTGAGGTTGGTCAACTCCAATTCTAAGCGAATAGCTTTATTGGAACGGAACTTGGAAGATCTAAACAATAGAACACGAAGAAACAATGTGAGAATTGTGGGAATCCCGGAGGGAGCTGAGGGGTCTGACATAACTGCCTACTTAGTTTCAATGGTGCCAAAATTGCTGAAAATTGCCTTTGAGGTACCGTTCGAGATTGAGTGGGCGCATAGGATCCCGACACACCCGGGCCCTAATGTGAGGCAGCCGCACCCCATCATCTTTTATGCTTTGCGGCACTCTCAAGCTTTAAAGATCCTGGCAGTGGCTCGAGCGACCCCCTCTCTCAAGGTGGACGGTCAGAAAGTGGCCTTTTCCCAGATTTCCATAAAGCGACTGTTGAAAGGAGGAAACAACTGCTTGCCTTTCGTCCTAGACTTCAGGCCCTGGAGGCTCGGTATGGCCTCCTGTTTCCAGCACGGCTGCGAGTGACCCTGCACAATCAAACACGTACATTTGAGGATCCTGAAGCGCTCAAAGCTTTTGTTGAGGAACATGAGGCGACGCGAATGCATTAGATGGGTCGAGAACCGGAGGTCTGGTTCTAACAATGCTGGTGAGAGGCAGTGAGGTCGCCGTCATCATCGAGGATGGACATTTGATATCTCTGTTTGGTTCATTTACCTGGATTTAGTGTATTATGGGAGTGTTGGCATTTGTTAGTAGTTAATTGGGTTAATGTGGGGGCAGGATGGGAGGGTGGCGCAGGGGGAAAGCTGGGTCTGGTTCGGGGCGAGGGTAGCAATTGGGCAATGCTGGCTCACCCCAGAGGGTCCCTCATTTCGGGGTATGTGTTGTCTCCTTATGGTTCTGGGGTTCTTTTCAAGTCTGTGATAGACTCTGAAACTTGGACCTATCTTCATCTCTTTGCCGTATTTTATTGTTACAATGTTATGAAGTTCTGTTCATGTATCCTGTCCCATGTGCTCTCTTAAGTTTATATCGTTGAACGTGAAGGGCATTAATAATCCCATCAAGCGCAAGAAGATTGTATTATATTGCGCTAGGGAACGAGCAGATGTGGTTTTAGTACAAGAAACCCGTTTATCTTCTAAGGAAACCCAAAAGTTGGGGCTAGGGAAGTACACCTTAGTCGCCCACTCTGCAGCGGTGCAGGGTAAAAAAAATGGAGTGGCAGTTTTAGTTAAGAAGGCTCTTCTCCCAACAATTGAGTTTTGTCACTCGGATTTAGAGGGCAGATGGTCTTCAGTTTTACTACAAATAAGTGGGAAGAAGTTGGCCATTTTAAATTTATATGCTCCTAATATCAGTGACGTTGTTTTTTTTCATAAGATTGCAGAAGAACTGTTAACATTTAGTACCCATGACATAGTGGTTGGAGGGGATTTTAATCTAGTGTTGGACTCTTTGATTGATTGTAAACCTTATCGTTCTCATCGATCCCATTCAGTCACCTCGGTGGTTGCATCCATTATGCAGGAAATGGGCCTATCAGATATCTGGAGGCTTCTGCACCCGGATGAGAGGGATTTTACTTTTTTTTTCTCTCCCCCATAAATCGCATTCACGGATCGATTACTTTCTCATTTCTAAAACTCTAATTCCCACAGTGGAGGAAGCCACTATAAATCCCATTTAGATTTCTGATCATGCGGCTATAACACTTTCTGTGTTGTTGGGGGATAGGGAGGGCTCTAATCGGAATTTTTATTTTAATAAAGCGTTACTTGGTGATAGGGGATTTTGTGATTGTATGCGACAGGCTATCCAGGAGTATTTTGACATAAATTTGCTTGGAGAGACTTCTGGTTGGGCCTGGTGGGAGGGAGGAGTGGTCTAGTGGTTAGGACAAGGTACTTCAGGCCGGAGGGCCGGGGGTTCAAGTCCCACCTGGGGACAGCAATCTCAGGTCAGAGGGACTGGGATTTCTAGTCCTATAGGCACTCCTTGTGGTCTTGGGCAAGCCACTTAACCCTCCATTGCCCATGTTCCCTGTAAGTATTAGCGTATGTGTCTCATATCCCCTCGTGTTAAATGTATCCCCCAATTGACCGCTTTGACCCGGTGAAAAGCGGGATATAAATACAGCTAAATAAATAAATAAACAGCTAAATAAACATTCGGGCCAAAATTACAAGTTATACAATTTCCTTGTCTAAAAAGCAGAAGGGGAAGTTACACGCTTTGGACTTGCAAATTAAGGCGGGTGAGCGGCTTTTGGCCGCTAGATCAGATCCTACTATTTTGTTGAGTCTACAGAGGCTTAGATTTCAATATAATCAAATATTAAGTTCGGAGGCTCAGCAGATGCTGCGCTGGCAGCAGACCAGAAGCTACGTGGAATCTAATAAGTCAGGTAACTTACTGGCTAACATATTAGCTCCCCGGGCAGCTAAGGCTAGAATTGCGGTAATAAAAAGGGAATAAACAGGAGTCTTTCTCGAAGAATACGGATATTGTGGAGGCGTTCCGAGTCTTTTATGAAAAATTGTATTCCTCTGAAGGTGAGTTGAGGATTTTCAGGGTCTGCTGGGTCATCTAGCTCACCTGACCCTCACAGAGGTGCAGCAGAGTGAGTTGGATGCGGACATAACAATAGCTGAGATTAGAAAGGCTATAAAAGCGTGGAAACCTGGGAAAGCGGTAGGGCCTGACGGAATTCCTTGTGAATTTTATCAAGCGTTCATGAATGAGTTATCACCTCAGTTGTTGGAGTATTATAATCTTCTTGCAGTTCAATCACCTTTAGTTGGCTTGTTTAATGAGGCTACTATCATAGTCCTTCCTAAGTCAGGTAGAGACCCGCAAAAGGTGGAGAACTATCGCCCCATCTCATTATTGAATGCGGATTATAAGCTGTATGCTTCTATTTTGGCTCGAAGGCTTTCCAGGGTCGTTGTTGATCTGATTCATCCTGCTCAATGTGGCTTTCTAACTGGTAGAGCCACCTCGGATAATGCCCAGCTCCTTCTGAATTTACTGGCGGTGGTAGAAACCCAAGAGAGTCCGATGGTGGGTCTCTCTTTGGACGCAGAGAAAGCCTTCGACCGCTTGGAATGGGCATTTTTGACCCGAACGCTGAAATGGTTCGGTTTTGGGGATACGTTTTTACATTTTACACAACTTTTGTATACCAATCCATCTGTTCGTATCCTTGCTAATGGGGTCCTTTCTTCTTCCATAGCCTTGCATAGGGGAACGAGACAGGGTTGCCCCCTATCGCCCCTCTTATTTGATCTGGCCTTAGAACCCCTATTGCTCCTTGTCCGTTCTCACCCAGAGATTAGAGGGGTGCGGATTGGGGATTTGGAGGTTAACATTTCGGCGTATGCGGATGACTTGTTGTTGTTTGTACGGCCCTCTTCGTTGGACGCCCTATTGGATGTGATTGGACAATATTCTTGCTTGTCGGGGTATAAAATTAATTGGTCGAAATCTGTTGCATTTCCATTAAATAAGTTTGCTTTCAAGTCAATGATAGAGCCCCATCCCTTTGTTTGGGCCACAGATGACGTTAAGTATCTTGGGGTTCGTTATATGAGGGATTTGGATGATATCATAGCATTGAATGGGAAAGTCATGGGTGAAATGATTCAGGAGTTTAAAAAGCTATGGTCACCTTTACATTTATCTTGGTGGGGAAGACTGGAATCTATTAAAATGGTATTGGCTCCGAAGATTAATTATATACTGGAAATGTTGCCGTTGAGCTTCCCCTCTCAGGTGTATCATTCTATAGAGAGATGTTTAATACATTTTCTTTGGCAGGGTAAACCCCCCAGAATCACAACCCGTAAGTTGAAGGCAAAGAAGGAGTTGGGGGTGTCCAATTTCCGGATTTCAAGAATTATCACATCGCCTTCTGCCTTAAGCAGGGGGCATTGTGGTTGACTGAGACCGTGCAGGAGAAATCCCCGGTGTGGCTGGAGGTGGAAAAGCAAATAGCTCATCCGATCCCATTGGGTTTGTTAATGGGTATGAACTGGTCAGACTCCTTCCCACTTGGTAGAATTATATCTGCCACTCAGGATGCATTTCACCTGTTGGAGCAGTTAGTCTGTAAAGACTCGCATCAGTCACGGGAGGTTCCCATTTGGTATAATAATCGGTTCAAAATTGGGCACAAGGTAATCTCTTGGAAGGGTTGGCAAAATAAAGGGATCTGGACGTTAGGGCAACTAGCGACATTGAGGAATTGGAAGACATTTAAGGAACTTCAAAATGAGTTCATGCTTCCCGCCTCTTCCTATTTTCAATGGGTGCAATTAACTCATTGTTTATCTAAGGCCAAGGTGGAGGTGGGTAAACTGACTGCGGAGTGGGAATTACAGAAATGGGTGGATCTTGGTGGTTCTGGGAAGGGAGTAGCTTCCCGCTTTTATGCTTTTTTGCGGGATGCCTCACAGAATTATTTAGTGGGGCTTGAAAAGGTTTGGGAGAAGGAGCTGGAAACTCAAATCCAGCCGACAGACTGGAAAGGGATTTGGGCCAGGGTAAATAGAGTGGCACACGGTGCCGCAATCTTGCAATCCCTTTTTTTCCTGACCCATAGAGCTCACATTACCCCAGTAAAATTATCTAAATGGGACAGGACTGTCAAAAATGCATGCTGGACGTGCAAAGGTATCCCGGCCACATTGAAGCATATGTTGTTCGATTGCCCTCACGTTCAAATTTATTGGGTGAGGATATGGGACAGGATACAACAAATTTTTGAGTTTCAGATCCCTTTAAGATGGCAGACAATTCTATTACGCTCTGCTGATGATACGGTGTGTTTAACTAAAGACAAACTTTACTTGTTTGATTTTATGATGGGTGTTGCATTAAAGTTGATTTTCACCTGTTGGAAGGATCTTTCTAAGTTGGATTTTAATCAATGGTGGAATCTTTTATGTATGTATATCGGTTTTGAAAAAGAGCAGGACCGCCTTGGGATCGTTAGAACCTCTGCTTATTGTCGAAATGAGTCTGTTCAGGCAGCGATAAAGGGAAAGGTAAATACGAACAAATGGCAATGTATAGATGACTTTGTTGCTAGGTCTAAATGTTAGTAAGATAATGGGAACCATAAGGAGACGGGGGGTGGGGAGAGTGGTAGGTAGTCGGAGGGAAGGAAGGAGGCGAGGGTAGGGGTAGGGGTGGTTGAGTGGGAGGGTGTTAAGATTGTAAGAATGTTGTGGATGTATCACTGTGTAAAATGAAAATAAACCTTTAAAAAAATAGAAAGAAAGAAAGATTGAAGACTGCATTATAAGGAGGAGTGAAATCTGAGTGGATAGAGAGAAAGAGAAAAAAATAAATGGAAGAAAGCTGAAAGGAAAAGAGATGGATATAGATGAGGAAATGAAGACAGGAGAAGAAAGAAGTGGGCAAATGGACTGGAGACCCTGGAGAGAAAGCTAAGAGAAGACAGAGGGAAGCAAAATCCAGAAACTGGAATCAACATGATTAGAAAAATAAAATGAACAAACGACAAAAGGTAGAAATTTTTTTTTATTTTTAAGTTAGTGATTGGAATATGTCGGTTTCTGTAATTTAGATAATCTTTTATTTTCATATTTGGCACAGTCCAGATTAAATAGAGTTTATATTTCTCTGATGCTGCTCTGCATGCAGAGCTTGGCTTCGTGGGATTTCAGTTTAATTTTTGTCTACGTGTTTCTATTGTCAGTTTGTGGTAATCTGTTTGTTCTGTACTTGATGAGGGTCTCTCTATGTTTAGAATGTGTGACTAAGGCCAGGTATTCTGTTAGCAGTGAGTGTCTGTGTAGGGATCTGCAGTTATGCGGCTTGTTTCATTTTCCCAATAGGTTGTACTGATGTATTTACAGTGTTGCCTTTTTCTAGGTAGGCCCTCATTGGTGCTGTTATGGAATGGGAGATTTGCTCTATCCAGACTGACTTTTGTAGGGTACTGGAGAAGGTTTATGTTATTGCTACTATCACACTTTTTGTTTATATGTGACTTCTAACAGGAAAATGTCCTAGTTCTCTTTTGTTCTGGAGGGAGTGAAAAATTACAAGCTAGAATAAAGCCATAGAAAGGTAAAATTATCATTTTATGATGCTCCTTTTGTTTGCAAAGGAATACATCCTGCAGATTTTTACAAATTTATACCACGAACGCTCCGTGAGAAAAACTTCATTCACTGGCTTTCAATCTCACTCACTGGAGAGGTAAATCTCATTCTTTGGGATGGGCCACTCTTAGTATCTCTGTGTGAGTGAGTGATCCATCCTCTGGGGCCCTAAGTTGCAGGAAAGCGCACGCACAAATAGAACTGGCTCCACTTGGCGGCTCACATTATGGACAGCCGTCATTGCCCGATTTATGTGACAGCAGGCACATGTGCGGGATACATGTGTGTGCGCCATGGGGCAGGCTTCTTCCATGTGCAGGCACTGCACTCAGTAGGCATCTCAGAGCAGACTTGGTCACTTGATGTTCTAGGGCTCACATTTGTTTTATTGCAGAATGAAGAACACAGACCACTTAAATGACTGAGAGAAAAGCAGTAGAAGGGAACCGTTTCTTTACCTTTACAAATCTATATGTGAGATTCTGTTTCCTGGATGGGTGAGTAGGATTATAAATTATAAAGGAGAATCACCAAACAGAATGCAAGCTTGGGTTTTCTTTCCTCTCTTTTTTTTCCTACAGAACAGGCAGTTCTTCTGTCCTGGAAAACTTTACACAAAACAAAACTCCATCCACTTTCATGCAATTCAAGTAATGAAAGTGGTATTACACTTTCCATCCACCCAAGAAGTGTCTTTATGCCTTTTTCATAGCATTGAATCATATAGAGCATTATTGTACTGTTTCAGGGATGTTGTTGTTATGTGCTGTTGAGTCTGTGTTAACTCACAGCAACCCTCTGGATAGTTGTCCTAAACTGAGTTTGGTCTTCAGTCAGGCAGCTCATTGTTGATAGAGTGACACCCATATTTTTTTTTAGTGCCATCAAGTCAGTGCTGACTCCTGATGACACAGCTGCCTCTGGGTTTTCTTGGCAATGTATCTCTGGATACATTTTCTTCGAGGCAATGGAGGGTAAAGTGACTTGCCAAGGAGTGCCAGTGGGAATTGAACCCTTGATTTCCTGGGTACTAAGTAGTTGCTGTAACCACTAGGCTACTCCTCCACTGAGTGACACCCATAGCTGCTGTTATTGTATCGATCCATCTCATTGCTAGCCTTCCTCTTTTACGTTGACCTTCTACCTTGCCAAGCATGATGTCTTTCTCTAATGATCTCTCTTCGCATGATGTGTCCAAAGTATAAAAGTCAAAGTCTTGTCATCTGAGCTTCTAAAGAAAGCTTAGGTTTGATCTCTTCTAGTACTGACTGATTTGTTCTTCAGGCAGTCCATGGTATACACAGTATTCGTTGCCAGCATCATAATTGAAAGGCATCAATTTTCTTCCTGTCTATCTTTTTCACTGTCCAACTTTCATATCCATATGATGTAATTGAAAATACCATGGCTTGAACAAGTCAAATCTTTGTACGAAGAGAGACATCTCTGCTCTTGAGAATCTTGTCTAGGTCCTTCATAGCCATTCTGCCAAGAGCAATGTGTCGTCAGATTTCTTGACTGCTTGTTTCTTTATTGATAGTTGATCCAAGTAGGTTAAAGTTGTTAACTATTTCAATTTCTTCTCCATCAACGATGATCTTATTGATTTTGCCAGTTGTCAAGTTCTTTGTCTTCTGTACATTAAGCTGCAGGCCCTCCACCCCTCCTCCCCCCATCTTCCATGAGCGAGCTCTGGGCATAAAGTGGAACTCCACTGTTCCTCACTGATATGCTAGAAAAAACATCTAACCCACTGCTAGTTGAAGCACAGCTTTTTCTTCCCTACTAAAGTAGAGAGGCAGACAGACAGAGAAAAAGACCTCAGTGAGCCATTGCATTCAGCAATTAACTTAGATATTGTAATTAATCCTCTTTGGTATTAATAATATAGCTGATCATGGGCAATGTAAAACCATTTGTGTGTCTCCACTGTTCACTGGGGATAAAGATGTATCCCTGGCACTATGCCTCATTCACATATATGCTTGCTTTTCTTTTCAGTAGTAAGAAGAATGATATTCCTTTAACTACCAATTTATAGGCAAACTGTTTATTTTGAGGGAATCAAGCTACTCCCTCTCACTACTCAAGTTTTCAGACATAACACATCTCAAATGAGTTTCTTTTATAAGAGAGGCCATATGCTCAGGGCTACTTTAGAAATCTTGGCACTTGTTTGTTCTTGGCTTGTTCCAATGCTACCTATGAAACTTTAATACTGCTGGTATTAATAAGCTGGGAGGAAAAGAATGCACCAGTTGGAAAATTCCATCCAGCTCTACAGACCTCACTTTCGGGTCTGGTGGCTCTTTTGTTGCTCTGCTATTAGGAAAATGCTGAACCCTTGATATTAGTATTTAATCAGTTGCCACTTGGTGGCCAACAAAACGTCGTATTAACCTGTATTTAGTTCTGATTCATGGAATCAGATGTTTCTTTGTAATTGCTCCAGTCAATCAATGTACAGGTTTGTCCTGTTTTGTGAACTAACAGGTCCTGCAAATGTTATCTTTTGTACTATGAGGTGAATCATTTAGCTTAGGTAAGAAGATCACAGTCACATAGCTCCTTATAGTACCCCCAGCACTCAAGGTTAACCCAATGGATCCTTGGAGGGCCTGTCAAGCATACCACGTTCTCACCTGTATCTGTACCCCTACACTGGCAGCCTCCCACTCACAAATTGGGTTCTGCACCAGCAGACCAAAAAAACAGAACTGCGAAGATCGCCAGTCAATCATAGTCACTAAACAGTTGTATTAGAAAAAAGGAGATACAGTGAACTGTAAAGAATTATAACCAGCAAACAACCAACAGAGAAATGGAACAGGGATTATACAATAAACACTACCTAATTAAGATTTACTTCATTTAGCCCAGGGAAGATCCAATAATAATCTGTCCACAAAGTACTGTTCAGAAGTGGGACAGGTCCAACCAATGTTCCTGAAATCCTCCATCCATGCTGCTGCTGATGGGGGAGGTACTGCAATATCGTACACCTCCTCTGATCCGCTGACCGTCAGCAGCGTGAGTGGGGAATTCTCACATAGCTTCGGAGGAAAAGGCATCTGATCAGCTGTGCTCCTCAGTTAGAACTGAATAGGGTTGCTAACTTTCTGAAAGAAAAATCTGTCACCTGCCCTTTCCCATGCTCCTCCTCAAGCTGTCCCGGTCTCTCCTCCTGTTCCTTCACGTCCCTCCCCTGTCCCACCCAAGTTCTCTTCATTCCATTCCTCCTCCTCTACAACCACTAACTATAGCAATGGCAATAGTGCAGGCTTCACTAAGGTTACCAGATGACCCCATTTTTCAAGGATTATCCCCAACTCCATGGAATATACCCACTTCCTGTCCTCAATTTCTTTGGGGACATAGGCAAAAAACATTGCTTCTCCTTCATATCCCTTAAATGTAGTCTTCTCAGTCCTGGTAGAGAAGATATAAAATTACTTTTTTTCTTAAAAAAAGGAGGACAACTTTTAGAAATATATAGAATATTTATCTATGTATAAAAAATAAAATTTAGACATATATGTATGTATGCATGCTTACGTATAACTCCAGAAGGACTGCTACTGTCTTTTTTAAACGTCTGAAATTACTGAATGTTACCTAGACTAGTCATGTCAAAATATACAGGGAAAAGCTGTCTGAGGAGAGAGGACCCCCTTCCCCGCCTAGCCCAGCTCAGCCCTGCTCAGGTGTCTCAGATTTGCTGTCCAAAATTCTGGCAGCCCTAAGCGTCAGTCACCTCAAAGGGGGTGATGGGAAATGCAAGTGACTGCACTCTTCAGCCCTCTTTTAAGTCCTTTCCATATCCCCTAGATCAATGATTCCCAGGCCAGTCAGGTTTTCAGGATATCCACAACGAATATACATGAGATAGATCTGCATGCACTGCTTCCAAGGACTGGGTTCGGAACCACTGCCCTAGATCCACCATATATATTCTCCCCCTATACACATGATCCATCCTCAGAGTTGCCAAGTTACCCAGTTCCAGGAGTGAGATTTTAAGCCAGTTCTGGATTTCTGACAATCTCATCCAGATGCATTAAAGGACCTGCAGCACTGATTCCAATGGGTAAAATCAGTGATTACAAATACCATACTACATTGCAATGCAAATTTAAAACCAGAACTGGCAAAAAATCTCAATCCTGGAACTGGGTAACTTGGCAACTGTGCATCCCTTAGATCCCTCCATTCCTATGATCATTCAAATACACTACTCCCTAATACAGTAGACGCGCGCACGCACACACACACACACACTGTGGCAAGGAGGCCTATCCAGAGTATGAGGGAGGACAAAGAGACAGAGAATTCACCCTAGTAAAGGGCCCCCTTTTACCGAGGCAGAATAGGAAAGACACAAACACAGCTAGGAATCAGAAAACTTCCACATGTCCCACATTCCATGCTCCTCCTAGTGGAAGGGAGGGGAGAGGATACAGAGCCCAGAACCCCTTAGGCAGGGAGTGCTCCAAGTATGCAGGTGCACGAAGTCAGGCTGTTTGCCATCACCTGGCTAGGGAGGGGTGGAAGAGAGAGCCCTGGAAGTATAAACTGAAGCCAGAGTGTGAGAGCAGGGTCGTCGTCGTCAGGAGTAGCAGCAAGGATGGAGGTAGCAGCAAGAGGAGCAGCAGGGGAGAAGGAGAAGCAGGAAGCCAAACTGCCACGAGCCGAGGCACAGCTGCAAGCTGGCAAAGCTTGACCGGTGCGGAGCAGAGCAGAGCCCTTGAGCTTCCAAGAGAGGAGAGTGCTAAGTGGAAGATAGCACATCTGCCAGAGGTTTTGAAGCCAGGAACAGGAGAGACTCCAGGATTCCCCGGGAGGCTGGTGGCTGAGGACTGTGAGCTGGGAGAGTCTGAGCCTATGCAGCTGGGAGAGCCTGAGGTAAAGCTAAATGGGGAAGAGATTCCTATGGACTGTTCTGTGTGCAAGGCTTTAAACCTGAGGAACAGGGAGAAAACAAGCCAATCCTGAGAGAGAGTTTACCAGGGAAGGGAACCCATAGTCCACAAGCCGGTGGCCCTGATTCCCTCATGTTGGTAAAGGAAAAGGTCACAAGGACTAAGGAGTAACCCTGGAAGCTGTGAAAGCTTGTTAAGCACCTGCTGCAGGAACAAGGACACTGGGGTAAGAAAGTAACTTTTGTAACAGAGCTTTCTTGTGCCCTTAATTGTATTTGTTGCGTGAAGGTTTATGCAGCTGAAGAGAAGCTATACTATCACGGACAGTGAATGTGATTTTTGTTTGTGCTTTTGGCCAGCAAGGCTACAAAGGAAGTGAATTATCCATTCTCTTAAAAGACTGTGTATCCTGCAATATGGAAAACCTTTAAACAGACATTTTTAGTTTGTGTTTGTTTTTGGGAGAATACTCTGTTTCACAGAGACCTGAACCCATATCCTGTACGTGGTGAGAACGAACCATTGTGTAAAATAAATTCTGTCATTTGCCTTAACCCTTGGAGCCTAACTACAGCTTTTTGTCTGATGCACACATACAGCCAAGCAAAGACTACCTTTCCCAGAAGGCACTACGGGGAAATAGTTGAAAAGGGCTAAAAAAGCAGACAGCAAAAAGTTCCTATAAAATAACCACGCCCCTCTTAGCTTGAGGCGAGCGGTGGCGGTGTGACAACACACACACACACACGACCATCCACAGCACTCCCCATTCCCCAGGGTTTCCATTTCACCCCAGATCAACCAAGCAAGATGATCCAGTTCTAGTTTTGTGAAACGCGATTCAAGAATTTGTAATTCTGATTAGAAGAAATTAATGAGACATATATGCATTAGTGCAAAACTAAGACTAGATCATCTTTTTAGTCAACCCTGGGCTAAGTTGGTAATTCTAGATCCCTGTAAAATACTATCAATCCAGTGGTTCTTATGCACCCATCCTCACCCTAATGATCACCAGTTCAAAGCTTCCCAGTAAAGAACTACGAGTCAGCTGTAGATTCCATCTAACACTTTGCCTCCTCCTAAATTCCCTGGCCTGGCTCCAGCTTCCCTAAGGTGGTAATGTCCCAAGCCTGCTGGCTCTTCTCCTCCAGAGGTCTGTCACCTAATCAGCCTGCTACTGCAGTCTCCTGCTGCCTCAGTTCTATGGACCCAGTCAGATTGTCCTATCCCAGGGGTGGGCAATTCTGGCCCTCATGCACCACAATCCAGCCTGGTTTTCATGATGTCCCTAATGAATATTCATGGACCTATTTCCATACAAAGGCAGTGGATGCAAATAGATCTCATGAATATTCATTAGGGACATCATGAAAACCAGGCTGGATTGTGGTGCACAAGGGCTGGAATTGCCCTTCCCTGTCCTATCCTATGCTCTCCTCTTTTTTGTACTTTAATGGTGGTATTTTATTGTAAACAATTTTGTTAACAAATTATATTTGCATATAAACCAAGTAACATCAAAATCATGCATACAAAGTACAAGAAGAAAAACATTCACACTCTACCCAGCCAGGAGAAAGAGAGAGAAAAGAAAAAGGTGTGTCTCACCACAGGCCTAACCACTCAAAGCTGTCTGAAATAAAGCATACACCAATGCTTTCTACAAGTAATCATCTGTGTTCAGAAGCCTGCAAAAGTCTCCATGACCTTCAGGGTACTTATCTCTAACCTTACATGTCTGTTTTTTTCCATGGAGAAAGCAGGCCAAACATATTAACCATTGGGGGTCTTCCAAGAAGCATTGATGATACATCTAGCAGTTATCAGGAAATGATTCAGGGCTAGTGGACCCTGTCAAACCAGGATTGAAACCTTCCCAGACCATGTTCCATCCGTATAGAAGCCAGTTTAAGTGGGATCTTGTACTGGATAATCCTGTAAATCCAAGATAACATTTCCAACCAGAATATCTGGTTGTGGGGAACGCGGGCCTAGTGGCTGTCACCAGGCTCGCATTCCCCGTGGTGAACTTATATGAGTGGAGCAGCACGTCAGACATGATAAAGTAAGTTTGCTGCGCTGCTGCTGCCACCGCTGTGTGGGCCCTCTTTCTGCCTAGGTCCCTCCGCATTGCGGAGTCTGCCTGAGAGGAATTTACGCCAGGGATGAGGATCTCTGTCCTTTGATACTATCCGGTATAATACTCCATTATGCAAGGAAAACTTTGACTATTGTCTAAGTACACAAACTTCAAAAGTCTCCCGTGCTTGCTGAGTCTTACTTGGCTTTTTACCCTCTGCAAGAAAGCACGCGCAGGCTCCGTCGGTACCGACGTACCCATATGTGAGGACTTATTCCTGCTTGTTCCTGGAGATCTGAATAATTCGGGCTAAAGAGTAATCTTTTCTCTGCAACATTCTCTAGTCTTCCTGTATTAATCCTGGCAATGTGAATTATCCAGGCCAAATATCAGGAATAACAAAGTCTTCATGAATTGCATATACCCCCCACTGGATATGGTTTCTACCAAAGCTTCTGTGTCTCCACTGATCGGTACTTTAGCCTCATTCTGAATAAAGCAGTGAACATGAAGAAGCTATCTCTTGCTTCTGGAAAGTTGCCTTGCATGCTCCCTGTGCTGTTTCTTCCCAAGCATTAGTGTCTTGAGTAACCCTAGACAGCGTTCTGTCTACTCTTTCTTGATGCTTCAGAGATTCTTCATCTTCATTGATGATACCATGAGGTCCGAGCTGGTGCATGGACTGGAAGCACCCTAGACAGGCCGTCCATCCTGTTAGCTCCCGCTGCCCCCCCCCCCGTACCCATTGCTGCCATTGTCATTCCTCTCCGGGGCAGCAGCGGCGGCAAAGCCCCCCAAACTGTGATGCCGCACTTACCCACCATTTCCGGGGCTGTGCTGCGGTTTCTCCTTTGCAAAATCTACCACTTTCGCCCTCTCTAATGCTGACTTCTGGTTTTGTGAAGCGGGGTGGAAGCAGTAGACTTTGCAAGGGAGAAACTGCGACACAGCCCCGGAGATAGTGGATAAGTGCTATATCGTGTTTTCAGGGACATTGCTGC
Organism: Ichthyophis bannanicus; assembly: GCA_033557465.1. NCBI lineage: Eukaryota > Metazoa > Chordata > Amphibia > Gymnophiona > Ichthyophiidae > Ichthyophis > Ichthyophis bannanicus. The sequence goes on along the minus strand of CM066031.1, from coordinate 289,273,074 downwards.
TGCTGCCAGCCTTGGAGAAGGGTGACAGCAGTGGTAATGGGTAGCAGTTGTCACCCCCGGAGAGCTGTCACTCCAGATGACCACCTAGTTCACTTAATGGTAGCACTGGTTCTGTGTGAGGTCACCTAGAAAATCCACCCGCAGCAACATTGGTTTTCCCAATTCACACCTTATCTCAACGATGTACAAGGTAATGTCTACCAACCATGTGATGTCCTAACACATCCAGTTTAGCAATTGTCAGACTATACGTAAGAGGGTTGTTGTCAATAGTGACAGTAAATTCTGTACCATAGAGGCAGTCATGAAATTTTTCACATACTGTCCATTTGAGGGATAAAAAAAAATCAAGTTTATGCACTGGGTAGTGCTACATGCCTCTGCTGAGTCCACGACTAGCGTTAACAAATGATTTGCAGTTTCCCTTCTTGCATCTGAAATAATGTAACTCCCAGTCCTGATGTATTAGCCTCCATGTGCACTATATATGGCAACTTTCAACAGCAAATCCCAGTATGGATCCTATAGCATTTTGCTCTTTGAGGATATTAAATGCCTGTTGGCATGTTGTTGTCCAACGAATATCCAAAGGTTGTTTGTTCTGCATGGGAATGCATCTTTTCTTTCCTTTACCACTTCTGAAACCCTTTAACAGATTAAAAAGGTTTTGCTATCTGAGAGTAGCCTTCCACAAAATGGCAATAATATCCCACAAATCTAAGGAAAGATCTCACTTCCTTCAGATTTGTTGATTTGGGTCAGTCTGCTATTGTGGAAACTTTCTCTGGGTCAGGATGTATCCCTTGCTCAGAAATTATGTGAAACTCAACCACTTCAAAGGATCAGTATGGGATCAAAAACTTTCACAAGTGACACCACAAAATATCCTGTACTTGAAAGTCCATTATTTTTAACACAAATTTTGGACTGTATCCATCTAAAGTGGCTATAGATAAGCAGCTTCTCTTTTAAGTCTTTTTTATTCTTTTTGATAAAGTGATCATGCAAACATTAAAAAAATATCAATATGAAAAACTAACCACGACTGTTGCATTTCAAACTGGCATAGCTAAATTCTACATCAGAGTATTGATAATTCAGTTGTACTCATCTTGCTTTAAACCCAACAAATCTCCTCAAATGATGTGGAGCTTCATACTTGTAACAGCTAAAGAGCTTCCGAGTCTTATACTACAATGGCCGTGAAGTTCTTTTCATCTTTCTTGAGACTCCTCCCAGGGGATGTGATGGTACATTGACATTCAACCCTACTCACAAACTAGAGTAGAGTGTGCCAGTCAGTTTGTTGATTGAGACCATTTGGTTGTATAGCATTCAAAGTAAAGATCCAGACTTCCTCTTTGTAATTTAATCAGTCCTCTCGATTACCTCCTTGCTATGAACTAGGTACGTGGTCAATCACACGCCAAGTAAGTTGATCAAAGGAATGGCAATGGCGAATGCAATGTTCCATAATAGGTGCACTTTTATTTTGCGTATTTAAACGTGAATGATGCTCTCTTAAACAATGTACCATAGTGTGTTTTGTCCGACCAACATACAATTTCCTACAAGGGCATAAGATGTAGACAACATATTTCGTTTGAGAGGTAGCATTCCATCTAGCCTGTATAGGCTTCATTGAAGATGAAGGACCCCATGTATCGCCTTCTACTGTAGAAGAGCAAAATTCAAATACTCCACAAGATTAATGTCCCATTGTTGTATGTTGAACAGAATCATTGGATTCCCAGGTTACAATCGACTAACAATTTACAATATTCTTAGCAGTGCAGAAATTATGCAAGGCAGATTCTTGACAGAGATCTCAAAGAATATGCATTTAGATGGAGAGAGTTTCACCTAAAAACCTTTAGCAGCCAATCTATTTTGTTACAAAGTTTATGAAAAGATGACATCAGCAAGAAAAGTTATTACTTCCTTCAAGTTAGTACCAGCCATCGCCTTTTCAATCCTTTGAGAAGTTAAAGATATATTGGTCATGCTCTGGGACATCATTCAAAGAAGGATGGCAAAGAACATCTTAAAATTATTCTTCTCTTCAACTGGAATTTAATAGTAGCCATTATTGAAATCCAGCATTGTAAACTATTTGGAACTTGAAAAACGGCTAAAAGTCTTAAATTCTTGGAAGAGGATAAGCATCCTTCCTTGTAATCTGGTTTTATTTATTTATTTAGCATATATTTGTATACCGCTACTTCCAGCGATCAGGAGCGGTTTGATTAAGTAAACAGAAAATGTCAGATCAATGACAGAAATTTCAAGGAATTACAGCGTGATTTACAAGGTTATGTGATAGGTTTTCAAAACAAAGCCAGTCAGTTTCATTATAGTATACAACACACAACTGTGAGGGGGGGGGGAATTTGCTTTTGTACTTTTTTACAATATATACATTTATACTTTTTTACATATATACATTTTATACTTGCTTATAGTTTGGTGTGTATATTGTTGATTTACGTCACGTTGTAGGCCTCTTGAAATAAGTGTGTCTTTAGGTTTTTTTTGAAACACATCAGGTCATTGATTGCACGCAACTCAGGCGGGAGTTAGTTCCAAAGTGAGGGGGCAGTGTATGAGTATGCTCTGTTGCTTGTGGCTATTTTAACTGATCTTATACTTGTTGGTATCTGCAGGTTGTTTATGGTGGCGGTTCTCCTGTTTCTGTTCGCAGGTTGTAAGGTGATTAGGTTTGAGAGGAAGGTTGGTGCCAGATTGTGGATGGTTTTAAAAGTCGTTACTAGGATTTTGTATTTTATACGGGCTATGATGGGGAGCCAGTGTAATTCAACTAGCACTGGTGTGATGTGTTCTGCCACACCTGTTTTAGTGATGATTCTGGATGGTTTTGCTTTTTGTATATAGATTCTTCAATGATCCCAGAAGCTAAAAATTCCTGTAGATGATTTTTCAGATCCTCAGAATCTGCTGGAGATATCTTCAAGTACGTACTGATGATGGACTCTTTAAAGGTACATCATCCGCAGGCACAATAAGATGAATCACATCTGGAATGCATCCAACATCAAAATCATAGCTTCTATGTATCATCTATACTCTGAAGGCACTGGTGAATCTCCAAAATCCAGTATCAACTTGTTAGGTTTTGCGTTTTCTCCAGTGGTGTAGTCTTTCACTTTTCTTAGAGCTGAGAGCTCCATACACGTTTTACTCAATCTACTTGAACACTTTCTGCCAGTAAGTGGCCTGGTGCCAAGTTGATATCATGCTGTGTCACGTTTCTTACTTCCGAGTGCACTTTTGTGTACAGCTTTCTAGTGGTTTGAACAAGTTGTGCAGAAATCAAGCTGGCTGGAAAAGGATAGCTTTCGTTCTTCCAGTAAATTTTTTCCCTTTCCAGGAAAAGGATAGTCTCTCATGGTACATTTTCAGGATTCTTGTTTCATCTTTAGGGATTGCTAGTGAACTTCTTTCTGACAGTTTCACTGTGGCAGCCTTAGCTGTTTCTGGAATTAAGAACTGCAATAGACAGTGGCCCAATTATTTTTCATTGTATACAGTTCCAAATACTGGGGTACTGCTTTCGCTCTATAATCCCTCTCAACTTGCTTAAATACATTGGTACTCATTAGCAAAGGTATTGTGGCATTGTTTGGATAGTTCAGATATACTAATACAGTATTCATTTACACTCACACAGTCTTTCTCAGAGAATGACATTTCAACTTCAATATACCCCAGATAAAGGACACACCGACTTCCAGCATCTGTGGTGATTAATAGAAACATAGAAATATGCCGACAGAAAAAGACCACATGGCCTATCTAGTCTGTCCTTCCATATCAACAACTACAACAGTCCCCTTTTTTCCTTTAGAGATCCTCTGTGTTTGTCCCATGCTTTTTTAATTCAGTTACTGTCCTCATCTCTACCACCTCCACTGAGAGACTATTCCACGGATCCACCACTCTTTCCGTAAAGAAATATTTCCATATATCACTCCTGAATCTATCCCCCATCACCCTCATCCCATGTCCCTTTGTAGCAGAACTTGCTTTCAATTGAAAGAGGCTCTCCCCTGAACATTTATGCCACAGAGGTATTTAAACATCTCAATCATATCACCTCTATCCCACCTTTCCTCTAAGGTGTACATATTAAGATCCTTAAGTCTGTCATTATATGCTTTATAATGAAGACCACTAACCATTTTAGTAGCCACCCTCTGCACCAACTCCATCCTGTTCACATCCTTTTGAAGGTGCGGTCTCCAGAACTGCACACTATAGTCCAAATGAAGTCACACCAAAGACTTATACAGAGGCACTATCACCTCATTTTTTCTGCTAGCCATTCCTCTCCATATGCACCCAAGCATCCTTCTAGCATTTACCGTTGCCTTTTATAGCTGTTTAGCTACTTTAAGATCATCAGACACAACCACGCCTGGGTCCCGTTCTTCTTTAGTGGACAAAAGTACTTCACCACCTATACTATATTGCTCCCTTGGATTGCTGCAGCCCAAATGCACGATCTTACATTTTTTAACATTAAATCCCAGCTGCCAAATTCTAGACCATTCTTCAAGCTTAGCTAGATCCCTCCTCATGTTATCTACACCTTCCTGGGTGTCTACTCTATTGCAGATTTTGGTATCATCTGAAAAGAGGCAAACCTTACCCGACAGCCCTTCCGCTATATCACTAACAAAGATGTTAAAAAGAATCGGACCAAGGACAGATCCCTGGGGCACACCACTGGTAACATCCTTCTCCTCAGAGTGAGCTCCATTTACCTGTACTCTTTGTCGCCTCCCACCCAACCAATTTATAAACCAAGCAGTAACTTTAGGGTCCATTCCTGGGGTGCTTAGTTTGTTTATAAGTCACCTGTGAGGAACAGTGTCAAAGGCTTTACTGAAATCTAAATACACCACATCTAGGACTCTCCCTCGGTCCAACTCCCTGATCGCCCAGTCAAAGAAATTAATCAGATTTGTCTGACAAGACCTGCCTCTGGTGAATCCATGCTGCCTCGGATCCTGTAATCCGCTGGACTCCAGAAACCTCACTATTTTCTCTTTCAGAAGCGTTTCCAATAATTTACTCACCACCGAAGTTAAACTATCCGACCTGTAGTTTTCAACCACATCCTTACTTCCGCTTTTGTGTAAAGGCACCACATAAGCCTTTCTCCAGTCCTTTGGCACCACTCCCGACTCCAATGAGGCATTGAATAGGTCAGTCAGTGGAGCTGCTAGAACATCCCCAAGTTCCCTCAGTATTCTAGGGTGTATCCCATCCGGTCCCATCGCTTTGTCTACATTAGGTTGAGCTAGTTTCTCACGACCATACTCTTCTGAAAATTGTTCAAGATGTCCCTCGCTTCTGTTCCTGTTTGTGGGTGTTTTCTGAGGTCCTTCTCCTGGTTCTTCATCTGTGAACACAGAACAGAAATATTTGTTAAGCAATTCCGCTTTATCCTCATCAGCTTCTACATATTCCTCCCCTTCACCCTTGAGACTGACAATACACTTTTGCCCTTCCTCTTCTCACTAACATATCTGAAAAATGTCTTATCCCCCCATTTTATTGCATTGGCTATTTCCTCCTCTTTTTGAATCTTTGCTTTCCTGACTACTTTGCTAGCTTCTCTAAGTTTTTCTAGATATAGATGCCTGTCTTCCTCTCTCTGTGATCTCTTGTATTTCATGACGGCCTCCCTCTTTTTCTTCACTTTTTCAGCTATTTCTGTCGAAAGCCATAGCGGTTTCCTTTTCCTTTTACCTTTATTTACCATTTTAACAAAAAGGTTTGTTGCCCTTAAAATATCCCCTTTCAGTTTTGCCCACTGTTTTTCTACATCCCTCAGCTGTTCCCATCCCGCTAACGACTCCCTGAGGTATTGGCCCATCTTGGCAAAGTTAGTCTTCCTAAAGTCTAAGACCTTCACCTTTGAATGGATTCTAACAGCCCTAGTCCTAATACTGAACCACACCATCTGGTGATCACTGGATGCAAAATGATCTCCCACTATAACATCAGAAACACTTTCACCATTGGTAAGCACCATGTCCAGTATGGAACTTCACGTGTGGGGTCTGTTACCAATTGCTTGAATAGTTCTCCCTGTAGAGAATCCAGGATCTCCTTACTTCTAGATGATACTGCAGAAGGAATGTGCCAATCAACATCTGGCATATTGAAATCCCCTATCAGTAGCACTTCCCCTTTCCTAGCAATGCTGCGTATGTCTTTAATTAACTCTCTGTCCACCTCTTCCTCTTGTGAGGGAGGTCTGTATATCATGCCATTGCAAATAGAGTTCTCTTTCCCTCTTTCTAGTTTAACCCAAAATGCCTCCTCTCTCCTTTTTAAGCTCTGTAATTCCAAAGCTTTAATAGCATTTTTTACATATAGTGCCACTCCTCCCCCCTTCTTCCTACCCTGTCCTTTCTGAATAAAGTATAGCCAGGTATAGTTACATCCCAGTCATGGTTTTCTGTGAACCATGTTTCTGTAACTGCCACTAGATCCAAGTTGGCCACTCCCACCAAAGCTTCAACATCAGGGATCTTATTTCCCATGCTACGGGCATTTATACACACTGCTTTCCATATGTTACCCCCGTTACCCATTTCCATAAAGGTATTTAATGTATCACTTACCTGGGGGCTTTCTTCACCCATTCCCAACTAATCTAGTTTAAAGCCCTCTTCAGTAGATTAGGCTGTCTACTACTGAAGATGCGTTGACCTTTCTTGAACAGATGGATGCCATCTCTGCTCTGCAACCCTTGGAACAGCAGCCCATGGTCTAGGAAACCAAAACGCTCTCGATTACACCAACCACACAGCCATGCATTCATCTCCAGGATGCGAGCCTCTCTGCCTTGGCCTTTACCCTCAACAGGGAGGATTGAAGAGAACACCACCTGTGCACCTAACTGCTTCACCCTCTGTCCCAGAGCCATGAAGTCACTTTTGATATGCTCAGAGGGATACCTAGCAGTACCATTTGTTCCAACATGGATTAGCAACATTGGGTAATAGTCGGTGGGCTTGATGAGTCTCGGCAAACTCTCCGTAACATCTTGGATTTTGGCACCAGGCAGACAGCATACCTCTCTGGACATCAAGTCTGGTCGGCAGATGGATGCCTCAGTACCCCTCAGAAGAGAGTCACCACTACCCTTTCCTTCCTTGTGGTCACTGATTCTGCAACTTTGGGGTACTTGAGCTCTGATTCTTCACTTTCCAGGGATGCTTTCACCTCCTCAACTTCCAGGGCTGCATAATGGTTCTGCAATTCAAGGGCTGGAGAAGTTGGATTGGTGATTCTGCAGGCCATCCAATAGAGTACTTCCTGTAAGATGTGCAACTTCTAGTGTGCCAAGTGCTCCTTATAGAAGGTTTCTGACCTAAACACTGTACATTGTCAAGATAAGCAAGCGCATAACATGCTTCCCCTACTAAATGGTTTGACATTCTTAGCACTGGGGATTTAAATGTTCCCTTTGATTGATTTTGACGCTGTTGATTGGGACATGGCACACTAGGCTTGGGCATCTCCAGGGTCCCCCATGGGGATGCCTTCTTAGTTTAAAGCAGGCTGTTTGGTATTGATTTGCAGTTTTCCAATCCTTATTTTTGATCATTTGTTTAGTTAACTTTTGTTGTACCAGGATAAAGTTACTTGAGTTGGTATACCTGCCCATCTTCCCCACATTTATAACAGGAGTGGCCTAGTGGTTAGGTCAAGGTACTTCAGGCCGGAGGGCCGGGGGTTCAAGTCCCCCCTGGGGACAGCAATCTCAGGCCGGAGGAACTGGGATTTCTAGTCCTATAGGTACTCCTTGTGGTCTTGGGCAAGCCACTTAACCCTCCATTGCCCATGTTCCCTGTAAGTATTAGCGTATGTGTGTCATATCCCCTCGTGTTAAATGTATCTCCCAATTGACCCCTTTGACCCTGTGAAAAGCGGGATATAAATAAATAAAATAAATAAATAGAGGAAAGCGGATCATCTGACTCTTCTCTGAGGGACTAGTGGTCCTGAAAAAAAACATGGCATTCTAGTTACTTTTTTAGTCTGGGAGTTTACTTCCCACTCTCCAGCTTCACTGTGTAATTTTTTTTCTCCATTTCATTTTTAGGCTTGGTGTCTCTTCCACCAACTCCTGAGAGGCTATTCTAACATCACCACAGTTAGTTATCTCCTCCCCCCACCGAGTTACTACTACTTATCTTTTGTATAGCGCTACAAGGCGTATGAGTTTCTGACCTGTTTGGAAATAGACTCAGATGGTGTAACCTAGTCTCTTTAGCTTCTCTCCTACTCTCATAAAATCTAACTTTAAAGAGAAGTTGTGAATAAGGTAGGCTCCTTCTGCTTCCTTAACCTAACACCTCTCTCAGATTCAACTGTGCAAACAGGGATTCTTCCTTTGTACAAATTGTTCTAGTATCTGGCAGACTGTATGAGCTGCTGGTAGACTATCTATCACTTTCTGCAGCAAGGCATGTAACCTTCAAAATTACTTGGAGCAGGGCCAGCCCGACCATCAGGTAAGACTAGGCAGGCACCTAGAGCATCAACTTCTGAGGGGTAGCAAAGAGCAACAGTACTCAAAGCTAAATAAAAGATCCTGATAGCCACACAACTCATTAGAACCATCAGCACATTTTTTTTACCTGCACAGAGAATGGGCGCACACACACATACATATACATACAATGAAATGGTATTTAAAGGTGATGTATTGGAAGAATTCAAACAAATTTAAACAAACCAGGAAAAGGTATTATAGCTATTTGATAAACTAAAGAGTGACAAAACACCTGGACCGGATGGTATACATCCCAAGGTGCTGAAAGAACTGAAATATTAGCAATCTGTGAACTATCATTGAAATCATCTGTAATATCTGAACACTGGGGAGTGGCCAACGTAACGCCAATTTTAAAAAGGGTTCTGGGGTGAGCCTGACGTCAATACCAGGCAAAATGGTAATTTTGCGTATGTGAGGTTGTAACCCTCCAATGCAGGCTAGAAATGTTTTAAATAAATAAATAAAGACTAAAATGATTGAACATGTACTGTAGATAGTCATGGTTTAATGGGAGAAAGCCAACATGGCTTGTCTCACTAATCTGTTACAGTATATATTTTTTTAAGATTTGAATAAACAGGTAGATGAAAGCAAGCTGGTTGATGCAGTATAGTGTATCTGTATTTTCTGAGAGCCTTTGACAAGATCCCTCATGAGAGACTCTTGGGGAAATTAATTGTGGATTAGGAACTGGTTAAAAGATAGAAAAATGTATTACGTAAGAAAAGAGGAAGAAAATAACCACTTCCAAAACATACACAAGATAGTTCGTTGTAAATAGTTCTTGTCACAGTTGCTTATGTTTACCTGTACATAGTTACAAATACTGTTCCATGTAAAACTATATAAAATTGTTCCCTGTAAACCGCCCTTGATCTCTGGAAGGGGCGGTATAGAAGAAAAGAATAAATAAATAAAATAAATAAATAAAACAGAGAGTAGGGCTACATGGCCAATTTTCTCAGTAGAGAAAGGTGAATAGTGGGGTACCCCAGGAATCTGTGCTGGGCTTACTGCTTTTTAACATATTCATAAATGACCTGGAAATGGGAACAACAAGCGATGTGATCAAATTTGCAGATAACATAAAATTATTCAAAGTTGTTAAAACACAAAAGGACTGTGAAAAATTGCAAGAGGTCCTTGATAATTTGGAAGACTGGGCATCCAAACGGCAGATGAAATTTAATGTGGAGAAGTGCAAAGTTATGCACTTTGGGAAGAACAACCCAAATTACAGTTATACGATGCAAGGTTTGACATTAGGAACTATCACCAAGGAAAAGGATTTAGGCACCATTGTGGATAATACATTGAAACCCTCTGCCCACTGTGCAGCGGTGGCCAAGAAAGCAAATAGAATGCTAAGTATCATAAGGAAAGAAATGGAGATTGAAACAAAGATTATAATAAATCCTCTGTATAGTTCCATCGAGCATAGTTACTCGCCTGTAACAGGTGATCGCCAGTAACAGCAGGAATTTAGTCTTCACATATGGGTATCATCGGTACCGACGGAGCCTGCGCGGGAATGCTCCCCAGTGTCCAATGGGAACGCTTTTGGGAGCATTCCTCAGCACATGCGCGCTGCCTTCCCGCCTTTCCAACTGTCCCTCTTCAGTTAAGTTTCTAGCTGAGTGAAAGGATAGAGGGAGAGAGAAAAGAGAGAGAGAAATAGAGATACAACTCCTAGGGGAGGTGGGTGGGTTGTGAAGACTAAATTCCTGCTGTTCCCGAAGATCACCTGTTACAGGTGAGTAACTACGCTATCTCCAGGAACAAGCAGGAATGTAGCCTTCACATATGGGGCTCCCTAGCTGAAGATGCCAGGGAGATGGCCCCAGGAAGCTGCCACCTATAGTGAGGTGGGCCATGCTTCCTCCCATGGATCTCTGGCATCCTACCAGGGTTGGTGGGTAGAAGTTGAATTAAGTCTGAAAGAGATATTGAAGAACAGCCTGGCCAAAGAAAGCATCCCGACGGGAGGCTTTATCTAGGCAGTAGTGGGCTGTGAAGGTGTGCACCGAAGCCCAGGTGGCTGCTCGAAGATGTCATCGATAGACAGAGAGTGAAGGTTAGCTATAGAGGCTGCCATGGCTCTCACATTATGTGCTGTGACATGGCCTTGAAGAGGAAGACTCTTACTCTCATAAGTAAAGGATATGCATTGTGCAATCCATTTAGATAGAGCTTTTGAAGACTGGAAGTCCCAAATGACTAGAATCAAAAGCAACAAAAAGTTGAGAAGACATTCTATGATGCTGTGTTCTTTGTAGGTAAAAAGCCAAGGCTCTTTTACAGTCCAAAGTATGAAGGTTCCTCTCTGCATTAGAGACATGAGGCCTCGGAAAGAATACAGGAAGGTAAATCGATTGATTTAAATGAAAAGGCGAAAACACCTTTGGCATAAAATGTGGATGAGTTCTGAGAACAACCTTATCATGGTGAAACCTTGTATAAGGGGAATCAGCCACTAAAGCTTGCAATTCACTAATGCGACATGCGGAGGTGATTGCAATTAGGAAGATGACCTTCCAGGATAAAAACTTTAGGGTTGTAGTGGCTAAAGGTTCAAAGGGCGCTTTCATGAGCTGTCCGAGAACTAGATTTAAATCCCATGCCACCGGTGGTGGCCTGATGGGAGGCTTTGTTAATAGAAGACCTCTCTTAAATCTTGCTATGAGTGAATGAGAGGAAATTGGCTGTCCATTTAGAGGCTTATAGGAAGCTGCAATTGCACTAAGATGGACTCTTACTGAATTGGTCTTTAGACCAGAATTTGATAAATGAAGTAGGTAATCTAGTACCGATTCCAAAGGTATCACAAGGGGGTTTAAGCCCTTTTGAGAACACCATATAGTAAAATGTTTCCACTTGAAGGCGTAAGAACATCTTGTGGAAGGTTTTCTGGAAGCCTGAAGGACATCCTTTACCTGTTGGGAAAGGTTAAGATCCTGCAGGTCTAGGCTTTCAGCAACCAGGCCCTGAGATGCAGGGACTAGGGATTCGGGTGCCATAGCATCCCGTTCTCTTCGGAGAGAAGGTCTGGAGCACACCTTAACTCCAGAGGTGCAGCTTGAGAGAGAGATGTAGAAGCAGGGGATACCATGTTTGTAGTGACCACTGTGGTGCTATGAGGATCATACGACCTCTGTCTCTCTGAAGCTTGAAGAGTGTTTTGGGGATGAGGGGAATGGGTGGGAAGGCATAGAGGAAGTCCTGACCCCAGTGAAGGAGGAAGGCGTCCCTTGCCTGGCAATTGTGAGCCGGAATTCTGGAACAGAACTGGGGAAGTTTGGCATTCAATGGACTTGCCAAGAGGTCTATGTCTGGGGTTCCCCAGATGTGAAATATCTTTATCAGCTGGTCTAGGTGGAGAGACCATTCGTGAGGCAGCAGTACTCGGCTGAGTTTGTCTGCCAAAAGGTTTTGAATGCCTGGAAGATATACCACGAGAAGATGAATTTCATGCTCTCTGGCGAGGGCCCATAGTCGTAAAGCTTCATTGCATAACGACAGAGAGCCTGTTCCGCCCTGCTTGTTCACGTAGAACATGGCTACTTGATTGTCCGTTTGGACTAGGACTGTATTGTAGCTGAGCTGGGCATGGAATTCTCGAAGAAGTAGATAGTGTCGTGTCCTCCCACCCTGGCCGGTGGCCGATGAGCAAGAGGGCTCGCCTTAATTGCCCTTCTGAATACTGTCCCCAATATGGCTGCCAGCATGGACTGCTGGGATATGCAGTTTCAGCTATTCTTTTGAGCAAGCAGTGTGACCACACGGTTTGTTTGGCAAAAACAGAGAAATTTATTTTTCAGGGTTTCCCCCTCGCATCAAATTTGTTGCACTAAACACAGGTAAGGATAATTTCTCCCAAAGGCAAAGGATAAATAAACTCCCAACAGGCTTAACTCAAACAGACAGGAATTTCTAATTCACAATGTCAACTCTTAGCTTCCTTCTGGTAACTACCTTCTAAAGCTAAGGCTGTTGACCATATCAAAGTAACTTAAACTTTCAACAAGTTTCTTTTCTTTCACAGCTTCCATAGAAAAGAGGTTATAACTGTTTTTAAACTTCCAGCAAGTTTCTTTTTCCTTTACAGCGTATAGAAACAAGCCACAATAACTCTCAAACTTCTAGCAAGTTTCTTTCCCTTCTCAGTTCATAGAAACTAGCTTATAATTGCTTTAGACAAACCCTTCCTTCACATGGGCTTGAGCTTAGCACATGTTCAGTTCGTTTGCCTTGCAATAAGAACATTGCATTTCTTCAGTATCACTTTCACATGGGCTTTCACACAATTCTATTTCCATTTCATGGGTAGACTCACTAGAGCTATCTTCCTGTGGATGGATATCATAGGATTTATGATTTACACCCCGTAGCAGCTCATCCAGCTTTAGCAGCAAGTGTTCTCTCTGCTCTGTAGCAACAGACTTTAAAGACAGAGTTTCTCTCTCCCTTATCAGCCTTTCAATATCTCTCACTGCTGAGTCACGGCAGTCACTGGCACACTTCTTATTTCTGTCTGAAGCTTGCTTTACAGCCCTCTGGCTAACACAGCATTTGGCACTTTATCTTAGCTCTCTAACCACTTCTTCAGAAAGAGCTTTGCCAGGAACTTTAGGCAAGTTATTCTCTCTACCTCCAGGGCTCAACTGGCTCCCCGAGCTGTTTCCCCACCTGGGAATCGACTCCTCCAGCTTCCTTTCTCTGAGGTACTTTGAGGCACTTTTCTGCCTTGATTCCAGGGCTCTCTGCTGCTCAGCTCCCAGCTGGTTCAGACTCTCTTGCTGCGTGCTTTCCTGCAAGTTCTGCCGTGTCTGCTGCTGCCTGCTTTGCTTCTCGCCTTCCTCTTCTCCCTCTTTCTCAAACACTGAAGCAGTTTTAAACTGGTGCTTCTTAGGCACCACGCCTTTCTCCCTGCACACGTGAGAGCTCTTAGGGCTCAACCTAGCTCTAACGTCATTAAGTGGGCAGGGCTTAGTACTAGCTGTAGTCTGCCTTGGAGGCTTGTGGTTACTATGGGAACTCTGTTGATCTCTGCTTTTAAAGGCACAGGTCTCACTTTCTTCCCATTCCATCCCTTCTATACAGCTTTCCTTACCACAATAGATTGCTCTGAGTTCTAGGAAGTTTATGTGAGGACAAGCCTCCTATGGAGTCCAGATACCCTGAGTGGAGAGATGGTGCAGGTGTGCTCCCCATCCCACCTGTCATGCATCTGTTGTAAGGGTGGCCTGGAATGAGGGTTGTTGGATAGGAGACCCCACTAAAAGATCCTCCAGTGATTGCCACCATTGTAGGGACAAGATCAGTGATTGTGAGTTTGATATCTTGTCCGAAAGACGTCCTGTGGCCTGTGTCCACTGTGTGGATAGTGTTCACTGGGCTGCTCACATGTGGAGGCGAGCATAGGGAACTACATGAACTGTGGATGCCAAATGTCCCAGTAATTGCAGCAGTTCTCGAGCAGTTAGGGAGGACTTTCCCGCTGCTTGAGAAGCTAGTTGCCTTATACTGGGGCTGTGGGAGGAAAGCCCTTGACTCTCTGGTATCTAAACAAGCTCCTAGGAACTCCAGGGTCTGAGAAGGAACAAGTTGGGATTTTGGGACGTTTATAACCAATCCCAAGTATTGAAGAATTCACATTGTGCGAGACAGTGCAGAGCTGGCTTCTGGAATCGTGGGGGCTCGAATGAGCCAGTCGTCCAAGTAAGGGAAGACGAATATCCCTAGGGTTTGCAGGAATGCAGCTACTACTGCCATGCATTTCGTGAATATTCTTGGTGCCGAAGCCAGACCAAAAGGAAGAACCCTGTCTTGGAGGTGTTTTCCCTTGAAAAGGAATTGTAAGAACTTCCTGTGATCTGGATGGATCAGAATATGAGTATATGCATTCTTTAGATCTGGAGAGCAAAGCCAATCCTGACTTTGAAGGTATGGCAGAAGAGTTCCCAGAGAAATCATTTTGAACTTTTCTCGAAACAGATATTTGTTCAATTCTCTGAGGTCTAGAATGGGTCTGTGTCCTCCTGTTTTCTTTGGAATAAGAAAACAGGGGGAGTAGAACCCTGTACCCTGTTGGGGAATGGGCACTTCCTCTATTGCTTCCTGAGCAAGGAGTTTTGAGACCTCTTGATCCAGTAGATTGTCTGGAGAGGTTTGGGAATTGAACTGTCTTACAATTGTAGGAGGGGGCATGCTGTGAAAATGAAGCTTGTACCCCTCCCCTACAATGGACAGAGTCCAATTTTCTGCTGTTATTTGGTGCCATCTGTTGACAAAATGACACAACCTGCCTGGAATGTTTAGGGGTTCTGGACCCTTCAGAGGCAGGAAAGCTAAGCTCTCTAGGAAGGAGTCAAAGCCCTTTAGGGGGCTAAGCCTGTGGAGCTGGTTGAGCTCTCTGGCCTTTTGGCTTCTTTTGTTGTGTGGATTGTTGCTGTTGTCCCTTTTGGGCAACTTGACCCTGAGCTTGCCCTTGCTGGGTATAGGATGGATAAAACTTCCTCTTTTTGCTGAAAAAGGGTTTTTTATAGGGTTTCTTTTTGGCTGGAGTGGCTGTAGATTTTGACAATCTGTCTAAACTGAGATTGTCAGTATCTATCTCATTAGCCTTTTCCTGCCAATTCTTGCCAAAGTGGTATTCTTCTGTGCAAGGGATGTTTCCTAATTTGTCCTGTACCCAAGTCT
This sequence comes from Ichthyophis bannanicus, assembly GCA_033557465.1. Lineage (NCBI taxonomy): Eukaryota > Metazoa > Chordata > Amphibia > Gymnophiona > Ichthyophiidae > Ichthyophis > Ichthyophis bannanicus. The sequence goes on along the minus strand of CM066031.1, from coordinate 289,257,776 downwards.
CCAAGTCTGATGCCTGAAGCCAGGCAATCCGACGTGCACCAATGGCAATAGCAGAAGTTCTGCTGATGCATTCAAAGCAGCCAAAGGCTGCACGATTTACAAACTTGGAAACGTCTTGAGCATGCTTGACAAGAGGAAGGAAGTCTTGTTGTTTGTCATCAGGGAGAAGGGGGCTCATAAGCTCCAAGTCTCCTGTGACTTCTTTGGAACATTCCCATACATAAAATATATGAACTGATCCTAGCTGAAAGCATGGAAGCCTGAAATGTTCGCCGCCCAAAGGCGTCTAGGGTCCTACATTCATGACCTGGAATAGGGCTCTTTAACTTGGAAAAAAGACAGCTGAGGGAAGACATGATAGAGGTCTATAAAATAATGAATGGAGTGGAACGGATAAACATAGATTGGTTGTCTACTCCTTCAAAAAGTAGAAAGACTAGGGGACATGCAATGAAGCTACAATGTAGCCCATTTAAGACCAATCAGAGAAAATATCTTTTTCACCCAATGGGTAATCAAACTATGGAATTCATTACCAGAGGATGTAGTAAAAGTTGGATGGTTTAACGAGTCGCATGAATTTCGAAGGGAAAGAGAGGGTAGAAAAGGAGGAGGAGTAGCCCTGTATGTCAAAAGCAATATTAAAGCTGCTGCAATGCAGGGAACAATTCCTCAGGTTTCTCAATGACATACTCATGTAAATAGTTCTTTGATGATAGTTAAATGTCATTTGCTGTTATTATATCGGCACGTTTTTGCCACCTGTTTCATTATATATTGCCTTTAGTTAAACTACCTAAATTGTTCTTTGTAAAATAATAATAACGCTCCTTATTACTATTGTTTGGTTAAATGTAAACCGCCTCTGATCTCTGGAAGAGGCGGTATAGAAAAATGTACAAATAAATAAATAAACAAACAAACAACATGAGGAAAAGAAGAAGCGCTCTGGATTGTGTTGGAAAGAGGAGATGGCACTGTCATCCATGCTGGTGTGGCCTACAGGCCTCCATCTCAAACCGAAGAAATGGATAGCGAATTGATTGTTGATATTACAAAGATAGCCATGAAGGGGGAAGTGATCATATTGGGTGACTTTAATCTACCTGATGTGGATTGAAGTGTTCCTTCTGCAGACCTGGAAAGACGTAAAAAAAATGTGGATGCCTTCCAAGATGCATCACTTAAACAAATGGTGATGGAACCGACTAGGGAGAGCTCTGTGCTGAATTTAGTGCTCCCCAACGGAGATAGTGTGTCGAATATCTAGATGGGGTGCCCATGTGAGCAGCAGTGATCATCACACAGTGTCATTTGAGATAAAAGCCAAGATGAAATCCAATCACAGCAAGCTCAAAATCCTAGATTTGAAAAACGCTGACTTCAGTAACATGGCCAAGCACCTGAAGGAAGAGTTGGTAGGATGGGAGGGGATATGGAAGTGGAATTGTATGTGATAGTGTCGCTGCTACAATAGGTAGTGAGAGATTGGTGTGCACGGACCAGGAGCAGGACCTCGGAGCGATTATTTCTGATGATCTCAAGGTGGCGAAACAGTGTGACAAGGCGCTGGCAAAGGCCAGAAGGATGCTGGGCTGCAAACAGAGAGAATTACCAGCAGAAAAGCACAGTTACTTACCTGTAACAGGTGATCTCTGGGAACAGCAGGAATATGTCTTCACATATGGGTACGTCGGTACCGACGGAGTCCGCGCGGGAACGCTTCCCAGCGTCCAATCAGAAAGCTTTTGGAAGCATCCCAACACGCCTGCGCGCTGCCTTCCCGCCTTCCCAACTGCCTCTCCTCAGTTAAGTTTTAAAGCTGAGACAAAGAGAGAGAGAGAGGAAAGGAAAGATAGACAGAGAGATACAACTCCTAGGGGAGGTGGGTGGGTTGTGAAGACTTATTCCTGCTGTTCCCAGAGATCACCTGTTACAGGTAAGTAACTGTGCTATCTCCAGGAACAAGCAGGAATGAGTCTTCACATATGGGGACTCACAAGCTCAGATGCCTGGAGGGAGTCCTAGCATGTTGCAAGTCTAGAACGAGCCATGCTATACCTCAGGACCTCAGGCATCCTGGGGATGGAGGTTAGGAGTTGAATACAGAAAAGAGCTGTGGAACAGCTGGCTAGAACAGGGCTTCAAAAGGGGAAGACCCTGTATCGAGGGCATTTAGTAATAAGATATTGTAATCTGGGCCTCCCTTGTTGGCATTGTACAAGTGCACTGAGCTACATATGGGTCTGATAGAAGAGCCAGTGATTGTGCTCAGGGGTACCTCACTGAGAAGTAGAGGTAATAAGTAGAACAAAAAACAAGTGGAGGTCAAAACCCTTTAGGGTGAGAAAAAATAGCCCCAGAGGAAAACTGGGGTAGTATAAGAGATAGAGCTTCAGCGGAGACGCAGAAGGTACTATTAAGGAAAGCTTAAGCTGCTTTGGTCCAAAAATAGTATAAATTTAGGACCAAGAAAAAAATTTTAGTCTGACCCAACTGGACTGGGGTTAGAATCAGTCCATGTAGAGGAGAAAGGGTATGGAAACCCTTGTATCTGATAAAAAGGTAAGGACAGACTCAGGAGCGCTAAGCTTTAGAGCAACGGAAGCTCCACAATGTCTTTCCTAAATGGGGTCAATTAGGAAAGAAAGGTATATGGAGAGCTTCAGGAGTACCTAAACCTGAAAAGGTTAATTACCACAGGAGTGGCTCTAGGTGTAGTCCCCTAGGTATGCTGGTACAGCATTGATAGGGTTAGTGCCCATCTGTCAGGATCATAAAGGAACGTCAGGATATCTGATCCTAACAGCCAGATAGATAAGTAGATGGATACAGATCTATCTAACAATATATCTCATATGTATTAATATATATATATATATATATATATATATATTTAAATATATACACATATTGGGTATATATGCATATATCTATAAAGATATATATAGGCAGAAGACACACAGATAGATATAATCAATATATATATATATATACCTAGATGAATAGGCAGGCATATAGAGACATGTCTCCAGGTATATGGATGGAGAAATGTCCAGAGAACCCCATCCCCCTTTTAGGGAGAGAGAGAAATTTATCTAATAGCAAGAAGGCAGATACCTGCTTGAATAGATAAAATAGAAAAAATCCTATTCTCCTGGTTATGACTGGCATAGTCAGAGGAAAGGTGTCCCTGACAAGAAGGCGGCTTAATTCTTTGCAGAATTTGAGCTCTTGAGTAACCAGGATGGCCTACGTGAAAATGGCAGAGGATGACAGCAGTCTGCAGACAGGAAGTCCAGATATCTCCAGAATTGTAGTATGGAGATTGGATAGAGGAGGCCTCAGGATAAAGATACCCTAGTGATCCGCCTATGAGGGCAAGATGGGTATTAGGTATCCTCTAGCTGCCAGTGAAGAATTTATCTCTGACCCCAGGAGATATGGGCCAAGCCAGGGAATTGGCCCTTCTTTAGGCTTTCACGTAATGAAAGGCCTGAGGCTTATGCCTCAAAAGATTTTTAAGATAAGATGGAAAGGGTAGAAAATACCTGCCAGGCATGAACATGACTGGGGGAACCCCTTTTAACCATCTGGGGTTATCTGCTAGGCAAGATACTAATGCTCTCTAGCAAGGGCCCATAGTGCAAAGCTACTCTGTAGAGTTGCAGAGAGCATGCTGCAGGTTGGCTAGAAGAAAAAACTGGCTGTGGAAAGCCAGCAGGTAAAGCACAGTTACTTACGTGTAACAGGTGATCTCTGGGAACAGCAGGAATAAGTCTTCACATATGGGTACGTCGGTACCGACGGAGCCTGCGCGGGAACGCTCCCCAGCATCCAATCAGAAAGCTTTTGGGAGCATCCCTCAGCGCCTGCGTGCTGCCTTCCCGCCTTTCCAACTGTCTCTCCTCAGTTGAGTTTTATAGCTGAGACAAAGAGAGAGAGAGGAAAGGAAAGATAGATAGAGAGATACAACTCCTAGGGGAGGTGGGTGGGTTGTGAAGACTTATTCCTGCTGTTCCCAGAGATCACCTGTTACAGGTAAGTAACTGTGCTATCTCCAGGAACAAGCAGGAATGAGTCTTCACATATGGGGACTCCCAAGTTAAGATGCCTGGAGCCCTAGCATGTTGGAGATTGAAACATGCTACACCTCATATGGCCAGGCATCCTGAGGATGGAGGGTAGGAGTTGAAAAAGAGAGGAGCTGTAGAAAACAGCTAACCTAAGATAGGACTACAGGCAAGGAGTCCTTGTATGTATGATAAGTATCATGAAATATATTGAAATGAACAATCACAATATGGACCTCATCTACTGGATTGCAGGAAGTAGAGAGGCTGATAGAGTCTACTGGGGATCCAGTAGAGGAATCTCCAAGGTGACCTCACTGAAGTGAAGGTGAAGGTCAAAAACTGGAAGTGACAGGTGACCCCAGGATTCGACTGGGGTAGTACAAAAACGGAAGGTCTTTAGTGGGAAGCTTTATGGAAAAGCTGAAAACTCTTTTGGCTACAGGGTTACTCATAGTTAGGAGCAAAAGAGGAAGACTGACCGATTTGGACAAACTGGCCTAGTCCTTGAGGGAAGAAGGGGTATGGGAAAAAACCCCGTATTCCCAAAGGAAGGACAGATGTCTGAGGAGTTGAAACCTCAGATCTACTGAAGATCCACCATGTCTTTCCTAACTGGTGAGAGGTAGGAAGATATTGGAGCATGGAGCTTCAGGGATACCTAAACCTAGGGTTATGGTAGGAGCTGTCAGTACCACAGCAGTGGTTGTGTGCATAATACCCCAAACATACTGTGGAACAGTATGAACATGTGCAAAGCCCACTGTCTGGAACATATAGGAAGGTAAAACCTTTATGAGCATAGACAGTTAGAGAGATAAGTATGTAAATACATATCTAACGATAAGGAAGCATCTCGACAGATACACACACACACACACATATATATATATATTATATATATATATATATATATATATATTTATGGGTATATATATATATATATATATATTTATTTATGGGTATATATATATGTCTATAGTGAGATCTAGAGGGGCATAACATATGCACACGCAGCTGACAGACATATGTATCTATAGAGATGTATATAGATATATATACATATATGAATATATAGGTCTAAAGATAAATGTCTGCAATTAAGCAGACAGAGATATGCCTATAAGAACATTCACATGGGAGATGTGAAGAGGAAAGATTCATCCAAGAACAAGAAGGTGGAACCTACTTGAGAAGATATATAGAGAATCTATTCCCCCTGGTTATGATGGTGCAGGAATGCAATTCCAGTGAAATAACCAGGATGGTTGCGTGAAAAAACAGAGGATAATATCAGTCCGTAAACAGCAAGTCCTCAGTCCTGTAGGACTCTAGCATGGTAAATGGACAGAAAACGCATAGGATGAGATACCAGGTTGACCCACTTGAGGGACAAGAAGGGGTATCATGCGTTTTTCAGTTAAATATGTGCTGTCCATGAAGAATTAGGATACTATGAGGACAAGCTGTAAGGAAATAAGAGCATATTCCCTGTAGGAATTGGACAACTCTTTAGACTTTCACGTAGAGAAGGCTTATGTCCTTTATTTTAAAAGGAGATAGTAGGGTGTGAAGAACCCTCACAGTCATGGGGAATGACTGAGGAAGCCTTTTTCAACCATATAGGATAGTCATTAGAGAAAAAACCCCATGCTCTCTAGCAAGGGCCCATAGTGGAAAGCTTCTCTGTAAGATTGCAGAGAGCATTATGCAGGAGAATTGGGAGATAGAAATGGCTGTTGGAAAAACCCAGCAGCCACGTCAACTATGCTGCCAAACCCAAAGGAATTGGAGATGGCAAGAATAGAAGATAGTGTGATAAGCCTGAAGTGATAAGGATTATCCAAGAAAGATGTATGCACTGTCTTGGAATCACTACTAAGACCAGACAGAAAGTAGTGGAGGACAAGACTGGAAACTTGTGGAAAAGTACCAGTAGTCCACAATCACTGGAACTCCTGCATGGGCAGCTGCTGAATAAGACAGCAGAGAGAATCTTTCTGTGTAAAACAGAAAGAACAGACAGAACAAGAGAAGAAATTCCTGTCCCTGTCTGATAAGCTACCCAGGCAAAAGGAGGGAGTTTACTCAAGAGAAAAAACTCCCCATTGGACTGAAAAGAAAGACTAGAAAGGCTAAAGAAGCACTCCAATGGTATGGTAGCACTCGTACAGGGGAAACCCTGGATAAGAGGGTAGAGAAACAGGAGCTGAAGGGTGACTTACCATATGGTAAGTCTGTGGAAGGAAAAAATTCATGTTGGTACAGAAAACTATCATGGGATAGTTGTTAAACCTCTCTTCTTGGCAGGAAGAAGAGGAGAAACCTATGACCTATAGACATGAATATCCTGATAGCTCAGCATACCTTGGAGCAACTGGATGTCCTGAGGAAAGGAATCCATGTGTAGAGTTTTGAATTAAAAACAGTGAAAAGCTTCTGCTGAGAAGAAGTCAACTGTAGGTTGTAAACTCCAAGAGGCAGAAAACAGATAAACCAGAACCCTATGGTCGCTGGGTTTGTTTAGCCTGGCGAGAGTTTGGATTCTTCAGACCAGGGCGATCTGTCCCCTGCTTGGGAACATCTGTATGATGGGCAGGAGAAGAGTAAAACCTTCTCCTCCTAGGGAAAGAAGGTTTGGTAGGGCATTTCCTACCTACTAGGGAAAGAGAAGGCTTAGGATAGCCTTCAGAAACAGGGAAGTCAGTGGACCACTGAGCAACCTGATGTAAAGACTCTTTATTGAACAGATTTTCTCCAGAGCAAGGAGTATTACCCAGTCTTTGTTGTGCCCATTTGTTTAAGTATGAAGCTTGAAGCCAGGCTCTACGTTGTGCCCCTATGGCTATAGCAGAAGTTCTCGAAATGGAAAATCTCTTCTCACAATACTGCAGCCTAATGGCTCCGGAGGAAAACGGTCAGGACCCAAACAGGTTAGACACCAGTTTTTGGAGTCTAAAAATAAAACTGTACCGCCACAGCTTAGACATTTCTTAGAAAAGAGGTTGGCGGCTCCATGAGGCCTAGAAGGCCCAAAAAATTTAGACAAAAAACTGAGGGAAAAAATTCCCTGAATTTAAGAAAAAGAAAAACACCGGCGGTACCGGTGGAGTCGGGGAGACAGCCGCGACCACAAGAAAACAAAAGAATTAAAGAAAAATTTTCTGCGGTGACAGGAGGACGTCCTGCCGGCTCCGCGGAAAAACGAAAACAACTGATTGGACGCTGGGGAGCGTTCCCGCACAGGCTCCGTCGGTACCGACGTACCCATATGTGAAGACTCATTCCTGATTGTTCCTGGAGATCCAGCTATTCTGATAAGGGCAAGGGGCGAAGAATAGAAGTTAACCAACCAAACTATGATAATAGGGTTTCCCAAACGAGGTTGATACCCTGTTTGGGACTTAGCACTGAGGCTAGGAGGATTGCTAGTGGAGGGAAACCCTGGTTGTGTAGTGAACAAAAACCAGTGGTTTAACCACTAGGAATTGCTGCATTTGCAGGAACTATCAGGGCAGCATGGAGAATTTCTTTTCCCTCCTCTTTTTAGATTGGGAAAAAGAAACAGACATGGTAGGACTTCCCATTGTCTGAGGAGCTGCCCTAAGGTAACAAGGGGGAAGACAACTCCAGAAGGGAGAATCCCCCAGTAGAACAGGTAGAAGACCATAAGGGCTTACCCGTGTAAAAACGTCACTCTTACAAACTAAATGTTGTAGTAAGAGGGAGGTAAGACAGAGTTGCAAGAGACCAACTATGGAGGAAGTCTCCGACAGGTGAGATGATACATGCCAATACAGGGAAAAACAACCGTCTATTGATAGTTGTTACCTCTCTTTCCTCCTAGAGGAAGAGGAAATCTGTTAAGTATGGGCATGATCATCATAAAGACTCTTAGAGAAAAGATGTCTCATGAAGAGATATCTAGGTAGGTTAGGATAAATTTAGTGCAGATACTGCAAGTGAAAAGAAGCAGACTGCTACCCTAACCAGCAACCAAGAGGGACAAAGATCTATTTGAAACCCTGCGACTGCTGGGTTTGTTGACCCTGTTGAGTTTGTAGATTCTTCAGACCAGGGCGATGTTTCCCCTGTTTGGGAACATCTGTATGATGGGCCGATGATGGATAAAACCTTCTCCCCCTAGGGGAAGAAAGTTTGGTAGGACATTTCCTACCTACTGGGAAAAAAGGCGGCGTAGAATAGCCCCTGGAAACAGGAAAGTCAGTGGATAACTGAGTAACATGGAGTAAAGACTCCTTGTTGAAGAGATTTTCTCCAGTGCAAGGAGTATTTCCCAGTCTTTCTTGTGCCCATTTGTCCAAGTCTGAAGCTTGGAGCCAGGCTCTACGTCGTGCCCCTATAGCTATAGCAGAAGTCCTGCTAACAGACTCAAAGGAGTCTAGGGAAGCCCGAGTAAGAAACCTAGAGATATTATGAGCATGACTAACCAGTAAGGAATAGTCTGCTTGTTTGGGCTCTTGAAGACAAGGAGTCAAAAGATGTAATTTCCTTGTGACCTTCTCAAGAGATAGACCCATATAAAAAATATATGAGAGAATTCTTGCTGAAAGCATGGATGTCTGGAAGGTTTGACGTCCAAAGGCATCTAGTGTCTTAGACTCACGACCAAGAAGAGTGCTTTTTATTACTCTTTACTCGCCTCAATGCTGATTCCACTACAATGGAATGATGAGGAAGTTGAGTCCTTTGAAACCCTGGAGAGGGGGGCACCTGATATAGGAGATCAGTTGCTCTGGAAAGTGGGGGTACCCTTAAAGGAGCTTCCCACATTTGCAGAAGGAGATCCTGCAAAGAATGATGCAAAGGAAGCATTATGTTCTCATTTGCTTTGTTAGGAACAGAGAGGTATTCTGTAATCCCTTGTGTAGGATCTTGTCCAGGAATAGGAATGGCAATTGATTTTGCCATATCCAGGAGGAAAGTCTGGAAAGAAGGATCCCCAGAGAGAACTTCCCTTGGATAGGCTAGATCTGATGAAGAACTAGCGTTGGCACCGAGGGATCTATTCCAGTATATAGGAATAGAAGATCCTGAATGGTGCAGTATGGGATCCTTAGATGGTGGTCGCTGGTACTGCAGGTCAGAACCAGCGACAGTCGGTAACAGATCGTCCATGCTAGGGATCGATTCCAGACTCGGCATCGAGCCTGAAGAGAGAAGCATGGAAGGTACCGACAGTAATGGTACTGTGGATATCGGTACCGATCTCGGTACCGTATCTGATACTGGCGGAAGAATACCAGCCGGTGGCAACTCTAACGGTGTCGGAGGAACCGAGAGTTGCGGATCCGAAGTCTCGGAACCGAGCCTTCGGTACCGACGGGAGTCGGTACCAAGGCGAGTCGGTACCCCGTCCTCCAGAATGGATATCGATTCCAGACTCGGCATCGAAGGAAGCGAGTCTATCGATGCACGTCTGGAGGGTACCAGCGTCGGTACTAGTATCGGTGTCGATACCGATACTGGAAAGTCGGTCTGAAGTGTATCCACCGGGCCCGTAGGTACCGAGGACGCCAGATGACGATCCTTGGTGAGGAATGTTTCATCCAACACCAGTGCCAATGCCGGGGTACCGGTACCGCTCGAAGCGTATGCCACCACCGGGCATGGCTCAGGTATGTAATGTGAGGGGTGAACCTCAGGAACAACCTGAAACCCCACAGAGGCTTTGGAGGCCGAAGACTCCCGCCGGGGTTTTGAAGCCAGTGGATTCTCGAGGACAAGGCCATAGGCATCTCTATGCTGTGCATGAGAAGTGCTGCTCGAGGACTGGCTAGTCTTAACAGACTGTTTTTGGGTTACCTGATCCTGTGCAGAAGAAGAAATGGTCGGTGCCCTGAAATTGGAGGGGGACCGTGTGTCGAGGGGAACGCGATGTTGACAACTTCTTCTCACCATACTGGTGCCCGAGGGCTCCGGAGGAAAATGGTCAGGACCCAAACAGGTTAGACACCAATTGTGAGTGTCTAAAAATAAAGTTGTACCGCCACAGTTTGTACATTTCTTGGGGAAAATGGCTGGCGGTTCCATGAGGAAAAATGGAGAGGCCTAGATGGCCTGAGAACCGCCTGAGACACTAACAAAGAAAAATATATTCCTTAAGGGAAAAATTTTACAAGAAAAGAAAAAAGAAACACCGGCGGTACCGGTGGCGTTGGAAGGCAGCCGCGACCACAAGAAAACTAAAAAATAAAAGAAGAATTTTCTGCGGTGACAGGAGGATGTCCTGCCGGCTCCGTGGAAAAACGAAAACTGAGGAGAGGCAGTTGGGAAGGCGGGAAGGCAGCGCGCAGGCGTGTTGGGATGCTTCCAAAAGCTTTCTGATTGGACGCTGGGAAGCGTTCCCGCGCGGACTCCGTCGATACCGACGTACCCATATGTGAAGACTCATTCCTGCTTGTTCCTGGAGATGAAAGAGGTACTATTGCCACTGTACAAGTCGCTGGTGAGGCCTCACTTGGAATATTGTGTTCAGTTTTGGAGACCGTATCTTGCAAAGGATATAAAAAGGCTGGAAGTGGTTCAGAGGAAGGTGACCAAAATGATTTGGAGCCTGCGTCAGAAGACTTATGAGAAGAGATTTGAAGACCTAAATATGTAGGGACAGGGGAGATATAAGTCAGATCTTTAAATACTTAGAGTATTAAAGGACAAACAAACCTCTTCCAAAGATGGGGATGCTGTAAAACTAGAGGGCATAACATGAAGCTGCAAGGGGGTAAACTGAAAGGCAATGTCAGGAAATACCTTTACACTGAAAGGGTGGTGGATGCTTGGAATTCCCTCCCAATGGAAGTGATGGGGGCGAAAACAGTGTCAGAATTCAAAATGGCATGGGACAGACACAGTGGATCCCTTTATAGCAAGAGGATAAAATCAAAATAAACGTAACTATCTCTTATATCTGAACAAATAGGGGTGACCTACAAGGAGTAGTGGGTACACCCCTAAACAAAGGCATGGGGAAGGGTGACATGCACAGAACAGCAAGTGCACCTACTCTTGCTGCCTTGCTGGGCAGATTAGATGGACTATACTGGTCTTTATCTGCCATCATATACTGTGTTACTATGTATGTTACTATGTTTGGACAAGTTCCTGAAGGCCATAAGCCATTATTAAAGAGGACCAAGGAAATCCACTGCTTACTCCAGGATAAGCAACATGGAATCTGAGTACCTTTTTGGGAACCTAGTGCGTCCCACCTCCTCCTCCCCACATCCCCCTCCTTTCCCTTCCTTCCTCTGCCCCCCCCTCTCTCCTCCCCCCTCTTTCCTTCCCCTTCCCCCCTTCTCTCCTCCGCCCCCTTATCTTCCTTCCCCTTCCCCTTCCCTTCCCCCCTTTTTTCCTTGGTTATCAATGTAGATATTAATGGCTTTCACGATCACCTAGACAGATGGTTCATGATTTTTGTTATTGTTTTATCTGAGGGTCCATTGCTATCATCAATTATTTTATGTTTGGTTATCCACATGTACATTTTAATTTATTATTTCTTCTCATCATTGTTTTGGTTGGGCATTTTTTCCATTTCTCTTTACTTTGTACATTTGTTGTGATATTGCCATGATGCGCTGCAGGCCTTTTATTTGTCTTTTTCCGTGAGAGACTGTGAGGGTGGTCAGCTTCTGTGCGGCTGTTATGCAGCCGCAGGTTGCAAATTTCTGCTTAAGTTTTCATCTGTATGCCTCCTTTTATTATAAACATGATTGTTTTTCAACACTCTCGACCTTTTTATCTGTTCAGGATTTCAAATGAAATAATAACAGAATTTAACATGACATCATTATGACATATGGTTATGTCACTAAGCCAATCTGCATAACTTTGAATGGATTATGAGTTCATGGGCTTTTGAATATTTAAATGGTTCAAAGGTCAGCGTTCAATTAGAATTGTGCTCAGTCCTGATGCTCTTTGCTACTGACATTCTCGGGCAAGTGCTTTGTTTTTGAGTTTTACGTGGAGCCTGATTCTATCAAAGGCATGTCCTGGCTGTCCGGACGTCCCCAAGCAGGATGGGCCCATTAGGACCCGATTCTGTATCACGGGAGCAAGACGTTCCTGCAGCATACAGAATCGAGTCCGGTGTGCTCCTGCATGCATGCGGGGACGTACTCCTCGCAGGCACTACTGGCTCCGCAGCACCGACCCTCTTCAACCCTGCCACCCCACCCAGGCTGGGCAGTCGGGGCCTGGATTGGGTGGTGGGGACCTAACAGCACCTGACTCCAGCCCCGGTTGTGGGGTTCCAGCCCTGATCACCCAGTTTGTGCTGCTTATTCTACCTTCAAGGTGGAATAAGAAGCATGTTCCCCCTGACCCTGCAGAATGTACAGGGCCTTGACCTGAATTGGCCCTGTATGCCCTGCCACCTTGGCCTGCCCCCACTTCACCCAGACTCTGCCCCCTCCCACCCCCCACCAACTCTCCCCATCCTGCTGCTTTAGCTGCGTGGGGAGAGTCAGAGGGGAAATAGGGGCAGGACAGCTTGCAGGGCTGCACTTCCTGCCCGGACGTGCAGCCCCGCAAGTCACGTCTCAGAATCAGGCCTATCGTGTATATATATATGGTCATTATTCATTTTTTCTTTGTGGTCTTAATTGGACATTTATACATTTTCCCCCTTTTGTATTGAGGCAGTGCCACAGTTATTGTTTCAAGTGGACTCTTTTAGTTTAGATTTGCCTGGTATTACCATGGGACTGTGTACCTGCTACGTGGCTACTATGAAGCCGTGGATGTAAATTATTGCCATTGCCTCTTGCGGGCTCTACATTGGTTTAAGTTTGTAAGTAACGCTGCATGCTGTAATCTCCTATTTAAATGTTTATATATACATTCCATATCTTCTGTAGTTTTTCTATTATGAACATGATCAAGGCTGAATATTTTGGACCCGTATCATTACTTCATGATGCAAATCAGATCAATGGTATGGTCTGGAATTATGTTATCATGACACAGTGATCCTACCAAGTTGTTGCACCTCCCCTGTTTGATTTTGGCAGGCTTTTAAACATTTAAATAGTCCAAAGGTCAGCGTCTAACCAGATTCGCACTGAACTCTGGTGCTCTCTGCAATTGATATTTTCAGACAAGTTTTTTACTTTTTCATGTTCACATAATTTTGAAAACAGTCGGTGCTTTTGGTGACTGGCAATGTGGTTTTGCCATTGTGGGATTAACATGCTGCAATTCTTTTCAAAACAATCGACGAGTCCAAGTAATTACTAGTAAGTTCACACTAATAAATGGAACGGGTAAACGTAGATCGATTGTTTACGTCATCAGAATATAGAAAGATTAGGGGACATGCAATGGAGCTACAGGGTAACCAATTTCAGACTAATAAGAGAAAATATTTTTTCACTCAACGTGTAATCAAACTCTGGAATTTGTTACTGAAGGATGTAGTAAAAGCTGTTAGTGTAGCTGGGTTTAAAAAAAGGTTTGGACAAGTTCCTGGAGGAAAGGTCCATAAACCATTATTAAAAGGGACCAGGGATATCACTGCTTGACCCAATACAAGCACTGGGGAACCTGTGTCTTTTGGAGAAACTGATAGGTACTTGTGACCTAGATTGGCCACTGCTGGAAACAGGATCCTGGGCTTGATGGACCTTTCTCTTCAGGCACTTGGACACTAATGGTGCTTTAATGTTCCTATGTGTGCACAGATTATGATGCATTTTACCTCCCTTCCATTTTATATGTCTCTTAGTTTCTTCTACCTACCCTGTCTTTTATAATGGAGGAAAGGTCCATAAACCATCATTAAAGGGGACCTTGGTCTGACCCAGCATGGCATATCTTATGTTCTTATGTTCTTAATTTTGGTTTGTATTTTGAATAATAACAGCTATGTATGTGTTGTATATTTGGGTTTTATAATGATATGTATCAACTAATTATTTATTTATTCATTCACTCTCATAATTGCTCATGCTTTCCATTTACCTATTTTTTTATTGTTTGCATTTGTTTTAATGTATATAATTATTTAATTGCTTGTACTTTTATTTTATATTGTCTTGATTCCATTTTTATATGATGATTTATTAGAACATTATTGTTCTCTTTGAGGTACCCCCTGACGAAGGCTATGCCGAAACTCGGCAATGTAGGGGTCTGTCAATAAAGGACTTTCTTTTATCTGCTTGCCCCTGTGCGTTTTTTTCCTTTTTGGGAACCTGAGAGATTGGTCGCTGTTGGAAACAGGATACTGGGCTTGAAGGAACCTTGGTCTAACCCAGTATGGCATATCTTATGTTCTTATGTAAAGTTTAATACTTAAAAGTATGATGTTCAAAATATTCATTTTTATAGGATTATTGTGGGAGGGATGGTATTCTGATGATCATGATTGAGTTTAATTAGCTAAATCTTAGGGAGGGAGGCACCGTAATGCTGAAGATTCACCTTTGCACCAGCCTGACTCGAAGGAGGTTTCTTTTGCATCCTGATGGGTTTAAAGAAACTGAATAAGTAAGTTTTCCCCATTTTCTACACTATCATAGGCCTTTTCTAGTTCCTCCATGTATGTACTGTTCATTGTAACCTCCTCTCCAATGCGCAATACTACATGTGGAGCATAGGGAAGCAGACTTTCAAAAGCTTTCTCCTCTTCGCATTGCCACTTGAATCTGTGACCTTTATAACTTCTCTAAATTGAAGACATCAGGTCTTATAATGTGAGCTAAACACAAACAAATAATTATGTCATCTCTTTCATGTACCTGATTGCAACTCATCTTCAACTCCTAGTGGAGAAGCTAAATACTTGAAATAAATAAATTAGTTGGCTTAGGCTGTTTGTCTGAAACTTTCTTAAATCTTTGGACATTGTGACTTAGGTCACTTGCTCCTGCTGGGGTTTTCAGTACACCTTCCACTGCCAGTTTTGCACATTCTGTGAGACGGCAATACTAAGGGTAGAATGCTGATATGCTGGGTCTGAATTGGAAACAGTCCCCCCTTTGATCATCAGGGCTTCTATGACTTTGGACTAGTGATTGCACTGATCTATGCTCAGGTCTCAATGGCTGATTTCCTGAGCAATATCAGTCGCTCACTCACCTAGGGCAGCTACCTCAGTCGGATCTGCATGTGTAAATGATAATTACACTTACCTGGTAATTGTTGTTCCTTGAGTGACGACAGTTCAGTCCTCTACCTCTGGGTTGTCAATCTCCTCCTGCAGCTTGGAGACTGGTCTGTCAGAATCATGACATCACTGGATATAGCCTGCTGCAGTCTCACTCTCATCCCAGTGTGAACTATTAACAAAGCAGACTCAAAGGAGCAAGAAATAAGTAGCTAACAGTAACACTGAACAATCCCTAAACTTTGTATAACAAAACAACCATTCCCTGGCAAGGCATTCTTACCCCCACTTCCCTGCCAAAGAGAAAGTGAACTATCCACATAATGGAAAGAAACCAGATTTACCCGTACAATTTGTCGCCGGACTGCCAACCTGTAACCTTCGTGACATCATGGGCGGGAAGGAGGACTGAACTGTCGTCACTCAAGGAACTACAATTACCAGGTAAGTGTAATTATCATTTCCTTATCGTTCCTCCAGTTCAGTCCTCTACCTCTGGGATGAACCAGAGCAGTAATCATTGGGAGGGACCCTTCCAGCCGGCAGACAAAACCGCCGAGCCAAACCGGGCATCAGAAGCTGCTGCAACATCCAGCCGGTAATGTTTACTAAACGTATGCAGAGACGACCAAGTCGCCGCCTTACAAATGTCAACCATCGGAACCAAACTGTGCTCCACCCAGGAACAAGCTTGCGCCCTGGTGGAATGAGCCCGCAAACCCGCAGGCGCCGACCGACCTTGGAGCAGATAAGCGGAAGAAATCGTCTCCCGAATCCATCTGGCAATGGAAGCCTTAGCTGCTGCTTCTCCTTTTCGCACACCACCGAACAAGACGAACAACCGCTCTGACCTACGAAAGGCTTGCGTGACCCGCAAATACTGACGCAACACCCTCTTCACGTCCAACCGTCGCAGACTGCGATCCGAGTCGCCGTCCTTCAAGGACCCTAGCACCGTTTGAGACAAATGAAAAGGGGACACCACCTTAGGTAAAAAGGACGGAACCGGCCGCAATACCACTTTTTCCCTGGAAAATGAAAGGAATGGTTCCCTACATGACAAAGCTTGCAATTCCGAGATGCGCCGAGCGGAACAGATCGCCACCAGAAACACCGTCTTCAACGTCAAGTCCTTTAGCAAGGCTCGTCGCAAAGGCTCGAAGGGCAGCTTGGACAAGGCCCCCAAAACGAGATTGAGATCCCACGGAGGCACCCAGGCCCTGCGCGCTGGCCGGAGCCGAGAAACCGCCTTCAAAAAACGACCCACATCAGGGTGAGCCCCCAAGGATACACCGTTGACCTTTCCCCGATAACAGGAAAGCGCTGCCAGCTGCACTCACAGGGAACTGGCAGCCAGACTTTTATCAAAGCCGTCCTGCAAGAACTCCAACACCAAAGGGATAGGAAACGTAGACGCACGGACCTGATGTCGCGAACACCAATCCTCAAAAATCCGCCAAACTCGCACATACGCTAAAGAAGTGGAGTGTTTCCGCGCTCGAAGTAAGGTAGCCACTACCGCCGACGAGTAGCCCTTCTTTCTCAGTTTAGCCCTCTCAATGGCCATACCGTAAGCGAGAACCGATCCACCTGGGGCATGAACAGAGGACCCTGCAACAAGAGGTCCGTCGTCTGCGGGAGCCGCCAAGGCTGCCCATCCAGTAGCCGCACCAGATCCGCGTACCACGGGCATCTCGGCCAATCGGGCGCTACCAATAACACCCGTCCTGGATGAGCTCCGATCTTCTGAACTACCCGGCCTATCAGCGCCCACAGGGGAAACACATAAAGAAGTCCGTCTGACGGCCACCGACGCAACAGCGCGTCCAGACCTTCGGACATCCTTTCCCGTCTTCTGCTGAAAAAACGGCTGACCTTTGCCGACTGAAAAGTTGCCATTAGATCCATCACCGGAGTTCCCCACTGGCTTACAATCTGTGCGAAAAAGTCGGGATTCAACTCCCACTAGCCTGCGTCCACTTGAACTCTGCTGAGAAAGTCCGCTTTGACATTGTCTTTTCCTGCAATGTGCGCCGCCGAAATTGCAGACAACCACTCTCTACCCATGCAAACAACGCGTCCGCTTCCTCTTTCACTGCGGCACTCCCCGTGCCGCCCTGACGATTGATGTAGGCTACTGTTGCCGAGCTGTCGGAGAGAACCCGCACTGGAAGACCCAGCACTATGTCCTCGAACGCTTGAAGCGCCCTGGCAACCGCCCAAAGTTCCAGCCGATTTATCGACCAAGACGCCTCCAGCGGGGACCAGAGCCCCTGCGCAAACCGAGTCCCGCAGTGGGCTCCCCAGCCGACCAGACTGGCGTCCGTCATCAATGGAAGCCAAATTGGTTGTTCCAACGGCATGCCGGCTTCCAGCAACTTCCTGCGCAACCACCAAAGAAGAGACTGCCGAACTTTGATCGGACAAGGAAGACGCTTGCTCAACGGGTCGGACTGATGCGACCAACGGCGAAGTAGAGCCCTCTGCAACGGCCGCATGTGAACTTTCGCTCACGGCACCGCCTCCAGGGTCGCAGCCATAGTTCCCAGCACCCTGAGGTAGTCCCACGCTGACGGCGCTGTAAACGCTAAGAACCAGCGGACGCGCAATCTCAACTCCTCCGCTCGTTTGGACGGCAAAAACACCTGGCCTCGCAGCGTGTCGATCCTGACCCCTAGATATTCGAGGTCCTGGGACGGCTCTAAGTGACTCTTTGCCGAGTTGACTACCCAGCCCAGACTCTGCAAAAAGTTCACCACTGTCTGTCACTCAGATGCTCTCCGCTGCGGACGTGGCCCGTATCAACCAATCGTCGAGATAAGGGTGGACCAAAATGCCTTCTTTGCGCAACGCCGCCGCCACTACCACCATAACTTTGGTGAAAGTACGCGGCGCCGTCACCAGACTGAAGGGTAAAGCTTGAAACTGATAATGACCCCACGGAAGAGCGAACCGCAGAAGCCACTGATGCGCTTCTCGGATCGGGATGTGTAAATACGCCTCCATCAGATCCAGCGACGTCAAGAACTCCCCCTGACGGACTGCCACAATAACTGACCGCAGGGTTTCCATCCGGAAATGCGGCACCCGCAAGCAACGATTCACGGCCTTCAGATCTAAAATCGGACGCAACGTGCCGCCTTTCTTTGGCACCACGAAATAAATAGAGTACCGACCCTCGCCGCATTCAGCTGCCGGCACTTCTACCACTGCCCCCAAAAGGAGCAGCTTTTCCAATGTAACGCGAACCGCTGCGGTTTTGTGGGAACCCCTGCAAGGAGACATCACAAAGGAATCCCGCACGGGTCGCTCCAACTCTAGCGCGTAGCCGTGCTGAATTATCTCTAACACCCATTGGTCGGATGTGATATGGGTCCAAGCGGCGAGAAACCCCCTGTGTCGACCCCCTATGGGAGACCCCTCCGCCTGGACCCGCCTCGCTTCATTGTGACTTACGGGCCGTGGACGAGGGAGATGCGGAAAACCTCTACTCGCCCCCCTAAACCCACGAAAGGACTGGGCTCGAGTCGAAAACCGGCCCCTCTGGAAACTGCCGAACCAAGTCGACCGAAACCTCCGGAAATCCCTAAACTGGCCGCGATAGCTGGACCCGGACTTACTGAGCTTCGGTTTATCCTCTGGAAACCTACCTGCCTTGGACTCCCCCAGGTCCTTCACCAACTTATCCAAATCCTCACCGAAAAGCAACCCCCCCTTAAAGGGAAGCTTGCTAAGACGAGACTTAGAAGGGCCATCCGCCGCACAATTCCTTAACCACACTGACCGGCGGGCTGCCACTACAGATGCTGTACTATTGGCCAAGGCTCTAATCAAATCATAATGTACATCCGCCAAGTATGCCGCCCCGGACTCCAGGCGATCTAGCTCCCGTACCTCCTCAGGATCCAAGTGCGAAGACTGGCGCAACCGCTGGACCCAACGCAGAGACGCCCTGGCCACCCACGCACCACAAATGGAGGCCTGCAGCGAAAGAGAATCCGCCTCAAAGGCCTGCTTCAGTAACCCATCTACTTTCCGGTCCTGAGCATCCTTCAAGGCCGCACTACCTTCCACCGGAATAGTGGTCTTTTTGGTAACCGCCGACACCACCGCATCCACCCGCGGTGCCCGGAACCTGTCTTTATCCTTATCCGCTAGAGGATAGAGCCTATTCATCGTCCGTATGCCACGGAGGCCGGCTTCCGGTCTATCCCACTCTTCCTGAATCATTTTGTCGACCACTCTGTGCACAGGGAACACTACCTGGGTCTGACGAACCGCCTGAATGACGGGATCTTCGAGGTCTTCCTCCAATGCTGTTGGCGGGGCCAGTCGCAACATCTGCAAAGTTTCAGAGACCAAAGCCGGAAGCTCCTCTCTGCGGAATACTCGAATAATCTTAGCTTGATCCTCCTGTTCAGGAATCTCGCCTTCCTCCAGATCGTGCGTTCCGTCATCCGGACTCTCCCATTCCGTATCTGCCGCCTCAGGCCATTCACCTTCCGCCGAGGTCGAGTCCTTTGTCCGTGCCCTTTTTGACACTGGCGGTTCCTCTCCAAGCTCAACAGCTGCCTCCAGCATCCGAGCTGGAACCAGCGGCGCCCCTGAGCCAAAACCCTTACCCTGGCTCCGCAGGCAAAAGGCCTGATGCATTAGCAAAACAAACTCCGGGCTAAACCCCTCGAGACCCACTGCCTGCTCCTTCAGATGAGCGCTGGAGGTCTCCGGCTGGTCCTCCTCTGCTGGACATTGCGCCATCAGCCGTGGAGAAGCAGCCCCGGCACCAGACGGCGCCTCTGGAATGTCCTTGGCATCCATCTGCTGTTCCACCGTGGAGGAGAGGGTTGCGCAACCCCGGCAAACCCCAGTCTTCGCCACAGTGCCCCTTCTAGTCCCGCAAACAATACACTGCGGTCTGGAAGCCATAAGAGCTACAGGGGCTGACCCTGCTCTAGTCCTGAATTTTGACTTATTCCTTTTGTTTACTTTTTTTTTTTTTTTCTCAGGCCCTGCTGTCTCCGAGTCAAGAAATCCCCCTTAGCCCCCCCCCCCTGCTGACCCCGAGGGGCTGAAGGACGCACTCTAAGTACCCCCCTAAGAGGAAAGAACAAACCCAAAGAAAACAAAACAAAATAAAGAAAATCGCTGAAACAGCAAACTTCGGTGCCTTACCTGGCAGCGGGATTGCAAGCCGCACTTCAGCCACGCGGTTTCTCCACGGCCAAAAATGGCCGCCGGGAAACCGCGAACTAGAAAAAAAGGCGCTAAAAAGAACTACAGAGAACTCAGCGCTCACCGGCGATCGCTCCCCCAGCAGTGCAGACTACACCCGGCGAGATTCTTACCAGGTAGGACTGCTTTCGGCTTGCCTTCAACTCCGGCAGAGCTCCTCAATGACCGGCGGTCCTAAACTGCCGCTGCCTTGTCAGCCGCGGCGTCTGGAGCTGATTAAGGCCGTCGGGAGGCCCTCACACAAACAGAAGGGCTCACCCCCGTAGAGTCTGGGGGGAGAGAACCTCTGAGCCTCCTGCAGGGTAACCGACTCGAAATCCTGAGCCAGTACCCTAAACGAAGTGCCTTCCCGGCAGGGAGCAAGAATGCCTTTGCCTCTGTTTTGTTTTTGGTTTTTTTTATACCCCGCTGCCAAACACCAATTCAAACTCCTTTAAAACTCTAAAACCCAAAATAACCTAACTATCCTAAACGCTCCTTATCTATTACTCCAGAGAGCCCTCACTCAGGGCTCGCCACGTCCTCCTGCTGCCTGGAGACTGGTCACACTGGGATGAGAGTGAGACTGCAGCAGGCTATATCCAGTGATGTCATGATTTTGACAGACCAGTCTCCAAGCTGCAGGAGGAGATTGACAACCCAGAGGTAGACTGAACTGGAGGAACGATAAGGAATCTATTTTAGCTGTGTTGGCACCTGGTTACAATCATATCTTCTAGAACAGCACTGTGCATGCCAGGGCCAGTGCTAGGGTTTCTGGTGCCCCCCTGCAACCTATAGATCGGTACCCCTCCCTCATTATTATTAATGCTGACTATACCCCAACCCCATTTTTCACCAAGTTCCTGTGTTAACTCTTTTCACATGATGCTAGCATGTCTCCTTCAAATCCAGTGCTGTAAAAAATTGCAGTGAAGGGGGAAATGCATAGCCAGAATAAAAATAACTACAAAGCAGTAAATAGCATTATACAAACAGGCTGTGATAGTCCAAGAACATGCTACATTTTAGATATGGATCAAAGAAAAACAGCAGTAAGGACAACTTGGAAATATTTTACTCATTGATAAAATATGCAGGAGAAAGATTTTGTACAGAACGTAGGACTCAACAACATGATAGCCATGCAGTCAATGCACATCTAGAAACTATAAACAAAATTGGTGTAATGTTACTGCAAAGAATAGTCGCAACATAGTCTATCACTGTAGGAAGACAGTGACAACATTAATATACTGCTAATTTAAACCACTTGCGTTAAGCTGGTTTCAATGACAAACCAGTAGGTTACAAATTATAGCATTGTAAAAATAATTAGTAAAACAGGCCAACAGTTATACAAGCATCTCATTAGACTGCTGTAAAATAAGAAAATATACTCTGACTATATTATTCATATGCCAGCATTTCAGAATGCTTTGGTTTGTGCAGGCAATTCACTGTTTAATAAATTGGAGCAGAAAGCCCAAACATTAGTGTCCATAAAACATGTTAAAGCAATCTGATGACTCTTTTCCCTAAAATATTTTACTGTGCCGTGCTTTGATAAGACAAACTGCCTTCTGCAGACTCCCAAGCGTGAAAGTCACATCCTTAAACAGCCAACTGGTACTGCAAAAGATGATCATTTAGAGCCATCCTGATCCAGCATCTTTTAAACAGCTCCCAGAGCTCCAATGGGGGTCACAAAATTGGATGGCCTTGCCTCCCCAATAAATCCATGCTGTCTCCTTGCTGGATCACAGGATTTGTTTTCATTTTTTAATCAAGCCTCTGTTATTCTGGCTTTCTCTCGCTCTAGCTTCACTTCCTACTGGCAGTAGGAAGTGAAGCTGGGACAAGAGAAAAGCGAGAACAACATGGCCACTTTCTGGCCGGATCAGGGAGTAAGATCCATGCTTTTTACATTACTCCTAGGTTTCCAGGATTTCTTTCTCAAATTTATACAGTCTTCCAGAGTGAGGCGAGAGAAAGAACTCTCACACGCAGGCATTTGCATTGCCGGCAGAAACTAGCATAAATGCTCAGTGCGAGCAGCATAGGTGCAACTAATGCCACCTCACGCAGGGCAACTTATGCCACCTCACGCAGGGCAACTAATGCCACCTCACGCAGAGCAACTGCAGGGGGATGTACCTGCCCTTTCTTGCAGTCAGACCACAGCCCCATGCTGGTTACGCAGCCCACGCATGCGTTACCAGTACGGAGCTTAGTAAACATGCCACTAAATGTGCCAAACAACAAGAGGAGCTTGGCAACCCCAAAATACCTCCTTTGAAACTACACACTGGACCAGCTTGGTGTCAGTGTAAATAGATTCTGTAAAAAACAAAGGAAATGCAGGATGCTCGCGCAACAAGGAACTACAAGAAAAAGCAAGAAGCACAGCGCATTTTATAACACCAAATTGCGTTATGGTTCTTGCTTTTTCTTTTTGAACATATATTCTGCATCCACAGAAACCACTTCCTCGACATTTACTAGACCTGCATGTACAGGCATCTGCCCGGCTAACTCAGTCAAGGCTGCTGAATGGAGCTGCGGCACCATGGTGTCCAGTTGCCATAGTACCGTGGCTCCATTCAGAAGCTGCAATCCCCAGCTGACAACCTGTTCTTTCATTCCCCCAGCCCGATCCCCAATCTGGCCTCCCAAGGCCAGGGTCAGGCTGCAGGAAGTCTCTTGCACCCCCTGCTATCTTTTCCGCCATCCAAGCCTGCTGTCCCCTGCCGTCTAGGGGAACATATTCCACCTCAGAGGTGGAATAAGTTCCCCGTTCAGTCTGCTGGCCCCGGACATACAGGGCCGACATCAGAATCGGCCCTGTATTTCTGGGTCTGTAGACCACCCACTGCCTGCCCTAACTCCACCTCCGCACCACCCCTTTCCCACCCCCATCTAGCCTCCCTGTACAAACACCTTGTTCATATGGGGAGGTTAGTTGAGGATGTCAGAGGGGGCCAAATAGCAGGGATGGACATCCTAACGTCGACCATTGTAATTTTTGTGTGTTACAGGCCTTCCTTCACATACAAACATACAGCTCCACACCACAAAGATCTTACTTTCAATGAAGTTTGACACACTGCTTCCTGCTCCTGCTTCTAAGTAAAACTTTTCTTGCCCGGCAGCCATCACCTTTTGCTGCCAGGCCAAGTCCCATGATAACAACTGTGAAATCATGTGGGAGTTATCAAGAGACTTCGGTTCAAAAGCGGGCGGTGATGGCTGCCGTGCAAGAAAAAATTTACTTTAAAAGCAGTAAACTTCCAAGTAAATCACGTTTGTTGCATTTTGCCATGGCACTTGCAGTACGGGGCCACAGGAACATGTGGGCCCTCGTCTTGCCTGGCCCCCTTGCATTGCAGGTGCTGCTTGGATGAAATTTACACCACTGGGTCTAGGTGCTGCAGACTGTTTCATAGGAGATGTATTACCATGAGCAGCTCTGGCTGGAAGAGCCCAGTTGTTATTAGGTCACTTGGGAAGTTGAAAGGAGTCTCTCTTGGGAGGGTGGAGATGGCAAACTACCAGTACCACATCAGACATAGTTCTCCTGAATTGAAATTGGATGTATTATTAATTAAAAGATGTAGGTTATGGGTGTATCCTCTTATTATTTTTTAATATATATGGCTGGAATAATTATGTGTGTGTTTGAAGGGTGGAGATGGGAAAGGGGGAGGTGGGTGCTGGGAAGTAAGAGTTTTTATTATGTGTTTAATGCTCTTTACTGTCATAGTATCAGTATGGGGATATGATTAGGAAGACTGCTGAGGAACGCAAACTACAACCAAAAGGTGGAAGGTGATGCTTGAACTGCATACCAGGAAAACAGATTTTTTTCATGATACAGTAAACACACCTGTGGCAGTGGACATGGGTAAGCTTACAGCCCGGTGGTTGGTGGAGGTCCACTTCTCTTCTAAGAAAACAAACAGTGCTGTGGCAGCTACATTTATACAGTGGGGGTCCATATAAGGTGTTACTACAGATGAGAGGGCAGTGGAACTGGAGGTTCATTAAATATACATACCCGCATTCCCTGCCAACTTGTATGTGCCACATAGAGAGTAGGCTAACCTCCTGCAGAAAACTTTGGCTAAGCTACTGATGTGGTCTGAGGCGCGACTGTTAGTTGGTAGTAATATGAATTGGGTAGTTGATCCCATAGGGATAGGATGGGGGAGGAGAAAAACTTCAATTTCTAGATCTGCTTCAAAATTTTAGCTTGGTGGATATATGGAGAGTTAGAAATCAAATGAGTAGGAATTACACATGCTGTTCACAAGTATATAGAAGGAATTACACATGCTACTCACTAGTATATAGTACATGACGGTAGATAAAGAACAGTATGGCCCATTAAGTCTGTCCAGTAAGGTGGCTAGAGTGGTTGTACCCACCGCTCCATGCAAGTCACCCCTTCTATGCCCTTGTTTAGGATAGTGCCTGCCACTCCATTCAGACACCTGCTCTATGCCTTTGTTTAGGGTTGTACACAGGCTGCTCCGTGCAAGTCACCTCCCTCTGTTTGTTGAAGTATAAAAGATATTTAAGTTTCTTTTGATTTTATCCTGTTGCTATAAAGGGATCCACTGTGTCTGCCCATGCTATTTTGAATTCCATCACTGTACTTGCCCCCACCACTTCCATCGGGAGGGCATTCCAAGCATTCACCACCCTTTCAGTGAAAAAGTATTTCCTAATGTTGCCTTTCAGTTTACCCTCTTGCAGCTTCATGTCATGCCCTCTAGTTTTACAGCTTCATCTTCTTTGAAAAAGGTTTGTTTGTTCATTAATACCCTTTAAGTATTTAAAGGTCTGTATCATATCTCCCCAATCCCTCTTCTCTAGGGTACACATATTTAGGTCTTCAAGTCTCTTCTCATATGTCTTCTGGCGCAGGCTCCAAATCATTTTGGTTGCCTTCCTCTGAACCGTCTTTCTTCTCAATGAGTTCCATTTACCACCATCTTCTGTTGTCTGTCAGTCAACCAATTTCTGATCCATTTCACCACCTTGGGACCCATCCCCTGCTGGTCAGTTAAGCCTTCTATGAGGAACAGTATCAAAGGCTTTGCTGAAATCTAGGTATATCGCATCCATCGCATACCCTTGATCTAGATCTCTGATCATCCAAAGAACTCAATCAAATATGTTTAGCATGACCATACTTTGATAAAACTATGTTGCCTCCGATCATGCAATCCATTGGTTTCTATAAAGTCCACTATTCTTTCTTTCAAGAGCGACTCCATTACTTTTCCCGCAACCAAGGTAAGGTTTACTGGCCTACAGTTTGCTACCTCTTCACTATTACCACTTTTGTGAAGAGGTACCACATCAACCCTTCTCCAATCCTGTGGATTCTCTCCTGTCTCCAAGGATCTATTAAAAACAGCCTTTAAAGGCCCTGCCAGAACCTCTAGAATAGATTTATTTTTAGTAAGTACATCAATGGGTGCCCATATCACAAACTGTCAAATTGACCAAATGGTCTAGTCAAACCTCTCACCAGTTCATTTAGAAATGGGAAAGGGTAAAGTGGGGAGGGCTAACCATAAAGCATGGCAAATGAACAGTCTTGCTCTAACTGATCTGCAATTTGTTGAGGATGTAGAAAAGGCAATACAGGAATATATTCTTGTGAATGATACGGGAGAGGTCTCCTTAAATATAGTATGGCATGCCCTGAAGGTGGTAGTGTGTAGGAAGTTTATTGAATATGGTGCTCGCATGAAAAAGATTAAACAGGAGAAAATAAAAAAAATAAAGTCAGAATTGGTTATACTAGAAAGAGCCCAGAAAGGGGTATTACACTACAATGAAGTAAGATTACAGAACAGTCATCTAATCCGTCCTCTTCACACCGTCTTAATCCACTGCACCTAAAAAGCACCTCATTTTCTCCAATGAAGAAGAATCCACCATTTCCCTTGGCAATGCGTCTCACTGATTATCTGCGCTTGCATTTGAGCACATCTGGTGGCTCAGGGGCAAGTGTTATGCATTGTCATACAGAAGGATCCAGATTGGGTCTTTAGCAGCTCAAGTTGGCTGAGGCTGCTGCAATGATCACAGCCCCTGGAAGTATGTGAGTATCGGCCAATCAAATTTACTGAGGTACAGTAACTAACAGCACTGGGTCATCCCACCTCAAAAAAAGCCTTCACTTAATAAAATGATTTAGGAACATTAAATATATGATAGGCAAGGCTACCACATCACGGCTGACAGACCTTCAGTAACAGCCATAATTCAAAGTTTCATTGGTCCATTCCATAAATTCATTTATCCTTTTTGTCTTATCTGTTTATATATATATTTTCTTCTTACAAAAAGTTCATATCCACAGTAATTTACACCTTAAAAATGGTAATTTCCAATTACTTCTGAATCAGTAGTTCCAATGACAGTGCATCCAGTACCCCACTTAGCCACAATTTACAGTTCAACAATCTGACACGACACCATGTTTTCAAACAGCACAAACTACTTATCTTTCTGCATCAGAGGAATTTGGTCTCTTCAGGATCGGTGCTACCCTGTAAGCGGAGTAAGTGCTGCAGGGGGCCATCGATGTCAGGGGGTGCCAGTGCTGGCCTCACCCCTCCCAGCCCGCTCCCTGATCTCCTACCAAGTCCAGAAAGAAGGCGTTCTGCTGCCTGTGGTACTTGTTGCTCCTGCAGGCATGATCTTACTGTATGGGCCGTGATCGCCTCTGCATTGCAATCATGGTCCCAACAGGAAGATCGTGCCCATGGGAGCAGCAAATCCTGCTGGCAGCAGAGCTCTGCAAGGCCACATTTGCAGCCCAGAAGGGAAGATCACGCCCACGATAGCAACAAGTCCCGCAGGCAGCAGTGCCCTGCATCCAAGGCTACAAAGACAAGATCATCATGCCCGCAGGAGCAGCAAGTCCCAAGGGCAAGAGAGCTGCCAACCAGATCGCACTGGTTGCAGGTCCTTAAGAGGGAATGCAGGGGCAGTTGTTGGGGGCCAGAGAGAGAGGGGCAGAGAAGTTGGATTACATTTAAAGGGGCAGTGATTGACAGAGAGATTGGGGGGGGGGGGAGGATGAAACTACAAAGGGGAAGTGATAAAGGGACAGAGCCGGGGAAGGGGGACAGCAGGAGAGGGGCAGGAGTGTGGAGGGAAGATACTGTACGTGTGGATGGAGGGCTAGGGAGACAGAGGGAAATACTGGACAAAGAGGAGGCATAGGGAGATGAAGGGGGACATGAACATGGAGAGAAAATGTTGGAAGCAGAGGGATAACATAGGAAAACATGGCAAATGCTTGAGAAGGAGGGGTCACAGGAAAATGGGAGATGCTGGACATGGGGGACAATGGGAGATGGAGGGACACAGGGAGACAGAAAGGAAATGCTAGATGTAGGGGTGGAATAGGGAGGCAGAAGGGATATGCTAAAAGCTGGGTCTAGAGATATCGAGGGGAGATACTTGACATGGGACATGGAGATAAGAAGAATGGTCAAGGGACAAGCAAAGAGTGCAGATTTTTGAGATGGAAAGAGGATACTGGACCTAGGGGATTATAGGGAGACTATGGGAAGTTGCTGGACAAGGGGGTGGAACAGAGGGAAACAGGAGAGATATAAGATATGGGGTAATAGGGAGAGAGAGGTGAGAAGATTAACATAGGGTAAGTAGGGTGGGAGAGACAGCGAGATGCTGGATATGGGAGTAATAAGGAGGGGGTGGTATGGAGACATGGGAGATGCTGGACATGGGGATAAGAATGGAGAAGGGAAAGAGTACTCACCTGTAACAGGTGTTCTCCAGGAGCAGCAGGAATCAGTCCTCACATATGGGTGTCATTGACGCCGATGAAGCCCCAGCGGAGCATTTCCCCAGCTTTCTATGAAAGCCTTTGGGAATGCAGGCACGCATGCGCTGTTCCCTTCCCGCCTAAAGGTGCCATCTTACCTCAGTCAAATGACATAGCTAAGAACAGCACACAAAAATGAAAAATAAACTATGTACAACTGCAACTCCCAGGGGAGGAGGGAGGGTTGTGAGGACTGATTCCTGCTGCTCCTGGAGAACACCTGTTACAGGTGAGTAACTACTCTTTCTCCAGGACCAAGCAGGAAGTCAGCCCTCACATATGGGTGACTCCCTAGCTCTGGGCTACCAGGAACCCAGGCTGAACAAGAGAACTCCCTCTAGTCTCAGCAGCAAAGAAAAGGCTTTTCACTGACACAACCTCTACCGGTAGCCCAACAGAGGGCAGGAGGGCAGGAGTTGCCTAAACCTCAAAGAGATTCTGGAGTACTGCCTGGCCAAAAGCACTGTCCCTACGGGACTCCCTCTCCAGACAGTAATGGGTTGCAAAAGTCTGGCTTGAAGACCAAGTTGCAGCTCTGCAGATGTCTACCAAGGGCACAGAGCGGAGATGAGCCACTGAGGCAGCCACTGCCCTGACACGGTGGGCCGTAACCCGACCCTGCAAAGGAAGGTCAGCCGCCTTGTAAGCCCAGGTGATACAGTCAGCCACCCAGATGGACAAGGTATGCTTGGACACAGCCAACCCAAACTTATTAGGGTCAAAGGATACGAAGAGCTGAGGAGCCCTTCTATGCCCCTGCGTATGGTCAAGGTAGAAGGATAAGGCCCTCCTACAGTCCAGGGTATGCAGAACTGCTTCAGCCTGGCTTGCATGAGGCCTAGGGAAGAATGTTGGAAGAACCATCTCCTGGTTAAGGTGGAAGGAGGAGACAACCTTTGGGAGGAACTTTGGATGAGTCCTAAGGACTACCCTGTTCCCATAGAAGCGAGTGTAAGGCCTATCACAGACCAGGGCCTGAAGCTCACTAACTCGCCTGGCCGAGGTAAGGGCTACTAGGAAGAGTGTCTTCCAGGACAGGAAGCGTAGAGGGCAAGTAGCCATCGGCTCAAAAGGTGGGCGAGTCAGTTGCTGCAAGACCACATTCAACTCCCACTCAGGACGAATGGGAGGCTTGAGCAAAAGCAAGTCTCTGAGAAACCGGGACACCAAGGGGTGAACCGACAGAGAATGTCCTTCCACTAGTGAGTGGTGAGCTGCTAGAGCTGAGAGGTGCACCCGAACAGAATTGGACTTAAGTCCCTGATTGGATAAGTGCAACAGATACTGAAGTACTACAGGGACAGTACAGGAGAAGGAATCCTCCTTACGTAACTGACACCACACAGAAAACCTCTTCCATTTGAGAGCATAGGTTTTCCTTGTGGACTGTTTCCTAGAGGCTAGGACAACCTCTTCAACTTCCTGAGGTAGGCCCCAGGGAACCAAAACTACCCTTGCAGCCTCCATGCCATCAAATTGAGAGCTTTGAGGTTGGGGTGCAGAAGAGACCCCTGATCCTGAGACAGAAGGTCGGGTTGCAACCCTAGAGGCAGTGGGGGATCCACTGCCAGCTGAAGCAAAAGTGGAAACCAAGGTTGTCTCGGCCACCTGGGAGCCACCAGCAGGACAGAGGCCTTGTCCTGGAGAATCTTGAACATAGTTTGGGCCACCAGAGGAGTGGGAGGAAACGCATACAGGAGGCCCTGAGACCATGGAATCAGAAAAGCATCTGCTGCTATCCACAGAGGATGCGGTTGTCTGGAGCAGAACTTTGGCAGTTGCTTGTTCAGTGGACTGGCAAACAGATCTACCAATGGGAGACCCCATTTCAGGAAGATCTTCTGAACTACCAAGGGATGCAGCTGCCACTCGTGGGGCTGCAAAATTCTGCTCAACCGGTCGGCCAGGTAGTTTTCCTGGCTTGGAAGATACACCGCCCTGAGGAGCATGCTGTGTTTGAGGGCAAATGAACAAAGGTCCTGAGCCTCCCGACAAAGGAGCCTGGACCCAGTTCCGCCCTGTTTGTTCACATAAAACATGGCTACCTGATTGTCTGTCCGAAACAGGACAGATTGATGAGCCAGGGCAGGAGAGAAAGCTTTGAAAGCCAAGCGAATAGCCCTGAGCTCTAGGAGATTGATCTGTTGTGCAGCCTCCCAAGGAGACCACAGGCCCTGGGTGCACTTGTTGAGACAATGAGCTCCCCAGCCCTGTAGGGAGGCGTCTGTGGTCAGTACCACTGTGTACCCTGGAATTTGAAAGGGCACCCCCTTTAGTAGATTGGGTGGGTGCAGCCACCAGTTGAGGGAGTCCAGAAATGGTCCGGACACCCTTATCCTGTCTCTGAGGCTGCCTGTGGCTTGTGACCACTGATTCCGAAGGAACCACTGTGCAGGCCACATATGGAGCCTTGCATTGGGGGTTACATGAACTGTCGAAGCCATGTGGCCAAGCAGCCTCAGGCAGAGTCTGGCAGAGACTAGTGACCTGCTGAAAAATTGGTTTGCCAAGCTGATGAGTCTTTGGGCTCTGTTGTCTGGCAAGAAAGCCTTTGCTAGCAGAGAGTCCAGCCTGGCCCCTATCAACTCCAAGTTCTGGGAGGGGAGCAAAGTGGACTTTGCGAAGTTTATTACAAAACCCAGGCTCTGAAGAAGAGCAATAGTTCTGAGGGTGGCTTGTTTCGCCTCCTGGCACGTCTGACCCCTGATGAGCCAGTCGTCCAGATAGGGGAAGACAAAGATTCCCTGATTTCTCAGGTAGGCCGCCACCACTGCCAGGCATTTGGTAAAGACCCTGGGAGCGGAGTTGAGGCCAAAAGGCAGGACTCTGTACTGATAATGGTTTCCTCCCACTATGAACCTGAGGTACTTTCTGTGGTCTGGATGAATGAGGATGTGAGTGTACGCATCCTTTAGATCTAAGGAGCATAGCCAATCTCCCTGCTGGAGGTAGGGCAGAAGTGTTTCAAGAGTAAGCATCTTGAATTTTCTTTCTCTAGGAACTTGTTGAGGTTCTTGAGGTCCAGAATAGGTCAAAGGCCACCGGTTCGTTTGGGTACCAGGAAATACCTGGAGTAGAACCCCTGACCTTGCAAGTGGGGAGGCACAGGTTTCACTGTCCTGTCCACCAACAGACCTTGAAGCTCCTGGAGGAGAAGATCTGTGTGCAGGGGAGGCCTTGGAGGCTCCCCTGGAAAGTATGACGGAGGCAGTTGGTGAAAATGAAGAGCATAGCCCCTGTGGACTATGTTCAACACCCAACTGTCCCCAGTGATGTGGGGCCACTGGTGGACAAAGAGGGCGAGGCGACCTCCTGTGCAGGGTTGGGAGAGCAGGGACTGAGAGGCTACACTCAAGGAGTCAAAAACCCCCACCCTGCTGAGTGGGAGCAGGGGCCGGAGGCTTGGGGGTCCTCTGCCTACGGGGCCCATTACCCTGCCCCTTGGCTTGCTGACTCTGGGGAGCAGCTTGGGCAGCCTGATACTGAGGGTACTGTTTGTAGGCAGTGCCCTTCCTCGGGTAAAAGGGCTTTTTACCCGAGGCCTTCTTCTTGTGAGAAGGGGCAGAGGTCTTTCTGGACAGCCTTGTCCTTGTAAGGTGCTCAGTCTCGAGCTGTGCGGCCTTCTTGGCCATGGGCTTGCCAAAAAGGTTCTCACCTCGGCAAGGGACATTGACCAACTTGTCCTGAACCCATGGCTCAAGGTCCGATGACTGCAGCCATGCCTGGCGTCGAGCCGCGATGCTGGCTGCCGCAACTCGGGCCGAAGCCTCGAAGTCATCGCAGGCGGAGCGGGACATAAACTTCGAGCAGTCCCGAATCCCCGAGGACAAGGACTTGAATCTCTGCAAGGGCTCCCCGGAGAGACCAGCAGAGAACCCGGCCAACTACTTGGCCAGGTCACGCAAGTACATGCCCATGTACAGCTGGTAAGACTGGACACGGCAAGCAAGCATCGAGCCCTGGAAGCACTTTCTATCTACACCATCG
This sequence comes from Ichthyophis bannanicus, assembly GCA_033557465.1. Taxonomy (NCBI): domain Eukaryota; kingdom Metazoa; phylum Chordata; class Amphibia; order Gymnophiona; family Ichthyophiidae; genus Ichthyophis; species Ichthyophis bannanicus. The sequence goes on along the minus strand of CM066031.1, from coordinate 289,225,498 downwards.
AGGTTCCGGGCCTCCCTGCCAGGGGGCACCGCAGAGTGCATCTTCTGACTTTTTAGGCGATGCATGGCCGATTCCACCACCATGGAATGGTGTGGTAGCTGCGCCTTTTGAAAGCCAGGGCTCTTCCGGAGTCGATAAATCGAATCGACCCGCTTACTAAGAACCGGCTCCGAGGCCGGTGCCTCCCACATCCGGAAGAGGAGCCGTTCCAGCATCGGAGGAACCGGGACAGTAAAGGCCTCCTTCGGAGGAGAGTCATACGGCAGGGCCTCGAGCTCTTCGGCTCGAGGCTCTTCCTCGGGGTCCGCCGGGATAGCCAACGCGGAGGCCATATCCCGGACAAACTCAGAGAACCGGGTATCCTCCGGAGGGGGATCTACTCCGGGGCTCAGACTGCGGTGAGTCCGACGGGACGCACCGAGTCTTAAATGTGTCGGGGGACTCCTCATCCTCCGTCTCCCAGGCGGACTTGTCCGACAAGGAGTTGCGGTCCGACCCCGCGGGGCCCTGGAGCACCCGCCCCGATGCCGGAGGCACTGGCGTCCACGCCCTCGGTCCTGAATGGGAGGTCGAGGGAGACCGCGACCGAGGTCGACCTCGAGCCATCATGGACTCGAGTATCGGCTCGGTCTCTGGGGTCGACTTCGATGTCGATGTCCCGGTGCTCGGGGCAGATGCGCCAGACAGGCTGGCCATCAGTGCCCGCTGCTGCTCCATGAAGGCAGACAGTCTGCACTCCAAGGCTGTCATCCTGAGACTCAGCTCGGGAGATGCAGCAGCCACCGACTCGGGCCTACGTGTCCAGCAGACTCCGGCTCCACGCGAGGAACTTTAGCAGGCTTCTCTTATTCCACGGCCCGGGGCGACGGTAGGGGGTCTTAGACCTGGCCCTCGAGGAGCCAGGGACCTCCTCCGACGATGTCATCATGAGCCGCTTCTTCCTCTTGCGTTCCCGGTCGGGGGACCCCCTGTCCGAGGAGCCCCGACGGCGCTCAGGATCCGAATCCCAAGATGTCGAAGCCTCAGACGAGGTCCGGGCCTGGCCGGAGGCTGTCGGAGAAAAGCCTTTCTTTTTGCTGCTGGCGACTTCGTAGTGTCTTGGAAGACATCTTCCCACATGGTCCACACGTCTTAGGACCGAGGCACCGAAGGCAGCAGTCGTGTGTGTCGGTGAGAGACATCAACTTCTTACACCGATCACACTTTTTAAAACCGCTGGAAGCCATCGGGGAAAAAAGAGTCCCCGCTAGGTCAAAGGACCGGCCTTCCAGGGAAAAAGCAAAAAAGGGCGCGAACGCCAGCCACGAAGGGCAAAAACCGAAAAAGAAGAATCGGGCTCGATACCGGTGTACCGAACCCGGCGGGAGGGGAACCGGCGTCGAACCGGGAAGGAAAAAATAGTGAAAATCGCCGAAAAATCACACTTTTATCCAGGATGACATGACACACACGTCCGGTGGGCTTCTCGGAAAAAGAGAGACTGAGGTAAGATGGCACCTTTAGGCGGGAAGGGAACCGCGCATGCGTGCCTGCATTCCCAAAGGCTTTCATAGAAAGCTGGGGAAATGCTCCGCTGGGGCTTCATCGGCGTCGATGACACCCATATGTGAAGACTGACTTCCTGCTTGGTCCTGGAGAAATGCTGGATACAGGGATGGGAAGGGAGAAGGGGACATAGATGGAGAGAGAGAGAGAGAGTGTGGAGATGGATGGAGGGAAAGAGAGAAGGAGGGGGGAAACACTGGAGGGGGAGAGATGTTAGACATGAAGAGGAAAGAGAGATTAGGGAATAATGACCAGATTGGGGAATAATGGACCAGGCAAGAAGAGGTGGAGAATGGGAGGACTGAGGTGAGGGTTGAAAAGTGGTAGGCAGATGGAGTAAAAAAGAAGGAGATTGAGGACTGGATAGTAAGAAGGAGTAGTGAAATCTGAGTGGACAGAGAGAGAAAAATAAATGGAAGAAAGATGGAAGGTAAAGATCACTATCCAAGATGGAAAGAACTGAAGAAAATAAAAGGAGAAACAAGAAATGGCAGATGGACTAGACCATAGAAAGAGAGCAACTAGACAGAAGAAAGCAGAAACCAGCATGATCAGAGAATAAAATGACCAGACAACAAAGGTAGAATAAAATAATTTTATTTTTAATTTAGTAATTGGACTTTGCGCCATCTTTGGGGCATGCTTACTAAGGTGTGTTAGCCTTTTGCAGCTAACACCATGTGTCAGTGCTGCTAGCGCTGCGCTAAGTGCACAAGCCGTGTGTTACCTGCTGAGGGGGGGGGGGGGGGTGCATTTCCCCAGCAGAAAATGCTGCCAAAGTGCAGGGATTGGGGTGCAGCAATACTGCAGCTACCACCACCCATTGAGGTTACTGTGTGCAGTTAATGCCTATGGTAATCACACGTTACAGGTACTCCCACTCTCTGCTCTCTCTCCGTCCAGGTGCTCAGTTAATACACGATCTGCAGATAGCATAGGAAAGCCACATTAACATCTACATCCAACCGATATGCGACATCATGAAAGAGAACAACATTCAATACACAATATATGCAGACGACATCATGATATACACCCCGATAGAAATCGACAACCCGGATTTCTCCAAGATAACAGACTGCCTTACCCAAATGACAAGCTGGTGTCAAAACAACAACCTCGCAATAAACTACAACAAGACTGAAGCTCTAATAATCACTCGGAACCAAAGCTTCATACACCCGCCAAACATCAAGATACAAAACACTACTATTCCAATAAAATCAGAAGTGAGATACCTTGGAGTTACTCTGGACAACAAGCTAAACCTCAAGCCACACATAGACAAAACAATACAAAAAGTCTACTACAAGATGCGAATCATCAGGAGACTGAAACCACTCCTTGCCCCAGAACACTTTCGTACCGTCCTCCAAGCACTGATAACCCCAATACTGGACTTCTGCAATCCGATATACTTGGGACTACCGAAACAAGCCCTCAAACCACTCCAGCTAGCACAAAACACTGCAGCACGAATAATATCCGGTACTGCAAGACAGGACCACATCACACCCACCTTAAAAGACTTACACTGGCTCCCAATCGGTGCACGCATCAGATACAAAACTATCATAAACCTATTTAAGATAAATCAGCACACATCAGCCAACAGCCTACACACCCTCATTCAACCAGACAACAGCACTCGTCCTAGAAGAAAACAAACACGCAACCGAGTCAGCACCCCAGGTGAATTCAAACACACACGCAAGGACACAACAGACAGAGCTCTCTCCATGGCTGCTCCAACTATATGGAACAAACTACCAGACGACTTGAGGACAACTACAGACCTCAAAGACTTTAGAAAACAGCTAAAAACCATGCTGTTCATAGAACACTATGGACACATCACATAACCTAAGAGAATGTATAACAGCACATATTGCTGCCTGTACAGATAATGTTTTACAGCACCACTGTATATAGCCCACACTGTACATAGCTCAAACCATTCTAGCACGCAACACACCACACCTTGTACATAGCTCACCCCAATCTAGCACACGATACAACACACACTCAACTAAATTGCACCCTCACTGCATGATTAACACACTCACTTTACCCGATTGTTTGCTGTGATACCACCTTGATTAATAAGATAAGGCGGTTTAAAAATACTGTTAAATAAATAAATAAAATAAATTTACTCACATTAGCTGCTACTCCTGATGATAATCCCACATTTTTGCCACATTAGCAGCTAACACACTTTAGTCAACATGCCCCTTTATATTTTACAGAATATAGGGAGATGCATCTCTTTCTATTTATCTGGTGTTGCACTGCACGCAGAGTCTAGATTCTTGGGGTTTCAGTTTAATTTTTTATTATTTATTTATTTATTTTATTCTCTTATATACCGTGCTATTCTGCATCAGTGCGGTTTACATTGAACAAACTGAAATTACATTGAACAGGGCATTATAACTTGGAGATAACTATTTTACAGGGAACATGGGCTATGGAGGGTTAAGTGGCTTGCCCAAGACCACAAGGAGCACCTGTGGGACTAGAAACCCCAGTCCTTCCGGCCCAAGGTTGCTGTCCTCTAGTGGGATTTGAACCCCCGACCTTCCGGCCTGAAGTACCTTGCCCCAACCACTAGGCCACTCCTCCACTCCTCCAATTTTGTCTACATACTTTTATTTTTAGGTTGTTTTTGGTGAGGGTCTGTGTTCTGACTGTGTGACCAAGGCCAGTATTCTGTTAACATGTAGTGTGCACACAGGGATCTGTACTGTAGTAATCTGACTTGTTCGGCTTTTCAAATAGGTGCATGGATGTTCTAGGGCAGCGATGGCGAACCTATGGCACGCGTGCCAGCTGTGGCACGTGAAGGCCTTGCAGCTGGCACGCGGGAAGGTCGCAAATTAATATATGCCGGCTCATGGCAATTAAAAAAAAAAAAAAAAGCTGGCCGCCGCGGCGGCATGGAGTGTCCCGCGGGGCTTCCTCTGCCCGGCGGGACTCTCCCGGCGCAGCTCAGCCCCTCTCTGCCGGCTTGCAGATACGCGAAGGGAAAGTCTCCCTCGCGTCTCTGTTAAGCCCGCAGGGGCTGATGGGAAATTTCCCATCTGCCCCTGCGGGCTTAACAGAGACGCGAGGGAGACTCTCTCTCCCTTCGCGTATCTGCAAGCCGGCAGAGAGGGGCTGAGCTGCGCCGGGAGAGTCCCGCCGGGCAGAGGAAGCCCCGCGGGACACTCCATGCCGCCGCGGCGGCCAGCTTTTTTTTTTTTTTTAATTGCCATGAGCCGAGGGGGGGCGGGTAGGACTGGCAAAGGGCTAGGGGGGGGGGGTTAAGACTGGCAATGGGCGAGGAGGGAGGGAGGGAGGGGGGTTAAGACTGGCAATGGGCTAGGGAGGGAGGTTAAGACTGGCAATGGGCTAGGGAGGGAGGTTAAGACTGGCAATGGGCTAGGGAGGGAGGGAGGGAGGTTAAGACTGGCAATGGGCTAGGGAGGGAGGGAGGGAGGTTAAGACTGGCAATGGGCTAGGGAGGGAGGGAGGTTAAGACTGGCAATGGGCTAGGGAGGGAGGGAGGGAGGGAGGGGGGTTGAGACTGGCAATGGGCTAGGGAGGGAGGGAGGGAGGGGGGTTGAGACTGGCAATGGGCTAGGGAGGGAGGGGGGTTGAGACTGGCAATGGGCTAGGGAGGGAGGGAGGGAGGTTGAGACTGGCAATGGGGGGGGGGAGGGAGGGAGGGAGGTTGAGACTGGCAATGGGCTAGGGAGGGAGGGAGGTTGAGACTGGCAATGGGCTAGGGAGGGAGGGAGGGAGGGAGGTTGAGACTGGCAATGGGCTAGGGAGGGAGGGGGGTTGAGACTGGCAATGGGCTAGGGAGGGAGATTGAGACTGGCAATGGGCTAGGGAGGGAGGGAGGGAGGGAGGGGGGTTGAGACTGGCAATGGGCTAGGGAGGGAGGGAGGGAGGGGGTTGAGACTGGCAATGGGCTAGGGAGGGAGGGAGGGAGGGAGGGGGGTTGAGACTGGCAATGGGCTAGGGAGGGAGGGAGGGAGGGAGGGGGGTTGAGACTGGCAATGGGCTAGGGAGGGAGGGAGGGAGGGGGGGGTTGAGACTGGCAATGGGCTAGGGAGGGAGGGAGGGGGGTTGAGACTGGCAATGGGCTAGGGAGGGAGGGAGGGAGGGGGGTTGAGACTGGCAATGGGCTAGGGAGGGAGGGAGGGAGGGAGGGGGTTGAGACTGGCAATGGGCTAGGGAGGGAGGGGGGTTGAGACTGGCAATGGGCTAGGGAGGGAGGGAGAGGGGTTGAGACTGGCAATGGGCTAGGGAGGGAGGGAGAGGGGTTGAGACTGGCAATGGGCTAGGGAGGGGGGGTTAAGACTGGCAGTGGGCTGGGGGGGTTAAGACTGGCAGTGGGCTATGGGGGGGGTTAAGACTAGCAATGGGCTGTGGGCTGATGAGGGCTGGCAATGGGCTATGGGGGGGTTAAGACTGGCAATGGGCTATGGGGGGGGTTAAGACTGGCAATGGGCTGTGGGCTGATGAGGGCTGTCTGGAAATGGGGTGATGGGGGGGTTAGGACTGGTAATGGGCTATGGGGGGGGGGTTAAGACTGGTAGTGGGCTGATGGGGGGGGTTTGGACTGGTAATGGGCTATGGGGGGGTTAAGACTGGTAGTGGGCTGATGGGGGGGTAGGACTGATAATGGGTTATGGGGGGCTAGGACAGGAAATGGGCTGATGGGGAGGGGTTAGGACTTGAGGTGGGCTGATGTGGTTAGGACTGGTAATGGGCTGTGGGCTGATGGGGGGGGTTAGGACTGGCAATGGGCTATGGGGGGCTGACTGGAAATGGGCTGATGGGGGGGGTTAGGACTGGAAATGGGCTGATGGGGGGGGTTAGGACTGGTAATGGGTTATAGGGGGGGGGGCTTAAACTGAAAATGGGGTGATGGGGGTTAGGACTGGAAGTTGATTGACGGGGGGCTAGGACTGGTAATGGGTTGGGGTGTTGCTAGGACTGGAAATGGGCTGAGTGGAAGGGGAGGCTTGAACTGCAAATAGCTGATGGGGAGGGGGCTTGGAATGGAAATGGGCTGTGAGGGAAGGGAGCTAGGACTGAAAATGGGCTGATGGAACAGCTAGGATAGGACTGGAAATGGGCTGTTGGGGGGAGCTAAGATTGGAAATGGGCTGTGGTGGGGGCTTGAATTGAAATGGACTCATGGAGGGGCTAGAACTGGAAGTAGGCTCATGGGGGGCTTGGACTGGAATTGGGCTGAGTGGAGGGGAGCTATGATTTGACATGGGCTGATGGTGGGGCTAGGAAATGACTAGAAATGGGCTGATGGGGGGCTAGGATTGAAAATGAGCTGATGAAGGGACTTGGACTGGAAATGGATGGGGGAGCTAGGACTGGAAATGGGCTGATGGGGGGCTAGGACTGGAAATGGGCTGATGCAGGGACTAGAAGGGAATGGATGCTGGGTGAGACTGGAACTAGAAGGGAGCTGATGTTGGGGGAGGATTAGAATGGGATGGGGCTGGGAGAGTAAAATGGAGAGGGGAAAAATATTTTGTGTAGGAGGGATGAAAAATCTACAATTGGCCAGGTATTGGGAGAGTAATTGGGGATTGAGGATGGAGGGGTAAAATTTGTGTGGATGAAATAGGAATGAGGAAAGAGCAAAAGGAGAAAGATTAGTATGTTAAAGCAGATGTAGAGAGAGAGAGAGAATGGAAAAAAAACTAGAAGAGAGAAGAAAGGACAAATGGACAGCAGACGATGGAGAGTTAGCAGAAAACATGAAGAAACCAGAAGAAAGTGGCTGGACCAATTGCAACTGAAAAAGAAAATGCACAAAAGGTAGAAAGATATCTCTTTATTTTGAATTTATTAACTGGAATATGTCAGCTCTGGGAAATGTGCATCATTAACATCTGCGCTTTGTTTGGTACAAGAGGAAATTCCTATTTGACGTTGCCACTTGTTCTCTTTCCCCAGTATTCTCTGAAATGTATTGGTTTAATATTTGCAGTGTTGCCTTTTGATAGGTAGGGTATGGTGCTTTGTGAGTCCTGGTAATGCTGTCAGGATACGGCGGGTTTGCTATGGGTTCTAAATGGGCAGTGTTTGTAGTAGTTCCTAATGTGCCTGGCGGTTGGCACTGGATTATAGTAATGTAGAAATCTTTTAGTCTTTCTTTATCCATATACTCATTAAGAGACATGTTTACTAAAAGTTAGTGTATGGTAACATTATGCAAATATTTATGCAAATAAGACCACTTATGCAAATGACGTGCTGGCACTTTGAGGAAATTCTTTGGTTTTGTGCGGCACTTTGGGCACTCGGGCTCAAAAAGGTTAGCCATCACTGTTCTAGGGCCTACTACAATATTTACAGTGCTGCTTTGTTCTGGGTAGGCTCCCTTGTGTGAGTTTTAGAAGTTGGTACTGATATAGTATGGTAAGATTTGCTTCGTAGATCCACAATGACTTTTGTAGGGTTTTGTATTAGTTTACAACATGCCTGGTATTGGAGAAAACCAGAATCAGATTTTTTTTTAAATATATATTGAGTTCATGGGTGAACGTCCTAGTCTGCTCTGCACCCTTGTCGAGGGAGGGGTTTTTGTGGATGCAGAATATATGTTCATAAAAAATGCAATCAATAACAACAAAAAATGAGTTATAATTTTATAATTTGGTGTTATAAACTGCGCTCTGGTTCCTGCTTTTTCTTTTAGTTCTTGGAGTACGAGCATCTTGCATTTCCTGTGTTGTTTGCAGAGTATATATTTACATTAACACCGTGCTGGTCCAGTGTGCAGTTTCAGAGGATTATGTGGGGGGTTTGCCAAGCCCTTTTTGTTGTTTGGCATCATGCAAAAAGAGTTCAGAAAGGAGTTTTGGGGGAAAGGGGAGATGAGGTATAGCCAGCATTAATAGCAATGAGGGAGGGGGTGCCGATCTATAGGTTGCAGGGGGGCGCCAGAAACCCTAGCACCGGCCCTATATCTCCTGGTGCCGTACTTCAGCTTGTTTCAAATCCAGCTTACTTCTCTTAATTTACAGCAGAGCGAATAAGCCTCTAAATGAAGCTCCCAGCCTGGTGACCAGATTAGGAAGAGTAGAAGGATCTATTAAAATAGAGAGGGGTGGTCTTCCCAATAGGCAATGAACCACTGGAAGTCTGCCTCAGTCACTTAAAGGGTGAGCCTGCACAGCCTGTTCCTATTTCAGGCTGGCTGATATGACATTGAAGGGAAACACTCCCCCCCTCAGCTGGGAGAGGAGGGGCAGCTAGCCATCCCAATGCCTAGGGTGAAATCCACCACTGAAAATGAGGGAAAAATCCTCAGGTGGCTGCATATATCACCAGGACTGCAGCACAGGAAGAAGGAAAAAGGAGAACTATCAAAAAATAAAAAAAGTTCCCTGGCATTTAGGAAGTTCTGCCTAATATCCAATTAATGTCTTCGTAGGTACAATTTCAGATGAGCCCATTTCTTCTTGTTCTTCCCTCAGGGAAACAGATTACCATCCTGTATTTTTTTTATTTTATTTTATTTGAATAGTAATTGTCAGTCTTAAAGCCCTAAAAACCCCAGTTTCTGTAACCTTTCCTTAGCACCATATTATCAACAATTGTTGCTGTCCTCTGAGCCAATCTCTTTGTGCTCCTTTGCAGGTATGAGGTGCAGAAATGTATCCATTCTGCATCCAAAGACCTTACTGAATAGTCTCCTGTCCGTGTGGTGTTGGCTTTATGTCTTAAACCAGCACCACCATGCTGACTCATTCTCGCCTTCTGCTTGATTGTTAATGCTCAGATTCTTTTTAACAATGCCATTTCCCTGCAGAACCGTATGTCAATTCTAAGCCAGGCTTAAAATTCAACAAGTACATGTAACAATTGTTCGAAATGTTTCTAACAGGAGTTCATTTAAAAAGTTTCTCCTCTGAAAGGTATTGATCCCACGGATATGGTCTAAATATATATGTACTGATGATACAGCCCAGCATGCATCAAATCTATTATGATTCCATCTGAAGTGAAGCAAACTCTGTAGTGTTGCTACAGAAACCAATAGCAGAACCAAGGAATTGACAAACACTGGGCTATTCTTAGAAAACTGCAAAGTATTAAGTGATGAAATGGTACACAACACTCTGCTTGGCTATAGAAGCATTAAACTATCACTTTTCAAAAACAAATGGGATCTGTTTATTGCACTAAAATACTGAAGGCACTCCAGACCCCCGGGTTCCTTCAGTAGCCCAGGGGTAGGATTTTTGGCAGATTTCAAGATTCTGCACCAATCCTATGACACATTTGCATAAAGCTTATAATATTCAATATGTTCACAAAAGTCATTTTCACTTAAAATCACTCATGGTGTAAATATTTTCCCTTAAAAACAATAATTGAGACTCTAGGGAATGTTTTGGTCATGCTCTGGGATCCAAATTATTTTGGCAAGGGTGCTTACATATTTAAATAAAATTACAGGCTCATCTTTAAGGTTACAGCCAGTGTTACTTCTCCTTGATGATGCTACTGAAGTGAGACCTTGAAGCTATTTCTGAGGAAGGTCTGTTTATTAGCGAAAAAGTCCATTCTGCATCATTGGAAGCGCTCTCAGACTAATTCCTTGATACAATGGAGATTTGCACTCCATGGCATGATGGTATTAGAGAAACATATGACAAAGCTATTCCAACCTAAACAACAGATAAATTTTCTTTAGATTTGGGGTTCCTAGTTTAGATTTGCTCCTGCATAAGGCCAGAAGTGTTGCTCTCAATGCATAATTTGGTGTGGTTGTGAGTATCAGTGTCTAGTACCTACAGGGTGAGAAACAGAAATCTGGAAGGAGTGGGAGGGGAAAGTAAATTGTACAAATAGGGTACCAAATAGAGTTTTTCCAATCTGTAAGTACCATTTAAGATGTTTCTCTCAGTTACATTTGCGCTAATAAAACAAATATACAAAGATATATATATATATATATAAGAATGTAATTACCTGCTTACCTGCTAATCTTCTTTCCATGAGTCTCTCAGTCCAGTCCAGGCACTTGGGTATGCACACTCCTGCCAGAAGATGGAGACTGAGAACCACTTGTTCAATAATGTCACCCTATAAGGATACTTTGCAGTCCTCTTATCAGCCAGTATTTATGCAACAAAGCAGATTAAGATTTTGTTAAAACAGCTACTCCTCAACCCAGAGGGCCTGGAGTCACTGATCTGCAAATAAGGACAAAAAGACAAAAACCCCCCACTAAGAGACAAAAATTACTACAACAAAGAGCAGCCCAAAACAGGAAAGATATAACTACTCCATCCCAAATTTTAAGACCTTCTTTTCTCCCGCCAACAAACTCCTGCAGACTGAAACATGAACATTTACTAGAGAGGGTCCTGGACTTGCCTGGAGGGACTCGAGGAAAGAAAATTAGCAAGTAAAACCTAATTTCACTTATCTCCAGGAACAAGCAGGAATGAGTCTTCACATATGGGGTATCGTCGGTACCAACGGAGCCTGCGCGGGAACGCTCCCCAGCGTCCAATAGGAAAGCTTTTGGGAGCATCCCACAGCGCCTGCGTGCTGCCTTCCTGCCTTTCCCAACCGTCTCTCTCCAGTTCTTCTTTTCCGCGGAGCCAGCAGGTCGTGTTCCTGTCACCGCAGAAGAAGTTCTTTATTTTTTTCGTTATTCTTTTGTGTCGCGTCTGCCTTCTTCGACGTCGGACCGGTACCGCCGGACTTTCTTTTCTTTCTTCTTAAAAAAAAAAAAAAAAAACCCTTTTCTGTGCATTTTCAGTTTTTGGGCCTTAGGCCTAAAAATGTTTTCCTCATGGAGAAGTCCGCTTCTGGGTTTAAAAAATGCACAAAATGTGGCGGTACTATTTCTGTCACCGACACCCATGACTGGTGTCTGAAGTGTTTGGGACCTGACCATTCCATCATGGATTGTGTGTCCTGTACCATGATGTCCAAGAGAGGTCGGCAGAACCGAGCAGCCAAGCTCAGTACCCTGTTTTCCTCTGATGCAGCTTCGGTAGCATCGACGTCTTCCAGGGCCTCCTCTTCCTGCCATGGATCTCAGGTAACCACGCATAAATCTGGCCGGTCCTTGAAGGGTAGATCTCCCTCTAAGCATCGAGATGCCTCTGGGCTTGCCCTCGAGGACTCCACACCGGCAAAATTACCCCGGCGGGAAGCTCCGGCTTTCAAAGCTTTTTCTATGGGGTCACAGGTTGACATCGATGGCTCAGCCTCGACCGATCACCTGTTGCCATGTTCTGGGGTACCGGTGGCTCCCACTGGTACCGACATCCAGACTCTGGTGGCGTCGATGGATCAGAAGATTCTGACCGTGCAGCGCACCTTAACGGCTTTCATGCAGGCTGCGACGCCTCCGGTACCGCAACAATCCCCGTTGCTGGTACCGGCCCCGGTACCGGCATCGCTCCCGGTACCGATTGCATCGACATCTGCTTCGGTGTCGACTGCTACGGTACCCTGTCCTACGATGCCCATCGGTACCGAGCCGGTACCGATTACTCCCAATGTCGATCCCACTCGATACGGTTATCGGGCTTTACAGTAACATCCAGACAGGCGATACTTCGATTCCTCTGAAGACTCTGATGAGTCTGAGGGTTCTGTAGAAGCATCGATACTCCTTCCTCAGGAGTCTTCTTCACCTAAACGAAGAATGTCTCCTCCAGAAGACTTGTCTTTTCAAGACTTTGTTAGGGACGTGGCTAGGGGCCTCTCTATCACAGTGGCCCCTGAGTCAGAACCCAGAGCCAAGGAGTTGAATATTTTACAATATCCCAAAGCTCCTAAGGAGGCAGCTACTTTACCTGTTCATGAGATTCTGTATGATCTCATGTTGAGAATGTGGGAGACACCTCTCACCACCTCTCCTCATTCTCGCAGATTAGACACCATGTATCGTGTCCCTCCTTGCCCAGGCTTCCACAAGACTCAGCTTCCTCACCACTCTATTGTGGTAGAGTCTGCCATGAAGAAGATGAAGAGTGCAAAGAGACACTCATCTAATCCTCCAAGGCGTGAATGCAGGACCCTGGATGCTTTTGGCCGAAGGGATTTCCAAGCTGCTAGGATCAATTCCTATAGTCTCTATATGGGAATGTTTCTAAAAGAAGTCACAGATCACCTGCAGACTTTATCTCCTTTCATTTCAGAGGATAAGAGACAGGAGTTTCTCACTTGGCTCAAATATGCCCAAGAGGTCTCCAAATTTTCCAACCGTGCAGCCTTTGACTCTTTTGAGTGTGTAAGCAGAGCTTCGGCTATTGCCATAGGGGCACGCAGAATTGCTTGGCTACAAGCTTCTGATTTGGAGATCTGGGTTCAAGATCAAATAGGAAATCTCTCTTGTACAGGTGAGAACCTTTTTGGTAAGGATTGGCAAGCAAAGGCCACTCAGATGGATGCTGAAAACTCTGCTTTGGATCGACTTTCAAAGTCTACCTCTGCTCCTGTCAAGAAAAGATTGTTTAAAAAGACATTCTTTTCCAAAAAGGGAAAATACTATCCTGCTTATGGTCAGCAGGCATCTTCTACAGGTCTTTTTGCTGCAAAGCGCCAGCAACCACCCAAACAGGCCAAGTCAAAGGCAGCTAGACCTTCCACAGCCCAGCAGCCTCAGCCTCCTCAGGGACTTTGACTTGCAGCTAGAGAACTTAGCCTTTCTAGCTCTGGAGGGACCAGAGCCCCTTACCATCCCAGGAAGGTTGACTTACTTTGCTCCCAGATGGGAGCAAATCACAGCAGAGCAATGGACACTTTCCATCATAAGGGAGGGGTACAAGCTTCATTTCTTAAGCCTTCCCCCTTACACCATGGTGAAACAGTTCAATTCTCCAACATCTCTCCTCAAACGTTTAGGTCAGAAGATTGCCACCCTTCTTGCCCAAGGGCCAATAGAAGAAGTACCTCTTCTTCAACAAGGCACAGGGTTCTACTCCCCTTATTTTCTTGAACAAATTTCTATTCAAGGAGAAATTCAAGATGATTTCTCTCGGTGCTCTGCTTCCATACCTTCAGAGTCAGGACTGGCTTTGTTCTCTAGATCTCAAGGATGCGTACACCCATGTCCTCATCCATCCAACTCACAGAAGGTTCCTTTGGTTCCTTTTTCAGGGAAAGCACTACCAATACAGGGTGCTTCCTTTTGGTCTGGCCTCTGCACCAAGGGTGTTCACGAAATTCATGGCTGTAGTAGCTGCATTTCTACACACTCTAGGAATATTTGTCTTCCCATATCTGGATGACTGGCTCATTCGAGCTCCATCTCAAGCAGAGGCCAAGACTTGTCTAATCTGCACAATGCATGTCCTTCAGTATTTGGGACTAGTAATAAACATCCCAAAATCCAATCTCACCCCTACTCAGTCTCTCGAGTTTATAGGGGCCCTGTTGGATACCACAACTGCAAGGGCCTATCTCCCCCAGGCCCGTTGCCTACGCTTGGTGGCTAGCCTCCCAAATACAGTTAAAACCCCTTTTAACTGCTCGAGAAATGTTGCAACTTTTAGGCCACATGGCATCCACTGTGCATGTGGTTCCATATGCTCGCCTGCACATGAGGGCAGCTCAATGGACTTTGTCCACCCAATGGACTCAGGCATCAGGTTGCCTGTCAGACAAAATAGCAAACTCCAGTCGCCTTTTTTAGTCTCTCCAGTGGTGGAAGTCCTCTCAAAACCTGTTGCTGGGGTCCCCTTTTCAACAGTCTCTTCCCCAAGCAACCCTTACAACAGATGCCTCTCCAATGGGTTGGGGAGCTCATCTGCAAGATCTCTCCACCCAGGGCATCTGGTCTCCACAGGAGACTTCACTACACTCCTGGAACTCAGAGCAATTTTCTTAGCTGAGCAGGGAGTGGAATACTCTGAGAGCTACCAGACAGTCCTCATCCACATGGACAATCAAGTAGCCATGTTCTATGTTATGTCCCCTTCAGCCCCCTCTGGTGGCGGCGTAGTGGTTCCACGGGGCTGGGGAGCGCATAAGAAATAGGGGTTTTAGGGTTGACCTGTTGTGAGGGTCAATGAGGTAGCAGCCCTCTGTGTCAGCCTCATGGTCAACTTCCCAAAAAGCAACTCTTAGCCAAGTGTAGGGTAAAGAAAAGGCATTTATTTCACCTTTGCGCAAAAAGAAGTTCAAAATAGGCGGTTATGAGTAACAGAGCGATAACTTTCCTTGTATCAAAATGTAAATCAGCAAAACATTCAAAGTAACATTGTCAACCTTTACAAACTCAAAGCATAAGGACTCCTGTATTCTTTTCATACATTGGGTTGGCTTCCCTTAACTTAAACACGTCTCATTGTGCAATAATTACAGTCCATCGGTTCGATGGCTTCCATAACCTCAGATTCCCCTGGCAGCCATTCCATTTCTGATGGGTCCGAATCTGATGTCTCAGGGATGTTAAAATCTGACTTTCTAAAAGCATGCCATACCGTATCCCAGTGTTGGCTTGACAGTTTGGGGCGTCGGCTTTTAGGTATGTTGTAACACCCTGGATTTTCTGCTGTTATAGGATTAAAAGTTTTCTTATTCCAGTCTTTGGCAGCACTAACCTTTTTCCTATAAAGATTATCTGGTATTTCTGGTTTAAAACTGTCCTTATCATCCAGATAAAAGTTAGTCCTTTGTTTCTCTCTTGGTCTAGGCCTTGGTAGATAATTACAGGCACCAACTGTTTCCCCTTTAAACTTCCTGCAATCCCTTTTGTGTAAGGCTTGAGGCCTAGTCTGAATGTCCTCCGCTTCAGGCAGTTTCCAGTGATCCCAGGATATCTTTCCTGCTTTAGAATAGGGTATAACTCTTTTGAGGCAGGGCTGCTGCTGAGGCGCCTGTCTTCCACCTCCACCCCTGTGGCAGTTGGCTACTGGCCGCGCCCTCTCAGCTATGTCCTCTTCCCCATGCCTCTGAATCTTTCTTTCATCTTTCAGGTCACTTTTATAAAAACTTTTAAAAGTACCTTTTCCTCCTTGAAGGTTCCTTTCCAGTGGATATATCTTCCTCTGCTTGTATCCCCGTCCTTCTCCTTGGACAAGGCTTCCTCTCCAGCTGGAAGGGTAAGCACCTCCTTCCTTGGCTGCACTCTGTAATACTGCTCCTTGCAGTTGTGTATGGCCTTCCTCTAGGCCTGCTCTTGGGCCTTCACCTCGGCCTGCTCTCCCAGTAGCTTTCACTCCTTGAGTTATTCTGGGTCTGTCAGTGACTTCACCCCGGTCTCTGACTCCGGCTTCTGGAGCTGCTCTTGGCACTGCTTCCTGTAATGCTCTCTGTGAAGCTCTCTGCCAAGCTCCTTGCCTCCCCTCTTGTAATGCTCTGTCCCTGCTTAAATCGAGACCAGCTGCTTCTGGGTCCTGCCCATAGAGGCGTGGTTCCTCTGCTTCCAGGCTTGCTCTCCTGCTCCCTCTATGTGTACCTTCATGTAATTGCGGGTAAATCTTGTTTTTTTCAAGATTCAAAACTTTTTTCTTTGTGTCAGAGGGCCTGCAGTATCACAGTAAACAAGCAGGGGGGGACTGGCTCTCTGTCACTTTGCAACGAAGCTTTGCGACGGTGGGCCTTCGCCAGAGAGCATCAAATTCATCTTATGGCAGTGTATCTTCCAGGTGTTCAAAACTCTTGGGCAGACAGACTCAGTCGAGTTCTGCTTCCACACGAATGGTCCCTCCACAGGGACCAGATAGCCAGGATTTTTCGAATTTGGGGAACCCCGGACATAGACCTGTTTGCAAGTCCATGGAATGCCAAACTTCCCCGGTTCTGTTCCAGGACTCCGTGTCAGGGAGTTCAGGCCAGGGATGCCTTCCTCCTTCATTGGGGTCAAGACTTCCTTTATTCCTTTCCACCCATTCCCCTAATTCCCAAGACTCTATTCAAGCTTCAGAGAGACCGAGGGTCTATGATCCTCATAGCACCACATTGCCACGCCAAGTGTGGTACCCTCTACTTCTGCATCTCTCTCAAGCTCCATCCCTGGAGTTGGGCTCTGCTCCAGATCTTCTCTCCCAGGAAGACGGAACGTTGTGGCACCCAAACCCCCAGTCTCTCCATCTCAGGGCTTGGTTGCTGAAGGCCTAGACCTTCAAGTTTCCATCTCTCTTAGCAAGTTAGAGACATTATTCATGCTTCTAGAAAGCCTTCTACTAGACGTTCCTATGCTTTCAAATGGAAAAGATTTACCATTTGGTGTTTAGAGAAGGGTCTTAACCCTCTAGCAATACCTGTGAATTCTTTACTAGAGTATCTTCTGCATCTTTCGTATGCAGGCCTCAAAACGAATTCGGTAAGAGTCCATTTGAGTGCTATTGCAGCGTCCCTCAAGCCTCTTGATGGACAACCTGTTTCCTCTCATCCTCTTGTAGCAAGATTCATGAGAGGCCTTCTTTTAACTAAACCTCCCATTAGACCACTTCCAGTGGCATGGGACTTAAATCTGGTTCTTGGCCAGCTTATGAAGCCACCCTTTGAACCTTTAGCCACCGCCTCCTTGAAATTTCTTTCTTGGAAGGTTATCTTTCTCATTGCAGTCACCTCAGCACGTCGCATCAGTGAGTTGCAAGCCTTGGTGGCTAACTCTCCTTATACAAGGTTCCATCATGATAAGGTAGTCCTCAGGACCAATCCACACTTTATGCCCAAAGTGGTTTCGCCTTTTCATCTGAACCAAGAGGTGTACTTACCTGTCTTTTTTCCAGGACCTCATGCATCGAGTGCAGAGAGGAATCTTCATACCTTGGATTGTAAAAGAGCTCTCGCCTTTTACTTACAAAGGACACAGCAACATAGAAAGTCTTCTCAACTCTTTGTTGCTTTTGATCCTTTCCATTTAGGACTTCCAGTTTCTAAGAGAACACTGTCCAGCTGGATTGCTCAGTGTATTTCTTTCGCCTACCAGAGTAGGAACCTTTCTCTGGAAGGCCATGTCACAGCTCACAATGTGAGAGCCATGGCAGCCTCAATGGCTAATCTAAACTCTGTGTCCATCGACCAAATCTGTCGAGCGGCCACCTGGGCCTCGGTTCATACCTTCACAGCCCATTACTGTTTGGACAAGGACTCCCGCCGGGATGCCTCGTTTGGTCAGGCTGTTCTCAAACACCTGTTCCATTCCTAATCAACTCCTACCCACCTACCCTGGTTGGATGCAAGAGATCCATGGGGGGAGGTGGAGCCCTTTTCAGGGACACACCACTCTGGGGTCTCTCCCTGGCATCTGCAGCTAGGGAGTCCCCATATGTGAAGACTCATTCCTGCTTGTTCCTGGAGATAGCACAGTTACTTACCTGTAACAGGTAATCTCTGGGAACAGCAGGAATAAGTCTTCACAACCCACCCACCTCCCCTAGGAGTTGTATCTCTCTATCTATCTTTCCTTTCCTCTCTCTCTCTTTGTCTCAGCTTTAAAACTCGAACTGGAGAGAGACGGTTAGGAAAGGCGGGAAGGCAGCACGCAGGCGCTGTGGGATGCTCCCAAAAGCTTTCCTATTGGACGCTGGGGAGCGTTCCCGTGCAGGCTCCGTCGGTACCGACGATACCCCATATGTGAAGACTTATTCCTGCTGTTCCCAGAGATCACCTGTTACAGGTAAGTAACTGTGCTTTCTCATCGTCCCTCCAGTCCAGATATATGGTAAGTACCAAAGCCGTTCCTGACACAGGTTAGGTAGAGGTAGTCTAGCCTGCAGCACCCTTCTTTCAAAAACCATATCCTGCCAAGCCTAGACATCCAATCTGTAATGGCACAAAAATGAGTATACAGAAGACCCAGCTGCCACTCTATAGATATTCCGGGGGGTAGGACCAGACCATACTCTGCCTAGGAAGAGAACCAAGCTCTCGTAGAATGAGCCTGCAATCCATGCCGAATCAACCAACCCTTGATCATATAGGTCAGCGTGATAGCTTCCTTAATCCAATGCACAATAGACACCTTTGAAACTTACATTGAGAGGAGAGGAGGAAGGGGAACTGCAAAAGTCTCAAAAGCTGGCTGCAAGGAGAAGGAGGAGAAGGAGAAGGGAGCCACACAGGCACCTGAATTAACAAGGAACCCAGGAGAGAGGAGATGTGAGGTTTCAGTACCTTTCCTACTAAGGACGCTGTTTGACAGATTCCTGAGAGAGCACCCACTAATCATGAGCAACACTGATACTTTTTGCCATCAACTGACTTTATTTTGGTGGACTGTATGGCTGATTTGTTTTCATTGCCCTTCTTTTATACACATTTGTTCATTTGGGAAGTGCTCATTACACAGGCAAGTTTTGTTGCAAGTTGCTTCTGGGCTCTTGAATTGCATTTTGCCATCTGGTTGTTCTCCTTTATCATTGTGTTTGGGAAGAACTTGTCATAGACATCTCTAGGGACCTTTACCAATATGCTCTGCATGGGAAGAGAGGAGAACGATAGAGAACACAGTCACCAGCATTTTGTACCTGGTCTCTCGAGTCATCCTCAGCCTTGGTGAATTGGAAGATGGAACATATCCCTGCAGAGACACACCCACACACTGTGATCTATGTGTCCTTATTCTTTTCATCCCCACATCATCCAAAGCAGGAGTCTCACACCTGCTTCCAAAGCCAGACCTTGAACCATGATATGAACTCTTGGAAATGAGGCCTATCCAACATCTTTTCCTGTTTCATCCTTTCCCCACCTCTAAGCCCTATCCAAAATCCCCATGATAACTGCTGCCCTAAAGACTGATCTGCTTCACTGTTATCTGCTCACCAGCAGGACTTGCTCTTGCTGCGGCACAGTAATAATTCCTTCTCCTCTTCCCCTGGTGACTGAGGGAGGTTTTCAGGACATAATCTGCAGCTCACTGTATAGATGACCTACACTATTTCTGTGTTACATAACACACAATCTGGTACTCAGTGGGGCATGTTTACTAAAAGCCATGCCGGCAGTGTATCATTGCAATGTGTATCAGCGTGGAGGCTTTTGGTAATGACTGTGGGCCTAGGCCTCCATCCTCCACGCTGATAGCGCGTTGCAATTGTGCAGCACTGTGCTAATCAACATGCGGGGGTGCTGAATACCATCCACAGAGGTGCATCTGTGCTAATGACGGAGTCATAGTTAGTGCACACCCATTATCCATGATGCACCGCCAACACCCATGTTATGCCCCTAGCCCGCCCTGTCTCCATCCACTAAAGTGCTAATTGGTTAACATGTGGTCACTAATGCAGCTAAATGTCAATTCTGCACAGTTGGCATGCGCTGAGCCCTGCACTATCCAGTAGGGCACTTTAGTTAACATGCCCCAGTGAGCCCTGTTTCCTAATGGAATAAAGGGTTTCTCCTAGTCTATGGTATGTCCGCAACAGTTATCTCAAAATCAGAACCTAATACCTTCCATCGCCTGTGTAATATTTGATTTCATTTATTATATTTATGTACAGCAATACACCATTGCTTGTGTACTCTGCTCTATATATTATGTTCTATGAGCCCGATCTTCAAAGGGATTAACAGACCTGCTAACCGTGTTAATCCCTCTCTCTGGGATATTCAGCAGCACTAATACTGTTAGTGTCACTGAACATCCCCGGGGGCTGCGATTGCACAATTCGCATTGAGATGGTCTGGGGTTTGGCACCTGGCCATAACTGGGCAGCGGCAATATTGAGCCACTGCCCAGTAATGACAAAGTGGTGAAAGAAAGGTGCAGCAAAGGCTGGCCTAACATTTGCTGCGGAAGCTAACCGAGCAGCGGCTGAATGTTGTCACTGCCCAGTTAGCTTCCTGCCAATCTGGGCAACGTAGATAGTCAATGCCAGGTGCAGACATGACCCTGGCATTGAAACTTCGGGTTTAAGTTCATATGTTGCAAAATTTTCTATGTGATCCACTTTATTTATTTATTTATTTATTTACATTCTCTTATATACCGCGCTATTCTGCATCAGTGCGGTTTACATTGAACAAACTGAAATTACATTGAACAGGGCATCATAACTTGGAGATAACTATTTTACAGGGAACATGGGCTATGGAGGGTTAAGTGGCTTGCCCAAGACCACAAGGAGCACCTGTGGGACTAGAAACTCCAGTCCTTCCGGCCCAAGGTTACTGTCCTCTAGTGGGATTTGAACTCCCGACCTTCTGGCCTGAAGTACCTTGCCCCAACCACTAGGCCATAGGAAAAGTCAAGAAAAGATAAGTAAAAGAATAAGAAACATGAAGCGAGCTCACCACACACCATTCACACCACACACCATTTCAGCTCTTTCCAAAGGTTCTCGATTGGATTGAGATCAGGACTCATTGCAGGTCACTCAGGGCCCAATTCTGTCCCGCACGTAGATCCCCTCTGTGCATCCGGTCTGAACCGGATGCACAGAGGGGATCGCGATTCTGATTCCGCGGGGTACGTCTAGTCCCGCAGGATAAGAATTGCGAACAGTCCTGCACATGCAGGCTGGGACTGCAATTCGGTCAGGCCTGCACGTGCAGGACTGTCCCTGTCTCAGTCAAGGCTCCTCAATGGAGCTGTGGTGCCAAGGCGTCATGTTGCCGTGGCACTGCGGCTCCACTGAAGAGCAGCGATGCTGGCCGCCAAATAAAAGTGTTTACTCCCCGCAGCCCGACCCCTGATCTGGCCTCCTAAAGCTAGGCTCAGGCTGCAGGGAATAAACCCTGGCGCCCTCCACAACATCCACGCCCCGGGCTGTTCAAAAAATCATGTCCAGGGAAGTTATTCCATCTTGGAGGTGGAATAACTTTCCTGGACATTTCACCGGCCCTGGACGTCCAGGGCCGACATTAGAATCGGCCCTATACGTCCAGGGGGCCAGCGACCGCCCACTGGCCGCCCAGACTCCACCCCCAGGCTGCCCATTCCCTGTCCCCGTCTAACTTCCCCGTCTAAGTTAGCCCTGTTATCCCAGTTATTTGCCCTGTTATCTGTGAACTCATACGTGTTAATTGTACTGAGCATTTTTGTTCCATGTAAACCGCGCTGATGCTGAATAGTGCGGTATAGAAGAGACTTTAAATAAATAAATAAATAAATAAAACCGTTAGTCAAGGGCAGGAGCCAGCCCGAATAGCGGGGATGGACATCCCGTCGGGCCGTCCATCCCCGATATTCATAGCACAGAATAACCCCCTCAGGGTATATAATCACTGGGTATCTCTAATTAAAATATCACCTCTGATCATATCTGAGATTCATCATTCCTCTAAATTATTCTTCTATTTCAGTTTTATTAGATTGTGAGCTCTGATCACTTTTATTTCAAGACCTAGGCACCAAAGTCACTAATATTATCCATTCTTTTAAGTGATTTGATTTGCGCTTGCTAATGAAGGTAATTTACACTTAAGTGTCAATTTGTCAAATCTTTGTTTTCCCTCTGGGAGACGGCTGCGGCTGGCTGCTCTTGCGGTGCTGCTGGAACAGGCTCACTGCAATCTGCTCAAGCTTTCTTCCTGCTGTTTACGAAACAGAGAGGTTAGGCAGTGCAGGGATGCTGTATTAGGAGCCAGAAAGCTGTAATGTGCTGGAAGTAACCAGAGGAGTCAGTTATAAAGCTGCTCTAGAAAAATGAGACCTTGAGGTACTAGGAACTTTCCAAATGAGGAAGCCACAGAATGCTGCAAGTGTTACCTATCTTGCTTTCCTAGTTACTAGCTTTGTATAAAGTAGCGTGGTGGCTCTGACAGTCAACTCGAATGCACTGAAATAAAAGGCCAACATAATATACAGTCAAACCTTGGTTTTCATTTGCCCCGGTTTTCATATGCTTCAGTTTTCAACGTCTTTTTTGACTGAGATTTTGTCCCGGTTCTCATACATCGCTTCGGTTTTCAACGTCTTTTTTGACTGAGATTTTGTCCCGGTTCTCGTACATTGCCTCGGTTTTCGTAAAGTACAGTACTGTAAATACATACACCCTCGCGCTGCACACCGGTCTGTATACACTGCCAGAACGCCCGCCCGGTCCCGGCAGCACTGCCCCCCCGGACTCACCGATCGCCAGCGTGATGAGAAGCGAAAGCCAGCTGAGCACGTAAATGAAACACATCCTCGAGCCTGGTCAGAGTTAGAGAGGCAAGGATTGCGCAGAGAGGAAGGCCCCGATCTCATCCACCGCCTGTCCGTTCTCTGGAGCGCCCCCTCAGGCTCGGAGGTAGCAGGGAAGAAAAGCTGTCAACGTAAGCAGGAGATGTTGCATGAATGTGGGAGGCAGTTCTTTCTCTTGCAGGGTACGTCTGAAGCTATATCATTAAGATTTTCTGCCATTCTGAAGCATTGAGCAGATAAAGTAAAGGTATTTTAATGGGCTGAATCCAATGTGATTCCGAAGAGAGCTGGGCACAGCAGCTTGTCAGGGGTGGCTAAGGCCAGATGCTAACATACTGTACTGTACAGTACTGTACTTAGCTTGCTTTCAGTGATGTTAAATGTTCATTTATCCATTTCATTAGTCATTTATATTTATTTCTCATTGTTTTCTGTATGTAAAAATATAGTTATTCTCTATAAAATGTATTTTTTGTGAATATTTTTGGGTGTCTGGAACGGATTAATTGGATTTACATTATTTCTTATGGTAAATATTGCTTCAGTTTTCATACGTTTCGGTTTTAGTCAGACTTTTTCGAACGGATTAATCATGAAAACCGAGGTTTGACTGTATATATAGGATGATACTTTTTTCATCTTAATACATTTTTTGGCAGGTTTTTGGATATTGGCGCTCCCTTCCTCAGGAACCTGCTTGTTCTGTTTGTACCTGGACAAAGGGTGTTAAGTTCCAAAATCTGATCAAAAGAAGCATTGTTAGTCCAATAAAAAGTTATGGCCTTATTATTTTAAAAAAAAATTGTTTGTTGACTTTTATTTCTATTAGCATGCAGTAGGTTCTGCACTTACTCCATTTCAGATCAGTTTTAAGAATTCAAAAATGTCAGAAAGTGACCTGTTTCTCTAGCAGAAGCAGAGAAGAGAAACCTGCAATATGGCAGACAAACTAAACAACAGTCTCTCTCTCGTCTGCTACTCAGCTTCCTTCCTCACATGATTCCTCTATCAGTGGTAACCTTAGAATAAGAACTCCCAGTTCAAGCCTTGATGAGGCAGTTTTTAAGTGTATTTTTTTTTTTCAGGCAGTACACTCTATATAAAAAGAGGAGCTCTCGCTTTTGATAGCTTTATCTTTATCTGTCACCAAGTGATGTACTTAATTTCATGTATATATCGCACCCCCCAGAACTGTTACTGCTCAATGGTGATTATTAGTGTAGTGGAAGTAGTCAGGAGAGTAGAACCAGATGCACTCATGGCTAAGGTGGATATCGAGTCTGATTTCCGTCTTTAGCCAAAGCACTCCAAATGCCTTCACTTACTGGGCTTGGTATTCAGAGGAGACTACTACTCAAGTGTATGTTCGTGGGCTGTGTTGTCAGGGCCGTACCACGGGCAGGTGCAAGCAGTGCGAGAGAACAGGGCGCAACCACAGAAGGGGGCTCTAATATCATCACTGGGCTTCCAGGAAGCTCAAAAAGAGTGGAGGGGGGCACCAGATTCGTTAGTGGCACGGGGCACATTTTATTTATTTATTTAATTTATTTATTTTATTTTTCTTATATACCGCGCTCTTTAATCAGTGCGGTTTACATATGAACAAATATAAACACAATGGTACAAAACAGCATTGGTTTTTTACAGAGAACAGGGTACATAAACTAGGTGGTAAAACAAGGGTAACTATCTAACAGATAACTATATACATGGCAACAATATACATGGTTATTTTGGTTAATTAGATGGGGAGGCGGATAAGATAACTATATAACTATAACATTTCTAGCTCAGTATGGTCCTGGGTGCCGTGAAACCTTTAGCACATTCCTGCACTGGGTTGCTTGTCAAAGAGCCTTATCTGCTCACACTGATGTTTGTCAAAACATACAGGACACATTTCATGTAATTGCACTCGAGCTTGGGGTTCTAGTCCCTGAAGACAAAATAGTAGGCCTAACACAAACATTCTCCTTTTTGGGCATAGAAATAGACATTATGGCCATGTCAACCAGATTTCTTTCAAGGATGCTAATTTATCTTGCAGCAAAGGTAGCCTTCACCATCAGGGCATCAAAATTAACATTACATCAAATCCAGTCCCTCATAGTGTCCCTGAAATTTGCCTGCTGGGTTGTACAAATGGGCAGAATTCCTACAAAGGCTGGCAGCGATAACTATAGGGGTAAAACACAAACACCTTCAAATTAGGGTAAATTCCTAAACAATTTCAATGGGCTTGCCAGGGGCTGTGGAGCACCTCCTTGATTGGGGGAGGGGGCCATACTCCACCTGGACTCTGCCCCTAGCTCCACCCTAACTCTGCCACTAGCTCCTCACGGTCTTCCTGTGGGCAGAAGAGAAGGGAATGGCTGTGATCACAGCAAACTCCTGTCTGCCTGTGGGAGATCGGATCCCTGTGGGCAGGAGGGGAAGGCTGCCATGATCGCAGCAAAGACTCCTGTCTGCTCACGGGGATCCAGTCTCCTGCGGGCAGACATAAGGAGTCTGTCGTGATCATGGTTGCTCTCTGAATTTTGGTGGGGCCAGGACCCATGTGGCCCACTCCGTTCCAACACCTATGGGGGATGCTGTCTGGAAATGGGAACCAGTATCTACTAAGGACCTTAACTTATACACAGATGCATCTGGAGACATACTAGCACAGTACCTGGTTTGATATGCCACAGCCACAGGCTGGAAAAACAGACCTCACTAAGACCAAAACCTTCTTTAAGCTATTCCCAATAATTGTGGCATTATCAGTGTGGGGTGAACATTTCAGTGATAGGAAGGTTATATTTTGCTCAGACAATGCAGCTGTAACAGTGGTCATTTACAGGCAGATAGCACAGGATTTTTGAATTGTGATTTCTGCAGCTCAGTGTGGCTTCATGTATAAAATATGTACCAGGCATGAAGAACTGTATAGCAGACCCTCCTGGTGGGGGAGGGGGAATTCAGCAGCAGCGGTCAGCACATATAAAGCGACTGGTTATCGCCGCTTTAACACAGCCCAGGATATTCAATGCCAGCGTCATATCTGGCCACCAACATTGAATATCTAGTATTAGCTAATCGGGCAGTGTCAATATTCAGCTAAACCTAACTAAGGTTAAGCAAGCCTAACTGTAGCTGGTTTACGATAACCGGCCAGTGACTGAATATCGCTGTTGCCCAGTTATCGTCAGCACCACCCCCCATATCTAGCAGCATTAGAGTGGGATATTCAGCGGCATGAACTGGCTGTGTACCAGTGAATATCCCTGCTAACCGTGTTAATCGCTTTGAACATGCCCCCCCCCCCGACAAAACTGCAGAGAGATCATTCAGACCTCGGGAACTGAAGTGTGCCCGTAGCTTTCTGCTTTGTTAAAAGGCCAGAGACTTATTAGCACCCCCCCCCCCAACTCGTACTTGTGCCCCTGCTCTTGCTTCTCTCACCCCTTCCACAGCATCTTACCCACTTCTGTCTTCCTCCTCCTCCCACTTCCACTCTCTGTATTCATCATCTTACCAGCCATCATCTACTTCTCTCTGTCTTTCACCCCCATACCAGCGTCAGCCCCTTCCCTATCAGCCATTCTCCCAGTCCCTTTCCTCATCCAGTCTCTTACTGCCCTCCTTTTCTGCCTCCTCAGCTTTGTTTCCATCTCCTTTCCAACCCACCCCCATGGCCTCTCCCACATGCTTCCACCATGTAAAGCATCTCCCCGTTTTCACCCAAAGTCCAGCACCCCCCCTTTTACCTTCCCCCCAGCACCATCACTTTTCCCCTATCTCCCCCTCAGTCTAGAATTTCTCTTCCCCTTCTCTCCCCCTCAGTCTAGAATCTTTCTTTCTCCTCTTCTCCCTTTCTCCCCTCAGTGCATAATCTCCCCCTTTCCCTCCTCTTCTCTCCCCCTCAGTCTAGAATCTTCCTTTCTCCTCTTCTCCCTTTCTCCCCTCAGTGCATAATCTCCCCCTTTCCCTCCCCTTCTCTCCCCCTCAGTCTAGAATCTTCCTTTCTCCTCTTCTCCCTTTCTCCCCCTTTCCCTCCTCTTCTCTCTCCCTCAATTCAGAATTTTATCCTTTTCCCCTTCTCCTCCCAGTTTAGCATCTTTCCCCCTCACCCTCAGTATCTCCCTGCCAGCACGCAGCTCCTAACAAGTGTGCAAGAGCAATCCCAAGGCAAAAGGTGGGCACTGGAAGTGAAGCATTTCATGAGTGCATCATGCCGTGGCGGCACATCTGGAAAGGCTCTATATGCTGAAAACGAAACCCGAGATTTGTGCTGTCCCTCTGCTGTTTCTCCTACTGCTGTCCAGTACTGTGCCATCCCTCTTCAGGGGCTTGCACTGCTATGGCTCTCCACTGCTACTGCAGCCACCACCATCCAGCTGCAACCACTGCCCTGTGCAAGTGCATGGTTTACACAGTGGATTGCGCGGGCCCTGATTACTTGCATAAATAGAGACCTATTATATTTGTCAATCATTCTGCATTACACCTGCATAATATGGTAGGGTAATTATTCTGAGGCTCTATCAGGCTCTATCCAAACTGTGGAATCGCGGCCTTAAGGAACTGAACTATCAAACTGGGTTATGGAACTGCCACATCGATGGCTGAAACATTTGGCATGAGTAGACTATTCCTTCCATCCTGGGCAATTTTTGAGAGAATTTAATACACTTTTCAGATATAGCCCAGGATATACTTTCAAGAGGTCCTCAAGGAGTATTTTTCACAATGATAGGCTGCAATTACACTGAAGCTAGCTTCCGCTTTATAGTTATA
Organism: Ichthyophis bannanicus; assembly: GCA_033557465.1. Taxonomy (NCBI): domain Eukaryota; kingdom Metazoa; phylum Chordata; class Amphibia; order Gymnophiona; family Ichthyophiidae; genus Ichthyophis; species Ichthyophis bannanicus. The sequence continues at coordinate 289,198,095 of CM066031.1, read as the reverse complement.
GTTTGATGTGTGCATGGGTATCTAGGGGACTAGGGCATGGTTCACTATCTCAGGTCCGCGGTGGGATACCCAAGTCAAAAAGCCAGAAAGAACAAGGACAGTATGCAGTAATGCATGTCACAACAACAAAGAGACAGTGGTATGTACAGTGAACGTTATGCAGACCCAGCTCAACCACCCTCCCCTCGTGACACAATCATAGTATTGAAGTAAAGTCCTGATGTACATAGTATTGTAAATAGCGCACGTTGTAAATAGCTCACCAAGAATCAACTACCATCTATACACACACGCACTCACTGCTCAATGCATGCGCACACTAGACACAGTATTTTGTCGATTGTTTGCTGTGTAGACTGCCGCAGTATAGAAATCCATTTAAATAAATAAATATGCAGCATGGTGATGCCTGAGCTGGAGGTTATGGTGGGCGTGGACTTGAGAACTGGGGGTCAGCATGGTAGGTCACCACAAATAGTCAACTAGTACAGCCACTGAGCTGGAAAAGGCATGGCAGGTGGCTTAACTGCCAAATCAGACTTGGATAGAGTGCTCTATTTTTTGGTTACAATTTTGTTAATAAAAGCTGTGCCCATTTTGTTCCACACATAACTATTCCAAGTTTTGTTTTAATGCATACAGTATACTGGCAGTGGGGGGGAAGGGCGGAAATTGAAAAGCGTTTACACGGTTTACAGACCTGCCAACCCTGCAAATGCCACCCTGCGGGATTATTTTGTGGCACTAAACATGGTTAGTACCACTGAATATCCGTGAGCGCTGCCGCTACGTGCCCCGGTGCTTTCCAGGGTGGTGTCCACTGCTAACCAGGCAGCGGTGATATTGAGCCACTGCCCAGTTAGCGATATGCTGTGAAACCCTGGCCTAACTTTCACTGCAGAATATCGCCGCTGCCCAGTTAGCTTTGTGTGAATATCTGGATTTTAAGTTCAGTGCCAGTGACTAGCCGCCAGCGCTGAATATCAGGCCCATATTGTTTTTGTTTATTTGATGAATGCTGAATGCCAAATGGGTGAGCGGATACTGTCTGCCTATGTTACTATTTGTGTTCTTGGTGTCAACAGCAGCAAAGAATGAACAGAGATCGGGAAGGAGGAATGCAAGTGCCTCCAGCCATTGGAAACACCAGTCCTTGTGCACAGGAAGCTGTCAATCTAAACAGAAATGTTCTATTTAAAAATGGAACCTTTCCACCTGTCAATCAGCAGCAAGATCCAGCAGAGGGGTCTGTTAGAATTGAGTGATCTGGTTGGTTCGGACATGATATTAGCCCCCTATTAATGCCCCATTTCACTGATCCAGCTGCTCAGAATGTCTGTCTGTGCCAATTTCTTTCTTTTTATCAACATAATGACATAATTAAAGCTAAAACAAGCACATCAGCTCCTAAGAGTAATAATCCCCAATAGTCAGGGCATTAACTCAGCCCTTCAGCTCTTCCACAATGGATAGGAATGCCTCGCCCATTAGGGTTAATGTTTAAGGCCGAGGGCGCTATAGATTTGCAAGTTGACAGCAGTCCAGTGTCTTGAGTGAAAATAAACACCACTCCCTCGCACCTGAACTCACACCACAATACACTCTGGTATATTTAGTCCTGTCTCATCCACCTTTAACCATCATTATCGACATCAGAATGCATCGGATTCAGCATTTAAGATCTTGTCTTCTAAAAATTAAAGTCTCCTTCTCACAAGCTCTATCCGCAAGGTAGATATAATGGCTTTTCATTCACACGGCATATTTGTGCACCTACATTATATGCCCTTCCCTTTAGATTAGACAATTTTGGTTCAGAGAAGCAACTTTCAGCAGAGGTAGGTCATCTAATAGTGCAGTCTATTGCCAGGGGCAATAGACTGCATTATTTCCTGTGTACTCCAATAGTGCACTTACAAGACAAGATGTTAAAGAGGTTGTCCAAAAAGAACATGGTGAAAGTCTTACCTTTCCGGGATCTTGTGAAGAATTTAATGCCACCAGGTGAGGTAGATGAACTGGAACCAGGGGAAGAAGAATCTTTGGAAGAGGACCTGAAGATACCACTGAAGCTCATTCGGCGGGGGGAGCGAGGAGGCGATTCATGACACGGAAAGGGAAATACTGTTTTGGGTGACCCTGGGCTATTCTTTGATTTCACAGGGGCTGACACAGGGCTTGAAGGCCGGTGCTGAAGTCCTTTGGAAAAGAAGCTTTTAGAAGGGCTTCCAGTACTATAGGACTCTTCAGTCTGAAAAGAAATAGAGGAAAGACATCAGTTATAATCCATCAGGCTCCATACACACACATATTCTTTTCACAGCCAGTTGACTCAACATTTAGGTGTGACCGTACAGAAATGCAAAATTATTATTGGTTTTTGGTTTACCGCTCTTTGTGGTGACAACAGAGCGGTGTACAAAGACTCAAAACAAGATAAAGATAGGGCTGAAAAGAACGCCAATAAAAACAGGAAAGGGGTTTTTAAAAACAATCATACTTCATGGAGGGGGCAGACAAGGAGGGGAGGAGACAGAAGAGGGAAGTGGTAAATAGAGAAGAGGGGACAACACTAGGAGAATGGGTGGTTGTGGGCTATACTGGAAAGATCGGTTTTCAAGAGTGATTTGAATTTGGAATATGATTGTTTCAGGCGGAGGGCAGGGGGGTAGATTTCACTAGTCACACAACATTAATAGCAAACAAGTGGTGAGATTCTTGTTTCAACCAGACAATCTTCCACCACATTTTTCAGATGGATGGTACTTTTCTGCATTTAAAACATTTGTTTAAAAAAGTGTCACCTAGTGACTGCAATCCAGGACAGGAAAAAGCTGTCAGAGGGCTTTAAATATCCTAACGCTGCTCTAGACTCCCTGACAAGGCTTGTGTCCATTTGCTGATTATTTTCCCTTCCTTCCTTTTTTTTCCTTCCTTTCTTCATTCAACAAAGCACAAGACAAATCCCATTGTTTATGTCAGAAATAAAACATTCAAGTTGGAACATTCACAATTTCCAGCCTAAGTTACAAAAGGCCCACTGAATACAGAGCCTTTTATAAAAATACGTATAGGGCGGCAGGAAATGCACATGTATTTCCCTAGACATGCAGTGGGAGCCACAATTTGGAAAAAAAACACACCAAAAAGAGCAGCATCAGCTGGTAGTACCGTGAGACTGTCGTTAAGGGTCAGTTCCAACATTTTGAACATGGGCAACAATGGGGCAGGAGCAAGGGAGGATCGCTCCCGCCCCATTCACTAGATCACTAGATCCCTGAGATAACAAGGAGTGAGTACTGAGGGGGAGGCTGGGGATAGTGAAATGGTTAGGGCTGAAACTGAGAGAAATTTTGTGATGGGGTAATGTGTTCAGGGGATCAGAGGTGGGAGGAGGATTAGAAGGAGGTGCTGTATTGAGGAGGGGGTTTGGATCAGGAGGGTGGAAGCCTGTGTTCCGGAATGCCACTTGTGAATGAGTGAGAAAGGACTGCTGTCAGTGGTGCTTGCCACCATGGTTTTTTATGCACGCTGTGGGGACTGAAGCTGCAACTGCGCTATTGAACTACCATAGTGCGGCTGCATTTAGCACTGCCTTTTGAGGTAGCACTAGGTGTGACAAATAGTGTGCGGCAACATGCCAAGCATTAGCTGTCACGAGCCAGCACAGCCATTCTCTATCCTAATCCCACCCCGTCATGCTCAGAGCATTCTGCAGCATTTTTCCTGAGATGGTTGCTCTCAGCGTGCAGTAGCGGGTATCTCGACAGTTAGCACTTGCTAAAACCTGGGGTAACTTGCTACCACACTTTAGTAAAAGGGCCCCTTAAAGCAATCATGCATGCATTATAATCTCTAGATAAAGTTACCCCAGCGTAGTAAAGCCCTTTTTTCACAGTTCTTTTCTGGTTTCCTCTGGCTGTTCACAGCCCTCCAAGGGAGCACTTTTAGGATTGCTGACCCTGCAAGATGTACAGAAGCAGTTCCAATTTTTTGGTACCTGCAACTGTCAAAATTACAGAGATCAATAATTTTTATATTGAAACATTACCTGTCTTGGATGTCTAATACTCTACTAGCTTTTACAAGCTTTTATAATATGATCTACTTTTGGGTTGGCTCTGAACTACAGTAAAACAAGTCTTAAAAGCCATAATGACCATAAACATTTATTTTACGAGAATAAGACAACTCAGCGTGGCCAACTCAGTGCGGGCCAACTTTAAAAGGCTGCTTCTTCCACCTGATTCAGAACATAAGGAAGCATTTGGCATCGATAGGTGCTGTTCCAGAATGCGATACATACACAGAGTTCGCCCTTAAAGCCAAAATGATTGTGGCCTTAGCATTTGTGCCTGTCCCAGACTTGGGAGATTATGTTGCTGCTCTGGAAGGACACCTGCCTGAAAAGCTGCATCTTCTGCTCAACTAGTTCGAGGACAGCTACATCGGTTGCCCAAATAGGAGAGGAAATGATAGACGATCTCCTCTGCTTTCTCCATCTATGTGGAATCTATTCGATAGAACGAGTGCCGAGGATCGCACTAACAATCATTCTGAAGCTGTTTATTGTCGTCTCTGAGCCGAACTTGGAATGTTCCATCCCACGATCTGGAAGTTCATTGATGGCCTCAGAAAAGTGCAGAAGGGCAGAAAGTCTATTATGAACAGCCTGTTTCAGGCCACAGTCCTCCAGCCAAATTGAGGAAATACCGCAAAACTGATCAACATATTTCAAAGATTGTTTCAGATTATGGCACTAGACGCACTATAGAATACTTGGGTGCCATAGCTCATAATTATCAGATAGCATAACAAAATCTTTTCTGATGTTTTCCTATTACACTTTGGATGTTCCAGATTTCATTTGACAAATCTGAAATTATCAGATAGCTTAATAAAATGTTTTTGGATGTTTTACTATTGCATTTACTATTGCACTTTTTTGACATTTCCAAATTTCACTTCATATATGTGACCACTAATGGGTCTAGGACAACTAGACTGAGTTGGCCGCACTGAGTTGTCCTAGACCATGTTTTACTTCTTCCTCAACAAATCATTAATTCTCATTGTACTCTCAAATGGTGAACAACAGGAAGCAATATGGGTCAGGGATGGGACAAAATCAACATTTATGAACATGACTGGGGAGTCAGATAGCATATTTCAGCTATTCATACTGTGCAGACTCTAGCAAAAATCAAACCCAGTGATCTTGCCTCCTGAAGATCATGAGTACTGTTCAGCCCAAGCACTACTTATTTACCAGTGTTATTGTCCACAAGAAAAAGAAATGAGTCAATATTCAGAAGGTTCAGAGAAGAGCCACCAAAATGGTAAAGGGGATGGAAGGATACTCCTATGAAGAAAGGCTAAAAAGGTTAGGGCTCCTTAACCTGGAAAAGAGACGGCTGAGGGGAGATATGATAGAAGTCTATAAATTAATGAATGGAGTGGAACGGGTAAAGGTAGATCGATTGTTTACCTTATCAGAATATAGAAAGACTAGGGGACATGCAATGAAGCTACAGGGTAAACTATTTAAGACTAATAAAAGAAAATATTTTTTCACTCAACGTGTAATCAAACTCTGGAATTTGTTACCGGAGGATGTAGTAAAGGCTGTTAGTGTAGCTGGGTTTAAAAAAGGTTTGGACAAGTTCCTGGAGGAAAGGTCCATAAACCATTATTAAGAAGGGACCCAGGATATCAATGCTTGAACCAATACAAGCATTGTGGAACCTGTGTCCCTTGGGGAAACTGCTAGGTACATATGACCTAGATTGGCCACTGTTGGAAACAGAATACTGGGCTTGATGGACCTTGGTCTGACCCAGTATGGCACATCTTATGTTCTTATGTTCTAACCCTTAGTTGGTTTACTAACAGTTGGCTGGCCGACTAAGGGTGCTGAACGGGATATTCAGCAGTATTATTTGGATGGTGCCGCTGAATATCTCACAAACCACCCTGGCACAATCCAGTTAGTGTAATGGTGGTCTGTAGGTGGCAAGAAGGCATCTCAGCACTAACCAGATAAGTTCCAGCACTTATCTAGCCAGCCCAATATTCTGCAGGCAACTTGGGCCACCTAAAGGCTTCTACCTGAATACTGCGGCTAAACAGCCTTCTGATATTTAAGAATCTTGGCTGACCACCATGGTGTTTGAGTATCGGACTTTTTGAAAAATGGCCCAAAGAAAATGTCCAACTACATTGTTAGGTGGTCTTTCGCAAGATTTCTGCAGTGTGATTTGCTTCAGTGACATATCTCACAAATGCAATTATTTATTTATTTATTTATTTATTTACATTCTCTTATATACCGCGCTATTCTGCATCAGTGCGGTTTACATTGAACAAACTGAAATTACATTGAACAGGGCATTATAACTTGGAGATAACTATTTTACAGGGAACATGGGCTATGGAGGGTTAAGTGGCTTGCCCAAGACCACAAGGAGCACCTGTGGGACTAGAAACCCCAGTCCTTCCGGCCCAAGGTTGCTGTCCTCTAGTGGGATTTGAACCCCCAACCTTCCGGCCTGAAGTACCTTGCCCCAACCACTAGGCCACTCCTCCACTCCACTAGGCGAGATGTTCTCTCTACAAATGTAACGTGATATATATTTTTAACCCAGCCTCTTCCTCCTACTTCTTTTAGGCATCCAGCTCTAATACCCATCTAAACTGGGCTAAGGTTCCATGCACTTTTACTTGCAATTAACGCGGGAACTCTTCATACCAGCTCAGTCATCACAGTGGCAATTCTTTGGTTGCAATGAGATTCCAGCAAGGTAAGACAGCCTCAAGTGTCACCATTGAATGATGGGTGGTATTCTCTCCCTATGTGGCCTGTGAACATTGCCTCCATAGAATCCACACTAATCCAGGAAGAAGAAGGCTCTCTTCAGAACTGATCCTGGGTTTTATATATGGCTGCCACTGGAACACTGGGCCAGCCCAAAAGTGACACATTTCTATATGCACGTGGAGGGTAATTTTATAACAGGGTGCCTGATGCTTTATTAAAGCACTTCTTAACATGCCTAAATTAAGCCTATTTTATAAAGGTGCCTACTTGTCTTTATAAGTTACTAGCTTAAATGGACACCCATTATTCAGACCTTGGGGCCCAAAGTTCGTAGTGAGATTCTATGCCTGCGGTAACCATTGGGGAGCTTAATCTCATAGAGGGGAGCATCCCCGATGGCCTCGTAGATCCCGGGAGGGGGTGGGTGGGAGGGGGGAGTGGGGGGGGGAAGGGGGGGGGTAGGTGGTTGGGGGGGGGGGGGAAATTTTGGGGTTTGTACTGTGACCACACCCTTGGGCGGAGGATAAGAAACCACCCTGCCCAGGGTATGCAGGCATTTCATCTGGACTGTATATTGTAAAAACTTGAAGAAATTCTGTAATTGTCATTGTTGCTGTAATGTTTTCAGTGCTTCTAATAAATATTTTTGAAAAAAAAAAAAGTTACTAGCTTAAGTGGCAGTGAACACACCTTAATTTAAGGTGCAATCACTTACACAAGACTAAAGCTAGTATAAATGAACACACCTACATTTTGCAAGTACACACATATATTATGTTTCACAATCAATGTGCAAACTTGTTTGCTCTGCCCATATGCACACCCACAGTGAAAGTGCACACCATGCAAACCACGTGTGTTCTTTGATGCTTATCTCTACTGTATTTTATAAGCAGTCATTTATTTATTTATTTAACACGTTTTCTATACCACCTTATCTTACATTCAAAGAGTTTACATTATAACAACTAGAACTTTACATTGAACAGGGCCTTAAACTTGGATAACAAAAAGAGGGGGACTAACACTAATGGTGGATATACATGTAGGGGGTGAGTAGTTATATGAAGAAGAGTGTGTATTAGGGGAGCAGGATTATTTAGTGAGAGGGTAAGAAGGAGGCAGTAAGGATCATAAATTAACTGTGCCAGTTGGCAAATGGCATGTGGGAAAGAAAAGGCTATACCACATGATCAAATCAATGTCATTGATTTTTGCCATGATGTTCTAGGAACAAATGAGTTTTCAGAGCCTTTTTGAAATCCATTACGTCTTTAATAGCTCTTATAGACTCAGGGAGTGTGTTCCAAAGTGTAGAGGCATAGAGCAAAAATGCCTTGTTACAGGTATCCTGTCTAGTTTTGATTTTTAAAGATGGGTTGAGTAGTAAGTTCTTGTCTGCTTTTCTTCAAACTCTCCTTTCAGGATCTCCAGTAATCAGTGGTTGAAGTACACTTGGAGATAGTTGTATGATGATTTTGAATTATGTAGGTGAGGCTACAGGTAACTAGTGTAGCTGTTTCAGCGTTGGTGAAATGTGGCTGTTTGTTGCAGTTCCTGAGATTATTCGTGCAGTTGTTTTCTGCACTAATTGAAGTGGATATATGGTTTGTTTTGCAAGACCTTGGTAAATAACACTGCAGTAATCTAACATAGGCATGATCATGGCTTGGCAGACTGTAAGAAAGTTGGATGGTTAAGTAAGGGTTTGAGCTTGCGAAGTATGTTGAGTTTATGATATGCAGAACCACAAAAACTGCCTATGTGGGTATTGAAGGTTAGGTTCTGATCGAGGTAAACCTCTAGGTATCTCACCTGGTGTTTAAGCTCTATCTTTGTGTAGAATTTTCAGTGACTTTGGCAGAATAAATGAAGTGCTTTGTGCTAAGATTTTGTTTGAGAAGCTTCATAGCTTCAAGGCAATCAGACAGATTTGTATAGTCTGGTTGTAACCGTGATAGATCGGACCCGGTATCCTACCCTTCCTGCCCAAGACACCCCCTTATTGCCACCCCTTTTCCCCACCCCAGACCCCCAACCTTCTTCTGCTTCTTTACAAATTACACATAGACTTCTTGATGGGAAGAATCAACTGGTCGCAGCTTTATTATATTATAAACAATTAACATTCCAAACCATAACAATCTTCTTAACAATCTCCTAAGAGCGGAGCAATGCATCACCAGCCATATAACTAGCAAAGTGACCTTGCCTCCACTTCGGCCGTGTCCTGGCACCGGCCAACTTCCTACCGCCCTTTCCCCGACCTCGCCATGTGACTAGCAAAGGCCAGCAGGGCTTATCCGGGTCGGGGGCACCCCGCCCCCGCCCAAGTATGTCCTAAAGGCTCCGGACCCCGGAGACCTCCGGGATCCCGCCACTGGCACAGGTGACATCAATGTCAGTGTGCCGCCCCCCAAACCCAAGCTGCGACCAGTTGTCCTCTCGCCTCCCTACACCTTCCAAGGCCTCTTGCCAGTCGTTCAAAAGCAAATCGACACCCACAGGGGACAAATGTACGCCATCCTGCCGATACAACCCGGCACAAGTAACTTCCACCCAAGGATGTAAAATTTGAATTCCACCCCGCTCACTTACCCATCGCCCAATTTGTCGATTTATTTTTGTGAGACCCCGCGACCATCGCCGCTAGGCCTTGCAAGCAGGCCTTGGAACAATGTCGGACCATAGTAACACCACCCCTGGGAACATGCGCAGCAGAATTGACAAATCCCGCTTCGCTGCTCTGATGAGCTGCTTACAAGTCCAAGCGGCAAGGTCGTTTCCACCTAGATGCAAAAGGATGAACTTTGGTGGGCGCCGCACGCGCTCATGATGTCGCAGCAAAGGTAAGAGCTGAGTCCACCGCAGCCCTCGTTCGCCCAGCCATAGAATCGACATCACAGCTGGAGCAAGACCCAGGTTAGGCCCAAACGGTCTCTCCGCTGCTCGCCGGACAGCCCAGAAAACGAAGGAATGCCCTATCATCCAGCAGCTTTGCACATTCCTTTCTTCATCTGCAAAAGAAAATATAATCAATCCATGAAATAGATGCCCCTCCCCACCCGTCATAAGCGCACATAACCCCGAAAAGCCAGAGAACGCCATCTCCCAATATTCTGTATGTCCTGCTGCGACAGTCCCGCAGCAGCCACGCTGGTCGCCGCGCCGATGCGAAAGGAATGTGCCGCAAATTGTTCAGGGCATTCGCCCACAAACCTCAATGCCAACCTCAGCACCGCCACTACTTGAAAACGCATTAGCAGCCGCCCATCTTCATGCAGGAATAACCCCCCGGCTAATGCCGGGCGCACCCACAAATAGTCTCGCATTGCCGCCACCAGACAAGAGGACAACCCTCCAATCCCGCACAGCCTCACCCACAAACCCTTTCCCTGCTGATCTGTCTTAGATTTTGCCAATAAAACTCTCAACTGGCACCGCTCAAGACAAACATGTTGCCGTTGGACTGTCCCCTCTGCCCCGGCCTTGCTCGAGTTTGCCACCAGTTCCCTCATCCTGAAGGCACCAAAAAATGCAAGACTAAAAACTGCTCTAAATAGAACCGCCTCATACGGAGACGAAGCCACTGCTGTCAATGAATTACATAACTTCACCAACAAATCATGCGTGATTAGTCTCCGAGAGTCCAGAGGAGCAGGTGCCACTCGGCCCCACCCTTGCAACAGCTTATGTGCTAAGAATCCTTCAACCGGAAAATCCCAACCAACCGCTTTTGTAAAAAATTCAAAGCCCGCCAGGTGGCTACGCACTGAAGAACGAGCCACCCCGTGCGCTTTAGCCCAAACCACATATTGGCCCAACAACTGAGCAGATACCGCCCCATACTGCCAACCACAGCTTTCAAGAAAGGCCACCACTTTCCCACATCCGCGCAGATAGGCTGCCCACGTCCCTGCAGCAACGGAACTCCGCAGCAAGTCCTTCATTCCGTGAGGCCAAGACTCCATAACTTCCAAGGGACCGCGCCTCCTTCCGCATCCGCTTCTGGTGCCAGTCTTCGAAATTGATCCCACTTGAAACGGGAAAGACCATCAGCAATCTCGTTAGAGTGCCCTGGTATATGTCTAGCTCTCAGTGCAACATTCAAACGTAAGCATGCTAAGACCACTGCTCTCATCAAGTTCGCTACCTGTACACAATGAGGCATATAATGATTCACCACACTGACCACCGCAGCATTATCACACCACCAAACAACTTTTCTATTACGGCCACAATTCCAACGCTACCAATATAGGAAACAATTCCAGGAATGTTATATTGCTGGTGAGTCGCACCTCGTGCCAAGCCTGAGAACAGCGCTCCGCGCACCATGACCCCCCAAAATAAATGCCCAAACCAATGCCACCTGCTGCATCCATGTACAACTGCAGGTCTGCACTACTGCGCTCAGCCTCCATCAAAACGGAGGTCCCATTATAATCCTCCAGAAAGACCTACCATACCCTCAAATCCGCCTTAATCGCTTTCGAAACTCTGATATGATGATGCGGCGGCATGCGAACCCCAGCCGTAGATGCAGCTAATCGCTGTAGAAAAACCCTGCCCATTGGAATCACCCAACAAGCAAAATTTAAAGATCCAATCAAGGCTTGCATCTCCTTCAATGTTAATTTTGATGCTGTCAATACGTTAGCCACCAAAACACGTAATCTCCTAACTTTATCTTGAGGAAGGCGCACGACCATGAATTCAGAATCCAGCTCCACTCCCAAAAACGTGATCCTCGTGGACGGGCCCTCCGTCTTATCTTTTGCAAGTGGCACGCCTAATTCCTTTGACAACTCCACAAAACCTTCCAGCATGTCGCGGCACTCCTCTGAATGTGCGGACCCCACAAACAAAAAATCATCCAAATAGTGGACTACCTTCCCTTCACCCCTTTTGCGCTCTATTGCCCACTGCAAGAAGGTACTGAATTTCTCGAAGTATGCACAGGGCACAGAACAGCCCATTGGCATGCATTTATCGAAATAAAGTCCATCATTGAAACGAAAACCCAATAGATAAAAGGAGGATGGGTGTACTGGCAGCAGCCTGAACGCAGATTCAATATCTACTTTTGCCATTTGTGCCCTAAACCCTGCTCCCCTTACCAACTCAACTGCCCTATCAAATGACGCATACCGTACAGTACACAATTCCCGCGGGATGTAGTCATTGACCGACTCACCGACCGGGCTAGACAAATTATGTATCAACCGGAATTTCCCAGGCTCTTTTTTCGGTATTATACCTAATGGTGAAACTACCATTTTCGCGAATGGCTGGTTCCGAAAAGGGCCCGCTACTCTCCCAAGCTGCAATTCCTTTTCTAACCTCTCCCTCACAACCGGCGCGAAGCGCCGAACTGAAAGGGAATTCCGCGCCACCGCTCCTTCCAACTGCCTACACACGGGAATTGCGAAACCAAAATTAAACCCAGCATACAAAATTTCTCTATCCCGTCGCCTAGGGTATCGGCCCAGCCACTCGTTTAAGACCGCAACTTGAATCGGCATAGGGGCGAGGCCAAATAAACCCTCACTGCTTTGCACCAGGCGCGGGGAACTGCGAAACCCCTTTTTTAAGGCATTTGATGGCGGGATGGGCTCCACCACATATGGAGCACACGTGTCTAAATTTGCAGTCTGGAAACGGGCACGAGGTCTTGTTAAACCTCCAGCATATGTCACCTGCTCCACTGCCCCCTGCTCGCTGCTGTCCAACACTCCCCACCCCACGAAAGGAACGACCAACTCCAGTAGGAACTCCCGCTGCACCCTTCACCCCACTCGCCCCAAACCCACCCGGCCTGGCAGACATCTGGGTCAACCACAAATTGATGTCTTGCATGCCCCAGGAAACCAATCGATTCCCTTCCATCTTGTCCCTGAATTTCTCGTCATAGTTTAACCATGACCACCCTTCGTGCGTCTGCGAAGCTTCCAAGATTGAGTCCGCATACAATAAAAGCATCTCGTAGTGCCCTGGATAATACTGTCCCCAAACACTCGCCAAACGCAAAAAGGCTCGAGTCCAATTAACTACATTCCGCGCCACTTTCTTAACACGTCTGGCCTTCTCGTCCTCCTTACGCTTCCTCCTACTTTCTCCCAAACGTTTTCGGCCCTCTAACAGACGGAAAATTTCAATATAACGGCGCTTCTTAATTCTTTGCCGTAACTTCCTCGGAACTCCCTCCCATAACTCAGAGATAGCTACCGCTGTAGGATCCCCTTCGCTTGTCCCCCCCCCCGAACCCCGTTTCCGCTCCTACCAGTATGCCTACCCTCTTCCGATGAGGACGACGTCGACGACGAATCAGAATACGACGACGACGATACCGATGATCTAGAAATCCTATGCCTCCGACATGAATGCCGCCGTCTTTTACTCCCTTTTCCTTTCCTCTTCCCCCGTCCCCTGCCCCCTTCGCAACCCTCGTCCAGTGCCTCCCGTAACTCACCCGCCACAGCTGCCGCAGACACCACCTCTTCCGAAGGACTAACATCCGACGGGCTACGCCCAATATCCCGCCACTGGCCATCCTCTTCTCGGGACGCGACCACACCTGAAACCGTCCGTGGCCCCGCCGCATGCGCAGTTTCCAGGTGCCCAGCGTGGAGCAGTCCTCCTGATCCCTCGTATTCACTCACTTCGCGAGCCGCGGCCTGCGAATACATCGCTGGAACCTGTGGAGACATAAAAGGAGAAGAAGGGGGTGGAACAGCAGGGGGCCAAACAGGTCGCCACGCCTCCAGCCATTCGGCTCTGGAGGAACCTTGACCGCCTCCCAACCAGTGCGCCCAAGCTGGAGGTCCACCCCACACCCCACCGCCGCTTTGGCCTGTCTGCCCACCCATGTGAGATGTCCCAATCCCACTTGCCCAATTATGTGCTCCCGCAAACCCCGGAGTAGCCCCCATCCCTTGAGCCCCAACGCTCCATCCCCCTTGCGCCAAGTCACCCTGACCCTGATCCATCCCCCTGGCGCTGGCCACCTCTCCCCCACTCCTAACAGCACTTTGCTCACCGCTACTCGCAGACACCGCCTCCAAACCGGCCCCCCTACCCTCAGGCTGGAGCTGCCTTCGCCCTCTGGGCCCACGCAACCGGGACCCAGTACCCTTTTTGCCCCGAACCACTGGAGACCCACCCTTCTTCTGAGTAGGTGCTTTTGCCCTTGCTGGGCTCTGACCTAAAGTCCCCCGGCACCCACATCCACTCTGACTGCTCTCACCCCTTACAGGCCCCTCCATCCCTTCCACACAATGCAGCTGCGCGCCTCTCCCATGCATATTCCCCCTCACCCTGCCTGAGCCACGTGCTCTGGCCCGATCACCTCCTCGTGGCATCATTAAAATTATTGATATAGAATTAAACGCTCCTGTCTCTGGCCGCAGCTGTAGAAATAAAATTAGAGGCCAAAAAAGGAGCGCCCACCTCTGACGAGAGGGGGGGGGCCTCCCCTCTCCACACACCGCCGCCGCCGCTCTGGACTCCAAACCCCAATCACCCCCACACTTGCACAAGTCCCGATGCACTCACAAACCTTCCCGGCACCGGACCTGCACAAGCGGAGCACTTCTCACGCCGCCCCGGTCTTCCAACGCACCGCACAACTGACTCCCCGCTGCTCCTCGGCTGCAATCAGAGGCCTTCCAGCACTGCCCACACACGAAGCCGGCGCGCTGCACACCCGACGCTGGAAAGGAAGGAACCGCCGCTCTCCTTTCCTTTAAAGCCTCGGGCATGCCGGGACCTTTTCATTGGCTCCGCTCCATGCCCTCGCGGAGCCAATGATTTTAAAAGACGCTGACAGCGTCCACCACGTCGATTTGCTTTGCCCCCCTTCTCCCCCCCCTCGCCCCGAAGCAGGACGCCGGGCCCGGGCCGATCACCAGGTTACCGGCGTCCACCGGGACTGAGCCCGTGTACTTTCCAGTCTATGTCAACAGGGGCATATACCATGATGTCATCTGCATAAATTCTATACTGGACCTTAAAATCTTTGATTATGTTGCACAGTGGTTGAAGATAAATATTAAACAGTATGGCTGATAATGCTGAGCCTTATGGTATCCCTTGTGGTTGGTCAATAAGCTTTGATAGGCCAAGGCTGGTTTTTACTTGAAGCTTTCAATAGGATAGGTATGAGCTAAACCATTTGATCGTGGTTCCTTGTAGCCCTATTTCCTGTAGCCTCCTTATCATGATGTCAAAAACTGCACTGATATCGATAAAGATCGGAAGAAAGCCCCTTTTTACATTGTCTAAGCCTAAATGTACTACAAAAAATTCCCAAGGGCCATAGAACACTGCCAGCCCCTAATCAATAAATACAACAAAGGAGCAGGTCCTAAAAAATAGTAGAGCTCCAAAATATACTTTTTGTTGGACAAATTACCTCCAGGCAAGAGCACCTTAACTAGAGGTTTGTGTCCTTTTAATCAAGTGCAGCATAATATTTAAAACTGCTTAAAGTCACAAAATTTCAAAGCTAGAAGTACTTAGCTGAAGTTCCCCATATAGCGCAGCAACCAAACTGGTACAGTGGCAAAATGACACAGTCCTGTGTTTCTGGTCATCACATTTCCAAGACCCTGCTTCAGGTTCCTCCAGTCCACCGCCAGTAAATAGCGCAATGGGAAATCCCCAAAATGAAAGCTCTTTACTGCTGTCTAGGAATAAGCTAAAGAGTGGTAAGGCTTGAATTCGTGTTGATGAGGGTTGAGTGGTGCACGGTTATTGATGTGTTCCTGTAACTGGTATTATATCACTTTTTCAACCATCTCTGTCATAAATGATAGACTAGAGATTGGCTGGTATGAGTTAGGGTCCATGGGATCTAAGCTTGAATTTTTTTTAATACTGGTCTAAATGTTGCATGTTTGAAGCTGGGAGGAAAATAGCCTTGCGAGAGTGATAGTCGAGTTATATTAAGTAGTGTAGGGTCCAATTCTTTCAGCAACATCTTAATCCACAGTACTGGGCATGGGTCCAGGGGAGTAGTGGAGGTGTTGATCTTCTTTATAATGTTCTCCAGATGATCCATGGAGGGAACATGGAAGGAACTCCAAGGTTCAGCAAATGTGCTTGCAGGATGTGTGCAAGTAGTAGTGTTTAGGATAATGGATGCACTGGGTTTCAGCTTAAGCTTCAAGAAGTCCGCCATCTGTTGCGGGTTAAGCAAGTTAGTATCATTCTGTAGAGGTTGTTCTTTTGTAAGTGATCGTGCAATGTCAAACCGCTCCTTGGTTTATTAAGAAAGCCCATTATTATATTAGCATGATATTATTTTTTAGCGTTATTTATTTGTTGATGATAAGATTGAAGCATCATGGTGTAGTTCTGACGGTCTTCTGTGCTTTTAGATCGTCTCCATTTTCTCTTTAATCGTCGCAGGCTTTTCTTTGAGTCATTAATATCCTTCAAGAACCATGGCGCAGAATATTCTCTATTATTAAGAATATCTCTATATGGGGCAGTCGCAACATTCCAGAGAGTGCCATTCCAATTGCCTATGATATCCTCCAAGTCTAATAAATTACTCTCAAGGTTCAAGAGGATTTGATTAAGGATGGTTTCTCTGTCAAATAGTTTGAATCTTCTTTGTATTTTTCCTTTTCCTTCTTTGGGGAATATTGTTGTGGGAATGTTTATGATTCATATATTTATTGATGTTTTACAAACATACATCAAAAGGTTTAAGGTGATGTTGATCATGTAGTAGTCGGTCCAGGGAACAGACATAACAATTGGATGAAGGATGTTGTTCTGGTCAAGTATGTTGTTGGGTATGAAAATAAAGTCAAGGAAAGCTCCCTTAATGTGTGTTGATGAATGCACTATTTGTCAGTCATGTCAGATCTATAATACACACAAAGTCCTTTGCATCCGTGGTAGATAGCGAAGGGATGTTCAAATCTCCCACTAGAATGAGTGCTTTTTCTAGTGAAGAGTAGTCACGCACCTCTTCAAGAATTATTGAGAGATTCTTGTTTCTCCCGGGTGCAAGGTACACCAGGCAGATTGACAGGAGCCTATTTGATATTGTGACATTATCAAGTCCATCTTTTTTCCGGGTAGAGTGGGTGTTAAACCTGAGGTGTTTTTTTGTGATGAAAAGGACACCCCCACCCTTCTTATGGTCCTTGGGCAATTGTAAGTAGAGTATGATTAGGATGCTATTTGATTTAGTATGACCTGATCCAAGTCAGTGAGCCATGTTTCAGATATACACATAACATCTATCTTTTACATAGAAACATAGAAATATGACAACAGAAAAAGACCACATGGCCTATCTAGTCTGTACTTCCATATCAACAACTACAACAGTCCCTTTTTTCCTTTAGAGATCCTCTGTATTTGTCCCATGCTTTTTTGAATTCAGCTACTGTCCTCATCTCTACCACCTCCACTGGGAGACTATTCCACGGATCCACCACTCTTTCCGTAAATAAATATTTCCGCATATCACTCCTGAATCTATCCCCCTTCACCCTCATCCCATGTCTCCTCGTAGCAGAACTTGCTTTCAATTGAAAGAGGCTCTTTCCCTGAACATTTATGCCACGGAGGTATTTAAACATCTCAGTCATATCACCTCTATCCCGCCTTTCCTCTAAGGTGTACATATTAAGATCCTTAAGTCTGTCCTCATATGCTTTATAATGAAGACCACTAACCATTTTAGTAGGCACCCTCTGCACGGACGCCATCCTGTTCCCATCCTTTTGAAGGTGTGGTCTCCAGAATTGCACACTATACTCCAAATGAGGTCACACCAAAGACTTATACAGAGGCACTATCACCTCCTTTTTTTTGCTAGCCATTCCTCTCCGTATGCACCTAAGTATCCTTCTAGCTTTTGCCGTCACCTTTTCTACCTGTTTAGCTACTTTAAGATCATCAGACACAACCACGCCTAGGTCCCGCTCTTCTTTAGTGGACAAAGGTACTTCACCACCCCCTATAATATATTGCTCCCTTGGATTGCTGCAGCACAAATGCATGACCTTACATTTTTTAACATTAAATCCCAGCTGCCAAATTCTGGACCATTCTTCAAGCTTAGCTAGATCCCTCTTCATGTTATGTACACCTTCCTGGGAGTTTACTCTATTGCAGATTTTGGTATCATCCGCAAAGAGGCAAACCTTACCCGATAGCCCTTCTGCTATATCACTAACAAAGATGTTAAAAAGAATCGGACGAAGGACAGATCCCTGGGGCACACCACTGGTAACATCCTTCTCCTCAGAGTGAGCTCCATTTACCTGTACTCTTTGTCGCTTCCCACCCAACCAATTTCTAACCCAAGCAGTAACTTTAAGGGCCATCCCTAGGGTGCCTAATTTGTTTATAAGTCGCCGGTGAGGAACAGTGTCAAAGGCTTTACTGAAATCTAAATACACCACATCTAGGGCTCTCCCTCAGTCCAACTCCCTGGTCACCCAGTCAAAGAAATCAATCAGATTTGTCTGACAAGACCTGCCTCTGGTGAATCCATGCCGCCTCGGATCCTGTAATCTGCTGGACTCCAGAAACCTCATTATTTTCTCTTTCAGCAGTGTTTCCAATAATTTACTCACGAACGAAATTAAACTAACCGGCCTGTAGTTTTCAACCACATCCTTACTTCCGCTTTTGTGTAAAGGCACCACATGAGCCTCTCTCCAGTCCTTTGGCACCACTCCCGACTCTAACGAGGCATTGAAAAGGTCAGTCAGTGGAGCTGCTAGAATGTCCCCAAGTTCCCTCAGTATTCTAGGGTGTATCCCATCCGGTCCCATCGCTTTGTGTACGTTAAGTTGAGCTAGTTTCTCACGAACACAGTCTTCTGAAAATTGTTCAAGATGTCCCTCGCTTCTGTTCCTGTTTGTGAGTGTTTTCTGAGGTCCTGCTCCTGGTTCTTCATCTGTGAACACAGAACAGAAATATTTGTTAAGCAATTCCGCTTTATCCTCATCAGCTTCTACATATTCCTCCCCTTCACCCTTTTGCCCTTCCTCTTCTCACTAACATATCTGAAAAATGTCTTATCCCCCCTATTTTATTGCATTGGCTATTTCCTCCTCTTTTTGAATCTTTGCTTTCCTGACTACTTTGCTAGCTTCTCTAAGTTTTTCCAAATATAGATGCCTGTCTTCCTCTCTCTGTGATCTCTTGTATTTCATGAAGGCCTCCCTCTTTTTCTTTATGTTTTCAGCTACTTCTTTCGAAAGCCATAACGGTCTCCTTTTCCTTTTACCTTTATTTATCATTTTAACAAAAAGGTTGGTTGCCCTTAAAATATTCCGTTTCAGTTTTGCCCACTGTTTTTCTACATCCCCCAGCTGTTCCCATCCCGCTAACGACTCCCTGAGGTATTGGCCCATCTTCGCAAAGTTAGCCTTCCTAAAGTCTAAGACCCTTACCTTTGAATGGATTCTAACAGCCCTAGTCCTAATACTGAACCACACCATCTGGTGATCACTGGATGCAAAATGATCTCCCACTATAACATCAGAAACACTTTCACCATTGGTAAGCACCAAGTCCAGCATGGCCCCCTTCACGTGTGGGGTCTGTTACCAATTGCCTGAATAGTTCTCCCTGTAGAGAATTCAGGATCTCTTTACTTCTAGATGATACTGCAGCAGGAATGTGCCAATCAACATCTGGCATATTGAAATCCCCTATCAGTAGCACTTCGCCTTTCCTAGCAATGCTGCGGATGTCTTCAATTAACTCTCTGTCCACCTCTTCCTCTTGTGAGGGAGGTCTGTATATCACGCCAATGCAAATAGATTTCTCTTTCCATCTTTCTAGTTTAACCCACAATGCCTCCTCTCTCCCTTTTAAGCTCTGTAATTCCAAAGCTTTAATAGCATTTTTTACATATAGTGCCACTCCTCCTCCCCTTCTTCCTACCCTGTCCTTTCTGAATAAAGTATAGCCAGGTATAGTTACATCCCAGTCATGGTTTTCTGTGAACCATGTTTCTGTAACTGCCACTAAATCCAAGTCGGCCACTCCCACCAAAGCTTCAACATCAGGGATCTTATTTCCAATGCTACGGGCATTTACACACTGCTTTCCATATGTTACCCCCGTTACCCATTTCCATAAAGGTATTCAATGTATCACTTACCTGGGGGCTTTCACTTATCTGGGGGCTTTCTTCACCCATCCCCAACAAATCTAGTTTAAAGCCCTCTTCAGTAGATTAGCCAGTCTACTACTGAAGACACGTCGACCTTTCTTGGACAGATGGATGCCATCTCTGCTCTGCAACACTTGGAACAGCATCCCATGGTCTAGGAAAACAAAACGCTCTCGATGACACCATCCACGCAGCCATGCATTCATCTCCAGGATGCGAGCCTCTCTGCCTTGGCGTTTACCCTCAACAGAGAGGATTGAAGAGAACACCACCTGTGCACCTAACTGCTTCACCTTCTGTCCCAGAGCCATGAAGTCATTTTTGATACGCTCAGAGGGATAGCTGACAGTATCATTTGTTCCGACATGGATTAGCAACATTGGGTAATAGTCAGTGGGCTTGATGAGTCTCGGCAAACTCTTTGTAACATCTTGGATTTTGGCACCAGGCAGACAGGATACCTCTCTGGACATCAAGTCTGGTCGGCAGATGGATGCCTCAGTACCTCTCAGAAGAGAGTCACCAACCACCATTACCCTTCGCTTCCTTGTGGTCACTGATTCTGCAACTTTGGGGTACTTGAGTTCTGGTTCTTCCCTTTCCAGGGATGCTTTCACCTCCTCCACTTCCAGAGCTGCATAATGGTTCTCCAATTCAAGGGCTGAAGAAGTTGGATTGGTGATTCTGCAGGCCCTGGTGACTTATGTCCAACCTTCGTCATTCTGTTGGCACCCATCTTCTCCTCTGCTGGAGAGCTTGGTTGCTGCAAGAAGCATCTCATCAATGTACTTCTCACTGTCTTGAATGCTCCTCAGCCTCGCTACCTCCTCTCTGAGTTCCTCCACCTGTTTCCTCAGAGCTTCAGCATGCAGGCACCCTGCACATGGAACCGGTCCTTCAACTGGCATTGGGACCTCTGTCTGGACAGAGGCAGAAGCTGTAGCGGGGGGCAACAGCTTTAGCGATACGATTTTTCCCAACCATTGTTCTGTTCGTGGAGCTTAGGTATCTGTTAAAGCAAAAGAGAGAGATCTACCAAAGTACCAGCCGGTTTCCCAGCTGTCCTTTCAGAGAAAAAGCAGTTAAATCTCTTTAATTATATTCAAAATGTGCTGTTCCAAGTCCCTGTGTTTTGTTAAATGTCGAGGTGCCCTATAAAACAAAACTGCTCACTAGGTGTGGGTGGGGGATGGGGGGGGGGTAGGGAGGGAGGGAACTAACTCCTGATTAGGTGTCAGCAGTTCCCAAGAGCTGGGAAGGTTACCAGAGTTTAAAACCTACCCCACTAAAAAAAATATTTCTACTAAATCAGCAAAAAAAAATGCAACTTTGCTGTAAAAATATACCAAAACCCTTTTAAGAGCTCCCAGTCAGAGAGCTATCAATTTAATAAAAATAAACCCTCAAATCCTTACCGTTGTTTGACCTGTAGAGCCTCTGTTAGAAATGCCTCAACAGGGCAGGGCTCTGAAGCCTTTTATGCAGGCCTCAGCTGCTCTCAGTTCATTCAAAGGCTAATCAGGCCCACTAACTCCTGATTAGGTGTCAGCAGTTCCCAAGAGCTGGGAAGATTACCAGAGTTTAAAACCTACCCCACTAATGAAAATAGTTCTACTAAAGCACCAAAAAGAATGAAACTTTGCTTTAAAAATATACCAAAACCCTTTTAAGAGCTCCCAGTCAGAGAGCTAGCAATTTAATAAAAATAAACCCTCAAATCCTTACCATCCTACCATACCTGTAGAGCCCCTTTTCCTCATTAATGTAGTCAGTGATAGTGTGAAATTTATCACATACAGAACGAGCATTAATTAATGCAATTTTTATAGGTAGGTACATTTGGTGATTAAGTTGTGATCTTCTTATCGAGGATGTTAAATTGATTCTCAGTAGCCTGTTGTGTCGCTTTTGTTCTGTATGAGTAAAGGGCTGCCTAAGTTGGAGATGTTTGTATCCTTTTTGGGATCAGTTGCCCTGTGAGGTGAAGTGTGTGTTCGGCTGCCTGGCAGAATAGGTACTGTAGGAGAAGAATTGACAACCATTGACAATTTATGTGCCGCTAACCATGCAAATGATTAAATACTGACATTTATGTGCATTGTTAGCGCCTAAAAATAGGTGCCTCCTTAAAACTGAGCTGGCTCTGATGCAGTATCCCTGCCCCATAACCCAAAGGTAATGGGTTTGATATCAGCCTCTGACATGGAGAATACAGTGCATTGCAAAAGCATTCATCCCCTCTGTGTTTGTCCTTGTTTTGTCGCATTTTAACCTGGAATTAAAATGGAGTTTTGGGGGTTAGTACCATGTGATATACACAACATGCCTACAACAAATTAAGACAAAAAAAACTGAAAGCAGGAGTGTGCATATATATTCACCTCCCAAAATCAATACGTTGTAGAGCTACCTTTTGCTGCAATTACAGCTGCAGGTTTCTTGGAGTATGTCTCTATTAGCTTAGCAGGTCTAGTCACTGGGATTTTCACCCATTTTTTAAGGCAAAACTGCTACTTCAAGTTAGATGGGCTGCGTTGGTATACAGCAGTCTTCAAGTAATGCCACAGATTCTCAACTGACCATTCGAAGACATTTAAATGTTTCCCTTTAAACCAGCTTTAGCAGTATGTTTAGGGTCATTGTCCTGCTGGAAGGTGAACCTTTGCCCCAGTCTCAAATCTCTGGCAGACTGCCCTGTATTTAGTGCCAGCCATCGTTCCTTCAATCCTGACCAGTTTTCCAGTCCCTGCCAATGAAAAACATCCCCACAGCATGATGCTGCCACCACCATGTTTCACTGTGGGAATGGTGTTCTCGGGGTGAGGGGAACTGTTTTGGGTCTGTGCCACATATGGTGTTTGATGATGGCCAAAAAGTTCAATTTTCGTCTGATCTGACCAGAGAACCTTCTTCCTTGTGTTTGGGGGTCTGCCACATGCTGCTGTGCAAACTCCAAATGTGTTTTCTTATTTTTCTTTAAGCAATGGCTTTTTTTCTGGCCACTCTTCCAGAAAGCCCCACTCTGTGAAGTGTGTGGTTTAAAGTGGTCCTATGGACAGATACTCCCATCTCCGCTGTGGATCTTTGCAGATCTTTCAGTGTTATCCTTGGTGTCTTTGTAGCATCTCTGATTAATGCCCTCCTTTCCCGGTCTGTGAGTTTGGTGGGCATCCTTCTCTTGTCAGGGTTTGTAGTGGTGCTATATTCTTTCTGTTTTGTTATAATGGATTTAATGGTGCTCCGTGGGATATTCAGAATTTGGGATATTTTTTTATAATGCAACCCTGATCTATACTTCTCCACAACTTTGTCTCTGACCTGTTTGGCGTGCTCCTTGGTCTTCATGTTGCTTGCTCAGTGGTATTCTCCAGACATCATTTTTCTGGGCACAGAGGTGGATAAAATCACTATTTTAAGGACATATTTTCATTAAAAAGTCCCTTTTTGTGGTGAAAAGATAACCTTATTCCCAGATGTCTCGTGATTCACCCAAGCACGAAGGAAGTCCTTCCTGCAGCTGAAACTGCGTGTCTTGGCTGCAGAGGGGACTTTCTTTCCGCACCTTCCTTGTAGGTGTTTGATTTCCATTAATGGTGTTAAGTATGTTTATATGGACCCGGTGCAGCTTGATAATTTCTTAGATAATAGATAGGACCTGATACGTCAGTTGTCAGATGCAGTATGCTTGATTAATTTTTCTTTGCTATTTGTTATGAGATGGGTTCTCCTGACTATTAATTTGTATTTGACTCCCAAGACCAGGATTACTCACTCCCCGTGCTGTGGGCTATGTAACCTTTTTGGATTTTCTTGTGTTATTTCAAGTGGGCTGTTTATTTCTTGTATTTTCTCGTTTCTTTGTTTATTAATAAAGAAATTTGAAATAAAAAAAAAAACGAAAATGCCCCCATCATTACTAATGTGTGGGAATAACACATGTTTTTGCAAAATTAGTCTGTTAAAGGGCTAAACCATGTATTATTCATCCTTAATGCATGATTTTTTAGCACACTGCAGGTTAAGTAATAACAAGATGCCAAGCATGAAAATACCTTCAAAGCAGCTCATCATTATGGAAAACAATGCAGCTTGCATTTGACCTTGCAAACTGTATTATTCATGGAAAGATAATGCCAGCTTTGAGCTGGCATTATCTTTTCTCCCTGGGAACATGTGAAATTCATTCATAGAGAATGTAGTAAAAGATGTTAGAGCAGCTGGGTTTAAAAGAGGTTTGGACATGTTCCTGGAAGAAAAATCCATAAACCATTATTAAGGAGGACCAGGGATCCAATGCTTACCCCTGGAATAAGCAGCATGGAATCTGTGTACCTTTTTGGGATCCGGTGACACATACTTGTGACCTGGATTGGCTGCTGTTGGAGACAGGATGCTGGGCTTGATAAACCCTTGGTCTGACCCAGTATGGCATTTCTTATGTTCTTATGATGCTCTGGGGGAGTCTCCTAAAGGAGCTAGTATTTTAAAAAGAAATGGCCCCATCACTTTTCCAGTTAGCGCTGACATGCCTTCTCTCTGCCCAGATACCGCTCCTGCACTAATCGGAAAGTGCTGGGGCAGTTTGTAGCACTGTCCAAATGGTGCTGCTGAATGTCATGGTCAGAATCCTTAGCCGGCCAGTCAATCGTTGACTGACCGGCTATGTGTTCTGAATACTGACCCTTTCTTTTTCTTATGGACAGCACCACTGGTAAATAAGCAACAGTGTTTGGGCTGAACAGTACTTGTGATCCTCAGGAGGTAAGATCACTGGGTTTGATTTCTGCTTGTATCTGCACAGTATGAATTGCACCCTCAGATCCTTTTCACATTGAACTCTCACCCCTCCCCTCTCCGATCCTCTTCAATAGTGAATCCCCCAGTCCCTATACATCTGGGGAGATATCCCTGGTAGCTAATAGTTCATTGTGATAATTCTGAAAACCCAGCTGGTGTGCTTCCAGGAGAGGGTCGAGAAGCACTGACCTATCCATTAGGGGCACTTGAAGCCAGTCCTGGCTTTTCAGCTCCTAATTCCAAGTAATCTGGGGTCTGTTCTCTCACTGTGTATTGTTGAAGTATGATGGCAAATGAAATACCAGAGTACCGAGGGTTAGGAAGATGAAAATGTGTTTAACTGGGAGACTGGAGGCGGCCAGCAGTCCTGTGCTGCTTCTCCATCTTGATCAATGGCCTTGCATTTGATTCTAGATAAGATAAACATGCACATTTAAGAGAGCTGTGGCCTCACCTTGGAACTAGAAGGGACAGAACACAACCAAGGCCAAACCATATTAAACCTCTAAGACAAAATATGCTAAATTAGCACATTAAAAAAAATCCTGAAACATTCTGGGACACTGTAAACCTATAATTCAATAAAAGAAGGGTCGGAAATATGTTGACACATTAGTTTTTAGCAGGTTTGAAAGAATCTTTGGCAAAACTATAAAATTTAATTTCAGTGCTGGGGTGAAAACAGTTATAAAGACAGCACAGTTACTTACCTGTAACAGGTGATCTCTGGGAACAGCAGGAATAAGTCTTCACATATGGGTACGTTAGTACCGACGGAGTCTGCGTGGGAACGCTCCCCAGCGTCCAATTAGAACGCTTTTGGGAACATCCCACCACGTCTGCGTGCTGCCTTCCCGCCTTTCCCAACTGCCTCTCCGCAGTTACGTTTTAAAGCTGAGACAAAGAGAGAGAGAGAGAGAGGAAAGATAGAGATAGAGGAATACAACTCCTAGGGGAGGTGGGTGGGTTGTGAAGACTTATTCCTGCTGTTCCCAGAGATCACCTGTTACAGGTAAGTAACTGTGCTATCTCCAGGAACAAGCAGGAATGAGTCTTCACATATGGGGACTCCCAAGCTAAGATGCCTGGAGGAGTCCCAGCATGTTGCGAATCAGAGAAGACCATGCTATTCGACAGAACCTCAGGCATCCTGGGGATGGAGGGTAGGAGTTGAAGTAAACAGATATGCTATGGACCAACTGGACCAAACAGGACGCCTAGAGAGGAGACCCTGTGTAGATAATATCTAGTAGTAAACATTGAACTAGAATTTACGATATGGACGTCACCTTGAGGTATTGTAAAGGTTTATGGAGGTTCATATGGGACTGCTAATATGAACCAGCAGAATATCCTCAAGGAATACCTCAATAGAGAGCAGAGGTAATAACTGTGCAAAAGACAGATTGAGGTCAGAACCTTTAGGGCGAGAAAAGTCCCAGCGGAGACTGGGGTAGTTCAATGGGGCAGGACTTTTGCGGGAAATGCGGAAGTTCCTATTAGATAAACCTGAAGTTCTTTTGACCCTAAAGAGACATAGTTCTTATAGGAGAAGAGGGGCTTTAAAGACCACTATATCCGATACCAAAGAAGGACAGAAGTATGAGGCATTGTAGCCTCCTATTTACTGAAAATTCAGAATGTCCTTCTTAAATGAAGTTAGTTAGAAAAAAAGATGGTACATGGAGGACTTCAGATGTACCTAAACTGAAGGTCATGGTGGAAACCTGTTAACTACCACAGGGAAGTGGTTGGTTACATAGAATCCTGAACATGCTGGAGCAGCATCGAAAAGGATAGTGACTATCTGTCGGGCCCGTGTAGGAAAAAAATATATATGGATATAAATATATATGAACCTAGGCAGACAGATAGAAAGATATATATATATATATATATATATATATATTGTGACATAGTGGGTCCTTCTAGCCCGTTTAATGAAGCTAAAAAGCCAGGAACAAAAGTAGAGCTGAGCTGTAAACAGAAGCACATGGCTCCTGGTTACCGTGGGAACCAGGCACAGAGGCAAGAGAAACGCCGGTGCTATCATTCAAGGGGTGAATCACAAGGTAATGCAGGACACCTGTCAGGGGGTGGAGTTGAGCACGGCCCCAGAATTCACCCTATTAAGGAAACTTCAGTGGAGCTTATGGAGTTAGGCAGAGAAGGAGGTAATGAAGAGTTGGCTGAAGAAGCAGGAAGTGAGGCATATGAGCTGGAGAGAGAAGCTATTGAGAGCTACACTGAAGACAGCTATGCCCAGAGTAAGCCTGAGTCTCTATGGAAAGGAGAGACGGATTCCTTCTTGAGGAGAAAGAAAGAAACCCCGAGGACAGGATATAACAAGGGCAAAGGAGATTGTCTGAAATATCCTGGGGAGCACGGGAGAGACAGAAAGCCTAGGAGGCAAGTGAAATGCTATGAGCAGGGCTTAGGTTGGGAACCTACAGCTATTCAAAAGCACCAGAGAAAACCTCCACCAGTAAGGCTGAAAGGTAAGCCAAAAGGCTTGAATATAATTAATTACCGTGACTGTTTGTACCCAGAAGGGTGGTGCTGGGAAAAGAATACTGGGCCTGATAGTGTGGGTGAAAGCCAGTTTTTAACCCGAGCATATCGTGTAAAGCCCGGAGCAGTAAGAAAGGGCGTGGCACCAGCAGTGCCGGTTCAAACATTTCCTTATGAGCAGGAGGAATTGATGGAATGTGAACCAGAGTGTATTGATACTGGAGAAGATATAGATATAATGGACTGTACATTATCTCTGGCCAATGGAATAATTTCCTTGCGTTGAAAGCCTGTTTGAGAAGAGAGTACAGCACAGATTTCATGTGGAAACAGAGAGCTGTGAGGAAACAGCATGGTTTTGTTTGAATGTTTGTTTTCACCTTGGTTAATGCTGAAGAAAGCCTTTTTCTGTTAAGGAACTTTTGTTTGTCCAAATACCAGTAAATACCTGGATTGTGTTTTCTGTTCATGGTAAAATCCACCCCGGGAGGGGAAATAAAATCCTTTGGTTGCTTAACCACTTTTTCCACAACTGCTCCTTATTGACTGGGTGAAAAGACTACATTTCCCAAGGGGCATTGCTCCAGGATCTGTAAAACAGCTATTTCAATAGGGAAAAACCCACTCCCTTAACCTCTACTCGGGGATTTAAGGAGAGCTGGTGACAATATATATATTTGTGGTAAGGTGAGTGCAGCCCAGCCTGGAGAAACAAAGGGAAAAGGGACTTTTTCCTCTTTGCGGGGGATGGGTGCACCTGAACACATATACCAAACTAAAGGCAGTGAGAGAAACCACAGCTGTAGGGCTGGGCTAAAGCCCCACCCAGACTCCATAGCAACCCTAGGTAAGGATGGGAGTTACATGGGGGTGGAGTCAGAGGGGGAGGTGCCCCGCTCAGCGTTTAAGTTTGAGAAAAGCAAGCAAACAGAGAGGACAAGAAAGGAGCAAGGCAAGCCACGCAAGCAAGGCAAGGAAGCCAAGGAGGCCAAGGAGAGCCAGGATAAGAACAAAGGTAGCCAGCGCTGCAGCCAAGAGAGCAGCAGACAACACTCCCAGGAGAGGACCAAACGCAGTGGCAAGAGGGAGAGAGACAGAAGGTTGGTGTTGGAGAAGCCAAGGCAAGAGAAAGCCAAGGCAAGAGAGCTCAGACTCCTCTGAAGAAAGGCGTGTCTTCAGGCAGAGGAAACCTCGGGTAGCTGAGAGGAATTCCTACAATGATTCCCTGACTAGCTCTGAGGCAGAGATAACTACAGCCAGCAGAAACTCCAGCCGTGAGACTCCCACAGTAAAACTCCAAGGTAGGAGAAAGAAACCAGAGAGAGAGAATGTTGGTATCTCTTGCTCAGACTCTGAGGAGAGAGTTATATCTGGAAAAATCCAGAACAGACGAAAGGGGTTTTTAAAGAAAGCTGAACAAGGAAAGCCTGCTAGGGTTCTGCCAAAGAAAGGGAAGGCAGTACAGTGGGATAGGCTGTTTAAGCTTTTAAAAGACATTAACCAAAAAGTACCTGAGCAGTTCCAAGATTCCCCAGCACCCAGCTCTGAAGAAAGCATGGAAGTGGATGATAGGGAGAGTGACCAGGGATCCACATGCTCTGAGATGGAGTGTGCTGTATGCATTGGTGCTAATTGAAAGAAACCAAAATAGTGGGGAAGAATTAAGGAAGCTGTTATCAGTTTGGCAGAGCTGAAAGCAAGAAAGAAAAGGGAGAAAGAATCCTGTGTTGAAGCAATAAGATTCTTCCTACAGAAAAGTGGATAGTGCAATCAAGTCTGTGCTAGACAGCTGAAACTGTTTTATTGCAAGCAGCAAAGGAGGGAGCTGGCAGCACTGCTGATCTTGATTGTCTGTTGTATCTACATGTGCCTGTGTTAACCCTAAAGCAAGAAGCCTCTTAAAGAAAGGGGGGAAAAGAAGCTATTGTAAATAATTCCATTGAGACACTGTTTTCATGTTCTTTATTTTGGAGAAGTTTATCCTTGTTTCTTTTTGCTGAGAGTAAAAGTTTCTTTAAGGACTGTTACCAAGTTGACTTAAACGGGACCCAATAAAATTCCTGTGCGCTTTAAACATCCACTTGGTTTTACTTTGAGTTCACAACTACACCTTTGGAACAAGGGAATACAAGATGGACGCCCGTCCCTACTAGGCGACCGCCTAGGAGGGGCGCGAGCGCCACAATATATATATATATGGGTACAGACATGCAGATGTCTATACATGTATGCATAAATATATATACCCATGTCCCCACATAGGGATATGTGAAGAGAAAAAGATTCATCTAATAACAAGAAGGGAATACTTGCTTGAGGAGATGTTTAGAGAATCCATTCTCCCTTGTTGTGGGTGCTAGAGCTAAGGGAGGGCTCTCACTGACAAGGAGATGTCTAGAGTATTCTAAGAACTCTAGCCCTTGAAAAACCAGGAATGGAGGATGTTTTAATCCGCTGACAGTAAGTCTGGATCCTTCCATAACTCGAGCATGACAGCTGGAGAAGAAGATGCAATGAAATGAGATACCATATTTACCCTTCTGAGAGGGCAAAATGAGTATGATGCATTCTTGCGCTCAATATGAATTACTTCATGAAAAATTGAGGATGGAAGGAAATACAGAAATAAAGACTGGCTGTCACTGAAAGAAGACCATCCCTGGTGAAGGGGTCCACTGGGGATGTGAACCAACCCAGAGGATTGGATAATTCTTAGGTCTTCACTTAATTAAAGGCGTGTGTCTATTGAAGAAGACGACTTTAATGGAAATGGTAAGGGTAGGGAAGAACCCAGTAAAGCCCTTCCTAACCATCTGGAATTATTTGCTCTCTAGCAAGGGCCCATAGTGCAGAGCTGCTCTGTAGAGATGCAGAGAGCATGTTGCAGGTTGGCTAGAAGAAAAAACTGGCTGTTTAAGGGCCAGTATGTAACCTGAACTACTCCACCAACGCCCAAGGATTGGGGAAGGGGAAGGATAGAAGGTATGCTGCAACAAGAAAACCCGAGAAGGTTCTTAGTCTGTCTGGGACTTAGTAGTAAGGCCAGAAAGATTGATATTGGAGATCAAGCCCTGGGTGCTTGGTTAGCAAGTTAGTGGTTTAACCACTAATAGCCCCTGCATTCTAACTATTGTTAGAGCAGCAGAACAAATCTTAGGTCTCAAGATTAGAAAAGACCTACAGACATCAGTAGGAGTGATAAAAACTCCATCATCGTCTGAGAAGCTGCCACGAGCAACAAGAATGCAAGGTGGCGATAACTCTGAAAAGAAACTCAGGGCTTAGGGATAAGCCCTCAGTTAAGTAGTATACTCTTACAGACCAAAAATGTCTTAGTAAGAGGGGCAGAGTTGAAAAAGACTTACGATGGAGTAAATCTTTGAAAAGAATAGTATGAGACATGTTGATACAGGAGAAACTGTCAAAGATAAAGGTATAGACGACCTTATTGACAGTTGTTACTCCTCTATCTACTTAGAAGGAAGAGGAGTAACCTTATTACCTGTAAAGCATAATCATGCTAAGGAGCTCTATGAGCTAAAAGTCAGGATGTCTCTTGTCATGGGGCTGGAGCCATGGAAGATGCAGCCTTAGAAAAAAACCCTGTTTTGCATAGAGCTGAGAATGTGCAGAGTGCGCAGTTGCATCGTAGCACAGCCAGAGGGGGCAAGAGTAATCCCACAGAGGCTGAAGCAACGTGCTCAGACACTAATTGTATAAGTGGCAATCAGTTGCACCTGAGGCCAAGCCCGGGACGTTCAAACCAAAACTCCCTTTATAAGGAGAAACAGAGAGCAGCAAGAGAGAAGGTGGGAAAGAAGGTGGAGAACCTGCAGGACGTGCAGGACCTACAGGACAAGAAGAACGTGGAACAGGAGAGATTCCACACAGAGCCAACCCAGAGGGACAGAATCCAGAGGGAGTTTACTCAGACGGATAGAGTCCAGAGGGGCAGAGCACAGAGAGACGGAGTCCAGAGAAAAGCTGCCAGAAAAAACAGTTTATCTGGTAGGAGTGACTCTCCCAGCCCAAGTAACCTTGTTGGATCTGGATTACAAGGAACAAGGAAGAGAGGTTCCTATTATAAAGATACCTTTTCAGAAAACCACAGAGAGTGGGAGTCCTTACCAGGTTTTTCTGAACCCCATGAAAGCAAAGCACTGGACAGAAAAACCTATCTCCCGAGAGAAGTACGTCAGAAGGAGAGCTCTAGGTGTGGCAATTCCAGGAAGCCAAGGTATGCTGAATCTTTAATTCTAAAGGAAAGCCTTGCTAATAAAAACCCTGTTAAAGCAGCTATTCCCTACAAGGGGAGGGGAAGCAAAGCAGAGCTTTTTAAGACAATACCTCACTGCTTAACAGGAAAGTTTTACTGGAAGCAAGATAGGCCCTGTAAGTTTGTAACTGGGAGTGAAAACTACTATTCAAAGGAAGAAGCCAGTGACGCAGAGTCTATGGAAATTGAATGTGAGAATATTATTCCCATGCCTCAGGAGGAATCCATGGACTGTAATTTCTGTTCTGCAACTAGTATTGAATCCTTGCTAGAATTGTAGATAGAAAAGAACTGTGCAACAGATGGTGAACCTTATAACCGTTTGTTTTCTGAATTGTTTAAATTGCTTTGAACTAAAAGAAGCCTCAGCTAGGACTTGCATTCAACTGTGAAGCCTATAACAGTTATCTGCTTGAATATTGGTGGAACCCCTTTTGATAAAGAAAGGACTGTCTTTATTTCTACTTGTCTTAGTGAATCATTGCGTTAAAGGGGAAATAAAGCCTTGTTACCCTACACTCTTGGCTTGGATAATTTGTGCTCACAAGGAGCTAGAATTGCAAGGACCAAAATGCACTAGGCCCTTAAAGTCACATCGCTCCTTAAAAATAATAAATGCGCAGGATGCCCTTATAGCCACTGGGGGCACCTGGCGACACTCTTTAATGTAAAATTTTGGATGGAACCGATGTAGATGCTTGTAAGAGAAGAAGCAAACTACAGGTTCTAAACCTCAAAGCAGGAAGAAGGATTCAGTGAAGAATCTATCAGCAACCCTGCGACTGCTGGGTTTGCTGAAGTGGTTGAGGTTGTGGTTTCTTTAGCCTGGTTTGATGTTTCCCTTGTTTGGAAACAGCTGTATGATGGGTAGAGAAAGGATAAAACTTTTTCCCCATGGAGGAATAAAGTTTGGTAGAAGATTTCTTACCAACTGGGATAGAGGAAGGTGTAGACAATCCTTTGAAAGCAACAGTGTCGGTGGTTAACTGAGCAACTTGGCGTAAAGTCTCTGTGTTAAAGAGATTCTCCCCAGTACAAGGAGTATTTCCCAGCCTTTCCTGTACCGATGTATCCAAGTCAGAAGCTTGGAGCCAGGCCATGTGTCGTGCCCCTATGGCTATAGCAGAAGTTCTGCTAACAGACTCAAAACTGTCCAGGGTAGCACGAGTAAGAAACCTAGAGATATTTTGAACATGACTAACCAGCAAAGAGTAGTCTGCTCTTTTGTGATCCTGAAGAAAAGGAGTCAAAACCAGCAAACTGGTCGTAAGCTCTTCAAGAGATAGTCCCATATAGAAAATATATGAGAGAATTCTTGTTGAAAACATGGATGCCTGGAAGCTTTTACGTCCAAAGGCATCTAAAGTTCTAGCCTCACGACCTGGCGGATAAGAAGAGTGCCTTTTAGCACTTTTCATACGCCTCATTGCTGATTCCACAACAAGAGAATAATGTGGAAGTTGAGTCTTTTGAAAACCTGGAGAAGGGGGCACCTTGTACAGAGAGTCAGTGGCCCTTGAAGGTGGGGATACCTTTAAAGGAGTTTCCCACATTCTAAGTAAAAGATCCTGTAAGGTTTGATGCAAAGGGAGCATGATAACCTTCTTTGGAGTCTCAGGGAGACACAGAAAATCTGAATCCCTTGGAGCAGGATCTTGAACAGGTATAGAAATGGCAAGTAACCTTGCCATATCAAGCAAGAATGCTTGAAAAGAAATTTCCACAGAAGGGAATTTTGTATTATGAGGAGTGAAGGTCAGATCTGTTGAAGATCTAGCCTTAGCACTAATGGATTGATCCATTAGAGTACCAGACCCAAAAGGGTGGAGCATCGGGTTGTCCTGAAAGGATAGTTGGCGGTACCGCTCGAGGTCGGTACCGCGACGAATCGGTGAAAAACTATCCATGCCAGGGATGGACTCCAAGCTCGGTACCAAAGGAAGCGAGCTTGTGGAAGTAAGCATGGAAGGCACCGGTACCGATGCAAAGGTAGAAAACGGAACCGGCAGTGGTATCGTAGCTGGTACCGACACCGGATGATCAGTCTGAAGCGACTCTAATGGTACCGAAGGTACCGAGAGCGGTAGACTTTGATCTCTGGGACAATGTCTTCGGCACTGAGCGAGGTCGATACCGAGACGAGTTGGTACCCAATCGTCCAGGCTAGAGATCGATTCTAGACTCGGCATCGAAAGTAGCGAATCAATCGAAACAGACCTGGAGGGTACCGACATGGATGCCAGAATCGGTACGGGAATCGATACCGATGCTGGAAGATCGGTCTGTAGCGGCTCTAATGGCACCGAAGTTACTGAGAACGCTAGACTGCGATCAGCGGTGTGGAGTGTTTCATCCAACACCGTTGCCGATGCCGGGGTACCGGCACCGCTCCCAGCGGATGCCACCACCGAGCATGGCTCGGGTATTTTCGCAGAGGTGAAAACCCCGGAAATAACCTGAAACCCCGTTAGTGCTTTGGAGACCGAAGACTCCCGCCGGGGTTTTAAAGCCAAATTGTCCTCGAGGGCAAGGCCGGAGCCATCTCGATGTTGAACATGAGATCTACCCCCGAGGACTGGCTAGTCTTTACAGACTTTTGTGGGGTTACCTGATCCTGTGAAGAAGAAGTTGTAGCTGGTACCCTCAGAACTGACGGGAACCGCGTATCGAGTGGAGCTCGATGCTGAAAACTTCTTTTGGAAAAAATGCTGCAGGAGGGACACTCCAGCGGATAGTGGTCAGGACCCAAACATGGAAGGCACCAGTTATGGGTGTCTAAGACTAACTTAGTACCGCCACAGTTGAAACATGTTTTAGAGATAGTGGCTGACGTTTCCATGAAGGAGTGGAGAGGCCTAGTAGGCTGAAAATCGTCAGGCACTAAACAGGGAAAAAAATTCCCTACTAAGGAAATAATTTTGTTCAAGAAAAGAAAAAGAAAAACACCGGCGGTACCGGTGCGTCGAAGGAAGGCAGACGCGACCACAAGAAAAAACAAAAATAAAAGAAGAATTTTCTGCGGTGACAGGAGTACGTCCTGCCGGCTCCGTGGAAAAACGAAAACTGAGGAGAGGCAGTTGGGAAAGGCAGGAAGGCAGCACGCAGGTGTGGTGGGATGTTCCCAAAAGCGTTCTAATTGGACGCTGGGGAGCGTTCCCGCGCAGACTCCGTCGGTACCGACGTACCCATATGTGAAGACTCATTCCTGCTTGTTCCTGGAGATTACGGTATAAAAGATTCATACCATGAGAACCGGGTGAAAAACTGAAGTCTGTGTCATCTGTACTAAAGTATCACTACCAAAGCTCCATCAACGAGCCAGACCTTTCCTTCAGTGTCTGTCTTTGCTTCAGTTATGTTACTGCAATCTTCTAGGCATATAAATAAAAAGAGAAACCAAAAAAGAAACTAACGTGATGCCTTTTTATTGGACTAACATTACATTTTTGGACTAGCTTTTGAAGGTCAAAACCTTCTTCCTCAGGTCAGAACATATAAGCCAAAGATGACAAAATACCACAATATATGAATGAATGATATTGTCATGTTTTGCTCATACTGT
This sequence comes from Ichthyophis bannanicus, assembly GCA_033557465.1. Classification (NCBI taxonomy): domain Eukaryota; kingdom Metazoa; phylum Chordata; class Amphibia; order Gymnophiona; family Ichthyophiidae; genus Ichthyophis; species Ichthyophis bannanicus. The sequence continues at coordinate 289,162,976 of CM066031.1, read as the reverse complement.
CCTTACCTTTAACCTGCGAAAGCTACATGGATTAAGATTGTACAACAAAAAGATATTACCTTATTTCCTTTTTTTGTTTCTCTTTCTATTTGGTGGGCCCAGGGCCTGTGTGGCCCACCCCTTGCCAACTCCTATGCATTCAAGTGTTGGGGGGGGGGGGGGGAGATGTATGATAGGAGCAGACACTGTAGAGCAAAGAACCACTATTCTCCCAGCTTCACCCCTTCTGTTCTAGAGTTAAAAAAACACATTTAATTTTACATGTAGTGACTGAAATATGAATCAGGCCCCAAATTATTTTGTAGTGATAAAGAATGTGAGGGGGATATTCAGCAGCGGAGGCTAGCGCTTGTAAAGCCACTGAAGTCTAACCCCGGATATTAAATGCTGGGTCCATATCTGGCCGCCGGCATTGAATATCTGGGTTGCTGCAGAACGTGGAAGCTCACTGGGCAGCATCAATATTGAGCCACTGCCTGGTTAGTTTCCGCGGGTAAAGTTAGGTCAGTATTTGCCACGGAATTCCTTATCCAAGTGTCGCCAACTAGGCAGAGGCTCAATATCGCTGCTGCCCAGTTAGCGACGGGCGCTGCCTCTAATCCACCCCAGAATGCCCCCAACATGCCCCAATGCTAACCACTTAGCACGGGGGCATGCACAGTAGCAGCAGCACCTGCGGTTATCCAGCACAGCGGCATTCACATGGTCTGCAGCTCTGCACACCATGTGCCTTTGAATATCCTCCCCCCATGCTTTTAGGTACAGTTTGAGACTGGATTTCTACCGTTTTCCATGGAGATTGCCCCCCCCCCCACCAAAAATGAACAGCTCACTCCCTACTAGAACTAAAGGGAGCAAAAATCCCAAATGTGCCCATCTTCTTCCCTCCCACTGATGAAACGGCAATAGTTCCTCATCTGTCTGCTTCCTCTACCAGCTTGTTTGAACGTGCGGCGCCCTGGGCTGGCCACCCATGTTCCAAAATCAGACTGAAACCAGGAGACTGAGGCTCACACAGGCGTAGAAAAGCACTGCACTCCTTTAGCACATTGGAGGGAGTAGGCAGTGACAATCATGCAAAATCTGGTTCGGCGTGCCACAAATCACTGAACTCAAAAATGTGACACAAAATAAAAAAGAGTGAGAAGCACTGCCCTAAGAAGATATACTGTGTGACAGATCTGCATATGATAGGAGTAGTGGGCACATTTCTCTGTATCTTCATTAGGGATATCCTGAAAACCTGATCTGTTGGCAGTCCTCCAGGACTAGGAGTGAAGGTCATAGGCATAGTTGCTCATATCACTGCAGATCTTAATCAATGGACTCTGCAGCCGCTTTAATTACGACCAGATATTCCGCGCTGGAACTTACAAAATATACAGTTTTGCTGGACATAGTGTTGGCTATCCGATTAGTGGTGATATTCAACCACTAACTGGGTAAAGTTAGGACATCTATTGATCTGTTCCAACTTTATCTGGTTTAGCGATCCGGTTAGCGGCTGAATATTGCTGCTAACCACATAGTAGCTAAGACCACCTCTGATCCACCCACAGACTATCCCGGTTCTAACCAGGTGTCTTTTCTGCAGCTTATGGGGGTAGTCAGCGGCACGATCTGGTAAAGCAGCTGAATATTGGCATTGCCATGGTTTAGCCAGTTAGCATGTCCTGCTAAGCGACTAGATCATTTTGAACATGCCCCCCTTCATTTCTAGGGAAATGATTAAAACATACATGGGTATTAAACAGAACAATACGGGTCAAGATACAAACACAGCCCTCCTTCCCCCAAAGGATTTACAATCTAAGTTTGTACCTGAGGCAATGGAGGGTTAAGTGACTTATCCAAGGTCACAAGGAGGATTTCAAACCTGACTCCCTTCAGAGAGGAAGTGGCCTAATGCTTAGAGCAATGAGCAGGGCAGACAGGGAACCCATTGTCTTTGTGACACTGAGCAAGTCACTATCTCCCACTGCCTTAGATATCCACTTCAAGTATAAGCGCTGAGGCAGGGACGGATTGTACCCAAATACACAGCACCGTATACATCTAGTAGCACTATAAAAATGCTCAGTATTATCACTGCTCTAGCCACTAGACTACTCATATCACCTGAAAACAGTACCCTCTCAGCACAGAAACCTTTCCTCACATCTCCTCTCAGTATCCATCCATCCATCCAGATTCATATCAGGATGCCCTGAGTATCTTTCTCATTGGAAAATGCTACTTCTTTATGTAGCCAAGCATAAATTTAGCACTCAAAGTATTTCTTTATCTGTTTTTATCCAGGCAGATTTTTCGAAAATGTAATCACTGGGACACTATATCTATCAGCTGTATCTGACCTACCTTCCCCAGGAGATAACAGTAATTCCTAATTATACCCCTGCCAGGGAGGCCAAACTGAACATTGGGCTGAATGATGCCTATTTTAATCCACACAGAAAATGAACTTCCTTGCAATAGATCAGGGGTCTTATTTAGTGTATGTCATGACAATGATTCTCTGGGCTGATCTGTTCCCTATTGAACGCCAAACTGAAACCAATGGGCAGAACGGTGTTTACAGAAGAAATATTCAAATAGCTGGGTTCTTACAGAGACCAGGAATGTAAACAGAACTGCTAATTAATTAATGTAAAACACAGGAATCGTTTTTAATCCATCTAGCATTAGCTGAAAGAAGGAAGGAAATGGCTCTCTGAAACAGAGCTGAATTCTGGCTGGAACTTCCCCTTGCAGAGCTCCAGCCCTGCCTGCAATGCTTTTGCTGGCATTGAATATACAGGATGAATACAATAAGGTGCTGTTTTAAAACAAGAGCTATGGCAAGGATTGAATTTCATCCTGTTTTTTCTCTCTGTAACTCCTGGGCTACAGCACCAGGAGCTTTCACTGGCTACTATCTAGGGTTTCTCCCTTATTAGCACATCCTGCATTCCTCTCAGCTCAACAAGGCTACAAACAGTTCCCTCCAGAACTAGGCAAAAAGGGACCCTAAATCTGTCCACAAGGTGTCACTACTGACCAGTCCCAAGAAAAAGCATCTTGATCCAAGAATCAAACCCATATCCTCCACATGGCTTTGCGCAGCCCTTATCATTGAGCCAGCCCTCTTCAAATAATGTGTGATATTTACATTTTTCCAATTTGATCTGGAGGAAAAAATATTATGAGCACAAGGTTCAACTGGTTCAAGTTTGAAAGGCAACAAGGAGCACCAGTCATCAAAGCTTTGCTCACAAGTTTCAGAGGTGTGCAAGTTCAACCATTTGTACATTTTACTATGTGCCTAACTCATTACTTATTCACTGAAGTCTCCTGTACACAGTAGGCATTAATGCTTGGAAGAAAGCACCCTGAAGCAGAAGCAAACCATTAGCTACTGCTGGGTGTCAATTTGGGTGATTTTTATTTTATTTTGTTGTTTGTCAAGCCTTAACTAGATTATTTTTCAAAGAAAGATTTATGGATGGTAGATGATTACTTTAAGCCAGCCCAGTTCCACATTTTTGATGATGTAGCAAGCTCTAATGTGCTACTCTGCTCATCTATGGAATGGAGGAACAGCCTAATGGTCAGAGCACTGGCTTGGGAACCAAGAGACCAGGGTTCAATTCCCACTAGCACTCCTGTGGCCTTGGGCAAGTCACTTAACTCTCCATTGCTCAGAAAAATCCAAGTTATCAATGTCCCTGTTTAATGTACATTACTAAGTGTAAACCGCTTTGATTGAAATGACAAAGCAGTATATAAAAATCTGTTAAATAAATCTTTAAGATATGTTTTGGTAATGCGTATTCTCCTCAGTGTGTGCTCCATGACAGAAAATTTTGCAGAAATGTTTCTTGTTCTTCTTTAGAATGTCATGAGTGTGTGAAACCACACAGCTCCTTTCCTCAGGCATTTCATCTAGGGTCTCAAAGCTTGCAGACAGTAACTTCAGATAATTCCTGTGTTGGGTAAAGCATAGCTACTCACCTGTAACAGGTGATCTCCAGAAACAGCGGGAATTTAGTCTTCACATATGGTATCGTCGGTACCGACAGAGCCTGCGTGGGAACGCTCTCCAACGTCCAATTAGAAAGCTTTTGGGAGCATCCCACAGCACCTGCGTGCTGCCTTCCCACCTTTCCCAACTGCCTCTCTCCAGTTGAGTATAAAGCTGAGACAAAGAGAGAAAGAGGGAAAGAGAAAGAGATAGATAGAGAGATACAACTCCTAGGGGAGGTGGGTGGGTTGTGAAGACTAAATTCCTGCTGTTCCTGGAGATCACCTATTACAGGTGAGTAACTATGCTATCTCCAGGAACAAGCAGGAATGTAGTCTTCACATATGGGGACTCCCTAGCTTTAGATACCAGGGAGAGACCCCAAAAGTTGTGTGTCCCTGTGAAAGGGCTCCACTTCCCCCCATGGATCTCTGACATCCAACCAGGGATGGTGGGTAGGAGTTGATTAGGTATGGAACAGGTGTTGGAGAACAGCCTGACCAAACAAGGCATCCCGGTGGGAGTCCTTGTCCAAGCAGTAATGGGCTGTGAAGGTATGAACTGAGGCCCAAGTGGCTGCTCGACAGATGTCGTCGATAGACACAGAGTGCAGATGAGCCATTGAAGATGCCATGGCTCTCACATTGTGAGCTGTGACATGGCCCTCCAGAGGAAGATTCTTACTCTGATAGGCAAATGAAATACACTGCGCAATCCAGTTGGACATTGTCAGTTGGACATTGTTCTCTTGGAGACTGGAAGTCCCAAATGAGAAGGATCAAAAGTAACAAAGAGTTGAGAGGACTTTCTATGTTGCTGTGTTCTTTGTAAGTAAAAAGCTAAAGCTCTTTTACAGTCCAAAGTATGAAGATTCCTTTCTGCATTTGATGCATGAGGCCTTGGAAAAAACACAGGCAGGTAGACCAATGTGGAGCTATGAAAATCATACGGCCTCTGTCTCTCTCAAGCTTGAACAGGGTTTTGGGAATCAGGGGACTGGATGGAAAGGCATACAGGAAGTCTTGAGCCCAATGAAGGAGGAAAGCATCCTTGGCCTGAGAGTCCTGAGCCAGAATTCTGGAACAGAACCGGGGAAGTTTGGCATTCAGCGGACTTGCAAAGAGGTCTATGTCCGGGGTTCCCCAAATTTGAAAAATCTTGGCCACCTGGTCTGCATGTAGAGACCATTCTTGTGGAAGCAGAACTCAACTGAGTCTGTCTGCTCAAGAGTTTTGGATACCTGGAAGATACACTGCCAGGAGATGAATCTGATGCTCTCTGGCGAGGGCCCATAGTCGCAAAGCTTTGTTGCAAAGTGACAGAGAGCCTGTTCCTCCCTGCTTGTTCACGTAGAACATGGCTACTTGATTGTCCGTATGAATGAGGACTGTCTTGTAGCTGAGCAGGGTGTGGAACACTCGCAGAGCAAGGAAGATTGCTCTGAGCTCGAAGACACTGATGTGTAGATGAGTCTCCTGTGGAGTCCAAGTTCCTTGGGTGGAGAGATCTTGCAGATGAGCTCCCCAACCCACTGGAGAAGCATCTGTTGTGAGAGCTGCCTGGGGTAAAGGTTGTTGAAATGGGGACCCCAGCAACAGGTTTGAGTGGACTGCCATCATTGGAGGGACAAAATAAGGCGATTTCTGTTTCTATTTTGTCTGACAGGCACCCTTTTGCCTGATTCCATTGAGTGGATAAAGTCCACTGGGCTGCTCTCATATGGAGGCGAGCATAAGAAACCACATGCACGGTAGATGCCATGTGGCCTAGTAGTTGTAACATTTCTCGAGCAGTGAGATGAGGCTTTAGCACTGCTTGAGAAGCTAACTGCACAATGTGAAGGCAACGGGCCTGGGGAAGATAGGCCCTTGCTTTTCTGGTATCCAGCACAGCTCCTATGAACTCTAGAGACTGAGTGGGAGTTAGACTGGATTTTGGGATGTTTATGACCAGACCCAAATACTGAAGGATACGCAATGTGCAAGATAGAGAAATCCTGGCCTCTGATTCTGATGGGGCTCGAATGAGCCAGTCATCTAAGTAGGGGAAGATGAATATTCCTAGAGTGTGAAGAAATGCTGCTACTACAGCCATGCATTTCGTGAACACCCTTGGTGCTGAGGCCAGGACCAAAGGAAGCACCCTGTATTGGTAGTGCTTTCCTTGGACAAGGAACCGAAGGAACTTTCTGTGAGTTGGATGGATGAGAACATGAGTGTATGCATCCTTGAGATCTAGAGAACAAAGCCAATCCTGACTCTGAAGGTATGGCAGCAGAGTTCCCAGAGAAATCATTTTGAATTTCTCTTTGAACAGGAATTTGTTCAATTCTCTGAGGTCTAAAATAGGTCTGTGTCCCCCTGTTTTCTTTGGGATAAGGAAATAGGGGGAGTAAAACCCTGTACCCTGTTAAGGAATGGGTACCTCTTCTATTGCCCCTCGGGCAAGAAGCATAGTGACCTCTTGATCTAACAGGTTGATGAGAGAGGTCTGAGAATTGAACTGTCTTACCATTGTGGGAGGGGGAATGCAAATAAAATGAAGCTTGTACCCCTCTTTTATAATGAAGAGAGTCCAATGTTCTGCTGTTATCTGCCCCCATCTGGGGGCAAAGTGACACAATCTTCTTGGAATGGTGGAAGGCTCTGATCCATTGAGAGCCAGGAAGGCTAAGTTCTCTAGATGAAAGTCAAAGGCCTTGTGGAGGCTGAGATGGTTGAGGCTTAGCAGTCTCTGCTTTCCTTTGTTTAGATGGTTGCTGACTTTTCCGGGCAGGCTGACCTGCGGAACGTCCCTGCTGGGAAAAAGAGGGGTAAAACCTCTTCTTTTTTTGAGAAGAATGGTTTCTTGAAAGATTTCTTCCTTGCAGGATCAGCTGTGGCTTTGGATAACCTATCCAAAGTGGAGTTGTCAGCAACCAACTCATTGGCTTTCTCTTGCCAATTTTTGCGGAATAGATTCTCACCTGTACAAGGGATATTGCCCAGTTTGTCCTGCACCCAGAGCTCCAAATCGGATGCCTGGAGCCAGGCAATTCTACGTGCACCTATGGCAATGGCAGAGGTTCTGCTTATGCACTCAAAACAGTCAAAAGCTGCACGATTGACAAATTTAGAAACATCCTGGGCATGTTTAACCAGAGTGAGAAAATCCTGCCTCTTATCTTCAGGAAGAAGAGGGCTCAGAACCTCTAAATGTCCTGTGACTTCTTTAAGGAACATTCCCAGATATAAAATACAGGAACTGATCCTGGAAGAAAGCATGGAAGCCTGGAAAGTACGACGTCCAAAGGCATCCGAGATTCTACACTTACGTCCTGGAAGATTAGAGGCATGTCTCTTTGCACTCCTGATCCTTCTCATAGCTGATTCCACTACAATAGAGTGGTGAGGAAGCTGAGTTTTCTGGAAACCAGGACAAGGAGAGACTCGATACATAGTATCCAATCTACGAGAGTGAGGAGAGGTGGTAAGAGGTGTTTCCCACATTCTTAGCATGAGATCATGTAAGATCTCATGGATAGGCAAAGTAGCTGCCTCCTTAGGAGCTTTGGGATATTGTAGAATCTCCAACTCCTTTGCTCTGGGCTCTGTTTCGGGAGCCACAGTAATGGAAAGACCTCGAGCCACCTCCCTGATAAAATCCTGAAAGGAGATATCTTCTAGAGGAGACATCCTACGTTTAGGAGAGGAAGGCTCCTCCGGGAGAAGTATTCCGGTACCGACAGAATCATCAGAATCCTCAGACTCCTCCGAGGATTCAAAGTACCTTCTGTCCGGATGCTCTTGTAGAGCACGATACCCGTACCGACCGAAGTCAGTACCGGGGGGGAATCGGTACCGGCGTATCGGTACCGGAAGGCATGGCATGACTGGGAGCCGGCAAAGCAGACACCGATGTCGATGCCGGTGCTGTCGGTACCGGTACCTGAGTCGATGCCGGTACCAGTTGAACTGTCTGACGCGGTTCCGAGGGTGTCGATGCCGCAAGGAGAGCTGCCAGACTGCGTTCAATAGCTAGGAACCTCTGGTCTATCGATGCTGCCGATGCCTGGGTGTCGGTACCAGAGAAAGCAGCCGGTACCCCAGAGAAAGCACCAGTAGTTCTGCCGAGGTTGAAGCCTCGAGAACATCCTGGAGCCCTGATAATGATTTGGAAGCCGAAGCCTCCCACCAGGGCAATTTTGCCGGTACAGAACCCTCAAGGGCAACGCCAGAGGCATCTCGATGCTTAGAAGGAGATGTACCCTTTGAGGACCGGCTAGACTTATGTTTAGTTACCTGAGATCCATGGGAGGAAGACGAAGCCCTGGAAGACGTCAATGTCACAGAAGCTGCATCGGAGGGAAAAAGGGTGCTGAGCTTAGCAGCTCGGTTTTGTCGACCCCTCTTGGACATCATGGCACAAGCCATACACTCCGAGATGGAGTGGTCAGGACCTAAACATTTAAGATACCACTCATGGGTGTCGGTGACGGAGATGGTACCGCCACACTTGGTGCACTTTTTGAAACCCGAAGCGGGTTTTTCTATGGTAGAGGAAATTTTGGACCTAAGGAAAAGAAAAGTTTGGAAAAAATATTATATATATTTTTTTTTTTTTTAAAAAGAAAGAAAGAAGAATCGGCGGTACCGGTATAGCGTCGAGGAAGGCAGACGCGACCACAAAAAAGAGGAGAATAAGGAAAGATTTTCTGCAGTGACAGGAACAATGACCTGCTGGCTCCGCGGAAAATGAAGACCTGGAGAGAGGCAGTTGGGAAAGGCGGGAAGGCAGCACGCAGGCGCTGTGGGATGCTCCCAAAAGCTTTCTAACTGGATGCTGGGGAGCGTTCCCGCGCGGGCTCCGTCGGTACCGACGATACCATATGTGAAGACTACATTCCTGCTTTTTCCTGGAGATAACAGTGTCACATCCCACACTGAAACCCATTTTCTTCAGGGTTAATATGGCTCCTAAAACTGCATGATCATAATATTTCAAATATATTATACAGTTTTACTTTTCCCCTGCTCTCTTCTGTGGACTTGAGGTACAAACTTCTCAAATAAAATCAGGACTGCAAGTCTAGAGGCTGGTGGGCAAAATCAGGGTTGGATCAGCCCTTCACGGTCCATCTGAGTCAGGTGGCAGCCCCACTTTCTATCTGCCATTAATGCAAGGTTGACAGATACATAAGACACCCACTAGTACCTAGATCAGTCACCTGTACAGTCTCCAATGGCTTCAGCTGCTTAATCCCAAAATGACTCAACTACATCTACTGAAAGTCACGAAAATATCCTACTTATCAGTGACTCAACAGCTGAGGCATAAGAAAGCATTCTAAAATAGAGGAGTTAAACTTAATTTGTTATTGATATGAACATTTCATCAAAGAAAGACAGTAAAGGGATAATTTTACAAAGCTTTTCCCATGAGCAAAGACAGTTTAATGCATAGAAAAGGCTTTCATATAAAAACTGCATAACCATTTATGGACATATATGTAACACACTGACAAGATCACACATGCAATATGCGTAGACATTAATAATGTTGACCACAATTGTAATTGCCCAATCTGTTTATTTAGAGCTGCACTAGCCATTTAGAAGGTAATTTTATAAATCATTTTGTGCCTAAAATGCAGCTTTAAGTACATAAAATGGCTTTTATACAATTAGGTCACAACTTACAGTACACATGATGCAAGCTGGTGCGTACTTGTAGAGTAGGCATGTTGAAGCAGAGCACGGGAAGAGGCACAATTTATGCACATACTTTATAGAATACTTGCACATGCTAACATGTACCCTGCCCTTAAGTGGGTGTAATAGCCATGCCTTCAATCTCAGCACAACTGCTTCACCCTACTGGTTCCTGACCGTCAGCAGAGCACACCACCGTGAATCATACCCCAACGCCAGGACTGCAGAAGTGCTCAGCATCGCAGCGCAGACCAGACACCAGAGCAGCAGAAGCAACCAGGTGGTAAGCTCCACCCCTCTGCTTCTATATCCACTCTGTGTGTCGGCAAACGGCCTTGAAGCAATGTGAACCGCCAGCATGCTCATGCCTGGCAGGTCCGCACCTGGCCCGTGTGACATCTGTTTTGCTGATACCCAGGACTAAAACATCAGCAAACCATAATCCTCTGCCTCATCTTTACATCAAGGGTTACTGCGCTTCTCAAAGCTCAACCACTGCAGATTTGCAGTAAGATCTTTCCATATTCCTCCTGTATCATTGGAAAGTCATGAATCCAACCATCCCCGAATCTCGCACAGGTCGATGACTCTCCAGTGCCCTCCAACATCCCACTTCCTCTCTAGTCTTACTCACCCTCAGCTTACACACACAAGAATAGCATAACCTAATATCCACATACACACCATACAAATAAAAATGACATGGGTCTCCACTGGAACAATATTACTACTTTCACTCACACTAATGGGATACTCCAGCCCAACAAACATCCAGAGTGGACTGATACCAATCATATACAAATGGACCTATTAGCTTTGCACCCTCCACATATACAAATTCATAGAAGACATCACTGACTCATTGAAATCAAGCCAATACCTTCTGAGAAGATGCAACAATCGCACATGCAGCATACTCAATTCATTAAATATGGTCTGTTTAATGCTCGCTCTGCATGCAACAAAATCTACATCATATCTGACTAGAAGAAGGAACACAATATCGATATACTGTTCATCACTGAATCACCAACATTGATAATGTTCTAGTAAACCATCTTATTACTCCTGCATTGACCCTCCACAGCTGCTCAAGACAAAACAGAAGAGGTGGGGGGTGTATTTATCCTTGCAGGCAAACACCTCAACCTCAAACTCACTACCACAACTGACACAACAAACATACTGATTGTGGAAAACAATAACTGTCATATGTCTTACATACAGAGCTCCAAGTGCAAACACAGAGGACCTCTCAGCACTCCTAGACATAGCATGCTCTCACATTGCCAAAAATAAACCCTTCATAATGCTGGGTGACTTTAATAACAACTCAGCACTGACAATACATGTCCGCTCTTTCCTTGAGACTATGGACACAATGGAACTTTCACAAATCATAAATGTTCCCACACACAAGGGAGGTAATACATTGGCTCTATTGTTCATATCTAACAAGATAACTGCCAGATAACTGCCATCGCATGGTCATGTGCTTACCTTTGATCTACCTCTGTTTAAACATAATACCTCAAGACATACCCATACTCAAATACCCTGCAGATTCAAAGAATTCAACAAACAAGCCCTGCTGGACCATATCATATCACAACTGGATTCAGACTCAACTAACCTTACTCGCTCGTGGATAGATGGAACACCACCATTGCACCATTCGCTACAGCCCCACAAAGGAGGAAGTCCATGCAAGACAACTTGGCGCCTTGGTACTCCAAGGAAATTAAAGAGGCCAAACACAAGCTGAGACAGCTGGAATGGCACTGGAGAAGGACTAGAGACCCAACACACCAAAAGGAATATGCTATAAAGCAGGAAGAATACAACAACCTAATACACTAACATAAAAGTGCCATTCTAATCGTATCCTCAAATCAATCAATAAGCACAGAGAGTTGTCTGAAATAGTCAAATCATTCATATGTGCCCCACCAATTCAACAAGACACTGAGATGCATCCAGATGACTTTGTTACATATCTTTAAAACAAGCCAGTAACATCAATCCACTCGCTTTTAAACATATTAAGGAACCCACAGCTCAGGACCAGATTTGTACCTATCAAATACTGGCCATGTTTAATACTACTACCTCCCCCCTTGACCCATGCCTGATATCATGGATAAAGATGACCAGAAATGAACTAGCACCCTCACTTCTCTGAATATTAAACCTACCACTCTCTCAGGGGTTCATGCCCACTAACCTAAAAACTGTATCCATCAGACCTATTCTAAAAAACCCTCTGCTGATGTTATTTTATTTATTTGCGTGTTTTATATACCGCTATATCGGATAATCATAGCGGTTTACAATTAAAACAACAGATACATTAAACATTGTAACAATAAATGGTGCAATAACAGGCAATCAAGAATGTACATGATTCAAGATAGTTTTAACTTATATATAGCATATTTAATTTACTCATGTCTTATAGACCCATTTCCAGCATTCCTTTCCTAGCAAAATAATAGAAAAAGAAGTTCAATTACAGCTACAGGACTTCATAGATTCTTCCGCTCCTCTAAACATGCAACAACACGGATTTAGATCTGACCACAGTGTGGAAACCTTGCTCGCCTCACTAATGAACACACTACTTCACAGGCTTGAACAGACCAAACCAGGATTCATCCTTATCTTTCTGGACATAGTGTCTGCCTTTGACTCAATAAACCACACAAAACTAATAGACCAACTGAAGACTATTGGTGTAAACAGCAACCCCCTAGCCTGGTTCTTGTCTTATCTGACCAAACACCAACAGCAAGTCAAAATAGGGAACAAGACCTCTAAACCTTTTAAACAGCAGCGAGGCATACCTTAAGGATCCATCCTCACAGCCTTACTCTTTAACTTATATATCAAATCAATTTGCCAAATCATACATAAACATAAAATACATTACCATATGTATGCTGATGACCTGATACTATACGCCCCCATCTGAATCCAACAACCCAGAATACACCACAATACAATCATGCTTCAAGACAATAGCAAGATGACCACAATCAATCAATAAACAACAAGTCAGAAGTACTCATCATATCCAGAGACCCATCCTACTCACCTCCGAAAAGAATCAAGGTCAACAAAGTATTCCTCCCTGTAAAGTCAGAGGTTAAATATCTAGGGATCACTCTAGACCAGCGACTGACTTTTCAGGCACATATCAAAAGAACAATCAACTCTGCTTACTATAAGATGAAGATCTTGCACAACCTTTGCACACTGCTAGATCTCAATCACTTCTGTACTGTATGCCAGGCCTTAATCATTCCACACCTGGGCTATTGTAATTCAGTCCACCAGGGCCTCCCAAATCGTGCCCTCAAACCCTTGCAAACCGCTCAAGATACAGAAGCTGGACTTATCACTAAAACATTATGATATGACCACATCACACAAGTGCTCAAAAGCCTACACTGGCTCCTAATAAAAGCAAGAATCAAATACAAAGCAATCATGACCACCTTCAAAATGATACATAACCTCATTGCAGCCTGCCTACAGCCACTCATACAGAAATTGTGATGACGACAGCATCTAAACCTCCTCACTATCCCAGCTCACAAAACAAAAAGTTCCCTAACAGCTCTGTATGTAATTTCCCTAACAGTATGCCTAAGAGCATTCTCAATCTATGGCCCTACTTTATGGAACTCGTTGCTGATTACTCTAAGAACTGCCAAGGACCTAACTGCCTTCCGAAAAAAATTAACAACTCACCAAAGAATTCTTCAGATCCGTCATGTAGATCCTCCTCCTAAACTCAATACCCATACATTTCATATCGATCTACTTTTTGCATGTAAATAAGTTATCGCCCTCCCTACCCTATTACTATGATACAAATCTATAACTTCTCCAATGTAAATTTGTTTCATGTGAACACTACTGCTTGTTCATTGTATAGCAAAAGTTAAGTTCAATGTAAACCGCTTTGATACCATGAAAAGCGGTATAGAAGAAAAGTTAAATAAATAATATAAATAAATAAAATTTGTGCTGTTATTTTATAAAGATATAGAGGCGCCTATGTGTCTTTATGAAAGAGGCTTTAGATAGGCACATTCTCCATCCCCTAACCTAGGCGCTCTGTTATAAAATGACTCTTATAATGCTACTGAAAGTGCCGGGGTAGTTTGTGAGAATTATCTGGATAGTGCTGGAGCAGAGAGAGTGCATTCTACTTAATGCTACAGGTAGTTGGCAATATTTAGTGAAAAGGCTGTCCTAAATTAAACTGCTTAGCTAAAATGGATAGTGAATGAATATCGCTGATTATCCACAGAGTGGCGGCGACCACTGTTCTTCACATAAATTCAGTGCCACTTACTATCTGGATAGCAACACTGAATATATGTGGATAATTTGAAAAGCACGGCCAGCATTTAAAACAATGCTGCAGTGTCCACCATAAAGATAGGTCATCCATGTTAGGAATATCACTTTAGTCCAGTGTTTCCCAAACGTTTATCCAATATAACCCCATTTTAACACTTAAAAAATTCATGTGACCCTATATAATGAAGAAAACAAAATAGCAGACCTCCCTACTCCCCTGCCCTCTCTCATCCACTTTATCCATCCCTCATTTATCCAAAGCAAGAAGGCAACAACAGCAGTAAGCACAGGACCCTGTTTGTTGGCTTGCACTCAAACCACAGTAATCTGCTTTGGCTTTCAGTCTAATGGGAAGCTCATGCAGGAGGAGAGGGTAGGACCTTTGAATGATACTGACTCAGAGGCCTCATACTAACTGCCACTACTAGCATAGGTCACACTGGTGGTCTAAAGGGAGAGGGAACAGCCCTGTTTCTGGTGACCCATCTGGGGTCCCGACCTACAGTTTGAGAACCATTGTTTTAATCTGACATACCATCGACAACCATAATGTAACAGACTGAAAATGCAGCTTGACCTTCAAGAAAGTGTCCATCACACCATCTGATCAAAGTAATTGAATTATTTTCTATAAAGCCACATTTGTGACAAAAAAGTGAATTTGAACAGAAATGTGTATATAAATATCTAGGAGTAGAGGAAGGAGCAACAACCCAACAAAAATTACTGAGAGAAAAGCCAGCAAAAAGTATTACAGGGGATTAAAGATGATACTGTGCTCCAACATCAATGCCATCATCCAGCTTACAATTCCTGTACTCTCCTAGAGCTTTGACATTGTAGACTGGCTTCTTAAATATCTTGAAAAACTGTATGGAATAACAAGAAAACTCCTCCATGCCCACAAGATGTGGTTTATGTTTATATCTCTTTATTAAACAGAAAACAACAGACAGTCAACACACATTGATTTCTTATGTACATCGACTCTCCAAAATTTGAGATTACTCATCAACTTTTTAATATTTTCCACCTATCCATAATTCTCCCTTCCCTCCCATTCCTCTTAAAGAGTCAGACTCCCCACCTCCATGCCTTCCCATCTTCTCTTCTCCCCCCCCATTCCCACCCCAACCTTAGTCAGCAAGCAAGCAATAAAGCAACAGAACATAGCAGACATACTAACAATGAGGAAAAAGAATCACACCCATCCCAACTTCCAATACCTCCCCCTAGCTTATAAAAGATAAAGCAACAATTTAAAATGAGACTGCCGAGTTGATGTGGCAAAGAGGACCGATAGGGCTCCCAGATGATTTAAAAAGAACTCCATCGTGCCAGATCTTCATTCCCCACTTCTCTCCATCAAAAAGCAAGGCCCGTCATTGACTAAGAGAAGAAGAGTCCCGCCCATGCCAGCAAAGTAAGATGGCCTGATGAGCCAAAAAAGACGTTTTCCAAAGAAAAGCTCTAGCTCCTCTCCACAAAGAGGGCAACATAGAAAAATGAGAAAACAAAAACACATTTCACCAAAAAGGGAATCCCTCCCCTCAATAACTCTGTTAAAAATGCAGACTTGCTTCCAAAAGTCTGCCACCCCTGGTCATAGCCAAAACACATGCCCCAAGGAAGAACGATCATCTTTGCTCCTAGGGCAATTTCCAGTCACAGCAAACCCAGCTTCGATCACTCGCCAGGGTGAAACATAGGCCCTCAATATAAGTTTATATTGTGACTCCTAATATAAGACATTATTAAAAATCTTCATCTTACTTAGCCCTGCCCTGAGGAGCTCAGGGGCAACCAGGGTCCCCACCTCATGACTCCAATCATCTGCCAACAAGGTAAAATCAGTCCCCTTTTCCAGACTCAACAATGCAGAGTAATAGGCCGACAATTTCACTTGCTCCCCCACCCTCAGTGCCAAACATGAATCCACAGTTTCCCACAAGGTCTCAGTACCCATAGACAGGGGTATCAAAGCACTATAATGATGGACCTGCAAATATGCATACAAATCCCATTGGGAAATCTTATACTGACTCACCAAGGCTTGAAATATATACATTTGTCCATCCATCATCATCAAAGAAGTCTATCAGGAACTCCAACCCCTTCGAAAGCCAAAAGCGAAACACTCCACTTCCTATGTCTGCACAGAAATCCAAATTGCCACACAAGGGAAGAAGAGGAGTCCTGTAAGGATTCAGTCAAATCTTACAACACAATTGTCGCCTCACCTGCCTCATATAGTGAACCACTAGCTGTCCACGAAATCAGGAGCCTATGCAGTCTGTCCTTGCTTGTAATACAAAGCTCTCCAAGAGAGGCTTCAATGAGTGTAATTCTTCCACAACTGGAGAGTAGAAAGAGGTTTCCCCTAGCCAGTCCCTCACATGCCGCACACCACAAACCAAATTGTAGCAAGACAGATGGGGGAGATTTATGCCTCCAACAACTCTAGGAAAACAGAAAATCTCCAGAGGGATACACGCTCTTCCTCTCCTCCACAAGAATTGGATCAAAGCAGAATGCATGCACCTCAAATCTCCCCTCTTACACAATAAGGGCAACATTTGAAAGCTATATAGCCACTTGGGAAACACAATCTGATAGAGAAATGCCCGACCCATCAAAGATAGTGGCAGCAGTTCCCAACTACACAGTCTTTCTATGGCAAAATGCACCAAAGGGGTAAAATTAAGAGAGTAGAGCCTTGTCAAATTCTTCAGGACCCATACCCCCAAATACGTCAAACAAGACTCAGCGGGCTTTAAAGGAAAATCTGCTCCCCATTCCACCTCCACCACCAATTCAAAGCCATCACCTCTGATTCTGCCAAGTTTAATTGGAACCCAGACAGATCCCCAAATATAGAAATCAAATCTAAAACCTGCTTCAGAGATTTTACTGGGTTCATCAGCACTAGCAAGACATTATCTGGAAAAGCCAAACACTATTTCTCGCTGCCCTACCTACACTCCACTAACATCCCTTGGGGAAACTGCTAGGTACATATGACCTAGATTGGCCACTGTTGGAAACAGAATACTGGGCTTGATGGACCTTGATCTGACCCAGTATGGCATATCTTATGTTCTTATCCCCTGAGACCTTTAGGGACTGTAAAAACTGCAAGAATAGCAGGGGCAATAAGGGACATCCCTGCTGAGTCCTCCTTGCCAATGGAAATGGTGATGAGACACACACACATTCACCGCTGCCGAAGGGTTGTTATACAGGGCTTGCACCACTTGTAAAAAGAACCCTCCCAAGCTAAAATGGCACAAAACCATATCCAAAAAGCCCCAATCTACCCTGTCAAAGGCTTTTTAAGCATCAAAACTTACAGGAGAGGGGTCTCCCTATTCCAACACCCGCTGCATTGCCACTAATAATTTCCTCATGCTAATTAATGCTTGCTGACCTTTGATGAAGCCCACCTGCTCTTCTGTAACAAGAGAGAGAAGACATTGTGCCAGCTGGTCTGCAAGAATTTTGACCATCACCTTCAAATCCACAGAAGAGAAATAGGCTGATAAGACTTTGGCAATAACAAATCTGTCCCTTCCTTTGGTATCATAGTAATCAGCACTTGGTTAGACACCAAGGGAAAGCACCCCTTTCAGACAGCCGCATCACAATAGGCTTCCAAAGATCCAGGAAGTTGCATCCGCAAGATATGGAAAAATTCCCAAATAAATCCATCCGGACCTGGCGTTTTATTCAAAGGAAGGTTTTTTAAAACCTTCTGAATTTCAGCACCAGAGAATGGGGCAGATAATTTATCAGTCTTGCGGAGTCAAGGTAGGAAGAGTCAAATCTGTCAGGAACTTAGCAAACACAGATGGTTCCGTTTGTGACTCCGACAAACATAGTTTAGCATAATAATCCCTGAACACTTCTGTCATATCTCTCGCATCCCGAATCAGACATTCGCCTTTCCCTCTCAGGGAAGTCACTAATCGTGGTCCATGACTTGGCTTAACCAAATGCACCAATAAGCTCCCCTAGTAGTTACCAAATTTATGAAGTCTGAACTTATAAAAAAGCAACGTCCGCTGGGCACGCTTCAATGCTGTCTGCATCAAAACACAATTTCGTTTCTTTGCTTGTGAGGGACAGGAAGCAAACCACTTCTTCTGATGCAACTTCGCCTCGAGTTGAATAATGGCTGCAGCTATTTGTTTCTTATGGTGGATAACATAGGAAATGGTCTCAACCCGTAAGACCATTTTAGCCATATCCCAAAAAAGAAGAGCACTGGACATATGTTGAGAATTATATTCACAAAACTCCCCCCACTTTGTAATAAGAAATTTCTGGAAAGAGGCATCTGAGTAAAGATAAGTCGAAAATCTCCAACAAGGAGTCTCATCTCGAAGGGAGCCCGCCTCCAACTCAATCCATATCAATGTATGATTGGAAATTTCCAACAAGCTGATACGAGCCACCACAAGTCCTGAGAAAAGGTATTTGGAGATTAAAATATAATCAGTTCTGCACATAGTCCCATGTGCTCTGGACACATGTGTATAATCTCACTCCAGGGGGTGAAGGAGGCACCAGGCATCCACCAGGTTTAATTGCTAACATAAATACAGCAAGCCCCACCTCCAACCCTCCCAAAGCGATCCATCCTACCATCCATTACAGAAACAACAGGAAGGTCCCCAAGTGTAACACACTCCCAATACAATTGTTCGAAAAAAGCTTGGCTGAAAACATTAGGAGCCTAGATAGAAGCCAAAATAAACTCCTTCCCTCCTGTTTGCACTTTCACAAAATTATATCTCCTGCGGGATCATGAACAACTTGTAACATGTGATACTGCCCTCCGCCCCTGTGCTGATGCAAAGCACACATCTCCCACCCAACCTCGCTTCAGCTTCTGGTGCTCCATTTGGAGAAATTGCCCAGTGAGGCGGGTGTCCTGCAAGAAGGCAATTGTCGACTGTCTCTGTTTCAGCACCTGCAAAATTTAAGAGCGTTTGACTGGAGATTTCATATCCAAGACATGCCAAGAAATAATCTATATCTATCTGAGACATCAAAGTTCAATACATTGAGATCTGTGAAACAAATCCCCAACATAATCCCTAAAGGTGCACCCCAGATGTCCAGATTCACCTCAGGTCTCCACCTCCAAATGTTTAACAACCTCCAAATCCTACAATACAAATGCATCCCACTTGCTGCCCATCCCTCCCCTAATTTCAGCCAAACCCACTAACATTCTCACCTTCTTTTATTCTCCATTCCTTTCCTTATTATTCCTAGCATTTTATTCACCATTCCCCATCTCCAGTAGCAAGTCACGCCATCACATTCAACCACCCTAGTCCCTCCAGCCCTGAATATCACTAGCCACTTATATACAGTATTCCCCCCCTTTGCATTTACACATCTAGCCTTTTTCGCATCAAATTACCAAACACAAGTAATATAGAAACATGACGGCAGAAAAAGACCACATGGCATATCTGGTTTTCCCTTCCATATCAACTACTACAACAGTCCCCTTTTTTCCTTTAGAGAGCCTCTGTGTTTGTCCAATGCTTTTTTAAATTCAGAATCAGTCTTCATCTCTACCACCTCCACGCATCTACCACACTTTCCGTAAGGAAATATTCCTCCGTCTATCCTTTTCACCCTCATCCTATGTCCCCTCGTAGCAGAGCTTGCTTTCAATCAAAAGAGGCTTTCCTCCTGTGCATTTATGCTATGGAGGTATTTAAGAACATAAGAACATAACAAATGCTATACTGAGTCAGACCAAGGTCCATCAATCCCAGTATCTTGTTTCCGACAGTGGCCAATCCAGGTCACAAGTACCTAGCAGTTTCCCAAAAAGACAAACAGGTTCTCATAATGCTTGTATTGGGGCAAACAGTGGATTAGCTGGGTCCTCTTAAATAATGGTTTATGGACCTTTTCTCCAGGAACTTGTCCAAACCTTTTTTAAACCCAGCTACACTAACAGCTTTTATTACATCCTCTGGTAACAAATTCCAGAGTTTAATTGAGAGTGAAAAAATATTTTCTCTTATTAGTCTTAAATGGGTAACACTGTAGCTTCATTGCATGTCCTCTAGTCTTTCTACTTTTTGATGCCTCTTGAATCAATCAACGTTTACCTGTTCGACTCTGTTCATTAATTTATAGACCTCTATCATATCTCCCCTCAGCTGTCTCTTTTCCAGGTTGAAAAGCCCTAACATTTTAAGCCTCTCCTCATAGGAGTATCCTTCATCGCCTTTACCATTTCAGCGGCTCTTCTCTGTACCTTTCTAATTCTGCTATATCCTTTTTAAGATACAGTGACCAGAACTGCACATAATATTCAAGCTGCAGTCACACCATAGAGCAATAAAAAGGCATTATAATATTCTTTGTTTTATCCTCCATTCCTTTCCTTATGATTCCTAGCATTTTATTTGCCTTCTTGGCCGCTGCTGCACACTGGGTGGAGGGTTTCAACGTGTTATCCACAATGACGCCTAAATCTTTTTCCTGGGTGGTGGTTCCTAATGTGGAACCATGCATCGTGTAACCATAGTTTGGGCTGTTCTTTCCTAGGTGTATAATTTTGCACTTGTCCACATTAAATTTCATCTGCCATTTGAACGTCCAGTCTTCCAATTTATCAAGGTCCTCTTGCAATTTTTCACAATCCTCTTGGGTTTTAACAACTTTGAATAATTATGTGTCTACAAATTTGATTACCTCACTTGTTATTCCCATTTCCAGGTCATTTAAGAATATGTTAAAAAGACCCAGCACAGATCCCTGCCTCCTATCCCATGAGTTTTTAACTTTGCCAAAAGTCTCTCATGAGGGACCTTGTCAGAGGCTTCCTGAAAACCCAGC
The DNA here is from genome assembly GCA_033557465.1 of Ichthyophis bannanicus. Classification (NCBI taxonomy): domain Eukaryota; kingdom Metazoa; phylum Chordata; class Amphibia; order Gymnophiona; family Ichthyophiidae; genus Ichthyophis; species Ichthyophis bannanicus. The sequence goes on along the minus strand of CM066031.1, from coordinate 289,142,045 downwards.
TACACAATAACTACCGGTTCACCTTTGTCTACCTGTTTATTCACATCTTCAAAAAAATCTAACAGATAAGACAAAACCTTCCTTGGCTAAAGCCATGTTGGCTTTCTTCCATTAAACCATGACTATCTACATGTACTGTAATTTTGCTCTCTATAATGGTTTCTACCATTTTGCCCAGTACTGATGTCAGGCTCACCGGCTTGTAGTTTCCCAGATCACCCCTGGAACCTTTTTAAAAAATTGATGTTACATTCACCATTCCCCTTTTTAAAATTTGACATTGCCATTTGCCAGTCTTCAGGTACTACAGATGATTTTAATGATAGTTCACAGATTAATAGTAGGTATGCAATCTCATATTTCAGCTGTTTCAACTCTATTGGATGCATACCATCTGGTCCAGGTGATTTGCTATTCTTCAGTTTATCAAATTGTTGTAATACATCTTCCCAGTTTATTGATATTTCTGTCAATTCTGCTGATACATTACCTTTAAATACCATTTCAGTCATGGGTAACTTCCCTACATCTTCTTCAGTAAAGATCGAAGCAAAGAATTCATTCAGTCTCTCCACTCTGGCCTCGTCCCCTCTTAGTGCCCCTTTTACCCCCTCTATCATCTAATGGTCCAACTGATTCTCTCACAGTTTTTTTTTGCTACAAATGTACTTGAAAAAGTCTTTATTATTCATTTTTGATTCCATAGCCAGCTTCTTCTCAAATGTTCTTTTTGCCTGCCTTATCAATGTCTTGCATCTAACTTGCCAGAACTAAATATTTCCAGTTTTTGTCATTTGGCTCTTTTTCCATTTCCTGAAAGGTGCTTTTTTGGCTACAACAGCCTCTCTGACCTCACCTTTAAACCATGCTGGCAGTTTTTTCGACTTCCTTCCACCATTCTCAAAGCATGGACTACAGCTGGACTGGGTTTCCAGATTGTATTTTTAAACAACATCCATGCTTGATATAAATATTTAAGCTTTGCAGCTGCTCCCTTTAGCTTTTTCTTAACTGTTTTCCTCATTTTATCATAGTCTCCCTTTTGAAAGTTAAAAGGTAGTACTGTGGATTTCCTTGCAGTCCTTCCTCCACTTATGAAATCAGATATGATCATGCTATCATCGTTAATGCCAAGTGGCCTCAACACCCTTATCTCTTGCACCAGATCTTGTGTACCACTAAGGACTAGATCCAAAATGGCTTCCCCTCTTATCAATTCATGAACCAGATGCTCCAAGAAGCAGACATTTATTACATCTATAAAACCTTTATCTCCCTAGCATGTCCTGCTGTAACACTGACCTAGTCGATACCGGGATAACTGAAATCACCCATTATTACTGTATTATAACTTTTGTTAGCTTCTCTGATTTTTTTGAACATTTCATCATCCATTTGTTCATTCTGGCCAGGTGGTTGGTAGTACAACCCCACTGCCATCGCCTTCCTCTTTTTACATGTGATTTCAATCCATAGAGATTCTACCATGTATTTTGTTTCCTGAAACACTTTAATCCTGTGTGACTCAATGCCCTCTCTAACTTACAGCACAACCCCTCCACTAATTTGATCTACTCTATCATTACGAAATAATTTGTACCCAGATAACACAGTGCCCCACTGGCTATCCTCCTTCCACCAGGTCTCTGAGATACCAATCATATCTAACCTTTCATTTAGTACTATATATTCTAACTCTCCCATCTTAATTTGTAGACTTCTAACATTTGCATACAAGCATTTTAGAGGTTGTATTTTATTCATAATAATCTGGTTATTTGTAGGGAGGGGTAATTTGGAATCTTTAAGTTCTGTCTGCTCTGTATTTAAGGGCATTTGGATTTTTTTTTTGTCTTTACTGGAACCTCTCTGTCGATATGCCCTAACTTCAATCTTTTGCTAATATCCTTCACGGATACATCCTTCTGAACAATGCGCTCTTGGGCGACTGTCGGCTTTCCCCTATTATCTAGTTTAAAAGCTGCTCTATCTCCTTTTTAAAGGTTAATGCCAGCAGCCTGGTTATATCCCAGTTAAGGTGGAGCCCATCCCTTTGGAAAAGCCTGTCCTTTCCCCAGAATGTTCCCCAGTTCCTAACACATCCAAAACCCTTTTCACTGCACCATCATCTCATCCACGCATTCAGACTCCAGAGCTCTGCCTGCCTTTTGGGTCCCACATGTGGAATGGGAAGCATTTCTGAGAATGCTACCCTGGAGGTTCTGAATTTCAACTTCCTACCTAAAAGCCTAAATTTGGCCTCCAGAACCTCCCTAACACACTTTCATATGTCATTGGTACCAACATTTACCAAAACTTCAGACTCCTCCCCAGCCCTACCTAACATCATGTCTAGGTGGTGCATGAGGTCTGCTACCTTCGCATCAGCAGACATGTTACCAGGTGATCCTCATGTCCACCAGCCACCCAGCTATCTACATACCTAATGATCGAATCACTAACTATAACAGCCATCCTAACCCTCCCCTCATGAGTATATGGCCCTGGAGAAACCTCCTCAGTCCAAGAGGGTTTTACATCACCTGAAGGACAGGTTGTAGCTACAGGATCACTTCCTGCCACACCAGGGGGATGCTCTCCTGTCATGCGACCTCTCTTCTCCATGGCAACAGGGAAGCTGCCAGACTGGAGGTGGGACTTATGATAAGGAAGCTTATCAAAGCTCAAGGAGTAATGACAATAGAGGATAATTTACTCTGATCAAGGGACCTGTGCTGGCAGGTTATGGAAATAAGACAGCTTGTTTCCCTAAAAGACTACATGTTCTAGAATGCACCTGTATGCAGAAAGTCCCTAGGGGAGCTAGAGTGGAAAAGCATGAGTCTAATCAGAGAAAGCATTATGTCATCCCTAATCAAACAGCCTCTAGAAGAATGCTTAATCCACAACACCTGAAGAATGCAAGGGTGGAGTTGCAACCTAAGCCCTTTAAAGCTAGAGCAGAATCTTCAGGAAGACAGAAGGAGAAGGGGAATCAGAAGGAGAATGAGAACAGAAGGAAGAACAACCGGAACCTGAAGGAACAAGGACAAGGAAGCAGACGGTCCAAGAGAGGAGCTCAGAAAAGTACCTATACCTGGAGAGATACCTGGGGGAAAGGTTCAGAGGACTGGAAAAAGCCAGAGGTTTGTAGATCCACAGCCAGGTACCCTCAAGCAACGCCTAGGAAGAGGACTGTTGCAGCTAAGGAAGAAAGGAGCCCAAATACCTCTTGGAGGACATCTGGAGAAAAGATCCCGAGGTCCAGAGATACCAACTGGAGGACAGGACACAAAAGCTCTATTGCATACTGGCCAGTATACCAGAAGAAGCAGTCTGGCGCTTGCCTGGATTCAAGTAGGAACTGTGAACGTTTCTCTAGCTTTGAGCAGTGCAAACAGCAGGGAAACAGTTTCTCTCCATGTAGAGGTCAGTTCCTAAAGCCCTCTGAGCCAGACGGAGAAACAGAATCTATGCAATTTCAAAAGCAAGGTTCAATATCTGATACAGAGGATAATTATATGGACTGGTATTTCAGTAATTGTTATTTTAGGAAAATCCTAAATATCAGAGCAAACATCAAAAGGAAACATTCTAAATATTAGCTTCCCATAACGTTTTGTTGAATGAAAAAGCTTTTGGGAAGGTTTTGCACGTGTGCTGAAATCAAGCTACTGATTGCAATTAATTGTCACCTGTTGGTGGAGGAGAGCCCAGCACAAGCCGTGCACACGTAGGATTAAAAAGTTCTTTTCTGTATGGAGAAAGTGAGTTATGTTTTAGTATAAAGAGGTTTTCCTCTTTGATTTGTTTTTCCCCAGCACTGCTAAGAGGTTTATTAGCAGTGGCTGAAAGAAGCCTTTCTGTTCCATAAAGGACTTTGATTCTTATTTGCATAAGTGGAGGAGTGGAGTGGAGGAGTGGCCTAGTGGTTGGGGCAAGGTACTTCAGGCCGGAAGGTCGGGGCTTCAAATCCCACTAGAGGACAGCAACCTTGGGCCGGAAGGACTGGGGTTTCTAGTCCCACAGGTGCTCCTTGTGGTCTTGGGCAAGCCACTTAACTCTCCATAGCCCATGTCCCCTGTAAAATAGTTATCTCCAAGTTATAATGCCCTGTTCAATGTAATTTCAGTTTGTTCAATGTAAACCGCACTGATGCAGAATAGCGCGGTATATAAGAGAATATAAATAAATAAAGATATTTCAGTTGCCTTAATTTGTGTTGAATAAAACCCTGGAAAAGTTATCTGGAAGGTGTTACCAAGCATATCTGTGTGTGGGATAATCACCCCATAAATAAACTCTAATTTTGTCTACACTCGACCAACTACGAGAGTTTTCATTATTTTAAAAAGACAAGCTTTGTGTGAATGGACTTCAATAACCACAATCCTTTGCAAGACAGTTAATTTGCATACTTGCCAAGATGGTGGTACCTTCATAGCAAGCACCCCCTTTTACAGACTTTAGTACTATATCCCTATAGGTCTCATGTATATACTGCTCTATCTTCCTTATGTCCTCCAAGTCTGCTACTCTAGCCTCCAGAGTTCTGATTCATTCCCTGAGACCAAAGAGCTTCTTGCACCTAGTGCACACTAAAACCCCTCACCAACTGGGAGAAAATCATACATTTGACACTCAATGCAAAAGACAGGAAAACCTCCATGACACTGCTAGCCTGCTGTCTGCATCTTAGTTTTAAGGTTTTGTATATCTCAGGTCCTTAATAAATGTCTTCCTGATGAAGATAGCCAGCCACACCTGAAAGTGATTATGGGCACCTCCCCCCTTTAATAGGTTTAAGAGCCTATAAAGCTAAGATTATCTCAGGGGTGGGTGGGAGTTAGATTGGAAGGAAGGGAAAGAAGAATTAGAAGCTGGCTTGCTACACAGTGCCCTGACCTGTGCTTCTAAGATAGTCTTACTAATTTCCTGGGTGATTCACACAGCCCTTGGTTTGATAGAGGGGGCCTTTCAAATTGCCCCTTTGATATGTCACTTGCTTTTATTTAAGACAACTTCACAGATTTTTTTTTCTTCCTAACTGGAAGGCCTCTTTGTAAAGGTCACTAGAAAAAAGTTTCGTTTTTTGTACTTATAGACTATTCTACTTGTATGCTAAGCTATACTTGGATTTGATTTAAATGAAAAGCACTCTGGTGATACTAAGGGGGATGTTTACTAAAAGCCGCAAATGTGCGCGCCGCAAAATAGCGCACGGAAACGCGGCACTGAAACGCGAATAAACGCGTTTAAACGCCCCGCACACGTGCGTGTCACCCCCGCACAGGTACGCGGCTCACTAACGGGCCCCGTACAAGTGCGGGCCCGCAAATGTGCGATAGAGGCGTGGAACGGCGAAAGGAGGGCGGAGGAAGGCTCCGGAGGGGCGGAGGGACGGGGTCAATGGGTGGAGAGTGGGAGGGGAGAGGCTCCCCGCACAGTAGCGGGCCCGAATTTGCATGTAAAGGGAAGAGAAACCATTTCCGTCAGCAATGTACAGGAAAACCGGGGAAACCAGCAAAACGTGAGCAGTGTGATACATGTGCACAGCACAAAAGTGAACATAAAAATAGAAAATGACCACAACAGAACTATTACAAATAGTAAGTCAGCTGGGGAACAGTTATAGTGATGGGCAAATACAGAAATCACACCCAGCAAAGGTCCAGAAAAAAGAAATGAAGTTTGGAAGGGTCTACTGAGAGGAGACTCTTCCAAAAACCATTTCCACGTTATGGAGCTTTCCTGGGAGTGTTCGCTATGGTTGCCCATTAATATCACTGTTGCCCAGCGTGGTGATATTTTGTCCCACAGTTCCCGTGGTCATTTCCGGGGTTTATGTGCACGTTTGTCACCAGACAGGGTGCATATGCCCACAGTAGAATTGCGTAGAGCAGGGTTTGTGACTCCATCCTGCCAGGCTTACTGCCTCCAGGGGCTGCACTGTCTCTGTGGCCAAAGTGTGGTACAGCGGACAGAGTTATTACCTCTAGGACCAGAGGGCAGAGGTTCAAAACCCAGCTGGGGCACCTGCCAGCCCAGTCCCTATATTTTACCCACCACTAAATAAAGATAGCGCAGACACCCCTGTATGCATGGGGAAAACACACATATTTTACCCAACACCGCACACACCCCACAACAATGGGCATTACCTACAGCCAAGTCCCCCAAATGCAGTCCCATACTGCCACATTGCAATCAGGTCAACTGCTTTTTCTGAGAGAAGTTCATGCCAGCATGTTGGCGGACATGTACATGTGGTGCAGGGGGCAGTGGCTGCTAACCACAGAAGACAGAGGCCTAGCCATGTGCAGGCTGGCACAGTCCACTGCAACAGACAGGTCCTGCCGGATCCACAGTCATGGACAGTCCAGGGAATCCAACCAATCTGTGGCTACACAGTGGTGCAGTGCACACAGACAGTGCATACAAGAACAGAAGGTCACAGGTTCAAAGCCCAGCTGGGGCTACTGCCAATCCTGCCCACATATTTTTCCCACAACTAAACAGTGATAGTAAGGACACACCTTTCATGGCGGGGACATATGCAATGGTAAGACATCTATCTTTTACCCCACTGAGCACAGACACCATGAACAGGGGCAGTACCTAGAGCAGAATCACCCAAATGCAGTCCTGGTGGGCCACACACCAGTCAGGTTCCATGCTGACACTCATACAAATGCCTGTGCTGTATATCTATGCACCACCCCCATGGCATGTAGATATAGCCCATGCATATTCATGAGGGATAGCAGGAAAACCCGAACAGTGTGATGCAAACCTGGACTGGAGTTGGGAATCTGTGCCGTAAAGCAGCAGCCATCAAGGGCAGACACACCCACACCCACAGGCCCCATTGGCCAATGTCTCCTGGAAAGGCAGAACATTGGACCGTGCATGCAGCACCCACAACGAGCACTTGCATAACTTACCAATGTCACCCTACACCTGAGGTATACGGTACACAGCTCGGAGACGTTTGCTAGGAGCACAGGCAGGCAGTTATCCATACGTTACGTACATACTGCTAGTTGACCCCATCCAAACAATCTGTTAGGTGTTTGCGGGGCATGCTCCAGCCCTGGCCTCTGACGGTGCTTACCACCCTGGGGAGTGACCATCAGCTGTAATGCGTACCATATCCATGCCTTGCCGTGCTCAGGACCGGTTTGGTGGGCAAGGCTACTTACCCCCTCAATCGTAGCACCATGATGGCAGAGGTGTGGAACTGTGTGTCTGTCTATACAGTGGGTGTTGGCTGCAAGCCCCTTCAACAGCCCGCACTGCCAGCACTGTTGCCAGTATTGGCCAGTCAATGTGCATAATGAGGTGCAAGGTACCATGGGTATAGCCAGGGCAGGGTGACGTGGCCAGGATGCATCTGCACTGGGCATAGGGCCCTGGCAGGGACATTGGCTGGGATATTGTAGTGTCCGGCCACCACCTACACAGACAGGGTGGCCAAAGCATGTCCTTCTGGGGGATCACGCTCACCCTGACTGTGCAGTGACCACAGCATGGCTAGGCCCCCCCATAGTGCTGTATAGTAGTTCTCTCATGTGATAGATATGGGTTTTCTTTGGGGCCCAGTCACTGATCTATCTGCCTGCTGTGTATGCATCTCCATTGGGAACATGCACTATGGACTAACCAGCAGACTGTTTGTAGCTGGTAAATGTCTTGCTATAATGTCTTGCAGGGTGCAGTGGCTGTTGGCTTGCTGCAGGGGAATAACTGGTGGTGGAGTGCAGCTTACCATACCCTGGGCTTATGTCTGTCTGCTATTGTGTTATGGCTGTGTATGGAGCTGCCTGCCTGGGGGGGGGGGTGGTGGTGTTCCTCAGCAGGACTGGGGTTGATGTTGCCCTCTACCGCCACCTTTGCAGGGAGGTAGAGTGTGGATCCCGTGATGGAGACCATGTTTGCCACTGGGGGGGGGGGGGGGTGCCTGATGGCGGCAGACAGGGATATCCATGGTGTTTGTGCAGAAACTAGCTATCTTACACATTAACACTGCTTTGGAACGCCCGCTTGGCCTCCATCAGCCATGGCAGGTGTTGTTGACCTGGTCCTGGCCACCTCATTGCACACTCAGGGTGAGCACAGTACCCGCACGATGTAACGGTGTGTGGCTACTCTGTGCCAGTAAAACACCCGGTCAGTGCCCCCTACTAGGCCAAGGTGCTGTGTGGGTGCACCCGGTCACTTCCCCCAACAGGGCCGAGGTGCTGTGGGGGTGCATTCCCCATCTTGTGTCCATCTGCGGACAGCTAATTTGCATGTGCAGTGCATCATGGGTACGGGTGGCCTAACCCTATCCTGTTGACACCAGCAGACTGTCTGTGCGGTGACGTGTAGGCTATCTGCAGCCAGCCAGGGGCCTGCTTACAGCTATGGAGCTGTAGCGCAATGGTTACATCACTGCCTGTGCAGCCAGAGGTCATGGGTTCAAACCCACAGTGGGGCCCTTTGGTAGGGCTGTCCACAGCTTTATTTTTATTTACTGTACATATGTCTATGCCGGCAAGACCACCCTCAGCTTACTATACCCATTAGGTGCCTCTGAGCGTGCTTCATAGGGCGCCCTGTAGGCCACCTTATGGTTGCCATCCCTATAGGGTGCACTATACATTATCCTGTGTCGCAACATACATGCTGCCCTATAGGGGTCATTCAAGGGTGCCTTGGCGAACAGTGCACTGTAACATGTGCCTTATGGGCCGCCGTATGGTAACATGCTGGGAGAGTGCGTTTGCGAGTAGTGATAACAAAATATCATTATACAGCCTCCTACAGCACTCCTCAACATAATACATACTGCCTCAGCAGGCATTTTTCACTGGGCATTGTGAGGAGTTGAACCCCTGATCCCTGCACCATTGGTCAGTGTTTTCACCATTGTGCTGTGGCTCTGTTCCTGTGCTTGTGCATCAGCGCGCCGCCTTGTGCCTATCAGCGCGCCGCCTTCTGCCGCCCAAGGGGACCAGTGCGCCGCCTTCTGCTGCCCAGAAATAACTGTGCGCCGCCTTATGCCGCCCAAAAAGCACTGTGCGCCGCCTTCTGCCGCCCAAAAATGACTGTGCGCCGCCTTATGCCGTTCCAAATTAATTTGCCTCCTAAAACAATGTTAATCATTACAGTTACTGCCTCAGCTGACCTTTGTCGTTGCGCACACTGGGGGATTGAACCCATGGCCCCTGCACCATTGGTCAGTGTCTTCACCGTTGTACCACGGCTCTGTTGTTTTGTATACTCAGCAGCGCGCCACTTTGCCTTTCCACGCGGTAATGTCGACCCCCGCACATTAGCGCGACGCACACACGTCCGGTTGCTTACTACCGTTTATTTTCTATTTTCTGCCTGAACCGCCCACTCCTTATATGGCACACGCTCACTAGCGCGGCCCCGCACGTTAGGAATGTTTAGTAAACATGCCCCTAAGATTGGACTGAAACAGCAACCAAACTGCTTTCTAAAATACACAGATTTATCTACTTTAACCCAAAGATTACCCTTTTTCCCCAAAATTTAGAATATATTCCAGAAGATAAATACTTACAAATGCAGATCTATTTCCAGTCTCTATCATATCTCCTCTATCTTGCCTTTCCTCTAAAGTATACATATCAAGATCCTTAAGTTTGTCCTCATAAGCTTTATAACAAAGACCACTGAACATTTTGGTAGTTACCCTCTGCACCGACTCCAACCTGTTTATATCCTCTTGAAGTTGTGGTCTCCAGAACTGCATACAATATTCCACATGAGGTCGCACCAGAGACTTATACAGAGGCACTATCACCAGCTTTTTTCTGCTGGCCATTCCTCTCCCTATGCACCCAAGTATCCTTCTGGCTTTCACAGACACATTTTCCACATGTTTAGCTACTTTTAAGATTGTCAGACATAATCATGCCCAGGTCCCAATCTTCTTTTGTGCATAGAAATATCTCACCCCCACACTGTTCTGCTCCCTTGGATTTTTGCAGCCCAAATACATGATCCTCTATTTTTTGGCATTAAATCTCAACTGCCAAATTCTTGACGATTCTTCAAACTTATCTAGATCCCTACTCATGTTATCAAATCTTTTCTGGGTATCTACTCATTTTGGTATCATCTGCAAACAGGCAAACTCTACCCGACAGCCCTTCTGCAATATCACTAACAAAGATGTTAAGAATCATCGGACCAAGGACAGATTCCTGTAGCACATCACTGATAAACTCCTTCTCCTCAGAGTGAGCTCCATTTACCTGTACCCTTTGCCGCCTCCCACTCAACCAATTTCTAACCCAATCAGTAACTTTAGGGTCCATACCTAGGGTATTCAGTTTGTTTATAAGTCATCTGTGCGGAACGATGTCAAAGGCTTTACTGAAATTTAATTACACCGCATCTAGGGCTCTCCCTTGGTCCAACTCCCTGGTCACCCAGTCAAAGAAATCAATCAGATTTGTCTGACCTGCCTCTGGTGAATCCATGCTGCCTCTGATCCTGTAATCCATTGAACTCCAGAAACCTCACTATTTTCTCTTTCAGAAGCGTTTCCAATAATTTACTCACCACAGAGGTTAGACTAACTGGCCTGTAGTTTTCAACCACATCCTTACTTCCACCTTTGTGTAAGGGACCACATGTGCCTTTCTCCAGTCCTCTGGCACTACTCCCGTCTCCAAAGAGGCACTGAAAAGGTCAGTCAGTGGAGCTGCTAGAATGTCTCCAAGTTCCTTCAGTATTCTTGGATCTATCCCATCCAGTCCCATCGCATTGTCTACTTTTAGTTTATCAAGTTCCTCACGAACACAGTCTTCTGAAAATTGTAAGAGATCCCCATCGCTTCTGTTCCCTATTTGTGGGTGTTTTCTGAGGTTCTGTTCCTAGCCCTTCATCTGCGAACACAGAACAGAAATATTTGTTAAGCAATTCCGCTTTATCCTCGTCAGCTTCTACATATTCCTCCCCTTCACCCTTGAGTCTGACAATACCACTTTTGCCCTTCCTCCTCTCCTCTCACTAACAGATCTAAAAAATGTCTTATCCCAGCATTTTATTGCATTGGGTATTGCTTCTTCTTTTTGTATCTTTGCTTTCCTGACTATTTTGCTAGCTTCTCTAAGTTTTTCCAAATATAGGTGCCTGTCTTCCTCTCTCTCTGACCTCTTATATTTCATGAAGGCCTCCCTTTTTTTCTTCACCTTTTCAGCTTTGAGAACCATAGCGGCCTCCTTTTCCTTTTACCTTTATTTACCTTTCCAACAAAAAGGTTGGTTGCCCTTAATATATCCCCTTTCAGTTTTGCCCACTGTTTTTCTACATCCCCCACCTGTTCCCATCCCACTAATGGCTTCTTGAGGTATTGGCCCATCTTGGCAAAGTTAGTTTTCCTAAAGTCTAAGATCCTTGCTTTGAATGGATTTTATTATCCCTAGTCCTAATACTGAACCACACCATCTGGTGATCACTGGAGGCGAGATGTTCTCCTACTATGACACCAGAAACACTTTCATCATTGGTAAGCACTAAGTCCAGTATGGCCCCTTCACTTCTAGGTTCTGTTACCAGTTGCGTGAATAGTTCTCCCAGCAGAGAAAGCACAGTTACTTACCTGTAACAGGTGATCTCTGGGAACAGCAGGAATAAGTCTTCACATATGGGGACTCCCCAGCTAGAGATGCCTGGGAGATCACCCAGGTTGTGAGTCCCTGGGAAGGGTTCTACCTCCACCCATGAATCTCAGGCATCCAGCCAGGGATGGAGGGTAGGAGTTGGTTAGGTATGGAACAGGTGTTTGAGAACAGCCTGACCAAACAAGGCATCCCAGCGGGAGTCCTTGTCCAAGCAGTAATGGGCTGTGAAGGTATGAACCGAGGCCCAGGTGGCCGCTCGACGGATCTGGTCGATGGACACAGAATTTAGATGAGCCATAGAGGCTGCCATGGCCTCAAATTGTGAGCTGTGACATGGCCCTCCAGAGAAAGGTTCCTACTCTGGTAGGCGAAAGAAATACACCGAGCAATCCAATTGGACAGAGTTCTCTTAGAGAGTGGAAGTCCTAAATGAGAGGGATTCAAAAGCAACAAAGAGTTGAGAGGACTTTCTATGTTGCTGTGTCCTTTGTAAGTAAAAAGCAAGAGCTCTTTTACAATCCAGGGTATGAAGATTCCTCTCTGCACTTGAAGCATGAGGTCCTGGAAAAAAGACAGGTAAATAAACCTCCTGGTTCAGATGAAAAGGTGAGACCACTTTAGGCATAAAGTATGGATTAGTCCTGAGGACTACCTTGTCATGATGGAACCTTGTATAAGGAGGATTAGCCACCAAGGCTTGCAGCTCACTGATGCGGCGAGCTGAAGTGACTGCAATGAGAAAAATAACCTTCCAGGAAAGAAATTTCAAGGAGGTAGTGGTTAAGGGTTCAAAAGGTGGCTGCATAAGCTGGCCAAAAACCAGATTCAAGTCCCATGCCACTGGAGGTGGTCTGATGGGAGGTTTAGTCAAAAGAAGGCCTCTCATGAATCTTGCTATAAGAGGATGAGAGGAAATAGGCTGTCCATTGAGAGGTTTAAGGGATGCTGCAATAGCACTCAAATGGACTCTTACTGAATTCGTTTTAAGGCCTGCATGGGATAAATGCAGCAAATACTCTAGTAAAGAATTCAGAGGTATTGCAAGAGGGTTAAGACCCTTCTCTGCACACCAAATGGAAAACCTTTTCCATTTAAAAGCATAGGAACGTCTAGTGGAAGGCTTTCTGCAAACATGAAGGATATCCTTCAATGGCTGAGAAAGATGCAAATCTTGAAGGTCTAGGCCTTCAGCAACCAGGCTCTGAGGTGAAGAGACTGGGGATTTGGGTGCCACAACGTTCCCTCCTCCTGGGACAGGAGGTCTGGAGCAGATCCCAAGTCCAGGGAGGCAGCTTGGGAGAGATGCAGAAGTAGAGGGTACCACACTTGGCGTGGCCAATGTGGTGCTATGAGGATCATAGACCCCTTGTCTCTCTGAAGTTTGAAGAGTGTCTTGGGAATTAGGGGAATGGGTGGAAAGGCATAGAGGAAGTCTTGCCCCCAATGAAGGAGGAAGGCATCCCTGGCCTGAACTCCCTGACACGGAATCCTGGAACAGAACCCTCAACATAAAAACAAATATCAGAAAAACTAAAGCAACAACAAGTGATAGGGCCTTCTCCTTTGCTGCCCCTACCCTCTGGAATGAAATACCATTAACCCGCCGCATGATAAAGGACCTTCATCAATTCAGAAAGGAACTAAAAACCTACCTCTTTACAAAACACTTTGAGATCCCCTATCAACAAAAAACCTCTCCAAAACAATCACAGAAACACATCCACAGTACTCAAGACAGAACAAACGACTAACACAAGAAACGTTACATATTTCACACAACATGCAAAAGATCTACTCAAACTGTCGACTATATCACTATTGTAAATAACTACTGGCAATTAGTTATGTTATGTTCCATGTTTTATAACCTGTACATAGTTAAAAAGCGCTGTTCCTGCTAACGTTCAAAGGTATGTTCCCTGTAATTACACATGTATATAGTTAAAACATTGTTCCTTGTAAAATATACAGATGTATACAAATATATACAGATGTATACAAATTTTATGTTCAATGTAAACCGCCCCTGATCTCTGGAAGGGGCGGTATAGAAGAAACTGTTAAATAAATAAATAAGTTTGGCATTCCACGGACTTGCAAAGAGGTCTATGTCTGGGGTTCCCCAAATTCGGAAGATCCTGGCTATTTGGTCCCCATGGAGGGACCATTCGTGTGGAAGCAGAACTCGACTGAGTCTGTCTGCCCGCCCAAGAGTTTTGAACCCCTGGAAGATACACTGCCATGAGATGAATTTGATGCTCTCTGGCGAAGGCCCACAATCTCAGAGCTTCGTTGCAAGCAACAGAGAGCCAGTCCTACCCTGCTTGTTCACGTAGAACATGGTTACCTGGTTGTCCATGTGGAGGAGGACTGTCTTGTAGCTGAGCAGGGTGTTGAAGACTCTGAGAGCTAGAAAGATTGCTCTGAGCTCTAAGAGGTTGATATGTAGAGATGTCTCCTCTAGAGACCAGATGCCTTGAGTGGAGAGATCTTGAAGATGAGCTCCCCAACCTCTTGGAGAGACATCTGTTGTAAGGGTTGCTTGGGGTAACACCTGTTGAAAGGGGGACCCCAGCAACAGATTTTGAGTGGACTTCCACCAGTGGAGGGACCAAAAGAGGCGACTGGAGGTTGCTATTTTGTCTGACAGGCAACCTGATGCCTGGGTCCATTGGGTGGACAGAGTCCACTGAGCTGCCCTCATGTGAAGGCGAGCGTAAGGAACCACATGCACAGTGGATGCCATGTGGCCTAACAGTTGTAACATCTCTCGAGCAGTTAAATGTGATTTTAACTGAATTTGTGAGGCTAATTGCACCAAGCGTAGGCAACGGGCCTGGGGAAGATAGGCTCTTGCAGTTGTGGTATCCACCAAGGCCCCTATGAACTATAGAGGCTGAGTAGGGGTGAGACGGGATTTTGGAAAGTTTATTACAAGTCCCAGATACTGAAGGATACGGCTTGTGCAGGTTAGAGAAGTTTGGGCCTCTGACTGGGATGGAGCTCGGATGAGCCAGTCGTCCAGATATGGGAATACGAATATCCTTAGAGTGCATAGAAATGCAGCTACTACTGCCATGCATTTTGTGAACACCCTTGGTGCAGAGGCCAGACCGAAAGGAAGCACTCTGTATTGGTAGTGCTTCCCTTGATAAAGGAACTGAAGGAACCTTCTGTGTGTTGGATGGATGAGGACATGGGTGTACGCATCCTTGAGGTCTAGAAAGCAAAGCCAATCCTGACTCTGAAGGTATGGAAGGAGAGTATCGAGAGAAATCTTGACTTTCTCCTTGCATAGAAACTTGTTCAATTCTCTGAGATCTAATATGGGTCTGTAGCCCCCTGTTTTCTTTGGGATAAGAAAGTAGGGGGAGTAGAACCCTGAGCCCTGTTGAAGAAGGGGTACCCCTTCTATTGCCCCTTGGGCAAGAAGGGTAGTAATCTCCTGACCCAGAAGGTCGAGGAGAGATGTCTGAGAATTGAACTGTCTCACCATGGTGTGAGGAGGAAGGTTTAAGAAATGAAGCTTGTACCCCTCCCTTATGATGGAGAGGGTCCATTGCTCTGCTGTGATTTGTTCCCATCTGGGAGCAAAGTAAGCCAACCTTCCTGGGATGGTGAGAGGCTCTGGATGTTCTAGAGCCAGAAAGGCTAAGCTCTCTAGTTGTAAGTCAAAGGCCCTGAGGAGGCTGAGGCTGTTGGGCCGTAGCAGTCCTAGCAGCCTTAGGCTTGGCCTGTTTCGGTTGTTGCTGTCTCTTTGTAGCAAAACGACCTGCAGTAGATGACTGCTGACCATAAGCAGAATAATATCTCCCTTTTTTGGGAAAAAATCCCTTTTTGAACAACCTTTTCTTAAAAGGAGCATAAGTAGACTTTGAAAGTCTATCTAAAGCAGAATTTTCAGCATCCATTTGGGTGGCCTTTGCTTGCCAATCTTTGCCAAAAAGGTTTTCACCTGTACAAGGAAGGTTTCCTAGTCCATCTTGAACCCAAGGTTCCAAATCAGAAGCTTGTAACCAAGCAACTCTGCGTGCACCTATGGCAATGGCCGAGGCTCTGCTGGCACCTTCAAAAGAGTCAAAGGCTGCACAGTTGGAAAACTTGGAAATATCCTGGGCATGTTTGAGCCAGGTGAGGAACTCTTCCCTTTTATCTTCTGAAATAAAAGGAGATAAATTTTGCAGGTGATCTGTAACTTCTTTTAGAAACATCCCCATATAGAGACTATAGGAGTTGATTCTGGCAACAAGCATACTGGCCTGGAAAATTCTCATGCCAAAGGCATCTAAGGTTCTGCATTCTCTTCCTGGAGGAGCAGAAGAGTGCCTTTTTGTACTCTGTATCTTCTTCATAGCAGACTCCACCACAATGGAGTGGTGAGGAAGCTGAGTCTTATGAAAGCCAGGACAAGGAGGAACACGATACATGGTGTCCAACCTGCGAGAATGAGGGGAAGTGGTGAGAGGAGTCTCCCATATGCCCAACATGTGATCATAAAGAATCTCATGTATTGGTAAAGTGGCTGCCTCTTTAGGAGCCTTAGGATATTGTAAAATATCTAATTTCTTGGCTCTAGGCTCTGTCTCAGGGGCCACTGAGATGGAAAGACCCCTGGCTACTTCCCTAATGAAGTCTTGAAAAGACAAGTCTTCTGGAGGAGACATTCTCCTTTTTGGAGAAGAGGGCTCCTGAGGATGAATCACCGATGCTTCGACAGAGACCTCTGATTCATCAGAGTCTTCAGAGGAATCGAAGTATCACCTGTCTGGATGCTCCTGCAGAGCCCGATACGCGTACCGGGTGGTATCGACATTGGGAGTTATCGGTACCGGTTCGGTACCGATGGGCATCACAGAACATTGTACTGCTGCAGTCGACACTGAAGCGGATGTCGATGCAATTGGTACCGGCACCGGAACCGATGTCAGTACTGGCGCCGGAGTCGGTACCGGTGCCGGAGTCGGTACCGGCAACGGAGTTTGTTGCGGTACCGAAGGCGTCGCAGCTTGTATGAATGCCGTGATGGCACGCTGCATGGTCAGGATATTCTGATCCATTGACGCAACCAATGTCTGGATGTTGGTACCAGTGGGAACCACCGGTACCCCAGAACATGGCAACAGGTGATCGGTCGAGGCCGAGCCATCGATGTCAACCTGTGACCCCATAGATAAAGCTTTGGAAGCCGGAGCCTCCCGCCGGGGTAATTTTGCCGGTGCGGATTCCTCGAGGGCAAGCCCGGAGGCATCTTGATACTTAGAGGGAGATCTACCCTTCGAGGACCGGATGGATTTAAGTTTGGTTACCTGAGATCCATGTGAGGAAGAAGAAGCCCTGGAAGACGTCGATGCAACCGAAGCTGCATCTGAGGGAAACAAGGTACTGAGCTTACCTGCTCGATTCTGTAGACCTCCTTTAGACATCATGGAGCAGGACTCACAATCCGCAATGGAGTGGTCAGGACCTAAACATTTTAGACACCATTCATGGGTGTTTGTGACAGAAATAGTGCCGCTGCACTTCGTGCATTTTTTAAACCCAGAGGCGGGCTTTTCCATGAGGAAAAATGTCCTAGGCCTAAGGCCAAACAAGAAAATGCACTGAAGTGAGAAAAAACAGTAGGTTTTTTTTTTTAGAATAAAGAAAAGACCGGTGGTACCGGTCCAGCGTCGAGAAGGCAGACGCGCGACCAAAGAAATAAAATAAAATAAAGAAATTCTTCAGCAATGACAGGAACACGACCTGCTGGCTCCACGGAAAAGAAGAACTGGAGAGAGGCGGTTAGGAAAGGCGGGAAGGCAGCGCGCAGGCGCTGTGGGATGCTCCCAAAAGCTTTCCTTTTGGACGCTGGGGAGCGTTCCCACGTAGGCTCCGTCGGTACCGACGATACCCATATGTGAAGACTCATTCCTGCTTGTTCCTGGAGATTCCAGGATCTCCTTACTTCCAGATGACACCACAGCAAGGATGTGCCAATCAACATTCAGCATATTGAAATCACCTATCAGTAGTGCTTCTCCTTTCCTGGCAATGCTGCATATGTCTTCTATTAAATCTCTATCCACTTCCTCTCCCTGTGAAGGGGGTCTGTATATTAGACCAATGCAAATGGTTTTCTCTTTCCCGCTTTCTAATTTAACCCACAGTGCCTCCTTTCTCCCTTTTAAGCCCTGTAATTCTATAGCTTTAATATTACTTTTTACATATAGTGCCACTCCTTCTCCCCTTCTTCCTACCCTGACCTTCCCAAATAAGGTATAGTTGGTATAATTACATCCCAGTCATGGTTGTCCGTGAACCATGTCTTTGTAACCGCCTCTAAATCCAAGTCAGCCTCTTCCATTACAGCCTCAACATCTGGGATCTTATTTCCATGCTACGGGCATTTATACACATCATTTTCCAGATGTTGCCCCTATTACCCATTTCTACAGAAGTATTTAATGTTTCACTTATCTGGGGGCTTTCACTTACTGGGGGGCTTTCTTCACCTATCCCCAATTAATCTAGTTTCAAGTCCTCTTCAATAGGTTAACCAGTCTGCTACTGAAGACACATCGACCTTTCTCGGACAGACAGACGCCATCTCTTCTCTGCAGCCCTTGGAACATCATATCATGATCCAGAAAAAGAAAACGCTCTCGAAGACATCATCCATGCAGCCATGCCCTCAACAGGGAAGAGTGAAGAGAACACCACCTGCACACCTGTTTCATCCTCTGTCCCAGAGCCATGAAATCACTTTTGATATGCTCAGAAGAATACCTGGCAGTATTATTTGTGCCGACATGGATAAGCAATATCAGGTAATAGTCAGTAGGCTTGATGAGTCTCAGCAAACTCTCTGCACATTTTGGCACCTGACAGACAGCAAACCTCTGTAGACATCACGTCTGATTGGCAGATGGACACCTCAGTACCCCTCAGAAGAAAGTCACCAACCACCACTACCCTTCGCTTACTTGTGGTCACTGATTCTGCAACATTGGGGTGCCCAAGCTCTGGTTCTTTCCTTTCCTGGAATGTTTTCACCTCCTCCACTTCCAGGGCTGCATAATGGTTCTTCAATTCAAGGGCTGGAGGAGTTGGATTGGTGATTCTGCAGGCCCTGGTGACTTGTGTCCAACTTTTTTCATTCTGTAGGCTCCTATCTTCACTTCTGTTGGAGAGTTTGGATGTTTCAAGAAAGCATAGTTACTCACCTGTAACAGGGGATCTCCAGGAACAGCAGGAATTTAGTCCTCACATATAGGTATCGTCGGTACCGACGGAGCCTGCACGGGAACGCTCCCCAGCGTCGAATTAGAAAGCTTTTGGGAACATCCCACAGTGCCTGCGTGCTGCCTTCACACCTTTCCCAACTGCCTCTCTCCAGTTGAGTTTTAAAGCTGAGACAAAGAGAGAGAGAGGGAAAGGGAAAGAGATAGATAGAGAGATACAACTCCTAGGGGAGGTGGGTGGGTTGTGAGGACTAAATTCCTGCTGTTCCCGGAGATCACCTGTTACAGGTGAGTAACTATGCTATCTCCAGGAACAAGCAGGAATGTAGTCATCACATATGGGGACTCCCTAGCTTTAGATGCCAGGGAGAGACCCCAAATGTTGTACATCCCTGAGAAGGGCTCCACTTCCCCCATGGATCTCTGGCATCCTACCAGGGATGGTGGGTAGGAGTTGATTAGGTATGGAACAGGTGTTTGAGAACAGCCTGACCAAACAAGTCATCCCGGCGGGAGTCCTTGTCCAAGCAGTAATGGGCTGTGAAGGTATGAACCGAGGCCCAGGTGGCTGCTCGACAGATGTCGTCGATAGACACAGAGTGCAGATGAGCCATTGAAGCTGCCATGGCTCTCACATTGTGAGCTGTGACATGGCCCTCCAGAGGAAGATTCTTACTCTGATAGGCAAAGGAAATACACTGAGCAATCCAGTTAGATAGTGTTCTCTTGGAGACTGGAAGTCCCAAATGAGAAGGATCAAAAGCAACAAAGAGTTGAGAGGACTTTCTATGTTGCTGTGTTCTTTGTAAGTAAAAGGCTAAAGCTCTTTTGCAGTCCAAAGTATGAAGGTTCCTATCTGCATTTGATGCATGAGGCCTTGGAAAGAACACAGGTAGGTAGACCACTTGGTTTAGATGAAAGGGCGAGACCACCTTTGGCATAAAGCATGGTTGAGTCATAAGGACTACCTTGTCATGATGGAACCTTGTATAAGGTGGATCAGCTACTAGTGCTTGCAACTCACTGATGCGACATGCTGATGTGATTGCAATGAGAAAGATAACTTTCCAAGAAAGGAATTTCAAGGAGATAGTAGCTAAGGGTTCGAAAGGTGACTTCATGAGCTGACCAAGAACCAAATTCAAGTCCCATGCCACAGGAGGTGGCTTAATGGGAGGCTTAGTTAGCAGAAGGCCTCTCATAAATTTTGCTATAAGAGGATGGGAGGAAATAGGTAGTCCATTTAGGGGCTTGAAGGAAGCTGCAATAGCACTCAAATAGACCCTCACTGAGTTAGTCTTAAGTCCTGCACTGGATAAATGAAGGAGATACTCCAGTAATGATTCCAGAGGTATGGCAATGGGGTTAAGACCCTTCTGCGAACACCACATGGTAAACCTTTTCCACTTGAAAGCATAAGAGCATCTTGTGGAAGGCTTCCTGGAAGCGTAAAGGATATCCTTTATTTGCTGAGGGAGGTTAAGATCATGGAGATCTAGGCCTTCAGCAACCAAGCCCTCAGATGAAGAGATTGGGGATTGGGATGCCGTAACATTCCGTCCTCCTGAGATAGGAGATCTGGAGCAGACCCTAACTCCAGGGAGGGAGCTTGAGAGAGATGTAGAAGCAGAGGGTACCACACTTGCCATGGCCAATGTGGAGCTATGAGAATCATATGGCCTCTGTCGCTCTGAAGCTTGAACAGGGTTTTGGGAATTAGGGGAATGGGTGGAAAAGCATACAGGAAGTCTTGACCCCAGTAAAGGACGAAAGCATCCCTGGCCTGAGCCCCCTGAGCCGGAATTCTGGAACAGAACCGGGGAAGTTTGGCATTCCACGGACTTGCAAAGAGGTCTATGTCTGGGGTTCCCCAAATTTGAAAAATCTTGGCCACCTGGGCTGCATGCAGAGACCACTCGCGTGGAAGCAGAACTCGACTGAGTCTGTCTGCCCAAGAGTTTTGTATGCCTCGAAGATACACTGCCAGGAGATGAATCTGATGCTTTCTGGTGAGGGCCCATAGTCGCAAAGCTTCGTTGCAAAGCGACAGAGAGCCTGTTCCCCCCTGCTTGTTCACGTAGAACATGGCTACTTGATTGTCCGTATGAACGAGGACTGTCTTGTAGCTGAGCAGGGTGTGGAACACTCAAAGAACAAGGAAGATTGCTCTGAGCTCCCAGAGATTGATATGTAGATGAGTCTCCAGTGGAGACCAGATGCCTTGGGTGGAGAGGTCTTGCAGATGAGCTCCCCAACCCATTAGTGAAACATCTGTTGTGAGAGTTGCCTGGGGTACGGGTTGTTGAAAAGGGGAACCCAGCAACAGGTTTTGAGTGGATTTCCACCACTAGAGGGACAAAATAATGCGACTTGTGTTTGCTATTTTGTCTGACAGGCACCCTGATGCCTGGGTCCATTGAGTTGATAAAGTCCACTGGGCTGCCCTCATATGGAGGCGAGCATAGGGTACCACATGCACAGTAGATGCCATGTGGCCTAGTAGTTGTAGCATTTCTCAGGCAGTGAGATGAGGCTTTAGCACTGTTTGAGAAGCTAACTGCACCATGCGAAGGCAACGGGCCTGTGGGAGATAGGCCCTTGCCTTCCTGGTATCCAGCAAAGCCCCTATGAACTCTAAAGATTGAGTGGGAGTTAGACTGGATTTTGGGATGTTTATTACCAGACCCAAATACTGAAGGATACGCATTGTGCAGGATAGAGAAGTCCTGGCTTCTGACTCTGTTGGGACTCGAATGAGCCAATCGTCTAAGTAGGGGAAGATGAATATCCCTAGAGTGCGGAGAAATGCTGCTACCACAGTCATGCATTTTGTGAACACCCTTGGTGCTGAGGCCAGGCCAAAGGGAAGCATCCTGTATTGGTAGTGCTTTCCTTGAAAAAGGAACCGAAGGAACCTTCTGTTAGTTGGATGGATGAGAACATGGGTGTACGCATCCTTGAGATCTAGAGAACAAAGCCAATCCTGACTCTGAAGGTATGGCAGCAGAGTTCCGAGAGAAATCATCTTGAATTTCTCTTTGACAAGGAATTTGTTCAATTCTCTGAGGTCCAAGATAGGTCTCTATCCCCCTGTTTTCTTTGGGATAAGGAAATAGGGGGAGTAAAACCCTGTACCCTTCTGATGGATGGGTACTTCTTCTATTGCCCCTTGGGCAAGAAGCATAGTGACCTCCTGACCTAACAGGTTGATGAGAGAGGTCGGAGAATTGAACTGCCTTATCATTGTGGGAGAGGACATGCTCGAAAAATGAAGCTTGTACCCCTCTTTTATGATGGAGAGTGTCTAATGCTCTGCTGTTATCTGCCCCCATCTGGGGGCAAAGTGACACAACCTTCCTGGAATGGTGGAAGGCTCTGGTCCAATGAGAGCCAGGAAGGCTAAGTTCTCTAGTTGAAAGTCAAAGGCCTTGTGGAGCATGAGACTGCTGGGATGGCTGAGGGTTAGCAGTCTTTGCTTTTCTTTGTTTGGGTGGTTGCTGACCTTTCCTGACAAGCTGACCTGCAGAACGTCCCTGCTGAGAATAAGCAGGATAATATCTTTTCTTTATAGAAAAGAATGGTTTCTTGAAAGATTTCTTTCTTGCAGGATCAGCTGTGGACTTGGATAATCTATCCAAGGTGGAGTTGTCAGCATCCAACTCATTGGCCTTTTCCTGCCAATCTTTACCAAACAGGTTCTCACCAGTACAAGGAATATTTCCCAGTTTGTCTTTTACCCAGAGCTCCAGATCAGATGCCTGGAGCTGAGCAATTCTACGTGCACCTATGGCAATGGCAGAGGTTCTGCTTATGCACTCAAAACAGTCAAAAGCTGCACGGTTGACAAATTTAGAAACATCTTGGGCATGTTTGACCAATGTGAGAAAATCCTGCCTTCTATCCTCAGGAAGAAGAGGACTCAAAGCCTCTAAATCACCTGTGACTTCCTTCAGGAACATTCCCATATATAGGCTATAGGAACTGATCCTGGCAGAAAGCATGGAAGCTTGGAAGACACGACGTCCAAAAGCATCCAAAGTTCTGCACTCACGTCCTGGAGGATTAGAGGCATGCCTCTTTGCACTCTTGATCCTTCTCATAGCTGATTCCACTACAATAGTGTTGAGGAAGCTGAGTTTTCTGGAAACCAGGACAAGGAGGGACTCGATACAGAGTATCCAGTCTACGAGAATGAGGAGAGGTGGTAAGAGGTGTCTCCCACATTCTTAACATGAGATCATGCAAGATCTCATGGATGGGCAAGGTAGCTGCCTCCTTAGGAGTTTTAGGATATTGTAAAATTTCCAACTCCTATGCTCTGGACTCTGTTTCAGGGGCCACAGTAATGGACAGACCCCGAGCCACCTCCCTGATGAAATCCTGAAAGGAAATGTCCTCTGGAGGAGACATCCTGCGCTTAGGGGAGGAGGGCTCCTCTGGGAGAAGCATTCCTGCATCGACAGAACTATCAGAATCCTCAGATTTTTCTGAGGACTCGAAGTACCGCCTGTCCGGATGCTCTTGAAGAGCCCGATACCCATACCGACCGAAGTCGGTACCGGGTGTAATCGGTACTGGAGTATCGGTACCGGAAGGCATCAGATGACTGGGTGTCAGCAATGCGGACACCGATGTCGATGCTATCGGTACCTGTACAGACACTGGTGCCGGAGTCGGTGCCGGTACCGGTTGAAATGTCTGACGCGGTTCCGAGGGCATCGATGCCGCAAGGAGAGCCGCCAGACTGCGCTCAATAGCCAGGACTCTGGTCTATCTATGCTACCGATGCCTGGATGTCGGTACTGGAGAAGATCGCCAGTACCCCAGAGCATGGCACCAGTAGTTCTGCTGAGGTTGAGGCCTCAAGAACGTCCTGGAGCCCCGATAATGCTTTGGAAGCCGAAGCCACCCACCGGGGCGATTTTGCCAGTGCAAAATCCTCAAGGGGAACGCCAGAGGCATCTCGATGCTTAGAAGGAGATCTACCCTTTGAGGACCAGCTAGACTTGTGTTTAGTTACCCGAGATCCACGGGAGGAAGACGAAGCCCTGGAAGACGTCAATGCCACCGAAGCTGCATCAGAGGGAAACAGGGTACTGAGCTTGGCTGCTCGGTTCTGTCGACCTCTCTTGGACATCATGGCACAGGCCATACATTCCGAGATGGAATGGTCAGGACCTAAACATTTCAGACACCACTCATGGGTGTCGGTGACGGAGATGGTACCGCCACACTTGGTGCACTTATTAAAACCCGAAGAGGGTTTTTCCATTGTGAAAAAAAATCTTGGGCCTAAGGCCCAAAAAGGCGCGTGCACCTGGAAAAAATTGAAAAGTACTAAGAAATTTTTTTTTTTAAAGAAAAGAAAGAAAGAAAGAAAATCTGGCGGTACCGGTAAAGCGTCAAGGAAGGCAGACGCGACCACATAAAAGAAGCAAAATTTTCTGCGGTGACAGAAACACGACCTGCTGGCTCCACGGAAAACAAAGAACTGGAGAGAGGCAGTTGGGAAAGGCAGGAAGGCAGCATGCAGGCGCTGTGGGATGCTCCCAAAAGCTTTCTAATTGGACGCTGGGGAGCGTTCCCATGCAGGCTCCGTCGGTACCGACGATACCCATATGTGATGACTACATTCCTGCTTGTTCCTGGAGATTCATCTCATCAATGTACTTCTCACTGTCTTGAATGCTCCTCAGCCTTGCCACCTCTTCTCTGAGCTCCTCCAATTGTTTTCTGAGAGGTTCAGCATGCAGGCATCCTGCATATGGAACTGGTTCATCAACTGGCATTGGGCTCTCTGGACAGAGGCAGAAGCTGTAACAGAGGTAACAGCTTTAGCAATATGATTTTTCCTAGCCATCGTTCAGTTAGTGGAACTTTGGTTCCTGTTGAAGTAAAAGAGAGAGCCCTACCAAAGTCCCTGCCTGTTGCTCAGCTGTCCTTTAAGAGAAAAAGCAGTTAACCTCTTTTAAGTGTGTTCTAACAGTGCTGTTCTAAGTCCCTGTGTGTAGCTAATTGGGGAGTTGCCTTATAAAGCAAGACTACTCACATGGGGTGGGTGGGAGCTGGGGGGATAGGGAGGGAACTAACACCTGATGAGGTCAGTGGCTTCAAAGAGCTAGCTGTGAATGGGTAGCTGGAACAACAACAATGAACTCTAACTTTTAGGTAAAGGAATGTAGAATAAAACAAAAGATATTATAATGCTTCTGTATTGTTCCATGGTGCGATCTGTTTGCCATATCTTAAAAAGGATATAGCTGAATTAGAAAAGATACAGAGAAGAGCCACCAAAATGGTAAAGGGGATGGAAAGATACCCCTATGAGGAGAGGCTTAAAAGGTTAGAATTTTTGAACCTGGAAAAGAGATAGCTAAGAGGAGATATGATAGAGGTCTATAAATTAGTGAATGGAGTGGAACGGGTAAATGTTGATCATTCTTTATGGCACCAAAAGTAGAAAGACTAAGGGACATACAATGAAGCTACAGTGTAACCCCATCTAAGACTAATAATAGAAAATATTTTTTTCACTCACCGCCTAATCAAGCTCTAGAATTCATTACCAGAGGATGTAGTAAAGGCTGTTAGTGTAGCTTGGTTTAAAAAAGGCTTGGACAGGTTCCTGGAGGAAAGGTCCATAAACTATTATTAAAGAAGACCCAGGTAATCCACTGCTTGCCCCAATACAAGCATTGTGGAACCTGTGTGTCTTTTTGGGAAACTGCTAAGTACTTGTGACCTGGATTGGCCACTGTTGGAAACAGGATACTGGGCTTGATGGACCTTGGTCTGACCCAGTATGGCATTTCTTATGTTCTTATGATGGGTCAAGAGCAGAGATGTCTCTCTCCATACAAAGATTCGACTTGTTCAAGCCATGGTATTTTCAATAACATCATATGGATGGGAAAGCTGGACAGTGAAAAAGATAGACAGGAAGAAAATTGATGCCTTTGAATTATGGTGCTGGCGGCGAATACTGTGTATACCATGGACTGCCTGAAGAACAAACCAGTCAGTACTAGAGGACATCAAACCTAAACTTTCTTTAGAAGCTCAGATGACAAGACTTTGACTTTCATACTTTGGACACATCATGCGAAGAGAGAGATCATTAGAGAAAGACATCATGCTTGGCAAGATAGAAGGTCAGCGCAAAAGAGGAAGGCCAGCAATGAAATGGATCGATACAATAACAGCAGCTACGGGTACAGTCTGTGAACAATGAGCCACCTGACTAAAGACCAAACGCAATTTAGGACAACAATCCAGAGGGTCGCCATGAGTCGACACCGACTTAACGGCACTTAACAACAGCAACAATGTTTTAGAAACACTACTGATAATGAGGATATTTATTTTTGTTTGGTTTATAGATCTCCATCTATCAATGAAATCTGTTTGTCTGACCTCATAAGTGGAATCACTGATGCAAATGTGGATTTGAGTAAGTTAGTGGTGTTTGGGGATTTTAACATACTGTGATACAGTGGCCAGCACAGAACCCATGGATACAGGAGAAAAGGAAGAGCTTACCTTACAGTCACCTGGGCAGAAAGCATATTCAGGTTATAAGGAGCAAGAGAATAGTGGAACAAACTTTCCCTACACTGGGTGTGACGCAGTAGAAAGCCAGAAAGCCAATCACGTCCACCTGGGCAAGGAAGCACGTACAACGTGCAGGAGCCAGGAGGATAAAAGTGGCTGGGAAATCCCAGTAGGGGGAGGAGCAGCGAAGGGAGGAGCAGCAAAGAGAGGTGCCACAGAGGGAAGTGCAGCAAAGGGAAGAGCAGCTGACACAGAGAGAGCTGGAAGTGCTCGTGCACAAGTCTCCCAAGCCAGAGGGGGCATCGTCCCGTGTAGAGTGAGTAAACAACTGGAGGGCAGAGGTCACAAGCAGGAGAGCTTGCTGGGTCCAGGAAGCACAAGCTGGGTCCCGACACAAAGTAACAGTAGAAGGGAAACCTTTCCTGGAAGTTCTTACAGCCCAGACCAGACAACTGCTGAGTGGAACTCTCGGGGAAAAGCAGGCTACAGCCCAAATAAAGGAGCCTGGTTTACAGAGGAAGGAGTGGAAGCCAGCCACCCCTGAAGCAGAGCTAAGTACACCCATTTCTCTAGAGGGCAAGAGGTGGGCTCGGCTAGGAAAGTAAAAGCTAATATTTGGGAGGATAATCCTTGGTGGAGAGAAAGGGGAAGCCTCAGAGAAACAGGCTTCAGTACAGGTCTCCAGGACCCTCCTTATGCAGAACAGTTTCCTGCCTTAAGAACTGCTGCCTCTCGAGAGAGTTGTGTAAATAATAGCTGTGGTGAATGTTACCCATTTACAATTTCTGACAGTGAGCAAATGCAATGGGAAAACACTACCCAGGACATTGATTCCAGTGCTATGGATTGCACACTGTGTATCTCGGATGAGATTGCGTCTCTTTGTTAATTAAGGAAGCAAAAGCCTTGTCATACCTGTTTGAAAAAGGTGCATTTTATTTTGCTGTGAAGAAACAGTTTTGTTTAAGTTCTTTGTTGCTGTATGAGAAAACAGAAATCCACAAGGGAAGGGGAATAAAACCTCATCATTATATTTTGCCTTTAACACACGGCTACAGACCATTCTTTATAAAGGCAACCCGCACCTCACGCCCCTAGGCAGCCGCCTAATAGTGTTACCCGTGAAGGTCCCCAGAGGCCATAAGCATGGGTTAATTCAGCGGGGCGTGTTCTTTAGTAGCTGTGGAGTGTTGTAAAGGCGTTGCAATGCCCCTTGGTATTTGTAGTTCCACACACTAGCCAAAGAATTGTAGTTGTAGTCAAGAGGTAAGGCTTTAAGACAGGACTTTTTATTCCCCTTCCCAGGGTTGGATTCTCAGTACATTGAAACAAAGCAACACAAAGACCATGCGTCTGGTACTAAATTAAAGAAACATTTGAACCAAAAACTCTGCTTAACTTCAGCTTGGCAAAAAGGGAAAAAGAAAACAGTCTCTTTCAAAAGCAAACACGTTTCTTCCTGTTTTCTTTTACAAACACTTTACAGTACTTCAACACAAAGAAGTGACACCCTCAGCCAGGGTATACGTACAGTCCATGCAACTGTCATCAATGGGTCCCCCGTATGACTCATATTGCATATCTTCAACCCCGGAGTAAGTTTCTAATGGACTGAAACCTCCGTTGTGGTTGCAAAGATCCTCCCTATAGCTCCGGGAGTTCCCCTCCTCCTCCTGACTAGAAGGGAATGGATAGCTACCGTATTCTCTGTATTTCTCTTCAGAAGAGCCACACAATTCTTGGTAAGTGCAGGGCAATTCGTTATACTCAACTCTCCCTCTATTAGGATCAATAAGCCTACCTTCCAGCACTCTCTCTTCAGCGTCTCTCAGCCGAGCAGAGCTGGGCACATATGAAAGCCTTTTACTAGGTTTTCCTTTCAGCTTCCCTCTGGTTACAAAACTCTCTTCAGGATAGGGACCCTCTCCCTCTTGGTACCTGATACTGGGCAACTTGACTTTCCTCAGCCTGGTTCCCAGACTACCTCCTTTGCTCCCTCCATAGCAAGGTTCCCTGGGACAGTGTTCAGCTGTGCACTGCTTTCCAAAGCAGTCCCTCGAGGATTCAACAGCTCTGTACTTTCCTGGTAGTCTTCCTCTATCAGCAACAGTTCCTGAATTCCCCGGTGCTCTCTTGCTCTCAGTAACGGTCCTTGAATTTCCTGGTGGTCTCTCTTCACTACTCCCTGGTAAGTGATTTTTAACTGCGTAGGCTCTGGTGTTTGCTTGGGCTCCACCCCTTCCCAGCTGCTCCTCATTTCCTAATGAGTCCTGAGCTAGCCTAGTGTTCGGGCGTTCCCTCACACCTCGTGCAGCAGCTTGTGTACGTTGCTCATAGCAACCTTGGGCCATGTGTAGATCTGATCTGTCCGCATTAGCTCTGTTTTGCTCAGAGTCTCCTGTTTCCATAGGCTCTGCCCTATCTACCCCATGACAATAGGGACGGTGGTAGCAGGACCGTTTGACAAATGGCGTAGTTTTTTGGATTTCTGAAGAAGAATATGGCGGAAGCACAGCAGAAGTACCAGTGCCGGAGAGCAGGACGAAGGTTTGCTGCAGGACCACGCCCGGAGGATTCCAGAATCCAGAGAGGCAAGAGTACCTTCTCAAGGACTGAATCTCCACCTGACTCAGGTAATAAGTATGTGGGCACAGGCAGAGGGGGATTCTGGTGAGAAGGGATACTAGGATCCAGAGCCAAAGTATAGCTACATTTTGAAAAAAAAAAAGTGCCACACTTGGTGTTCGTGTTTGTCTGTTTGTGTTTCAGTGTTCGGATATGGAGAGTCCCCAGGAGATACTGCGCTGGATAAGTCTCCAGTTTGAAAAGCAGAGGGAGTTAGCCCAGCAGAGCCGAGAACAAGCGTTGGCAGCCATGCAGGCTCAACAAAAACCTCTGACCGAACTGGTGCAGACTTTGCTGGCAGAGCGAGCGGCAGAGAAGACACCCAAGGGACATTATTGTGGGGTAGGCCCACAAACTTGTGGGGTATTATCCTTTGGACAATTAACAAAAGAGGATAACATAGACGACTTCCTGGAAGCTTTTGAGCGAGTACCCCATAGTGCTGGCTGGCCCTATGAGCAGTGGGCGGTTAGGTTAGCCACCTCCCTGACGGGAGAAGCCCTAGCGGCGTACAAGGCTATGCCCGCCGCCCAGGCCACAAAATATGAGGAAGTCAAAGCAGCCATACGGGACAGACTAGGCTTATCGCCTATAGTGTACCGCCGTATGTTACGAGTGACCCAACTCCAGCCAGGTGAAACCCCGAAGGCACTTTGTCAGAGAATTCGCAGCCTGGTCTGGAAGTGGCTCACTCCCAAGGGGAGAACCATGGAAAGTGTACTTGATATGCTTGTATTAGAGCAATTCTCTGAGGCTGTTCCAGCTGAGATAAGAGCATTCCTGACTCTGCAAAATTGTCAGACCTCAAGCGAGGCAGCTCACCTCACTGAAAGGTTCATGGAGGCTGGGTTAGCCCATAAACCGCAGAGAGGCGCTGACAACACTTGTGGGGTAGCCAATTTTGAAAAGGCAGTAAAAGACCCTATGTTTTGTGTACCAGGTGTCATGAGAAATATGCCTAGGAATGAGGTTAAGGACGCACACATTAAATGTTTTAAATGTGGTAAGCGGGGGCATAGGAAGGATGAATGTGTTTGGAGAACTGCATTGGTGAGTGAGGATGAAAAGGGTAAGCAGGAAGGTTTTCGCCTAGAGGTGGAAGTACAAGGCGTGGTAGCCAAAGCCCTACTTGACTCGGGGGCGGACCAAACCATGGTTTCCAAGAAATTCTGGCGCCTCCTACAGGCCAGTAATGGGTCCACCCCAAACCAACCGGAAGGGGTGGCCAAAATAAAATGTATCCATGGATCCGCTACCAGTTATCCCCTTTAGAGCTTGATAATAAAAGGGTTGGGGACCTGAGAAAAGTTTTTGGTCGCCTTAGTTCCACATTTACCTTTTGCATAGTGTTGGGCAGAGACTGGCCACCGTTTGATAAGGGGCTAGGGGAAGGCCTACACTTGGAAGGAGATAGGATACCGTTCGGACCCCGGGGCCAACGGGTGGAGGTCCAGTCCGAGCCCCCGGAGGGAGATGAACCGACCGGGTGGGATCCCCAAAAGCAACTAAGGGGGGCAGAAAGGGAGGTAGTGTCTGAGCCGGAAGGTCGGGAAAACGGGGAGGCTATGGTAACCTTAGTTCCGGAGCCCCTATTTACAAAGCCCTGAGGGACAAATCCAGGTAAGAAAAACCCAGAGAAAATAGAAGTATCCAGAAAAGAGGGTTTTGTTTTAAAATTCTGCAAAGCTACTCCTAATGCCGAAAGCCCGCAAAGAGCCAGTGCCGCTGCCGCGGGATATGACCTTTTTAGTGCCATAGATGAGGTAGTGCCAAAAAGAGGGAAAACCTTAATAAACACGGGGTTACAGATACAGTTACCAGCAGGATGCTATGGCCGAATAGCCCCTCGGTCTGGATTAGCCGCCAAGCATTTTATTGATGTTGGGGTGGGGGTTATTGACCCTGATTACAGGGGGGTTGTCCAAATTTTACTCTTTAATTTCGGTGAGAGGGATTTTATGGTTAAAATAGGGGACAGGGTGGCCCAGCTCATTTGCGAGCGGATTGGATTCCCCGAGTTAAAAGAGGTGCCGTTACTGACCCTCACAAGCCGCGGGGGAGACAGTTTTGGCTCCACCGGGCAGAAGAAGCTAAAAGGCATGACCGCCTCAGCGGAGGAAAGGATAGACGAGGATTTGGGACCACAAGTCATAGATTGCAAGGAGAACCCAGCCCCAAGAATAGGCGAGGAACTGTCGCAACAACAGCAGCAGCAGTTAGCACAGTTATTGGCGAGGTTCAGGGATGTCCTCACTCCAGTACCTGGGGAAACGGGTTTGGTGGCCCATGAAATTCTCACCCCTCTGGGGAAAATAGTGCGGCAAAGGCCTTATCGCCTACCGGAGGCCCGTAAGAGGGAGGTAATATCCCAAGTACAGGAAATGCTATGGATGGGCATAATCGAGGAGTCTAAAAGTCCTTGGTGCAGCCTGGTAGTCCTGGTGCCCAAGCCTGATGGAAGCTTACGCTTCTACATTGATTTCCAGCGAGTTAACGCCATCTCACTCTTTGATGCCTATCCCATGCCAAGAATAGAAGAGTTACTAGACCAACTAGGGCGAGCACGATATCTGACCACTTTGGATCTTACCAAAGGATATTGGCAGATCCCCTTGACCCGTGCTTCTAGGCCCAAAACTGCTTTTAGTACCCCACTCGGACTATTTCAATTCTGATGAATGCCGTTCGGGTTGCATGGGGCGGCGGCGACGTGCCAGCGCTTGGTCGATCAGGTTTTGCGTCCCCATCAAAATTACGCAGTAGCATATATGGACGATATCATCATACATAGCGCAAGTTGGGCACAACATCTGCCTAGGGTGGAGGCGGTATTGAAGGACCTACGGCAGGCAGGTTTAACCCTAAATCCGAAGAAGTGTTTATTCGCCGGAGCAGAGGTTAAGTATTTAGGACAATATGGTCAGGAAGGGTATGGTTCGACCATTACTTAGCAAGGTGGAGAGCGTGCAAAATTTCCAGAAGCCGATAACTAAGAAACACCTTCGAAGTTTCCTTGGTCTTATCGGCTACTATCGCAGGTTCATACCTCGTTTCGCGGAAGAAAGCACGATCCTCACCAATATGCTAAGCAAAAATGCCCCAAATAGTGTAAGATGGACACCGGAAGCGGAAAGGGCATTTGTCCTATTAAAGGGGAAATTATGCCAGGCCCCGGTTTTGTACGGGGTGGACTTCCAAAGGCCTTTTGTTCTCCAAACGGACGCCTCCGAATCCGGATTGGGGGCGGTTCTCTCCCAGGAGTTCGAGGGAGTAGAACACCCCATTATGTATTTGAGTAGAAAGCTGTCCCGAGTAGAAGTTAATTACTCAAGTGGGCTATAGAGGCACTTCGGTTTTATCTCACTGGCCGTCACTTCGTGTTAGTAACCGATCATGCGCCTTTAAAGTGGTTAGGTACTGTGAGGAACCACAACCCACGGCTTACACGCTGGCACTTAGCTCTGCAGGCATTCAATTTTACCATCCAACACAGGGCAGGCAAACTGCATCTCAATGCAGACGCGTTATCCCGTATTCCGTGCTGTGAGGACATGAGTTCCCCAGCCCGTAATATCTTAAGGGGGGGGGGGATATGTGATACAGTGGCCAGCACAGAACCCATGGATACAGGAGAAAAGGAAGAGCTTACCTTACAGTCACCTGGGCAGACAGCATATTCAGGTTATAAGGAGCCAGAGAATAGTGGAACAAACTTTCCCTACACTGGGTGTGACGCAGTAAAAAGCCAGAAAGCCAATCATGTCCACCTGGGCAAGGAAGCACGTACAACGTGCAGGAGCCAGGAGGATAAAAGTGGCTGGGAAATCCCAGTAGGGGGAGGAGCAGCGAAGGGAGGAGCAGTAAAGAGAGGTGCCACAG
Organism: Ichthyophis bannanicus; assembly: GCA_033557465.1. Taxonomy (NCBI): domain Eukaryota; kingdom Metazoa; phylum Chordata; class Amphibia; order Gymnophiona; family Ichthyophiidae; genus Ichthyophis; species Ichthyophis bannanicus. The sequence continues at coordinate 289,109,128 of CM066031.1, read as the reverse complement.
AGGGAGGTGCAGCAAAGGGAAGAGCAGCTGACACAGAGAGAGCTGGAAGTGCTCGTGCACAAGTCTCCCAAGCCAGAGGGGGCATCGTCCCGTGGAGAGTGAGTAAGCAGCTGGAGGGCAGAGGTCACAAGCAGGAGAGCTTGCTGGGTCCAGGAAGCACAAGCTGGGTCCCGACAGCAAGTAGCAGTAGAAGGGAAACCTTTCCTGGAAGTTATTACAGCCCAGACCAGACAACTGCTGAGTGGAACTCTCAGGGAAAAGCAGGCTACAGCCCAAATAAAGGAGCCTGGTTTACAGAGGAAGGAGTGGAAGCCAGCCACCCCTGAAGCAGAGCTAAGTACACCCATTTCTCTAGAGGGCAAGAGGTGGGCTCGGCTAGGAAAGTAAAAACTAATATTTGGGAGGATAATCCTTGATGGAGAGAAAGGGGAAGCCTCAGAGAAACAGGCTTCAGTAGAGGTCTCCAGGACCCTCCTTATGCAGAACAGTTTCCTGCCTTAAGAACTGCTGCCTCTTGAGAGAGTTGTGTAAATAATAGCTGTGGTGAATGTTACCCATTTACAATTTCTGACAGTGAGCAAATGCAATGGGAAAACACTACCCAGGACATTGATTCCAGTGCTATGGATTGCACGCTGTGTATCTAGGATGAGATTACGTCTCTTTGTTAATTAAGGAAACAAGAGCCTTGTTATACCTGTTTGAAAAAGGTGCATTTTATTTTGCTGTGAAGATACAGTTTTGTTTAAATTCTTTGTTGCTGTATGAGAAAACAGAAATCCACAAAGGAAGGGGAATAAAACCTCATCATTATATTTTGCCTTTAACACATGACTACAGACTATTCTTTATAAAGGCAACCCGCACCTCACACCCCTAGGCAGCCGCCTAATAGGGACGGTGGTAGCAGGACCGTTTGACAATACATATATTAAGTACAGTGACTAATCTTGTATCGAATGCCTTTCTCACTGCGATGCAGGCTTTGGATTTTCAATAGATTGTAGATGTGCCTATTCACCACAAGGGACAGATTTAAGATTTATTTTTTTTCCTGTAAGAATGAACTTGTCGGATACTGTTGTCCATTGGTTGCAACTCCTGTTCAATGCAGTGATCATCCTGTGTTATCCTTTCTGAGAATAATGTTCGGTTGTGAACAGCTGATATCGCAAAGGTTGTTGATTCTACCATCTCAGGTAGAGTTATTTGGATTTATTGGTTTAATGGTGAAGTGCACAATAAAAAGAATATGTTATTAAAGCTGAATGGCAGAGGACGTTTATCACGGGATGAGGTTAATCAGTTTATGATCTGATGTTGGTTGAGTACTGTTTGCTTATTGACTATTAAAAGGAGTTTTTATGGCCACAAACTGCAGACAGCAATAAATCACCCTCGTTAAATATTTAATTTGGTTCGGGACTTGAACATAGGCCTGGGTTGTGATGGAAAAGTTTTCTTCATTGGATTCAATGGATTCTATTCAAAAGACAGAAACGTTGAAGGTTAAATTGGTGAATGAGACATGTGTGTCTGCCATTATTAGTAAAACAGTTCCAGTATGTTGGTCTGTTTTTTTCTGATATGACTGACAATTCTATGTGTCAACTGATCACAGGTTTGTGTTAACACTTCATCAGTGTTAGACTTATGCTCAACCAGTTGGGTGACGTTGATCCTGCCAGTGGTGTTGCCTTTTTATGGTTTAGTTTATTTACTATACATCGTACAGCCTTTTCAGGTTACACAAAGTGGTTTACTAAATACAAACAAAAATAGGATGAAAAAAACAAAAGAAAAGAAAAGTAAGTAAACAGCAGGCACAAGCAGCAAGGCAAAGTGGGCAATCAAGCATACAAATTAGCATACAGCTGCTGTCTCTCTAGCACTAGGCACAACCCAAACCTAATTCGGGAGTTCAAAAGCCTGCTTGAAAAAATGCGTTTTAAGTTCTGACTTGAAAACAGAAAAAGTTGGTTGAAGCTAGAGCTGAGTTGGAAGACTGTGAGATAATCCGAAGGTCATTACAGACTTATTTCAAAATGTGCAATGCTGGGTCCCTGGCTTCAGTGTTTAAAAAGAAATTTGCTATATTTAGCAGAATAAATTACTGTGAGTCAAGCTCTATACCCTCTGACTAAAGGAGAAGGGGACATGCTGCTGCCAAATCTTCAAATAAACTACTGGACAATCACACCTGCATTTGTGAGAGAATGGTTCTACTATGTTGTTGCTTAACAAATCCCGGGTGCCAGGTCGCCATGGCAACCAGAAATTTTCATCTGGCGCCTGGGATTTACTAGCCCCCCCCTACACAAATCACAGTCACAAGGCAAGAACCCTTCTGTCTCCTCAAGGGAGATCGATCCTCACGGGCAGAAGAGAAGGAGATGGCTGCGAATGCGGGGCTGATACAAGTTATCTGCCCACAGGAGATGAGATCCTCATGGGCACAGCAGGTGAGAAAGGCCAGGATCACGGCCTGCAAGGCAGAATTAGAGAGCTGATGGGGCAGCAATTAAAAAAAGAAAAAAATAATATTAGATGGGAGGGAAGGAGGGAGGGAAGGGGAGTAAAACTGCAAAAATTTAAAGGGACAGTAACAAACAAAAAAGACCGGGAAGAGGTTGGGGGACTATAGGACAGGGGGTTGGGAGTGCCAGGGAGACAGTCTTGAAGGGGAAAAGAGTGAGGAGGGGTTGGAGGAGGGAAGGAAGAGTGCAAGGTGTTGGATGTTAAAAGAATGAAATTATGGGGACGATACATGCACACAAGCACCCCACACCACACACACAGGCACCCCACCTCCGTAGGACAGACAGCTACACACTATGTACATGCACACACATAGGCTCCCCATCTCTGCAGCACACACGCATGCATCACAGCCCTGCACCCCACCCACACAAAGACATCCACTACCACCACCCATGCACAGACAGGCACAACACCATTGCACCACACTCCCACATAGATACTTGCTATCTAAAGATGATGTGCAGTGTAGGAACTCTGGCGCTGGTCTCATGAGACTTGAGAACATGAAACTAGTGTGAGAGACAACTGGGGGTGGGGTGGAGGGGCACAAGGAGGTCACAAGCACTTGCTCTTAAGATTTTGGCCTGGCTCCTAAATCTGCATAAAATTGTCAAGGCCCGGTTTAATATAGAGTGAAAAATGGCTGAAGGAAAGCATTTAATGCATTTGTAGACCATGGTCCTCTCCTATCTCGCACATAGGTGTGTCTCGAGGAGATCTCCTATAATTGCTCATACACTGTCTGGGCACTCAGGGAGAGATTCTCCCCCCTCTCCCCCTCCCCCCCCCGCCCCGGCACCTATTAGGGACAATCTCTCCCTTGGTTTCTGTTCGCTCTTGACTAGGTTTAGGAGTTAGGAAACAGCAGAGTTGCAGTTTATTAGTCATATCAATCATTCTGTCCATACTGAGTCTCTTGAGCACCTTTCTCACAAAGTATAATATTCCACCTGATAGAGAGGAGTTATACGTTAGTCTCAGACCGTCTTTGTCCCAAAAGTTGATACAAGGGAGGTCTACAGGTATGCAAACGCTCTCGAAACAGTGCTCTATAAGCATAACAGGAAGATCAAAAGTATTTCAGCACTATACTGGTGTTTGTTGGATGTTGTCATGAGGCAGCTCCTTCTCCAGCCTCTCGATAAGTGGAATGCAGAGTTTTGTTAAAACTAGATGAGGCAGACTGGCTGGAGAAACGTGGCACACAAGCTACCAGACCAACTCAGGAACATCACTGACCTAATGACTTTCAGAAAACATCTAAAAACACATCTGTTCAAGGAAAACTTCCACCCAAGCTCTGGACCCCCCCCCCCAACCCCACCTCAGAAAGAACATTACAAAACGACTATCATTACAACTGTAGATAGCCAGAAATGTATATAGTTAAGATCTATGGATCTGTTATATAGTTAAAAACCCAAGGGTTCATAGTTGCTTGTTTATATATAGTTTAATGACACAGTTATAATGTATTTATACTTTTGTTCCATGTAAACCGCCTTGACCTGGTGAAAGGCGGTATATAAATACAGATAAATAAATAAATCACACTACAATTTGTCACAGGAGGGCAAATCTCATATATAGCATATTGCACCAGATTTACAGGTAGCCATTATACTTTGTGAAAATCGGATCATTCTGCAGCCTTTTGTGCTGAAGTTGCGGGCAGAGGGGGGATTTATATTCATATGTGGTGGAATTGCCCCTTTGTGCTAAACGTTTGTTGTCCGGTGTTTCATGGGATTTCCCAGATTATAGGCCAGATATTAAGCCCTGTCCTGGAATTAGCACTGGCACTGCTACGCTCTGGAGAGATACAATTGTACCTGAGGATATGAAAGGCTTGACCTCCCATATGCTATTAGATGTCAAATTTACAATTGCTAAGCATTGGAACCAAGCACCCCCATTAGAATACTGGCAAGCTCACAAAATTGCAAGACTAGCTGATGTTCACTTAAAGGCTCTATTGCCATATGTGATAAGATTTGGAATAGCCTATGGACTGCATTTTCAATTGCAGATGAACGACAGTGGACAGTGAGCTTGTTTATGGTGTTCTTTGTGATATGGGGATGGCAGACAGGAGATCTACAGGCCATGGTTTTGGGCCACTTTCTATTGTTTGTTCTCTGTGGTTGATCAATCATGTTCTTCCCTTTTTTTGTGTGAGAAATGTGAGATGCCCAAATGTGATTGGATGCACAGTTTTTGTTTTGTTGATGTAATCTGCCTAAATAGCTAATAAAAAGTTACAGAAAAAAGTATACAATTACCCTTCATATTAATTACTGTTACTTTGTTTCCAGTTAGTGAGCAAAAAAGGATCCCTCTTCAAGGAGAATGTGAGACCTTTCTATATGTCACTTCTGAAACAGATGACTTCACTAGCCAGTACATGTACAGAGTGAGTTAGAAGATCCATTTCTGGGGTAAGCTAGGGTTAAAGCCACATGCTTTACAATCTAGGAACTTTACACCAAGCTTGACTAAGACGTAGCAATGATTTTTCTATTGATCTTAGACCTTTTTGCTCAAAGCTCCAAATTAAACTCATTCTAGAAGCAAAGGTTTCAGGGAGCAGGGATACGTAAAATCTGTGAACTATGAAATAGAATGCTGAAGTGGAACCTATTATGCTCTGCACAGATAATTAAAGTTGTGTGCACTTCAGCTGTATCTAGGGAACAGCTTGTAAATACTTTGCCTGTAAATGGAAGTCAGGCCAACTGGAGACACAGTTACTGGAGTTGTCTGCAGTAATTTCAGATCTTGATTAAAAAAACATAGCTACTACAGAGAAGACTCGGTCATGCTTGCTTTTGAATGCTTTTACCTGAGATCCACTAGACTCTTCACCCAGCCATACCATAAAGACCATCAAGAACTGACACCCTGAGCAAAAGGTTACATAAATCTTCCCTCAATTCATCTAGTCTGGTGATTGCACAACAGGGAGTCATGAATGAGGGCTCCTTCCAGTAACCCTCTAATACATTCCAAGCCCGCATAGAAAAATTGTAAATATATTATTTATACAAGATGTTAATAAAATCTCTATTCACTGTATATGATTTCATAACATATATGTACATAGTTGAACCCTAAGTTGAATCCCAGTTGAATTTTCCTGTTTCATGTTAACCTGTTGCTTGCTGTGAGTATTCTTGTTCATTGTAAACCGCGCTGATGAAAAAGAGCGCGGTATAGAAAAGCAATAAATAAAATAAAATAAATAAAATAAAATAAATAATAAAAACCCTATGTTCATAAATATGACCAGTAGATGTCACTGCTGCACAATGAGTGGCATCCCCTCTCCCAACAGGCTGCTGCAGCATCCCCAGTCCCAGCCAACTCAGCCAAGGGAGTGGATGTGCTGACCACAGAATTAAACCCAGATTCTCGGCTTGGCCAGAGATAATCCTAGTGGGATACGTGATCTCAAGTCACGAATTTGAACAGATTTTCACTTTCACCTGCAATGAAGGAAACATTGTGAAAGTGAAATGGATGTTACTCTACCACTGACTGATCTCATTGGCTTCATGGATCTCATCTCCAGTTCTCGTGGACTAATTTTCAGGTTCATGATGAGTATATGTGATATACAATTGTGAACCAGTCCCTTAATGTGTTTGTTGTGTTTGTCTTGAATAGATTGTAAGCTCTATTGAGAAAAGACTGTCTTTTATGTGTATATGAACAGTGCTGCGTATGCCTTAAAGCGCTATACAAGGGATTAGTAGTAGTACTAACATTTGATTTAAAAATTGTTACCATGCAAACCAGTTCAATAGAGATGTCAGTGCCACAGAGCACAAACTTCAGCAATGGTGCAAACCATAAACAGCAAAAACAGCAACCAAAAATGAATGCACACAATAAAAAAAATCGCTAAGAGGAAGCAGAGGCAAACCACATTATGATTGACTGTAAATTCGTCTAGCTGTAAATAAAGCTGACAGCTGATGGATTTATATTAAGACCTTCCAAGAACATGCCATAGCTTGAACTCTACCTCTGCTCATTTTTGGTTTCTCCTGTGCACCAGTCCTGTTTGGGAGACATGAGGACCAGAACTAAAGCCCATGGAAACATGAGGTGGAAAACGTCAGTCCATTCAGTGGTGTTGGAAGATGACAGCATTTGCTAGCGACTGAGCAGAACACAGCTCTGCATTATGAGGGGAGTAGCCTAGTGCTTAGGGCAGTAGCCTGGGATCAGAAAGACCAGGGCTCATATCCCACTGGTACTCCTTGTGGCCTTGGACAAGTCACTTAACCTTCCCCTCCACTGCCTCAGGTACAAACGTAGATTGTAAGTCCTTCTGGGACAGGGAAGTAACTACTGTACCCGAATGTAACTCACCTTGAATTACTACTGGAAAGATGTCAGCTAAATACTAATAATAAAATAAAAATAAATGAGATGTTTACCTTTGGAGAGGCATATTTTTCTGAGCTCTCCAAGTCTCCATCCAAGAAGGGCACGGCAAAGGAGCTGAGATCCTAATGAGAGAGAAAAAGAAGAAAATGTGTTCCAAGTTTATATTTCAGTCCTGAAAAGAAATGTGCTTAAAGTGTTTGAAGGCTCCTCCAACTTGGTTACTCTGACCGTTACTACTCTAAGAGAGCAAGGATGCTGCCGCGCTCCTCTATATCAGAACCAAAATTGCCGCCAAGCTGTGTGGAGGTCTCTGCACGAGCTGCTCCCAGTCGGGGATATGCTGTGATATCGCACTGTTGGTCATGAGGTGCACATAGTGCCCACTCCTTGCAACTCCAAATGCAATATCGCAGCCCCTCCCCCTACTGGCAACAGGTCTCCCGCACAGGCTGGTGGGAACACTGATCAGAACCCGATGCAATTGGAAATGGACCTTCCTGTATGCAGGTAGAAAGGAAAGACCCTCTAGCTTTCTGAGGCATATGTGGGGAGATAATTAAGGGGTGGGCGACTGTGGAGGTGGGAAGGAGCGAGATACTTAGGATGTGGCTGCTAACTGGTCTTGATATAATTTTATATAATTGTGTTTATAACATTTGTGCATCACATCTAGCATATTTGTAGTTGTGATTAATAAATACAGAAGAATAGATACTAAAGTACATGAAGCAGTTAGCATGAATTTTAATGCACAGTAAACATTAGCACGGGCCCATGCTAATGGCTACTGTGTGCTAAAAACAGCCATGAATTAAGAATCGTGGATGGGTGTGGGTGAGGACTGAGTGTGGCCAGCAGAGACAGTATACGGTATGCAGCTGCCAAGGCTGGCAATAGCACAAATGCACTTGACACCACCTCAAGAGGCGATGTTAATTGCAGCCTTGATACTGGCAGCAGTAAGTGCAGCCATGGCCCAAAAGAAATAGCAAACAGGAAGTCGGCATCGGGTGGTCCAAGGTGGTGGAAGCAAACTGCCCCACGGTGGCCGAAGTTGCCATCACTGCAGGTCCCGAGAGGAGCGACAGCAGTGGCAATGAGCGCCCCTGGAGAGCCGATGCTCCAGGCAACTGCCTAGTTCACCTAATGGTAACAGCAGCCCTGCATTCAAATCCTGTTATGCCCCTTCTCTCATTCCCAGCCCCCAGACCCAACATCAAACCGCTTTTCCCATCTGACCAGCACCTTTAAATTGCCTGCAGAGCAGTAGAAGATTGTATCTTTTCACTCCCCTCGATCTTCCTGTCCTCTTTCAGCTCAGGTCACTAGCACCCCAGCATCAGACCACTCTCCCTGCCCTATTGCAGCATCACACCGGGACACAAACCCAAACCTGATATGCACTCACTCATCATACACTCAGCAACCTACATATATTAATAATATTTTCCTCCACCTCTCTTTAACAGCCTCCCCCTCCTGCGTGCTCCCTCCTTCCCTTCCATCCAGGCATGCACTCTTCCCTAACTAACTTATTTTATTTATTTATTTACTGCACATTTATATACCGCTACTTCCAGCGATCAGCAGCGGTTTGATTCATGTTCTGGGATTGTCAATCAAGACTGGGGGGGGTGGTATGTACAAATAACTTAATGTAATCAATGGTTTAAAGTAAAAATATTTCTTTATAGAACTGGGTTCTGTGGGGTTTCCAGGCCCAATGGTGCTGCCGTGCTTTGCAGCAAGAGTCTGGCATCAGGAGGGAGCACAGCCACATTTAGACAATAAATAAATAAAATAGCGGAGGCCACGGTTTAAGCGGCAGAGCTGTAGGCATGAGAGCAGAGTGCAAAAGGCATGCTGTATTTTAAAAAATGAATACGTAGAGAGGTCCCACAGCAACATTCAGAGAGGCAGAAAGAAAATGATCAATTACCTAAAAAAAGCGACCGTGATTGGTTCCGCAGCACGGCTGAAGCAAAGAGGCGCAGTGTTGGGGCTGACACGGCCATCAGAGTGGTGAGGGGTCATGGATTTTGGCCACATGAAGAGGAGAGCTGGCTGGGGTCTGGAGTTCAGGTGAGATCCGCGATCACATCCAATAGGCCTTGCTGAAGGCATCAGCAGCACTGCCAGAGCAGGTCTGAGGCCTAGCAGACGCTTCACTTTTTAGCCACAGTGGTGGTCTCCTGTTCATCTGGCTGCCAGCATAGACAGGGAAATTTTGGGGGGCTGGGGCCCATATGGCCCCTCCTGTTCTGACACCTATGATGCCGAGAATGGTTCATGGAATCCATTCCGGCCCCTCTGTGTGTGTGTGTCCCTTGTCTCTGTTTGCTCTTTAAGAGTGTGTGTGTGTGTGTTTTGTCTTTGTGTTTGCTCTTTGTAAGAGTTCTATGTAAACTGCACTGATGCGGAATAGCGCGGTACATAAGAGAATGTAAATAAATAAATAAAAATAAATAAGAGTGTATGTGTGTGTGTGCTTTGCCTCTGTGTTTGCTCTTTAAGTGTCTCTGTGTTTGCTCTTTAAAAATCTGTGTGTGTGTGTGTGTCTGTGTTTGCTCTTTAAGTGTCTGTTTGCGTGTCTTTTCTCTGTGTGCTCTTTAAGTGTGTGTGTGTTTTGTCTCTGTGTTTGCTCTTTAAGTGTCTCTGTTTGCTCTTTAAGAATGTGTGTGTGTGTGTATGCGCTTTGTCTGTGTTTTCTCTTTAAGTGTGTGTGTCTTGTCTCTGTGTTTGCTCTTTAAGTGTCTGTTTGCTCTTTAAGAGTGTGTATGTGTGTGCTTTGTCTCTGTGTTTGCTCTTTAAGTGTCTCTGCTCTTTGTGTGTGTGTGTGTGTGTGTGCTTTGTCTGTTTGCTCTTTAAGTGTCTCTGTGTTTGCTCTTTAAGAATGTGTGTGTGTGTGTTTTGTCTCTGTGTTTGCTCTTTGAGTGTGTGTGTGTGTGTGTGTGTGCTTTGTCTCTGTGTTTGCTCTTTAAGAATGTGTGTGTGTGTGTTTTGTCTCTGTGTTTGCTCTTTGAGTGTGTGTGTGTGTGTGTGTGCTTTGTCTCTGTGTTTGCTCTTTAAGAATGTGTGTGTGTGTGTTTTGTCTCTGTGTTTGCTCTTTGAGTGTGTGTGTGTGTGTGTGTTTTGTCTCTGTGTTTGCTCTTTGAGTGTGTGTGTGTGTGTGTGTGTTTTGTCTCTGTGCTTGCTCTTTGAGTGTGTGTGTGTGTGTGTTTTGTCTCTGTGTTTGCTCTTTGAGTGTGTGTGTGTGTGTGTGCTTTTGTCTCTGTGTTTGCTCTTTGAGTGTGTGTGTGTGTGTGTGTGTGTGTTTTGTCTGTGTTTGCTCTTTGAGTGTGTGTGTGTGTGTGTTTTGTCTCTGTGTTTGCTCTTTGAGTGTGTGTGTGTGTGTGTGTGTGCTTTGTCTCTGTGTTTGCTCTTTGAGTGTGTGTGTGTGTTTTGTCTCTGTGTTTGCTCTTTGAGTGTGTGTGTGTGTGTGTGCTTTGTCTCTGTGTTTGCTCTTTGAGTGTGTGTGTGTGTGTGTGCGCTTTGTCTCTGTGTTTGCTCTTTGAGTGTGTGTGTGTGTGTGTGTGCTTTGTCTCTGTGTTTGCTCTTTGAGTGTGTGTGTGTGTGTGTTTTGTCTCTGTGTTTGCTCTTTGAGTGTGTGTGTGTGTGTGTGTGCTTTGTCTCTGTGTTTGCTCTTTGAGTGTGTGTGTGTGTGTGTGTGTTTTGTCTCTGTGTTTGCTCTTTGAGTGTGTGTGTGTGTGTGTTTTGTCTCTGTGTTTGCTCTTTGAGTGTGTGTGTGTGTGTGTTTTGTCTCTGTGTTTGCTCTTTGAGTGTGTGTGTGTGTGTGTTTTGTCTCTGTGTTTGCTCTTTGAATGTGTGTGTGTGTGTGCTTTGTCTCTGTGTTTGCTCTTTGAGTGTGTGTGTGTGTGTTTTTTGTGTCTCTGTGATATATGAGTATGTGTGTGTGTGTGTGTGGTTTCTCTCTCTGTGTTTTCTCTCTGAGTGTGTGTGTGTGTGTGTGTGTGCTTTGTCTCTGTGTTTGCTCTTTGAGTGTGTGTGTGTGTGTTTTGTCTCTGTGTTTGCTCTTTGAGTGTGTGTGTGTGTGTGTGTGTTTTGTCTCTGTGTTTGCTCTTTGAGTGTGTGTGTGTGTGTGTGTGTTTTGTCTCTGTGTTTGCTCTTTGAGTGTGTGTGTGTGTGTGTTTTGTCTCTGTGTTTGCTCTTTGAGTGTGTGTGTGTGTGTGTGTGCTTTGTCTCTGTGTTTGCTCTTTGAGTGTGTGTGTGTGTTTTGTCTCTGTGTTTGCTCTTTGAGTGTGGTGTTGTTGAGTGTGTGTGTGTGTGCTTTGTCTCTGTGTTTGCTCTTTGAGTGTGTGTGTGTGTGTGTGTGTTTTTGTCTCTGTGTTTGCTCTTTGAGTGTGTGTGTGTGTGTGTGTGTGATTTGTCTCTGTGTTTTATCTTTGTGTGTGTGTGGTGTGTGCTTTGTCTCTTGGTTTTGCTATTTGAGTGTGTGTGTGTGTGTGTGTGCTTTGTCTCTGTGTTTGCTCTTTGAGTGTGTGTGTGTGTGTTTTGTCTCTGTGTTTGCTCTTTGAGTGTGTGTGTGTGTGTGTTTTGTCTCTGTGTTTGCTCTTTGAGTGTGTGTGTGTTTTTTGTCTGTGATTGATATTTGTGTGTGTGTGTGTGTGTTATGTCTCTGTGTTTGATGTTTGTGTGTGTGTGTGTTTGTTTTGTCTCTGTGTTTGCTCTTTGAGTGTGTGTGTGTGTGTCTGTGTGTGCTTTGTCTCTGTGTTTGCTCTTTGAGTGTGTGTGTGTGTGTGTGTGCTTTGTCTCTGTGTTTGCTCTTTGAGTGTGTGTGTGTGTGTGTGTTTTGTCTCTGTGTTTGCTCTTTGAGTGTGTGTGTGTGTGTGTGTGCTTTGTCTCTGTGTTTGCTCTTTGAGTGTGTGTGTGTGTTTTGTCTCTGTGTTTGCTCTTTGAGTGTGTGTGTGTGTGTGTGTGCTTTGTCTCTGTGTTTGCTCTTTGAGTGTGTGGTGTGTGTGTGTGTGCTTTTGTCTCTGTGTTTGCTCTTTGAGTGTGTGTGTGTGTGTGTGTGCTTTGTCTCTGTGTTTGCTCTTTGAGTGTGTGTGTGTGTGTGTGTGTTTTGTCTCTGTGTTTGCTCTTTGAGTGTGTGTGTGTGTGTGTGTGCTTTGTCTCTGTGTTTGTTTTTGTGTGTGTGTGTTTGTGTGTGTGTGTTTTTTCTCTGTGTTTGTTTTTTGTGTGTGTGTGTGTGTGTGTGTGCTTTGTCTCTGTGTTTGCTCTTTGAGTGTGTGTGTGTGTGTGTGTGTGTTTTGTCTCTGTGTTTGCTCTTTGAGTGTGTGTGTGTGTGTGTGTGCTTTGTCTCTGTGTTTGCTCTTTGAGTGTGTGTGTGTGTGTTTTGTCTCTGTGTTTGCTCTTTGAGTGTGTGTGTGTGTGTGTGTGCTTTGTCTCTGTGTTTGCTCTTTGAGTGTGTGTGTGTGTGTGTTTTGTCTCTGTGTTTGCTCTTTGAGTGTGTGTGTGTGTGTGTGTGTTTTGTCTCTGTGTTTGCTCTTTGAGTGTGTGTGTGTGTGTGTGTGTTTTGTCTCTGTGTTTGCTCTTTGAGTGTGTGTGTGTGTGTGTGTGTGCTTTGTCTCTGTGTTTGCTCTTTGAGTGTGTGTGTGTGTGTTTTGTCTCTGTGTTTGCTCTTTGAGTGTGTGTGTGTGTGTGTGTGCTTTGTCTCTGTGTTTGCTCTTTGAGTGTGTGTGTGTGTGTTTTGTCTCTGTGTTTGCTCTTTGAGTGTGTGTGTGTGTGTGTGTGATTTGTCTCTGTGTTTGCTCTTTGAGTGTGTGTGTGTGTGAGATGTCTCTGTGTTTGCTCTGTGTGTGTGTGTGTGTGTGTGTGCTTTGTCTCTGTGTTTGCTCTTTGAGTGTGTGTGTGTGTGCTTTGTCTCTGTGTTTGCTCTTTGAGTGTGTGTGTGTGTGTGTGCTTTGTCTCTGTGTTTGCTCTTTGAGTGTGTGTGTGTGTGTTTTGTCTCTGTGTTTGCTCTTTGAGTGTGTGTGTGTGTGTGTGTGTGCTTTGTCTCTGTGTTTGCTCTTTGAGTGTGTGTGTGTGTGTGTGTGTGCTTTGTCTCTGTGTTTGCTCTTTGAGTGTGTGTGTGTGTGTGTGTGCTTTGTCTCTGTGTTTGCTCTTTGAGTGTGTGTGTGTGTGTTTTGTCTCTGTGTTTGCTCTTTGAGTGTGTGTGTGTGTGTGTGTGTTTTGTCTCTGTGTTTGCTCTTTGAGTGTGTGTGTGTGTGTGTGTGCTTTGTCTCTGTGTTTGCTCTTTGAGTGTGTGTGTGTGTGTTTTGTCTCTGTGTTTGCTCTTTGAGTGTGTGTGTGTGTGTGTGTGCTTTGTCTCTGTGTTTGCTCTTTGAGTGTGTGTGTGTGTGTGTGCTTTGTCTCTGTGTTTGCTCTTTGAGTGTGTGTGTGTGTGTTTTGTCTCTGTGTTTGCTCTTTGAGTGTGTGTGTGTGTGTTTTGTCTCTGTGTTTGCTCTTTGAGTGTGTGTGTGTGTGTGTGCTTTGTCTCTGTGTTTGCTCTTTGAGTGTGTGTGTGTGTGTGTGTGTTTTGTCTCTGTGTTTGCTCTTTGAGTGTGTGTGTGTGTGTGTGTGCTTTGTCTCTGTGTTTGCTCTTTGAGTGTGTGTGTGTGTGTTTTGTCTCTGTGTTTGCTCTTTGAGTGTGTGTGTGTGTGTGTGCTTTGTCTCTGTGTTTGCTCTTTGAGTGTGTGTGTGTGTGTGTGTGTTTTGTCTCTGTGTTTGCTCTTTGAGTGTGTGTGTGTGTGTGTGTGCTTTGTCTCTGTGTTTGCTCTTTGAGTGTGTGTGTGTGTGTGTGTTTTGTCTCTGTGTTTGCTCTTTGAGTGTGTGTGTGTGTGTGTGTGATTTGTCTCTGTGTTTGCTCTTTGAGTGTGTGTGTGTGTGTGTGTTTTGTCTCTGTGTTTGCTCTTTGAGTGTGTGTGTGTGTGTGTGTGCTTTGTCTCTGTGTTTGCTCTTTGAGTGTGTGTGTGTGTGATTTGTCTCTGTGTTTTCTCTTTGAGTGTGTGTGTGTGTGTGTGTTTTGTCTCTGTGTTTGCTCTTTGAGTGTGTGTGTGTGTGTGTGTTTTGTCTCTGTGTTTGCTCTTTGAGTGTGTGTGTGTGTGTGTGTGTTTTGTCTCTGTGTTTGCTCTTTGAGTGTGTGTGTGTGTGTGTGTTTTGTCTCTGTGTTTGCTCTTTGAGTGTGTGTGTGTGTGTGTGTTTTGTCTCTGTGTTTGCTCTTTGAGTGTGTGTGTGTGTGCTTTGTCTCTGTGTTTGCTCTTTGAGTGTGTGTGTGTGTGTGTGTGCTTTGTCTCTTTGTTTGCTCTTTAAGTGTCTGTGTGCTTTGTCTCTGTGTTTGCTCTTTGAGTGTCTCTGTGTGTGTGTGCAGTTTGTCTGTGCTCTTTAAGTATGTGTTTGTATATGTGTGCTTTGTCTCTTTGCTCTTTAAGAGTGTGTGTGTGTGTGTGTGTGCTTTGTCTCTTTGTTTGCTCTTTAAGTGTCTGTGTGCTTTGTCTCTTTGTTTGCTCTTTAAGTGTCTGTGTGCTTTGTCTCTGTGTTTGCTCTTTGAGTGTGTGTGTGTGTGTGTGTGCTTTGTCTCTGTGTTCACTCTTTAAGTGTCTCTGTGTGTGTGTGCAGTTTGTCTGTGCTCTTTAAGTATGTGTTTGTATATGTGTGCTTTGTCTCTTTGCTCTTTAAGAGTGTGTGTGTGTGTGTGTGTGTGTGTGTGTGTGTGTGTGCTTTGTCTCTTTGTTTGCTCTTTAAGTGTCTGTGTGCTTTGTCTCTTTGTTTGCTCTTTAAGTGTCTGTGTGCTTTGTCTCTGTGTTTGCTCTTTAAGTGTCTCTGTGTGTGTGTGCAGTTTGTCTGTGCTCTTTAAGTGTCTGTGTGCTTTGTCTCTTTGTTTGCTCTTTAAGTGTCTGTGTGCTTTGTCTCTGTGTTTGCTCTTTAAGTGTCTCTGTGTGTGTGTGCAGTTTGTCTGTGCTCTTTAAGTGTCTGTGTGCTTTGTCTCTTTGTTTGCTCTTTAAGTGTCTGTGTGCTTTGTCTCTGTGTTTGCTCTTTAAGTGTCTCTGTGTGTGTGTGCAGTTTGTCTGTGCTCTTTAAGTGTCTGTGTGCTTTGTCTCTTTGTTTGCTCTTTAAGTGTCTGTGTGCTTTGTCTCTGTGTTTGCTCTTTGAGTGTGTGTGTGTGTGTGTGCTTTGTCTCTGTGTTTGCTCTTTAAGTGTCTCTGTGTGTGTGTGCAGTTTGTCTGTGCTCTTTAAGTATGTGTTTGTATATGTGTGCTTTGTCTCTTTGCTCTTTAAGAGTGTGTGTGTGTGTGTGTGTGTGTGTGTGTGCTTTGTCTCTTTGTTTGCTCTTTAAGTGTCTGTGTGCTTTGTCTCTTTGTTTGCTCTTTAAGTGTCTGTGTGCTTTGTCTCTGTGTTTGCTCTTTAAGTGTCTCTGTGTGTGTGTGCAGTTTGTCTGTGCTCTTTAAGTATGTGTTTGTATATGTGCGCTTTGTCTCTTTGCTCTTTAAGAGTGTGTGTGTGTGTGTGTGTGTGCTTTGTCTCTTTGTTTGCTCTTTAAGTGTGTGTGTGCTTTGTCTCTGTGGTTGCTCTTTAAGTGTGTGTGTATGTGCGTGCTTTGTCTCTGTGTTCACTCTTTAAGTGTCTCTGTGTGTGTGTGTGTGTGTGTGCACTTTGTCTCTGCTCTTTAAGTATGTGTTTGTATATGTGTGCTTTGTTTCTGTTTGCTCTTTAAATGTGTGTGTGTGTGTGTGCTTTTTTGTATTTATTGTTTTTTGTCATTCTTTCTATGTCTGTGAACATCAAAAATGAGCTGCTGTAATTTTCTTGAGTCACCCAGTAAAGTATAATAGTTCTGGAGAGGGCACAGCACTTCTTTTGAGTTGTCTTGAGAACCAGAGAAGTGGGGTGAGAGACACTGGAGGTGTTGAGGATGCATCCAATGAATTAAAGCCTTGAAGAGCAATCTTGCCCCTGCCCTTCAGGACCCCAAAAGAGGTTAAGGTCTGTAGGTCCCTGGCGTTGCAGCACACAGTCAACCAGGAGAATAGTTACTTAAGAAACATATCAAGACAAAAAAAAAGGCAACCCAGGAATAAGACAAAAAAGGCAAACAAGCCTAGGAACTGATAAGTTGATATTCTGAAGAATGTAGCTTGTCCTGCTTCTGGGGGGCATTCTCTCATTATTAATTATCATATGGTGCTCTTAGTGGTTTTCTTTAATCAACGCAACTCCAGCCGCATGCTTTCTGCAATTTAGAACTGAACTCTACAGCACTATATTGCCCCACACAATTAAGGAATAAAGTGGATTTATTTAATGACTTATGAGAGCTTAATTGATGATTTCCTATATGAAAATTGTTCATAGGATGCTACTTCAAAACTGTTTCCTGAGACTACATACACAGTGTAACTGTAAACCATGCTTATATGTAAGGGCAGTGACAGAAGGAACCTCATTTCTAAGTATCTGAACAGCAGCTAATCAAATTGCTCAGATGGCAGACCTTGCAAAACCCTGCATACAGCAGGTGCACAAAGAATGTTTGCTTGTTGACTTGAGCTGCCCCCTTGATACACATTTCCCCACAGAAATGATGGTGGGTACAAGGAATGGCCTCCCGCAAGAAGAAACACGTATAACAAAATTCAGGAAAGCCTGGGCTAAGCACAGAACCAGGGGCAGCCCAAGGGGAGTGCAGAGACTCGGTGCGGGCCTCATTTGCATAAGGGACTCATTTGCATAAATATTTGCATAGTGTTAACATACACTAACTTTTAGTAAACATGCCTGTTAATGAGTGTGTGGATAAAGAAAAACTAAAAGATTTCTACATTACTATAATCCAGTGCCAACCGCCAGGTACATTAGGAACTACTACAAACACTGCCCATTTAAACCCATAGCAAACCTGCCGTATCATAACAGCACTACCAGGACTCACAAAGCACCAGACCCTACCTATCAAAAGGAAACACTGCAAATATTAAACTAATACATCTCAGAGAATACCAATACATCTCCTACTGAGGAAAGAGAACAAGTGGCACTGTCAAACAGAAACTACATAAATAGAATACCTCAGCTCAGTTACACATGCAGAACATAGACCCATCACCAAACAAAGAACAAGGGATCACAATTTAAGATATAGGAAGACAATAATTAAACTGGAAACCCCTAAAGCCAAACTTGGAATGTACAACAACACTGTAGAAATAAAACTATAAATTAATTTCCTCTGTACTAAACAAAATGCAGATGTTAAAGACGCACATTTCCCAGAGCTGACATATTCCAGTTAATAAATTCAAAATAAAGAGGTATTTTTCTACCTTTTGTGCATTTTCTTTTCAGTTGCAATTGCTCCAGCCATTTTCTTCTGATTTATTTGTGTCTTCTGCTACCTCTCCATAGTCTATTGTCCATTTGTCCTTTCTTCTCTCTTCTAGTTTTTTTCCATTCTCTCTCTACATCTGCTTTAACAAACTAATCATTCTCCTTTTGCTCTTTCTTTATTCCTTTTTCATCCACTCAAATTTTACCCCTCCATCCTCAATCCCCACTTACTCTCCCAATACCTGGCCAATTGTAGATTTTTCTTCCCTCCCACACAGAATATTTTTCCCCTCTCCATTTCACTCTCCCAGCCCCATCCCATTCTAGTCCTCCCCCAACATCAGCTCCCATCTAGTTCTAGCCCCACCCAGCATCTGCTCCCTTCTAGTTCTCGCATCAGCTCATTTCCAGTCCTAGCCCCTCATTTCCAATCCTAGCTCCCCATCCATTTCCAGTCCTATCTGAGCCCCTCCATCAACTCATTTTCAATCCCAGCCCCATCAGCCCATTTCTAGTCCTTTCCTAGTCCCATCAGCCCATTTCCAATCCTAGCTCCCCCAACAGCCCATTTCCAGTCCTATCCTAGCCCCTCCATCAGCACATTTCCAATCCCAGCCCGCCATCAGCCCATTTCTAGTCCTAGCTCCCCCCCCCACTCAGCCCATTTCTAATCCAGACCCCTCTATGAGCCTATTTCCAGTCTAGCCCCTCCATGAGTCCATTTCAATCCAAGCCCCTACCACAGCCCATTTTCAATCCTAACCCCCCAACAGCCCATATCCAGTCCTATCCTAGCCCCTCCATCAGTCCATTTCCAGTCCTAGCTCCCCCCTCACAGCCCATTTCCAGTCCAAGCCCCCCTCCCCATCAGCTATTTCCAGTCCAAGCCCCCCTCCCCATCAGCTATTTCCAGTCCAAGCCCCCCTCCCCATCAGCAATTTCCAGTTCAAGCCTTCCCTCCACAGTCCATTTCGAGTCCGAGCTCCCCCCAGAGCCCATTTCCATTCCAAATCCCCCTCCCCATCAGCTATTTCCAGTTCAAGCCCCCCTCCACTCAGCCCATTTCCAGTCCTAGCAGCCCCCCCCCCAATTTTCAGTCCAAGCCCCCCTCCCCTCGCTAAGAGCCCCGCGACTAGCAAAGAGGGAGTCGGAGAGGCCCTGGCTCACTTCTACAGCTGCCGAAGTGAAGTGCGTCTTTTCCCTTCACTTCGGCAGCTGTACTGAAGTTTAGAACGCTGCCGTGCTGAGGTCAAAGGGGACTTCCTGTTTCTTGCGCTCAGCATGGCAGCGTTCTAAACATCAGTACAGCTGCTGAAGTGAAGGGAAAAGACGCGGTTCACTTCGGCAGCTGGTAGAAGGAGCCAGGGCCTCTCTGGCTACCTCTAATGCCGCCCTGCATGCCGGTCTTCAATGCAGAATGTTGTTTGTGAGGGGCCCCCTGAAACGCAGGGTCCTGTGCAAACAACATTCTTGCTCAATGGATGGGCTGGCCCTGCACAGAACTATCCAAAGATGTTACATCTTACGAATTCCAGCAGGAGGCTCTCTTTGGCATGATGCAAGCATTACGCCAAGCTTTAGCAGTAAATTTGAGAGACTGAGATCATACTCCACATACCCTGGCTTAGAAGTGAGATTCATGACTGCCATAGTATGTGCAAAACTAGCCCGAGTAGAACCTTAATTGTGAGAAACAGACAAGTCAGAGATCGGCTGGGGTCTGTGATATTACAAATGGAGACTAGGTAGAGCTAATAGTACATTTATGCTGTCATATACTGCCTTTCTGTTTCTTAGTTGAAATGTAGCCTTATCAAAACTTGATGGATTGGTTTGAGGGATTTCAAAAATCTTTTATATTATTGGACCTATATGATCTTTGAACACTTAAAAGATAAATTATTTAGCATATACATTTTTCAATAGGGTCTAGGATTACCCTCTACACCAGAAGTTCTCAACCCAGCCCCTGAGACACACCAAGTCAGTCAGGTTTTCAGGATAATCACAATGAATATGCACTAGGCAGATTTGTATATAATTGAGGCAGTGCATGCAATCTCTCTCATGCATATTCATTGTGGTTATCCAGACACCTTGCCTGGTTAAGTGTGTCTTGAGTAGTGGCGTTACTAGCCTCCCCATCATCTGGGGCCGGTGCCCCTGTCCCATGCTGCCAGCATCCCGTTCACTGCGGCGCTGTGCACCACAATGCACCCCCGCAACCCCATCTGGCCCCCACAGAGGTAGCGTGGCAAACTTACGATTAAGATGGTTTGCTGCGTGCCTCATGCTCCAGGGGCCGGTCTCTCTGATCTCCTGGCTGAAGTCATAAGATTTTGTCTGGAAGAGCAGTTTGCCATGCTGCCTCTGTCGAGTCGGCAGAGATGCACCCCATCCTGGCTGGTACCCAGGGCGGGCTGCACCCATCACCCCGCCCTTGGTTTGCCACTGGTCTTGAGGACTGAGTTGAGAACCACTGCTTTACACTGACGGTTATTTTGGTTGGCTTGCTTGTATATTGGATCCCTCAGGGGCAGTGTGGCCAGGCAGCAATGAGAGCTACAGTAGTACTGAAGGGAGAAACCTCTCCTTACCTCCTTTGAAGGCTCCTAAAGCGTGTGTATGTTGTGAGGAAGACTTCTCTTGAAGATCCTATTTTGGCGGTTGTTCACTCATCTAGGAGTCCAGCCAGTTATATATGCAAATATGTAGAGCCAGATTTTCAGCGGTAGGTAGTGGTGGTTAGCCTCTAAATTTAAACACCACCCACATGTTGCTGCCCTCACTCCAGAGCACTTCAACAGATTTCAGTCCACCATTATCAGTATAGGAGCTGAAAAATCAAAATTACACTTACCTGGTAATTGTAGTTCCTTGAGTGACCACAGTTTAGTCCTCCTTCCCGCCCTAAATTTCTACGGTCAGCTCGGCACGGGTTTGGTACTGCGAGGCGAAGTCACAGGTGAGTACTCGGGAAGTTTAGGTTTCTTCCTTTTGAATTTCTCTCTTCTGCTTATATCCGTATTGTAGGGTTCAGCAGCAGGAGGGCATCTTTATGGGGCGACTCTTGGTGTTCGCCATAGGGGCATGTTCCTGTCTTGATCAGGGTGCTAGTTTTAACAAATAATAATAATGATACAGATTGCAATGAAAGAAGAAGTTGGCTACTTATTTGTTGTTTTCTTGAGTCTGCTTTGTCAGTAGGTCACTGGGGGGCTGATGGGAGTTCCAGCATGCTACATCCAGGGAGGTGAAGATTCTAACTCCGCGAAACCACCGATAGCCACCCCGAGTCTCCCCGAACAATGAAACCTCACCTATCAAAAAGCGATGACTCGAGAGAAAACCGAGCGACTGAGGGGCCGAACGATTCCCCCCCAGCGCAGACCCTGAAGGAAAGCTACCACGCCTCCCGTGTCGTTCTCGCCCCCACCTGAAGACTTACCCCAACTCAGACAATCTTCAAGGAACGGAAGAACCAAGACTCCCGCTGTCGGCAGCACTGCCGCCACCACAAACCGAATTTTGGGGAAGAACCGCAAGCCGCTGCGAACCCAAAGGGTAGGGGCTGGACCTGGCAATTTATTGTATTATCCCTGAATATATTTACACTTTCTTATAGACCGCGCTAGTCTGCCTCAGTGCGGTTTACAATGAACAAACTGAAATCACCTGTGACTTCGCCTCGCAGTACCAAACCCGTGCCGAGCTGACTGTAGAAATTTAGGGCGGGAAGTTGGACTAAACTGGAGGAACGATAAGGAATCTATGGATAAGAAGTTATACATTTACTGATCTCTGTTAAATCTCTATCTTTTTTGAAAATTTACCAGATAATTTACAGGGTGATCATCAATAAGTATAATTCATCTGTTCATTGCTGAGCCATGAGACAAAACCAATAAATGTGAATATTCTCCTCAGGCTTTAGAACGACTCTTCAGAATCTGTGAAATCGTCTATCACCATCTTTCCGCTTCACACCACTCTAGGAACTTACAAAGACACTTCTATGCACCACTCTCTGCCTCTCTTGAATGGGTTCCCTGGGGGGGGGGGGTTTCAAAGAAGCAGTCACACATATTCCACAAGCTGTTGACCGGACTTCGACCTTCTGAATGATGAAGCTGTCTATCAATCTGGGACGTCATCTTTCTCAAACCACACATACACTCTGGGGTCAATAAACCCCACTCTGCCTGATATTCAGACTGTGGTCAGTTTCTCGGCAGTCCGTGGGAGGAACTGTCCTAACCTATTCTATTTTTTGCTACCTGGTTAACAGCTGAATATTGTCACTAATCAGATAGTAACACTGCCGCTGAAACACTCCAGCACTGAATATCTAGTTTCATTTTTGCCCATGGTGGTCAGGGGCTTTAGCAGCACTGACCACGATGGGCTGAATATCGATCTCACATGTCCTCTCCCCTAGGGTAACCCACCACTGGCGTTGACTTCTAACTCACCCTTCAATTTTTTTCAGGCAAAAAGGAGGCAAAACCAGCAGAAACACAGAAACATGACGGCAGAAAAAGACCACATGGCCTATCTAGTCGGTCCTTCCATATCAACTACAATAGACCCCTTTTTTACCTTTAGAGATCCTCTCTGTTTGTCTCATGTTTTTTTTAATTCAGATACTGTCCTCGTGTTCACCATCTCCACTGGGAGACTATTCCATGCATTTGCCACTCTTTCCATAAAGAAATATTTCTGCACATTATTCGTGAGTCTATCCCCTTTCACCCTCATCCTATCTCTCATCACAGCAGAACTTGCTTTCAATAGAAAGAGGCTCTCCTTCTGTGCATTTATGCCACTGAGGTATTTAAACATCTCAATTATATCTTCTCTATCCCGCCTTTCCTCTAATGCAGACATATTAAGATCTTTAAGTCTATTTTCATATGCTTAATAACAAAGACCACTAACCATTTTAGTAGCCATCCTCTACACTAACCCCATCCTGTTTATATCCTTTTGAAGGTGCGGTCTCCAGAACTGCACACAATATTCCAAATTAGGTCACACCAGAGAGCTATATAGAGGCACCATCACCTCCTTTTTTCTGCTGACCATTCCTCTCCCTATGCACTCAAGCATCTTTCTGGCTTTCGCCATCGCCTTTTGTACCTCTAATATTTTTCCTTGAAGGACTTCTGGAGAGAAATTTGCAATTGTAAGTATTTACTTCTGGGATTTTTTCTAAATCTTGGAGAAAAAGGAATTCTTTAGATTAAATCTGATTAATCTGTGAACCCAGTGTATTTGTTAAATGAATCAGGGCCTAGTAGCAGCAAAGAGCTTCCAGTTTAAATTTAAAACACAGAAGAGAGCTTTCTGGTTAAATTTAGAACCCAGCATTGAGCTTCTAGTTTAAATTGCATACTCAGTCAGGGCCTAGTAGCAGCAAAGAGCTTTAATTTAAATCAAATCAGAATATAACTTAGCATAAAAGGCAAAACAGGGTCAATATTCTTTGAGCAATAAATTATTTCTAGAGACCTTTACAAAGAGGCCTTCTACAGAGGGGGGCAAGAGACCTGTGAAATTTTTTAAATAGCTGTTAAAGCCAGTTGGCAGATCAAAGGGCCATTTTGAAAGACTCCCTCTATCCAAGCAAGGACTGTGTTATCACCCAGGAAACTGATCACAGCTTACCTCAGAAGCACAGTCATAAATATTTCAACCAGAGTTCTGTGATTCTCATTCTTGAAGGACTACAAAAGTGGACTGCTACTTCTGGAGAGAGATCTGCAATTGTAAGTATTTACTTCTGGGAAATTTTCTAAATCTTGGGGAAAAAGGAATTCTTTAGATTAAATCTGATTAATCTGTGAACCCAGTGTATTTGTTAAATCAGTCAGAGTCTAGTAGCAGCAAAGGGCTTTCAGTTTAAATTTAAAACACAGCAGAGAGTTTTCTGGTTAAATTTATACTCCAAGACTCCCTCTATCCAAGCAAGGGCTGTGGGATTCCCCCTGGAAACTGGTCACAGATTACCTAAGAAGCACAGGAAAGGGTACTCTGTAGCAGCCAGCTTTTAATAAGATTTTTTTCCCTCCCTCCCTCCACGACACCCACCCACCCCTGGGATAATCATAGCTTTATAGGTGCCTAAACCTCTTAAAGGAAAGGAGGTGCCATATTCATTCTCAGGTCTGGCTGTTTATCCTCATCAGGCATACATTAAGAACCTGAGATTAATTAAGCTTCAGGTGAACAAAGTACATTAAACATATTAGGTATAGTATTATTAGTATAAGTATCCCCTGCAACCCTTAGTAAGTAAAGAACTTAAATATAAAAACACGACCTTAAAACTAAGATGCAGGCAGCAGTCCAGCAGTGAGATGGAGGCTTTCCAGTCTTTTACATCGAGTATCACATGTATGATTTTCTCCCAGTTGGTGAGGGGTCTTATGTGTGCACTAGGTGCAAGGAGCTCTTTCCTCTCAGGGAACGAGTCTGATATCTGGAGGCAAGAGTAGCAGACTTGGAGGAAATAAGGAAGACAGAGAGGTACATGGACGAGACCTACAGGGATATAGTCCTGAAGTCCCACCTCCAGTCTCGCAGCATCCCTGTTGCCATGGAGGAGAGAGGTCACGTGACAGAAGAGCAACACCCTGGTGTGGCAGGAAGTGATCCTGTAGCTAGGACCTCTCCTCCAGGTGATGTAAAACCCTCTAGCACTAAGGAGGTTTCTCCAGGGCCATGTGCCCATGAGGGAAAAGTTAGGACAGCCGTTATAGTTGATGACTCGATCATTAGGCATGTAGATAGCTGGGTGTCTGGTGGATGTGAGGATCACTTGGTAACATGCCTGCCTGGTGCAAAGGTAGCAGACCTCATGCACTACCTAGACAAGGTCTTAGATAGTGCTGGGGAGGAGTCTGCTGTCTTGGTACATGTTGGTACCAATAACATAGGAAAATGTGGTAGGGAGGTTCTGGAGGCTAAATTTAGGCTTTTAGGTAGGAAGTTGAAATCCAGAACTTCCAGGGTAGCATTCTCTGAAATGCTTCCCATTCCACGCACATGACCCAAAAAGCAGGCAGAGCTCCGGAGTCTCAATGCATGAATGAGACAATGGAGCAAGAATGAGGGTTTTGGATTTGTTAGGAACTGGGGAACATTCTGGGGAAAGGACAGGCTCTTCTGAAGGGATGGGCTTCACCTTAACCGGGATGGACCAGGCTGCTGGCATTAATCTTTAAAAAAAGATATAGCAGCTTTTACACTAGATAAAAGGGGAGAACTGACAATCACCTAAGAACTCATGGTTCGGAACAATCATTGAAAGATACTACCAAAAGAATGAAGTTAGGGCATATTAACAGAGAGATTCCAATCAAGATAAAAGTAGCCCAAATGCCCTTGAGTACGGAGCAGACAGAGCTTAAAGATTCCAAATTACCCCTGCCTACCGATAGCCAGATTAATATGAATAAAATACAGTCTCTAAAATGCTTGTATGCAAATGCTAGAAGTCTAAAAAATAAGATGGGAGAGTTAGAATATATAGCACTAAATGAGAGGTTAGATATGATTGGTATCTCAGAGACATGGTGGAAGGAGGACAACCAGTGGGACACTGATACCTGGATACAAACTATATCGTAATGATAGAGCTGATCAAATTGGTGGAGGGGTTGCGCTCTATGTTAGAGAGGGCATTGAGTCACAAAGGATTAAAGTATTGCAGGAAACAAAAATTTGCTGTAGAATCTCTATTGATTGAAATTCCATGTAAAAAGGGAAAGGCGATGGCAGTGGGGGTGTACTATCAACCGCCTGGCCAGAATGAACAAATGGATGATGAAATGCTCAAAGAAATCAGGGAAGCTAACAAAAGTTACAGCACAGTAGTAATAATGGATGAATCAAATTACCCCGGTATTGACTGGGTCAGTGTCACGGCAGGACATGCTAGGGAGAAAAGCTTTCTAGATGAAATAAATGACTGCTTCTTGGAGCAGCTGGTTCATGAACCAACCAGAGGAGAAGCCATTTTTGACCTAGTCCTTAGTGAAAGACCAGATCTGGTGCAAGAGATAAGGATGTTGGGGCCACTTGGCAAACCTTTGAAAGGGAGACTATGATAAAATAAGGAAAATAGTTAAGAAAAAACTTAAAGGAGCAGTTGCAAAGGCTAAAGACTTACATCAAGTTTGGGTGTTGTTTAAAAATACTATCTTGGAAGCCCAGACCAGCTGTATTCCACTCTTTAAGAAAAGTGGAAGGAAGTCCAAAAAACTGCCAGCATGATTTAAAGGTGAGGTCAGAGAGGCTATTGTTGCCAAAAAAGCATCTTTCAGGAAATAGAAAAAAGAGCCAAATGATGAAAACTGGAAACAACACAAGCACTGGCAAATCAAATGCAAGGCATTGATAAGGCAGGCAAAGAGAGAATTTGAGAAGAAGCTTGATGTGGAAGGAAAAACGCGTAATAAAGACTTTTCAAGTACATTTGTAGCAAAAAATCTGTGAGACAGTCAGTTGGACCATTAGATGATAGAGGGGTTTAAAGGGGCACTAAGAGGGGACAAGGCCATAGCGGAGAGACTGAATGAATTCTTTGCTTTGGTCTTTACTGAGGAAGATGTAGGGATGTTACCCATGACTGAAGTAGTATTTAAAGGTGATACTATGGAAGAATTGAAAGAAATATCGATACACCGGGAAGATATATTACAACTATTTGATAAACTGAAGAGTAGCAAATCACCTGGACCGGATGGCATACATCCAAGGGTGTTGAAAGAACTGAAATATGAAATTGCAGACCTGCTATTAGTAATCTGTGAACTATCATTAAAAACATCTCTTATACCTGAAGATTGGAGGATGGCCAATGTAACGCCAATATTTAAAAAGGGTTCCAGGGGAGATCTGGGAAACTACAGACCTGTGAGCCAGATGTCGGTACTGGGAAAAATGGTAGAAACCATCATAAAGAACAAATTTACTGAACATGTACATAGTCATGACTTAATGGGAGACAGCCAACATGGCTTTAGACAAGGAAGATCTTGTCTTATTAATCTGTTATGTTTTTTTGAAGGTGTGAATAAACACGTCGACAAAGGTGAGTCGGTTGATATAGTGTATCTGGACTTTCAGAAAGCCTCTGACAAGGTCCGTCAACAGAGACTTTTGGTAAAACTAAAAAGTCATGGGATAGGAGGTAGTGTACTATTATAGATCAGGAACTGGTTAAAAGATAAAAAGCAGAGGGGGTAGGGCTAAACGGCCAATTTTCCCAATAGAGAAAGGTGAATTGTGGCGTACCCCAAGGATCTGTGCTGGGTCTGCTGCTTTTTGACATATTTATAAATGACCTGCAAAAGGGAATAACGAATGAGGTTATCAAATTTGCAGATGACACAAAACTATTTAAAGTTGTTAAAACCCATGTGGATTGGGGAAAATTGCAAGAGGATCTTGATAAATTGGAAGACTGGGCATCCAAATAGCAGATGAAATTTAATGTGAACAATTGCAAAGTTATGCACCTAGGAAAGAACAACCCAAACTATGGTTATATGATGCAAGGTTCCACATTAGGAACCACCACCCAGGAAAAAGATTTAGGTGTCATCATGGATAACATGTTAAAACCCTACGCCAAGTGTGCAGAGGCGGCGAAGAGAGCAAATAGAATGCTAAGTATCATAAGGAAAGGCATGGAAAATAAAACAAAGGATATTATAATGCCTCTATATCGTTCCATGGTGCGACCGCACCTTGAATATTGTGTGCAATTCTGGTCGCCGTATCTTAAAAAGGATATAGCATTATTAGAAAAGCTACAGAGAAGAGCCACCAAAATGGTAAAGGAGAACGAAGGATACCCCTATGAAGAGAGGCTAAAAAGGTTAGGTCTCTTCAACTTGGAAAAGAGACGGCTGAGGGGAAATATGATAGAAGTCTATAAATTAATGAATGGAGTGGAACGGGTAAATGTAGATCGATTGTTTACATCATCAGAATACAGAAAGACTAGGGGATATGTTATCAAGCTACAGGGTAACCTATTTAAGACTAATAAGAGAAAATATTTTTTCACTCAACGTGTAATCAAACTCTGGAATTTGTTACCGGAGGATTTAGTAAAAGCTGTTAGGGTAGCTGGGTTTAAAAAAGGTTTGGACAAGTCCCTGGAGGAAAGCTCCATAAACCATTATTAAAAAGGACCCGGGATATCACTGCTTGACCCAATACAAGCATTGTGGAACCTGTGTCTTTTGGGGAAACTGCTAGGTACTTATGAGCTAGATAGGCCACTGTTGGAAACAGGATACTGGGCTTGATGGACCTTGGCCTGATTCAGTATGGCAGATCTTATGTTCTTAACTGTCCAGGCCTTGTTCAACACCCAAGACCCCAGCAAACATGGGAGCCCTGTGCTCCCTGTGAGGTTTTGGCAGAAAGGGGACGCAGACATTTTTCCCTTCTAAACCTCTGAATTTATAACCTCCATGACTTCACTAGCTCCTCCCCTGACCACACTGCATGAGGAGAGTCAACTACAAAAATCATTCACATTTATACCTATGTTAGGGCGAGTGGTATTCCTGCATGTCAAGTAGACCTCAAGAAAAGAATTCCAACTCTGCGGCTCACAGTAACATTATGCAAGTGTGAACCCAGTCATGAAATGTCCTAATATGATGTCTTCGTAAAAGCTAGCGTCATCATGTATATGGTTTTGGTTCTCCTTAGATATTTCTTATGCTCTCCCTCTTAGCCTTCAAGGTACACCATCAACATTAGGAAAAATTAGAATTTGCAGTCCTCGTAAAAGTACTCATGATCTGTTGACACAGTCAGAATTACCGAGCACTACTGATAGCAAGTCCTAATGTGGTTAAGGACTGTTATTTTACCATATGTCCCGTTTTATGCAATGGATCCTGTTAATGGACGCTAACGCAGTGGCATACATTATTAACCCTATTTGTTATTTAGCTAGTGATGTGCACAGGGCAAATTTTTTTGACTTGTTTTCAATTCATTTTGGCTCTTTTTCCACTTGCCTGACTTTTTTTGGGTAGCATCCTACATTTATTTTAATAAAAATTCTTAATGCATGTTACAGCTTTTAAAACATGCTAATCAACTTAAGAGGCATCACTTCATAGACCAACATCCATTAGATTGATTTAGTGTGCACTAAACTTTCTAAGGCCTGCTGACAAATCAAATATGTGCTAGTGAATGCACATCCTTTAAGTTCAACTTTTCCTTTTAACTTTTTCAAGAAAATATTGGGGTCTTTATTCAACCCATGACAGTCAATGCTGGTAAAGCATCTGCAGACCACATAAACCCTTTTAAATATCAGGCCCATAAATGTTTCTAGGGCAAGGTTATGCCACCTGACAATTACTTTCATTTATTGACAGTAAAGACCTGCAAACTTAAGTCGCAGGGACTCTACAGCAGTCCAGCAAGAAATGACTGGGCAGAATAGACTAAATCCATTGCCTCACTTTGCCCATCCTCTGCTGCTGCACCACACCCATGGCCAAATGTCAGCAACATTCAAATCCTCTTTGGCAAGCCATAGGCTTAGCGGGTGTAGTTATTAATGTGTGTTAAGAGAATAACGCACAGTATCTGCCACTTAATGCATGTTAAATGGCAAAACTGGATGCTCTTCACCGTATGCATATTAGTTTAAGGCAACACATGGTACACAATAATGCAAAGTTATGCAAAGCACCTCACTATTAAGAAAATCAATAACGCAACTTGCGTTGAACTTCACAAGCTGTGTTAGTCCTGCAAACATGATGCCACCTTAACGCTGGCATTATTTTTCCTCCCTGGGATCATCGGGTCATTAACCATGGCCTGATGCTCCTGGGGAGTCTCTTCGAAAGGACCAAAACAAAAATTTCATGCGGATCTCTTCTCCAACAAGACCCCTTGACCCCTTGCACGGCTCTAACGCAAGGTTTCTGTGACATTCTGCTACAGAGATTACCAGCCTCATCAATCCACCTGCTGCAGATGGCCATGAATAAAGCAATAAGAGTATTAACCAGCACCACCAAATGTGAACACATTACCCCAATACTCAGTAACCTCCATTGGCTTCCAGGTCTCGCATACCAAACACTGCGGTCTCGCCGGCATGGTGTCAGGAAGGCTCTGTCCTGGACTTCCCTTGTTCTGAAATACACAAGGCTAAGTCATACACACAAACAATCCTTTTGACCTCTCTTTTTTCTTTTTTTTTTCACTGATCAGGACAAAACAAAATGAACAAAATGAACAAAATTAAAGTCAGAGCAAACAAAGGCAAACACTGTCCGGTTCCCGATGCCGACGTGCCAGGCCAAAGGGAAAAAAACATGTAAAAAATGCGCAAAAACAAAAGGACTGCCTCCTCCAGCACTCCCCTGCACCCAGACACAGCAGGCCTCCCTTCAACATGCGGTCGGCGACCGCATGGCTGTCTCACCTCACCACGTGGCTTGCTACCACATGCCAAGCTGTCTGGCGCTCCTCCGAGCCAGGAAACTTCCCACAGTCACTCTGGCGATGCTGTCCCGCACCCGTCCTCAGCTGTCTAAGGGGCTTCGGCCACGAGGCGGAACGGCTGAAGATGGGCAGCCTGGCAGGCAGAGAATTGAACGATCAGCAGCTCCTCACCTGTCCCAGGATTGGAAGCTGCTCTTGAGCCTTTTTCTCCTGAAGCCTCCTCCTGTTGAGCCCAAAGAGCTTAGGAGCCGGGGAGGGGTCCTTCTCCTGCCCCACTCAGAAATATCCAACTGTTGCCTGCTTGAAAGATCATATCACACCCACCCTAATGGCGCTCCACTGGCTCCCCATCCAAGCTAGAGTACGTTACAAGATAATAATGATGACGTTCAAATTAATACATAATGTAGCCCTATCTCACCTTTCCACACTCATCGAAATTCAACCCCCTAATAGAAACAGAAGAACCCCCAACCAAAACATACTAAATGTATCACAAACTATATGCAACACCAAAAAATCTATGAGTAACAGAGCATTCACATACATGACACCCCTCCAATGTAATAACCTTCCAGATACACTAAGAGGAAACAAGGACCTCCAATCATTCCGCAAGGGTCTAGAAACGTACCTCTTTCGAGAATACTACAATAATTCTTAGACCACTCTTTCTTTCCCCCACTCTTTTCCTCTCCCCTCCCTCCTATGCTATCTCCTTTCCTTCTACCCCTCCCCACTCAACTAATTTGCTAGTTGATATTTGTACCAATAAGCTGTCAACAGTAAGAACACTACTGTAAATGCTCTGTAAATAGTTTTAGCGGTCTTCCATGTACTGCTGCATATAAATAGTTTTGAGGCATGCCCTCACTCAATCTGTTCTATGTATAAAGTTCTAAACCCTGTTATATGTAACTGTTGTTATTATTATTAAAGTTCATTGTTATAATGTAAACCGCCCCTGATCTCTGGAAGGGGCGGTATAAAAATGTAAGCAAATAAATAAAAAATAAAATAAAGCAAATAAACAAAATAAAAAAGGGGAAAAAAAACCTACACTCTCCTTAAGTACCTCTCCAGTAAGCCTAGTCCCCTGGCTTACTGACTCCCTCCAGCAGCTTAGAGACTGAGCATACTGGAGCTGGTGGGAGATGTCAGTGGTATTTATATCCCAGAGTCATCAAGAAGATGACATGCTCAGTCTCCAAGCTACTGGAAGGGGAGCACAACCCAGAGGAAAGGGACTGGACTGGAGGGACACTTAGGAACCTCCATTGGCTTACAATAAGAGCCGATGTTAAGTACAAAGCATTGATCACTACCTTCAAAGTGCTCTACCATCTATCACCAGATCATCTAGAAACACTTATAGAAAGACCACCTGACAACCGACCCAGAAAGGCCAGCACCCAAACTACCCTTATCCCTTCAGATAAACAGAAACACAATGCTCGAACATCAAATAGGGCTTTCTCCCCATTTGTCCCGAGACTCTAGAATGCTCTACCAGATGACATTCACACACTACAAGATCTCAAAGATTTCCGAAAGAAAATGAAAATGTACCTATTCTATGAGCATTTCCCTAAGGCACCAGACTAACCATGTCCTACCTTGCGCCCCCCCAGCCTAAACTCCACCCAAGTCCCAAGCCTGTTCCTCATCTCATATTTATATAATTGTACATTTTACTGTACAGTATATAGTTACCTTTGTTCATGTTGCCTTGAAGGTTAATGTTACAACCATGACCTAAGTACTACATGTTCTCTACTGTTTGCTGTATTCATAGTTGTTGGTTTTATGTATGCGCTCTTCTGTTCACTGTAAACCAAGTTACTGTTCGATGTAAACCACCTTGATGTGTCGCAATGCGGTATATAAAACTGGTTAAATAAATAAATAGCCTTCGAAAAGGGGTAAAACAGAAGGTGTTTTAGAGATTTTTAGCTAAGGGGGGCTCATTGAGAGGGGTGTGAAGACCATTATCAAGCTAGGGACTTGCTACAAGGAGAATGCTGCTGAAAGGAAAATTAAGGGGGCCACTGAAGAGTTTAATGCAAAGGAGTATGCACCACTACTTATTTTCATGTCTTGTCCACTGTTTTGTGCTGGAAGTAAGGACTGTACCTAATTATTTGTGGGGTCACCATAATAAAAGAGTCTTACTTTTTTCACTCCTTTACTTTTTGCCTAGTGTCTTTGGATTGGGCTCAAGTTAAGATCTTGAACTTTGCTCCCCCTGTCTATTAGGACCCTTTATGTTCTCTTTGAGGCAGTTTACTGAAGCATGCTACTGGGTATTGCGGGATTCAGTATGCGCCAGGCGTGCCACAGTACAAAGTATCTCGCGCTAAAATTGTGACTATGTTAAAAATCACACACTACCCAAGCAACACGGGTAGGGGCGGAGAATGGACAGTTCTTGGGCAGAGTGTCCACATCATGGGTAATATGGGTGTTGATATAGAACTTATTGCAGGTGCACTTACCACCTCAATGGGTGGCATTAAGTGCACCTGCGCTGAACACGCCAAAGGCAACTAGTGTGGGCGTGGCATGATACCCATGCTAGTAAAATGGGGAAATGCTGGGTATGTCTCTATTTACTAGAGTACGTCAAGCGCCACCCCTGCACTCGTTTTCAGCTTAGTAAACATGTCCTTTTGTGTACTATTCTGCTGTGTGTTTGGGGAGGGGGGGTTGCTGTCTTTCTCCTTATTTAAAGCAACAGGCACTGATTTACAAATACTTCTGTAGGTCCTATAGGGCATTCTTCACCCAAAGGGAGAATTGGCAATAACAATAATATTAATTTGATTAGACACAATTTCCTTACAGCAGTTCAATGTGTGTACCAAAAATATACAATAGAAAAAAATAGAGTGACAATTTCTTTAAAATTTTCTAGGAATACATACATGAATAACAAAATCTAGACACTAAATACAAAAGGCTCAATATTCATCTGCAATGGCAAGTATATTTTTAAATGCCAGCTGTGGCATCTAAATCTCTATATATTCAGTGCTGCTATAACATAGGTGGCGGCACTGAACATATAGCACTCATCACCACTGCATGTACAGCAGCAATACTCAGTTGTTATAAACACAGCTATGCAGTTTAACTAAAATTACAGCAGATAGCTACATTGATAGTGGCTGAATATTGCCATCCTGGCACTCAGATGCGTCAGAAAGAGGTGGCCCACATGGCCCTGGCCCAACCAAGCCTCACTGCCACGATCACTGGCCTTCCCCTTCTGTTTGTCCATGGGGACCTGATCTTCAGCGGGCAGACAGGAGGGGTCTTTCCCATGATCCCGGGGGCTCTTCTGTCAGCGGGGGATGGGCAGCCCCCTGTGTGCTGGGTGTCTATCGTGGCAAAGACCTCTCCTCTCTGTCCACAACAGATCAGGTTCCCACGGGCAGACAGGAGGAGAAGGGTGGCGATCGCAGCCTCACTGAGTTCAGCTCCTCCTTTGAAAAAATTGACCATTGACAAAAATAAATACAAATAAAATAACTCTGCATCTGGCTCTGGCAGAGGAGCAGAGCTAGATGCAGAGGCATAGTATCTGCTTAAACTGCAAAGTCTTTTTTGCTTTCTCATTCCTTTTCTTTCAGACTTGATAAAGAGAACACCGAGCCAAGCCTTGCACTCTCTTCGGTCACCAGACCAGTCTTCTAGCTGGCAAAACACACAGCTCAGAGCTGCTAATTGCCTGTATCTAAAGGTGAGCAACAAGAAACATGCTTAATTATTACAAAGGGACTTTCCTTCTGTAAGCAAAGCTATTTTCTGATGCTTATTTTCCTTTTAAGATATCACCGGAGACAAATCCCTAAATGGTTACTGTAAAACGATGGTTGATCAAACCTATGCCAAACGGGCAGCAGCATAAAAACATTCCTTCCAGCTTGTGTGCACCTAGAAACCTAGAGGGGTTTTTCTTTCAGTGTTTTTCTTTTTACTATTGTTCCCTGAGCTTTGTTGCTGCATGTCAGATTTCATAGTCTCTTCTTCTTCCAGTTTTACCTGGTTGAAGAAGGATAACCAATGGGACGCTGTGAGACTACTCGTCTGATTAAAATCTAGCAGCTTTGCACCAATGCTTGTTATAAAATACAGAGAACGTGTACAAATTATATCGCAATGTTAGGGTGAATCAAATTGGTGGAGTGGTGGCATTATATGTTAAAGAGGGCTATGAGTCAAAGAGAATAAAAACTTCTGCAGGAAACAGAATGCGCTGTGTAAATTTTATGGATAGAAATTCCATGTGTGAAGGAAAAGAGAAGAGCGGTGAAGGTATAGTCCTGTCTGCCGAGCCAAAATGAACAGATAGATGATGAAATGTTAACAGAAGTTAGGAAAGCTAACGAATTGAGAAACATAATAATATGGGTGATTTCAATTACCCTGATACTGACCAGATAAATGTCGTGTCAGAAAATGCTAGGAAATGTTTCTAGATGAAATAATTGACTGCTTCATGGAGCTAATTTAGACCTAGCCCTTAGTGGAAAGCAGGATTTCGTGTGACAGAACGCTATTGAGGCCATATGGCAATAGCGATCATAACATGTTCAAATTTGAGTTAATAATTGAAATGAAGTCACTAAGGAAATTTACTGCATTAACATTTAACTTTCAAAAGGGCATCTATGACAAAATGAGGACAATTGTTAGAAAAAAGCTAAAAGGAGCATCAGCAAAGATTAAGAGTTTGCATCTCAGAAGCACAGGCCAGATCAATTCAACATATTAAAAAACACAGAAGCAAAACTAAACAATAGCTGACATGGTTAAAAGGTGAGGTAAAAAGAGTCTATTCTAGCCAAAAGAACATTTTTCAAAAAATAGGAAAAGAATCCAAATGAAAAGACAGGAAACTGCATAAGTGCTGGCAAATTAGATGCAAAATACTGATAAGAGCAGCAAAAAAAGAAGGAATTTCACAAAATGTTTGCCATAGAGACTAAAACAGAATACAACTTTTTTCAGGTACATTCGTAGAAAGAAGTCTGTGAGAGAGTCAGTTGCACCATTAGATGATCATGGGTAAAAGGGGCACAGAGGGAGAATAAAGTCATAGCGGAGAGATAGTTTTTACGGAGGAAGATCTACCCATTGCTAGAATGATATTTAATGGTGATGATTTGGGAATAACTGAAATAAATTTTAATGAATCTGGAAGATATAATAGGCCAAATCAATAAGCTGAAGAGTAGCAAATCACCTTGAACAGATGGTATGCACCCGAGAGTTCTGAAAGAACTGAAATTGCAAATCAATTACTCATCTATAATCTATTATTAATATCATCTATACCATGAAGCTACAAAGTAGTATATTTAAAACAAATAAGAGAGTATATTTTTTCACTCAGTGCATAGTTAAGCATTGGAATTCATTGCCAGAGGATATGGTAAAAGCAGTTAGTATAGCTGAGTTTAAAAAAAGGCTGGGACCATTTCCTAGAGGAAAAGTCCATAAACTGGTAGAGCAGTCCATAAACTGGTAGAGCAGGAGAAAGCTACTGCTTATCCCTGGTAGTAAGCAGAATAGAAACTATCTACTTTTTGGGATCCTGTCAGGCAGGGCTGTACTGAGCTAGAATCGCACCCTGTGCGACTTGCACATCAGGCGCGCACCCCCCCTCCTCCCCATACCTCCATCCAGCCACTGCCTGCTCTTGCCCTGCTGCTGCTGCTGCCCTCTGTTTTCTCCACGGCGGCGGCGGCAGCAGGGAAAGAGCAGAAAGTGGCTGGATGGAGGTGGAGGAGAGGGCGCATGCCCGATCTGCAAGTTGCTGGCACTTTAAGCAGATCTGTCCCGCCCTGCTCTGACTTTGCATTACAGGAGGGAGGGACTGATTTGCTTAAAGTGCCATGAAAAGGCCTAGGAGCGCATCTGGGCTGTCTGCTGTTGCCCTGCCGCCGCTGAGAGAAGAAAAAGTGGCAGCAGCAAGGCAACAGCAGGCAGTCAAAATGTGCCCCTCAAGCCTTTGTGCCCTGTGCGGCCGCACCGCTCACACAAGGCTAGGTACGGTCCTGCTGCCAGGTACTTGTGACCTGGATGTGCCGCTGTTGGAAACAGGATACTGTGCTTGATGGACCTTTGATCTGACCAAGTATGACATTTATTATGTACAGGCCACGGTTGGGATGCTGCCAGTTGTGGCTAAGAATACTTCATTTTTGCCATTTTGATGGTCCTAGAAACAACTGGGCTTTATGCTTCATCACTCCCCAGAGCAGTCGGGATTTCTTCCTTTCAGAAGGAATGCAAAGCAGAATGTTCAGGGTGTGGGAGGAGAAGGGGATTAAGTGGGTAGAGCACCTGGTGTATGAAGGCGGCACACTTCTTTCCTTTCTTGACTTGAAGCAGCAAAAAGGCATGGGGAATGGGGATGTTTATGCCTACTTGCAGGTTTGTAGCTCTATAAATAGTCTGGAGAGTTGGAGACCCTGCCGTCTAAATTGGCAATTGTCTTTGTCTTGGAGGACAAAGCCTGGATTATTAAAGCAAACTTCTAGACTTTCTTGCTTGCTTTCACCACCCCTGAAGATGTGATGCTCTCACAGAGAAGTGGAATGAAGAGTTAAGAATAGACTTGAAGGATAAGACTTGATGTACTCTATAGCAAAGTTATCAGAACTGGTCATTAGAGTGTGTCTCCCTCAGCACAGAATTAAAGAGCATCGTAGAGCCTTTTTCTCCCAGATCACAGCCTTTTGCGCTGGGCATATCGTCACAGCTTCTTGCACTAAGCGCAGGGAGAAGATAGGTACTTTGGGGCTCATGCTTTGGCTGTGTCCTATGGTACAAGTGTTTTGGAGGAGCATTCATCGTTTTCTTGAGAGGGTTACTGGGCAGCAGTTCGTGATGTAACCTCAAGCAGTTTTGTTTGATTACCTGTTTAAAACCTGAAAGATATTAATGAACAACTTTTTCGAAAGACAGGGAAGCTATATAACTAGAAAACATGAAATGAAGAAACAAGGAAGTAAACGTAAAAGCAACATGAGGAAATATTTTTTTCATCGAAAGGGTGGTGAACGCATGGAAGGCCCTCTGGAGAAGATGGCGGGAACAAAAAGTGACATAATGCAACAAGCTCAAAAGTGTACACTTACAGTGAGAGACAAGGCACATTTCCCTTTTCTCATTCACGAACTCAAGCATGTCCATGTGGGGGACTTGTTTAAAACAGCCATGTTAGGTATGGCCCCATAGGTTGCAGGTGACCTGAGAGTTGATGAGCACAGTGTGGCTAGTGAGTGATGGCGTATGTGCGGTGCATGTGTAGGTAGGAAATATAGTATGATATGCATATTTATCTCTATGGGCAAAGTTTAGCTGTTTATCCATGGGGATGTGAGGGTGGAATGACAAGGGATGGGGGGATGCTTAGGTGCTGGAAGTGTGTGTTGGAGGCTGTGTATGTGTGTGTGTGTCTATACCATAGGTTTGTGTGTGCTTGAGGGTGTTTGAGATGAGGGTGGGAGTAGTGCAGTCTTGGGTATGTGTGTGTGGCATTAGAGGTGGGTTTTTGTGTGTGGCTTTGGGCATGTAGGCTTCTTTCTTGTACTTTCCCTGTCCTCTTCCACAAAATCCCTGCTCATCTCACCTCCTCCTTGCTCTATTCTCCTCCCTACCTTCAGCATTCACTCTTCCCCTCCTCCTTCCACACTGCAGTTTGCTTCTTTTCCTTGCCATACCCTTTCACTCCCTGTCCCGCCTTGCATTTTCTGATTTCCTCCTCCTCCTCCATTTTTCCCCTCTCCCTGTATGTCCCTTCTCTTTCCTTTCCTCTAACCCTGGAATTCTCAACCCAGTCCTTGGGACACACCTAGCCAGTCTGTATGCAAATTTCTTCATGCACATTCATTTGGTTATCCTGAAAACCTGACTGGCTAGGTGTCCCAAGGACTGGGTTGAGAACCCTTGCTCTAACCTTATACTCTGCCTCATCAAACTGCCCTTCTCTTCTTTCCTCCTCTCACCCTACCCCTTCCCCTATGTGCCAGCCCTCACCCTCCTCTCATGCTCCATCCTCTCATCCACCACTTCTCTGTCCCTCAGGCAGTCTTTGCTGGTGGGAAGTGAGGACTCCCATCAGGTCTTAAATTCACCTGGTGCTGCTTATATCGATCTGACTCCTTTTCACCAGTGGGAAGTGGGTTCTGAGCCGCTGCTGATACTGACTTCTCTTTGCTGGCAGAACATGGGGACTCCTGCAAACTGGTGCTGTTGCCGTTCCACATCCTCTGCTGGTGGGACCTGGGGACTCCTGTGAACTGGTGCTGTTGCCGTTCCACATCCTCTGCTGGTGGGACCTGGGGACTCCTGTGAACTGGTGCTGTTGCCGTTCCACATCCTCTGCTGGTGGGACCTGGGGACTCCTGTGAACCGGTGCTGCTGCCGTTCCACATCCTCTGCTGGTGGGACCTGGGGACTCCTGTGAACCAGTGCTGCTGCCGTTCCACATCCTCTGCTGGTGGGACCTGGGGACTCCTGTGAACTGGTGCTGTTGCCATTCCACATCCTCTGCTGGTGGGACCTGGGGACTCCTGTGAACCGGTGCTGTTGCCGTTCCACATCCTCTGCTGGTGGGACCTGGGGACTCCTGTGAACCAGTGCTGCTGCCGTTCCACATCCTCTGCTGGTGAGACCTGGGGACTCTTGCTGATTCTTCAGACTACTGCTCTGTGGGAGAGTGACTCAATACATATCTGCCTGCAGATGCGCAAACAGATGCATATGGACAAAAAGAGAGACCAGTGGATGGATGGAGCCTCCCTAATAAGCGCTATGGCTTATGTGAAACAGCCCAAAAAGGCATGGGATAACAATAGATATCTCTATTTTTTCTCAAAGCAAAACTTAAAGGACCTTTCCCCCCCCCATGCTTTTTTGAAATGTGACAGTAACCTGAATTGAGTGGCAGGTACAACCCTAAATAGAGACATAAAGTGTGTGTGGAGGGGGGGGGGGGGTTGGTAACCTGCACAGGGCATCAGCTACAACTCCTTGTAGAACAGACTAATTGGGCCGGTCTTTTGTCTGCCGTCAATTACTATGTTGTTATGGGCCCGGTTTTCCAAAGGATTAATATTTAAATGCCATGGCGGTCAGGCATGACACTTAAATATCAGTGGGATATATGAGTAGAACTATAGAAACACAGAGAAATGACGGCAGACAAAAACCGGCATGGCCCATTTAGTCTGTTCTACAAGAAGCTGTAGCTGATGCCCTGCGCAGGTTACCCTCCCCCCCCCCCCGGCCCCCCATGCAGGTTACTTTCACACTTATCCAGTTAGCAGGATTTTCGGCCATCACTTATTTGGCTTGGAACTTAGCGCAGTTTTTCATGCAGCCCAAGTTGCCTGGATCAACCAGATAAAATCAGCACTTCTCCGAACAGTGCCACCCCTGCACTAACCAGATACTGCTGGTCTGTGGAGATATTCTGCAGCACCGTCTGGACAGTGTAAGTGAATATCACAGTCCGCACCCTTAACCAGACAGCCTCCTGCTAGCCGACCAGCTAAGGGTTCTGAATATCAGTCCCTATATAACAGAATGCCAGGCAAAGATTTTATAGTTTGCTTGGATATCTTCTCCTTTGGTTTCTTTCTATTCTCTCTTTTGGCCCCAGATTCTTTTATCATTTCTTCCATACTTTGTTTTCACTCGTCCTCCGTTCCATGGCCCCCCTAGCCTTCCTTTTCCCTTTTCCTAGCCAGTTCCTAAAAATGAATCTTTTGGGTTGCTCTCCCCATGGTTAGATCCTACCTCCTCTCAGGTGATCAGTTTGTTTTATTTCCTATTTGTATACATTCAACTACTGTTCAGTGAACCCGGCACAAAGAACAGGAGAGTTTCTTTCCAAGCAGTGGGCAGCGCTTTCAACTGAGGGGATCATTTCAGGACCAAATCCATGGGGCGGAGGCGGGAAATGCCTTCATGCATTCTCAGCTGATTCAGAGTCCTCATAAAAGTAATTTTATTGCATAAATTCAACAGCAAAAACCTTGGAATCAGGAATACAAGAAAATCAAGGGGGTAATTTTAGAAAACCTATTTATGCTGCGGACATCCAAAATCGGGCACAGAGACATCCAAAGCACAAAAATGTCTCCAGAGCCATTTCAGAAACCGGGTCTGGGGATGTCCCCAGCATGAGGATGTCCAGGTCTGGACAGGGATGTGGTGAAGGTATGACTGGGCGTTCCCAGGAACCTGAACATCCCCTTCTGATTTCAGAAACATCATGTATGTCCAGTGGCACGTCTAAGTTTAGATCTGCCCCAGGCATAAACAGACATCTGAATAGTGCTTGTTTTGGCTGAAAAACATCCAGAGGGACTAGAGAAGAAGGCGGCACTCTGTCATTCCCAGTACTCAGCACAATGTCAATGATAGCAGCAGTGGGATTTGAACCCTGGCTTCCCTGTTCCTAGCCCATTACTCTAGGTTATCCTAGACATCCAGGTTCTAAACTATGGTTCTGGGGATGTCTATGCAGATGCCCCTGCAGACGTCCACACCGAGTAGTCCATGCTTGTGAAATCGTGTCTGCCCTGGATGTGCCTGCATTTTTTTTCAGATGTTCTGGCTTAGATGACTCAGCTTGCACTTGGACGCCCCTTCTAAAATTCCCCTCCAAAAGGTGTCTTCTAACATATTATACTGGGTGGGGGCAGGAAGTCAATAAATTAGGAGAACTTAAATACTGCATCAAAACAGTAAGGGGTCAATATTCTATTGTGATGGTGGTCAGTGCTTTAAAGCACCTCATCACTGCCATTGATATTAAAACTGGATATTCACAGCGATCACAGAAGCTAACCAATCATATTTAGCCACTAACTGGATAGCCAAACCAGATAAAGTTAGAACAACCATTGACCTGTCCTAGCATTATGGGGTTTAGCAATCTGGTTAGCGGTTCAATATCACCGTGGACCAGACAGCTGCCGCAACTGCCCCATCCCGCCCACAGACCACCCCGGATTTAATCAGGCATCTTTTCTGTGATCTTGGGAATATTCTGGACAGTGATTCTGAATATCGTGATCACCAGGGTAAAGCTGGATAGCAGGTCCTGCTTGCCAGCTAAAACACTTTGAATATCGCCCCCAAAATTTCATCCTATTTATTGATCCCTCTCACGTTTAATACTGCAGAGACATTTTAATTGTCTCAGTCACAATGCCTCAAGTTGATAATAAGAGAGCAAGGAATCTCCTCCCACGTCCATAAAGTTCCTCCAGAGAAGTGACTTCTACCTGATACAAAAACATAGTGCACACTGTGGGCCTAATTTATAACAGGTTTTTCCCCATAGGCACAGTACAGGAGCGAGCTCTTAATAAAAACAGGTCCTATATCTCTTCCTCGGCAAGCTGAGATCTTCACCTGTACAATGTTCTTCACTCAGACAAGCAGTGGGGGTGGCTTAAGTCTTCTTGCATATTGATAAACAGGTAACAGCAGATTTCCCGACACCCCCTCCCCCCTCACGAACATGATACAATCCATCTAAAACAGACATCTTTAGATCACTATAAAACATTTTTGAAAACGAAGGGGAAAGAACTGCAGAGTCATAAAGCATTTGAAATGAGGCCCAACTCTAAACAAACAAACAAAAAAAAATGATTCTGTGCTAGCCAAATTTTAAACAGCTAAAAACAGGAATGCTTTTCATTACAGGCTGCACACCACTTGTTTTCTCGGCTGAATTGCTTTATTTGCTCTTGTCTGATTAAAATCTAGCAGTTTTGCAGGAATGCTTGCTATTCAATGCAGAGTACATGTAGAAATGGCAACTTACAGCTCTGAAAAATCCCGTGGCCTGACTGGGAAGGTCCATAGCAAAAGCATCAAACCAGGAAAGTGAGGTGAGGCACGTCAGTCTCTGCTCCTCAAGCTGTGTCCCTGCTGCAGCAGCAACAGATGGAATCGATGCTGGGTGTGTTCCTGGTGCTCACTGTCTCTCGGCAAGAGGAAGGCGGAGAGCACAGGGTATCCCAGGGTGCTACATCCAGCAGGCCTCCGGCCAAAAAATGCAGCAGAGGCATCAGGAGATGCAGGTGCAACACTGTATCACCCTGTCACAATAACTCTTGGAATGCAAGAAACTAAATGATAAAAACATTTTAACTACATTAATTCTTATGTAAATACAGTATGTAAAAACAAAGAAAGGTGTATTGTTTTAATTAAGTTTACAAGGGCAAATGCTGTAAAAGTTAAGTGCTGTGAATTATTGAGATAAATGACCCACCACCCCTGAAAAACCTCACAGAGCCAAATAAACTACGGGCCTGTGTAGAGCCCAGCACAGTCTGGGTATCAGGAAATTAGAAAGTGGAAAAGGGTACCTAGTGGAGCAATTACTTCCAAGCTGATGGACTACGGAGGGGTGCTATAGGGAGGGAATTTTTCACTCGGCTCCTGCAAATCTTCATTTTTTCAGAATTCTAGCTGCAATGTATGAAATACAAAACAGATCTAGAAGCTCCAGCTCTCTGCAAAGCTTTTCTTGTGTCTACCATGCACAGAAAATGATCACATAATGAGACTGTCAGTAATCTATTTGGTCAACAAATGTGCTCTTGTGAGCAGAAAAAAAATTCCTTCTATTTAATCGCTGGAGTGATCCCACTAGTTGGATTGCCAGAAATATTTGGTAATTCTATTACTCTACACAACACTAATGTTCACTTGACATTAGTCCATATCAAAGTGGCCTTCTTTCTTTATGTGGCCTGCTACAGATAAAGCTGCAATATCACTGCTAAAAAATTTAGCATGCAAACAAATCTAGACAACTGTCTCTCTCTCTCCTTTCATAGCCCTTTCAAAATACTGCGTGACAGAAACTCAACATTTAGCCAGTACTGCAGAACTGAGAAAACTGTACGTCTTTTCCAGTATCTAGCTATCACCAAAGGTGATGCATTAGTAATTTAGATACATTGTAAGCCTAATTTTGCATAGGCGGTCTAGGTAGGAATAGGTATGTCGAAGTCTGCTCATTCACAATTTACAGAGTATTTCAGAAACACGTCACTGAATGCCCGCTATCATTCCTCAAAACCTCAGGTGCAAATGAGAGCTGCCTTCCCGCATGCCTCAGAGGAAGAGTAAAGGCTGATGTCTAGACTCTCAAGCCAGTCCTGGTGTACCCCCTAGCCAATTGGGTTTCCAGGATACCCACAATGAATATGCATGAGATAGATTTGCATACACTGCCTCCATTGCATGCAAATCTATCTCATGCATATTCATTGTGGGTATCCGTGACCAGCTTGAGAAACACTGCTCTAGACTTCTGACAACAGACAAGTATTTCCATTACAAACTAGAAAATATGCACACACTTTTCAGGCCCACCCAGAACATACCCCTTTGAAAACCATGCCTGCTGTGGACACGCCTGTGTAACGGCTCTTCTAAACTTGCGCGTGCCCACGCCATGCAAGCCCTGTAAAATGACTTGCAGCATTTGGAAAAGTTAACGTACGCTTCTCTAACTCGAAAGCACAGCATGAACAAACGCTGTGGAGTAAGTCTGTGGTAATACACCAGGAATCAAATTGGGCAGGTTAAATGGGAATTTGGACTTTTAGCTCCCACCGTGGGTCTTATTTGATCTCAGATTGCCTGCTTCTATGATATGCTCTACACTGTACATTTCAAGCTCAGACAACAAGGAGCGAAACTCATAAAATAAAGACTGTGAATGTTTTTTGTGAGTCTCGCTCCTTGTTGTCTGCTGCTACGTTTGCGAGTCTTCAGAGCACTTCTGCGTTGACATTTCAAGCTCAGAGACCTTTCAAAACCTTGTTTACAGCAGTTATGTCCTCTTGGATTCATGACAAAAGGTCAGGCTAGACAAGGTGATGTTATTTGTGAGGTTAAACTGTAACCAAATCTATAAGCACCTTAACCCTGATCTTTTTTTGCTGTTATGTACCACGTGGGTAATTTTCAATACAAGGTTAATTGAAGAAAACTCCAATGTTGGGGGAGAGGTATACATGAGCAAGAAAACTATCAAGGTCATTGTCAGGGCCATAAATGAGAGAAATCACAATCTCGAGTTCACATAGTTGTCTATAGAGTGCTGAGTTAGTTAAAATAGATGCATTCACAAATTCTTACAAACTGTCACAGTTTTAAACTATAATTCACATAAATGGTATTTCACCAATATTGTGCATTTAATATAGGAAAGTTCCCCCAGTTTTCCCAAACAAATTTAAAAACTCATGGGAGCAAAATATCCAATAAATCAGTATTAGAGGATGACAA
The DNA here is from genome assembly GCA_033557465.1 of Ichthyophis bannanicus. Lineage (NCBI taxonomy): Eukaryota > Metazoa > Chordata > Amphibia > Gymnophiona > Ichthyophiidae > Ichthyophis > Ichthyophis bannanicus. Next base: position 289,064,989 of record CM066031.1, on the reverse strand, counting down.
ATAATCCTTTAGAGCTAAGAATTTTAGAACAATAGCATTGTAAGTGTGACCAGGATATCATTAAGCCCTCTCAGCAGGAGGTATATTTTTCTTGAAAGGTCTCTCAGGGAAGAAGCATAAGGACCTCCACCTAGGCATCTTCTAGCTGGGTTCCCAAAGAATGAAGAGTCCAGGGGAGGAGCTAAATAACAAAAAAACCTGTTTTGGAAGGAAAAGAGTCTTTGCTCATCTACGCCTGTTCTTACTATCCAGTTTATGCTTGTCTGCATACTTTCCCCCTACCTGTTTAATTTATATGCAGAACAAATCATCAGAGAAGCAGGATTGTATGAAGACAACAGAGGTGTGAAGATTGGTGGAAGACTCATCAACAAGCTTCGCTATGCTGATGATACCACATTACTGGCTGAAAGTGAAGATAATCTGAAACATTTGCTTCTCACAATCAAAGAACCTAGTCTCAAAATGGGCCTGCACCTTAATGTAAAGAAGACAAAGATCACGACAACTGTCAACAGGTTCATCGTTGAAGGAGAAGAAATTGAAATCGTGAACAACTTTAACCTACTTGGATCAACTATCAATAAAGAAGCAACAAGCAGTCAAGAAATCAGACGACGCATTGCTCTTGGCAGAATGGCTATGAAAGACCTAGATAAGATTCTCAAGAGCAGAGATGTCTCTCTCCATACAAAGATTTGACTTGTTCAAGCCATGGTATTTTCAATAACATCATATGAATGTGAAAGCTGGACAGTGAAAAAGATAGACAGGAAGAAAATTGATGCCTTTGAATTATGGTGCTGGCGGCGAATACTGTGTATACCATGGACTGCCCGAAGAACAAACCAGTCAATACTAGAGGAGATCAAACCTAAACTTTCTTTAGAAGCTCAGATGACAAGACTTCGACTTTCATACTTTGGACACATCATGCGAAGAGAGAGATCATTAGAGAAAGACATCGTGCTTGGCAAGCTAGAAGATCAACGCAAAAGAGGAAGGCCAGCAATGAGATGGATCGATACAATAACAGCAGCTATGGGTACCAGTCTGCCAACAATGAGCCGCCTGACTCAAGACCGAACAACACAATTTAGGATAGCTATCCAGAGGGTCGCCATGAGTCGACTCCGACTCAATGGTACTTAACAACAACAACAGGAGGTATGTTTACTAAGCAACGGTAGTGGCTTCCATGTGATATCGGTCTTGACCAGGGGAGGCTCCTTTCTACCAAGCTGACTTGGGACCAATATCAATAGTTACTGGGGTCTCCAACACTGGCATTACAAAAAAGAACTGTCATGTATTTTCTAACAATCTGAAAATGAAACATAAAAGATCAGGTTCAGAGCAAACAGTTTAGAGGAAAAGTGACAAAAATGGTTTGGGATCTACGACTGAAGATGTATGAAAAGAGACTCAAAGACCTGAATATGTATACTTGAAATGTATTAAAAAACAAACCTTTTCCTAAGACGGGAAACTATATAACCAGTGACATGAAATGAAGCTAAAAGGAGGTAAATTTAAAAGCAACATCAAGAAATTTTTACAGAAGCTTGAAATGCCTCCAGGTGGAGGTGGTGGGGACAAAAACAGTAATAAAATTCAAAAAGACATGAGATAAATACAAAGGATTTCTATATTTCTGCTCAAAGCAAAATGTAAATAACTTTCATACTTTAAAAAAGGAAGGCAGAAGTGGGAAGTGGGGGGGGGGGGGGGATTACTTGCCTAGGCCAGAGAGAAATTAAAGAAAGTAATGGAGAGTGCAGCCAAAGCCTCACTTGATAGAAGAATCAAAGAGTGTGGAGGCTCTCCCAGGAAAGGAGGGAGGATGCATCCAGAGCTAGAACAGCTCCGGTCTGAATAAATAGGTAATCTTCAAGAGGAGACAGGAGAATAAGTTGAGGTCCCGCAGTCCTCCAGTTACGAGTAGGGGAGAAAGCCAACATGAATTTAGCCAAGGAAAGTCTTCTCTTACTAATCTGTTATATTTTTTAAGGTGTAAATAAACAGGTAGACAAAGGTGAGCTGGTCAATATAGTGTATTTGGATTTTTGACAAGGCCCCTCTTAGCGAAATTAAAAAGTCATGGGATAGGAGGCAGTGTACTATTGTGGATCAGGAACTGGTTAAAAGATAGAAAGCAGAGAGTAGGGCTAAATGGCCAATTTTCTCAATGGAGAAAGGTGAATAGTGGAGTAGCCCAGGGATCTGTGCTGGGCCTGTTGTTTTTAACATATTTATAAATGACCTGGAAATGGGAACAACAAGTGAAGTGATCAAATTGCAGATGACACAAAATTATTCAAAGTTGTTAAAACACATGAAGATTGTGAAAAATCGCAAGAGGACCTTGATAAATTGGAAGACTGGACGTCCAAATGGTAGATGAAAATTAACTGAGGGAACTTGGGGATGTTCTAGGAGCTCCACTGACTGACCTTCTCAATGCCTCGGAGTCGGGAGTGGTGCCAGAGGACTGGAGAAAGACACATGTGGCCCCTTTACACAAAAGCGGAAGTAAGAATGTAGTTGAAAACTACAGGCTGGTTAGTTTAACCTCGGTGGTGAGTAAAATTATTGGAAGCGCTGCTGAAAGAGAAACTAGTGAGGTTTCTGGAGTCCAATGGATTATTGGATCCGAGGCAGCATGGATTTACCAGAGGCAGGTCTTGTCAGACAAATCTAATTGATTTTTTTGACTGGTTGACCAGGGAGTCAGACCGAGGGAGAGCCATAGATGTGGTGTATTTAGATTTTAGTAAAGCCTTTGACACCGTTCTACGCAGGCAACTTATAAACAAACTGAGCATCCTAGGGATTGATCCTAAAGTTACTGCTTGGGTTAGAAACTGGTTGAGTGGGAGGCGACAAAAGGGTACAGGTAAATGGAGCTCACTCTGAGGAGAAGGAGGTTACTAGTGGTGTGCCCTAGGGATCTGTCCTTGGTCCGATTCTTTTTAACATCTTTGTTAGTGATATTGCGGAAGGGCTGTCAGGTAAGGTTTGCCTCTTTGCAGATGATATCAAAATCTGCAATAAAGTAGACACCCAGGAAGGTGTAGATAACATGAGGAGGGATCTAGCTAAACTTGAAGAATGGTCTAGAATCTGGTGTTAAAAAAATACAAGGTCATTCATTTGGGCTGTAGCAATCCAAGGGAGCAATACAGTATAGGGGGTGAAGTCCTTCTGTCCACAAAAGAAGAATGGGACCTAGGCGTGATTGTGTCTGATGATCTTAAAATAGCTAAACAGGTAGAAAAGTTGATGGGAAAAGCTAGAATGATGCTTGGGTGTATAGGGAGAGGAATGGCCAGCAGAAGAAAGGATTTGTTAGTGCCTCTGTATATCTCTTTGGTGCAACCTCATTTGGAGTATTGTGTGCAATTATGGAGACCGCACCTTCAAAAGGATATAAACAAGTTGGAGCCTGTACAGAGGGTGGCTACTAAAATGGTTAGTGGTCTTCACTATAAAGCATTTGAGGACAGACTTAAGGATCTTAATATGTACACCTTAGAGGAAAGGCGGGATAGAGGTGATATGACTGAGACATTTAAATAACTCTGTGGCATAAATGCACAGGAGGAGAGCCTCTTTCGACTGAAAGCACATAGGACATAAGAGAAGGTGAAAGGGGACAGACTCAGGAGTAATATGTGGAAATATTTCTTTACGGAAAAAGTGGTAGATGTGTAGAATAGTCTCCCAGTGGAGGTGGTAGAGATGACGACAGTATCTGAATTCAAAAAAAGCATGGGACAAACAAAGAGGATCTCTAAAGGGAAAAAGAGGACTGTTGTAGTGTTTGATATGGAAGGGCAAACTAGATAAGATGTGTGGTCTTCTTCTGCCATCATGTTTCTATGTAACGTGGACAGGTGCAAAGTTATGCACCTAGGAAAGAACAACCCAAAGGCATTTACATGGTTTGCAGAGTCTATGAGCCTCATCTAGAGACATGGGTTGTGGGGCTGCTGTCTGGACTCAATTCCCCCTCTGGCTCTCGTCGTACATCCTGAGCATCAGGATGGGGAGAGCCGGGAGGGGGCGGGTTAGGGGCGGAGCGGGGGCGGGCCAGCTCAGCAGCATGTACAGGGCAGATTCAGGTCAGGCCCTGTACGTCCTGCCAGGGCCATAGGGATGTGCTGCTTATTCCACCTTGTAAAAGGGGGTGCTTGTTATGAAGGTACCACCATCTTGGCAAGTATGCAAATTACCTGTCTTGCAAAGGATTGTGGTTATTGAAGTCCATTCACACAAAGCTTGCCTTTTTAGAATAATGAAGACTCTTGTAGTTGGTCGAGTGTAGACAAAATTAGAGTTTATTTATGGGGTGATCATCCCACACACATATATGCTTGGTAACACCTTCCAGATAACTTCTTCAGGGTTTTATTCAACACAAAATAAGGCAACTGAAATATCTTATGCAAATAAGAATCAAAGTCCTTTATAGAACAGAAAGGCTTCTTAATTAGATTTCAGTAAAGCCTTTGACACTGTTCCTCACAGGCGACTTATAAACAAACTGAGCACCCTAGGGATGGACCCTAAAGTTACTGCTTGGGTCAGAAACTGGTTGGGTGGGAGGCGACAAAGAGTACAAGTAAATGGAGCTCACTCTGAGGAGAAGGATGTTACCAGGGATGTGCCCCAGGGATCTGTCCTTGGTCCGATTCTTTTTAACATCTTTGTTAGTGATATAGCGGAAGGGCTGTCGGGTAAGGTTTGCCTCTTTGCAGATGATACCAAAATCTGCAATAGAGTAGACACCCAGGAAGGTGAAGATAACATGAGGAGGAATCTAGCTAAGCTTGAAGAATGGTCTAGAATTTGGCAGCTGGGATTTAATGTTAAAAAATGTAAGGTCATGCATTTGGGCTGCAGCAATCCAAGGGAGCAATACAGTATAGGAGGTGAAGTACTTTTGTCCACTAAAGAAGAGCGGGACCTAGGCGTGGTTGTGTCTGATGATCTTAAAGTAGCTAAACAGGTAGAAAAGGCGACGGCAAAAGCTAGAAGGATGCTTGGGTGCATACGGAGAGGAATGGCTAGCAGAAAAAAGGAGGTGATAATGCCTCTGTATAAGTCTTTGGTGCGACCTCATTTGGAGTATGGTGTGCAATTCTGGAGACCGCACCTTCAAAAGGATGTGAACAGGATGGAGTCGGTGCAGAGGGTTGCTACTAAAATGATTAATGGGCTTCATTATAAAGCATATGAGGACAGACTTAAGGATCTTAATATGTACACCTTAGAGGAAAGGCGGGATAGAGGTGATATGATTGAGATGTTTAAATACCTCCGTGGCATAAATGTTCAGGGAGAAAGCCTCTTTCAATTGAAAACAAGTTCTGCTACGAGGGGACATGGGATGAGGGTGAAGGGATGAGGGTGAAGGGAGATAGATTCAGGAGTGATATGCGGAAATATTTCTTTACAGAAAGAGTAGTGGATCCATGGAATAGTCTCCCAGTGGAGGTGGTAGAGATGAGGACAGTAACTGAATTCAAAAAAGCATGGGACCAACACAGAAGATCTCTAAAGGTAAAAAGTGGACTGTTGTAGTTGTTGTTATGGAAGGACAGACTAGATAGGCCATGTGGTCTTTTTCTGTCATCATGTTTCTATGTTTCTATGTTCTTTCAGCCACTGCTAATAAACTCCTTAGCAGTGCTGGGGAAAAACAAATCAAAGAGGGAAACTTCTTTATACAAAAGCAATGCTCACTTTCTCCATACAAAAAAAAAAACTTTTTAATCCTACGTGTGCACGGCTTGTGCTGGGCTCTCCTCCACCAGCAGGTGACAATTAACTGCAATCAGTAACTTGATTTCAGCACACGTACAAAACCTTCCCAAAAGCTTTTTCATTCAACAAAACTTTATGGGAAGCTAATATTCAGAATGTTTCCTTTTGATGTTTGCTCTGATATTTAGGATTTTCCTAAAACAACCACCTACTCAAAGAACAGTCCTTATAATTATCTTCTGTATCAGATATTGAACCTTGCTCTTGAAATTGCATTGACTCTGTTTCTCCGTCTGACTCAGAGGGCTTTAGGAACTGACCTCTACACGGAGAGAAACTGTTTCCCTGCTGTTTGCACTGCTCAAAGCTAGGGAAACGTTCACAGTTCCTACCTGAATCCAGGCAAGCGTCAGGCTGCTTCTTCTGGTATTCTGGCCAGTATGCAATAGAGCTTCTGTGTCCTGTCCTCCAGTTGGTATCTCTGGACCTCAGGATCTTTTCTCCAGACGTCCTCCAAGAGGTATTTGGACTCCTTTCCTCCTTAGATGCAACAGACCTCTTCCTAGGTGTTGCTTGAGGGTACCTGGCTGTGGATCTACAGACCTCTGGCTTTTTCCAGTCCTCTGAACCTTTCCCCCAGGTATCTCTCCAGGCATAGGTACTTTTCTGAGCTCCTCTCTTGGACCGTCTGCTTCCTTGTCCTTGTTCCTTCAGGTTCCAGTTGTTCTTCCTTCTGTTCTCTGACTTCGTCTTCTCCTTCCAGTTCTCCGTCTCCTTCCAACTTCCTGAAGATTCCCCTTTAGTTTTAAAGGGCTTAGATTGCAACTCCACCCTTGCAGTCTTCAGGTGTTGTGGATTAAGCATTCTCCTAGAGGCTGTTTGATTAGGGATGACATAATGCTTTCTCTGATTAGACTCATGCTTTTCCACTCTAGCTCCCCTAGGGACTTTCTGCATACTGGTGCATTCTGGAACATGCAGTCTTTTAGGGAAACAAGCTGTCTTATTTCTATAACCTGCCAGCACAGGTCCCTTAATCAGAGTAAATTCTCCTCTTTTGTCATTACTCCCTGAGCTTTGATAAGCTTCCTTATCACAACCTCAAAGGTGGAATAAGCAGCACTTTTGGCACGATCGGTATTGTGCACGGAGGGGTCCCTGCCACCCGATCCAGGCTCCAGCTGGCGAGCCGTGGGTCGGGCAACGAGGAAGAGGTGAGAGTGAGCCACATCAGCCAGGGGAGCCTGCGGTGAAGGCGTCCCTGCAGGCAGGCAGGGGCACACCGGGCCAGATTCTGGTTACCGTGGCCCAGAATCAGGTAGAAACAGGACCATCTTGCTTGGGACTGTCTGGATGGCACAGACATGCCCCTACCTGAATCTAAAGGTGAGACTGAGGACAGGTAATGTTAGCTACAAGTTTCTATATAAGGTTCTGTAGTAACCTGGCTTATTCAGTTGTCCTAGTAGAGGCAGGAGTTTTTAGAGCTCACAGCAATATTTATGGTGCCTCTTGTGGGAATTTTGGAAGATAGTGCTGTTAGTTATGGAATGGTAGATTTGGGGCAATTTCACTAAATGGGTTAGTTCTGTACATCAAAATAATAAGCTATCTCGGAGCAACACTATTCCACACACTACCAACAAGCTCCGCACAACAAAGTTTCATTCACCAACCTATTTTAACTATTACATAACAAAATTATCAACAAATCACTAAGGCTAAAAGGACCTCAGGATGGCTAAAACCCACACATAGTGAAAAATCACTATAGGGAATAGCAGACGCTTACATCACAGGTCCCATAGCCACCTAACCTTACCACCAATTTCACCTATTATACAATTTCAAAAACACCAAAACTACCACTGGGAATACATTACCAAATCTACATAAACCTACTATCATACACCATTCATACAACATACAGAACAAGATTTCTTTAAAAAGCGTCTCAATAATAATGAGTATGCTGATGGAGACAGCGCAGGAACCTTCAACGCTCTTCCTAAATAGAAGAAAAACAAAGATAAGAGCATACAGAATTATTTCATGTCCAAAATAAAGAGCATACAGCACTTATCTGTAGAAAACGATACAACAAACAGCTCATAGAGAAGGTCCGAGCGACGCTCAATCGCATGACATTCAACTTCTAATCCAGGACAACACTGGAGAACATTTTCAGTCCAACAGATCTTCGATAGTAGCACTCGCCCAATCTTCAATAATAACACTCGCCCGACGGAGGCTTCCGTTTCGCCACAAAAAGGGCTTCTTCAAAGGGCCAATTCAGAAATTCAACGACCACAGGCTACTCACATCCCCATGGCTTAAATGACAAAATTGAATGGTCTCTATTTTTTTAAAAATTTCTTTGACTTTTTCCGGTATCTCTGCTAGTGTGCACCTTGCAGCTCCTCCCTCTTTGATGTAATAGTGATGTGATTGGTGGTAGTGTCTTTTTAATGTGCGTCAGACGCCGTGTTGCTGGCTATCGGAGACCGTCCATGTGAGTAGCCTGTAGTCGTTGAATTTCTGAATTGGCCCTTTGAAGAAGCCCTTTTTGTGGCGAACGGAAGCCTCCGTCGGGCGAGTGTTATTATTGAAGATTGGGCGAGTGCTACTATCGAAGATCTGTTGGACTGAAAATGTTCTCCGGTGTTGTCCTGGATTAGAAGTTGAATGTCATGCGATTGAGCGTCGCTCGGACCTTCTCTATGAGCTGTTTGTTGTATCGTTTTCTACAGATAAGTGCTGTATGCTCTTTATTTTGGACATGAAATAATTCTGTATGCTCTTATCTTTGTTTTTCTTCTATTTAGGAAGAGCGTTGAAGGTTCCTGCGCTGTCTCCATCAGCATACTCATTATTATTGAGACGCTTTTTAAAGAAATCTTGTTCTGTATGTTGTATGAATGGTGTATGATAGTAGGTTTATGTAGATTTGGTAATGTATTCCCAGTGGTAGTTTTGGTGTTTTTGAAATTGTATAATAGGTGAAATTGGTAGTAAGGTTAGGTGGCTATGGGACCTGTGATATAAGCGTCTGCTATTCCCTATAGTGATTTTTCACTATGTGTGGGTTTTAGCCATCCTGAGGTCCTTTTAGCCTTAGTGATTTGTTGATAATTTTGTTATGTAATAGTTAAAATAGGTTGGTGAATGAAACTTTGTTGTGCGGAGTTAGTTCTGTACATACCATGATATTCATGAACCTCATTTCTAAACCTGGGTATGTGGAGTATGATCTCAGCTCTCATATTTACTGCTAATGCTCGTCATAGTACTTGAATCCGCTTTACTATTTAAGATCTACCTTCAGCCAATCTATAAGATTCTCAAGACTCATACAGTGGGCTATAGGATATATACAGACAACATGATGATATTCGCTCCATTCAAAACATCTGAATCCAGCAATCAACAATGTGCCACAATGGCTCAACTCCATTAGCCTTAAGATAAACCTAAAAAAGACTGGTCCTTGTGGTCTCCAGGAATACAGAATTTATAGCTCCTGCTCAGATACAAGTCAAGGATGCTGCACAAGAAGTTAAGAAGTCAGATACTTAGGAATACAATTTGACTAAAACCTTAACCTAATAAAACATACCAATCTAACGATGCAAGCACAGTTACTTACCTGTAACAGGTGATCTCTGGGAACAGCAGGAATAAGTCTTCACATATGGGTACGTTGGTACCGACGGAGCCTGCGCGGGAACGCTCCCCAGCTTTCCAAAAAAGGAAAGCTTTTGGGAGCATCCCACAGCGCCTGCGCGCTGCCTTCCCGCCTTTCCAACCGCCTCTCTCCAGTTCGAGTTTCAGAGCTGAGACAAAGAGAGAGAGAGTGAAAGTAAAGAGAGATAGAAGATACAACTCCTTGGGGAGGTGGGTGGGTTGTGAAGACTTATTCCTGCTGTTCCCAGAGATCACCTGTTACAGGTAAGTAACTATGCTATCTCCAGGAACAAGCAGGAATGAGTCTTCACATATGGGGACTCCCCAGCTAGAGATGCCGGGGAGATCCCCAGGGTTGTAGACCCTGAGAAGGGCCCTACCTCCCCTTGGATCCCAGGCATCTAAACAGGGATGGAGGGTAGGAGTTGCTCAAGTATGGAACAGGTGTTTTAGGACAGCCTGACAAAACAAGGCATCCCGGCGGGAGTCCTTGTCCAAACAATAATGGGCCGTGAAGGTATGAACTGAGGCCCATGTGGCTGCTCGACAGATCTGGTCGATGGACACAGAATTTAGATGAGCCATAGAAGTTGCCATGGCCCTCACATTGTGAGCTGTGACATGGCCTTCCAGAGAAAGGTTCTTACTCTGGTAGGCGAAAGAAATACACTGAGCAATCCAAATGGACAGTGTCCTTTTAGAGACTGGAAGTCCTAAATGAGAAGGATCAAAAGCAACAAAGAGTTGGGAAGACCTTCTATGTTGCTGAGTCCTTTGAAAGTAAAAGTCAAGAGCCCTTTTACAATCCAGGGTATGAAGATTCCTTTCTGCACTTGATGCATGAGGACCTGGAAAGAAGACAGGTAAATATACCTCTTGGTTCAGATGAAAAGGTGAGACCACTTTAGGCATAAAGTGTGGATTGGTCCTACCTTATCATGATGAAACCTTGTATAAGGAGGATTAGCCACCAAGGCCTGTAGCTCACTGATGCGGCGAGCTGATGTGACTGTAATGAGGAAAATAACCTTCCAGGAAAGAAATTTCAAGGAGGTGGTGGTTAAGGGTTCAAAAGGTGGCTTCATAAGCTGACCAAGAACCAGATTTAAGTCCCATGCCACCGGAGGAGGCCTAATGGGAGGTTTAGTTAAAGTTAGGCCTCTCATGAATCTTGCAATAAGAGGATGAGAGGAAATAGGCTGTCCATTGAGAGGCTTAAGGGATGCTGCAATAGCACTCAAATGGACTCTTACTGAATTCGTCTTAAGGCCTGCATTGGAGAGATGCAGGAGATATTCCAATAGAGAATTCAAAGGTAGTGCTAGAGGGTCAAGACCCTTCTCAGCACACCAAATGGAAAACCTTTTCCATTTAAAAGCATAGGAACGTCTAGTAGAAGGTTTTCTGGAAGCATGGAGGATATCCTTCACCTGCTGAGAAAGATTCCAACCTTGAAGGTCTAAGCCTTCAGCAAACCAAGCTCTGAGGTGAAGGGACTTGGTTTGGGTGCCACAAAGTTCCCTCCTCCTGGGACAGGAGGTCTGGAGCAGCTCCCAAGTCTAGGGAGGGAGCTTGAGAGAGATGCAGAAGTAGAGGGTACCATACTTGGCGTGGCCAGCGTGGAGCTATGAGGATCATAGATCCTTGATCCCTCTGGAGCTTGAACAGAGTCTTGGGAATTAAGGGAATGGGTGGAAAGGCATACAGGAAGTCTTGACCCCAGTGAAGGAGGAAGGCATCCTTGGCCTGAACTCCCTGACACGGAATTCTGGAACAGAACCGGGGAAGTTTGGCATTCCACGGACTTGCAAAGAGGTCTATGTCCGGGGTTCCCCACTCTTGAAAGATTCTGAGTACCTGGTCCATGTGCAGGGACCATTCGTGTGGAAGCAGAACTCGACTGAGTCTGTCTGCCCAAGAGCTTTGGATTCCTGGAAGGTATACGGCCAGGAGATGGATTTGATGCTCTCTGGCGAAGGCCCACAATCTTAAAGCTTCGTTGCAAAGTGACAGAGAGCCAGTTCCTCCTTGTTTGTTTATGTAAAACATGGCTACTTGATTGTCCGTATGAATGAGGACTGTCTTGTAGCTGAGCAGGGTATGGAAGACCTTGAGAGCTAGAAAAACTGCTCGGAGCTCCAAGTGGTTGATATGTAGAGAGGTCTCCTGTGGAGACCAAGTGCCCTGAGTGGAGAGGTCTTGTAGATGAGCTCCCCAACCTGTTGGGGAGGCATCTGTTGTGAGGATTGCTTGGGGCAACAACTGTTGGAAGGGGGACCCCAGCAACAGATTTTGGGTGGACTTCCACCACTGTAGAGACCAAAAGAGGTGCCTGGAGGTTGCCATTTTGTCTGTCAAACCCTCTGAAGCTTGAGTCCACTGGGTGGACAAAGTCCATTGAGCTGCTCTCATGTGAAGGCGAGCATAGGGGATCACATGCACTGTGGATGCCATGTGGCCTAGCAGTTGTAGCATCTCCCGGGCAGTTAAATGGCTCTTTGACTGAATCTGGGAGGCTAACTGCACTAGGCGTAGGCAATGGGCCTGAGGAAGATAGGCCCTTGCAGTGGTAGTTTCTAGCCAGGCCCCTATGAACTCTAGGGACTGAGTAGGGGTGAGCTGGGACTTTGGGAGATTTACCACAAGTCCCAGATACTGCAGAATGCGCCTTGTGCAGTCCAGGGCAGTCTGGGTCTCTGACTGAGATGGAGCTCGGATGAGCCAGTCGTCCAGGTATGGGAATAGAAATATCCCCAGAGTGCGTAGAAATGCAGCTACTACTGCCATGCATTTGGTGAACACTCTTGGAGCAGAGGCCAGACCGAAAGGAAGCACCCTGTATTGGTAATGCTTCCCTTGGAAAAGGAAACGGAGGAACCTTCTGTGAGATGGATGGATGAGGACATGGGTGTACGCATCCTTGAGATCTAGAGAACAAAGCCAATCCTGACTGAAGGTATGGAAGGAGAGTGCCCAGAGAAAGCATCTTGAATTTCTCCTTGCATAGAAATTTGTTCAATTCTCTGAGATCTAATATGGGTCTGTAGCCCCCTGTTTTCTTTGGGATCAGAAAGTAGGGGGAGTAAAACCCTGACCCTTGTTGAAGAAGAGGTACCTCTTCTATTGCCCCTTGGGCAAGAAGGGCAGCCACCTCCTGACCTAGAAGGTCGAGGAGAGATGTTGGAGAATTGAAATGTCTCACCATGGTGTGAGGAGGAAGGTTTGAGAAATGAAGTTTGTACCCCTCCCTTATGATGGAGAGGGTCCACTGCTCTGTTGTAATTTGCTCCCATCTGGGAGCAAAGTGAGCTAACCTTCCTGGAATGGTGAGAGGCTCTGGCTGTTTCAGAGCCAGAAAGGCTAAGTTCTCTAGCATCAAGTCAAAAGCCCTGAGGAGGCTGGGTCTGCTGAGTTGCAGCAGCCCCTGTAGGCTTAGGCCTGACTTGCTTAGGTTGCTGACGCTTAGCAGCAAAACGACCTGTAGAAGATTGCTGGCCAGAAGCAGAATGGAATCTGCCTTTCTTGAGGAAAAAATACTTCTTGAAAGGTTTTTTCTTGGCAGGAATGGAGGTTGACTTTAAAAGTCTATCCAAAGCAGAATTTTCTGCATCCATTTGAGTGGCTTTTATTTGCTAATCTTTGCCAAACAGGTTTTCTCCTGTACAAGGAAGATTTCCCAAGCCATCCTGGACCCAAGATTCTAGATCAGAAGCTTGGAGCCAAGCAATTCTGCGTGCAGCTATGGCAATGGCTGAAGCTCTGCTGGCACCCTCAAAGGAGTCAAAAGCTGCACGATTGAAAAATTTTGAAATATCTTGAGTATGCTTAAGCCAAATAAGAAATTCTTCCCTTTTATCCTCTGGAAGAAAAGGGAGGAAAGTGTGTAGCTTATCTGCAACTTCTTTCAGAAACATCCCCATATAAAGACTATAGGAGTTGATTCTGGCAATGAGCATACTGGCTTGGAAGATTTTCCTACCAAAAGCATCCAAGGTCCTGCATTCTCTTCCTGGAGGAGCAGAGGAGTGTCTTTTTGCACTCTTTATCTTTTTCATAGCTGACTCCACCACAATAGAATGGTGAGGAAGCTGTGTTTTATGAAAACCAGGACAAGGAGGGACACGGTACATGGTGTCCAACCTACGAGAATGAGGAGAGATAGTGAGAGGAGTCTCCCATAAGTCAATCATGTGATCATAAAGAATCTCATGAATTGGCAAGGTGACTGCCTCCTTAGGAGCCTTGGGATAACCTAAAATATCTAATTTTTTAGCTCTAGGCTCTGATTCAGAGGTTACTGAAATAGAAAGCCCTTTAGCCACTTCTCTTATGAAGTCTTGAAAGGACAAGTCTTCTGGAGGAAACATTCTTCTTTTTGGAGAAGGCGGCTCTTCAGGAAGGGCTATGGATACTTCAGCAGATACCTCCGATGCATCAGAATCTTCGGAGGAATCAAAGTATCGACTGTCAGGGTGCTCTTTCAAAGCTCGATACGCGTACCGATCCGTATCGACATCGGGCATTATCGGTACCGGTTCGGTACCGATGGGCACCCCTGGGCAGGGAACCGCTGCAGTCGACACCATGGCCGATGTTGATGCAGTTGGTACCGGTACTGGCATTGGTGCCGGTACCTGGGCTGATACCGACAACGGAGTTTGTTGTGGTATCAGCAGCATCGCAGCTTGAATGAAGGCCGTGATAGCCTGCTGCATGGATAGAACATTCTGATCCATCGACGCCATGAATGCCTGGAATTCGGTACCGGAAGGTTGTGCCGGTACCCCAGAGCATTCTAACAGGTGATCGGTCGAGGCCGTGCCATCGATGTCAACCTGTAACCCCATAGGTGGAGCTTTGGAAGCCGGAGCTTCCCGCCGGGGTAGTTTTGCCGGTGCAGGATCCTCGAGGGCAAGCCCGGAGGCATCTCGATGCTTGAAAGGAGATCTACACTTCGAGGACCGGCTGGTTTTATGTTTGGTTACCTGAGATCCATGGGAGGAAGAAGCAGCCCTGGAAGACGTCGATGCCACTGAAGCTGCATCAGAGGGAAACAGAACATGGAGCTTGGCTGCTCGGTTCTGTAAACCTCGTTTGGACATCAAGGAGCAGGACGAAAAAATCCAAAAGGAAGTGGTCAGGACCCAAACATTTGAGACACCATTCATGGGTGTCGGTAACAGAAATAGTACCGCTGCACTTAGTGCATTTTTTAAACCCGGAGGCTGTTTAAGAACATAAGAACATAAGAAATGCCATACTGGGTCAGACCGAGGTCCATCAAGCCCAGTATTCTGTTTCCAACAGTGGCCAATCTAGGTCATACGTACCTAGCAGTTTCCCCAAAAGACACAGGTTCTGCAGTGCTTGTACTATGTCAAGCATTGATATCCTGGGTCCCTTTTTAATAGTGGTTTATGGACCTTTCCTCCAGGAACTTGTCCAAACCTTTTTTAAACCCAGCTATACTAACAGCCCTTACTACATCCTCCGGTAACAGATTCCAGAGTTTGATTACACGTTGAGTGAAGAAATATTTTCTCTTATTTGTCTTAAATAGTTTACCCCGTAGCTTCATTACATGTCCCCTAGTCCTTCTATATTCTGATAGCGTAAACAATTGATCCACGTTTATCCGTTCCACTCCATTCATTATTTTATAGACCTCTATCATATCTCCCCTCAGCCGTCTCTTTTCCAGGTTAAAGAGCCCTAACCTTTTTAGCCTCTCTTCATAGGAGTAGCCTTCCATCCCCTTCACCAATTTGGTGGCTCTTCTCTGTACTTTTTCTAATAACTCTATGTCCTTTTTAAGATACGGTGACCAGAATTGCACACAATATTCAAGTTGCGGTCGTACCATGGAGCGATACAGAGGCATTATAATATCCTTTGTTTTATTCTCCATCCCTTTCCTTATGATACCTAGCATTCTATTTGCTTTCTTGGCCGCCGCTGCACACTGGGCGGAGGGTTTTAACATGTTATCCACGATGACTCCTAAATCTTTTTCCTGGGTGGTGGTTTCTAATGTGGAGCCTTGCATCGTGTAACTATAGTGTGGGTTGTTCTTTCCTAGGTGCATAACTTTGCACTTGTCCACATTAAATTTCATCTGCCATTTGGATGCCCAGTCTTCCAATTTATCCAGATCCTCCTGCAATTTTCCACAATCCTCTTGGGTTTTAACAACTTTAAACAGTTTTGTGTCATCTACAAATTTGATAACCTCACTAGTTATTCCCTTTTCCAGGTCATTTATGAATATGTCAAAAAGTAGCGGACCCAGTACAGATCCCTGGGGTACTCCACTATTCACCTTTTTCCATTGGGAATATTGGCCATTTAGCCCTACCCTCTGCTTTCTATCTTTTAACCAGTTCCCGATCCACAATAGTACACTGCCTCCTATCCCATGACTTTATAGCTTTGCCAAAAGTCTCTGATGGGGGACCTTGTCAAAAGCTTTCTGAAAGTCCAGATACACTATATCAACCGACTCACCTTTGTCTACCTGTTTATGCACACCTTCAAAAAAACAGATCAGATTAGTAAGACAAGATCTTCCTTGTCTAAAGCCATGTTGGCTGTCTCCCATTAGGCCATGACTATCTACATGCTGTGTAATTTTGTTCTTTATGATGGTTTCTACCATTTTCCCTGGTACTGACGTCAGGCTCACCGGTCTGTAATTTCCCGGGTCACCCCTGGAACCCTTTTTAAAAATTGGTGTTACGTTGGCGACCCTCCAATCTTCAGGTATTACAGATGATTTTAATGAAAGTTCACAGATTACCAATAGCAGGTCTGCAATCTCATATTTCAGTTCTTTCAACACTCTGGGATGTATACCATCCGGTCCAGGTGATTTGCTACTATTCAGTTTATCAAATAGTTGTAATATATCTTCCCGGTGTAGCGATATTTCTCTCAATTCCTCTGCAGTATCACCTTTAAATACCACTTCAGTCTTGGGTAACATCCCTACATCTTCCTCAGTAAAGACCGAAGCAAAGAATTCATTCAGTCTCTCTGCTATAGCCTTGTCTCCTCTTACTGCCCCTTTTACCCCTCTATCATCTAATGGTCCAATTGACTCTCTCACAGGCCTTTTGCTATGAATGTACTTGAAAAAGTCTTTATTTCGTGTTTTTGCTTCCGTAGCAAGTTTCTTCTCAAATTCCCGCTTTGCCTGCCTTATCAATGCTTTGCATTTAACTTGCCAGTGCTTGTGCTGTTTCCAGTTTTCATCATTTGGCTCTTTTCCATTTCCTGAAGGTTGCTCTTTTGGCAGCAACAGCCTCTCTGACCTCACCTTTAAACCATGCTGGCAGTTTTTTGGACTTTCTTCCACTTTTCTTAATGCGTGGAATACAGCTGGTCTGGGCTTCGAGGATAGTATTTTTAAATAACACCCAAGCTTGCTGTAAGTCTTTAACCTTTGGAACCGCTCCTTTTAGTTTTTTCCGAACTATATTCCTCATTCTATCATAGTCTCCCTTTTGAAAGTTAAAAGGTATTACTGTGGATTCCTTTACTATCTGTCCTCCACTGATTAAATCAAACATGATCATACTATGATCACTATTGCCAAGTGGTCCCAACACCCTTATTTCTTGCACCAGATCTGGCGTTCCACTAAGGACTAGGTCCAGTATGGCTTCCCCTCTGGTCGGTTCATGAATCAGCTGCTCCAAGAAGCAGTCATTTATTTCATCTAGAAACTTTATCTCTTTAGCTTGTCCTGCTGTGACACTGTCCCAGTCGATACCGGGATAATTGAAATCACACATTATAACTACTCTGTTGTGGCTTTTGTTAGCTTCCTTGATTTCTTTGAGCATTTCATCATCCATTTGTTCATTCTGGCCAGGCGGTCGATAGTATACTCCCACTGCCATCACCTTCCCCTTCATAAATGGAATTTCAATCCATAGAGATTCTACAGCAAATTTTGTTCCCTGCAAAACTTTAATCCTTTCTGACTCAATGCCCTCTCTAACATAGAGCGGAACCCCTCCACCAATTTGTTCAGCTCTATCATTACGATATAGTTTGTATCCAGGTATCACAGTGTCCCACTGGTTATCCTCCTTCCACCATGTCTCTGAGAGTGCAATCATATCTAACCTCTCATTTAGTGCTATATATTCTAATTCTCCCATCTTATTGTTTAGACTTCTAGCATTGGCATACAAGCATTTTAGAGACTGTATTTTATTAATATTAATCTGGCTATTGGTAGGCATGGGTAATTGGGAATCTTTATGCTCTGTCTGCTCCTTACTCAAGGGCATTTGGGCTACTATACTCCCTTTTGGAACCTCACTGCTTTTGGTAGTATCCTTCAAGGATACCTTTGTCCGAACCATGCGCTCTTGGGTGACTGTCGGCTTTCCCCTATTTTCTAGTTTAAAAGCTTCTCTATCTCTTTTTTAAAGGTTAATGCCACCAGTCTGGTCCCATCCTGATTAAGGTGAAGCCCATCCCTTCGGAAGAGCCCCCCCTTTCCCCAGAATGTTCCCCAGTTCCTAACAAATCCAACACCCTTATCCTTGCACCATTGTCTCATCCACGCATTGAGACTCCGGAGCTCTGCCTGTCTTTTGGGTCCTGCACGTGGAACAGGAAGCATTTCGGAGAACGCTATCCTGGAAGTTCTGGATTTCAACTTCCTACCTAAAAGCTTAAATTTAGCCTCCAGAACTTCCCTACCACATTTTCCTATGTCATTGGTACCAACATGTACCAAGACAGCAGACTCCCCCCCAGCACTATCTATGATCCTATCTAGGCGGTGCGTGAGATCTGCTACCTTCGCACCAGGCAGGCATGTTACCAGGCGATCCTCACGTCCACCAGCCACCCAGCTATCTACATTCCTAATGATTGAATCACCAACTATAACAGCTGTCCTGACCCTCCCCTCATGGGGACATGGCCCTGGAGAAACGTCCTCGGTGCGAGAGGGTTTTACATCACCTGGAGGACAGGTCCTAGTTACAGGATCACTTCCTGCCACACCAGGGTGATGCTCTCCTGTCACGTGACCTCTCTCCTCCATGGCAACAGGGATGCTGCCAGACTGGAGGTGGGACTTCAGGACTATATCCCTGTAGGTCTCGTCCATGTACTTCTCTGTCTTTCTTATGTCTTCCAGGTCTGCTACTCTAGCCTCTAGAGAACGGACTCGTTCCCTGAGAGCAAAGAGCTCCCTGCACTTAGTGCATATGTAGGACCTCTCACCAACTGGGAGAAAATCATACATGTGACACTCAATGCAAAAGACCGGAGAACCCCCTTCTCGTTGCTGGACCTCTGTCTGCATCTTAGTTTAAAGCTTGTGTTTGTTGTTGTTGTTGTTAAGTGCCGTCGAGTCGGAGTGGACTCATGGCGACCCTCTGGATAGCTATCCTAAATTGTGTTCGGTCTTCAGTCAGGCGGCTCATTGTTGACAGACTGGTACCCGTAGCTGCTGTTATTGTAGCAATCCATCTCATTGCTGGCCTTCCTCTTTTGCGTTGACCTTCTATCTTGCCAAGCATGATGTCTTTCTCTAATGA
The DNA here is from genome assembly GCA_033557465.1 of Ichthyophis bannanicus. Taxonomy (NCBI): domain Eukaryota; kingdom Metazoa; phylum Chordata; class Amphibia; order Gymnophiona; family Ichthyophiidae; genus Ichthyophis; species Ichthyophis bannanicus. The sequence goes on along the minus strand of CM066031.1, from coordinate 289,045,973 downwards.
TCTCTCTCTTCGCATGATGTGTCCAAAGTATGAAAGTCGAAGTCTTGTCATCTGAGCTTCTAAAGAAAGCTTAGGTTTGATCTCTTCTAGTACCGACTGGTTTGTTCTTCGGGCAGTCCATGGTATACACAGTATTCGCCGCCAGCACCATAATTCAAAGGCATCAATTTTCTTCCTGTCTGTCTTTTTCACTGTCCAGCTTTCACATCCATATGATGTTATTGAAAATACCATGGCTTGAACAAGTCGAATCTTTGTATGGAGAGAGACATCTCTGCTCTTGAGAATCTTATCTAGGTCTTTCATAGCCATTCTGCCAAGAGCAATGCGTCGTCTGATTTCTTGACTGCTTGTTGCTTCTTTATTGATAGTTGATCCAAGTAGGTTAAAGTTGTTCACGATTTCAATTTCTTCTCCTTCAACGATGAACCTGTTGATTATGCCAGTTGTCATGATCTTTGTCTTCTTTACATTAAGGTGCAGGCCCATTTTGAGACTATGTTCTTTGATTGTGAGAAGCAAATGTTTCAGATCATCTTCACTTTCAGCCAGTAATGTGGTATCATCAGCATAGCGAAGGTTGTTGATGAGTCTTCCACCAATCTTCACACCTCTGTTGTCTTCATACAGTCCTGCTTCTCTGATGATTTGTTCTGCATATAAATTAAACAGGTAGGGGGAAAGTATGCAGCCTTGTCTTACACCTTTGCTTATTTTAAACCATTCTGTTTCTCCTTGTTCCGTTCGAACTGTTGCTTCTTGATCAATGTACAGATTACGCAAGAGAACGATCAGGTGTTCTGGTATACCCATGCTTCTTAATGTGGCCCAGAGTTTCTCATGGTTTACACAGTCAAAAGCCTTGCTATAGTCGATAAAGCACAAATAGATATCCTTTTGGTATTCTTTAGTCTTTTCAAGGATCCATCTCACATCCGCAATGATGTCTCTCGTTCCTCGCCCTTTCCTGAACCCTGCTTTCACTTCAGGTAGTTCTTGTTCTAGGTATGGCTGTAGTCTCTTTTGAATAATCTTCAGTAGAATCTTGCTGGCATGTGGGATCAGAGCGATTGTGCGATAATTTCCACAGTCAGTTGGATCACCTTTCTTTAGTATTGGTATAAACACAGATCTTTTCCAGTCAGTTGGCCATGATGTTGTCTTCCATATTTCTTGGCAGAGCCTTGTAAGTACGGTAACAGCTGCATCAGATTGCTGCAATACTTCTATGGGAATGCTATCAATGCCTGGTGCTTTGTTCTTTGATAAGGCTTTCAATGCTGCTTCAACTTCTTCTTTCATCACCAATGGTTCCTGATCATAAGGTATAGGTTGAAACGGCTGTTGGTCCACTTGATCTTTATCATATAAAAACTCTGTATATTCCTTCCACCTTTTCTTGATCTTCTCAGCATCATTCAACATAGAACCTTGAGCATCTTGTAACATTCCAATTCGAGGCTGGAACTTTTTCTTTAACTCTCGCAGCCTTAGGAAAGCCGATCTTGTTCTTCCTCTAACAGTTTCTGCTTCTATTTCCTTGCAAGTGTCATTGTAGTACTTTTCCTTGTCCTGTCTTGCTGCACGTTGGAAATCTCTGTTGAGTTCTGCGATTGTCTTTCTTTCTCCTTTGGCTTTAGCTTCTCTGCGTTTCTGGGCAATTTTCAGAGTTTCTTCCGTCATCCATTTTGGCCGTTTTTGCTTTTTCACCTTTTGTAGAGACTTCTCGCTTTCTTCCAGCACAACCTTCTTGATGTCATTCCATAACTCTTCCGGAGCTCTGTCATTTGTATCTAAGGCAGCAAATCGATTTTGCAGGCAGTCTTTAAATTCCAGTGGTATATTCTCAAGGTCATATTTTGGTGCATTCATGAGTGGTTTGCTCTTTTTCAACTTTAGCTTGAGTTTGCATACTAGTAGTTGATGATCTGTACCACAGTCAGCTCCAGGTTTTGTCTTTGTTGATGTTACAGAGCTTTTCCATCGTTGACTTCCACAGATGTAGTCAATTTGATTTTTATACAATCCATTGGGTGAAGTCCATGTGTACAGTCGTCGCTTGTGTTGCTGAAAGAAGGTGTTTGAGATGAATAGATCATTGGTCTTGCAGAATTCTATCAATCTTTTTCCAGCTTCATTTCTGTTGCCAAGTCCATATTTTCCAACTACTTTGCCTTCTTCTTTGTTGCCAACTTTTGCGTTCCAGTCACCCATGACTATCAGGATATCCTGTTTGCATGTTCTGTCAATTTCAGCTTGTACTTGTTCATAGAACTCTTCAATTTCATTCTCTTCTGCAGCTGTTGTTGGGGCATATACTTGAATTATAGTTGTGTTGATAGGCAATCCTCGTAGACGAATAGAGATTAAGCGTTCGCTGACTGCATTGTATTTCATTACAGTTCTTGCAAGTTTCTTCTTTATTATAAATGCAACACCATTTCTTCTTTGTCTTTCATTTCCAGCATAGTAGACCATGTGATCATCTGATGCAAAGTGCCCGATGCCAGTCCATTTCAGTTCGCTGACACCCAACAGATCAAATTGTACATGTTCCATTTCATTCTTGACCACTTCCAACTTCCCTTGGTTCATGCTTCGTACGTTCCATGTTCCAATGTGTAAGACATCTTTACAGCTTCTGACTCTCATTTCATGCGCAGCTACATCAGCAGTCAGACTTCCCGAAGGCTTTGATCCAACCACATCATAAATGCTGGCTTTACTCTGAAAAGTCTTCAGCTCTTCCCCAGTAGCTAGTTGAGTGCCTTCCGACCTGGGAGTCTCATCTTCCAGCACCATAGCACAATTTGTTTTGTTGTAACTATCCATTGGGTTTTCATGGCAAGATACAGAAGTAGATTGCCGGGCCTTCCTTCCGCGCAGTTTAAGTTTGGTGTTGTTGCCGTTGTCACAGAAATGTGATCCTCCGCCGTCAACACTATCCCATTCTGCTGCTGCCCAGATGGGTGGTTTGTCTTCGTCTGGCACCTCAGCTGAGACCTGTCCATCTTGGGAGACCCTGCCAGTAGTTAAACTACCGATAGTTTAGCTCTCAGCATCACTGATGCACACAAGCCCTCACAGCACGACAAGCTGCAAACCAAGTGAGAGAAAGCTTGTGTTTAGGTCTTTTAAATTCGGTATAGAATAAGGATTGGTGTAGATGCTTATACTAATAAAAGTGTATCTAATACCCCTAATACACCCTGTGTACCTGAAGCTTAATTAATCTCAGGTCCTCTGTGTATGACTGATTTGGATTAAGAGCTGCACCTGAGAGCAGCCCCTTTCCTCTAAGATGTGCAAGTACCTATAAAACTACAATTACCCCAGGGGTGGGTGGGTGCTGGGGAGGGAGGGAGGGAGATAAGTCCTATTAAAGAGGGCAGTTACAAGGTACCCTGTCCTGAACCCTCAGCAGGGGGATGGGGGTACCACACAAAGCCCAGTTAGTTGAGAGAGGCAAGGTAAGTACAGCTGAGAAGGCTGAACTAGCACACCACTAAGACAAACAATAAATAATTAAACAAACAGTTAGACAAACAGTAAATAATTAAATAAACAGCTAGAACTCACAGTAAGATGTCCCAGGAGGCAAATATCCACTCACTAGCAGAGCTCTGTAAAAGTACAGCCCTTCTCTGATCAGAGAAAAGCAAACTAAAACAGACTATGCACACGTGGAGAAAACAGGAAGAAGGCTACACAATACCTCAGGGGGAGGGGGGGGAGGGGGAGGATTCACTCAGGCAGGCAAGGACAGGAAAAAAGTTTAACAAACAGCAGGTTCTGGGGAGAGAGATTTAATTCAAAATGGCTACCACACAAAGCCCAGTTAGTTGAGAGAGGCAAGGTAAGTACAGCTGAGAAGGCTGAAACTAGCACACCACTAAGACAAACAATAAATAATTAAACAAACAGTTAGACAAACAGTAAATAATTAAATAAACAGCTAGAACTCACAGTAAGATGTCCCAGGAGGCAAATATCCACTCACTAGCAGAGCTCTGTAAAAGTACAGCCCTTCTCTGATCAGAGAAAAGCAAACTAAAACAGACTATGCACACGTGGAGAAAACAGGAAGAAGGCTACACAATACCTCAGGGGGAGGGGGGGGGGGGGAGGATTCACTCAGGCAGGCAAGGACAGGAAAAAAGTTTAACAAACAGCAGGTTCTGGGGAGAGAGATTTAATTCAAAATGGCTACCACACAAAGCCCAGTTAGTTGAGAGAGGCAAGGTAAGTACAGCTGAGAAGGCTGAAACTAGCACACCACTAAGACAAACAATAAATAATTAAACAAACAGTTAGACAAACAGTAAATAATTAAATAAACAGCTAGAACTCACAGTAAGATGTCCCAGGAGGCAAATATCCACTCACTAGCAGAGCTCTGTAAAAGTACAGCCCTTCTCTGATCAGAGAAAAGCAAACTAAAACAGACTATGCACACGTGGAGAAAACAGGAAGAAGGCTACACAATACCTCAGGGGGAGGGGGGGAGGGGGAGGATTCACTCAGGCAGGCAAGGACAGGAGTTTTTTCCATGAGGAAAAGGTTTCGTGAGGCCTAAGGCCCAAAAAGGAAAAACACACTAAGTGAGGGAAAAATATGTTCTTTTTTTTTTTTTTTTTTTTAAAAGAAAAGAAAGAAAGACCGGCGGTACCAGTTCGACGTCGGAGAAGGCAGACACGCGACCAAAGAAATAAAATAAAACAAAGAACTTCTTCAGCGGTGACAGGAACACGACCTGCTGGCTCCGCGGAAAAGAAGAACTGGAGAGAGGCGGTTGGAAAGGCGGGAAGGCAGCGCGCAGGCGCTGTGGGATGCTCCCAAAAGCTTTCCTTTTTTGGAAAGCTGGGGAGCGTTCCCGCGCAGGCTCCGTCGGTACCGACGTACCCATATGTGAAGACTCATTCCTGCTTGTTCCTGGAGATAACAATTTACAATAAAATAAGTACGATTCAAAACATAAGATCTCTCCTTTCAAATGATGACTTCCGCTCCGTGTTAAAGGCAATGATATGCCCCAACTTTGATTTCTATAACAGCATCCTACCGTGTCTTCCAAAACAAGCCTTAAACCCCTTATAAATGGCACAAAATACTGCTGCACGTTCCATCCAGAAATTACCTAAGTCAGAAAACATTATATCCATCCTTCACCGATTACACTGGTTACCAATCTCACAGAGAATCAAATACAAATCCCTAATGATTACTGTACATTCAAGACAATAAAAAACATAGCACCAACAAACCTCACCTCGCTAATATGCATGCATCCGGAGACAAGACAAAGGAGAGAATGTATGCAGAGCACTAACAATTCCCAAGTCTTTCAGAAAAAAAACAATCTTTCAACATCCATTAAAGCATTTACCTACTACTCCCCAATCCTCTGGAACTCCCTCCCAGATAATCTGAATGACCTAACAATATTCCAAAGGAGACTCAAGACATCTATTCACAGAATATTACCAGAACTTACTTGAAGACCCATAACTATTCCCTAGATAACATCTGGATCTCCCTTATGACTGCACTTCATTCTTCTGTAATAACTCATAAATGTTGACAAATGCAATGCATATAGTTGACTTGTAAATAAGTTCTTCCTAACTTTATGCTTTAACTTAAACTGCTCACTAAGAAATGGTTGCCATGTTAATGTTAAATATGTTTTATTGTAAACATTCTTTGAATTCCTTGTCATACGCCTTGATTTTATGGATAAAGCAGTATAGAAAACCCATAAATAAATAAAATATAATAAGAGAGCCTCCTTCTGGAGTTCGTAAAACGTTACGTGTATGAGTAATGTATCAGGGTGTGCTTGGATAATTTTCTTAATTAAGCCTACCCAACACAATAGGAAATAACTCAGTATCTTTCTGCCACATTTTCTTGGTCTCCAATTGCTAAGAACATAAGAAATGCCATACTGGGTCAATCCAAAGTCCATGAAGCCCAGTATCCTGTTTTGAAGAGTGGTAAATTCAGGTCACAAGTACCTGGTAGGTTCCCAAAAAGGCACACAGGTTCCACAATACTGTATGAGGGCAAGCAGTGGATTTCCTGGGTCCTCTGTAATAATGGTTTATGGACCTTTCCTCCAGGAACTTGTCCAAAACCTTTTTAAACCCAGCTACACTAACAGCATTTACTACATCCTCCGGTAATGAATTCCAGAGTTTCATTATGCATTGAGTGAAAAGATATTTTCTCTTATTAGTCTTAAATTGGTTACGTTGTAGCCTCATTGCATGCCCCCTAGTCTTTCTACTTTTTGATGGCATAAACAACCGATCTACGATTACCCGTTCCATTTGTTACTTTATAGACCTCTATCATATCTCCTCTCAGCCGTCTTTTTTCCAGGTTACATAGAAACATAGAAATATGACAACAAAAAAAGACCACATGGCCTATCTAGTCTGTCCTTCCATATCAACAACTACAACTATCCCCTATTTTCCTTTAGAGATCCTCTGTGTTTGTCCCATGCTTTTTTGAATTCAGTTACTGTCCTCATCTCTACCACCTCCACTGGGAGACTATTCCATGGATCCACCACTCTTTCAGTAAAGAAATATTTCTGCAAATCACTCCTAATCTATCCCCCTTCACTCTCATCCCATATCCCCTCGTAGCAGAACATGCTTTCAATTGAAAGAGGCTCTCCCCCTGAACATTTATGCCACGGAGGTATTTAAACATCTCAATCATATCACCTCTATCATGCCTTTCCTCTAAGGTGTACATATTAAGATCCTTAAGTCTGTCCTCATATGCCCTATATGAAGACCACTAAACATTTTAGTAGCCACCCTCTGCACCGACTCCATCCTGTTCACATCCTTTTGAAGGTGCGGTCTTCAGAATTGCACACTATACTCCAAATGAGGTCACACCAAAGACTTATACAGAGGCACTATCACCTCCTTTTTTCTGCTAGCCATTCCTCTCCGTATGCACCCAAACATCCTTCTAGCTTTTGCCATCGCCTTTTCTACCTGTTTAGCTACTTTAAGATCATCAGACACAACCACGCCCAGGTCCCGGTCTTCTTTAGTGAACAAAAGTACTTCACCCCCTATACTATACTGCTCCCTTGGATCGCTGCAGCCCAAATGCATGACCTTACATTTTTTAACATTAAATCCCAGCTGCCAGATTCTAGACCATTCCTCAAGCTTAGCTAGATCCCTCCTCATGTTATCTACACCTTCCTGGGTGTCTACTCTATTGCAGATTTTGGTATCATCCACAAAAAGGCAAACCTTACCCGACAGCCCTTCCGCTATATCACTAAGAAAGATGTTAAAAAGAATCGGACCAAGGACAGATCCCTGGGGCACACCACTGGTAACATCCTTCTCCTCAGAGTTAGCCCCATTTACCTGTACTCTTTGTCGCCTCCCACCCAACCAATTTCTAGCCCAAGCAGTAACTTTAGGGTCCATCCCTATGGTGTTCAGTTTGTTTATAAGTCGCCTGTTGGGGACAGTGTTGAAGGCTTTACTGAAATCTAAATACACCACATCTAGGGCTCTCCCTCGGTCCAACTCCCTGGTCACTCAGTCAAAGAAATCAATCAGATTTGTCTGACAAGACATGTCTCTGGTGAATCCATGCTGCCTCGGATCCTGTAATCCGCTGGACTCCAGAAACCTCACTATTTTCTCTTTCAGCAGCGTTTCCAATAATTTACTCACCACCGAAGTTAAACTAACCGGCCTGTAGTTTTCAACCACATCCTTACTTCTGCTTTTGTGTAAAGGCACCACATGAGCCTCTCTCCAGTCCTTTGGCACCACTCCCGACTCCAATGAGGCATTGAAAAGGTCAGTCAGTGGAGCTGCTAGAACATTCCCAAGTTCCCTCAGTATTCTAGGGTGTATCCCATCCGGTCCCATCGCTTTGTCTACTTTAAGTTGAGCTAGTTTCTCACGAACACAGTCTTCGTGGTTGAAGAGTCCTAACCTTTTAAGCCTTTCCTCATAGGGATATCCTTCCATCCTCTTTACCATTTTGGTGGCTCTTCTTTGTACATTTCCTAATTCTGCTATATCCTTTTGAAGATATGGTGACCAGAATTGCACACAATATTCAATGTGCAATAACACCATGGAACAATACAGAGGCATTATAACATCCTTGGTTTTGATTTCCATTCCTTTCCTTAGCATTCTATTTGCTTTCTTAGCCACTGGGCAGAGGGTTTCAACATATTAGAAACATAGAAACATAGAAATATGATGACAGAAAAAGACCACATGGCCTATCTAGTCTGTCCTTCCATAACAACTACAACAGTCCACTTTTTGCCTTTAGAGATCCTCTGTGTTGGTCCCATGCTTTCTTGAATTCAGTTACTGTCCTCATCTCTACCACCTCCACTGGGAGACTATTCCACGGATCCACTACTCTTTCCGTAAAGAAATATTTCCGCATATCACTCCTGAATCTATCTCCCTTCACCCTCATCCCATGTCCCCTCGTAGCAGAACTTGCTTTCAATTGAAAGAGGCTCTCTCCCTGAACATTTATGCCACGGAGGTATTTAAACATCTCGATCATATCACCTCTATCCCGCCTTTCCTCTAAGGTGTACATATTAAGATCCTTAAGTCTGTCCTCATATGCTTTATAATGAAGCCCATTAATCATTTTGGTAGCAACCCTCTGCACCGACTCCATCCTGTTCACATCCTTTTGAAGGTGCGGTCTCCAGAATTGCACACCATACTCCAAATGAGGTCGCACCAAAGACTTATACAGAGGCATTATCACCTCCTTTTTTCTGCTAGCCATTCCTCCCCGTATGCACCCAAGCATCCTTCTAGCTTTTGCCGTCGCCTTTTCCACCTGTTTAGCTACTTTAAGATCATCAGACACAACCACGCCTAGGTCCCGTTCTTCTTTAGTGGACAAAAGTACTTCACCTCCTATACTGTATTGCTCCCTTGGATTGCAGCAGCCCAAATGCATGACCTTACATTTTTTAACATTAAATCCCAGCTGCCAAATTCTAGACCATTCTTCAAGCTTAGCTAGATCCCTCCTCATGTTATCTACCCCTTCCTGGGTGTCTACTCTATTGCAGATTTTGGTATCATCCGCAAAGAGGCAAACCTTACCCGACAGCCCTTCCGCTATATCACTAACAAAGATGTTAAAAAGAATCGGACCAAGGACAGATCCCTGGGGCACACCACTGGTAACATCCTTCTCCTCAGAGTGAGCTCCATTTACTTGTACTCTTTGTCGCCTCCCACCCAACCAATTTCTAACCCAAGCAGTAACTTTAGGGTCCATCCCTAGGGTGCTCAGTTTGTTTATAAGTCGCCTGTGAGGAACAGTGTCAAAGACTTTACGGAAATCTAAATACACCACATCTAGAGCTCTCCCTCGGTCCAACTCCCTGGTCACCCAGTCAAAAAAATCAATCAGATTTGTCTGACAAGACCTGCCTCTGGTGAATCCATGCTGCCTCGGATCCTGTAATCCGCTGGACTCCAGAAACCTCACTATTTTCTCTTTCAGCAGCGTTTCCAATAATTTACTCACCGCCGAAGTTAAACTAACCGGCCTGTAGTTTTCAACCACATCCTTACTTCCGCTTTTGTGTAAAGGCACCACATGAGCCTCTCTCCAGTCCTTTGGCACCACTCCCGACTCCAACGAGGCATTGAAAAGGTCAGTCAGTGGAGCTGCTAGAACGTCCCCAAGTTCCCTCAGTATTCTAGGGTGTATCCCATCCGGTCCCATCGCTTTGTCTACTTTAAGTTGAGCTAGTTTCTCACGAACACAGTCTTCTGAAAATAGTTCAAGATGTCCCTCGCTTCTGTTCTTATTTGTGGGTGTTTTCTGAGGTCCTGCTCCTGGTTCTTCATCTGTGAACACAGAACAAAAATATTTGTTAAGCAATTCCGCTTTATCCTTATCAGCTTCTACATATTCCCCCCCTGCACCCTTGAGTATGACAATACCACTTTTGCTCTTCCTCTTCTCACTAATATATCTGAAAAATGTCTTTTCCCCCCATTTTATTGCATTGGCTATTTCCTCCTCCTTTTGAATCTTTGCCTTCTTGACTACTTTGCTAGCTTCTCTAAGTTTTTCCAAATACAGATGCCTGTCTTCCGCTCTCTGTGATCTCTTGTATTTCATGAAGGCCTCCCTCTTTTTCTTCACTTTTTCAGCTACTTCCTTCGAAAACCATAGCGGTCTCCTGTTCCTTTTGCCTTCATTTACCATTTTAACAAAAAGGTTGGTTGCCCTTAAAATACCCCCTTTCAGTTTTGCCCATTGTTTTTCTACATCCCCCAGCTGTTCCCATCCCACTAACGACTCCCTGAGGTATTGGCCCATCTTCGCAAAGTTAGTCTTCCTAAAGTCTAAGATCCTCACCTTGGAATGGATTCTAACAGCCCTAGTCCTAATACTGAACCACACCATCTGGTGATCACTGGATGCAAAATGATCTCCCACTACAACATCAGAAACACTTTCACCATTGGTAAGCACCAAGTCCAGTATGGCCCCTTCACGTGTGGGGTCTGTTACCAATTGCCTGAATAGTTCTCCCTGTAGAGCATCCAGGATCTCCTTACTTCTAGATGATACTGCAGCAGGAATGTGCCAATCAACATCTGGCATATTGAAATCTCCTATCAGTAGCACTTCCCCTTTCCTAGCAATGCTGCGTATGTCTTCAATTAACTCTCTGTCCACCTCTTCCTCTTGTGAGGGAGGTCTGTATATCACTCCAATGCAAATAGATTTCTCTTTCCCTCTTTCTAGTTTAACCCACAATGCCTCCTCTCTCTCCCTTTTAAGCTCTGTAATTCCAAAGCTTTAATAGTAGTTTTTACATATAGTGCCACTCCTCCTCCTCTTCTTCCTACCCTGTCCTTCCTGAATAAAGTATAGCCAGGTATAGTTACATCCCAGTCATTGTTTTCTGTGAACCATGTTTCTGTAACTGCCACTAAATCCAAGTCAGCCACTCCCACCAAAGCTTCAACCTCAGGGATCTTATTTCCCATGCTACGGGCATTAATACACACTGCTTTCCATATGTTACCCCTGTTACCCATTTCCATAAAGGTATTTAATGTATCACCTACCTGGGGGCTTTCACTTACCTGGGGGCTTTCTTCACCCATCCCCAAGGAATCTAGTTTAAAGCCCTCTTCAGTAGATTAGCCAGTCTACTACCAAAGATGCGTTGACCTCTCTTGGACAGATGGATGCCATCTCTGCTTTGCAACCCTTGGAAAAGCATCCCATGGTCTAGGAAACCAAAACGCTCTCGATGACACCATCCACGCAGCCATGCATTCGTCTCCTATATTATCCATGATGCCTAAATCTTTTCATTGGGTGTTGGTTCCTAATGTGGAACCTTGCGTCATATAACTGTAGTTTGAGTTGTTCTTTCCTAATTGCACAACTTTGCACTTGTCCACATTAAATTTCATCTGCCATTTGGACATCCATTCTTCCAATGTATCAATGTATTAAGGTCTTCTAGAAATTTTTCAGAATCCTCTTGAGTTTTAAGAACTTTGAATAATTTTGTGTCATCTGCAAATTTGATCACCTCACTCATTATTCCTATTTCCAGGTCATTTATGAATAAGTTAAAAAGCAGTGTGCCCAGCACAGATCCCTGGGGTACTCCATTATTCACCTTTTTCCATTGAGAAAATTGGTAATTTTGCCCTTCTCTCTGCTTTCTATCTTTTAACCAGTTCCTGATCCACAACAGGACACCGCCTCCAATCCCATGACTTTTTAATTTCGCCAAGTTTCTTATGAGAGACCCTGTCAAAGGCTTTCTGAAAAGCCAGGTACACTACATCAACTGGCTCGCCTTTGTCTACCTGTTTATTCACACCTTCAAAAAATTGTTACAGATTAGTAAGACAAGACTTTCCTTGGCTTGAGACATCAGAATGGCACATCCCGCCAGCTGCAGAATAGCAGCTGCCACGACGAACTGGCTCTTCAACAACGAATCCACCTTACGGTCCAGAAAATCTTTTAAGGCTGATCTGCCCTCTACAGGAAAGGTGGTCCATCTGGTAACCATCGTGACCTGCGTATCCACCTTGGGAATTCTAAACTACTCAACACACCCCTTCTCTAGGAGAGCGTAGATCTTCTTACACACCCTCAACCCTTTAGGCAGGGAGTTGGGAGAGTCGCACACTGACTGGATCATATCTTTGATCACATCTGGGGACGGGAAAACAGTAGTGAATTTCTGTGCCCCTTGAAGAAGCAGGTGCACCTTCAGCTCCTGTTCCATGCCAGGAAGCATTCATCAAGTTCAACACTGCCAGCTCCTCCTTCCAGAATAGGAAGATCACTCCAGCCTCTTCACAATCTTCTGAAGGTGAGAGTACTACTTCATCCATGTCACAGTCCTGTATTGAGCCATCTGAATCCAAGTCATAATCAAAATCTCAGAAAGCTCCCAGCTGTTCCCTATCTCCAGGGGGCTTCCCTCACAAGGACATTTAGCCAAAGGCAATCGAACAGGGCTTCCACTCTCAACCTGCCTCACATGAGACTGTGCCCAAAGGCACCCAAAAACCGCAGGGTCCGAATTGCCACACCAAAAGGACCAGGCCCACTGCAAAATACAAAAGAATTCCGGGGAGGACAATCTGGAGTCCAAAAGCTCTCTTCTCAGAAATGACCCCCCCAACACCAGGAGGCACAGCCAATGCATACCTCCTAGAGGACGAGGAGCTGCCACAGCATGGTCACTGGACCTTCCGGCTGGCTGGATATCCTTATCCATAGCGCTGTCACCTTCTGCCCTGAGGCAGGCAAGGCCAGACTAACTGCATTCCCCAGCGAAGAAAAGGAGAGCAGGCCCTCTAGGGATGATTTTGAAGCTGCCATACAAGAAGAGCAGAGTCCAGAATCTGGAGAAGCACCTCGTTTCCACAGGTCAAATAACATTTCCTGGAAGAAGTCAGAGAGTTAAGGCAAGTATCACAACAGCATGCGCTAAGGCCACAGTGGCCCCAAGGTACATGTTAACTACTCTTTACTGCGGCATGTTAAGTGCACTTTTACTGCAACATGCGTTACAGGTGCTAGGGTAGGAATGTGTGTTGGAGCTGCTTGGGCAGAACATGCATACAGATCGCGTGACTGCCAGGTGCACAATAGGGGAAAATGCCACTAAAGCATGCAAAAAATGGTGCAAAACCCCCATATCACACCATCACCAGTGATCCACCCTGAATTGTGTCCCAGGAAGATGGAATCAGGATCCCCCAACAAGGACAATGATGAGGTCAAGTCTTGGTACTCACCCCTTCCCCCCCCCCCCCCACCCCCGAGAGCATCAGCCAGATTCCATGCAGGGTTCAGCTGTACTCCTCTGAAACTGCTTTACTGGCTTTGCAACGCTGGGTTTAAGGTGGCTAGAAGGCAGATCCCTCTGAGAGCTTTCTGCAATTTCAGGAGAGAGCAGGGGGGACAAAGGAGGGAGGAGCACTGAGGTTGTGTGAGGCTGCAGCACTCCTCCAAATCCTTCCAATTTCTGGCTGCTCAATTTATTTTTATTTAGTATACATTTGTATACCGCTACTTCCAGCGATCAGCAGCGGTTTGATTACAGATTGGAAATTGTCAAATCATGACAGGAAATTTTTGAGGTATAAACACATTGATTAGACAGGAAAGCACAGCACACAGAGAACTATTTTACAGGGAACATGGGCTATGGAGGGTTAAGTGGCTTGCCCAAGACCACAAGGAGCACCTGTGGGACTAGAAACCCCAGTCCTTCCGGCCCAAGGTTGCTGTCCTCTAGTGGGATTTGAACCCCCGACCTTCCGGCCCGAAGTACCTTGCCCCAACCACTAGGCCACTCCTCCACTCAAATAGGCTCTCATCATGATAAGCACATGGAGCTGAACCAATTTTCTCTCCTCCTATGGCTACCGAAAAGACCACAGTCTAGTGGAGTCTCCCAATAAAGATAAAAGTAACCCAGATGCCCTTAAGTACACAGCAGACAGAGCTGAAAGATTCCAAATTACCCCATCAAACACAGAAACATGATGGCAGAAAAAGACCATATGGCCTATCTAGTCTGGCCTTCCATATCAGCTACAATAGTCCCCTTTTTTCCTTTAGAGATCTTTTGTGTTTGTCCCAACTGATAACCAGATTAATATGAATAAAGTAAAACCTCTAAAATGCCTGTATGCAAATGCTAGACATCTAAAAAATACGATGAGTGCGTTAGAATATATATTACTAAATGAAATGTTAGATGTTGGCATCTCAGAGACCTGGTGGAAGGAGGACAAACAATGGGACACTGTGATACCTGGGTACAAACTATATCACAATGATAGGGTAGATCAAATTGGTGGAGGGGTTGCGCTCAATATTAGAGAGGGCATTTAGTCACACAGGATTAAAGTTTTGCATAAAACAAAATACACTGTAGAATATCTATGCAGAGAAATTCCACGTAAAAAGGGGAAGGCGATGGCAGTGGGGATGTACTACCGTCTGCCTAGCCAGAATGAACAGATGGATGATGAAATGCTGAAAGAAATCAGGGAAGCAAACAAAAGTTATAACCCAGTAAATAATGGGTGAAAACAGGGACGAGGTTGCAACTGCTCTATGGAAAAAAGACAACTGCGGAGACCTGAAGGGAAAGCAGGAAGGCAGCCAGGCATGCGTGGAGGAATGCTCCCAAAAGCATTCCTACTGGATGCTGGGAAGTGTTCCCGTGCCAGGCTCCGTCGGTGCCGTCATACATATGTGAAGGCCTACTTCCTGCTTGTTCTGGAGACTGTCATGACCCCAGCCCCAGCCGAGGGCCTAGAGGCATAGGGCTGCCAATTTTAGTCCTCTAATAAAGGAATTAAACACTATTCTTGTCCACAGGGAGGCATTCTGGGACTTGTAGTTTTTCCTCGTTCAAGGATAGTTGTGTAAGCCAAGGGTTAAAGGCAAAGACAAAAGTTTATATTTCCCCAAAAAGCACTAAGGTTCAAACACACAATGTCAGGATATTCTTCTCCAAGCAATACTTCAGAAATTATACATAAGTTGGAACTGAGGAAGCTTCATAAGCTTTTAAAACATGTGCAGTTGTTTTCAAAAGGTAATCAGCAAAACAAAATACAGCTTCTCTGTTTAAGCAAAGTTAAATGTCCTCATTTACCTTCTGCTCCTTTAAACACAAAAATGTAGAAGCTGGCAATGTTCTCTTGAGTTAGTAGGTATTTCTTAGTAAAACAAAACTAGGTTCATTCATCCTGCTTCTCAAGACCTTTCTTTATCAAGCATTTCGGATTTTCATAGCTTCTGTATAGCATAATGTACAATCCACTGGCAATTCACCTGATATGGAGTTTTGCTCTGCACAGTCCACTTGCATATCCTCTTGTTCTAAAGCATATACGTCTGGCTCTGAACTCCCACAATCTGCTCCTCGGTGAATGCTCTGGGTAAATCCCTGGACCTCCCTCCAGCACTGGTTTCCCCGGTTGCCTTGGTTCCTCTCCGCTGTTCAGCCATGGTTCTTTGCTCCAGGCTGGGTTTTGGTTACTTCTAGCTATAGCCTTGTTCACCCACCTTTGAGCAGCTTGAAACCTTCTGTCCGAGATCCGAGGTAGAAGACTTCCCTGCTTTCTTTCCCTAAGCAAAGCACACGTGGTTTCTTGGCTCTCAGGCTCCTTCCACGTCCTTCTCCTTCCCCTGATGTTTCCTCCTCTGAGTTCCTCTCTCTGAACTCCTGGACCAGCTGAAACACGCTGAACTCTCTGAACCTGCCCACGATTCTGGACTGGAAGTGGAACACAAACAGTTCGAACCGCAACCTGATCCTGAACCCCCTTCTGAGCAGCGTTTATAAGGCTGCTTCTTAGCTAGCCTTTCTCTGTCTCTGCACAGGTGTTTGCCATTACCCCCTAAGCTTGCACTTACGTCAGCAGAGCTTGGGTGTAGCCAACTGGCTCTATCAACTCCGTGCTTTCTTTCTTTGACTGCAGTCTGGAACCTGTGAATTTCAGGCATGTCTCTTTCCTTAAAGGTATATTCACTATCTTTTCCTATTTCCATCGGTTCAGCAAGGCTCTCCTCATCACAAGACACATTTATAAATGACCTGGATATAGGAACAGTGAGTGAGATGATCAAATTTGTTATAACAGAAGAGGATTGTGAAAAATTGCAAGAGGACCTTGATAAATTGGAAGACTGTACGTCCAAATGGCAAATGAAATTTAAAGGGGACAAGTGCAAAGTTATGCACATAGGAAAGATCTCTGGAAGGGACGGTATAGAAAAGCGCACAAATAAGAACAACCCAAACTATGGTTACACGATACAAGGTTCCACATTAGGAACCACTACCCAGGAAAAGGGTTTAGGTATCATTGTGGATAATTTGTTGAAACCCTCTGCTCAGTGTGCAGTGGCAGTCAAGAAAACAAATAGAATGCTAGGAATCATAAGGAAAGGAATGGAGAATAAAACCAAGGATATTATAAAGCCTCTGCATCGTTCCATAGTCCAACCGCAGCTTGAATATTGTGTGCAATTCTGGTCGCCGTATCTTAAAAAGGATATAGTGGAATTAGATAAAAGCCAAGCCAATCACAGCAAGCTCAAAGTCCTAGACTTCAAAAACACTGATCTCAGTAAAATGGCCCAGTACCTGAAGGAGGAGTTGGCAGGTTGGGAGGGGATAATGGAAGTGGAATTGCAATGGGCTAAAGGAGGCAATAAAAGGGGCAACAGATATGTATGTAAGGAAAGTAAATAAAAAGAAGAAGAAAAGCAAACTTATTTGGTACTCCAAAGAAGTGGCTGCACAAATAAAGGCAAAAACCACAGCTTTCACAAAATTCAGAAGTTTGCAAACAGAGTAACACAGAAAAGAATACAGGATCAAATTAAAAGATAGAAAAAGAGAAATAAGGATAGCAAAATCAAAGGCAGAAGAAAAGATGGCTAAAGATGTGAAGTGAGGAGACAAAACTTTTTTCAGGAATATTCGAGAGAGGAGGAAAATCAGAGGTGATACCTCGTATTACAGGACTTTGTGAAAAGCGACATTGAAAAAGCGAACATGCTAAACAAATACTTCTGCTCTATTTTTACTAGAGAAAATCCTGGAGAAGGACCACCTGTGATTGACAAATATACAATTGGGGATGGAGTAGATACCACAGCATTCACAGAAGATGATGTGTTAGAACAGCTTGCAAAACTGAACGTGGACAAGTCTATGGGACCAGATAGGATACATCCCAGGATACTGAAAAAGCTCAGAGAGGTTCTTGCAGGGCCATTAAAGGATATTTTTAATAGAACCTTGGAGACAGGAGAAGTTCCACAAGACTGGAGAAGGGCTGATGTGGTACCTCTTCACAAAAGTGGCAGTAGGGAAGAAGTGACAAACTACAGGCCAGTAAGCCTTACCTCGGTGGCGGGAAAAGTAATGGAGGCACTCCTGGAAGAGAGAATAGTGGACTTCCTCGAAACCAACAGGTTGCCTGATTCGAGGCAACATGGTTTTACCAAAGGACGATCTTGCCAAACAGATCTGATTGAGTTCTTTGACTGGCTGACTAGAGAACTAGATCAAGGGCATGCGATGGATGTGATCTACCTAGATTTCAGCAAAATCGTTGATACTGTTCCTCATAGAAGGCTTATCATTAAACTCAACAGCTTGGGGATGGGTCCCAAGGTGGTGAACTGGATCAGAAATTGGTTGACTGACAGACGACAGAAGGTGATGGTAAACGGAACTCACTCGGATGAAAGGAAGGTAATTAGCGGTGTGCCCCATGGTTAGGTCCTGGGACCGGTACTGTTCAATGTATTTCTGAGTGATATTGCTGAAGGACTGAATGGAAAAGTCTGTCTTTTGCAGATGACATGAAAATTTGCAACAGAGTGGACTCCCCTGAGGGAGTGGATAACATGAGGAAAGATCTACAAAAGCTGGAAGAATGGTCTAATGCTTGGCAATTAAGATTTAATGCGAAGTGCAGTGTCATGCACTTGGGAAGCAGAAATCCAAGGGAATTGTATGCGATAGGGGGCGAGAGGTTGGTGTGCACGGACCAGGAGAAGGACCTCGGTGTGATTGTTTCTGAGGATCTCATAGTGACAAAACAGTGGGACAAGGTGGTGGCAAAAGCCAGAAGGATGCTGGGTTGCATACAGAGAGGAATTACCAAGAGAAAGGAAGACATATGCAGTGCTCTACAGATATATATAAAAGACTGTTCACTGCTTACACTGGGACAAGCATTGATGAACCTGTCTACTTTTTTGGGAACCTGACAGATATTTGTGACCTGGATTGACCACTGTTGGAAACAGAATACTGGGCTTGATGGACCTTGGTCTGACCCAGTATGGCATTTCTTATGTTCTTATATTCTCCCACATCGCACTCAAGTGAGAGAGTTACCCTCAAGGTTGTTCACTAGCATTTAATCAATCTTTTCTTCTCAATCTTCAAATTTTCTTCTGAGAGGAGAAAATCCATCCACCATCTGCTGGAGATAAAGAAATACTGAAAAGACCTTTGGTGGCCCAAGCGAATAGAGGCGAGAGTGATGTAATTGAAAACTGGGCTTTTCATTGGTTCTTTGTCTGCACCGATCTGCTGGTAGGGGAACACAACCTACTTGCCTGGACTGGTCTAGTAGGATGATATGGAATAAGTATTCGGCATGGTTTTTAGTGCATGCTAACTCTTTTCGCAGGATCATTGCTAACATCTACTGTGTGCTAAAAACAGCTATGCAGTAAAATCACATAACTGCTTAGCCTAGTTTGGGCAGGATTGGGGTGAGTTATGGGCAGAGATAGAGCATGGCCATTATTGGTATTTAGTGCTTGGTTTGCAGCTTGTCGTGCTGTGAGGGCTTGTGTGCATCAGTGATGCTGAGAGCTAAATTATTGGTAGTTTAACTACTGGCAGGGTCTCCCAAGATGGACAGGTCTCAGCTGAGATGCCAGACCAAGACAAACCACCCATCTGGGCAGCAGCAGAATGGGATAGTGTTGACGGCAGAGGATCACATTTCTGTGACAACGGCAACAACACCAAACTTAAACTGCGCGTAAGAAAGGCCCGGCAATCTACTTCTGTATCTTGCCATGAAAACCCATTGTATAATGTAGTAACGCTAAACAAATGACTAATATAGAAAATATAAACTCCTCATTCAACTCTTCACCAGTGCTACCAGATTCAATAATACCAATGAATGTCACAGCACAGCCTCAGAAACAACCATAGGCACTCAATTATTCTGGGTTAAGTGTGTGGTACTCCCAGACTCGTGCCGGTTTTTACATCAATGGCTGAATGTTGTATTAATCATATTGCCAGTTCATGAGCGATAATATCAAGGTAATAATCAAAAAAATACTTAGCTCATGCTGAACCGTGGGACTGTGCCGAACATTTCACTTATTATTTATAAAACTTATTCTTTCTCTTTCTTTTTCTTTTTTTGTCCTTTTGTTTTTATATATAGAAAACTTTCTTCCACATGCAGTTGCTAATATAAACCGCATCCCAACGCCAGTTTCTTGAGGCGCCCATGCGTTTCGCCAAATGGGTTTTTCAGCGAGAAGCGTTGAAAACACTACAAGCTCGAACGGATTGGGTGATTCGTCGAGCTGATAAAGGGGGTGCTATAGTTATACAAACACGAGAATATTACCTTCAGGAAGCCCTGACACAACTTCGGGACCCCATTACTTACACTATTCTTGAGACGAACCCCCTCAGTGAACTTCAAGCCATTATCAAATCTTTAACACATGGAGCTTTACAAGACAAACTTATCTCTAGGAAGGAATACAACTATTTGAATGTTTCTGCTCCCAGGACAGCTCAATTTTACACTGTTCCGAAAATCCATAAATGCTTATTGAGCCCTCCAGGCCGGCCGATAGTGTCTACTAAAGGCACAGTTCTTGAACCAATTTCCACTTACGTGGACTCCTATTTGCGTCCATTGTTACAAGACATTCCCTCATATATCCGTGACACCACTCATTTTTTGGTACTATTACAGGGTCTAGCACATTGGGCTGGTGATAATGACATTTTACTAGTAACTTTAGATGTCCAATCACTTTACACGAGCGTCCCGCAAGCAGCGGCAAGCGCTGTAGTACAACGAGCGTTGACCGCCCGGGGAGACTTGTCTCCAAGTCAACTACAGTTCTTACAAGCTTTGACAGATTTAGCCTTGTTTCGCAATTATTTTGAATTTCAAGGGATTCTGTACCATCAGACATCAGAAGTGGCGATGGGCGCTACTTGCGCCCCCCTCAGTGGCCAACCTGTATATGGGGACATTTGAAGATTTACATTTCTCTACTTCACCCTATACAGGTAACATCAAAGCCTGGTATCGTTACATTGACGATATTTTTATGCTTTGGCAAGGAACTGAATTTTTGTTGAACAATTTTCTCCAGTGGTTGAATGCTCGGGATCATCATATTCAATTCACTAGCAATTGTCATAAAGAGACCATCACCTTTTTGGCTGTACAAATCAAGCGGCAGGCTGAGGGATGGGATACTTCTGTTTATCACAAACCCATTGATTGCAATACTTTTCTCCACCACGATAGCGCACATCCTCCCACTCTAAAGGATAGTCTTCCTTTGTCACAATTTTTGCGCTATCGTCGCAATTGTTCCAACCTCAAGACTTATAAGACCGCATCCAAAACCCTGAGGAACAATTTTTTACAAAGGGGTTACCCTTCTCCAGTGATACACCGCGCTTACCAGCAAGCGCTTTATAGTAATAGGGATTTGCTCTTGATTCCGAAGAACCGTGCAACACACAAGGATGATGCTCAGCATGTCAATTTCATCACGGCTTACTCGCCAGTGAGCTCGAGTATACAACGCATTCTCCGGAAACATGGGAATGTCTTAGCCACAGTACCAGGCTTACAAAATAAATCGATCCGCTGTGTGTGGAAAAGAAGTCGGAATTTGAAAGAATATTTGAGCCCCACTCAGTTACGAGCTCCATTACCAATTCCGAGTATGCATCAAGAGCCAGGACATAGAAAATGCGGGAGTTGCATAATTTGTGAGATCACACATGAATGTCAAAGTTTCACCCATAAAGGTGTCACTTATAAACTACGACAAGCCACCACTTGTGATTCTATCGGGGTAGTGTATGCCATGAGCTGTCCATGTGCCCTGCTGTACATTGACAAGACCATTCGCTGTTTTCGGGTTCGCATGCAGGAACACGCTAGCCGGCTCCGTTGTGCCCGAAGGGAAGCTCCCCTGGTACAACATTGCTTATCTCACCAACACACTTTTTCGCAGCTCCGCTGCTGGTGCATAGAAATGATGTCCGGACCTGCTTTAGGCAAAACCCTTGACCAGCGACTTCTTTACAAAGAACAAAAATGGATTTACACATTGGCCACGGTGCAACCCACTGGCTTACACCAAAGCATTGATTGGTCAGCATGCATTATCTGATCAACCAATAGGACCCTCTAGTCCAGGACATTTAAACTGTGACGTTACAGTCGGGAACTCGCATGCGCAGCGTTTATTGAGTCTTCAGGTACATCAGTAGGAGACCAAGTTTCGAGTTGCCGAGCCGCACACACTCACAGGTTTTTTGAATCTTTCATCAAATTGTTTTCAGTTGTCATAGTACATTTGGATGTGATATTATACTCTGTTTTGATCGATTTGTTTTGCACAGATCAATTCATTTTTAATGTCTTTATTCACAGAATTATAATCCACTTCATGCTATAGTCCCTTGAAAAACCCATTTGGCGAAACGCATGGGCGCCTCAAGAAACTGGCGTTGGGACGCGGTTTATATTAGCAACTGCATGTGGAAGAAAGTTTTCTATATATAAAAACAAAAGGACAAAAAAAGAAAGAGAAAGAGAAAGAATAAGTTTTATAAATAATAAGTGAAATATTCGGCACAGTCCCACGGTTCAGCATGAGCTAAGTATTTTTTTGATTATTACCTTGATATTATCGCTCATGAACTGGCAATATGATTAATACAACATTCAGCCATTGATGTAAAAACCGGCACGAGTCTGGGAGTACCACACACTTAACCCAGAATAATTGAGTGCCTATGGTTGTTTCTGAGGCTGTGCTGTGACATTCATTGGTATTATTGAATCTGGTAGCACTGGTGAAGAGTTGAATGAGGAGTTTATATTTTCTATGAAAAGCCATTGGACAGTTACAACAAAACAAACTGTGCTGTAGTGCTGGAAGATGAGACCCCCAGGTTGGAAGGCACTCAACTAGCTACTGGGGAAGAGCTGAAGACTTTTCAGAGTAAAGCCATCATTTATGATGTGGTTGGATCAAAGCCCTCGGGACGTCTGACTGCTGATGTAGCTGCACATGAAATGAGAGTCAGAAGCTGTAAAGATGTCTTACACATTGGAACATGGAACGTACGAAGCATGAACCAAGGGAAGTTGGAGGTGGTCAAGAATGAAATGGAACGTGTACAACTTGATCTGTTGGGTGTCAATGAACTGAAATGGACTGGCATCGGGCACTTTGCATCAGAAGATCACATGGTCTACTATGCTGGAAATGAAAGACAAAGAAGAAATGGTGTTGCATTTATAATAAAGAAGAAACTTGCAAGAACTGTAATGAAATACAATGCAGTCAGCGAATGCTTAATCTCTATTCATCTACGAGGAATGCCTATCAACACAACTATAATTCAAGTATATGCCCCAACAACAGCTGCAGAAGAGAATGAAATTGAAGAGTTCTGTGAACAAGTACAAGCTGAAACTTACAGAACATGCAAACAGGATATCCTGATAGTCATGGGTGATTGGAACGCAAAGGTTGGCAACAAAGAAGAAGACAAAGTAGTTGGAAAATATGGACTTGGCAACAGAAATGAAGCTGGAGAAAGACTGACAGAATTCTGCAAGACCAATGATCTATTCATCTCGAACACCTTCTTCCAGCAACACAAGCGGCGACTGTACACATGGACTTCACCCAATGGATTGTATAAAAATCAAATTGACTACATCTGTGGAAGTCAACGATGGAAAAGCTCTATAACATCAACAAAGACAAAACCTGGAGCTGACTGTGGTACAGATCATCAGCTACTAGTATGCAAACTCAAGCTAAAGCTGAAAAAGAGCAAACCACTCATGAATGCAGCAAAATATGACCTTGAGAATATACCACTGGAATTTAAAGACTGCCTGCAAAATCGATTTGCTGCTTTAGATACAAATGATAGAGTTCCAGAAGAGTTATGGAATGACATCAAGAAGGTTGTATTGGAAGAAAGCGAGAAGTCTCTACAAAAGGTAAAAAAGAAAAAACGGCCAAAATGGATGACGGAAGAAACTCTGAAAATTGCCCAGAAATGCAGAGAAGCTAAAGCCAAAGGAGAAAGAAAGACAATCACAGAACTCAACAGAGATTTCCAACGTGCAGCAAGACAGGACAAGGAAAAGTACTACAATGATGCATGCAAGGAAATAGAAGCAGAAACTATTAGAGGAAGAACAAGATCAGCTTTCCTAAAGCTACGAGAGTTAAAGAAAAAGTTCCAGCCTCGAATTGGAATGTTACAAGATGCTCAAGGTTCTATGTTGAATGATGCTGAGAAGATCAAGAAAAGATGGAAGGAATATACAGAGTTTTTATATGATAAAGATCAAGTGGACCAACAGCCGTTTCAACCTGTACCTTATGATCTGGAACCATTGGTGATGAAAGAAGAAGTTGAAGCAGCATTGAAAGCCTTATCAAAGAACAAAGCACCAGGCATTGATTGCATTCCCACAGAAGTATTACAGCAATCTGATGCAGCTGTTACCATACTTACAAGGCTCTGCCAAGAAATATGGAAGACAGCATCATGGCCAACTGACTGGAAAAGATCTGTGTTTATACCAATACTAAAGAAAGGTGATCCAACTGACTGTGGAAATTATCGCACAATCGCTCTGATCCCACATGCCAGCAAGATTCTACTGAAGATTATTCAAAAGAGACTACAATCATACCTCGAACAAGAACTACCTGAAGTGCAAGCAGGGTTCAGAAAAGGGCGAGGAACGAGAGACATCATTGCGGATGTGAGATGGATCCTTGAAAAGACTAAAGAATACCAAAAGGATATCTATTTGTGCTTTATCAACTATAGCAAAGCTTTTGACTGTGTAAACCATGAGAAACTCTGGGCCACATAAAGAAGCATGGGTATACCAGAACACCTGATCGTTCTCTTGCACAATCTGTACATTGATCAAGAAGCAACAGTTCGAACGGAACAAGGAGAAACAGAATGGTTTAAAATAAGCAAAGGTGTAAGACAAGGCTGCATACTTTCCCCCTACCTGTTTAATTTATATGCAGAACAAATCATCAGAGAAGCAGGATTGTATGAAGACAACAGAGGTGTGAAGATTGGTGGAAGACTCATCAACAACCTTCGCTATGCTGATGATACCACATTACTGGCGGAAAGTGAAGATGATCTGAAACATTTGCTTCTCACAATCAAAGAACATAGTCTCAAAATGGGCCTGCACCTTAATGTAAAGAAGACAAAGATCATGACAACTGGCATAATCAACAGGTTCATCGTCGAAGGAGAAGAAATTGAAATCGTGAATAACTTTAACCTACTTGGATCAACTATCAATAAAGAAGCAACAAGCAGTCAAGAAATTAGACGACGCATTGCTCTTGGCAGAATGGCTATGAAAGACCTAGATAAGATTCTGAAGAGCAGAGATGTCTCTCTCCATACAAAGATTCGACTTGTTCAAGCCATGGTATTTTCAATAACATCATATGGATGTGAAAGCTGGACAGTGAAAAAGATAGACAGGAAGAAAATTGATGCCTTTGAATTATGGTGCTGGCGGCGAATACTGTGTATACCATGGACTGCCCGAAGAACAAACCAGTCTGTACTAGTGGAGATCAAACCTAAGCTTTCTTTAGAAGCTCAGATGACAAGACTTCGACTTTCATACTTTGGACACATCATGCGAAGAGAGAGATCATTAGAGAAAGACATCATGCTTGGCAAGATAGAAGGTCAACGCAAAAGAGGAAGGCCAGCAATGAGATGGATCAATACAATAACAGCAGCTACGGGTACCAGTCTGTCAACAATGAGCCGCCTGACTGAAGACCGAACACAATTTAGGATAGCTATCCAGAGGGTCGCCATGAGTCGACTCCGACTGGACGGCACTTAACAACAACAGTGCTTGATATGTTACCACATGCTGTCAGGACTGCCAATAGTATAGATGCACTTAACGCCACCACCAGAGATGGCATTGTGTGTACACCCATGCTAGTGGCTGCTGAGTAGCATGGCCACTGCCAAAACCAAGTTAAAAAAAAAAGAAATGACAGCCGGTCAATCTCTCAGTCACCAACCTCTACCTTTCCTGACCACAACCTGAAAACCGATCAGAAGCTCCCCTCCAATAACCAGTCCCCCCAGAATCAGAAACCCTCCTCTGATCATCAACCCTCCCCCCATCAGAAACTCCCCCTCCGATCACAACTCTCCTCTAATTAGAAGTCCTCCATCACTAGTCCCCCCTCTTCAGCTGAAGACATGATCCTCCCCCCCACTTATCCAAATGTCTACCTGGTAGTCTAGTGGATTGGCCAGGGGTGATTTCATTCTGCTCCCTCTTCATTCATGGCAGCTATAACCCTTAGCAGTAGTACTACAAGACTATCACTAGGGGTCATAGCAGTCATTTTGAACCCAGAGCCAAATGGCGTAGAAGCGACTGGGAATTGCTTCTGCCCCATACTGATAGAACCGGGACTGCAAAGGTAGCCCAGGGAGGGCCTACAGTGGGTTGAGGGTGGGCAGTATTGACTGGGAGTCAGAGGGGGTCTTCTGGAGGTGGGGTCAAAGAAGTGTCTTCAAGGGTAGAAGTTCTGTTGCGGAGAGTGGGGGTCTTTACTGGAGGCAAAGGGAGGGGGCACTCATTTCAATTGCTACTGCAACAGCCCCTTTAAGATGGTGCCTGGAAACATCAAGCTGCTTCTTAGCAGCCTGATGCTCCCGAGCTGAAAGCTATAAACTCAACTAAAGCTGAAAGCTGGCATCATTTCTCTACAAATAACACGGCTTGTATCTTTCATTGCAAGCTACATTATTTGATTTACATAATGAGGTGCTTTGCATGCATCAGTATGTTTTGCATCTCATTATTCTGTAATGTGCGTTGATGTAAACTGACATTAAATGGCAAATATCATGCATTATTCTCTGTGTACTTTAGTAACTACTCCCCTTAATCCTTGAACATTCAGAAATATGAGCTTTAAACTCAATTCCCCAATGTCATTACCCAGTGCTCTAAATCTTATCACTTAATCATGAACTTTTCAAAGGCCCACACAAGATAACCCAAAGTGGAACTCGCAAAATAAAACATTTTCAATTCATTATAAGAATTGAAATGTTTCAGGTTAATACATAATAATTTAACATAAGTGATAACAGAAGCATGAAGGAGTAGCCTAGTGGTTAGCACACTGGCTTGGTAAGCAAGATACCAAGGTTTGATTCCCACTAGCACTCCTTGTGACCCTTGGGCAAGTCACTTAACCCTCCATTGCCTTGGAAGAAAGGTCTGGCAATCTACTTCTGGTCACACTGCCAAGAAACCCAGGAGCTGTTGGCTTGCCAGGAGTCAGCACTGATTCAAAGGCACACATTTCTTTTTGCATTGCTAGTGGTAACAATGATCATAACAAATCTAAGTGTGACCATGTTGTTTTGCTATCAAGGGTTTCATGATATTTACAACCTATCCAGCTTTATCAAATTAAAAGACAGACTATTATTACTAAATAAATATTTTGCTCAGCAAAAAAAAAATACAACACATCGATATTCTCATATATCAGATTCCTTGGAATCTATGTTCAATAAGCTCAACAATGGTATTAATTTAAACCACAATACCAGTGTTTAAATTAATACATATATATTCCAGCAGCTGAATTTTGTCGCTATGCAGATAATATTTTGTTCTACACTTGCTTTGCTCTCTTTACCCGTTTATTATGTGGAATAACATCAGGATGTTCAGACAGATTTTCAGTCCAATAATATACATATAAGGGCTGAAAATCCAGAGATAGGGAAGTTACACATTCATCAGCCATCAGTGAACAGATGAAGTGGCATTTTAGAAAGGATGTCCAGGTGAAATTTGGGGCATCCAGGGGAAAACGTCCAAAAAAAAAGAGTCAGGGATGTGTAAGTTTTGGCCTGATTTTAGAAATGTGGACATCTATAAATTGGACGGCTGCAGAAACAGCTTCCTGGATCTTCCAGATGGTGTTTTCCAGAAGGATAGCAATGTTCAATGACATGCCTAACACTCAGACATGCGATGGAGGGTTAGTAATCTGTTTGGGGTTTGTATTCAGCCGGAAGAGAGAAATAATGGACCTGTACTGAAGGCAGTGTGGCAAGCCACCCGGCTTTTAGGTAAGCTTACCGCGGTGCCACAGACATGTGGGCCTGGCGATGGTGCACCCCCCACTGCCCCGCCCTTTCTATGCCACTCTCTAAGTCAGATGAATATTCTACCATATTGTCGTTTTGGTGCATCATTTATATTGTGCTGACATTATAAGAATCCTGTTCATGTCATTTTAAGAATCCTGTTCATGTCATTTTGGTGTCATATCCGGTTGCCCATTAGGGTATATCATTTGTATTCTACTGATGTATGAAATTTCTGTTATTTGAATGTTCTGCTATGTCATTTTAAGATGTACATTACTGATGTTCAGTGGTGTTCCTAGCCCCCTCAGCCTCCGGGCAGGCTTCCTCCCTTGTGGCCTATGCGATACATCCTCCCCATCTACATTTCCATGGCAGCACAGTAAGCTTAACTAAAAGAACATAAGAAATGCCATACTGAATCAGACCAAGGTCCATCAAGCCCAGTATCCTGTTTCCAACAGTGGCCAATCCAGGTCACAACTACCTGACAGGTTCCCATAAAGGTACAGAGATTCCACAATGCTCATCCCAGGGTAAGCAGTGGATTACCTGAGTACTCTTCAATAATGGTTTATGGACTTTTTCACCAAGAACTTGTCCGAACCTTTTTTATTTTTTTTATTTTATATTTATAATTTTAACAATAAATCAAGCAACACCTCTTGTACAGAAAAGATACATCTTACAAATTGAAAAC
This sequence comes from Ichthyophis bannanicus, assembly GCA_033557465.1. NCBI lineage: Eukaryota > Metazoa > Chordata > Amphibia > Gymnophiona > Ichthyophiidae > Ichthyophis > Ichthyophis bannanicus. The sequence goes on along the minus strand of CM066031.1, from coordinate 289,017,657 downwards.
AAGAAACAACAGTTCAAAAATGATAACAGCAAGAAATATCTATAGTCCTCAATTAGGAGGAGTGGAAAAGAACAGACAATGGGGGTAGGAAAACCCCATTGATATACACATAAGGTAACCATTATCAAAAGATTAAATGGGAGCTGAAGGCCCGAGAACATTCCTACATATAGATGGAATAATCCTACTCAGGAGCTGGAGAAATAGACACTTGAGCACTAATGAATGAAGAAAGATCCTCAGGTTGAAAAAAGATGTACTTCTGAGATTTATATACGATTATGCACTTACATGGGAAACACAACATAAAGGAAGCACCTAATTGCATAACTCCAGGTTTAAGTAACAAAAACTGCCTGCGTCTTTTCTGCGTATCTCTAGCAACATCTGGGAAAATCAAAATTCGCTTCCCATAAAATTGATTGGCTCTTTTTTTTATAGTAAAGCTTAAGAAGCCAGTCCCTATCTGACGCTAAGGCAAAGGTAATAAGTAATGTGGAAACCAACAACTCATTCTCTTTAGGGGACAAAAGAAGGTCAGAGACATTCAGAAAATCTATATCCAAGTTCGTATTAGAGGGTCTAATTTCTCTTTTACCCGATGGTAAATAATCTGCTTTTGCCACAGTAGATACTTTTTTAAAAAATCAATAGGCGTTTTGCTCCCGACACCATCAGCAGCTCTCCCCAGCCCGGGGATAGAGCCTCCGGCATCAGGAGCAGCAGCGGCACTTCGTCTGCCCAATCGGGGCGCACCAGAGGGCTCTAAAAGCTCGCGCCATCGGGCGCGTGGTCCTCTTTGCTCCCGACACCATCAGCAGCTCTCCCCAGCCCGGGGATAGAGCCTCCGGCATCAGGAGCGGCAGCGGCACTTCGTCTGCCCAATCGGGGCGCACCAGAGGGCTCTAAAAGCTCGCGACATCGGGCGCGTGGTCCTCTTTGCTCCCGACATCATCAGCAGCTCTCCCCAGCCCGGGGATAGAGCCTCCGGCATCAGGAGCGGCAGCAGCACTTCGTCTGCCCAATCGGGGCGCACCAGAGGGCTATAAAAGCTCGCGACATCGGGCGCGTGGTCGTCTTTGCTCCCGACACCATCAGCAGCTCTCCCCAGCCCGGGGATAGAGCCTCCGGCATCAGGAGCGGCAGCGGCACTTCGTCTGCCCAATCATGGCGCACCAGAGGGCTATAGAAGCTCGCGACATCAGGCGCGTGGTCCTCTTTGCTCCCGACACCATCAGCAGCTCTCCCCAGCCCGGGGATAGAGCCTCCGGCATCAGGAGCGGCAGCGGCACTTCGTCTGCCCAATCGGGGCGCACCAGAGGGCTATAAAAGCTCGCGACATCGGGCGCGTGGTCCTCTTTGCTCCCGACACCATCCGCAGCTCTCCCCAGCCCGGGGATAGAGCCTCCGGCATCAGGAGCGGCAGCGGCACTTCGTCTGCCCAATCGGGGCACACCAGAAGGCTATAAAAGCTCGCGACATCAAGCGCGCCCGCGCCTTGCGGGCCCACACCTGAGGGCCTCGCCAGAGGGCCCTTTGGCGTGGCCCTTAGGCGGAGCACTTGATAACATCTGCTAATCAGCTACGCCGACTAGATCCTTATTCAACTGGGTCTTCCACAGCAAGTAAGCAGAAATTAGAAAAACTGTTGCAAGTAACCACTATCTCTTACACCGATATACTGTTGCTAGTAACTGACTAACCTCATGCTTCGTTGCTAGTAATCTCTAGCTCATAAACTGTTACAAGTACTTATAACGATACCTGGAACCACTCCCACTGTTGCCAATTGATAAATATACTGTTGCCAGTAACTGAAAGAATACATTGTTATCAGAAACTGTGACCATACTATTGCCAATTGATAATTATACTGTCGCCAGTAACTAAATGAATGCATTGTTGTCAGAAACTAACTGAATATTCTGTTACCAGAAACTAAATAACCATACTGCTGCCAGTAACTAAATGTATATACTGTTACCAGTAACTAAAATGAATACATAATTGCCAACATCTAATTGAATATTCTGTTGTCAGTAACTAAAAAATTTATTGTTGCCAGTAATTATATAGAATAATTTCTGGAGCCATACGCAACATCTTCACTCTCAATATCATCAGAGACCATTAATCCCAACACTGATCCCTCCTACACAACTCTCTACCTCAAATAAAACAAACACAATGTCTCCTACTAAGCTGGAAAGCCTCACCCTTACCCTCATTCTAATAACACTCCTAACTCAACACATACACACATACAAAATCAGCAAAAGCCCCCATAATAACATCCCCATCATCCATAATCATTACCGGAACACTTATAATAACTTCCCAACCACTTACAATCAGCACCAGAACCCAACACACAGCTATACACACACAAACTCCCACAACAATTACTCACGCCAAACCTCAGACAAACACCACCATAGACTCATCCAAATAAAGCTTCAACCACTTAGTGATATAAATGACCAAGCTGACAATACAAACAATAAACTAAAACTCATACTAATAAACATCCGATCCATACGAAATAAAATACCAATAATCAATGACATAATAAACGACACAACCCCTGACATTATCTGCATTACTGAGACATGGCTCTCACCTACAGACACTATACTACTAAACCAACTAACCACACACCAATATGACACATTCAACTGCCATCGAAATATAAAAAGAGGAGGTGGCACATTGATACTCACCAAAAAGGAACTACAATTCACTCTAACAAACTTAAATAATATAGACGGAATGGACATTGTCAATATAGAAAATAAAACCCTTGCACTCACCCTCATATACAGACCCCCAACATCCGATCAAAAAAACCTCACCCCTATCCTTGAACTCGCATGCACAGCATCCCAAAGCAAACCACTCATACTCCTTGGTGACCTGAACCTTCCATCGCTGAACCACTCACAATCAGATAACGTCATTGATGCTATGACACAAATGGGTTACACACAGATAATACATACCCCCACACACAAAAAAGGTAACATACTTGACCTAATATTCCTCCCATCTACGCTTTACAGTCACCGACTACATACCACCCCAACTATAACTGAAGTACCTTGGTCCGACCACCACCTCATCACAATCCACTTACCAGCACAAGCTCCAAAAACAACCACAAGTGCAACTCCACATACCTCATGCTTCGCACGATTCGACAAAAGCACATTCCTCAACAAAGTATTACCCAAACTCAACACCAACTCAACAGACATCAATTCAACTATAACACACTGGAACCTTACCATTCAAAATGCAGCTGTTCCCACACAAGCCTTACAAAAACAAATAAAAAAGATGGAAAAATGGTTCACGAAAGAGCTAACAAAACTAAAAAAACAATTGAGGAAACAAGAAAAAAGATGGAGAAAAACAAAATCAGACGAAAGCAAATCCCAATACATGCTCTTACTTACTGGATATAAAAATGCAATCAACAAATCAAAAAGAGACTACCATTCTAAAGTAATAAACTCAGCCATCAACCGCCCTAGAGAATTATTCGCGATCGAAAAAACACTAACCAAAACGAATAACACTGAGCCTAAACAACAAGCAATAAGTGTACAAATACTAGCAACACATTTTGCAGAAAAACTAAAAAGCAATACCACTACCCCGGCATCACTACCAACAAGTACCAAAACCATTAACGAATGGACAAGTTTTCATTTGACCGATCAAAAACAACTCCTTAAGATCATAACAATGATCAACACCACAACCTCCCCACTCGATCCATGCCCTGTGTCTTGGATTAAGTGTGCAAAGGATGAACTGGCTGAATATTTACTACACATAGTCAACCAATCCCTTTCACAAGGCACCATGCCTGATGCCTTAAAGCTCACAACACTCCGACCAATAATAAAGAATAGTAAGCTTGACTCAAAAGACCCGAACTCATACAGACCAATAGCCAGCATTCCATTTATAGCCAAAATAATAGAGAAAACAATTCAACTACAGTTACAGGAACACATTGATGAACACAAACCACTTGACTCACACCAATTTGGATTCCGCCCCTTCCATGGAGTAGAAACACTCTTAATCACCCTAATGGACTTCCTCATCCGTGGTACAGATGACAACAACCAAGGCTTCCTACTCCTCTTCTTAGATATTTCAGCCGCCTTCGACAACATCAACCACCTTACACTAATCAACAGACTAGAGAACTTAGGAATAGGCGGGACTGTCCTTAAATGGTTCAAGTCCTACATCACACATAGACTAATACGCGTCCAAATTGACCAACAAGCATCAGAAACATTCCCCCAGGGACAGGGAATACCCCAAGGATCGGCCCTTTCAGCCCTCCTATTTAACCTGTACCTGCAACCTATAACAACCATATTTAAAAAACACAGGATTAAGCATTTTATATACGCTGATGACATCATGCTTGCTATCTCCATAAACACTAAAAACCCCACTTATGACTCACTATCCGAATGCATGGCAGAGACGTCATCCTGGATGGAATCAAATTACCTTAGCATCAACCTCAGAAAAACGGAAGCAATGTTCGTAACAAGGTCATCTATAACTGAGAACACTTACCCGGAAACAATTACAATCAACAAAACTACCATACCTGTTAGAAAACAGGTAAAATACTTAGGTGTAATAATCGACCACACACTCACTATGCTACCACACATAAAACAAACAGTGAAAACCATTTTCTATAAACTTAAAACTATTCAACACCTAAGGCCATTCCTCGAAACACAAGACTTTAGATCTGTAGTAAGCACACTGATCACCCCACACTTCGACTATTGCAATAGTCTCCTAACAGGCCTTCCTCAAAAAAGCACATACCTTCTACAAAGAGCTCAGAACATCTGTGCAAAAGTAATCGCTAAAGCACACCTAGCAGACCACGTAACCCCAATACTACGGGAACTACACTGGCTCCCTATAAACAGCCGTATTAGATACAAAATTATCCTAACAACCTTTAAACTCATAAATGACATAGCCCCCTCACGCCTATCTACACTACTGCACTCTCCAACCACAACTAGATCCCACAGACAAAATGCAGCCCACTCCCTCATCACACCAAAAGCTATCCGGAAGACTAAGAAAACTACTAGCTCCAGAGCATTCACATTCGCTGCTCCAATGCTCTGGAACGACCTCCCAATAGACATTCGAATCATAAAAGACCTCTCCCAATTCAGGAAAGAATTAAAAACCTACCTATTCACAGAGCACTTTGAAATCCCCTACTCCCCCAAAACATGCTCCACAACAAACATGGACACACATACGCAAACCCCCGAACCCCCGTTAACTAACTCCCTGTCTGCCCCCTCCCCCCCCCCCCCATTTACGTCATAAAAGGAAATTATGCATAAAAGGAAATAAATTCCAACTCCTACACCTGTCCTATTCACCACACACACAGCCACTGTAAATATTTATTGTAAATAGTTTGCGATTTGTTCTACTTTAATACCTTACAAAGTTAAACTTTATTGTTCAATGTAAATAGTTGAATTCTACTGTTCAATGTAAATGTATACAGATGTGTACTATACTGTTAAACTGTTATATGTAAACCGCCCTTGATCTCTGGAAGGGGCGGTATAAAAGAAAATAGTTAAATAAATAAATAAAATTAATAAATAGGCGTTACTCCAGGTATCGCAAGAAAATTCAAAATACATAAATTAGAAGATCAAGCAGTATTCTCCAATGTCTCTATCTTCACCCAAAGGGCCGTATTATCTTTAACTAAAGAGAAGGTCAAGTCAGAAACCTGACTCAGTTTCTGATCATCAACTTCCATTTTTGGCACGGGAATCCACCATTTCTTTATCCAATCTGGTTACAGACTCCTCAAGACAAGACACTCTGGTAGATGACAAAGATAACTGTTGACCAACCACCTGAGACAACTTCACAATAGCTTCCCAGATATTGTCCAGAGTCACAGAAGCAGGACGAGAGATATCAAAGGAAAAAGGAACTGCAGAGGTAGCAGCAACTGCTGAAGAATCAATCAAAGAGGGAGGAGTAGCCTAGTGGTTGGGGCAAGGTACTTCAGGCCGGAAGGTCGGGGGTTCAAATCCCACTAGAGGACAGCAACCTTGGGCCGGAAGGACTGGGGTTTCTAGTCCCACAGATGCTCCTTGTGGTCTTGGGCAAGCCACTTAACCCTCCATTGCCCATGTTCCCTGTAAGTATTAGTGTATGTGTCTCATATCCCCACGTGTTAAATGTATCCCCCAATTGTGTTGTGACCGCTTTGATTGAAGGATAAGGCGGTATACAAAACTGTCTAAAATAAATAAATAAATCTTCAACCCATCAGCACTACCCAACCCCTGAGCAGGAACAACCGTCACTGTAAACGCCGACTCTCCTGGTAGTCAGTCAAGCTCACTAAAGACTGACCTCTGACTTCTTCGACCGGCGGGCTCCACACCAGGGTCGCAGACACATCACCATCCAGCAGGTCAGCAGCCCCACATGCCGGGGAGGCGTCCAGAGAGCCCGGAAGAGCTGGCAGAGAATGCACATCCGGGGAGAGAGAAACATCGAGGGTAGAGGACACCAAGGTCTCCTCCGCTGGCACCTCTAAGCCCACTCTAATCTCCCATCGCTGATCCTTGGAGAGCCACACAAAACAATCCATTGGGCCAGATACAGAAGGTAAGGGCTCAGCGGGGAAAGTTCTTACTCTGTCCTTTCACTTAGGCATTGCAGCTCAAACCACCACAGCAGCCATCTTGGGTAAACCAGGCCTCCTCCCAAACCTTTTTTAAGCCCAGCTACACTTACAGCTTTCACTACATCCTCCAGTAATGAATTCCAGAGTTTGATTACGCATTGAGTGAAAAAATATTTTCTCTTAGTCCTAAATGGGCTACATTGTAGCTTCAATGAGTGTTCCATAGTCTCGACTTTTTGAAGGCATAAATAACTGATCTACGTTTGCCCATTCCACTCCATTCATTAATTTATAGGCCTCTATCATATCTCCCCTCAGCCGTCTCTTTTCCAAGTTGAAGAGTCCTAACCTTTTTAGCCTCTCCTCATAGGGGTATCCTTCCATCCCCTTTACCATTTTGGTGGCTCTTTTCTGAGTCTTTTCTAATTCTGCTATATCCTTTTTAAGATACGGTGACCAGACCAGACCAGAATTGCACCCAATATTCAAGGTGCAGTCACACCATGGAACGATACAGGGGCATCATAATATTCTTTCCCTATGATTCCTAGCATTCTATTTGCTTTCTTGGCCGCCGCTGCACACTGGGCAGAGAGTTTCAAGGTATTATCCATGATGATGCCTAAATCTTTTTCCTGGTTGGTGGTTCCTAATGTGGAATCTTGCATCATGTAACTATAATTTGAACTTGTCCACATTAAATTTCATCTGCCATTTGGACGTCCAACCTCTCAATCTATCAAGGTCGTCTTGCAATTTTTCACAATCCTCTTGTGTTTTAATTACTTTGAATAATTTTCTGTCATCTGCAAATTTGATCACCTCACTCATTATTCCTATTTCCAGGTCATTTATGAAGATGTGAAGAAGCAGCAAGCCCAGCACAGATCACTGTGAGGCTTCAGCTGAGAGACAGAGCCAATGTGCCTGAATTGGAGGCAGCATAGCAAGCCATCCGTCTTTTAGGTAAGCTTGTCGCGCTGCCATGGAAGTATGGGCCAACCCCCCTTCCAGCTGGCTGTACCCACCACCCCGCCCTTGTTGCACCACTGGTGACATTGTACCTTATCATATTGTTATCTACTATTGCCTACCTCCAAGTGCATCTCACTATTCTAATTGTCTATTATGACGACGTGTTGGTCATTTTACTATTTTAAGTTGTCTGTTGTACACTGTCTTGGATGATCTCTTTATAAAAGGTGGTTAATAAATCCTACTAAATAAATATCTGCTGAGACCTTGAGTGAAATATCATTTAGATTATCTTTTCCTGGTTTCAAAATTAAAACAATGTGCACAAGACATCGTATATAGTAATTTTCATAGATTAAAACTAGTAATATACAGTTCTTAGAATAATTTTTGTGCTATTAGGTCTTTCTTGTACCTTAGAAAATCAACAGAGAAGTCCATCTCAGTTTGGGGATTTTCCTAGTTTAAAAGAGATAATTGCAGGTTTAATCTCCTTATCAACAATAGGTGTATCCAATTATTTCTTGTCCTCCTCTGAGATTTTCTCACTGGTAATCTGAGCCAAAAAACACAAACTGAATCAACACCTTGTCTGACCAGTAATTGGTGATGTTGCAGGGGTGACTAAAGAATTAAGTCAGAGCAGGCATTTGATGTGGTGTACTTGAGTTTCAGCAAAAGCCTTTGATATTGTCCAACACAGGAGGATCATAAATAAACGGAGCAGCCCAGGAGAGAGATCACGGTAGTGGAATCGATTAGAAACTGGTACAGTGATGACATGACAAACACCAGATGGCAATGGAATTAGAATTTACTCTCAGGGAAGAAGGATAATTGGTGGGGAGCCATGGGGATGTCCAATGACTGGTTCTGTTTGATATCTTTGTGAGTGACAGTGTGCGAGGAGCAGAAGACGTTTTACCTTTTTGCAGTAGCAGTAGTAATAATAGGGTGGACGCTCCTGAGGCAATTGACAGAATAAGAAGTGATCTAAGAAAGTCTGAGAAGTGCTCAGTGTGAAAAGTACAGAATTATGCATTTGGGTTAGAGAAATTTGAGGGAACATATATAATTATTACGATATATACTAACAAAGAAAGTGACCTAATGGTAGTTCAGTGCAACAAGGCAGTGACTAGAGCTGGAAGATGTTAGGGTATATAAGGAAACGCAGAACTAGGAGAAAAAAGAGGTGATAATACCCCGCACAGGTAGTTGGACACAGTATTCTAGCAGAGGTCTTACCAATTCTGGAGACCATACTTCAGAAAGGCTACAAAAAAGGGGCATAAAAACCTGTGAGAGAATTACTTCACATTCTGCTGTCTAAAAAGGCAAATCAGAATGCATTAAAGTAGGAATTTGTTTCAGTTATTTGCACAACATATTCTACATTTTCAATATGAAAGAATAATTACAGACTTATTCAAGTGTAATTAACAATAAGAAATCAAAATGTCTTCATTGCCTAGGACTTTAAACCCTTTGTCATGGAAAACTCCAAACTAGCTCCGGTTCCAAAAACTGCCTTAACAAGGCCCACTGTAAGTTAAATTGAACTCACCTGTGTCCATTCACAGTAGGCAAGCTGCTATGACTACTTTTGGATGAAAAATCAAGCTACTCTGAAGTACAGGTCTAAGCATGCCGAACATGGAGCTGCCAAAATAATTCTGGAAGGAAGCTGTTCAAAGATACAGATTTGGAGGAAGGGTCTAAGAAATGTTCAGTATATTTGAAAACCTCTTGGGGTACTTTCAGGTCCAGCATTGTAAAACAGAAACAGTTTACCACCACCAAAACACTGTCTCAATCAGGCTTTCCCTCTAAAGTCAGTAGCCATGAGTTATGGAAATTGCTAAAAATAATCACTGTGAGGCCTAAGATGTCTTTAAAGGAACTGCAGAGGTATGTAGCTGAGACAGGGAAAAATGTTAACCGTTCATTAATTTCAAGATTATTCCACAAACATGGACTATATGGGAGGGTGACAAGAAAGAAGTCACTACTGAAGAAAAGCCATTTGATGTGCCGAAACACTGCACGCAAGTGGGAGAAGGTTTCGTGACCTGATGAGACCAAAGTCTCAATGTTAAGCAATACATGTGATGTAAAACAAACCTAACACATCACCCTGCTAACACCATCCCTACAGTAAAGCCTGGCAATGACAGCACTATCTTGTAGGGCTGCTTTGCAACAGCGGGGACAGGAGGGCTTGTGAAGATCGAGGTAAAGATGGATGGTGCAAAGCAGAACCAAATCATGAAAGAAAACCTATTTCAATGTGCCACAGACCTGGGACTGGAGAAAAGATTCATAGTAACATATTAACATACATAGTATATGACGGCAGATGGTCCATCTAGTCTACCCAGCAAGATGGCACGAGTAGGTGCACTTGCCGTTCCGTGCAGATCACCTCTTCCCATGCCTTTGTTTAGGGGTGTACCCATCACTCCATGTAGGTCACTCCTAATTGTTCAGATATAAGAGACAGTTATGCTTATTTTGATTTTATCCTGTTGTTCTAAAGGGATTCAATATGTCTGTCCCGTGCCATTTTGAATTATGTCACTGTGTTTGCCCCACCACTTCCATCGGGAGGGCATTCCAAGCATCCACCACCCTCTCAGTAAAAAAGTATTTCCTGACATTGTCTTTCAGTTTACCCCCTTGCAGTTTCATGTTATGCCCTCTAGTTTTACAGCTTTCCCATCTTTGGAAAAGGTCTGTTTGTCCATTAATACTCTAAGTATTTAAAGGTCTGAATCATATCTCCCCTGTCCCTTCTCTCCTCCAGAGTGTACATATTTAGGTCTTCAAGTCTCTTCTCATAAGTCTTCTGACGCAGGCTCCAAATCATTTTGGTCACCTTCCTCTGAACCGCTTCCAGCCTTTTTATATCCTTTGCGAGATACAGTCTCCAAAACTGAACACAATATTCCAAGTGAGGCCTCACCAGTGACTTGTACAGTGGCATTAGTACCTCTTCCTTTCTGCTGGTAATTCCTCTGTATGCAACCCAGCATCCTTCTGGCTTTTGCCACCACCTTGTCACACTGTTTCGCCACCTTGAGATCATCAGAAACAATCACATCAAGGTCTTTCTCCTGGTCCATGCACATCAATCTCTCGCCCCCTATCGCATACAATTCCCTTGGATTTCTGCTTCCCAAGTGCTCCGCGCAAAGACCCATCTGGTACATGACTTACTGACTCAACATTCCTTAGATGTGCTCTTCCTCACGGAATCCTGGCTCCGCGAGGGGGAAGGATGGCCTCCTGCATTGTTGTCTTCCCCCTGGATATTCCACCCAGCACACCCCGTGCCTTAATCGTAGCGGCGGGGGTGTGGCAGTCATCCACCGGACCTCGCTCCCCTTCACAATCGTCTCTTCTCCGCCCCGATATCCGGAATCCCCCCTTCTCCATTTCGGATCCTCCCCCCCCCCATGTACTTTCTCCTCCTCTATATTCCTCCTTCACTCCATCCTGATCTTTGGGATTTCCTTCTGCTTTCTCTTTCGGAAATATCCCTTCTGTCCCCTCATCTCGGCGTCCTGGGTGACGTCAACATTCACCTCGATTCCCCAACCAGGCAGCGGGACAAGGTTCTCCTGTCACTCCTCGATGATCTGTGCTTCTCCCAGCATGTTCCCTGTCCAACCCATGCCTCAGAGCGCACTCTGGATCTCATCTTTACACGCGCCTGCTCCCCTTATCTCCCCTCCCACGTCACGTCTCTCCCCCTTCCCTGGACTGATCATCTTTATCTTTTGTTTCCCTTTTCCCTCCCCTCTTTACGGACTACCAGGGCAAGAACCACCGGCCCTCTCCCCTGGCACCTCAAACGTCACACCACTCCGCTTACCCTCCAACGATTTCCCCCGGCAGACTCTCTCCTTCCATCAGACTTCTCTAGCTTTTCCGTGGATGTGCAGGTCGAAACCTGGACATCCACCCTCTCCTCCACCATCGACAATTTGGCCCCCCTCCGTCCTGTTCCTTCACGGTCATCCTCTCACCACCCTTGGTATCACCCCGGATTGTACCTGCAGCGTACTTATCTGTGCCATACTGAACGCATTTGGCGCAAACACCCTTCTCCCGATTCTCTTGCTTCATTTCACCACTGTCATCAGCATTACAGGTCCATGAGTGCTACAGTGTAGGGGGCGAAGTGCTTCTGTCCATGAAAGAAGAGCGGGCCTGGGCGTGATTGTTTCTGATGTTCTTAAAGCAGCTAAAGAGGTAGGAAAAGGTGATGGCGAAAGCCAGAAGAATGCTTGGGTATATAGGGAGAGAAATGGCGAGCAGAAAAAAGGAGATGACAGTGCCTCTGTGTAAGTCTCTGGTGCGACCTCATTTGGAGTATTTTGTGTAATTCTGGAGATCACACCTTCAAAAAGATATAAACAGAATGAAGTCCGTGCAGACAGTGGCTACTAAAATGTTTAGTGGTCTTTGTTATAAAGCACATGTGGTAGAGGAAAGTCGGGATACAGGAGTTATGATAGAGGCGTTTAAATACCTCCATGGCATAAATGCACAAGAGGAGAGTCTCTTTCGAGTGAAAGCAAGCACTGCAACGAAGGCACATTTATTTATTTATTTATTTAGCACACATTTATATACCGCTCTTTCCCAAGTATCAAGTGCGGTTTACAGATAACAGTAAAAATTTAAGGTACATGGTTAATCATGTCCTAGTCATATTACAGTGAACAGATTTAACTTTTTACATTTAACAGTATAATTAAGACATGCAAACAGTGATTTCATCCAATTGTATTGAGTGGATGTAATCAAACTTTTTTACATATTTACATTAATTTTATATAGTTTGAATTAGATCTAATTTAATTGAGTGGATGTACATCCAATTTAATTGAGTGGATGTAATCAAATTTTTACATATTTAAATTGATTTTATACAGACTGTATTACTTGAGAGGGATCTTTTAATATCAGATTATGGGTTTAGTTTTAGTTTGGTCGAGTGGGATGAGGGTGAAAGGGGATAGACTCAGGAGTAATATGCAGAAATATTTCTTTATGGAAAGAGTCATAAATGCGTGGAATAGTCTCCCAGTGGAGGGGTAGAGATGAGGACAGTATCTGAATTCAAAAAAGCATGGGACAAACACAGAAGATCTCTAAATGAAAAAAGGGGACTATTGTAGTAGTTGATATGGAAGGGCAGACTCGAGAGGCCTTGTGGTCTTTTTCTGCAGTCATGTTTCTATGTTTCTTATGAGCAGGCCTGATCGCGATTTTGATCCTATGGGGCTAGACATTCAGACTGGACATACTGAGGGCTTCTTCGTCTGGGACGGAATTGGGCCTATAAGTAATAAAGAAATAGGTAAACCTTTCTTACAAGGAAAAAATGTTCTAAATCAAGAGGCCACAGTATAAAGCCCCAGTGAGAAGAATACAAGCAATATCAGAACATCCTAATAGTGAATTCTGCTCCTCAAAACAAATAGGAGCAGAATCAGGAAAGCATGGGATAAGTACAAAGAATCCTTTGTTGCAGTGGTGAGCCACAAAGCAGCTGAGGTCTACGGCATTACCAGGAATGAAAACTCGCAGAACAGATATGTCTAACAGACCTTATCTGTCATCATGTTCTAATGTTTCTATATTAAATCTTTTATTAATGCTTCCTTAAGAAGTATATTTCCTAAGATGGTGTTTCCCAACCTTTTAAAGCCCATGTACACTTAGATTTTCAAAAATGTTGTGCAGCAGCACACCTCTACAGAGCAGGAAGTGTGAGCATTGAAGTGGACTCACATGGCAAAAGAAAAGTTGAGGAATCACCGAAAGTCTTACTAGAGGTGGGAAGGATTCTAAGGGGCATGTATACTAAAGGTTAGCACACGTTAAGCATCATTGTGCCCACAGACATACGTACGCCTTGTAGCGCTATACAAATGACAAACAATAGTATCAGTACTAGAAATAAAAGGGCTGGGGACACTTAAACATTTGCCCCTAAGGAGCAGCTCAGGAGGGCGAAGAGGGGGAGGTGCTGTGTGCAATGTGTGTGTTGTACCAAGCAGGGCCGGCTATCTGTGCTTTACCTGCTGCCTGTCAATTCCCACACTACAAGGTTCATGCTGTATCCAGCATCAGGACACGTGTGCCCAGAAAGGAGTTTTTGCATGGTTCAAAGCTTGCTGTTGGTGTCTCTTGTTGCTTTCAGGTATGGAGAAAGAGCCTGATCAGGCAGAGGTGAAATTTTCCCGTGGCTTATTGGAACAGGTCTGAAGGCACACTGGCTGGGGAACCCTTTCTTAGGTTACCATCAATACTATCGATGAACAGGTTCCTAAAGACTTTTTTCCAAATCCACTACTACTGTATACTCATACAATTTATTGCTTTTGACAGACAGCAACTTTACAATTTTCTCCACATACAATAATAAATATATTCAGAGTGCTTTGGTTTTACAGTTTTGCAGTTTATCACGGTTTTGTTATAATCCAATCTGTTTCCAATTTAGAGAATTCATTTTTCACAGGATAGCAAGAAATGTACATTACATTTCTGTTTGGAAGTATTGAATGGAATTAATGGATCCCTTAATACTGTTTTATACACTTTGATTGCAGCATTTATTGAAACATAAGAACTGCCATACTGAGTCAGACCAAAGGTCCATCAAGCCCAGTATCTTGTTTCCAATAGTGACCAATCCAAGTCAGAAATACCTGGCAGGATCCCAAAACATAGACAGATTTCCTCGTCTACCTAGTTAATAACGATTTATGGACTTTTCCCTCCAGGATCTGTCCAAACCTTTTTTAAACCCAGCTATGCTGTTTTTACCATATTATCTGGCAAAGAGTTCCATATGCATTGAGTGAAAAATATTTTCTCCTATTTATTTCAAATATACTACATAGTAAGTTCATGATGTATGCCCTAGTCGTTGTACTTTTTGAAACAGTAAACAATTGGTTCACTTTAGCTGCTCTACTCAACACGAGACTTTAGAGACCTCTGTCATATCTCTCCTTAGCTTCCTCCTCTCCAAACTGAAGAGCCCTAAACCTCTTTAGACTTTCCTATTAAGGAAGCTGTCCCAGCCACAATTAATCTTGTGAATCCTGTTATGAAAGAAGTCAGCCAAAGCCTAGGGAGAAAGCGAAGGGGGGATGGGAGGCAGGGGGATTTTGAAGAGGGAGGCTAGTGTGGTAAAGTATCAGTGTGGTTTAGAAGCAAAAGTGTAAATCAGATGGATATAATAATCTTGCTTGACAAGTGTAATAAGATTGAAAGGAAGTGTGCAAGAATTTGAAATGCATGAAAACAGTGTAGGAATGCATGAAAACAGTGTAGGATTTCAGTCTGAGATGCACAGTAGCTCAGAGCGGATCACATCAACGAAACACTTAAGTGCTCTTTTATAAAGAGGTGGAAAAGGGAAGAACTAGTGTGTTCCTTTCAATAAGAGAGGCAAATGAAATACTAGCATAAGTGGTCAAAGGTTCACCTAAGTTTAAAACACGAACACTTACAACTGCCCTAAAGCTGGTATAAACGCACATAAACTACAGTATTTTATACTCTACATTCATAACTTTGTGCCATGCCCTCACTCTGTCCAAACTCCACCTCTGTGCATGCCCACAATGAAAGTATACACCATTGTGTTTATGTATATACTTAAGGAATGGGGTGCAGAGTGAGCATGGCCACTTATGGGCATAAGAGCATAAGATATGCCATACTGGGTCAGACCAAGGTCCATCAAGCCCAGTATCCTGTTTCCAACAGTGGCCAATCTAGGTCATACGTACCTAGCAGTTCCCCAACAGACACAGGTTCCACAATGTTTGTATTGGGTCAAGCATTGATATCCTGGGTCCCCCTCTTAATAATGGTTTATGGACCTTTCCTCCAGGAACTTGTCCAAACCTTTTTTAAACCCAGCTACACTAACAGCCTTTACTACATCCTCCGGTAACAAATTCCAGAGTTTGATTACACGTTGAGTGAAAAAATATTTTCTTTTATTAGTCTTAAATGGTTTACCCTGTAGCTTCATTGCATGTCCCCTAGTCTTTCTATATTCTGATAACGTAAACAATTGATGTACGTTTACCTGTTCCACTCCGTTCATTAATTTATAGACTTCTATCATATCTCCCCTCAGCCGTCTCTTATCAAGGTTAAAAAGCCCTAACCTTTTTAGCCTTTCTTCATAGGAGTATCCTTTCATCCCCTTTACCATTTTGGTGGCTCTTCTCTGAACCTTTTGTAATAACGCTATATCCTTTTTAAGATATGGCGACCAGAATTGCACACAATAGCCAAGGTGCGGTCTCACCATGGAACGATATAGAAGCATTATAATATCTTTTGTTTTATTTTCCATTCCTTTCCTTATGATACCTAGCATTCTATTTGCTCTCTTGGCCACCGCTGCACACTGGGCCGATGGTTTTAACATGTTATCCACAATGACGTCTAAATCTTTTTCCGCTATCGCCTTGTCGCCTCTTCGCTATCGTCTTGTTGCCTCTTAGTGCCCCTTTAATCCCTCTATCATCTAATGGACCAACTGACTCTCTCACAGGTTTTTTGCTAAGAATGTACTTGAAAAAGTCTTTATTTCACGTTTTTGCTTCCGCAGCAAGCTTCTTCTCAAATTCTCCCTTTGCCTGCCTTAACAATGCCTTGCATTTGACTTGCCAGTGCTTGTGCTGTTTCCAGGTTTCGTCGTTTGGCTCTTTTTTTCCATTTTCTGAAAGATGCTTTTTTGGCAACAACAGCCTCTCTGACCTCACCTTTAAACCATGCTGGCAGTTTTTTGGACTTCCTTCCACTTTTCTTAAAGCGTGGAATACAGCTGGTCTGGGCTTCCAAGATAGTATTTTTCAACAACACTCAAGCTTGATGTAAGTCTTTAACCTTTGCAACTGCTCCTTTTAGTCTTTTCTTAACTATTTTCCTCATTTTATCATAGTCTCCCTTTTGAAAGTTAAAAGGTAGTACTGTGGATTTCCTTACTATCCCTCCTCCACTAATTAAATCAAACGCGATCATGCTATGATCACTATTGCCAAGTGGCCCCAACACCCTTATCACTTGCACGAGATCTGGTATTCCACTAAGGACTATGTCCAATATGGCTTCCCCTCTGGTCGGTTCATGAATCAGCTGCTCCAAGAAGCAGTCATTTATTTCATCTAGCATGTCCTGCCGTGACACTGACCCAGTCGATACCAGGGTAATTGAAATCACCCATTATTATTACTGCACTGTAACTTTTGTTAGCTTCCTTGATTTCTTTGAGCATTTTATCATCCATTTGTTCATTCTGGCCAGGCGGTTGATAGTACACCCGCACTGCCATCGCCTTCCTCTTTTTACATGGAATTTCAATCCATAGAGATTCTACAGCAAATTTTGTTTCCTGCAAAACTTTAATCCTTTCTGACTCAATGCCCTCTCTAACATAGAGCGCAACCCCTCCACCAATTTGATCAGCTCTATCATTACGATATAGTTTGTACCCAGGTATCACAGTGTCCCACTGGTTCTCCTCCTTCCACCATGTCTCTGATATTCCAATCATATCTAACCTCTCATTTAGTGCTATATATTCTAACTCTCCCATCTTATTTTTTAGACTTCTAGCATTTGCATACAAGCATTTTAGAGACTGTTTTTTATTCATATTAATCTGGCTATTGGTAGACATGGGTAATTTGGGATCTTTAAGCTCTGTCTGCTCCATACTCAAGGGCATTTGGGCTACTTTACTCTTTTTTGGAACCTCTGCTTTTGATATCCTTCAAGGATACATTCTTCCGAAACATGCGCTCTTGGGCAACTGTTGGCTTTCCCCTATTGTCTAGTTTAAAAGCATGTTGTTGTTAAGTGCCGTTGAGTCAGTGTCGACTCATGGCGACCCTCTGGCTAGCTGTCCTAAACTGTGTTTGGTCTTCAGTCAGGCGGCTTATTGTTGACAGACTGATACCCGTAGCTGCTGTTACTGTATCGATCTATCTCATTGCTGGCCTTCCTCTTTTGCGCTGACATCCTATCTTGCGAAGCATGTCTTTCTCTAATGATCTCTCTCTTCGCATGATGTGTCCAAAGTATGAAAGTAGAAGTCTTGTCATCTGAGCTTCTAAATAAAGCTTAGGTTTGATCTCCTCTAATACTGATTGGTTTGTTCTTCAGGCAGTCACTTATGGGCATAAATGACTGGGAGGGAGGAGTAGCCTAGTGGTTGGGGCAAGGTACTTCAGGCCGGAAGGTCGGGGGTTCAAATCCCACTAGAGAACAGCAACCTTGGGCCGGAAGGACTGGGGTTTCTAGTCCCACAGATGCTCCTTGTGGTCTTGGGCAAGCCACTTAACCCTCCACTGCCCATGTTCCCTGTAAGTATTAGTGTATGTGTCTCATATCCCCGCGTGTTAAATGTATCCCCCAATTGTGTTGTGACCGCTTTGATTGAAGGATAAGGCGGTATACAAAACTGTCTAAATAAATAAAATAAAATAAAATACCTCTATTTGCATGTATTCTTGCTGCCAAAATCTAGGCAGCTCCTTATAGCATTATCCTCAGTGAGTGTAGAAAGTAAACTTTGGAGGTGAGTCAAGACTGAGATTTGGCACACTTTATATGATGGGGAAGGGAGTGAGGCAAAAAAAAAATGTAATGTGTGCCTTCGAGTCCGTGCTGAGTCCTGGCAGCAGCTCCTGGGTTTTCTTGGCAGTGTAACCAGAAGTAGATTGGCAGGTCTTTCTTCCGAGGCAATGGAGAGTTAAGTGATATACCCAAGCCCACAAGCAGTGCTAGTGGGAATTGAACCTTGGTCTCTTGGCTACCAAGTCAGTGCTGTAGCCACTAAGCTACTCCTCCACAGCATCCAAAGTGGAAGAGAGTAGTGTTTTATAAGAAAGGATTGCCTCATCAACTGATTCTAACTCCTTCCCTGCTGGGCTGCCTCTTGGTAATTCATATGTATATATTTTGTCTTTCTTGTAAGGTTTACTGTACATTTAGTGACTAAACCATATAACTTTCTTAATATTTGCTATGTACAGTGACCCCAAGTCGCTATGTGTATTGCTATTAGTATTAGAGAAGTATGGCAATAGCTGTTGCCTTGGGACAGTGGCACCCTGTGGTTCAGCTCTATAATGCAACCTTTGAAATCTTCTGACAATGACATCGCATTAGAGCAATTAAGGACCTTAAACAATTCAGAAAGGCCCTCAAACAACATCTCTTTATCACTCACTTTAAGCTTCCAGACTTACCTCCCACCCTCCCATACTTACCCTCTTAACTCCATACCTATCCATATGAATGTACAAAGCTAACATAAATCATATCAGGTATTCTAATGATTGTAATTAGTTCCCCTGTTTACCTCCATTTTATCTCCCTGTTATCTGTAAACGAAGGCCAGTCATCTGACCTATGTGTTTTATTGTTACACTGTGAACCGCACTGATGATAAATAGCGCGGTATATAAGAAATATTAAATAAATAAATCTAATAGTTCAATATACTGTATTATCACACTTTGTTTCATATTATTCTTGCCAAAGCCAACAAGAGCATTTTGGCATCCATTCCAATCATCCTTCACTTCCCCCTTCCAGGTGTGAGAATCTAGAGGAGGGTAAAGCAGACACACACACATAGGTCAAAAAGATGCAAACACATGCACACACAGCAGTCACACAGATATAAACACACACACGTGCACACAAACACATAAATGCATGCACACGTAACGAGGTTAGAAAAAATTCCATGACCAATGTCCTGCATGCTTTAGCCACTGTGCAGCTGGGCTTCAATCCCATTAATCATGTCTTAAGGAGTAGAGAAAAATGTACATGATTCTTTTTTTTTCCATGCAAAGGCAGACAGACAATAACCTAGCATGCTTGCACTTTACAGCTCTCAGTTGCTTTTTAACTTCCTCAAACTTTTGCTATTTTTCGGAAACTCAGCAGAAAAATTACAGCACAGAGACATTTTAGCTGAGTTGTGGAAAAAACTGACCTTGCTGTCTGGCCGCAGCAAGAAATCTCACCTCGTCACTTCAGTTAAAGAATCCTACAATAACTGATTTTGGCAGAACACCCAATGGAAGAGGGCTGGGGGGAGATGTTTACACTCCCTTTAATCAGAAAAAATGCTGGTGGGTCGGCTCAGTGACAACACTGTCTGCTGTCAAACAATGGTCCAGTTCGTAGGCCGGATCATTTGCTTCTTGGGCCAGCCAGGGGAGGAAGCACAAAAGACCAGGAAGAAAACATGTGGCCAAAAAATAAAGCCAATGGAATTTTCTTGATAAGCAAAACACATTTGCAACTAATTCTTCACAAATTTTGAGCTTCTATGCCCTCCAACTCTTCAAGCATGCTCACAGCTCTGATATTTTTCTTGACAGTTTTTCCAGATCATCTATTTAGAGATTAGTATCTCCACTTGCTTAATTAATTTTTAATTTTTCTGCTTCAGATTACCTTGTCTTATAAATGTGCTGATCCTTCTTTCAACCATACCCAGCCTCGCACGTATGTCTTTAGATCATGCTTTATTAATGTATCCTCAGTTCTACGTCCATCCATTTTACCTCTGAGGATTTCTTAACACTGTTATCACTGCCAGAGAAGAGTTAATCTTTCTCA
This sequence comes from Ichthyophis bannanicus, assembly GCA_033557465.1. Lineage (NCBI taxonomy): Eukaryota > Metazoa > Chordata > Amphibia > Gymnophiona > Ichthyophiidae > Ichthyophis > Ichthyophis bannanicus. Next base: position 288,997,262 of record CM066031.1, on the reverse strand, counting down.
CCAGCCAGCTAGCATTTTCAAAGTGAGCCATAGCATTTCGCTCTGTAAGATCCTCCTCCTCCAGAAAGATGCTAGTGTGCCAAGAGAGTTATTGTTGATAGAATAAAGGAGGTGATAATACCTCTGTACAAACCATTGACAATACCTCCTCTGGAGGTGGGTGGGAAAGGCCTGTGTTGAGAACAACTTTGCACTTTTATTTATTAGTATTTAGCTTATACTTTTCCAGTAGTAGTTCAAGTCACATTCAGGTACAGTAGGTAAAGCACAGTTACTTACCTGTAACAGGTGATCTCCGGAACAGCAGGAATTAGTCTTCACATATGGGTAACGTCGGCGCCGACGGAGCCCGTACGGGAATGCTCCCCAGCATCCAAACAGAAGGCTTTTGGGAGCATCCCTCGCGCCTGCGCGGTAGCTTCCCGCCCTTCCTACTGCCTCTCCCCAGTTGAGTTTCATAGCTGAGACAGAAGGAGAGGAAGAGGAAGGAAGAGAGAAAGAGATACAACTCCTAGGGGAGGTGGGTGGGTTGTGAAGACTAATTCCTGCTGTTCCGGAGATCACCTGTTACAGGTAAGTAACTGTGCTATCTCCAGGAACAAGCAGGAATGAGTCTTCACATATGGGGACTCCCTAGCTGAGGGTGCCAGGGGAGATCCCAGGATGCGTGTCCCTAGACCTGGCGGCATCGCCCAACCTGGATCCCCGGCATCCCCTGAGGGATGGGGGGTAGGAGTTGAGAATAGATGCCAAGGCACAGCAACCTAAAGAAGACAGAGGGAGTCTTCAAACCCACGTCAAGTATCATTAAGCAGTTAATGATCCAGACAGTCTAGAGCTTACCTAATGGATTGTAGGAGGCAGAGCTGCGACGGGTACTGTAGATGCGAAGTCTTCAAGGGAACTGCACCGCAGTGAGGATGAAGTTCCCAGTCCGGGCGGGCTGGAGATGCAGGCGTCAACTGGCACTGGAGAGGACGGCAGGTCTTCACGAGGAGTTCTATGAGAAGCTGAGAACTCCGGAGGAGCAGAGTCCCCAACCTTGAGGACTAAGCAGAAGACTGGCCGATCTGGGAGAACCCAGCCCGGAGAAGAAAGGAGTGTACCCCGGGATACCGAGGGGTACACCGTCTTCCCTAGCTGACACGGGATAGGAAGACATTGGGTTTGAAAACCTCCAGACAAGGAGGCGTAAACAAAAAAAGGGGGGCTGTTGACTTCACAGCAGCAAGTTTAAACAGAACCGGTCCCAGAACCCGAGCTGCAGAACGCGGGCAGGCGGGCTGGCCGAACCCCGTAGAAACAACAAACGGCAGTACCGACAATTTGGGAGATAGACGGCAAGACACAGGGCGCTATAACATCTCCCAAAAGCGCCCACCTGTACCGATATATATCCAACAACCTGTATAGATGTATATCGGGCTATAGGCAGGCCCGGTACTAACGTGTACGCAGGGGAACATGCACACGTGAGAACAATACTGCTAGCTCGGACCTGCCCCTGATCCACAGGAGAGCGCCCACCTGGAGGGTGGCGGGAGAAGGGCCATCCAAGTGATGAGCCTATTTGCGTGGTACAGGGGCAGATTGGAGAGAGGAGCAGTATGGTTGCGTGAAAGGCCAAGCAGTTGAGGAAAAAGCACACCAGGAGCAGTAGGCCTCCGATGCGACTCCCTGGCAGTCACGCAGAAAAAAACTTGTCCTCCGTCCCACAAGGAGGACAAGGGGACAGAATAGTCATATAGCCACGGTGTGACTGTGTACGTCACCCCCGTCATATAGGAAAAGGACCTACAGGGACAGGGGCCAATGCCCTTCGCCGCTCTGAAGAAGGCAGGGAGCGGTGTAGAAGACTGACAGGAGTAAGACATGCCGCCACGTCCCAGGAGCTAGGACGCGGCCCTTCGGGGAGCGTTAGTGCGCCAGATAGCCGAATTGGCACGCGGGAGCATTAATAGCACACTGGGACTCGCGCTCGCGCAGCAACTGGACAGAACCAGGTGGTCTCCCTGTAAGAACAGAGAAGACAGACAATAGGGCGGGGATGGTCCGGCCCTGTCGAGGATTTGTCCGGACCATGCTCGGGGGGGTAGCGGCGAGGGTCTACACTGGAAGAAGGAAGAGTCGGTGCGTGATCCCCTCAAGCAGGAGAACCCCGGGAGAGGAGATTTCGAAGGATGCCCCGAAGGGTAAGTCAGAAGAAGGATAGAATAGCCATGTGGAGCCAGGCTATCCTAGTGTAGTGGAGGTCCCCCCTCCACAACGAGGGAGGGAGCTCCTTAAACTCCTGAACGAGCATCCGAACCACTTGACCTACTAAAAAGGACCCCAGTGTAGAGCTGGAAATAAACCTCTGGAAAGAGAAGTTAAGCGCAACTGCAGCATACAGGAGCCTAAGGCTGCTTGGCATGAGTACCCTGGCGCGGGCCCTGGCACTTCCGACCGATATGAGACGACCCTGGCAGGTGCACACCTGGCAGGTGGGCGGAGGGATGACACTTCCTCTTCCTCGGAAAGGAAGGCCGGGAAGGACATTTCCTACCCCCAGGGCCCGGACGGCCAGCGCTAGAGAGGTCAGCGGAGCACTGAGCAACCTGACACAAAGCCTCGCCATTGAAGAGATTTTCCCCAGTGCACGGGGAAGTACCCAGATTATGCTGTGCCCAGCTGCACAAGTCGGAAGCCTGCAACCAGGCTGTATGACGCGCCCCGATGGCAACAGCCGAGGACCTGCCAACAGACTCAAAAGAGTCCAGGGCAGCACGAGAAAGGAACCAAGAGATATTCCTGCAATGGTAAAGGAGCAAGGAATAGTCGGGGGCCTTAGTGGCTGACACAAAGGGAGACAAAAGATATAACCTCTCGGTAACCTCCCGAAGCGCCAGGCTCATATAGAAAATATATGAAAGGATTCTGGAAGCCAACATGGACGTCTGGAAGGTCCATCGCCCAAAGTTGTCCAGCGCCTTAGACGCACGATTCGGGGGGCAAGAAGAGTTCTTCTTCTTGCTGCCGACCTTCCTCAGCGCCGATTCCACCACAATGGAATGATGGGGAAGCTGGTGCGTCTGAAACCCCAGAGAGGGGGGCACCCGATACCGGGCATGCATGGCTGTAGACGGCGCAGGAACCTGCAAGGGCGAGCGCCAAATCCCGAACAGAAGATCCCGCAGGGAAGGATGCAGAGGAAGCATTACGGCTGCCTGTTCCGCAGGACCCGGACTTAGCGAGGGGCCCAGAAGAGGAATGGCAAGCAAGTCCGCCATGTCAAGGAGAAAATCCTGAAAAGACGGTTCTCCCAGCGGGGCTATTCCGGGGGAGGCCGAGGTTGAAGGGCCCGCTTGGCCACCAGGGGACCCTCCGTGCTGGTGCGCAGGAGGAATCGCTCTAAACAGAGGAGGATACTGACAGTCCCGACTCGCGGTTCGTACCGCATCGTCAGAGCCCGGGATTGATTCCAAGCTGGGCATCGAAGGGAGCGGCCTCGGCCTCGACTTCGGGGGCGGGACTGCCCCCGAAACAGCCAGCGAAGGCAGCTGGAGTGGCGCCGAGGCAGCCGGAGAGCCGGCAAGCTCTGCACTGCGCCGTCAGAAGAGACCGGGGTCGGCTCCGAAACACGTCGGAGCCGCGCCTTCAAGACTGGAGATCGATTCGAGACTGGGCATCGAACCGAGCGAAGCCAGCGACGCCTCCCTAGAGGGCCCCGGCGGTGGCGCCTCCGATCCTGGAAAGTGGATCGGGATCGCGTCGATCGGCGCCATGGGCATCGAGGGCCTCCCAGGCCGAAACTCGGCGAAGAGGGAAATACCCGAAGCCGCCTCCGCCGTCGGGAGAGAGGCCCTTCTAGACGCCGGGGTTCTCCCCATGCCCGTTTTACCAAGTGGGAAAACCTTGCATGACGTACTAGCCGGTCTCGAGGGTACCCAGGTAACCTGCCGACGAGCCCCGGCGGGGAGAGAGACGCGTGGCAGCGGCGCTTCTCTGGGCCGGAGCGACCGAAGGTCCCGAGGCCTCCCGCGGGCAGACTCTAGTGACGAGCGGGGCACTCGGCACCCGCGGCAACGCCGGGAGGTCGGCGCTGTCCGGGGTCGGCCCTGGCCCCGTGCAATGTTGGGGTGATGAACCGCCAGTCCAGGACAGATCGATCGGCTCTGAAGGTGGAGCCAGATGACGACCCCCGATGAAGAATGGGGTACTCGACCCCGAAGCCGCCGCCAGGGTGCGGGGCCACTCAAGGCCAGTACCGCCCCCGCGGAAGCCTGGACCGAGTCGGTCGGCCCTGAAGGAACCGAGGACACCCGATGCCGATCCCCGGCAAAGAGTGGAACACTCGACGCCGACGCCGAGGAATCGGTACCGCTCGAAGCGGGCACCACCTCCGCGCATGGCAGGGATGTAGGCACGCCAGACCGGGTCGAGTCGGTAAGCCCCGAAGGCACCGATGACACCAGCCGATGATTCCCAGCCGCGCACGGCTGGGAGACAGGAAAGCCAGGCTGGGTCGAGTCGATCGGCCCCGAAGGTACCGAGGACACCAGCTGACAGTCCCTGGCGAAGAGTGGAACACTCGACGCCGGCGCCAATGCCGAGGAGTCCAAGCGGGTACCACCCTCGAGCATGGCTCGGGAATGTTCTGTGAGGAGCGAACCCCAGGAACAACCCGAAACCCCGTGGAGGCTCTGGAGCCCGAAGACTCCCGCCGGGGTTTATGGGGCTTGAGGGGAAGGCCGGAGCCGTCGTCATGCAGCGCATGAGACTCACCCCTCAAGGTTTGGTTAGTCTTAACAGACTGTTGTTGGGTTACCTGATCCTGGAGAGAAGAGAAAACCGATGACCGCACCTCAGGGGGAAAGACGTCATCGAGGGACACTCGAAAAAGGGAGGGTCTCCTCTCGACGCTGAAGCCCGGAGAACCGGGGGAAAAAGGATCAGGGCCCAAACAGGAGAGACACCAGGCGTTGGAGTCTAAGAAGAAAACGAAGTCTCCACAGTGGGGGCACTTCTTAGGGGAAGAAGGCTCCATGCTGGAAGGCCCGGTAGGCCTCAGAGGGCTCGAGGAAAAACTCCTCGAAGGAAAAATATGGAAGTAAGGAAAATAAGGCACCAGCGGTGCCAGTGTCGGCGAGAAAAAAGAGAACCGCGACCACAAGAAACAGAAAAAAGAAGAAAAGAAGAAAATATTTCTGCGGTGGCAGGAGGTACGTCCTGCCGGCTCCGCGGAAAAACGAAAACTGGGGAGAGGCAGTAGGAAGGGCGGGAAGCTACCGCGCAGGCGCGAGGGATGCTCCCAAAAGTCTTCTGTTTGGATGCTGGGGAGCATTCCCGTGCGGGCTCCGTCGGCGCCGACGTTACCCATATGTGAAGACTCATTCCTGCTTGTTCCTGGAGATTTCCCCTGTCCCCGAGGGTTTACAATCTGTTTGCACCTGAGGTAATGGAGTGTCAATGGGAATTAAACCCTGGTCTCTTTGACTCCAGGTTGCTGTCCTAACCACTAGGCTACTCTTGTTGCTCAGACCAAACTTCTCTGAACATCTATAACATTTTTTCTCTGACATATCAAGATGGTCCTAACACTCACTGACATAGGAATAAATTTTCCATAAGCATGTTCCCTTTTGTCTTCCATCAACAATTGCTGCAGGGACAGTAGAAGAAAACCGTTACAAAGACTGAAATTAGAATCATCAGCGAACTATTCTTAATTTGCCAGAAAGTCTACAGCAATCAACTTGAAGAAGTTCACAGCAGGATCGTTACGAATGGATCTGCTTAACAAACCGGGCCTTTAATATCTGGAGCCGCTAATTTTTAGATCAGACTCTTTTTTTCTGCCTTGCTCTCAAGTTAACTGCTTTGAGCTTTTGCTACAGTTATTCATCCATTGTACAGCATCTGTTTGCCCGCAAATTCAGCTGTCATACACTTTGCACATACCATTCAACAATCTCTGAGCTCCTAGCAGCAGTCATGCCTGCAACAGTGTCACAAGCTACATCACACAGAGGCTGATTCATTCAGTGTGCTGTTGCCATTACCACACAATAATACATTCTACTTACTGCGGCTCGCAAGATTTCCAATAGGCTAGGGCCTAGTTAGGGGTGCTGCAAAGGTATCAAGTGCCCTAGAAAAACCTTCAGCTTGGCACTCCCTCGTTTCATTTTCAGAATCCTAGATCCCTCTGCTCCCAACATTTTGAAAATCAAACTCAACAAGCATGATCACCCTAACACGGGGGTTCTCAATCCAATCCTCAGGACACACTTAGCCAGTCAGGTTTTCAGGATAACCACAATGAATATGCAGGAGAGAGATCTGCATTCAGTGGAGGCAATGCATGCAATTTTCTCTCATGCATATTCTTTGTGGTCATTCTGAAAACCTGACTGGCTAGGTGTGTCCACAAGAACACACATACTTCTACGCAGTCTGCACATAAGCATTGCTGGGAGTGGCATCTAGGTCAGGGTTGGGCAATTCCGGCCCTCGTGCACCACAATCCAGTCTGGTTTTCATGATGTCCCTAATGAATATTCATGAGATCTATTTGCAACCACTGCTTTCAATTGTATGGAAATAGGTCCATGTATGAATATTCATTAGGGACATCATGAAAACCAGGCTGGATTGTGGTGCACGAGGGCCGGAATTGCCCACCCCTGATCTAGGTGAAACTAGGGCAAGATTGCAAGGTACATACAGAAGGAATAATTTCATAACAGGGTACCTGTGTAAAATGCCCAAAAGATGCACCTACTGTACAGCTATTTAATAAAAGCAACACAGACACACAGATTATCTCACATAAATTTACACCTGCTCCAAAGGTGTAAGTGTGTGCATGTACTCTATAGGTGTACATGCATATTAAATTGTACATGTGCATTTTATATAACTCCGCCCCAGCTTCACCCAAACAACACCCCCAGGAATGTCTATGTGCAAATCACATACAGTAAATGTGTCTACATTTTATGTGCATTTACCTACATGCAGTTTTACAACATGCAGAAAATCCTTTGTGAAATTCCCCCCCTAAAGTACATGCACATCTTTGTATCTACCTCAGAGCAGGGGAAAATGTGCACATGAGCACGTGCATGCTGTGTCGGATAGGTTAAAGGTTATCAATATTATTTTATAGAGGTGTACAGATGCGTGTATTGCCTTAATAAAATAAGTACTTTTCTGAATTTCTATAGGTGCCCTCTTATAAAATCCCCCCCCATGAGGGCAATTTCTAGTTAAATGAACTCTTGGAAGCTTGTCCACTATCCCTGCAGGTAGTGGCATAGGTTCTAGTGGGGGACCCCAAAGCAAACTTTTGCTGATGGATCCCCCATGTTGGGGAAAACATGCGTGTCTACTCGGCTAGTCTTCCTTCACCCCCTCCTCCCCTCCCCCCCCCCCCCAGCACTGCAAAATCTTACTGAGGTTTGCTATGCACTGCCTCTGTTCCTGCATTTATTTACTTTTTGTTCAAAACCTTTTATTAACATAGGAAAATCAATAAGTGGTCAAAACAATATCCCACTCATACAACATATCAAGTCCACATCAAGGTGAGTGCTCATACAGAAAAACAGAAAAGCCCCCTAAATAAATCTAATATATACCCCTTTTACTATACCCATGAGAAGAATTATTCAAATAAACAACAATGTTTAACCTTTGCCTTGCAGGAGAGCTGAAGTTGATCTGGCTCAAAGAAAATCTCTCTCTTACCCTGATAAACACATGCACATTTACAAGGAAACTTCAAGTCAAATGAGTCTCCCAGAGCTAAGACCTTAGGTCGACGTTCTAGGAAAGCTTCTCTGCGTTTGTGTGTAGCTTGAGAGATGTCTGAAAACATCTATATTACATGACCAAAAAACTTGGCTTGTTTTTTAATAAAATATAAATGAAGGGCCAAATTCTTACCATTTTCATTCTGAAAAGTTACCAATAAAGTAACATGAGTATGTATCTCTTCAACAGATGACTCAAGAAATGTAGACAAATGCAGACTAACCATACTTAATCGATGATATTCCTGACCTTGAATTGCCCCCTCTACCGCAACTTCCACAGCAGAAGACTTAACCGCAAATGGTAAATAATATACTTTGCACAGTATAATTGACTCCGGCTAGAGAAGCAATAATACCTCCTTAAGATACTTTACAAACAGTATAGATGGTGACAATAAGTGAGTGCGTGGAAAGTTCAATAACCGCAAGTTTCTTGAACGAAAAGAATTCTCTAAGAACTCATTTTGGCGATGAAGTGACAGACCGTCCTGTATAGAGGAAGAAAGGGCAGACTGGAACGTCGAAACCTGCTCCTGTTTTTAAGTAAAACTTTTCTTATCCAGCAGCCTTCAACTCCCGCTGCCAGGCCAAATTTTCATGATTACAGCTGCGAAATCATGTAGGTGCCTTTTCTTGGGTGTTTTACATAGTGCTCCTTGCAACCTTGTCCCAGCACCTTCAAAATAAATGTTTGCTGCCCATTACTTTATCCATTGTTAGGATGAGTGGCCCCCCTTCTTGCCTGGTCTCCCTCACCCACGCCGTGGGGGCTACTTGGGTGGAATTTACACCACTGCCTGCAGGTAAACGTGCACATCAAAATTTCTTTGAGTTTATGTCACTATCAGGACCTTCTTTTTGCTTTGACTACAGCTGCTCTTTGCCACCCCTTTCCCTCAAAATTTGCCACACTAAGTGACTGCCTAGTCTGTGCAATGGTTAAGTCAGCCCTATTAACTAATAATGCACATTACTGTGCATTAATGCACTTTACTGAATTAACCTCTAAGGATTGGATCAGCTTAGTGCTGTGCGTGATATGATTTACAGTATCCTACAGTACAGACCTATCAAATTCAACATGTATGAGATAGTTAAAATGAATCATTTGAAGAACCTTTCATTGAGATTTTAGTATTTATTTATTTATTAGTATTTAGTATTTAGCTCACACCTTTCCAATGGTCATTCAAGGCGCGTTACTTTCAGGTATGTAGAGGTCCCCAAAGCCCTGTTCCCAGAGGGCTTAAAATCTAAGTTTGTACCTGAGGCAATGGAGGGTTAAGTGACCTGCCCAAGAAGTACTAGTGGGAGGTGAACCCAGATCTCTTGGGTACTGGGCTGTTGCTCTAACCGCTAGGCTACTCTCTGCCATGTACCATTCTGAAACACTACCCTGTACATTGGGGGAGTAGTGTTCGTTGAAATGGTTTAGTCCTAAACATACAAAATACTGTTATTCCAAATCATTCCATGACTAATCTGTAATGTCTGTTGTGTGGGAGTATGAAGGCAATAAACGGCTGCAGTGGTTCCTTAAGCATCAAAGACAAGGGTCTAATTAGACATGAAAGCTGTTTATTCTGACTATACTCCTGCACAATGGATGTTTTTGCTTTTCTGTGATAAGATCTAAAGAAAAATTATTGTTAAGAAAAACGTCTTCTCTGGTATGGCCGAGTGGAAAATATAGGATCACTTATTCCAAGGGAGAAAGAACAAATGGGCCGATATTTAACCTCTGGAGGTCAACAGTTTCTTTAACCACCAGTCACTGTGAGCAATTTATTCTGGATATTCAATAGCAGCTGCTGTTGAAGATAGGTTACATCTTCCTGGTTTATTAAGATTTGTTTCAATTCCTCCAATATATCACCTTTAAATACCATTTCAGTCATGGGTAACTTCCCTATATCTTTTTCAGTAAAGACCAAAGCAAAGAATTCATTCAGTCTCTCCACTATAGCCTATATTCAGAGAAATAGAAAAGGGAAGCAGTGTGGAGATAGGTTTGGAGGGAAAGATAAGAAGCTTTGTCTTGGCCATATTCAGTTTTAGACAGCAGCGGGATGTCCAGGAAGCAGCAACAGACAAGCAGGCTGAGATTTGGATATGATTTCCAGGAAAGATTTCTGGTGTAGAGAGGTACTGTACTTCTGAGAGTCATCAGCATGAGGATGATACAGAAACCCATGGGAGGAGATTAGTGCACCAAGGATCCCAAAAAAGAGCCCTGAGGTACACCAACTGAAAGCAGGATAGCAGTGGAGGAGGATCTACCAGAACATATGCTATAAGTGCAATGGGAAAGATAAGAAGAAAACCAGGACAGAACAGAGCCCCTAAATCCACGCATCAAGGAGAAGGTGGTGACCAAGTATCAAAAGCAGCAGATAGATCAAGAAGGATGAGGACTGAGTTGAGGCGCTTGGATTTGGCCAGGCTGTTTCTGTAGAATATAGAGTATGAAAGCCAGATTGCAGTGCATCCAGAATGGCTTGAGAGGAAAGAAAGTCAAGCTTAACCTTCCACTGCCTCAGAAGAATCCAAGTTATCAATGTCCCTGATTAATGTATATTAATATGTTTTAAGTTACAATGTAAACTGCTTTGACTAAAATGATAAAGCGGTATAAAACCATGTTAAATAAAGCGTAGTTACTCACCTGTAACAGGTGATCTCTGGGAACAGCAGAAATTTAGTCTTCACATATGGGTGACATCAGTACCGACGGAGCCTGTGCCGGAACACTCCCTAGCATCCAACAGGAAAGCTTTTGGGAGCATCCCACTGTGCCTACGTTGCTGCCTTCCTGCCTTATCCACTCTCCCTCCTCAGTTGAATTTGTAGCTGAGAAAAAAGGAGAGATAAAAAAGAAAACCTACAACTCCTAGGGGAGGAGGGTGGGTTGTGAAGACTAAATTCCTGCTGTTCCCAGAAAACACCTGTTACAGGTGAGTAAAGCATAGTTACTCACCTGTAACAGGTAATCTCAGGGAACAGCAGGAATTTAGTCTTCACATATGGGCATCGTCGGTACCGACAGAGCCTCCGTGGGAACGCTCCCCAGCGTCCAATAGGAACGCTTTTGGGAGCATCCCTCAGCACATGCGCGCTGCCTTCCCACCTTTCCAACTGTCCCTCTTCAGTTAAGTTTGTAGCTGAGTGAAAGGATAGAGGGAGAGAGGAAAGAGACATCTCCTAGGGGAGGTGGGTGGGTTGTGAAGACTAAATTCCTGCTGTTTCCAGAGATCACCTGTTACAGGTGAGTAACTAGGCTATCTCCAGGAACAAGCAGGAATGTAGTTTTCACATATGGGGACTCCCTAGCTGAAGATGCCGGGGAAATGGCCCCAGGAAGCTGCCACCTATAGTGAGGTGGGCCATGCTTCCTCCCATGGATCTCTGGCATCCTACCAGGGTTGGTGGGTAGGAGTTGAATTAAGTCTGAAAGAGATGTTGAAGAACAGCCTGGCCAAAGAAGGCATCCCGACAGGAGGCTTTATCTAGGTAGTAGTGGGCTGTGAAGGTGTGCACCGAAGCCCAGGTGGCTGCTCGACAGATGTCATCGATAGACACAGAGTTAAGGTTAGCCATAGAGGCTGCCATGGCTCTCACATTATGTGCTGTGTCATGGCCTTGAAGAGGAAGACTCTTACTCTCATAAGTAAAGGATATGCATTGTGCAATCTATTTAGATAGAGTTCTTTTGGAGACTGGAAGTCCCAAATGACTAGAATCAAAAGCAACAAAAAGTTGAGAAGACTTTCTATGATGCTGTGTTCTTTGTAGGTAAAAAGCCAAGGCTCTTTTACAGTCCAAAGTATGAAGATTCCTTTCTGCATTAGAGGCATGAGGCCTCAGAAAGAATACAGGAAGGTAAATAGATTGATTTAAATGAAAAGGCGAAACCACCTTTGGCATAAAATGTGGATGAGTGACTTCCGGTGATGCGGTGAGCCGGAGCAGTTGCACGCTGCTCGGGCTCTGGGCCCCCTCACCCCTCCGGCGAAGAAGCATGCTGTGACTGGGGCTAATCTCGGGGTTTTTCGCCCCCCCCCAGGCTCTCCCGATTGGACCGCCATAGGGGCTGGTGCCCCGGTGCTCTCCGCTCACCCCCACGCGACGACTTTTGGAGGCGGCCTGGATCCAGGAGGCAGACGCCGTGCGGTGAGTGCAGCTGCACTGCGAGGTGAGACGGCGTGTTGCAGAATCCAGCAGCGGTCGGAGCGGGGCCCCGCGGCGGCGGCAGCCTTCTGATTGATGCATCCCGCCCCCCCCCCGCGTGTATTTACTGAACGGGCCCTGAGAGGGGGGCCGACACGGCAGCTACTGAGGGGGCCGGGGGCTGTTGTTGGGCCTTGATCTGGGTCGCCGCTTGCCTCTCCCGCCCCCCCGAGAGATCCTCGAGGGCCGAGCAGCCCGCCGGAAGATCTGTGCGCCCACCAGAAGACCCGTGCGCCCTGCAAAGTAATCCACCCTGCTGTCCACAAACCACCACACCGTACTTTAGCAGACACTGCACAGGGGACTGTGCCCTATCTTCAGCATACAGATGTCTGGGTCCTGAGTCTGGCCTTTGGCACGCGGAGTCTGAGTTGTGCCCCCCGCCTCCTGCCTCTGACCGGCGCCCTGTTGCTGCTGCTCCACCAGCACACAGCAGCCTATACCCCGCACCCCGGGCCCTCCCCCGGCGCACCGGAGTATGAGACCTGTGCCTCGTGTCAGACACGTCGGAGCCTGAGACCTGCGCCCTTCTTTCAGCACTCAGGAGCCTGAGACCGGTGCTCTGCCCTTGGCTCTCGGAGGCTTGCGACCGGCCCCTGCCTCTGGTGCACGAAAGTTGGAGACCCCTCCCTTGCCCCCAGCGCCTAGACGCCTGAGACACGGGCCCTTTCCCTAGCGCATAGCGGCCTGAGACCTGCACCCTTCCTCCAGCGCACGGGAGCCTGAGAAAAAAAAAATTGTGACGCCTGAGACTTGGGCACAACAGAGGCCTTGGTGATGGCGGCAAAGGGAGGCCGCCGGGTGGAGAAGGAGAAGACCCCCCTGCCGCCAAGGGGGGGGGAGCAGTCCTCGCCGCCGAAGGGAGAGGCCAAGGCCACGGCGGGGATGGTGGACGAAATCTCCCTGGCCGTGGCGGGGGCGCTGTCTGCGCAGTTTGACGACCTGCGGGGCCGCATGGACCTAATCCAAACTTCAGTGGAGGCCCTGGGCGGCCGACTGCAGGAGGCGGAACACCGGATAGAGAGGTCAGAAGAGCATGTGTTGGAGCTACAGCAGGAGATGGCCCGGGTGAAAAAGTTACTCCAGGGGCAGGAGGCCAAGCTAGACGACCTTGAAAATAGGTCCCGCCGTAATAACCTGAGATTTCTTGGGGTTCCGGAGGTTATAGAGGACCGGGACCTACAATCCTACGTAGAGGACCTGGTGAAACAAATTCTGGCGAACGATCCTGAAGGCACCTTAGTGCAAATTGAGAGGGCACACCGGGTCGGGCCTAGGAGAACCAGTGACGGCCGACCTAGGGTGGTCCTAGCACGGTTCCTGAGATTCCAACAGAAAGAAGCAGTCCTGCGGGCCGCGCGAAAGAAAGGGACCATTCAAAAAGACAATGTCCGGCTACGTATCGTTCAGGATTACTCAGCGGCTCTGGGACAGCGACGACGAGAGTACGGACCCTTGTGCCAGATCCTGATAGATAATAATATCAAATTTATAATGCAATATCCTGCCCGGCTGATCTTCACTCATGGGGGGACCCGTCGGTCCTTTGACTCCGCGACAGCAGCAACGCCCTACGTGGAGGAGATACGGCGGAGGGCTGCAGTGGCGGTCGAGTCCTGAGGTCCGGAGGGGAGGACTATTGATGTGAAGAACAAGCCAGGAGTCTCCACTTTGGACTTTAAAGCGATGGTGATGGTAACCGGGGTGGGGGAGGGGGGAGTACGGGGCCTGTTCAAATTACTTCTAAGTGGGGTTGGCTGTTTTCCATGGGTGTGGGGGCGGGTGGGGGACGGCTCGAGTAGTTGGGGGTGCTTTGCCGGGGGGGAGTGGGGAGGGGGAGTGAATTTGGGGGGGGGGCTCTGGGGGGCCCCCCCGGACGATTTGTAGCAGAGCCGGCACAATGGAGGGGTGAGGGGGTACCTCACGCATCTAGGAATACATAGAGGAGGGGAGGAGGAGGATAGATGGGATAAGGAATTGGAGTGGGGAAGAGAGGGGGAGGGGGTGGGCGGGGGGGGAAGGGGTGGGAGGGAGGGGGGGGAAGGGGTGGGAGGGAGGGGGGGAAGGAGAGGGTGGGAAGGAGAGGGAGGGAGGGGGAGGGGGTGTAGGAGGGGAGCAGTATTCTCGGGGACCAATGGAGGGGTGGACGACAAGAGGGATTATCCTTGTGGAGAAGAGGGGAGGACCTCAGGCTGGGGGGGTCCCTTCCTTAGATCAGGTATGGTTTATGCTGTATTATAATAGGCCTACTTTTGTATTACATGCCGCTTAAGATAATTTCTTGGAATGTATGTGGTCTGGGTAGCCCCATTAAACGGGCCCAAATCCTGCAGGCTCTAGCAAGGCAGAAGGCGGACATCGCTATGCTCCAGGAAACCCACCAGACTGCCGAAGAACACCGTAAATTATGCCGGGAGTGGGTGGGACAGGTCTGGGGGGCCCCAGCTCAGGGGAAGAAGGGGGGAGTAGTACTCCTGATTCATAAACGGGTGAGGCTGGAGGTTGTCCAGGACTTTGTAGACCCGACAGGCAGATTTATCTTGGTGCAGGGAGTCCTCGAGGGGAGGCCTGTCATACTGGGCAACCTGTACTGTCCAAATGTGCTTGACTTGCCCCTTTTTGCCCGTCTTGCCTCCAAGATCGAGACATTGCCGGAGTCCCCCTTGATTTTGGGGGGAGATTTTAATGGGGTCATGGATGTCGATCTCGATACTTCTAAGGGGGGGGGAGCAGAGAGACAGAATCGCGACGGTCCGGGCCTTGCGACGCTTATGTTCCCGGCTGGGGTTGGTGGACCCTTGGCGACTACTACACCCGGCCGAACGGGATTACACGCATATATCTCGGGCTCATGGCACTAGCGCCCGTATAGATTACCTGTTGATCTCTACCGGTCTGTTTGTTAAAGTAGCGGATGCTCAGATAGGGCCTATGGAGATATCTGACCATGCGTTTGTTTGGCTCGACATCCATTGGACTGGGAACTCTCCCCGGTCCCCGACATGGCGATTCCCGCTTGAACTATATAGGGACGCGCAATTTCGTTCTTTTCTTCAGCAACGATGGCAGGAATTCGAAGCTGATCATAGGGGTCACCAGGATGACCCCGAACTGCTCTGGGAAACTGCAAAGGTGGTTCTGCGGGGGGACATAATAGGGTTCCTTGCCCGGAAGAGAAGACTGAGGGCCGAACGTATTATTGGTTTAGAGAAGTTGGTGACGCGGCTACGGCGTCAAGGGGCTCAAAACCCGACGGCAGGGCTTAAAAAGCAGCTGTGGGACTCTCAAATGGAACTAAATGAACTCTTGCACCAACGGGCAAAGAAATCTGTGTTATACTATCGGTACCAACTTTATCGTTATGGGGATAAGCCCGGGAAACTATTGGCCAGATGCCTTCGGGGACCTAGGGGCTCTAAACTGGTGCCGGGTTTGCGGGATGACTCGGGGGTGCTACATCGGGAGAACCCGGAGATTGTGCGGGTTTTTCGTTCCTTTTTCCAGAGCCTCTATACCGCGGAGTCGCCCTCCCTCACGCAGATGGAGGAGTATGTGGGGGCCTTGGAGTTACCGCGCTTGACCGCGGAGCAAAGAGCGCAGTTGGAGCGGCCGATAACGGCGGCCGAGTTGCAGGGGGCTATTTCCAAGGCCAGCTGTTATAAATCCCCGGGATCTGACGGGCTTGGTGCGGAATTTTACAAAATTCTTAACGATTTGATTTCCCCAACGCTGGTCGCCATGCATAATCGGAGGGCGCAACAGGGCTACTTTCGGTGGGGGGCTAATCATGCCCATATTGTCCTTATTCCTAAACCGGCGAAGGATCCCCTCTCTGCGACTTCGTATCGTCCTATCTCACTGCTTAATTTTGATCTTAAATTGATGGCCAAAGTTTTGGCAGACCGCCTGGCGGAGTTTCTGGGGTTGTTGGTGCATGATTGTCAAGTTGGGTTTGTGAGGGGGCGATACGCAGTCCGCAACCTGCGCAAAATTGTGGCATCCTTAGAGTGGGTCCAGCATAGACAGCTGCCCTCTTTGCTTGTTAGCTTTGACGCGGAAAAAGCCTTCGACCGGGTGGACTGGCAATATCTGAAGTACATCCTTCCTTGCTATGGTCTAGGGCCTTTATTTTGTAGCATGGTTGCGAGCCTGTATGCCGACCCGACGGCGGCGATACTTTGCAATGGGGTGGTATCAGAGAAGTTTACGTTGCAAAGGGGGACTCGTCAGGGCTGTCCCCTCTCTCCTCTCCTTTTTGTCCTGTCTTTGGATCCTCTCCTGCGGAGAGTGGCGGGAATGCGTTCCATAAGGGGGGTGAGAATGGGCGCTCAAGAATTTAAGATATCTGCTTTTGCCGATGACCTGTTGGTACATTTACTTTCGCCTACAGACTCCTTGCCGCTTCTCCTAGGAGAGCTCCGAACTTTTGGACAATTTGCGGGGCTACGCATTAATAGGGACAAATCCGAAGCCATGGACGTGTTGGGGAGCCTTCGGAGTGGCTGGCCGGGGGTCTTCCCTCTTAAATGGGCTGAGAATCAATTTGTATATTTGGGGATTGTACTGCCATGCCATCCGGGACGATTGTATAGGTGCAACCTGCAGCGAATGCTGACCAAGGTGCGAACTCAATTGCAGGCCTGGCGGCCTCTCCCCCTGTCCCTATTGGGAAGGATTGCGGCGATTAAACTGGTGCTTTTGCCGCGGATCTTGTATTGGTTGCAGACCCTCCCTGTTTGGCTTCTCCGGAGGGATGCCCGGCGCTTTGAGGTGGAATTCCGAGGCCTTCTCTGGGGGGGGGGGGGGCGAGAGCCCGTGTCCCCTACGGTTGGCTGGTGGGGAGGATGCGCAATGGGGGGTGGGGGCTCCCAGATCTCGGTGCTTATGCATTGGCCTGCCAAGCGCGCCATTTGGGGGATTGGCTAGGTGACACTGACCTCTACACGCCCACAGCCTTGGAGGAGGAATTTGTGGCACCCCACTCTCTGCGGGCCCTCTTGCACCTGGAGGTTAGCCAGTGGGCTACCCACTTGGCTGAGAGTGTGTTGCTACTCCCGGTATGCAAGACCTGGCGGCAGTTGAATACCTATTGGGGCCGTAATTGGAAGGCGTCAAGTTGGCTACCCCTTCGGGGAAATGCCAACTTTACCCCAAGAACGGAGACCGCGGCCTTCCGTTTTTGGGGGGAGAGAGGGGTCCATAGTGTGGGAAACGTGGTGGACTTGACGGGGAGGCCCAAACCCTTTCTTGCGCTTTCCCGCGAGTTTGACTTGCGGCCTCACCATTTCTTTGCATATATGCAGGTGGCCCACTATGTGGCCTCCCTTCCAGGAGGGGAGTTACATGGCGACCGCTCGGTCCAGATTATGGGGTTTTTTGGCTTGGACGACACGACACGACCGTCAATCCGGGGTTTTCACCTCCGGTTGGAGCAGCTTCGCCAGCGCCCAGACTATTGCAGAGTGGAACAGGCTTGGGGGGCCGAAATGGGGCGGGAAATCCCCCGTGGCACTATTTTAGTGGCCCTACGGTGGAGGGGGCCCATTGGCGGGAAATACAATTTAAATGTCTAACCAGGATCCACTTCTCCCCGCGGAGGGCCCTTCGCTGCCACCTGACTGCGGATGGCAGTTGTCCGCGGTGCGCGGCGCCCATGGCGACTTTGTTACACATGTGGTGGGGATGCCGACGGATTCGCCCATATTGGCGGAGGATCGCCCTGTACGTAGCTAATCTGCTGGGACAACCTATTCAGTGGGATGCAGCCTTGGTGGTCTTGGATGTTTTGGCCCTTGCCTCTCCGAAGGGGAAGTGGGGTCGCTGGCTTGTGCGTAAGGCCTGTCTGGTGGGTAAAGGACCTCTGTTGCGGCGGTGGAGGGAGATCCACCCGCCCTCTTTTTGGGAGTGGCGGAACTCTTTCCATCAGCTTATGCTCCTGGAGTGTAGGGCTGCCTGGGGCCATGTCCAACGATGGTCTGCCTTCTTGCTAATTTGGGATCCATACATTCAAAATTTGAGTGCCCGGACCCGTAACACGGTCTTGCAGTTGGGCTGTTAATACCCTCATCCACTGTTTTGTTATTTGGGTGAAATGTGGAACTCTCAGATGGTCCTGCGTGGCCGTGACATGTGGGAGGGGGGGGGGGGAGGGGGAGGGGAGGGGGGAGGGGACGGGGGTGAGGGTAATTAATCTCTGAAAAATCCATGTAACCATCAATGGGTATTGCTCCTGGGGATAAGAGCTAACCCCAGAGAGTGGCGATTTTCTGTGTGTCTTGTACTTGTTGTTTGCTGTTGATGGTTCTAAATAAAATTTTGAAAAAAAAAACCATAAAAAAAAAAAAAAAAAAAATGTGGATGAGTTCTGAGAACAACCTTATCATGGTGAAACTTTGTATAAGGGGGATCAGCCACTAAAGCTTGCAATTCACTAATGCGACGTGCGGAGGTGATTGCAATTAGGAAGATGACCTTCCAGGATAAAAACTTTAGGGTTGTAGTGGCTAAAGGTTCAAAGGGAGGTTTCATATGCTGTCCGAGAACTAGATTTAAATCCCATGCCACCGGTGGTGGCCTGATGGGAGGCTTTGTTAATAGAAGACCTCTCATAAATCTTGCTATGAGTCGATGAGAGGAAATTGGCTGTCCATTTAGAGGCTTATAGGAAGCTGCAATTGCACTAAGATGGACTCTTACTGAATTTGTCTTTAGACCAGAATTTGATAAATGAAGTGGGCACTCTAGTACCGATTCCAAAGGTATCGCAAGGGGGTTTAAACCCTTTTGAGAACACCATATAGTAAAACGTTTCCACTTGAAGGCGTAAGAACGTATGAAACAGATGACCTAGAAGCACTAATCACCAACTGGAACAACACCATATACAATGCTGCCAAAGCAACAGACTATAGACACAGGACACTTCGCTGCAACAAACTACAACACAAGCCATGGTACTCAAAAACTATACGAAACAAAAAGAGGAGCCTCAGAAAAATAGAACAGAGATGGAGACAGAACAAGTCACCCGAGACCCAGGAACTATACCTAACAAAGCAAAAACAATACAACGAATGCATAAACCAGACAAAAAGGGAATACCATACAAACATCATACGCAACTCCAACAACAAACCCAGAGAACTATTTGAAATCGTAAAAGCCCTTACCAAGGATCAGAATACCGAAGACAAAGTGCAATTGGACCCACAAAAATTTGCGGACCACATCCAAGAAAAGTTCCACTCAGCAGAATAAACAAGACCCAGCCCAGCCCCAAAGACCAACACACCCTTGAACACCTGGGGAACATTCAACACCCCATCCACGGAGCAACTCTCCCACATCATCACAGCAATCAAGACAAGCACAGCCCCCACGGATCCCTGCCCAGTGCCCTGGATCAAGGCCACCAAATCAAACTTCATCCAAACCATCCACAAGATAGTGCACTCCTCCCTAACCCAAATCAACTGAAGCTCGCAACAATAAGACCTATCCCGAAGAAATCCACACTCGACAAGAACAATCCAGCAGCATACAGACTCATCTCCAGCATACCACTTTTAGCAAAAATAATCGAAGAAACTGTACAGAACCAACTACAAGAACACATAGACAACCACGCTCCCCTGGACAACAATCAACATGGTTTCCGCCCCAACCACGGGGTAGAAACACTTCTGATATACCTCTTCGACAGCGTCCTCTGCCTCATAGACAACACCAAGAAAGGCATCCTAATGATATTCATTGACATCTCATCTGCATTTGACACAGTTGACCACAAGACTCTATTGGATAGACTGTAGAACATCGGTCTACACGGTGCCACCCTGAATTGGTTCCACTCATACCTAACCGACAGACAAATACAGGTCAAGGTAGGACACAACACATCCCGACCCATAAAAGTCAAACAAGGAGTACCACAGGGATCGGCCCTTTCAGCTCTCCTCTTCAACCTATACATCCAGCCAATATGTGTCATCATGAAAGAGCACCACATACATTATACAATCTACGCAGATGACATCATGATCTACACACCCATCTCAGTCGACAACCCGGACTACTCCAATATAACAAACTGCCTCACACAAATGGCAAAATGGCTTCAGAAAAACAACCTATCAATTAACTACAGCAAGACGGAAGCACTGATTATCACGCGAAACCCGGACTTTATCCCCCCACCCGACATCAAGATAAAAGATGCACTCATACCCATAAAACCAGAAGTAAAGTACCTCAGAGTCATCTTGGACAAAGAACTTAACCTCCAAGCACATATAGGCAGAACAATCAAAAGCGCATACCACAGAATGTGACTCATCAGAAGACTCAAGCCCCTCCTCGACCCAGAGCACTTTCGCACCATTGGCCAGGCACTAATAACCCCTCTACTAGACTTCTGCAATCCAATATACACCGGGCTACCAAAGCAGACCCTCAGACCACTACAATTGGCCCAAAACACAGCTGCCCGCATTATATCCGGTACTAAAAGACACGATCACATCACACCCATACTGAAAGAACTGCACTGGCTCCCAATCATCTCACGCATCAAATACAAGACTATCATAAACATATTCAAGATCAAACAACGCTCTTCTGCCATAAGCCTACACACACTCATACAACCTGACACAAGCACACGGCCAAGAAGAAGAGGCACCTTCAATCGGGTAAACACCCAAAAGACTTCATCAAGACCCGCAAAGACACTGCACAACGAGCACTCTGCCTGGCTGTCCCATCCATCTGGAACTCCCTCCCAGATGAACTGAGACTAACTACAGAAATCAAGGACTTCTGAAAACAGCTGAAGACACCCCTGTTCATCGAATACTATGGCCATACCCCTGAGCCAACATACAAGTCAGATCATCAGTCCCCCCCACCACCCCGAAACTGTATATAAGAATGTATAATAGCTCATGATGTATAATACCGCACTATGTATATAAACCAACTCTAATCATTTCCCCGCCAACACATACACACCACACTGAACACTGCATGAAGACATTTGCCCCCTCCCCCTTGATTGTTTGCCGTGGAAACCGCTTTGATTGAATGATAAGGCGGTATATAAATACCATTAAATAAATAAACGTCTTGTGGAAGGTTTTCTGGAAGCCTGAAGGACATCCTTTACCTGTTGGTAAAGGTTAAGATCCTGCAGGTCTAGGCTTTCAGCAACCAGGCCCTGAGATGCAGGGACTGGGGATTCGGGTGCCATAGTAGCCCGCTCTCTTGGGAGAGAAGGTCTCGAGCACACCCTAACTCCAGAGGTGCAGCTTGAGAGAGATGTAGAAGCAGGGGATACCAGGTTTGTCGTGGCCACCGTGACGCTATAAGGATCATACGACCTCTGTCTCTCTGAAGCTTGAAGAGTGTTTTGAGGATGAGGGGAATGGGTGGGAAGGCATAGAGGAAGTCCTTACCCCAGTGAAGAAGGAAGGCGTCCCTTGCCTGGCAAATGTGAGCCAGAATTCTGGAACAGAACCTGGGAAGTTTGGCATTCAGTGGACTTGCAAAGAGGTCTATGTCTCAGGTTCCCCAGATGTGAAATATCTTTATCACCTGGTCTAGGTGGAGAGACCATTCGTGAGGCAGCAGTACTCGGCTGAGTTTGTCTGCCCAAAGGTTTTGAATGCCTGGAAGATATAACACGAGAAGGTGAATTTGATGCTCTCTGGCGAGGGCCCATAGTCGTAAAGCTTCGTTGCATAACGACAGAGAGCCTGTTCCACCCTGCATGTTCATGTAGAACATGGCTACTTGATTGTCCATTTGGACTAGGACTGTCTTGTAGCTGAGCTGGGCATGGAATACTCGAAGAGCTAGATAGATTGCTCTGAGTTCTAGGAGGTTTATGTGAAGACAAGCCTCCTGTGGAGTCCAGGTACCCTGGGTGGAGAGATGGTGCAGGTGTGCTCCCCATCCCACCTGTGATGCATCTGTTGTTAGGGTGGCCTGGAATAGGGGTTGTTGGAAAGGAGACCCCACTAAAAGATTCTCCAGTGATTGCCACCATTGTAGGGACAAGATCAGTCGTTGTGAGTTTGATATCTTGTCCGACAGACGTCCTGTGGCCTGTGTCCACTGTGTGGATAGTGTCCACTGGGCTGCTCGCATGTGGAGGCGAGCATAGGGAACTACATGAACTGTGGATGCCATATGTCCCAGTAATAGCAGCAGTTCTCGAGCAGTTAGGGAGGACTTTCCCGCTGCTTGAGAAGCTAGTTGCACTATGCGAAGACAGTGGGGCTGTGGGAGGAAAGCCCTTGACTGTCTGGTATCTAAACAAGCTCCTATGAGCTCTAGGGTGTGAGAAGGAACAAGTTGGGATTTTGGGAAGTTTATGACCAATCCCAAGTATTGGAGGATTCGCATTGTGCGAGACAGTGCAGAGCTGGCTTCTGCAACTGTGGGGGCTCTAATGAGCCAGTCGTCCAAGTAAGGGAAGATGAATATCCCTAGGGTTCGCAGGAATGTAGCTACTACTGACATGCATTTCGTGAATACTCTTGGTACCGAAGCCATAACAAAAGGAAGAACCCTGTATTGGAGGTGTTTTCCCTTGAAAAGGAATCGTAAGAAATTCCTGTGATCTGGATGGATCAGAATATGAGTATATGCATCCTTTAGATCTAGAGAGCAAAGCCAATCCTGACTTTGAAGGTATGGCAGAAGAGTTCCCAGAGAAATCATTTTGAACTTTTATCAGAACAGATATTTGTTCAATTCTCTGAGGTCTAGAATGGATCTGTGCCCTCCTGTTTTCTTTGGAATAAGAAAATAGGGGGGAGTAGAACCCTTTACCCTGTTGGGGAATTGGCACTTCCTCTATTGCTTCCTGAGCAAGGAGTGTTGAGACCTCTTGATCCAGTAGATTGTCTGGAGGGGACTGGGAATTGATCTGTCTTACGATTGTAGGAGGGGGCATGCTGTGAAAATGAAGCTTGTACCCCTCCCCTACAATGGGCAGAGTCCAATTTTCTGCTGTTATTTGGTGCCATCTGTTGACAAAATGACACAACCTACCTGGAATGTTTAGGGGTTCTGGACCCTTCAGAGGCAGGAAAGCTAAGCTCTCTAGAAAGGAGTCAAAGCCCTTTAGGGGGCTGAGCCTGTGGAGCTGGTTGAGCTCTCGGGCCTTTTGGCTTCTTTTGTTGTCTGGATTGTTGCTGTTGTACCTTTTGGGCAACTTGACCCTGAGCTTGCCCTTGCTGGGTATAGGATGGATAAAACTCCCTCTTTTTGCTGAAAAAGGGTTTTTAATAGGGTTTCTTTTTGGCTGGAGTGGCTGTAGATTTTGACAATCTGTCTAAAGTGAGATTGTCAGTATCTATCTCATTTCCTGCCAATACTTGCCAAAGAGGTTTTCTCCTGTGCAAGGGATGTTTCCTAATTTGTCCTGTACCCAAGTCTCCAAGTCTGATGCCTGAAGCCAGGCAATCCGACGTGCACCAATGGCAATAGCAGAAGTTCTGCTGATGCATTCAAAGCAGTAAAGGCTGCACGATTTACAAACTTGGAAACAAACATCTTGAGCATGCTTGACAAAAGTAAGGAAGTCTTGTTGTTTGTCATCAGGGAGAAGGGGGCTCATAAGCTCCAAGTCTCCTGTGACTTAAATGTTCTACGCCCAAAGGCGTCAAGAGTCCTGCATTCACGACCTGGAGGATTGGATGCATGTCTTTTTGCACTTTTCATCCTACGCATGGCTGATTCCACTACCATTGAATGGTGTGGCAGCTGAGTCTTTTGAAAACCAGGACATGGTGGAACCCGATACATGGTACATGGTATCGAGTCTCCTAGAATGAGGAGATGTGGGCAGAGGTGTTTCCCACATCCTGAGCATCAAATCATGAAGAATTTCATGAATGGGCAGGGTAGCTGCCTCTTTGGGAGCCTTAGGGTATTGGAGAATTTCCAATTCCTTTGCTCTAGGTTCTTTTTCAGGAGCTACCATGATTGATAGGCCTCGGGCCACATCACGAATAAAATCCTGAAAAGACATGTCCTCTGGAGGAGACATTCTGCGTTGAGGAGAAGAGAAGTCTTCCGGAAGAAGTACTCTGGAACCGACCGAGTTATCCGAGTCATCGGAATCGGAAGATTCAAAGCATCTCTGATCCCAATGTTCATGCAAAGCACGGTATCGGTATCGATCGAAGTCGGCACCGAGTTGGTCTGATACCGATCTGTCGATGCCCGAAAAAGTCAGCATGGGCAGAATATCCACCGGGGCCGGTACCGTCGGTGCTGGTACTGGTATCGGTACCGGTGCCCGTTGAACTGTCGGTAGCGGTGTCAACGGTACCGCAGCTGTAAGGAGAGCTGCAAGACTGTGTTCGATAGCGAGGAATCTCTGGTCTATCGACGCTGCCAATGCCTGGGTGTCAGTACCAGTAGAAGCGGCTGGAACCCCTGAGCATGGCACCAGTAGTTCTGCCGAGGTTGAGGCCTTGAGAACATCCTGGAGCCCTGTTAGTGCTTCGGAGGCCGAAGCCTCCCGCCGGGGCTGTTTTGCCGGTATAGTTTCCTCAAGGGTAATGCCAATGGCTTCTCGATGCTTGGAAGGCGATATACCCTTTGAGGACCGGCTCTTATGTTTAGTTACCTGAGATCCATGGGAGGAAGACGAGGCTCTGGAAGACGTCGATGCAATGGACATCGCATCTGAAGAAAATAGGGTACCGAGCTTTGCAGCCCGGTTCTGTCTTCCTCATTTAGTCATCCCCATACAAGAGGAACACTCTGATGGAGAATGGTCAGGGCCTAAACATTTGAGACACCAATCATGGGTGTCCGTGACGGAAATGGTACCGCCACACTTAGTACATTTTTTAAAACCATTAGCTGGCTTTTCCAATTTTCAGTAAAATGGGGCCTAATGCCCAAAATGGCACCTAGCACCAAAAAGAAAAAGTTTCTGAAGAGAAACACTTCAGAAGTATTTTTTTTTTAAAAGAAAAAAAGAGAACCGGCAGTACCGGTAGGTGTCGAGCGGAGGCAGGCGCGACCACAAGAAAAACAAGTTTAAAGAAGAAATCTTCTGCGGTGACAGGGTATGTGACCTGTCGGCTCCGTGGAAAACGAAGAACTGAAGAGAGACAGTTGGAAAGGCGGGAAGGCAGCGCGCATGTGCTGAGGGATGCTCCCAAAAGCGTTCCTATTGGACGCTGGGGAGTGTTCCCACGCAGGCTCCGTCGGTACCGACGATACCCATATGTGATGACTACATTCCTGCTTGTTCCTGGAGATCTACACTATCTCCAGGAACAAGCAGGAATGTAGTCTTCACATATGGGACTCCCTAGCTGGAAGATACCAGAGAGAGGCCTCGGAACCAGTAGTGGTTTGCCTCAGGGGAGTCTAAAGAGGTCATGGATCCTCTATGGATGTTTGGTATCAAACCTTTTGGGATGGAGGGTAGGAGTTGCTCTAAGTCTGAAAGAGATACTGGAGAACAACATGGCCAAACATGGCATCCTGGCAGGAGTCCTTGTCCAGACAGTATGGAGCAGCAAAGATATTTATTTATTTGCAGTCTCTTTTATACCGCGCTATTCGACATCAGTGCGGTTTACAATGAACATAAGAGTTGCACATCTCAATTTCGTGATTTGTGCTTACAGTGAAACAGGTATAATAACTTGGGTATACATTAAACAGGAAAATTAAACTTGGGTATGCATTAAGCAGGTATAACAGGTAAAATAGGGTATAAATAACCAGTCCCTTAACAAGGAGACACGATGAATAAATACAGTCTACAGTCTACAAAGATATGGACTGAAGACCAAGTGGCTGCTTTGCAGATTTCGTCAATAGCCACAGAACATAGGTTGCCATCGAGGTGGCCATGGCCCGAACATTATGGGCAGCGACATGACCTTCAAGGTATAGGCCTGCCACATCATAAGCAAAAGTGATACAATCTGCTATCTGTTTGGAGAGGGTACGCTTGGATACTGGCAATCCCAAATGACTAGGGTCAAAGAAGATGAACAATTGAGAAGCCTTTCGGTGTTCTCTAGTCCTCTGAAGGTAGAATGCTAAAGCACGTTTACAATCCAGAGTGTGGGGGGTTGCTTCCGCCCTAGATGAATGTGGTCTAGGGAAAAAGACAGGAAGGTAAACTGCCTGATTCAGATGAAAGGGCAAAACCACTTTGTGCATGAAGTGAGGATGAGTCCTAAGAACAACCTTGTCATGGTGGAAAAGAGCATAAGTCAGATTCGGCCACCAAGGCCTGAAGCTCACTAATGCATCTTGCTGAAGTGAGGGCAATGAGGAAGACAACCTTCTAAGACAGAAACTTAAGTGAGGTTGTGGCTAAAAGTTTGAAGGGCGGTTTGAGAAACTGCCCCAGAACAACATTAAGATCCCATGCCACTGGTGGTGGTCGGATGGGAGGCTTAGTTAACGGAAGTCCTCTCATAAAACATGAGACAAGCAGCTGTGAGGAGATGAGCTGCCCATCTAAGGGATGATGGGAAGCTGCAATTACACCTAAGTGCACTCTTACCGAGTTGGTTTTGAGACCAGAGGAGGATATATTGGAGAAGAGCCTCCACCAGAGCCGAGAAGAGATTAAGATCTCTTTGTGAACCCAGAGTGAGAATAAGCGCCACTTAATGGCATAGGAACATCTGGTGGATGACTTTCTAGAAGCTAAAAGGATGCCCTTAATCTCCTGAGAAAGTTTGAGGTGCTGAAAAGCTATACTTTCAGCAGCCATGCTGTGAGGTGGAGAGACTGCAGATTGGGATGGAGCAGCATCCACTCAGGAAATACTTTTTCACTGAAAGGGTGGTGGATGCTTGGAATGCCCTCCCGATGGAAGTGGTGGAGGCAAATACAGTGACAGAATTCAAAATGGCATGGGACAGACACAGTGGATCCCTTTACAGCAATAGGATAAAATCAAAATAAACTTAACTATCTAATTTCTCAACAAATAGGGGTGTCCTACACGGAGCAATGGGTTCACCCCTAAACAAAGACATGGGGAGGGGTGGCCTGCATGGAGCGGCAGGTGCACCTACTCTTGCTATCTTACTGGGCAGACTAGATGGACCATACTGGTCTTCATCTGCCATCATTTAATATGTTACTATGTTACTATGTGCATGAGATACAGGCTGGCCTCCTGATGCTTGCCCTTATAAGCCAGTAGTCTAAGTAAGGGAAGAAAAATATCCCTAGAGTTCTTAGGAATGCGGCTATGACTGCCATGCACTTTATGAAGACTCTTGGGGCAGAGACCAGTCCGAAAGGAAGAACCCTGTTTTGATAGTGTCTTCCCTGAAACATGAAGCTTAGGAACTTTCTGTGTTCTGGATGAATAAGGATATGTGTGTATGCTTCTTTTAGATCTAGAGAATAGAGACAGTCCTGACTCTGAAAATAGGGGAGAAGGGTCCCTAGAGAGACCATCTTGAACTTCTTGCGTACAAGAAAGTTGTTTAGGTTTCTGAGGTCAAGAATGGGACTGTATCCTCCTGTTTTCTTTGGGTTGAGTACGTATGGAGAATAGAAGCCCATTCCCTGCCGGTATGTTAGAACCTCTTCTATCATGCCTTGTAGTAGAAGGGAGGTGACCTCTTGTAGTAGCAGAGCAGTGAGAGGAGGCTGAGAACGATACTCTTTTATTGAGGAAGAGGGGGGAAGCTTTGCAGATGAAGTCTTTACCCTTCTCTCATTATCCTTAACGTCCACTGTTCTGAGGTGATCAGATGCCATCTGTGGGCATAATGGCACAGCCTGCCGGCAATGTGAAGAGGATGGGGGTTCTCCAGAGGCAGAGCAGCTATGTTCTCTAGGAAGGAGTCAAAAAACAGGAGCAGCCTGAGCCTGCTGAGCTGGCTGCGTCTTAGGAGTCTGAGACTTTCTTTGCTGTTTTGGAGGCTGTTGTCCCTTTTGAGGAGCATGATGCTGACAATGAGCAGCAGGGGCGTAAGAAGAATTATACTTCTTTTTAGTAAAGAAGGCTTTCTTTGCTGCTGCCTTCTTTTTAGCTGGGTTGGCAGTGGATCTAGAAAGCCTAATCAGGGTAGTGTTCTCAGATTCTAACTGAGACGCTTTGTCTTTCCAATCCTTGCCAAAAAGGTTTTCACCAGTGCAAGGAATATTACCCAACTTATCTTGCACCCATTGTTCAAGATCCAATGCTTGCAGCCATGCAATTCTGCATGCTCTGATGCAGATCGATGTAGCTCTACTGGTGCACTCAAAATAATCAAAAGTTGCCCTATTGACAAACTTTGAGACGTTCTGAGCATGTTTGACTAGGGTGAGGTAGTCTGCTCTTTTGTCATCAGGGAGAAGAGGAGCCACTGATTCTAAATCCTTAGTTACTTCTCTGAGAAACACACCCATGTAGAGGATGTAGGAACTAATTCTGGCTGATAGCATGGAAGCCTGAAAGCAACGTCGACCAAAAGCATCGAGGGTTCTCGATTCTCTACCCGGAGGGTTAGAGGAATGTGTCTTTGCGCTTTTGATCCGATGCATTGCCGATTCAACCACCATTGAATGGTGCGGCAATTGTGTCGTTTGGAAACCGGGACATTCCAGTACCCGGTAAATGGTATCAAGCCTTCGAGTATGAAGAGAAATAGTAAGGGGTGTCTCCCACATACGAAGCATGAGGTCATGGAGAATGCGGTGAATGGGAAGTGTAGCCGCTTCCTTAGGAGCTGTTGGGTATTGGAGAATTTCCAATTCTTCAGCTCTAGGCTATTTCTCTGATGCAACATTTATGGAAAGGCCCCTGGCAACATCGCGTATAAAGTCTTGAAGAGACATATCCTCTGGTGGGGAAATGCGACGTTGTGGAGACGGGTCCTCCTGTAGACTTTGTAGGCCTTGAGTATCGGCCGATTCATCATCCGACAAATCCAATTCTGAAGACTCAAAGTATCAACAAGCAGGGTGTTTGTGCTCTGTCAGAACTCTGTATTAATCGAGGTTTGTGCTTGGAATCTGTTTTGCTGGAACCTCGGTATCATAAATAGATTCGGGGGCAGGCGTAACTAGTGGCATGTAACCCAATGTGGTTTGCATCGGTACAGAAGACGGTGCTGGCGTTTGCGGAACAGACCATAAGGGTTTTACTGGAACCGAGGCTGTCAGTAAGGCCACTAAGCTCCCACCCGATGGCCGGGATGCACTGATCCATGGAGCTCATCGATGCTTGGGTATCGGTACCAGAGTTGCAGCAAGATTCTGTAGGCCTCTCTTCGTCATCTTCCTGCAGAGGGGACATTCTGATGGTTGGTGGTCAGGACCAAGGCATTTTAGACACCAGTCATGGGTGTCGGTGGCTGATATGGTATTGCCACACTTAGAACATTTCTTAAAGCCACTAGTGAGTGTTTCCATTGTGCCAGTAACAAAATGGAAGGCCTGGGCCTAAAATGGTGTCGATGCGCCTAAAGAAAGTAAACTTTCGCCTTTTGTTTTTAAAGAAAGAAGAACCGACAGGGAATCAGTACCAGTGGCGACGGGAAGGCAGACGCAAACCACAAAAATATATAAAAAATAGTTACACCTCAATATAGTTTTTTTTTTTAAACTCTGTTTATTGAAAACCAAAGAGTACAGATCATGCGTAACAATATACAAATACAGCGGCATATTGGAGACTGGCTAGGGAATACGGAGGTATATATGCCAAGAGCGCTGGAAGAGGCCTTTGTGGCTCCACAGAACTTGTTGGCAGTGTTGCACCAGGAAAGTAGGCTTCTGCCTGGTAGGGTGATTAGTAGTAGACTAGTTTGCCCGGTATGGAGGGTGTGGCAACATTTGAATAGGCTCTGGGGTGAACCATCAGGGGTTTCAAGCTGGCTTCCCATACAGGGGAATGATCGGTTTACACCAGGATCAGAAATGCCGGCGTTTGTATATTGGAGGAGACAGGGCATATGTAACATTGGACATGTGGTGGATCAAATGGGGCAGTGTAAGTCTTGGGAGGCTTTGCGCATGGAATATGGACTAAGTATTCGTCATTATTTTGCTTACGTGCAGCTCTCTCACTATGTGGCTTCCCTCCCACAAGATGCGTTGCGGGTGGAAAGATCGGCACAGATATTAGAGTTCTTTGCACTGGGAGAGGAGTCGCCGCCCACAGTTGCACAGCTGAAAAGACGATTAGATGGCTATAGTAGTTTGCCTGACTACAGGGTGGAGGAAGCTTTGTGGGCCCAAGAGTTGAATGTGTTGGTAACTCCTGGTTCACTACTTCAGGCATTGAGTGGGATTGCGAGACTGGTGGGGGGAGCTCGTTGGCGGGAGGTACAGTTTAAATGCATTCTACGGGCACACTTCTCTCCAAGGCGGGCGTTATGATCCCATCTCACTGAGTTGGGCAGATGCCCGAAATGTCCCTGCCCCTTGGCGGATTTAGGGCATATGTGGTGGGGGTGTCCGATAGTTCGTTTATACTGGAAGAGGATAGCTGATTTTATGAGTAGGACTGTATTACAGCGAATCCGTTGGACAGCAGCGCTTGTGGTATTAGATCAGCTTGGACCACTCCACCCGAAAGGGAAATGTCTGGTGGGTAAAGGCCCAATACTTCATAGGTGGAGAGAAGCGACGGGTCCCACTTATTGGGAATGGCGTAACAACTTTCACCAGTTGATGCTTATGGAGAGGAGAGAGGCTAGAGGAAGTGCTCGACGTTGGGACTTATTCCTGCTAATTTGGGAGCCATATATTCAGATATTGAGGCCTCGTGTCCGGAATGAAGTGCTTCAATTGGATTAAGAAGGCCTAGAGGATGGATGAGGGAAGAGATAGGAGAAATGGGATACTAATGCTATAATTAATGTGCATGTTTACTGTGGGGGGTTGGTTGCCGAAGGGAAAGGCTGCAGGGTGGGAGGGGGGTTGGTGGGGGATAGTGGGGGGAGGAAGGGATGGAGAGGGGGAATATTGTTAATTTTTTTTTTGCTGTATTTGTATGACTGTTTTTTCTCAATATAGTTTTTAATATCCTGTACCACCTTCTCATCTTCCAATAGAATTTCATTATCAAAACATCTCGCCCTTGCTCATCTGCTACATCTGAAAGTCTCCCCAATCTGGGGCATAGACCAACAGTGTATTCAGTTCTATTACTGCTTCTGGCGTCCAGTACAGCCACTAACATTTGACAAGACTCACCTCAGTTCTAGTATAGTTATTGTGGGGGTGGGAACAGAAAGCTTATTTTCTCTCCAAGGGATGCATCACTCTCTAGACATTAAGCTGGTTCCGCTGCTGCAGTAGATCTTTCAGTGCTCTCCTCGTGCTAAAGGATTGTCCCCCCCCCCCTTCTTATCCATCCCTATATTCAGGGCAAGATTGAAATCCTCCACCTACCCCAGTATCAAGAGTCCCTTGGCTTTGGCTGCTACCACCTACCCTACCCTTACCCAAAATGGGGTTTGATTATCATTTGCACCATAAACATTCCTAGGCACAACTTCCACATACACTGCTATCTTATAATGTAAAGTAAGAGTCCTAAAACACAGGATAAATCTAGGTGTGAGCACTTACACCAGCCCTAGAGATAGTGTAACTGCTCCCGCCTAGATTTCTCAAGAATGCACATAAATTATAGCATTTTATAATTTAATGTGCAAATCTGTGCTTTGCCCATTTGCACCTATTACCAACCCTTTCTATCCCTGTCTGCTCCTGGAAGGAAAAACTATTTTTTTTAAAAGCATCACAATCTCTGCTTTCTTTTCCCAACAGACTCTTATGCTTCCCCTGCAAGTATGTTTCTGGTATTAACACAACATCCAACTTCAACTTTTTCTTTAAAAAACTACAATCTCTTGTTAGGAGAGTTAAACCCTTTAACATTAAAAGTTCTAACCCTCACGTTTGCTCTCATTGGGAAGCGTTACTACCCTGGAGCTCGTTACTCCTCCCACTACCCTTCTTCTTCCCCTCCCTCAACTCCAACCCTCTCCTGCCTCACTCCCCTCTCCATCCACCTCTCCCCATTTTTCTCTGCCCCCTTTTCTCCATCAGCTCCCCTCCTTCCCACAGAATTTCTGGAGCTCACTCACCCAGCTCTATCTGTCCAAAGAGAAGTAAATTGCCCCCAAGGCTATGTAGCCTATTACACATACATCTACTCCAAAATTATATTTTCTACTACTGCAAAATTATCTTTTTTACTACCCTCACACTCTCATTCCCCCCATGCACTCTCCCTGTACACTCCATCACTTATCTTCCTTGTGACCTTGAGCAAGTCACTTTACCCTCCACTGCCTTGGAAGAAAAGACCTGGTAATCTACTTCTGGTGATACCTTGCCAAGAAAACCCAGGGGCTGCTGGGTAACCAGGAGTCAGCACTGATTTGACGGCACTATAAAAAACAACAATAAACAAAAAAACTATCCTCACACTCTCATTCCCCCCATGCATTCTCCCTATGCACTGCATCACTTATCTTCAAACAAACCAACTATACATATCTCTTCTAATCCCTCCCATCCATCCATTTGCAGCTACCCCTCTCTGATGGCTCGATGCACAGGCCGCTGCCGTAAAGTAGAAACTGGATATTCAATATTGTATTCAGAATCTGGTCTTTGCAATGTGCCTTGGCCACTAATCTGTATAGTGGTGATTTTCAGCACTGCTAGCTAGCTATTTATTGATTGATTGATTGATTCATTCATTTACATTTATATATCACAGATACAATCCACTCCCTGCAGTTTATAATATAATAAAACAAATTAAAACAAGCAAAATATGACCATTGCTTAACCCTTCTATCATCTCCTGTCCAAAAGAACAACTGAAAAAATGTGTTTTCAGCCTCTTTTTAAATCTGGACAAGTCTAATTCTGTTCCTTTGGGGTTGCAGGTCAGTCGCAACAAGCTTCTATTGGAGTGCTATGGTGCCCTGAGTCTCAGGTATTAAGCAATCTTATTTGTCTATCATGGCTAATCTTCATATAACCAAAAACAGAATATTAAGGAGTGATGAGCAATATACTCTTCAGTTATAAAACTGATTTCTACACACTGAAGGCTAGTAATTTAAGCTTTGCTCAGATTAACAGCAGCCAACAAATACAGTCCTGCACAAATTTAAAAGCCAGCATTTGGAAGAAGAACATTTTCATAGCAATAGGCACTGAAAGACTTAAGAGCAGTGAGTGATGTAATATCAGCAGCACTGAAGTGCCTGAAGAACCAAAAATGAGAAAAATCGATGAACTGCATAAAATGTTTCTTGTAAAATTATCCCAAGAGATGACAAGAATGCATGTACTTTTACACGACCAATGGTAGGTGTATTTGTGGGAGGAGTTTGGGGGGTCAAAACGTGCATTCGTAAGTTAAAGTTCATCTATGCGTGTATGTCACAGGGCTGGCCCAACCACTAGGAAAGCACAGTTACTTACCTGTAACAGGTGATCTCTGGGAACAGCAGGAATAAGTCTTCACATATGGGTATGTCGGTACCGACGGAGCCTGCGCGGGAACGCTCCCCAGCTTCCCAAAAAGGAAAGCTTTAGGGAGCATCCCACAGCGCCTGCGCGCTGCCTTCCCGCCTTTCCTAACCGCCTCTCTCCAGTTCGAGTTTTAAAGCTGAAACAAAGAGAGAGAGGAAAGGAAAGATAGATAGAGAGATACAACTCCTAGGGGAGGTGGGTGGGTTGTGAAGACTTATTCCTGCTGTTCCCAGAGATCACCTGTTACAGGTAAGTAACTGTGCTATCTCCAGGAACAAGCAGGAATGAGTCTTCACATATGGGGACTCCCCAGCTAGAGATGCCAGGGAGATCCCCAAGGTTGTGAGACCCTGAGAAGGGCTCTAACTCCTCCCATGGATCTCAGGCATCCAACCAGGGATGGAGGGTAGGAGTTGATTAAGCATGGAACAGGTGTTTGAGAACAGCCTGACCAAACAAGGCATCCCGGCGGGAGTCCTTGTCCAAACAGTAATGGGCTGTGAAGGTATGAACCGAGGCCCAGGTGGCTGCTCGACAGATCTGGTCGATGGACACAGAATTTAGATGAGCCATAGAGGTGGCCATGGCCCTCACATTATGAGCTGTGACATGGCCCTCCAGAGAAAGGTTCTTACTCTGGTAGGCGAAAGAAATACACTGAGCAATCCAATTGGACAGTGTCCTCTTAGAGACTGGAAGTCCCAAATGAGAGGGATCAAAAGCAACAAAGAGTTGAGAAGACTTTCTATGTTGCTGTGTCCTTTGTAAGTAAAAAGCAAGAGCTCTCTTACAATCCAGGGTATGAAGATTCCTCTCTGCACTCGATGCATGAGGACCTGGAAAAAAGACAGGTAAATACACCTCTTGATTAAGATGAAAAGGTGAGACCACTTTAGGCATAAAGTGTGGATTGGTCCTAAGGACTACCTTATCATGATGGAACCTTGTATAAGGTGGATTAGCCACTAAGGCCTGCAGTTCACTGATGCAGCGAGCTGAGGTGAATGCAACAAGAAAGATAACCTTCCAGGAAAGATATTTCAAGGAGGTAGTGGCTAAGGGTTCAAAGGGTGGCTTCATGAGCTGACCAAGAACCAGATTCAAGTCCCATGCCACTGGAGGTGGTCTAATGGGAGTCTTAGTTAAAAGAAGGCCTCTCATGAATCTTGCAATAAGAGGATGAGAGGAGACAGGTTGTCCATTGAGAGGCTTGAGGGATGCTGCAATAGCACTCAAATGGACCCTTACAGAATTCGTTTTGAGGCCTGCATGGGAAAGATGCAGGAGATATTCTAGTAAAGAATTCAAAGGTATTGCTAGAGGGTTAATACCCTTCTCAGCACACCAAATGGTAAACCTTTTCCATTTAAAAGCATAGGAATGTCTAGTAGAAGGCTTTCTGGAAGCATGAATGATATCCTTTACTTGCTGAGAAAGATGCCAATCTTGAAGGTCTAAGCCTTCAGCAACCAAGCCCTGAGATGGAGAGATTGGGGGTTTGGGTGCCACAACGTTCCCCCCTCCTGAGACAGGAGAACTGGAGCAGACCCCAAGTCCAGGGAGGGAGCTTGAGAGAGATGCAGAAGTAGAGGGTACCACACTTGGCGTGGCCAATGTGGAGCTATGAGGATCATAGTCCCTCGATCTCTCTGAAGCTTGAACAGGGTCTTGGGAATTAGGGGAATGGGTGGAAAGGTGTACAGGAAGTCTTGACCCCAGTGAAGGAGGAAGGCATCCCTGGCCTGAACTCCCTGACACGGAATTCTGGAACAGAATCGGGGAAGTTTGGCATTCCACGGACTTGCAAAGAGGTCTATGTCCGGGGTTCCCCAAATTCGAAAGATTCTGACTATCTGGTCCATATGAAGGGACCATTCGTGTGGAAGCAGAACTCGACTGAGTCTGTCTGCCCAAGAGTTTTGAACTCCTGGAAGGTATACTGCCAGAAGATGAATTTGATGCTCTCTGGCGAAGGCCCACAATCTCAGAGCTTCGTTGCAAAGCGACAGAGAGCCAGTTCCTCCCTGCTTGTTCACATAGAACATGGCTACTTGGTTATCCGTGTGGATGAGGACTGTCTTGTAGCTGAGCAGGGTATGGAAGACTCAGAGCTAAGAAGATTGATCTGAGCTCTAAGATGTTGATATGTAGGGAGGTCTCCTGTGGAGACCAAATGCCCTGGGTGGAGAGGTCTTGAAGATGAGCTCCCCAACCCTTTGGAGAGGCATCTGTTGTAAGGATTGCTTGGGGTAACAATTGTTGGAAGGGGGACCCCAGCAACAGATTTTGAGTGGCCTTCCACCACTGGAGAGACCAAAAGAGGCGCCTGGAGGTTGCTATTTTGTCTGACAGACTTCCAGATGCCTGGGTCCACTGAGTGGACAAAGTCCATTGAGCTGCCCTCATGTGAAGGCGAGCATAAGGGACCACATGCACCGTGGTTGCCATGTGGCCTAGCAGTTGTAACATCTCTCGAGCAGTTAGGTGGGTTTTTAACTGAATCTGAGAGGCTAACTGCACTAAGCGTAGGCAACGGGCCTGGGGAAGATAGGCCCTTGCAGTTGTGGTATCCAGCAAGGCCCCTATGAACTCTAGAAATTGAGTAGGGGTGAGTTGGGACTTTGGAATGTTTATAACCAGTCCCAGATACTGCAGGACACGCATTGTGCAGGCTAGGGAAGTCTGGGCCTCTGACTGGGATGGAGCTCGGATGAGCCAGTCGTCCAGATATGGGAATACGAATATTCCCAGAGTGCGTAGAAATGCAGCTATTACTGCCATGCATTTTGTGAACACTCTTGGAGCAGAGGCCAGACCAAAGGGAAGCACCCTGTATTGATAGTGCTTTCCCTGATAAAGGAACCAAAGGAACCTTCTGTGTGCTGGATGGATGAGTATATGGGTATACACATCCTTGAGATCTAGAGAACAAAGCCAATCCTGACTCTGAAGGAATGGAAGGAGAGTACCCAGAGAAATCATCTTGAATTTCTCCTTGCATAGGAATTTGTTCAGTTCTCTTAGATCTACTATGGGTCTGTAACCCCCTGTTTTCTTTGAAATTAGAAAGTAGGGGGAGTAGAACCCTGAGCCCTGTTGAAGAAGAGGTACTTCTTCTATTGCCCCTTGGGCAAGAAGGGTGGAAATCTCTTGACCCAGAAGGTCGAGGAGAGATGTTGGAGAATTGAACTGTCTCACCATGGTGTGAGGAGGAAGGTTTAAGAAATGAAGTTTGTACCCTTCCCTTATGATGGAAAGGGTCCACTGCTCTGCTGTGATTTGCTCCCATCTGGGAGCAAAGTGAGCTAACCTTCCTGGAATGGTTGGTGAGAGGCTCTGGTTCTTTTAGAGCCAGAAAGGCTAAGTTCTCTAGGTGCAAGTCAAAGGCCCTGAGGAGGCTGAGGCTGTTGGGCTACAGAAGGCCTTGCAGCCTTAGACTTGGCTTGTTTAGGTTGTTGACGCTTTGCAGCAAAACGACCTGCAGATGTCTACTGACCATAAGCAGGATAATATCTTCCCTTCTTGGGAAAATATGTCTTTTTGAACAACCTCTTCTGGACAGGATTAGAGGTAGACTTTGAAAGCCTATCCAAAGCAGAATTTTCTGCATCCATCTGAGTGGCCTTTGCTTGCCAATCTTTGCCAAACAGGTTTTCACCTGTACAAGGAAGATTTCCTAATCCATCTTGGACCCAGGGTTCCAAATCAGAAACTTGTAACCAAGCAATTCTGCGTGCACCTATGGCAATGGCCGAGGCTCTGCTGGCCCCCTCAAAAGAGTCAAAGGCTGCACGGTTAGAGAACTTGGAAACATCCTGGGCATGCTTAAGCCAGGTAAGAAAGTCTTCCCTTTTATCTTCTGGAAGAAAAGGGAGGAAAGTTTGCAGATGATCTGTAACTTCCTTCAGAAACATCCCCATATAGAGACTATAGGAGTTGATTCTGGCAACAAGCATACTGGCTTGAAATATTTTCCTGCCAAAAGCATCTAAGGTTCTACATTCTCTTCCTGGAGGAGCAGATGAGTGCCTCTTTCCACCACAACAGAATGGTGAGGAAGCTGAGTTTTATGAAATCCAGGACAAGGAGGGACACGATACATGGTATCCAACCTACGAGAATGAGAAGAGATGGTGAGAGGAGTCTCCCATATGCCTATCATGTGGTCATAAAGGATCTCATGAACTGGCGAAGTGGCTGCTTCTTTAGGAGCCTTGGGATATTGCAAAATATCCAATTTTTTGGCTCTAGGCTCTGTCTCAGGGGCTACTGAGATAGAAAGCCCCTTGGCCACTTCCCTTATGAAGTCTTGAAAAGACAAGTCTTCTGGAGGGGACATTCTTCTTTTTGGAGAAGAAGGCTCCTGAGGAAGAAGTACCGATGCTTCGACAGAGGCCTCCGATGCATCAGAGTCTTCGGAGGAATCGAAGTATCGCCTGTCTGGATGCTCTTGTAAAGCCTGATACGCATACCGGGTGGTATCGACATCGGGAGTCATCGGTACCGGATCGGTACCGATAGGCATCATCGGACAGGGTACCGCTGCAGTCGACACCAAAGCCGATGTCGATGCAACCGGTACTGGCACCGGAACCAATATCGGAGCTGGTGTTGGAGCCGGTACTGACAACGAAGCTTGTTGCGGTACCAGCGGCGTTGCAGCTTGTATGAATGCCGTAATGGCACGCTGCATGGTCAGAACATTCTGATCCATCGACGCCATGAATGTCTGGAGGTCGGTACCGGCGGATTCCACCAGTACCCCAGAACATTGCAACAGGTGATCGGTCGAGGCCGTGCCATCGATGTCAACCTGTGACCCCATAGGAGGAGCTTTGGAAGCCGGAGCTTCCCGCCGGGGTACTTTTGCCAGTGCAGGATCCTCGAGGGCAAGCCTGGAGGCATCTCGATGCTTAGAGGGAGATCTACCCTTCGAGGACCGGCTGGACTTATGTTTGGTTACCTGAGATCCATAGGAGGAAGAAGCAGCCCTGGAAGACGTCGATGCCACCGAAGCTGCATCAGAGGGAAACAGTGTACTGAGCTTGGCTGCTCGGTTCTGTAAACCTCTTTTAGATATCATGGTGCAGGACGGACAATCCGTGATGAAATGGTCAGGACCCAAACACTTAAGACACCAGTCATGGGTGTCGGTAACAAAGATGGTACCGCTGCACTTAGTGCATTTTTTAAACCCGGAGGCGTGTTTTTCCATGAGGAATTTTCTGTTAGGCCTAAGGCCCAACGAAGAAAAAATACACTAAAGTGGAACGGAAAGTATCTTTTTTTTTGAAGAAAAAGAAAGAAAAGACCGGCGGTACCGGTCTGACGTCGAAGAAGGCAGACGCGCGACCAAAGAAATAAAATAAAATAAAGAACTTCTTCAGCGGTGACAGGAACACGACCTGCTGGCTCCGCGGAAAAGAAGAAATGGAGAGAGGCGGTTAGGAAAGGCGGGAAGGCAGCGCGCAGGCGCTGTGGGATGCTCCCAAAAGCTTTCCTTTTTGGGAAGCTGGGGAGCGTTCCCGCGCAGGCTCCGTCGGTACCGACGTACCCATATGTGAAGACTCATTCCTGCTTGTTCCTGGAGATAACTAGGCAGCCGCCTTGATGGCAGTTTCGGGGGGGGAGGGGCAGCAAAGAGCTAGGCATTTTAAGCTAAACAATAGATTTTCACAGCCATGGGGTGTATATAGCTTCAGGTTTGCCTAGGGTGCAAACACCTTGAACCAAATCTGGGGCCGGCCCTGGTACGTCAGCCTTTCATATTTACATCAGTTTCCGAGCTGGCATAAGTATATGCAGTCACAATTCAGCCATGATTTTGGCTACTTTTGTGATGCTATTTTTAGGTGCCTGTATCTTTATAAAATAGCCTCAAACTAGACACTTACTTGGCTCTCCAACATAGGCGACCTATTATATAATTCCCTCCATAAGGATGAAGAACTGAAACACTGTGAGGAGGCGGGGAGAGAAATTCAAAGATAAAAGGACAGCAAAAGCATATATGAAGGAAAATATTACTTAGTCAATAAAGCAAGGTAACATGACTTTTTTGGATATGCTAGCAAAAGAAGGGAGTACAAGGTTGGGAGAAATATTGGGCAAATATTTTTGTTCCATGTACACTGAAGAGCTCGGAGAAGGCCCACAAATACATAACAGTATTACATAAAGCGGACAGGTAGATACCAGAAAAGAGAGTTTGCAGGGACTAGAAAAGCTAAACGTGGACAAAGCCATGAGGTTGCAGCTGGGATAGATTACAGGACATAAGGGCAACAAGTGTGGTCCAGGAGGCTCTACTGAGGATTCTGTTCCGTCA
The DNA here is from genome assembly GCA_033557465.1 of Ichthyophis bannanicus. Classification (NCBI taxonomy): domain Eukaryota; kingdom Metazoa; phylum Chordata; class Amphibia; order Gymnophiona; family Ichthyophiidae; genus Ichthyophis; species Ichthyophis bannanicus. The sequence continues at coordinate 288,957,404 of CM066031.1, read as the reverse complement.
TTCTTTGATGCATGTTTTCAGAGAGACGCAGACAGGCAGGCAAACATTGTTCTTCACGAAAATGGGAATACGGAGGAGGCTGCAACTATCAATCAGTCTGTCCTCAGTAATGAGTCAATGGCATCACTGCTAAAGGAAAGAACAAGGGTGAATCTTAAGAGCAGCAAATTACAGGATGTAAAGCAGAAATGTTTTACCAGAAGAATAATGCTTCAAAAAATAATATCATCACCTTGGTGATGAAGGAATTAGATCAGGGGTATACTTGTATTGCTGTAGGGTTTTTGACACTGCCCCACACATAGGGCTCATGAGGAATGTTCCTCTTAAGGTGTGTGAGAGTTTGCTGCCTATGTTCTAACAAATGGGCATGCTGCAGCTATCTCGGAGTTTGAACTGGGTGGGACAGAAAGGTCCTGTGTGACGCCCAAAGAACCTGCTAACCCTGTGAGATTCAAATCATAAGACAACTATATTATGCCCAGCAGTTACAATGTGAATACTGAGTTCCCATGCAGCTCAGAAGAAAACATTGCTTGCAAATAACATGAGCAGCTCAGGAGTAGGTCCAAAAGTATGGCTGATAAGCACAAACCAATCAGGCTTCTAAAAAGGAAAAGTATGCCAACAGAGTAAAAGGGAAATTTTCTAGTTGGGCGATGTTTTCCAGAATGTGATGGATTTTAAGTGACATTTCAGCCCATCTGTTAGTGTGAGTCAAGTAATCAGAGATTATTTAGGTGACTTAATGAGCCTGTATGAGAGATGTCTGAGCAGAAGGAGAGGAAGCAGGGTACCGTAGCTCTTTAGACTTGATGGTGTTGGAGTCAGCCACGGCTTGTGCTCTTAGTAGAAGACCTCAGTGATCAGTCTTAAGTACAAAAGTAATATTGCAGAGGAGTATAAGAAATTTTTCACTCTATCTGAATTGTTCAAATCTATCAGAATTCTAAGTAAACTTGAATGGTCACGGTTTTAGCTAATCTACAACAATGCACAGCATGGAAGCTGACAATAGGAGACGTTCTTTATATACTAGATACCTTTAAGTAGAAGTGAATGTAGACAGTACCTCATTCTTCCAAACAGAAGGATATTTATGGAACCAAATTTTAAATATTACAATATGCGAGATTAATTCAATGATCTCAAAAGTGTCTTACAGATTTGTAGATGGTACTTTGTATGGAATAGGGCAGAAAAACCACAGAGGAGCAATTCAGCCTGAGCACAGTCAACCAAAAATTGCATATTTATTTATTTATTTATTTAGCTGTATTTATATTCCGCTTTTCACCGGGTCAAAGCGGTCAATTGGGGGATACATTTAACACGAGGGGATATGACACACATACGTTAATACTTACAGGGAACATGGGCAATGGAGGGTTAAGTGGCTTGCCCAAGACCACAAGGAGTGCCTATAGGGCTAGAAATCCCAGTCCCTCCAGCCTGAGATTGCTGTCCCTAGGTGGGACTTGAACCCCCGGCCCTCCAGCCTGAAGTACCTTGTCCTAACCACTAGACCACTCCTCCCTCCCCCCATATGGGGGGCTGAATTCAGTTAAAACAGTTTTGGCTTCCAGAAGGCAAATAGTATTAGACATTCAGGTTTTGAATTAGAAAAAGAGTACTAGCTGGACTATAAATGTTCTACCAGGGCCTTTAAAACCATTATTGCTGCCCAAGGTGAGAGGTTGCCATAAATGCAACACTAATGCTCTCTAGTTATTTATTACAAAGATTTATTTATTTATTTAGTAAACATTTATATACCGCTACTTCCAGCGATCAGAAGCGGTTTGATTATAATTTTGGGATTTGTCACAAATCAAGACAGAAAATTTGGGGCATAGATAGAGAGAATAGGGGTTATCCCGCCTTCCCTAATGAAATAGCAAAGCAGTTAAAATAAAAAAACAATATTAAAACAAGTCACATAACCCCCAACCCAACCATGCTAACCTCTCCAACATTCGCACGTCCCAACAGCACAGTAAGAACATCCTTCATCACTCTTTCTGACAAACCACCATTTTCCGGAAAGGAAGATATCAAATTTCTTCCCTAATGTCTTGTGACATAACATTCCAAAGAGATGGGCCTGCATAACTAGAAGCTGATCTCCTTGGAACCTCTAATCCCACTGCCCATAAAGATGGCAGGCATAGCAACGTTTGTCAATTAGAGTGCAATTTTCATGATAGCTCATATGCTTGCAACAACTCTGCTAAGTATTCTGATCTACTTAACCAATATCCTTTAAAATATAAGGGGGGTAGCCACTGCTGATTTAACAAAAGCCAGATATTCAGCAGTGGAACATGTCTACTTTCCGTTACTGAATATCCAGGCTTGCTAGACACCAGCCCTGCTATCCTCTTAGCAGCGATATTCAGCCGCTAACTGGATAGTGCTAACCGGTTAAAGTTCGGACAGCTATTCACCTGTCATAACTAACTGGTAAGCTATCTGGTTAGCAGTTAAATGTCGCCACTAACCAGATAGGGGACTATAAGAGCAGGGAAGTAAGAAATCCACCTCTTGAGTGTCCAAAACAGCTTTATTTAATAGTCCCCTACACTTGCAGTGTTTCGGTTATATTGCCTTCCTCAGAGGGTAACAGAAACCTCCAACAGAACAAACAGAACATAAAAAAGTTAAAAACAATGTCATAAATATAATATATGCATAAAATCAAACCATAAAACATGTATCTGCAAAGTGTAATAAAAATAACAATGAAATGAGAATAAACCATAAAATAACTTAAAACATAAATAGGGGTTTATGCAGATAATGGTTATTGTATTTTATTGTATTGTATTGTGCATTTTCCCTCCTTGTTTGTAGTTGCCTCAGAGATTGAAGAACTTTGTAAATTGTACTTGTTTGAAACTGAAGTAAAACTCAATAAATATATAAAATATAAATAGCAATCTAATAATCAAAATAGTATAAAGCATTTCAAAATATAAAAAAATGCAATTAAAACCTCCAGAGTTGGGTACATAAATAAAAGAGTGACATGAGGGAGATCACGTGATGTGGTGAGCTGGGGAAGACGTGAGTCACCTTAGCTCCGGGCCCCCTCGTCCCTGACCGTTGATTTGGACCGTAATTCACGGCGATTTTTACCGGCTTTGAGCCCCGAGGGAGAGGTCGACAGTTCTCTTATCCCTTTCTGGGGAAGAATCGGGGAATGGCAGCTACGGCGAAGGTGGGGAGGCGGGAGAAGGACCGTAATACGGGACTACCGAAAATGGCGGAATCCCCCCCGAAAGTGAGTACAGCGGCCTCCCCCACCATGATAGAAGAAATTTCAGCGGCGGTCACAGCCGCACTTACCACACAATTTGAAGCCCTCAGTGGCAAAATGGACACGCTGCAAGGCTCCCTGTCGGCGTTGGGCGCACGGATGCAAGAGGCGGAGGATCGCATCATGCATGCCGAGGAGGAGGTGGAGAAATTAAAACGGGATCTGAGTGCGGTGCAAAGAACATCCAAAGCACAAGAATTAAAAATTGATGACTTGGAGAACAGATCCCGGCGCAATAATTTGCGCTTCCTGGGCATAGCCGAGACACTGCCCGATAAAGATTTGCGAGACCTTGTGGAAAAGATGGCTGCCTCTCTGCTTGGCCGGGAGGATATGAACACCCCTATAGTTGTGGACAGAGCCCATAGAGTAGGGCCACGGCCGCAAGGACAGAATACGCGGCCCAGGGTGGTCCTAGCCAGATTCCTTTATTATGCGCAGAAAGAGGATCTCCTGAGGGCAGCGCGGCAAAAAGGCATGATGGAATTTGAAAATATGAGGATTCACATTACACCAGATTACTCCACCGCATTGAGTCAACGCCGCAAAGCCTATGCGCCAGTCTGCCAGCGTCTAATCTCTGCAAATATCCGCTTCCATGTACAGTATCCAGCCCGCTTGCACATTATACACCAGGGAACCCACCGGGTATTAGAATCTGCGGCGGAGGCAAATACCTATGTGGAGCGGCTGCTGGCATCCTCGGCGGGCCATCAAGGAGAGCTTACGCCACGATAAGGGTCCTGAAAATGGACTGATGGAGAACTAGCTCGGGATATGAAGGAGAGCGGGCCTTTGTTGGGCGGTGCGACCGGCTCCCCTTTTTACTGATGGGGACACTGCGACTACCCTGAATAGACTATAGATGTGCCCAGAGGATACCTGCTTAGGGTAGCGGTAAAAGCACCAGCTCTTCAGGCCTGAACCCTCCTGATACCAGAGGATGGCTGCGTGTGTCCACTGTGAGGCCAGGTGATGGGATATCGGCGACCTTAGCCTGCAGCCTTCCCCCACATCTGGGGTCGGGACATTGGCCCCCTTCTCAGGGGTGGCTCCGCTGGCGGGCGAAGCTGGCCTCTTTAGACTTGTTGGGCCTGGACTGATGGCCTCGTGGAAAACTGTGAACCTCCGCCCCGCACCGGTCACGACGGCAAGACCTGAAAAGTGATAACAGTGGTGATTTTGGCCTGTTCTATTAGCCACGCCATGCTTCCCGCTGTTTCTCCCCTTGTTTCTTTCTCTCCTGTGCTTTCTTCTCCTTCTCTCCCCCCCGCCGTTCCTTCCCCCTTATCCCTTCTTTCTTTTTATATATATAGGCCTGTTAGCCTGTTAAAGTTTTCATGTTTAAAGCTATGATAAGCTGGGGGGGGTCGATGTGCGGGGGGGAGGGGGAGGGGGGTGTGTGGTTGGGGGGTGGGGAGGGGGGAGATGGGGGATCAACCGGGAGTGGCGGGGGGAGGGAGGCAGGCGGGGGGTGCCCTACTCGGGGAGGGGGGGTTGTTATTAGACCAGTGATTGGGGCTAGGGACTATAAGTAAGGCTCCTGGGGAGGAGGGGGGACCCGCTCACATCGTACGTGATCGCGATGGGAATGTGGCGGAGAATGGGGATGGGGATTGGGATGGAGGGGGGGAGAGGAGGTGATGGGGGGTAGGGGAAAGGGAGGATAATAGGGATAGAGGGGGGGGGACGCAGCCCCTGCGACACTTCTCGGGGATGACTAGGACAACCTTAGGGGAGAAGGAGGGGGGGACCTCAGGCTGGGGGGGTCTCTCCAGACGAATGATAGGTACCGTATTGCCCAATAACTTTTATTATATGCAGACGTGAAGATTGTTTCTTGGAATGTCTGTGGTATAGGCACCCCTATTAAACGATATAAAGTGTTACGGGCCCTGGCACGACACCAATGCGACATTGCTATGCTACAAGAGACCCACCAGAGCACGGAGGAACATGCCAAGCTGAAAAGGGAGTGGGTGGGACAAGTGTGGGGGGCTCCTGCGCAGGGTAGGAGGGGCGGGGTGGTTGTTCTGATCCACAAGAGACTCCGGTTCACTAAAGAAGCGGTCCATGCGGACCCAGATGGTCGCTATATTCTGGTATTTGGAAAGTTGGAAGGGCAACCTGTGATTTTGGGCAATTTGTATAGCCCGAATGTGGTGGATAGGGATTTATATGCCCGTTTGGGCTCCGGGGTGGAACAGCTACCTGACGCCCCGTTGATATTAGCCGGGGACTTTAATGGTGTACTCGATTTGGAGCTCGATGTATCCAGGGCTGGGGGTGGGGGGACCAGGCGGCAGGGCACTAAGGCGTTGCAACAGCTGCGGCGCCGATTACAGCTGGTGGATCCGTGGCGACTTCTCCATCCTGGGGAGCGTGATTTTACTCACCTGTCCAGAGCGCATGGGACTAGCGCTAGAATCGACTACGTGCTAGTTTCGGAAAGACTTTTTACTTACGTCCTCGATGCGCAGATTGGCCCCCTGGAAATTTCCGATCACACGTTAATATGGGTAGATCTAGAGTGGCGGGACGCGGCCCCACCAGCTCGTATCTGGCGGTTCCCTCTTGACTTAACTAGGGACGTTGAGTTCTCTTCGTTTCTCAAGCAGAGTTGGCATGAATTTGCAACGCATAATGCGCAGCATCGCGATAATCCCGAACTCTTCTGGGAGACGGCTAAAGTGGTCCTACGAGGAGATATCATAGGCTATGTGCCACGTAAGCGTAAACTGGTGGCGAAACAGATTATTCGCCTCGAAGCACAGGTTTGCCGAGCCAGGCGTCGTCAGGCTGCTAACCCATCAGTGGCCAATAAGAAGCTGCTGTGGGAATCCCAGTTGGCTCTCAACGAACTAATCCATCAGAGGGCCAAGAAGTCCTTCTTATATTATAAATACCAACTTTACCGCTTCGGGGATAAATCAGGGACATTGCTGGCTCGATGCCTTCGGGGAAAGGGGGAGACCCGCACAGTGGCGGCTTTGCGCGATGCTCAGGGTAAGCTACAAGCAGGGAGCCGGGAGATCGCTTAGATTTTTTGCCGGTTTTATCAACAGCTGTACTCACGGGGGGCAGATCCGGGTGTTGCTATGGAGGAGTACTTGAGGGGAATATCCCTACCCCAACTAGATGCGGCACAGCGGGCGAGTTTGGAGGTGCCGGTCACGATGGAGGAAGTTGCTTCGGTGATTCAGCAGGCGAGTTATTGCAAAGCCCCGGGGCCGGATGGCTTAGGGGCCGAATTTTATAAACTACTGGGAGATCTGTTACCGTCCACGCTGGTGGCGGTCTACCAACACCGGATTGCACAGGGGACATTTACTTGGGGGGGGGAATCATGCCCATATTATCTTATTCCCTAAGCCTGGCAAAGACCACCTGCAAGCAGAGTCTTACAGGCCTATTTCTTTACTTAACTTCGATTTGAAGATATTGGCAAAAGTCTTAGCGACCCGGCTAGCTTCGGTGCTTGGGGACTTGGTTCACGAGTCCCAGGTTGGATTCGTGAAAGGCCGCTATGCGGTACATAATCTGCGCAAGATCGTGGCGTCCTTGGAATGGGTGCGCCGCCATGGTACCCCCTCGCTCCTGATTAGCTTCGATACCGAGAAGGCTTTTGACCGGGTGGGTTGGCCATATTTGAAGTTCCTGCTACCACATTATGGGCTTGGGGAGTCTTTTTGCCGTATGGTGGGGCTCCTGTATACTAACCCCACGGCGAGTGTGCTGTGTAATGGAACTTTGTCGGAAACGTTCGCACTGGAGAGGGGCACCCGGCAGGGGTGTCCGCTTTCCCCCCTGCTTTTCGTTTTGTCCCTCGACCCGCTGATACGTAAAATTGAGACATCGAGGGGGATCGCGGGGGTGCAGATGGGTCAACTTGGGTTCAAGATAGCGGCCTTTGCTGATGACCTGCTTGTACATTTGACGGCCTCGAGGACCTCCCTTTCGCGGCTATTAGAGGAATTTACGCGTTTCGGGAGCTTTGCGGGACTGCGCATTAATATGGGCAAGTCCGAGGCGTTGGACGTGGGGGGTACCCTCCGAGCCGACTGGGGGGACTCTTTTCCCCTTCGGTGGGCAGAGGAGTCTTTCATTTATCTTGGGATCTCGCTGACTAGTGATCCCAAGCATCTATACCATGTGAATGTCCGCCGGATTTTAGCTAAAACTCGACTGCAGTTGCAGGCATGGGCGCCCCTTCCCTTGTCCCTACTGGGCCGAGCGGCGGCCCTGGGAATGGTGATTTTCCCCCGTATACTTTACTGGTTGCAGACATTGCCAGTCTGGATGCGGAAAGGTGATATACAAGAGTTTGAACGGGTTTTCCGGCGCTTTCTATGGAGAGGGGCCCAGGCCCGCATTCCGTTGTATCGTCTTCAGCGACGCTGGAGAAATGGAGGGATAGGGATCCCTGACCTACGGTTATATGCCCTGGCTTGTCAAGCACGACATATTGGGGACTGGTTGGGGGGAACTGAGGTCTACACTCCTAGAGCGCTGGAGTCGGCCCTAGTGGCTCCACAGTCCTTGCTGGCGGCTCTACACCTGGCTAGTTCGAGTTTGCCGGGTTGGGTGACTCGAAGTGCGTTAGTATGGCCGGCCCGGTGTTCCTGGCAGCAGTTCAATACATGGTGGGGGGAATCTTCGGAGGTTTCCAGCTGGTTGCCCCTGCAAGGGAACGCTCGTTTTGCCCCAGGAACAGACACGCCTATGTTTAGACTCTGGGAACAGAAGGGGATTCGGCATCTGGGACATCTCGTGGACCAGGAGGGGAAGTGCAAACCCTTTGCACTACTACGGGGGGAATATGCGTTGGATTATCGCCATATTTTTGCATACGCCCAGATATCCCACTACGTAGCTTCCTTACCTAGGAAGGGGCTAGTGGTTACGCGTGCAGCACGGATTCTTGAATTTTTTTACCTCGGGGCGGAGTCACCGCCCACTGTTGCGGGGCTGAAACGACGTATCGACAATTGGGTGCCCCCGATCGATTACTCAGGGGAAGAGCGCCTGTGGGCTAGTGAATTGGGGGTGGCGGTGGAGCCGGGCTCGGTTCATCGGGCCTTGAGAAATATCAGGGAACTGGTCGAAGGGGCTCGCTGGAAAGAGATACAGTTTAAATGTGTCCTTCGAGCCCATTTCTCCCAGAGACGAGCACTTCGCAGCCATCTTACAGTGGACGGGAGCTGCCTGAAGTGTCGATCACTACTGGCTGACCTAGGGCATATGTGGTGGGGTTGCCCGAAAGTTCGCCGATACTGGCTGCAGATTCGGGATTATATGAGCGGAGTATTGCGTCAACGGATTAGTTGGACGGGGTCTCTTGTGGTATTGGATCAGCTGGGTCCGCTCTATCCTAAGGGTCGCTGGGAGCGCTTATTGCTCAGGAAGGCTTGCCTGGTGGGGAAGGGTCCGCTGCTCCGTAGATGGCGGGAGGAGGCTCCTCCCTCCTTCTGGGAGTGGCGTAACAGCTTTCACCAGTTGATGCAATTGGAGAAACAAGGGGCAAGGGGGAGGACTAAACGTTGGGCATCCTTTCTACTGACATGGGAGCCCTATATCCACACTTTACGCCCTGCTATTCGCAACGAAGTGTTCCAGGCCTATTATTAGAAGCTGTAAAGTAGGGATTGGCCTAGGTGGGGCAGGGATGGATGGTAGGGGGGACTGGTTGTAGGGAGGGGTGGAGCGGGGGCTGCGTCGGGGGGGGGGGGTAGAGGGAGGGGGAGATTGGGGGGGGCTAGGGAAGATAATGGAAAACTGTGGTCTAGAGGGCAGTCTCTTACTTCTGGCTAGCAGAACCGGGTGGAGGAGAAGATACAGCCCCACCCGGGTGCCGGTTATGTCATGGGCTGTTACGTTGTACCTGCTTGGTGCTGCTGGTTGTTGTCTGTACCTGTGATGCCTTGTTTAATAAAAACGATTTAATAAAAAAAAGAGTGACATGAATATACTAACCATGTAGAGGTAAGGAGAGTGAAAAACTGATATAATAGCACTAATCTGTACTTATATCGGTTAATGAAAACAGACAATTGTGTCATAATGACTAATAGCATGTGATAAACCAGTGGGAAATTCTAACGAGATAGACTAGCATTATAATTTTGAAAAAAACGGGGCTCATGACAACCTGGGGGGGAGGGGAAGAAAGGATGAAGGGGGAGGGAGAGAGGGGAGAAGTGGAGCAAAAAGGGAGAAAGACCAGGTAGGCATACATAGTTGTATCTGGAACTGCAGGTAATTTTGCCAGTGACTCAATCTAGGAAAGGAATAAGAACTATTAATGTAAAACAGAGAGAGAGAGGGAGTGTTATTATGTGCCATTATGAATTGATCTTAACTTGTGATAATGTACATATCATGTTTAGAGTTTAAAAATTCATCACTGTAAAATTGTTGTTAAATTAATTTTATTCATCGTGTAAGAAGTAGCTGAACGGAACAAGGCAAATAAAAGCAAGAGCTGACTTCGGCATAACGTTTGATGCAAAACTGAAGCATAACTAATTAAAGAATTTAGAAAAAAACTGAAAACACATCTATTTACCTCACATTATACACCTCTGGATTGTCAAAACACACAAGCTGACACAGGATAATAATCTTTACAAAACACACACCCACTCAACCAAACTAAACGCATAATCAGATATTAAAAGGTTATTCTTATGTAAAAAGGTTGTAATTATGTAAAAAGTTCGATTACATCCACTCAATACAATTGGATGAAATCATTGTTTGCATGTCTTTTGATTGCATGTCCTTAATTATACTGTTAAATGTAAAAAGTTAAATCTGTTCCCTGTAAAACAACTAGGACATGATTATCCATGTACCTTAAATTTTTTCTGTTCTCTGTAAACCGCACTTGATACTTGGGAAAGAGCGGTATATAAATGTGTGCTAAATAAATAAAATAAATAAATAAAAATATATGTTGATCTATGACTAGTTATAGAGTTGATTATGCCACCTTAGTAAATAGTCTAAAAGAGGACCAACTCGTTGGAGTTTTACCGATATTGTTATGTTTTCAGTTACCAGAGAAAAAAAGCCATGTAAAAAGTAGAAAAGATCCCTCTTTAAACCAAAGGAGAGACAGTCCTTACCTTGCTCATAACAATCGATCAAGTTCAACCAAATGTGTAATAGTGGCCGGCTCACTAGAGCCTCTTTTTAAAACAACAAAACAGCGCAAATTGAAACTGAGGGGTTACCTTGTTTCCCAGACACTAAGTTTGGGTAGTAATGCCAGCGAAACTGCAGGAACTGCGGGGGAAGAGGGGGGAGAGGGGGGAGAGGGAGGAAGAGGAGAGAGGGGAGGAGGAAGAGGGATGATGGGGAAAGGGGGAAGGGGGAAGGGGAAAGGGGAAAGGGGGAAGGGGGGCCAGCTAAAAAAATCAATAAAATGAATAAAATAGTAAAAAATCTAGATATTAGTACTAAAAAAAATCTAGATATTGTGAACCACCCTGGTATACTGAAGGGCGGTATATAAAGCCCTCAGGACGTCTGACTGCTGATGTAGCTGCGCATGAAATGAAAGTCAGAAGCTGCAAACATGTCTTACATATTGGGACATGCAACGTACGAAGCACGAACCAAGGGAATTTGGAGGTGGCCAAGAATGAAATTGAACGTGTACAACATGATCTGTTAGGTATCAGCAAACTGAAATAGATTGACACTGGGCACTATGCATCTGATGATCACAGTCTACTATGCTGGAAATGAAAGACAAAGAGTAAATTCTTTTGCATTTATAATTAAGAAGAAACTTGCAAGAACTGTACTGGAATACAGTGCAATCAGTGAACATTTAATTTCTATTCGTCTACAAGGAATGCCTATCAACACAACTATAATTCAAGTATATACCCCAACAACAGCTGCAAAAGAGAATGAGATTGATGAGTTCTATGAATAAGTACAAACTGAAATTGACAGAACATGCAAACAGGATATCCTGAGAGTCATGGATGACTGGAACGCAAAAGCTGGCAACAAAGAAGGCGGCAAAATAGTTGGAAAATATGGACTTGGCAACGGAAATGAAGCTGGAGAAAGACTGATAGAATTCTGCAAGACCAATGATCTATTCATCTCAAACACTTTCATCCAGCAACACAAGCGGCAATTGTACACATGGACGTCACCCAAAGGAATGTACAAAAATCAAATTGACTACATCTGTGGAAGTCAACGAAGGAAAAGCTCTATAACAAAGACAAAACCTGGAGATGACTGTGGTACAGATCACCAAAAACTAGTATGCAAACTCAAGCTAAAGTTGAAAAAGAGCAAGCCACTCACTCATGAATGTAGCAAAATATGACCTTGAGAATATACCACCGGAATTTAAAGACTGCCTGCACAGCATAGTTACTCACCTGTAACAGGTGATCTCTGGGAACAGCAGGAATTTAGTCGTCACATATGGGTATTGTCGGTACCAACGGAGCCTGCGCAGGAACGCTCCCCAGCGTCCAATTAGGAAGCTTCTGGGAGCATCCCACAGCGCCTGCGTGCTGCCTTCCCGCCTTTCCCAACTGCCTCTCTCCAGCTGAGTTTAAAGCTGAGACAAAGAGAGAGAGAGAGAGGGAAAGAGAAAGAGATAGATAGAGAGATACAACTCCTAGGGGAGGTGGAGCGTCCCGCGCAGGCTCCGTCGGTACCGACGATACCCATATGTGAAGACTCATTCCTGCTTGTTCCTGGAGATTGTAGTCTTCACATACGGGGACTCCCTAGCTTTAGATGCCAGGGAGAGACCCCAGAAGTTGTGTGTCCCTGAGACAGGGCTCCACTTCCCCCCATGGATCTCTGGCATCCAACCTGGGATGGCGGGTAGGAGTTCATTAGGCATGGAACAGGTGTTGGAGAACAGCCTGACCAAACAAGGCATCCCGGCGGGAGTCCTTGTCCAAGCAGTAATGGGCTGTGAAGGTATGAACCAAGGCCCAAGTGGCTGCTCGACAGATGCTGTCGATAGACACAGAGTGCAGATGAGCCATTGAAGATGCCATGGCTCTCACATTGTGAGCAGTGACATGGCCCTCCAGAGGAAGGATCTTACTCTGATAGGCAAAGGAAATACACTGTGCAATCCAGTTGGACAGTGTTCTCTTGGAGACTGGAAGTCCCAAATGAGAAGGATCAAAAGCAACAAAGAGTTGGGAGGACTTTCTATGTTGCTGTGTTCTTTGCAAGTAAAAGGCTAAAGCTCTTTTACAGTCCAAAGTATGAAGATTCATTTCTGCATTTGATGCATGAGGTCTTGGAAAGAACACAGGCAGGTAGACCGCTTGGTTAAGATGAAAAGGCGAGACCACCTTTGGCATAAAGTGTGGATGAGTCCTAAGGACTACCTTGTCATGATGAAACCTTGTATAAAGTGGATCAGCCACTAGTGCTTGCAACTCACTGATGCGACGTGCTGATGTGATTCCAATGAGAAAGATAAATTTCCAAGAAAGGAATTTTAAAGAGGTAGTAGCTAAGGGTTCAAAAGGTGGCTTCATGAGCTGACCAAGAACCAGGTTTAAGTCCCATGCCACCGGTGGTGGCCTAATGGGAGGCTTAGTTAGAAGAAGGCCTCTCATAAATCTTGCTATAAGAGGATGGGAGGAGATAGGTTGTCCATTCAGAGGCTTGAAAGAAGCTGCAATAGCACTCAAATGGACCCTTACTGAGTTAGTCTTAAGTTCTGCATTGGATAAATGAAGGAGATACTCAAGTAATGATTCCAGAGGTATCGCTAAGGGGTTAAGACCCTTCTGCAAACACCATATGGCAAACCTTTTCCACTTCAAAGCATAAGAGCGTCTAGTGGAAGGTTTCCTGGAAGCATAAAGGATATCCTTTACTTGCTGAGGAAGGTTAAGATCATGAAGCTCTAGGCCTTCAGCAACCAAGCTCTGAGATGCAGAGACTGGGGATTGGGATGCCATAACCTTCCGTCCTCCTGTGACAGGAGATCTGGAGCAGACCCTAACTCCAGGGAGGGGACTTGAGAGAGATGTAGAAGCAGGGGGTACCACACTTGCCGTGGCCAATGTGGAGCTATGAGAATCATCCATCCCTTCTCTCTCTGAAGCTTGAACAGGGTTTTGGGAATTAGGGGAATGGGTGGAAAGGCATAAAGGAAGTCTTGACCCCAGTGAAGGAGGAAGGCATCCCTGGCCTGAGAACCCTGTGCCGGAATTCTGGAACAGAACCGGGGAAGTCTGGCATTCAACGGATTTGCAAAGAGGTCTATGTCCGGGGTTCCCCAAATTTGAAAAATCTTGGTCACCTGGTCCGCATGTAGAGACCATTCGTGTGGAAGCAGAACTCGACTGAATGTCTGCCCAAGAGTTTTGAATGCCTGGAAGATAAACTGCCAGGAGGTGAATCTGGTGCTCTCTGGCGAGGGCCCATAGTCGCAAAGCTTCGTTGCAAAGCGACAGAGAACCTGTTCCCCCCTGCTTGTTCACGTAGAACATAGCTACTTGATTGTCCGTATGAATGAGGCCTGTCTTGTAGCTGAGCAGGGTATGGAACACTCGACGAGCAAGGAAGATTGCTCTGAGCTCTAAGAGACTGATATGTAGATGAGTCTCCTGTGGAGTCCAGGTCCCTTGGGTGGAGAGGTCTTGTAGATGAGCTCCGCAACCCATTGGTGAAGCATCTGTTGTGAGAGTTGCCTGGGGTAAGGGTTGTTGAAAAGGGGACCCCAGCAACAGGTTCTGAGTGGACTGTTGCACAAAGGCGGACCCCAGCAACAGGTTCTGAGTGGACTGTTGCACAAAAGCGATTTGTGTTTGCTATTTTGTCTGACAGGCACCCTGATGCCTGAGTCCATTGGGTGGATAAATTCCACTGGGCTGCTCTCATATGGAGGCGAGCATAAGGAACCACATGCACGATGGATGCCATGTGGCCCAGTAGTTGTAGCATTTCTCGGGCAGTGAGAAGAGGTTTTAGCACTGCTTGAGAAGCTAACTGCACCATGCGAAGGCAACGGGCCTGGGGGAGATAGGCCCTTGCCTTTTTGGTATCCAGCAAAGCTCCTATGAACTCTAGAGACTGAGTGGGAGTTAGACTGGATTTTGGGATGTTTATGACCAGACCCAAATACTGAAGGATATGCATTGTGCAAGATAGGGAAGTCCTGGTCTCTGACTCTGATAGGGCTCGAATGAGCCAGTCGTCTAAGTAGGGGAAGACGAATATGCCTTGAGTGTGGAGAAATGCTGCTACCACAGCCATGCATTTTGTGAACACTCTTGGAGCTGAGGCCAGGCCAAAAGGTAGCACCCTGTATTGGTAGTGCTCTCCTTGGAAAAGGAACCGAAGGAACTTTCTGTGAGTTGGATGGATGAGAACATGGGTGTACGCATCCTTGAGATCTAGAGAACAAAGCCAATCCTGACTCTGAAGGTATGGCAGCAGAGTTCCTAGAGAAATCATTCTGAATTTCTCCTTGAACAGGAATTTGTTCAATTCCCTGAGGTCCAAAATAGGTCTGTATCCCACTGTTTTCTTTGGGATAAGGAAATGGGGGGGGGGGGTAAAACCCTGTACCCTGTTGATGAATGGACAAGAAGTATAGTGACCTCTTGATCTAACAGGTTGATGAGAGAGGTCTGAGAATTGAACTGTCTTACCATTGTGGGAGGGGACATGCACAGGAAGTGCAGTTTGTACCCCTTTCTTATAATGGAGAGTGTCCAATGCTCTGCTGTTATCTGCTACCACCTGGGGGCAAAGTGACATAACCTTCCTGGAATGGTGGAAGGCTCTGGTCCATTGAGGGCCAGGAAGGCTACGTTCTCTAGATGAAAGTCAAAGGCCTTGTGGAGGCTGAGACTGCTGAGACGTTTGTGGCTTGGCAGTCTTTGCTTTCCTTTGTTTAGGTGGTTGCTGACCCTTTTGGACAAGCTGACCTGCAGAACGTCCCTGTTGTGAATAAGAGGGATAAAACCTCTTCTTTTTCGAGAAGAAAGGCTTCTTGAAAGATTTCTTTCTGGCAGGATCAGCTGTGCCTTTGGATAGCCTATCCAAAGTAGAGTTGTCAGCATCCATCTCATTGGCTTTTTCTTGCCAATTCTTGCCAAATAGATTCTCACCTGTACAAGGGATATTTCCCAGTTTGTCCTGCACCCAGAGCTCCAAATCGGATGCCTGGAGCCAGGCAATTCTTCGTGCACCTATGGCAATGGCAGAGGTTCTGCTTATGCACTCAAAACAGTCAAAAGCTGCACAATTGACAAACTTTGAAACATCCTGGGTATGTTTAACCAGTGTGAGAAAATCCTGCCTTCTGTCCTCAGGAAGAAGAGGGTTCAAAACCTCTAAATCTCCTGTGACCTCTTTAAGGAACATTCCCATATATAAAATATAGGAACTCATCCTGGCAGAAAGCATGGAAGCCTGGAAGATACGACGTCCAAAGGCATCCAAGGTTCTACACTCACGTCCTGGAGGATTAGAGGCATGCCAATTATGCCCCAAAGCATACTCAATCAGTATATGCAACAGAGCACATGGCAGAGGAGGAGGTGTAGCCATTATATCTAAATCTAATCTACAACTCACTACTATTGAATCTACCTCTACCGTAGGCTTGGACTCTATTACAGTCTCCAACTCTACACTAACCCTGCATCTCTTATACCGAGCACCTCAGACTGACTCTTCTGATCTCTCCACAATTCTAGACACAGCCTGCTCCCCCCAACCTGCCTCACGCCCTCTCATAATTCTAGATGACCTAAACTTATGCTCCACATCTCCAATACAATCCTCTACCTTCCTCCAAGCAATGAATGCCCTCCACTTCTCCCAAATACTGAAACTCCCTACGCATTCCAAAGGAAACATCCTTGACCTAATATTTTTTCCAGAACACACCCTAAACACTGACCAGGTTACACACCATTCAACCTGTACCCTGGTCTGATCATGCTCTCATCCTCTTCTCCTTCCCTTACTCCACTCACAGAAATCAACTTCCCCTCCAGGCTCAACATACCCATAGATTTAAACAATTCAATGCGGCCACCTTTCTAGAGCAAACAATCCCATCTCTTGACCTACTATATGAAAAGAGCTTGAACCATGAGTCCCACATTTCTAAATGGTATGAGATCCTATCTGCAGCTTCTCTACTCCCACCTAACCAACTTGCTCAAAAACACCATAGAAGAGCCCCCTGGTTCTCTACAAATCTGAGAACTCTCAAAAGAGAGCTTAGACGTCTTGAACGTAAATGGAGATGCTCTCAAGACCCTAATGCACACATTGCCTATACAGCTAAACTCCAAACTTACTGCTCTGAAACCCTCAACCATAAAAAAGAATACAACGAAAATATTATTCAACGATCACTTAACAAACCTAGAGAGCTGTTCTCTATTACTAAATCCTTAATTAACGAGCCCTTACACCAGGACCAACCCCCAAAAATAACTGCACAAACTTTTGCCAATCACCTGATTTCCAAATTCCTCCCTCCCCTATCTTCTAATAACCCCCAAACCTTTGCTGACTACAGCACCCAACCACATGAGCCTACCCCCTCAAACTCTTGGAGCAATTTTGACCATCTTACATTAGAAAATGTATCTAATGTCATAAAGGATTTAAATGCTTCAACCTCTGCCCTCGATCCTTGCCCTGTCCCCTGGATCAAATCTACCAGAAGTTCTCTCAGCCCATACATTCTGTATATTGTTCAAACATCCCTCCAAACTGGCTCTGTACCACCACCTCTCAAGAGTGCCACCATCCGACCTATCTTAAAAGGAACAAAGCTTGACCCTACCTCTCCTACTTCTTACAGACCCATCTCTAGTATCCCATTCCTGGCTAAAATAACTGAGAAGCTGGTCCAAACTCAACTTCAGAACTATATTGATGAACACTCCCTCGACTTATTCCAACATGGTTTCAAAAAGAACAATGGAGTCGAAACCCTTCTTACTTCCCTACTCGATTCCTTATACCTCCACACACAGAACCCTTCTCAAGGATGTCTTCTCATATTCCTTGACTTATCAGCTGCTTTTGACTCCCTCCCTCACCATCAACTCCTAAACAGACTTCATGAAATAGGACTTAGAGGCACAACCCTGAATTGGTTCCGTTCCTACCTAGATAACAGAACCCAACAGGTTCGTATTGGAAACGATACCTCCCTCCCATTCATCCTAAAACAAGGTGTCCCCCAAGGATCCAGTCTTTCTGCTCTTCTATTTAATATCTTCCTCCAACCTGTCTGCAAGATCTTCCAAAGCTACGACATTCAGTATCAGCTATATGCAGATGACATGATGTGCTTCACCCCTTTTAACCTTTCAAACCCTGACTTTTCTAAACTGAGTGAATGCCTAACTAACCTAAAAACTTGGCTCTCCCAACATAACCTCTTAATCAACCAATCCAAAACAGAGGTTCTCCAGGTATTTTCTAACCCTACATACACCCCACCTCCCACTCTTACTATCGGTGATCTCACACTTACTATAAAAAAAACAAGTGAAATATCTTGGTATTATCCTGGATCAGAACCTTTCCTTCACTGACCAAATAAAGAGAACCACTAATATAATATACGCAAAGATCCGTACCCTCCGCAACCTCAAACCCCTCCTAAGCCCTAACTCCTTTCGTACTGTCTGCCAGGCCCTCACAATCCCTTTTCTTGATTACTGTAACCATATCTATCATGGCCTCGCCAAGAACTCTATTCAACCGCTCCAACTTGCCCAGAACACGATAGCGTTGCTTATAACTAACAACCCTAGACGTTCCCACATTACACCTGTCCTCTATCATCTCCACTGGCTCCCCATCCAATACAGAGTTCAATTCAAGGTCCTCACTCTCATACATAAAATCATTTCCAATGAGTCAGCTCCATGCCTCTCCCCTCTCCTTCTCTCCTCCAACAGCACAAGATCACGCCGCCCTATTACCAAAAACTTACTGACTATCCCTATAAACAAGGGACACTGCAAACAATCTACAAGTAACAAGGCCTTCTCCCTCTATGCTCCATCCTTATGGAATTCCCTTCCTCATGAACTTCGGAACTGTTCAAACCACTCTGAGTTCTGAAAAAAGTTAAAAAACCATCTTTTCCTTGAACATTTTTCCCTTCCACCTTAGCTCATAACCTTTACACCTTCCTCCCTATTCCTTCTGCAACACTCAAATTCTTTTACACAACCATATGGCTCATTGTAAATTCATATGTAAATAGTTGATCTTTGATCTTTGTAATTAGTTCTTCTCGTTACCATATTTATTCATCGTTATCTTGTTCCATGTAAACAGTTGAAACATACTGCTAAATATGTTCTATGTAAACCATCTTGACTTGTAGAAAGACGGTATATAAAATTTGTTAAATAAATAAATGCCTCTTTGCACTTCTGATCCTTCTCATAGCTGACTCCACCACAATGGAGTGGTGGGGAAGCTGAGTTTTTTGGAAGCCAGGACAAGGAGGGACTCGATACATAGTATCCAGTCTAAGAGAGTGAGGAGAGGTGGTAAGAGGTGTCTCCCACATTCTCAACATGAGATCATGTAAAATCTCATGGATAGGCATGGTAGCCGCCTCCTTAGGAGCTTTGGGATACTGTAAAATCTCCAACTCCTTAGCTCTGGGCTCTGTTTCAGGAGTCACAGTAATGGACAACCCACGAGCCATCTCCCTGATGATATCCTGAAAGGAAATATCTTCTGGAGGAGACATCCTACTCTTAGGAGAGGAAGGCTCCTCCGGGAGAAGTATCCCGGTACCGGCAGAGCTGTCAGAATCCTCGGAGTCCTCCGAGGATTCGAAGTACCGTCTGTCCGGATGCTCTTGAAGAGCCCGATACCCGTACCGACAAAAGTCGGTATCGGGGGTAATCGGTACCGGTGTATCAGCACCGGAAGGCATTGCATGACTGGGTGCCGGCGCATCGATGCTGCAAGGAGAGCCGTCAGACTGCGTTCAATAGCCAGGAACCTCTGGTCTATCGATGCTGTCAATGCCTGGGTGTCGGTACCGGATGCAACCGATACCCCAGAGCATGGCACCAGTAGTTCTGCTGAGGTCGAGGCCTCGAGAACATCCTGGAGCCCCGATAATGCTTTGGAAGCCGAAGCCTCCCACCGGGGCAATTTTGCCGGTATGGAACCCTCAAGGGCAACACCAGAGGCATCTCAATGCTTAGAAGGAGATCTACCCTTTGAGGACCGGCTGGACTTATGTTTAGTTAGCTGAGATCCATGGGAGGAAGACGAAGCCCTGGAAGACGTCGATGCCACCGAAGCTGCATCGGAAAGAAAAAGAGCACTGAGCTTGGTAGCTCGGTTCTGTCGACCCCTTTTGGACATCATGGCACAAGCCATACACTCGGAGATGGAGTGATCAGAACCTAAACATTTAAGACACCACTCGTGGGTGTCGGTGACGGAGATGGTACCGCCACACTTGGTGCATTTTTTAAAACCCGAGGCGGGTTTCTCCATAGTGGAGGAAGTTTTGGGCCTAAGGTCCAAAATGGCATGCACCTGGAAGAAAGTTTGGAAAAAGGAATATTTTATTTTTTTTTTTTAAAAGAAAGAAAGTAGAACCGGCGGTACCGGTATAGCGTCGGGAAAGGCAGACGCGACCACAAAAAAATACAGAAGAAACAATTTTCTGCGGTGACAGGAACACGACCTGCTGGCTCCGCGGAAAAAGAAGAACTAGAGAGAGGCAGTTGGGAAAGACGGGAAGGCGGCACGCAGGCGCTGTGGGATGCTTCCAAAAGCTTCCTAATTGGACGCTGGGGAGCGTTCCCGTGCAGGCTCCGTCGGTACCGACAATACCCATTTGTGAAGACTACATTCCTGCTTGTTCATGGAGATAATTGATTTGCTGCTTTAGATACAAATGGCAGAGTTCCAGAAGAGTTATGGGATGACATCAAGAAGGTTGTATTGGAAGAAAGTGAGAAATCTCTATAAAAGATGAAAAAGCAAAAATGGCCAAAATGGATGACAGAAAAAACTCTGAAAATTGCCCAGAAACGCAAACAAGCTAAAGCCAGATGAGAAAGAGAGGCCATCACAGAATTCAACAGAGATTTCCAACGGGCAACAAGACAAGACAAGGAGAAGTATGCAATGACACATACAAGGAATTAGAAGCAGAAACTATTAGAGGAAGAACAAGATCGGCTTTCCTAAAGCTACAAGATTTAAAGAAAAAATTCCAGCCTCGAATTGGAATGTTACAAGTTGCTCAAGGATCCATGTTGAATGATGCTGAGAAGATCAAGAAAAGGTGGAAAGATTATACAGAGTTATTATATGATAAAGATCAAGTGGACCATCAGCTGTTTCAACCTGTTTCTTATGATCTGGATCCATTGGTGATGAAAGAAGAAATAGAAGCAACATTGAAAACCTTATCAAAGAACAAAGCACCAAACATTGATGGCATTCTCCCTGAAGTATTACAGCAATCTGATACATCTGTCACCATACTTACAAGGCTCTGCCAGGAAATTTAGAAGACAACATCATGGCCAGTTGACTGGAAAAGATCTGTGTTTATAACAATACTAAAGAAAGGTGATCCAACTAACTGTGGAAATTATCGCATGATCGCTCTGATTCCACATGCCAGCAAGATTCTACTGAAGATTATTCAGTAGAGACTACAACCATACCTGGAACGAGAACTACCTGAAGTTCAAGCAGGGTTCAGGAAAGATTGAAGAATGAGAGACATTATCGCGGATAAGAGATGGATCTTTGAAAAGACTAAAGAATACCAAAAAGATATCTATATGTGCATTATTGACTACAGCAAGGCTTTTGACTGTGTAAATCATGAGAAACTCTGGGCCACATTAAGAAGCATGGGTATACCAGAATACCCGATCGTTCTCTTGCACAACCTTTACATTGATCAAGAAGCAACAGTTCAAATGGAACAAGGAAAAACAGAATGGTTTAAAATCAGCCAAGGTGTACAACAAGGCTGCATACCTTCCCCCTACCTTTTTAATTTATATGAGAGCAAATCATCTGAGAAGCAGGACTGCATGAAGACAACAGATTTATTTTATTTATTTAGTATACATTTTGTATACCGCTACTTCCAGCGATCAGCAGCGGTTTTTGATTACAGATTGGAAATTGTCAAATCATGACAGGAAATTTTTGAGGTATAAACACATTGATTAGACAGGAAAGCACAGCACACAGAGAACATGGGCTATTGAGGGTTAAGTGGCTTGCCCAAGACCACAAGGAGCACCTGTGGGACTAGAAACCCCAGTCCTTCCGGCCCAAGGTTGCTGTCCTCTAGTGGGATTTGAACCCCCGACCTTCCGGCCCGAAGTACCTTGCCCCAACCACTGGGCTACTCCTCCACTGTGTGAAGATTGGTGGGAGACTCATCAACAACCTTTGCTATGCTGATGATACCACATTACTGGTTGAAAGTGAAGATGATCTGAAACATTTGCTTCTCAAGATCAAGGAACAGTCTTAAAATGAGCCTGCACCTTAATGTAAAGAAGACAAAGATCATGACAAATGGCAAAATCAATAAGTTCATTGTTGATGGTGAAGAAATTGAAATAGTGGACAACTTTAACCTACTTGAATCAACTATCAATAAAGAAGCAACAAGTACTCAAGAAATCAGATGACGCATTGCTCTTAGCAGAATGGTTATGAAGGACCTAAATAAGATTCTCAAGAGCAGAGATGTTTCTCTCCATACAAAGATTCAAATTGTTCAAGCCATGGTAATTTCAATAACATCATATGAATATGAAAGTTGGACAGTGAAAAAGATAGACAGGAAGAAAATTGATGCTTTTGAATTATGGTGCTGGTGAAGAATACTGTGTATACCATGGACTGCCCAAAGACCAAATCAGTCAGTACTAGAGGAGATCAAACCTAAGCTTTCTTTAGAAGCTCAGATGACAAGACTTCAACTTTCATACTTTGGACATATCATGCGAAGAGAGAGATCATTAGAGAAAGACATCATGCTTGGCAAGGTAGAAGGTCAACGCAAAAGAGGAAGGCCAGCGATGAGATGGATTGATACAATAACAGCAGCTACGGGTACAACAATGAGACGCCTGACTGAAGACCGAACACAGTTTAGGACAACTATCCAGAGGGTCGCCATGAGTTGACACCGACTCGACGACACTTAACAACAACATATCAAATTTTAATAAACCATAAACCATATAAAGGTAATATAATCATTAAATCATTAAAAACAGGAGACTGTTAGAAACCTTAAGAGATATATAAAACTGAGGAATCTTTATGACATCCCTTGTATGTAAAAGGTCAGAGAAAAAACAACAGGTCCTGATCCTGGTTGAGGCCACCCCCCCCCCCCCCCGGCTCATTTTTAATGGTTCCCTGCAATATTATTCATACCTCCACCCCCCTTTTTAATTCTTAATACATGGTGGCAATGGATTGCCTTTTTACATATGCTATTTTGGATTTTTTAATTTAGTAGCCAGTAATTTATCACTAGTCTGTGTACCACATATTAGGCTTATTTATATTTTACTACAATTCATTTCGTTGCTCCAATGCAGTAGAAAACATGGTAGTCTCCTTTAATTCATGATGGCCAGTCGGTTTAGTATTTGTAATCCCCTTTTTTATTTGAAATACCATTTTTTAGATAACTAATTGCTTTTTAATATAGGATACTTTGGATTGGTTTATTAATTTTTTTAACATAAAGCACCATTATTTATATCTAGCACACCTTTATTTATTTAACGTTATATATATTATATATAAGGCTTTTATAATCATCAATTTTTGCAGTAAACACCCTCTTTTTTACTACATATACAATATAAAATGGCATTTCCTTTCACTTTTCCTTTATCAGTGCAATATTTCGAATTAAAATTTGAGGTACATAAGTATACTTCAGTTTCACTGGCATCACTACCCAAATTTAGGGGTATGTTTACTAAATGGTGGTAGTGGACTCTGTGCGATAGCGGAGCCGCGGCCCCATAGAAATCAAAGGGACCGTGGCTCCGATATCGCACAGAATCCACTACTACCATTTATGTTTATGTTTATTAGGCTTGATATACCGCAGTTCCAACTAGAGCACGGCGGTTTACAAAAAACTCAAAAAAATATACAGAGGGGCCAGTAGGCCTGAACAGGAAAAGAAATTACAATGGATGATAGGAGAGCACTCAAGACACCAAACTAGACATGAATGAGGAGAGAGAAAGACAAGGGAAAGGAGGGGAGAGGAGTCACACAAAGGGGGAGGGGAGGTCAAATGCCCCTTAGTGTGCCATTTTCTTGATGCAAAAAGAGGCTCTAGTAAAGAGGCCGCTATTATACTTTTGGCTGAATGTGATCGAACATGGTGAGGACTGTCTCTCCTTTGGTTTAAAGAGGGATAAAAGGGACACTAAGAGGGAATGAGGCCATAGCGGAGAGACTGAATGAATTCTTTGCTTTGATCTTTAATGAACAAGATATAGGTAAGTTACCCATGATTGAAATGGTATTTAAAGGTGATGCATCGGAAGAATTGAAAGAAATATAGATAAACCAGGAAGATATATTACAACTATCTGATAAACTAAACAGTAGCAAATCACCTGGACAGCACAGTTACTTACCTGTAACAGGTGATCTCTGGGAACAGCAGGAATAAGTCTTCACATATGGGTACGTCGGTACCGACGGAGCCTGCGCGGGAACGCTTCCCAGCATCCAATCAAAGAGCTTTTGGAAGCATCCCACCACGCCTGCGTGCTGCCTTCCCGCCTTTCCCAACTGCCTCTCCTCAGTTAAGTTTTAAAGCTGAGACAAAGAGAGAGAGAGAGAGAAGGGAAAGATAGAGATAGAGAATATAACTCCTAGGGGAGGTGGGTGGGTTGTGAAGACTTATTCCTGCTGTTCCCAGAGATCACCTGTTACAGGTAAGTAACTGTGCTATCTCCAGGAACAAGCAGGAATGAGTCTTGTGATGAAGTAGCCCCATTCTCTACTTTAAAAGCACAAGATTCACGGCAGTTTAGTCCTGAAGCTGACAGGGAAACAGACCATGTGAGCAGCTGTTGTCAGGGACAACAGAAACAAATGCAGCCACGAGGTCTGAAAAAACACTCAGCTGAGAGAAATTCCCTAGTTCCTGATAGCGTGCACCTGAGAAGGGGAAGAGCTTACAGCCCTTATAAGGACAGTGCAGGGAACACAGGGTTAGAACCAGAATTAGAACGAGAAGAGGAAGGAGAACTGGCAGAACAGCGTGAGCAGCGTAAGCAGAGAGAACAGGCTGTCTTACCTGAAGCAGCTGGCCAAGAGGAAGCTGGAGGAGTTTCTTACTTTGACCTAGGAAGTGAGTCAGAGACAGGAAGGATTCACCCAAGTAACTACCCAGAGTCCTACAGGAGGAAGCAGCTAGCAAGAGCAGAGAACAGGTGTTGCTGTGCTAGTCTGTTGTACTCCCTACCCTGTTACCTCCTGTTTGTTCCTCCAGGTCCCAGGATTCTGAAAAAACATCCTCCGACTGCCCACCACAACTGCTGCCGAACCAGGAAGTGACGTGATCGCGTTCCCGCGATCGCGGACTCCCCAGGTCCCAGGATTCTGAAAAAACATCCTCCGACTGCCCACCACAACTGCTGCCGAACCAGGAAGTGACGTGATCGCGTTCCCGCGATCGCGGACTCCCCAGGTCCCAGGATTCTGAAAAAACATCCTCCGACTGCCCACCACAACTGCTGCCGAAACAGGAAGTGACGTGATCGCGTTCCCGCGATCGCGGACTCCCCAGGTCCCAGGATTCTGAAAAAACATCCTCCGACTGCCCACCACAACTGCTGCCGAACCAGGAAGTGACGTGATCGCGTTCCCAATCGCGGACTCCCCAGGTCCCAGGATTCTGAAAAAACATCCTCCGACTGCCCACCACAACTGCTGCTGAACCAGGAAGTGACGTGATCGCGTTCCCGCGATCGCGGACTCCCCAGGTCCCAGGATTCTGAAAAAACATCCTCCGACTGCCCACCACAACTGCTGCCGAACCAGGAAGTGACGTGATCGCGTTCCCGCGATCGCGGACTCCCCAGGTACCCGGATACAGCTTCACTAATTTAAGGACGCTGCCTGCGGCGGTCAAATTTGTTGCTGTGCTAGTCTGTTGTACTCCCTACCCTGTTACCTCCTGTTTGTTCCTCCAGGTCCCAGGATTCTGAAAAAACATCCTCCGACTGCCCACCACAACTGCTGCCGAACCAGGAAGTGACGTGATCGCGTTCCCGCGATCGCGGACTCCCCAGGTACCCGGATACAGCTTCACTAATTTAAGGACGCTGCCTGCGGCGGTCCGCGCCGCGGAGGAGCGCGCCCAAGGAGCAGGTCCTGCTCCTTGGACGAGCTCCTTGGGGCGAGTGGAGGGCGAGCGCCAATGTAGCCCCCTCTCTGATATCTACACTCTGGTGGTTTGTCTCCAACTTGCGTTTCCCTCGGAGCTACTGTAACAGGTCAGTCATAATTTCTCACTCTACCATTCCCCTGCTCTGTGCTCGGTCTCTTTGTTTCTTTTATTGTTGTTTTATACTTTATGCTGCTCAGAATATGTCTACTATTCCGGTTCTTTGGGGTCGGCGTTTCTTTGCCCCATCATCAGTTCCTTCCGGTTCCTCAGCACGTTGCCCCTCCAATCTGATTCTTTGTGCCCCTGCTACCTCTGGTTCAATGCGCCAACTTTCCCCGGGCTTGTTATCTGGGACTTCCGTAAAACCACTTAATCTTGCTTTATTAAATTGCCGATCCCTCCGGTCGAAATCTCTCCTCATTCAGGATCTTGTCTCCTCTCACTCTGTTGATCTCTGTTTCCTTACAGAGACCTGGCTGAGGGAGGGTGACACCCCAATCCTCTCTGACTCTCTTCCTCCTGGGTTTGTTGCCATTTCAACTCCCAGATTGGGGAGAAGTGGAGGCGGGTTGGCTGTTCTTCATCGTGCATCCATTGGTCTCGAGGAAGTGTCCTCTCCCTTCATTCTGTATTCGGAATCCCTTCTTCTTCGCCTCCACTCTTCTCCCCCTTTTTATTTTCTTCTCCTTTACCTCCCCCCTTCCCTGACAACTACCCGCTGGGATGCGGCTCTTCAAACCATCTCTGACATCTCTGTTCAATTTCCTAATCTAATTATACTAGGCGACTTCAACGTTCATGTAGATCATCCTAGCAGACAGAAATATTGTGTCTTTCTTGACCTAGTACAGGATATTCCTTTGCAGCAACATGTACTTGGCCCTACCCATACAGCCGGCCATACATTAGATCTCATTCTCTCCCCCAATACACTGTTATCCACAATCTTTCCCCCTACCATGGTCAGTGTTCCCTGGTCTGACCATTCTTGCATCTTCTTCTCAGTTTCTTCCCCTTCCTTGGTGTCTGTAGAGGCTATCCCACTCTCTTCTACAGTTTCCTCTCGCCGTCGTATCACCCCAGATACTCTTAAGGCTTTTCCTCCTGCTTCTTCTCTTTTTCCGCCAGACTTTGCTACACTTTCCTCCGAAGAACAAGTTTCCCTCTGGAATTCTCTTTTGTTGAATACACTAGATGACCTGGCCCCACTTCAGACAGCCCCAAATAGGCGTGGATCCCCTCACTCCCCGTGGTACACTCCTGCTCTCCACCTTCAGCGAACCCAACTCCGACATCTACAACGACGGTGGGCCCGTCATCCCTCTCCTGAATTGCGCCTTTACTTACAACAGCTTTTTTCTACATATCGCCAGGCGATCCAATCTGCCAAGAGAGATTTTCATGAATCGGAAATCTCCACTGCAGCAAGTTCATCTAGGCAACTTTTCTCCATCTTGCGTAGACTGTCTGCTACTGGCCCTGACCAACAACGTTTAGCCGTGGCCCCTAACCCTCAATCTCTTGCTACATTTTTCTCTGATAAAATTCTCCATCTTCGTTCGTCCTTCTCACACCCCTCCCCCCCCCACCCTTGTCCCCACTCTGCTCTGCCTATTCCTCCTCCCCGTCTAACCTTGCCTTAGCCCATTCCTGGTCTTCTTTCCATTCTGTCACTTCTGCCGAAGTTCTACAGACCTTAGCAAAATCCAATAAAACTACCTGCAAACTGGACCCAATTCCGTCCTCTTGGCTGTCCGAATCTTCCTTAGAGCTCATTCCTACTATTACCACCATTATTAACACCAGTCTTTCTACCGGTCAGTTTCCCTCATCATGGAAATCAGCTATTGTTCGCCCTATTCTCAAACAGACTTCTCTCGATCCTTCTGTTCTTTCTCACTGGCGTCCTGTCTCAAACCTTCCTTTCTTATCTAAGCTCCTTGAACGCTTTGTCTTCGATCAACTTAATTCTCACACTGAATCCACTAATACCCTTCACCCTCGCCAGGCTGGTTTTCGTCACGGACATAGCACGGAAACAGTCCTTTTAGCACTCCTTAATGATCTGCATGTTGCACACGACCGTGGTGATATTTCCCTTTTGGTATCTCTTGACTTATCTGCAGCTTTTGATTTGATTGACCACCGTACTTTGCTTTCTCGTTTATCTGATGTGGGATTACAAGGCACAGTTTGGCAATGGTTCTATTCTTTTCTTACAGCCCGTTCTTTTTCGGTTCACGTTGGTAATCAGTCCTCAGCTGCTTTTCCTCTCACTTGCGGTGTTCCTCAAGGTTCTGTTCTTTCTCCTCTTCTGTTTAATATCTTTTTGGCTCCTCTATCTCTGGAAATTCAACAATTCCCTGTGTCATTTTATATGTACGCTGACGACATTATTCTACTGTTCCATACCTCTCCCCTAACATTAGACATTACCCAGCTAAATCTCTGTCTTTCTCGGATCTCTTCCTGGCTGTCTCAAAATTTCCTCCACCTGAATCCATCAAAATCCACAGCCATGTGGGTCTCATTGACTGGCTCTTGCCCTTCCCTGGCCCCTTTGATTGACTCTACTCCCCTCCCTCTTGTGTCATCCTTCCGCTATCTAGGTATAATTCTTGACCCTACGCTGTCTTTTCACCAATATCTCACTTCCCTTATACGTCGTTCCTTTGCCACCCTCCGACAGATTAGGGCTGTCCGCTCTCTTCTCCCCGTTTCCGCCCTAGTCACCCTTGTCTTGGCCTTAGTTGTTAGTCGTTTGGATTACTGTAATGTCTTTCTCGCTAATCTCCCAAAGTATCAACTTCTACGCCTTCAGCGCATTCAAAACACCGCTGCCCGTCTCGTCACCTTCTCACGCCGTTTCGACCATATCACACCTATCCTTTTCCGGCTGCACTGGTTACCTCTTTGTTTCCGTTTTCACTATAAGTTTCTTATTCTAATTCACCGTGCTCTTCATACAAACACTCCTCTTTATCTTGCAGATCGAATTTCTCTCCACACCCCCTACCGTCAGCTTCGTTCCCTCCATGCAAACCGTTTGTCTCTTCCTTCCCCGTCACAGGCACACCTTGAACAGACCCGCCACGCTGCTTTTTTCTTTCTTGGTCCAGTACTTTGGAATGCTTTACCACCGTCTCTCCGTCTGGAACCCTCATACCCCCAATTTAAATCACTACTCAAAACCCATCTATTTCAACAAGCTTTTCATCTCTCTCCCAATGGTCCTCCCTGATGTCCTCTCAATTGCTTGTCTTTATGTCCGTCTTGTCCATACATTTGTTTAGTTGTGCATTTTGTCTACGCATGGTCTGGTTCTGTCTCCTCCTTTTCTGGGCCTTTTTTTTCATGTATGTTTTTACAATAACCCTGTTAATTTATGTTTTAATTATTGGCCCTCCAGTTTGTTTTGTACTGCTTTTAGTTTTTATTACTCTATTTGTCTATGCTTTTATTTTTTTATACTTACTTTTCTATTTTACTTTGGCGTTCCTTT
Source organism: Ichthyophis bannanicus (assembly GCA_033557465.1). Classification (NCBI taxonomy): domain Eukaryota; kingdom Metazoa; phylum Chordata; class Amphibia; order Gymnophiona; family Ichthyophiidae; genus Ichthyophis; species Ichthyophis bannanicus. The sequence goes on along the minus strand of CM066031.1, from coordinate 288,928,127 downwards.
CCTTATCTGTGCATTGCCAACCTTTTATTGTACACCGCTTTGTTGCGACGAAAAGCGGTTTATCAAATTTTTAATAAAGATAAAGATAAAAGACTGGTCTGCTGATTGCAAACACTTTGGAGCACGAAGGCTACGTTCCAGCCGGAGTGCGTGGAAACCAAAGACAAAACTGTATGTATCAGGAAGCTGTGACCTGAGGAATGATTATAATGGGGAGTTAAGAGTTGTGAATGATAGAAATTCCTACAGTGTGAATGCAGAGCAGCCTCATGCAGGAAGTCTAAGGTGGGGGAAGGGCTGTAACTCCCAACCAAGAGATTTAAGCAGAGAGCTGAGCAAGGAGCCAGTGAAACCTCCAGAGAAGGAGAGATATTATCCTGAGGACGTATGTATGTCAGAAGATGACCTTGTAGAAATCTCTAAACCTCAGAGAAAACCCCGCAGGCTAAAACCTGAGAGCAAGAGGGGAAAAGGATTTTATCTATCCCAACCTGAGGATAGAAATAAGGAGGGTTCTGAATACGTGCAAGAACCAATGATAATTGATACACTCAGTGAGTGTTCATCCATCTGTGACCCAATGGACTGTACACTGATTTTATCCGACCGAATAATGTCTTTGTGCTAGTCAGAGCTGAGCATAGTGTTAAGGGAAAACACTACATCTGATAAAGGCTGGTTTCCACACAGTGGGACTGTGTGCTGCAGTTGAATGCATAACGTTATTACTTACTTTGAAGCAAGAAGAAATTGTTCTAATATTCTTTATGTTTGTGCCAGAGGACATGGCTTATTTCTTTTGAGTACTGCGGCGCTCCTGCCCGGCCTTGGGGCTAAAGACAGGAGCGGCGGTCTGATGCTTCGTGAGGAAGGAGAGTAACCTGTATCCAGGGAATGCTGGGTATTGTAGTTCCTGCTCCTCTCACTCCGAAATAAAGAGTTGTAGTTATGGGGTTTCCAGTATTTTTATTATAGTAAAGGATATTGTTCCATCACATGGCAAATAAATGCAAACAAAATAGGTGCTTCAAATGCTAACAGGAAAACTTAGGATAAAGGCAACTTAAAGTATAATTGCTGCTTTTCACTTCTAAGCAAATTACTCACTTTGCCCCAAGAGGTCAGTTAGATTCACTGCAGCCTCTTTCAGCCACTGTTACCTTCACAGTGCTGGGGAAAATCAGGTACACATAATTAGAGCTTTCTCAGCAAGGCAATACAACAGCTCCGTAGCATTTAATTCACATACGGTAAAAAGCAGTTTCCTTACAATCTGGTAAGTCTGTATTATCTTGTGTTAACTCTTCAAGCTGTATGGAATTACTGGCTTCTGGTAACACTGGCTGTCTTCTAGCTTGCAACTCTAAAAACTGCTTAAAACGCTGTAGGAGCAATTCAGCCTGCTGTTTGTGAGATAGGGAATTGCTATCAGCTATACAACTTCCCTCTGGCTTAAGGCTGTTTATTTTCTCCTCTCTTAGATTAATTGTATCAGAGTAACTGCTAGTCTCTTTTGCTAATGTTTCACACACAGGAGAGTTAGCTTTACGTTCAGCCTGGAAACTTGGTGGCAATTCACTTACTTGTTGCCATGCCGTTCTGACTTCAGATGGCTCCAACGTTCTCCAGCTGTTAGAATGTTTGTTGCTCTCTGGCTCAAACGGTACTTCACAGAATGATTGTTTTCTTTCCTGTGCCTGCCTTAAAGGCTTCCTTTCCCAGGGCTGTGCCTTCCAACGGTTGTCTAATTCAGGGCTAGGTCCTCTCTCCTTGGGACTTCTACTCACTGCCTCTGAATAGAACTTTGCAGGTCTCCTTCCAATGCCAGGTTCCCAAGTATCAGCATACTGTCTTCTGGACTTCCAATCATTCTTCCTCCTCTCCTTCTTTCTCTTCTCTACCTTAATCTCATTCTGACTAGCAAAGCCATGCTCTGGTATAAAACCACTTCCTCCTGGACACGCCCCTTCCCAGGACAGGGTGTGCCCAATCAGGACTGCAGGACTCCTCCCCTGGGCTGGTCTCCATGCTCAGCTCTGTGGAATAGAGTCTCTCTTTCTTCCTTGGTTTCTCAAATAGGCATAAATCCTGCTGAACCTCAGGATTTTCATCCGTTTTCATAGGCTCAGGAGGGCGCTGTTCACCACTTGTGTTTTGTTTGTTATTTGAATAATCCGACCCCGGGAGGGGAATAAATCCTAATTTGCCTTTACCACTCGAGGTGTGCAACTACATTCATTGCCATCAGGCGCAGCCCTGCTAGCCAGGAGGCAGTCTGCCCACCTGGTGGTGACAGTCTTCACATATGGGGACTCCCAAGCTAAGATGCCTGGAGTCCCAGCATGTTATGGATTGGAACATGCTACACCTCATATGGCCAGGCATCCTCAGGATGGAAGGAAGGAGTTGAAACAGAAAGATGCTGTAAAAGACAGCTAACCTAGCATAGGACTGCAGACAAGAAGTCCTTGTGTGGATGACAATTATCATCAAATATATTGAAAATGAAATATTGCAGTATGGACCTCCCCTAACAGGATTGGAGAAAAGTAAAGAGGTTCATGAGATCTACTGGGGATCCAGTAGAGGAACCTCAAGGAGGACCTCACTGTGAAGTGGAGGTAATAAAACTGTTGGAAAAAAACAGTGGAGGTCAGAATCCTGAAAGGTGAGAGGTAACCCCGGGGATTAACTGGGGTAGTACAAAGACGGTAGGCTTTCAGCGGAAGGCTTTATGGAAAAAGCCCAAACTCTTTTGGCTGCAGAGTGGTTCACTCTTAGGAGCAAAAAGAGGAAAGGCTGACCGATTTGGACAAACTGGCCTAGTCCCTGTGGGAAGAAGGGGTATGGAAAAAACCTTGTATCCCAAAAAGAAAGGACAGGTGTCTGAGGTGTTAGAGCCTCAGAGTAACTGAAGATCCGCAATGTCTTTCCTAACTGGTGGTAGCTAGGAAAGATACTGGAACATGGAGAGCTTCAGGGGTACCTAACCTTTAAGGTTATAGTAGAAAAGTTGTTAACTACCACGGGAGTGGTTGTGTGTGTAGCACCCCAAACATGCTGGAACAGCATGGGTATGGGTAGAGCCCAACTGTCAGAATCATATAGAGACATATATATCTATATGAGCATAGACAGTCAGATAGATAAGTATGTAAATACATATCTACCTATAATAAATATCTCGACAGATGTACATATATATACGTATATATATATATATATATATATACGAGGGGGTACCCAAAAAAAACAGGAATAACATTGCCGTGGGCAGAGCTTTTGTAGTACGCACTTCTGCCGCTAGGCGTGTGTAGTGCAACTCATTGTCAGTTCAGTGCCGCCTGTGTTGTCAACCTGGCTTGTTCTGTTCATCTGCAGTGATTGTTTTTGCTAGCGCTGTTTTGTTCTTGTTTCTTTTTTTATGATGACAAGTTTAAGTGAACAACGTGCAGCTGTGAAATTTTGTTTTCTACTCGGTAAAAATGCTGCTGAAACTGTTTTAATGTTGAAAACAGCTTATCAAGATGACGCTATGGGAAAAAGTCAAGTGTACCAGTGGTTTGCTCGGTTTAAAAATGGCGACATGTCGATTGATGACAAACCTCGTTCTGGGCATCCATCAACTGCCCGAATCGACGAAAATATTGAAAAAATTAGAGAGCTTGTGCTCACAGACCGTCGACAGACAACTGATCAACTGTCAGAGATTAGTGGGTTATCTTGGAGCTCGGTTCAGCGAATTTTAACGGAAGATTTGGGAATGAAAAGGGTTGCTGCCAAGTTTGTTATTCGGGTTCTGACTGACAATCAAAAGGAACATCGAGTTGAAACATGTCATGTTTTGAAACAACAGCTTGAAACTGATCCAGATTTTCTGTCAAAGGTCATTACAGGTGATGAGTCATGGTGCTATGGTTACGACCCAGAAACAAAGCAACAGTCAAGCCAATGGAAGACGTCATCGTCACCCCGTCCAAAAAAATGTCGTCAAGTCAAATCAAACATCAAAACAATGCAGATTTGCTTTTTTGATGCCAAGGGGGTAGTTCTTTCAGAGTTTGTTCCCCCAGGTCAGACCGTCAATCAAACCTTTTATTTGGAAGTTTTAAGAAGATTGCGCAATAGTGTTCGTCAAAAAAGACCCGATTTGTGGCAAACAGGAGACTGGTTCTTCCACCACGACAACGTACCTGCTGCACACACAGCCATCTCAGTTAGACAGTTTTTGGCTAAAAATGGCATGGTTCCGCTGCCCCACGCACCTTACTCGCCTGCCCTGGCTCCGTGCGACTTTTTCTTATTTCCACGCATGAAAAGGGGCATGAAAGGACACCGATTTGACAACATTGAAGAAGTCAAGAAAAAAAGGAGGGAAAAGCTGTCAGCCGTTTCTAAAGATGACTACAAAAAATGTTTCGAACAGTGGAAGCACCAGTGGGACAAATGTATCAGTTGTAATGGAGAGTATTTTGAAGGGGATAAGGTTGTTTTGTAAAGAATTTGAAATAAATAGCTTTTAAAAAATAATTCCTGTTTTTTTTGGGTACCCCCTCATATATATATATATATATATATATATATACACACATATGGATATATAGATAGACATATAAGAATATATATCTATAGTGAGATATAGAAGGCCAAAACATATACACACACAAATGACAGACATATATATCTATAGATATATATATAGATATAGATATAGATATGAATATATAGGCCTATATATAAGTGTCGGCCATTAAGCAGACAGTGATATGCCTATAGAAAGTATATTCACATAGATGAATCTTTCCTCTTCACATCTCCTAATAACAAGAAGGTGGAACCTACTTGAGAAGATATATAGAGAATCTATTCCCCCTGGTTATGATGGAAGGAGTCAGGGGAAAAATCTCCCTGACAAGGAACAGACTAGATTGCTGCAAGAATGCTAGCCAGTGAAATAACCAGGATGGTTACGTGAAAAGCAGAGGATAATATCAGTCTGCAGGCAGCAAGTCCCGAGTCCTCCAGAACTCTGGCATGGTAAATGGACAGAAAACGCATAGGAATGAGATACAGCACAGTTACTTACCTGTAACAGGTGATCTCTGGGAACAGCAGGAATAAGTCTTCACATATGGGTATCGTCGGTACCGACGGAGCCTGCGCAGGAACGCTCCCCAGCGTCCAGTAAGAAAGCTTTTGGGAGCATCCCACAGTGCCTGCGCGCTGCCTTCCCGCCTTTCCCAACCGCCTCTCTCCAGTTCAAGTTTTAAAGCTGAGACAAAGAGAGAGAGAGGAAAGGAAAGATAGATAGAGAGATACAACTCCTAGGGGAGGTGGGTGGGTTGTGAAGACTTATTCCTGCTGTTCCCAGAGATCACCTGTTACAGGTAAGTAACTGTGCTATCTCCAGGAACAAGCAGGAATGAGTCTTCACATATGGGGACTCCCCAGCTGGAGATGCCAACGAGATCCCCAAGGTTGTGAGTCCCTGAGAAGGGCTCTACCTTCCCCCATGGATCTCGGGCATCCAACCAGGGATGGGGGGTAGGAGTTGATTAGGTATGGAATAGGTGTTTGAGAAGAGCCTGACCAAACAAGGCATCCCGGCGGGAGTCCTTGTCCAAGCAGTAATGGGCTGTGAAGGTATGAACCGAGGCCCAGGTGGCCGCTCGACAGATTTGGTCGATGGACACAGAGTTTAGATGAGCCATAGAGGCTGCCATGGCTCTCACATTGTGAGCTGTGACATGGCCCTCCAGAGAAAGGTTCTTACTCTGGTAGGCGAAAGAAATACACTAAGCAATCCAATTTGACAGTGTTCTCTTAGAGACTGGAAGTCCTAAATGAGAAGGATCAAAAGCAACAAAAGGTTGAGAGGACTTTCTATGTTGCTGTGTCCTGTGTAAGTAGAAAGCAAGTGCTCTTTTACAATCCAGGGTATGGAGATTCCTCTCTGCAGTTGATGCATGAGGTCCTGGAAAAAAGACAGCTAAATACACCTCCTGGTTCAGATGAAAAGGTGAGACCACTTTAGGCATAAAGTGTGGATTGGTCCTGAGGACTACTTTGTCATGATGGAACCTTGTATAAGGAGGATTAGCCACCAAGGCTTGCAGCTCACTGATGCGGCGAGCTGAGGTGACTGCAATGAGAAAAATAACCTTCCAGGAAAGGAATTTCAAGGAGGTAGTGGCTAAGGGTTCAAAGGGTGGCTTCATAAGCTGACCAAGAACTAGATTCAAATCCCATGCCACTGGAAGTGGTCTAATGGGAGGTTTAGTTAAAAGGCGGCCTCTCATGAATCTTGCAATAAGAGGATGAGAGGAAATAGGTTGTCCATTGAGAGGCTTGAGGGATGCTGAAATAGCACTCAAATGGACTCTTACTGAATTCGTTTTAAGGCCTGCATGGGATAAATGCAGCAAATACTCTAGTAAAGAATTCAGAGGTATTGCAAGGGGGTTAAGACCCTTCTTTGCACACCAAATGGTAAACCTTTTCCATTTGAAAGCATAGGAACGTCTAGTGGAAGGCTTTCTGGAAGCATGAAGGATATCCTTCACCTGTTGAGAAAGATGCAAATCTTGAAGGTCTAGGCCTTCAGCAACCAGGCCCTGAAATGGAGAGACTGGGGATTTGGATGCCATAACGTTCCCTCCTCCTGGGACAGGAGGTCTGGAGCAGATCCCAAGTCCAGGGAAGGAGCTTGAGAGAGATGCAGAAGTAGAGGGTACCACACTTGGCGTGGCCAACGTGGTGCTATGAGGATCATAGACCCTCGATCTCTCTGAAGCTTGAAGAGAGTTTTGGGAATTAGGGGAATGGGTGGAAAGGCATAAAGGAAGCCTTGACCCCAGTGAAGGAGGAAGGCATCCTTGGCCTGAACTCCCTGACACGGAATTCTGGAACAGAACCGGGGAAGTTTGGCATTCCACGGACTTGCAAAGAGGTCTATGTCCGGGGTTCCCCAAATCTGAAAGATTCTGGCTATCTGGTCCATATGGAGGGACCACTCGTGTGGAAGCAGAACTCGACTGAGTTTGTCTGCCCAAGAGTTTTGAACGCCTGGAAGATATATTGCCAGAAGATGAATTTGATGCTCTCTGGCGAAGGCCCACAATCTCAAAACTTCGTTGCAAAGCGACAGAGAGCCAGTCCCGCCCTGCTTGTTCACGTAGAACATGGCTACTTGGTTGTCCGTGTGGATAAGGACTATCTTGCAGCTGAGCAGGGTGTGGAAGACTGAGAGCTAGAAAAATTGCTCTGAGCTCCAAGAGGCTGATATGTAGAGAAGTCTCCTGTGGAAACCAGATGCCCTGGGTGGAGAGATCTTGTAGATGAGCTCCCCAATCCCTTGGAGAGACATCTGTTGTAAGGGTTGCTTGGGGTAACAACTGTTGAAAAGGGGGCCCCAGCAACAGGTTTTGAGTGGACTTCCACCACTGGAGAGAACAAAAAAGGCGACTGGAGGTTGCTATTTTGTCTGATAGGCACCCTGATGCCTGGGTCCATTGGGTGGATAAAGTCCATTGACCTGCTCTCATGTGAAGGCGAGCATAAGGAACCACATGCACGGTGGATGCCATGTGGCCTAACAGTTGTAACATCTCTCGAGCAGTTAAATGGGACTTTAACTGAATCTGGGAGGCTAACTGCACCAAGCGTAGGCAACGGGCCTGGGGAAGATAGGCTCTTGCAGTTGTGGTATCCAGCAAGGCCCCTATGAACTCTAGTGACTGAGTAGAGGTGAGATGGGATTTTGGGATGTTTATTACAAGTCCCAAATACTGAAGAACACGCCTTGTGCAGGCTAGGGAAGTCTGGGCCTCTGACTGGGATGGAGCTCGGATGAGCCAGTCGTCCAGATATGGGAATACGAATATTCCTAGAGTGCGTAGAAATGCAGCTACTACTGCCATGCATTTTGTGAACACTCTTGGTGCAGAGGCCAGACCGAAAGGAAGCACTCTGTATTGGTAGTGCTTTCCTTGATAAAGGAACCGAAGGAACCTTCTGTGTGTTGGATGGATGAGGACATGGGTGTTCGCATCCTTGAGATCTAGAGAACAAAGCCAATCCTGACTCTGAAGGTATGGAAGGAGAGCACCGAGAGAAATCATCTTGAATTTCTCTCTGCAAAGAAACTTGTTCAGTTCTCTGAGATCTAAAATGGGTCTGTAGCCCCCTGTTTTCTTTGGGATAAGAAAATAGGGGGAGTAGAACCCTGAGCCCTGTTGAAGAAGGGGTACTTCTTCTATTGCTTTTTGGGCAAGAAGGGTAGCAATCTCCTGACCCAGAAGGTCAAGGAGAGATGTTGGAGAATTGAACTGTCTCACCATGGTGTGAGGAGGAAGGTTTAAGAAATGAAGCTTGTACCCCTCCCTTATGATGGAGAGGGTCCATTGCTCTGCTGTGATTTGTTCCCATCTGGGAGCAAAGTGAGCTAACCTTCCTGGAATAGTGAGAGGCTCTGGTTCTTCTAGAGCCAGAAAGTCTAAGTTCTCTAGTTGTAAAGTCAAAGGCCCTGAGGAGGCTGAGGCTGTTGGGCCGTAGCAGTCCTTGCAGCCTTAGGCTTGGCCTGTTTAGGTTGTTGCTGACGCTTTGCAGCAAAACGACCTGTAGAAGATGTCTGCTGACCATAAACAGGATAATATCTCCCTTTTTTGTGATAAAAAAACATTTTGAACAACCTTTTTTTAACAGGAGCAGAAGTAGACTTTGAAAGTCTATCTAAAGCAGAATTTTCAGCATCCATCTGAGTGGCCTTTGCTTGCCAATCCTTTCCAAAAAGGTTTTCACCTGTACAAGGAAGATTTCCTAATCCATCTTGGACCCAGGGTTCCAAATCAGAAGCTTGTAACCAAGCAACTCTGCGTGCAGCTATGGCAATAGCCGAGGCTCTGCTGGCACACTCAAAAGAGTCAAAGGCTGCACGGTTGGAGAATTTGGAAACATCCTGGGCAAGTTTAAGCCAGGTGAGAAACTCCTCCTTTTTATCTTCTGAAATAAAAGGGGCTAAAGTCTGCAGATGATCTGTAACTTCTTTTAGAAACATCCCCATATAGAGACTATAGGAGTTGATTCTGGCAGTAAGCATGTTGGCCTGGAAAATTTTCCGGCCAAAAGCATCTAAGGTTCTGCATTCTCTTCCTGGAGGATTAGATGAGTGCCTTTTTGCACTCTTTAACTTCTTCATGGCAGACTCCACCACAATAGAGTGGTGAGGAAGTTGAGTCTTATGAAAGCCAGGACAGGGAGGAACACGGTACATGGTGTCCAACCTACGAGAATGAGGGGAGGTGGTGAGAGGAGTCTCCCATATGCCCAACATGTGATCATAAAGGATCTCATGAATTGGTAAAGTAGCTGCCTCCTTAGGAGCCTTAGGATATTGTAAAATATCCAATTGTTTGGCTCTAGGCTCTGATTCAAGGGCCACAGAGATGGAGAGGCCCTTGGCCACTTCCCTAATGAAGTCTTGGAAAGACAAGTTTTCTGGAGAAGACATTCTCCTTTTTGGAGAAGAAGACTTCTGAGGAAGGAGTACCGATGCTTCGACAGAAGCCTCTGATTCATCAGAGTCCTCAGAGGAATCGAAGTATCGCCTGTCTGGATGCTCCGGCAGAGCCCGATACGCGTACCGAGTGGTATCGACATCGGGAGTGATCGGTACCGGTTCGGTACCGATGGGCATCCTAGGACAGGGTACCGCTGCAGTCGACACCGAAGCCGATGTCGATGCAATCGGTCCCGGTACCGGAACCGATATCGGTGCCGGAACAGGTACCGACAACAGAGTTTGTTGCGGTACCGGAGGCGTCGCAGCCTGTATGAATGCCGTAATGGCACGCTGCATGGTCAGAATATTCTGATCCATCGACGCCACCAATGTCTGGATGTCGATACCAGTGGAAACCACCGGTACCCCAGAACATGGCAACAGGTGATCGGTCGAGGCCACGCCATCGATGTCAACCTGTGACCCCATAGATGAAGCTTTGGAAGCCGAGGCTTCCCGCCATGGGAATTATGCTGGTGTAGAATCCTCGAGGGCAAGCCCGGAGGCATCTCGATGCTTAGAGGGAGATCTACCCTTCGAGGACCGGCTGGACTTATGTTTGGTTACCTGAGATCCATGAGAGGAAGAAGACGCCCTGGAAGACGTTGATGCCACCGAAGCTGCATCAGAGGGAAACAGGATACTGAGCTTAGCTGCTCGGTTCTGTCGACCTCTTTTAGACATCATGGAACAGGATGCACAATCCGTGATGGAATGGTCAGGACCCAAACATTTTAGACACCAGTCATGGGTGTCGGTGACAGAAATAGTACCGCTGCACTTCGTGCACTTTTTAAATCCGGAGGCGGGCTTTTCCATGAGGAAAAATATTTCCTAGGCCTAAGGCCGAAGAAAAAAATTTGCACATTAGTGGGAAACGGTAGGGTTGTTTTTTTGGGTTTTTTTTAGAAGAAAGAAAGAAAAGACCGGCGGTACCGGTCCGACGTCGAAGAAGGCAGACGCGAGACCAAAGAACTAGAAAAAAATAAAGAAATTCTTCAGCGGTGACAGGAACACGACCTGCTGGCTCCGCAGAAAAGAAGAACTGGAGAGAGGCGGTTGGGAAAGGCGGGAAGGCAGCGCGCAGGCGCTGTGGGATGCTCCCAAAAGCTTTCTTACTGGACGCTGGGGAGCGTTCCCACGCAGGCTCCGTCGGTACCGACGATACCCATATGTGAAGACTCATTCCTGCTTGTTCCTGGAGATCATGTCGACCTACTTGAGGGGAAAAAAGGGTATCATGCGTTCTTTAGCTAAATATGCGCTGTCCATGAAGGATTAGGATACCATGAGGATGAGCTGCAAGGAAAAAAGAGCATATTCCCGGTGGGAATCCTGAGGACCAAACGAGGGAATTGAACAACTCTTTAAGCTTTCATGTAAGAGAAGGCCCATGTCCTTTGTTTTAAAAAGGAGATAGTAGGGTAGGAAGAACCCTTCCAGTCATGAGGGGCATGACTGAGGGAGCCTTTTCCAACCATCTAGGACAGCTGTTTGAGGAAATCCTAATGCTCTCTAGCAAGGGCCCATAGTGGAAAGCTTCTCTGTAGGATTGCAGAGAGCATAATGCAGGAGAATTAGGAGATAGAACTGGCTGCTGGAAAAGCCAGTACCTACGTCGACTATGCTGCCAAACCCAAGGGAATTGGAGATGGCAAGAATAGAAAACAATCCAAGAAGCCTGTAGTGATAAGATTTGCCAAGAAAGATGAATCCATTGTCTTGGAGTCACTACTAAGGCCAGAAAGAATGTAGTGGAGGACAATTCTGGATGCTTGTGGAGAAGAACCAGTGGTCCAATCACTAGGGCTCCTGCATGGGCAGCTGCTAGTAAGACAGCAGAAAGAATCTTTCTGTTTAAAAACAGAAAGAACAGGAGTAAGAAAACTTTGGACCTGTCTGATAAGCTGCCCCAAAGCAAAAAAGAAGAAGGAGTTAACTCAGAGAGGAAAACTCCACACTGGAATAGGGACAAAACTAGAAGGGCTGAAGAGAAGCCCTCCAGTGTAATTGTACCATTCTTACAGAGGAAATGCTTGATAAGAGGGTATAGAAGATGGAGCTGAATGGAGACTTACAATGTGGTAAGTCTGTAGAAAGGAAAAATTCATGCTGGTACAGAAAACTATCGTTTGATAGTTGTTAAACCTCTTTCCCTAGCAGGAAGAAGAGGAGAAAGCTGTGACCTATAGGCATGAACATCCTAAGAGCTCGTATAACAGAGAAAATTGGATGTCTTGTGAAAAGAGATCCATGCCTAGAGTTTAGAATGAAAGCAGTGGAAAGCTTCTACTGAGAAGAAGCCAACTGCAGGTTCTAAACCCCAAGAGGCACAAAAAATATGTGATTAATCAGAAACCCTGCGGATGCTGGGTTTGCTGAGCCTGGTGAGAGTTTGGATTCTTCAGACCAGGGCGATGTTTCCCCTGTTTGGGAACATCTGTATGATGGGCAGAAGATGAATAAAACCTTCTCCCCCTAGGGGAAGAAAGTTTGGTAGGACATTTCCTACCTACTGGGAAAGAAGAAGGCGTAGAACAGCCCTTAGGAACAGGTAAGTCAGTGGACCACTGAGTAACCTGACGTAAAGACTCCTTATTGAAGAGATTTTCTCCAGTGCAAGGAGTATTACCCAGTCTTTGTTGTGCCCATTTGTCTAAGTCTGAAGCTTGGAGCCAGGTTCTACGTCATGCCCCTATAGCTATAGCAGAAGTCCTGCTAACAGACTCAAATGAGTCTAGGGAAGCACGAGTAAGAAACCAAGAGATATTTTGAATATGACTAAGCAGTGAGGAATAGTCTGCACTCTTGGGTTCTGAAAGAAAAGGAGTCAAAAGATGTAATTTTTTTGTGACCTCCTCAAGAGATAGACTCATATAAAAAAAATATGAGAGAATTCTTGCTGAAAGCATGGATGTCTGGAAGGTTTGACGTCCAAAGGCATCTAGTGTCTTAGACTCACGACCTGGCGGATAAGAAGAGTGCTTTTTCTTACTCTTCACCCGCCTCACTGCTGATTCCACTACAATGGAATGATGAGGAAGTTGAGTCTTTTGAAACCCTGGAGAGGAGGGCACCTGATATAGGAGATCAGTTGCTCTGGAAGGTGGGGGTACCCTTAAAGGTGCTTCCCACATTCCTAGAAGAAGATCCTGCAAGGAATGATGCAAAGGAAGCATTATGTTTTCCTTTGCTTCGGTAGAAACAGAGCCTTGTGTAGGATCATGTCCAGGGATAGAAATGGCAAGTGATCTTGCCATATCCCAGAGGAAACTCTGAAAAGAAGGATCTCCAAAGAGAACCTCCCTTGGACAGATCTGAGGAACTAGCCTGGGCACCAAAGGATCTATCTGAGTATATGGGAATATAGGATCCTGCGCGGTGCAGTATGGGATCCTTAACGGATGGACGCTGGTACTGGAGGTCAGGACCAGCGACAGTCAGGAGCACATCGTATATGCCAGGTATCGACTCCAAACTTGGTATAGAAGGGAGCGATCCTGTTGAAAGAAGCATGGAAGGAGCTGGCCACGATGCTACTGTGGATACCGGTACCGATACCGATACCGATACCGGTACCGCTGTCGGAACCGAACCCGACACTGACATCGGAGCAGCAATTAGTGACAGCCCAATCGGTACCGAGGTAACCGAAACTCTTCAGCAGTCATCCTCGGTACCGAGCGTCCGGTACCGATAGGTGTCGGTACCAAGACGTGTCGGTACCCAGTCTTCCAGACTAGAGATCGATTCCAGACTCGGCATCGAAGGAAGCAAGTCTATTGATGCACGTCTGGAGGGTACCAATGTCGGTGGTAGTATCGGTGCCGATACCGATACTGGAAAGTCAGTCTGGAACGTATCCACCGGTCCCGTAGGTACCGAGGATGCCAGACAACGATCCCTGGTGAGGAGTGTTTCGTCCAACACCAGTGCCGATGCCGGGGTAGCGGTACCGCTCAAAGCGGATACTACCACCGGGCATGGCTCAGGTATGTTCTGTGAGGGGTGAGCCCCAGGAACAACCTGAAACCCCACATAGGCTTTGGAGGCCGAAGACTCCCGCCGGGGTTTTGAAGCCAATGGGCCCTCGAGGCCGGAGCCGTCTACATGCTGTGCATGAGACCTACCACTCGAGGGTTGGCTAGTCTTAAGAGACTGTTTGTGGGTTACCTGATCCTGTGTAGAAGAAGAAATGGTCGGTGCCCTGAAGCTGGAAGGGAACCTCATATCGAGGGAAACTCGATGTTGAAAACCTCTTCTCACATTACTGTTGGCCCGAGGGCTCCGGAGGAAAAAGGTCAGGACCCAAACAGGTTAGACACCAATTTTGGGAGTCTAAAAATAAAGTTGTACCGCCACAGTTTGAACATTTCTTGGAGAAAGTGGCTGGCGGTTCCATGAAGGACATGGAGAGGCCTAGAAGGCCTGAAAAACCGTAAGACACTCAGAAGAAAAAATATTCCCTAAAAGGAAAAATTTTACAAGAAAAGAAAAACCGGCGGTACCGGTGGCGTCGGGGAAGACAGCCGCGACCACAAGAAAACTAAAGAATTAAAAGAAGAATTTTCTGCGGTGACAGGAGGACGTCCTGCCGGCTCCGCGGAAAAATGAAAACTGAGGAGAGGCAGTTGGGAAAGGCGGGAAGGCAGCACGCAGGCGTGGTGGGATGCTTCCAAAAGCTCTTTGATTGGACGCTGGGAAGCGTTCCCGCGCAGGCTCCATCAGTACCGACGTACCCATATGTGAAGACTCATTCCTGCTTGTTCCTGGAGATTGGATAATATACACCTGAGGATTTTGAAAGAACTGAAATGAGATTGCAGACCTACTATTAGGAATCTGTGAACTATCATTAAAATCATCTGTAGTACCTGAAGATTGGTGAATGGTCAATGTAATGCCAGTTTTTAAAAAAGCGTTCCAGGCGTGATCCGGAAAACTATAGACCGGTGAGCCTGGCATTCGCACAGGCAAATGGTAGAAACCATTGTAATGAACAAAATTACTGAACATTTATTTATTTATTTATTTACATTCTCTTTATATACTGCGCTATTCTGCATCAGTGCGGTTTACATTGAACAAACTGAAATTACATTGAACAGGGCATTATAACTTGGAAATAACTATTTTACAGGGAACATGGACCATGTAGGGTTAAGTGGCTTGCCCAAGACCACAAGGAGCACCTGTGGGACTAGAAACCCCAGTCCTTCCGGCCCAAGGTTGCTGTCCTCTAGTGGGATTTGAACCCCCAACCTTCCGGCCTGAAGTACCTTGCCCCAACCACTAGGCCACTCCTCCACTCCATGTAGATAGTCATTGTTTAATGGGAGACAGCCAACATGAATTTAGCCAAGGAAGGTCTTGTCTTACTAATCTGTTATATTTTTTTGAAGGTGTGAATAAACAGGTAGACAAAGGTGAGCCGGTTGATATAGTATATCTGAATCTGTACTATTGTGGATCAGGAACTGGCCAATCAGGCCTGCCAGCATGTCGGAACCAGTCATTTAAAAGAAAAGCGCCTCCAGGCACAGGACCTTGCTGCCGCAGTCTCCACGAGCCTGAATGGCATCGAGGAGGTGAGCGGGAAGGAGAGCTCTCCCCAATGGCCTCCACAAGGCCAATCAGACTTGCCAGCATGCCGGAACCAGCCATTTAAAAGTAAAAGTGTCTCGAGGCGTGCCCGCGCCTGAGGAGCTCACCTGAGGGCCCTTTATCAGGGACCAATGCATAGGACCCCGTAAGTTCAACTACCAGCTCCGAACAGTAGCAACATGACACAAAGACCCCCCCACTCAACGCTCTCAACTACAATGTTGACATGGAACTGGTCACAGCCCCCAATTGCAGATCTCCAGCAACTAATCAGCTCCTCCAGTCCTAAATCGTACTCAACTCCCTACAACCTGCCAACAACCAGTAGAAAAGAATAAGAGCTAGGACTGTGGACCTAATACAGCCTGCCCTGCAAGTACAACAAATCTGATCAATAGCACTGCTCAGAATACTACTCCCAAAAGCTATACTCTAAACTGTGTCTTGCATATCTTGAACAACTAACAATGAACACCAATACCTATACAATATCACTTCTCCTAACTGCCATGTTCCTCAATACCTTGCTTACCCAGGCAGCGCAATACATTAATACACCAACACATACCGATAATCCAATATCACAGACAGCAGTATACCAAACACTACCAACACCCAACACCTAGGAGGCATGATAGACTAATAAAAATCCCACCCTCCCTTACTCTGAACCAATAACCACCAAACAAAACACATAATACCACCCTCTGCATCTGGGATGCCCCATACCTGGTAGTCAGCAAGAGGTCTAGTCTAGAAATAGAGTCATGTGGGTGGGAAATAAAGTATAATTTTTCATGCAACTGCCACACATCTATCAAATCTGCCTTCCGAACGAATCACTTAAGTCTTATCCTGTCCCCCCATCTCTCTAATCACCCCCTCCTAATTACCATGCCATCCCCAGCATCTCATAAGTGTTTCCCCCCCCCCCCCCCAAATAAAATGCACCCAGGTAGCCATTTGGAACATAAATGTTCCCGAGGATATACTCTTCCTGATTATCCTGTGTACTGGCAACCTACTTCTGGTCACACCTTCCAAGACAACACAGGGGCTGCTGGGTTGCCAGGAGTCAGCATTGGTTCAGTGGCACATATTGCATTGCAGTGGACTTAATTTGGTGTTTGGAGTCCACTGTCAGATTTATGTAGACAATATTCAACTGTTGTTTAAGATGGGGTGATATCAACAATGTGACGTTGGGATCATGACAATGTGCTTTCAAGCTGCAGAGAATTGGTTGGAGAGAAAATAGTTTGAAGCTGAACCCTGCAAAAACTGACCTGTTGTGGATCAGGAGACTGGGTAAAGAGTTAGTAGTATTGTTGGAAATAGAGGAATAGCACTTACCCCAAAGGAAATGGCACGTAGTTTAGGGATACTCTTGGATTCCAATTTGGCAAAGCCTCTTGCTGACCACCAGGTATGGTGCATCCCAGATGCAGAAGGTGGACATTGAGCTCATAACCTGGATGGACCATGCCCCCGTAAGGTGACTCTTAAACTAAGGGCCCCGAGAAGGGGGTCAAAATAGTTGGAAGTAGAATGATATATTACTGAATGACCTAAGGGTCGTATCAGATGTGCAGTAGTTAATTGGGGAATGTTTTGAGAATAATGGGGGAGGGGGGGAAGGAAGGCTTGCTAGCAGTAGTGGGATGGGTTCAAAGCAGTAGTCATAGGAGAGTTGCCTAAATGGGGAGCTATTAAGAAGAGGGAAAGCTGATGAACCCAGGAGTTGAAAAAGCAGAGGCTCAGTTGGAGTGTGCCAAAAGACCAGACCTGATGGAGCCACACAGACTCAATTGAAAGAAGCTTGGGATAAAATGAAGGCCTAGTTAATGCAAAAGGTACACTGGCAGTTACTTAGGAAGAAGCAGGTAAATTAAAAGCAAGAAGAAAGGGTTGGCAAGTTATTGGTTGCACATCTGCGGAAAGAGCAGGAAAAAATGCAAATCTGTAGAATACGGGATAGTAGTACGTTTTTTGTGGCGGAGGGGGAGATCCAGAAGAAGTGGTTTATGGTTTTTTTATGAGGCACCACATATGGTGCAGCAAGGGGCAAGTGAAGGTGATATTCTGAGTTATTTTGGAGGTGCAGGAGCCAGATAGAGTTTGCTAGGAAAAATACAAGAGGCTATTAAATTGCTAAAACTGGATAAAGCCCCAGGCCTCAATGGCTTACCTGCTAAGTTCTAGAAGATCTTTGGCAATGAGGCAGGCTTCCTCGTAGGTCTATTCAACTCATTGTGGCCTTGAAGAATGAGATGTTGGTGGAGACTATGGCATAGGCAGGGATAACTATCATCTATAAGAAAGGGAGAGATCCTGATGTTTCTGGGTCATATCAGCCCATCTTCCTTCTTAATTTTAATGTTAAAATTCTAGCTAAACTATCAGCTACTCAGATAAAAGAATGATTTTGAAATTAATACATGAAGATCAGGCAGGCTTTATGCCAGAGTGGCAGGTATGAGACAATATCATGAAGATCTTAAACTTCAATTCCAGCCACCCATAAAAGGAGTGCTCCCTCTCTCTTGTTATTCATTGATGCTGAAAAAGCATTTGACCAAGTGCATTGGCCCAGTAAGTTCCTCAATTTAGAGATGATGAGCTTTAATCCAGGCTTTGTGGAGTAGGTGAAGGCCATATATCGAGTTCTAAAGGCCTGTGATCTGTTGGATATCAGAGAATTGAAATGGACTGGATTAAGGCACTTTGAATATGAGGATTAGATGGCATACTTTGATGGAGATGAAAGACAAAAAAGAAATGTGGATGTTGCATTTATAATTAAGAAAAAAATTGTAAAAACGAATGAAAAATACAATGCAGTCAATGAACATTTAATTTCTATTCGTCTACATGGAACGCCCATCATCTCAACTATTATTCAGGTATATATGCCAACAACAGTTGCAGAAGAGGAAAAAGTGATCAATTCTACCTTTTTGTTAAAATGGTAAATAAAGGCAAAAGGAACAGGAGACCGCTATGGTTTTCGAAGGAAGTAGCTGAAAAAGTGAAGAAAAAGAGGGAGGCCTTCATGAAATACAAGAGATCACAGAGAACAGAAGACAGGCATCTGTATTTGGAAAAACTTAGAGAAGCTAGCAAAGTAGTCAAGAAGGCAAAGATTCAAAAGGAGGAGGAAATAGCCAATGCAATAAAATGGGGGGATAAGACATTTTTCAGATATATTAGTGAGAAGAGGAAGAGCAAAAGTGGTATTGTCAGACTCAAGGGTGCAGGGGGGGAATATGTAGAAGCTGATAAGGATAAAGCGGAATTGCTTAACAAATATTTTTGCTCTGTGTTCACAGATGAAGAACCAGGAGCAGGACCTCAGAAAACACCCACAAATAAGAACAGAAGCGAGGGACATCTTGAACTATTTTCAGAAGACTGTGTTCGTGAGAAACTAGCTCAACTTAAAGTAGACAAAGCGATGGGACCGGATGGGATACACCCTAGAATACTGAGGGAACTTGGGGACGTTCTAGCAGCTCCACTGACTGACCTTTTCAATGCCTCGTTGGAGTCGGGAGTGGTGCCAAAGGACTGGAGAGAGGCTCATGTGGTGCCTTTACACAAAAGCGGAAGTAAGGATGTGGTTGAAAACTACAGGCCGGTTAGTTTAACTTCGGTGGTGAGTAAATTATTGGAAACGCTGCTGAAAGAGAAAATAGTGAGGTTTCTGGAGTCCAGCGGATTACAGGATCCGAGGCAGCATGGATTCACCAGAGGCAGGTCTTGTCAGACAAATCTGATTGATTTTTTTGACTGGGTGACCAGGGAGTTGGACCGAGGGAGAGCTCTAGATGTGGTGTATTTAGATTTCCGTAAAGCCTTTGACACTGTTCCTCACAGGCGACTTATAAACAAACTGAGCACCCTAGGGATGGACCCTAAAGTTACTGCTTGGGTTAGAAGTTGGTTGGGTGGGAGGCGACAAAGAGTACAGGTAAATGGAGCTCACTCTGAGGAGAAGGATGTTGCCAGTGGTGTGCCCCAGGGATCTGTCCTTGGTCCGATTCTTTTTAACATCTTTGTTAGTGATATAGCGGAAGGGCTGTCGGGTAAGGTTTGCCTCTTTGCGGATGATACCAAAATCTGCAATAGAGTAGACACCCAGGAAGGGGTAGATAACATGAGGAGGGATCTAGCTAAGCTTGAAGAATGGTCTAGAATTTGGCAGCTGGGATTTAATGTTAAAAAATGTAAGGTCATGCATTTGGGCTGCAGCAATCCAAGGGAGCAATACAGTATAGGAGGTGAAGTACTTTTGTCCACTAAAGAAGAGCGGGACCTAGGCGTGGTTGTGTCTGATGATCTTAAAGTAGCTAAACAGGTGGAAAAGGCGACAGCAAAAGCTAGAAGGATGCTTGGGTGCATACGGAGAGGAATGGCTAGCAGAAAAAAGGAGGTGATAATGCCTCTGTATAAGTCTTTGGTGCGACCTCATTTGGAGTATGGTGTGCAATTCTGGAGACCGCACCTTCAAAAGGATGTGAACAGGATGGAGTCGGTGCAGAGGGTTGCTACCAAAATGATTAATGGGCTTCATTATAAAGCATATGAGGACAGACTTAAGGATCTTAATATGTACACCTTAGAGGAAAGGCGGGATAGAGGTGATATGATTGAGATGTTTAAATACCTCCGTGGCATAAATGTTCAGGGAGAGAGCCTCTTTCAATTGAAAGCAAGTTCTGCTACGAGGGGACATGGGATGAGGGTGAAGGGAGATAGATTCAGGAGTGATATGCGGAAATATTTCTTTACGGAAAGAGTAGTGGATCCGTGGAATAGTCTCCCAGTGGAGGTGGTAGAGATGAGGACAGTAACTGAATTCAAGAAAGCATGGGACCAACACAGAGGATCTCTAAAGGCAAAAAGTGGACTGTTGTAGTTGTTATGGAAGGACAGACTAGATAGGCCATGTGGTCTTTTTCTGTCGTCATATTTCTATGTTTCTATGTAACAAGTAAAAACTGAAATTGATATAACATGCAAATAGGATATACTGATAGTCATGAGCAACTAAAATGCCAAAGTTGGGAACAAAGAAGGAAAAGTGGTCAGAAAATCCTGTCCTATGATATTGTTCATAGTGAGTGGGAATTTATTAAATACTGTATAGTGGCAGCGGGAATTGAGATTGCTCACAGTTTGAGGTTTCTGTGAATATTTGCATATGAATATGTACATTCTGAACAAACTGCATTACATAACAGAAAGAAAGATGTGATAACGAGTTTGGGCTTGGTTACTCGTCAAACAAAACTATTATGACCACCTAACTCTCTTGCCTCTGACCCTTGACGTTTCTTTACAACTCTCAACTTTCTCCTCAAGGTGCCACCTCCCTAACCCTCCTTTCCCTTTCTGCCCAAGCTTGGCTGACTATTTCCATAACAAAGTCCATAAGATTACATTCAAATTCCCCATGAGGTCAGCTCAATCCCTTCTTCGCCCTCGTCACTCCCAACTCTTCCCACCAATCTCTGCTACCCTTACTTCTTTTTCTGTGATCTCTGAGGAGGAAACCACTCATCTTCTTTTCTTCTCTAAACCATTTAAACTGACTACCTGCTCCTCTGATACTATTCCTATCCATCTCCTAAACTCCATCTCCTCCCTATCATCCCTTCCATCTCTCATATTCTCAACCTATCGCTTTCCACTGCAACTGTACCTGCAGCCTTCAAGCATGCTGTGGTTACATCTCTTCTCAAGAAATGTTCGCTTGATCCTACCTTTCCTTCTAATGATTGACCTATCTCCCTCTTCCCCTTCATCTCTAAACTGCTTGAACGTGCGGTTCACCACTATTGCCTTGTCTTTCTTTCCTCGCCCTTCTGGATCCATTGCAATCTGGCTTTTGTCCTTTACATTCTACTGAAACGGCTCTTGCCAAGGTCTCCAGTGACCTGTTCCTGGCAAAATCCAAGGACCTTTACTCGATCCTCATCCTTCTTGACCTTTCTGCTGCTTTTGACACTGTTGATCACCACCTTCTCCTTGTCTTCACTTGGTTTTAAAGGTTCTGTGCTATCCTGGTTTTCTTCTTTTCTCTCCACCTGCACTTTCAGCATTTGTTCTGGTGGATCCTCCACTACTGTCCCGCTGTCAGTTGGTGTACCACAAGGGTCTGTCTTGGATCCACTCCTTTTCCTTTTCTATACCCAGTCCCTTGGTGCACTCATCTCCTCCCACGGTTTTCAGTACCATCTTTATGCTGATGACTCTCAAGTCTACTTCTCTACACCTGAAATCTCTCCAACAATCCAGATCCGGATCTCTGCCTGCCTATCTGACATTGCTGCTTGGATGCCTCACCACCATTTGAAATTCAACATGGCCAAAACAGAACTTCTTATTTTTCCCCCTAAACCCACCTCCCCCTTTCCTCCTTTTTCAATCTCTGTGGATAATGCTCTACTATGCTCTACTAATTCTCCCCCCCATCCTCCCTAAGAGTAAGAGATGCGGAACTCCCTAGTAAACCATCTATTCGCTACCTTAGCATTACACTGGATCAGCATTTTGACTTTAAGGAACACATACGGAACACCACCAGATCTGTCTACAATAAAATCAGAACGCTAAGGCACCTCAGACCCATGCTACCTCATAACAACTTCCGGACCATTTTCCAGGCCCTCACACTACCTCACTTTGATTATGCAAACGTCGTCTTATACGGACTCCCCAAGAACATCATTAATCCGCTGCAACTCGCTATGAATGCGGCTGCTAGGGTGTTCTGTGGTCTAGCAAGATCAGACCATATCACCCCGATTCTCATGGAACTCCACTGGCTACCAATTCATTGCAGGTTAACCTATAAAATCCTCCTCATCACTTTCAAGATCATCAACAACCTTGCCCCCACATCCCTCAATGATCTCATCTCCCTCACCCCAAAAAACAGAACGAGAAGGTCAATAATGGACAACACCCTGATCATCCCCAAAGAGTCCATCAAATGCACCCAGACAACCAAGAAAAGGACCTTCGCCTTCTATGCACCTAAATGCTGGAATGACCTCCCACCTGAAATAAGAGCAATTAAAGACCTCACTCAATTCCACAAGGCAATCAAGCACCACATTTTCCTTCTCCACTTCAGCACTCCTAAACCCAAAAACTCTCAATCTCCACTCCCAATTCCCTCATAGGCAACTCCGCCTCAAGTTCTCTGCGGTCTTGCCTTAGCCCTCCTTGTGAATACTAAAGAATCTAATATGTTTTGTACATAGTTACAGTTTTACCCTGTTGTTCCAAGTTTAAGTTTCCTGTTATAATGTAAGCACACAATTGTCCTCCGAATGTGCAACCTTTGTTATATGTAAACCGCACTGACAACAAATAGCGCGGTATATAAAAGATGTTAAATAAATACATAAATAAATACTACTCCCTGTTTCCTTGTCTCACAACCTTGGGGTCATCTTTGACTTCTCCCTCTCCTTCACACACATCCAAGATATCTAAAGCCTGTCATTTCTTTCTCAGCATCAGCAAAATTGGCCCCTTCCTTTCTTAGAAGATTGCTAAGACACTTATCCACTCTTTAGTCACCTCCTGTCTAGACTATTGTAACCTCCTCCTTGTTGGTCTCCCCCTGAATCATCTCCCTTTCAATCTGTTCAAAACTCAGCTGTGCGGCTAATCTTCCACCAGCTTTGATATGCTCATATAACCCCTCTTCTCGAGTCACTTCACTGGCTCCCTATCTGTTTCCGTATCCTGTTCAAACTTTTTCTACTGACCTAAAAGTGCACTCATTCTGCTGCTCCTCAATACCATCCCTCTCTTATCTCTCCCTACACCCTTTCTCAGGAACTCCATTCTTCTGGCAGATCCCTTCTATCTGTGCCCTTCTCTTCTACTGCTAACTCCAGACTTTGATCTTTCCATCTTGCTACTACTTATGCCTGGAACAAACTAACTGAGTCTGTATGTGAGGCTTCATCTCTGGCCCTTTTCAAATCCAGGCTTGAAAACACACCTCTTCGAGACGACCTTTGGATCCTGATCCGCTTAGTCTCCTATGTGTTTTCTTACCATTCCCTTAGGTATATCCTTGTCCTCAGCTGTTGTGTTGTCTGTCTTGACTAAATTGTAAGCTCTAAGCAGGGCTAACAGTGCTATGTACGCCTTGTAGCACTATAAAATGAGTAGTAGTAGTAGTAATTGGGGTTTTTGGGGGGAATGAGAGCTCTATGGGCAGGGAATGTAGTATGCATTTCCCTTTTTCTAAGCTGTAATGTATATGGGGGGGGGGGGCGGGGACGGTGTTTGGGGAATCTGTTGTATAAAAATCAATAAAGATTAAATTATTTAAAGAAAGCCAGTTCTAGTCCAACTCCTTATTGCCAATATATGGTGATGCTCTATGATATTTTTATTTGTATTATGCTGTATTATTGTACATTTTGTTTTGATATTATGTACTGTGCATTTTATGTTCAATGTAAAGTACTTTGGATGGATGTTTTTTCTCTTTAGTTGGGTGATATGGCCTGCCACTTCTCTAGTAAGAGTTGAGGAGGAGTAGGTCTATATAGGGTTGTTTTCATTTATTATTGTATCTGCTATGTTGGACTGTAATATTGTATTATTTGTTATTAGACTTTGTTATTAGATTTTTTGGGTCCCCTTCAGGGGAAAAAACAAGAACAAAAATAAACAGATATAGAGTTTGTCAATTAAAATTTAATATGAAAAATTGTAGTCATGCACTTGGGGTACAGAAATCAAAGAGAGTAGTATGTGAAGGCAAGGTCCTGAAATGCATCGGCCAGAAGACAAAACTCAGAGTGATCATTTGTGATGATCTCAAGGTGGCAAGGCAGAGGTCAGAGGCAGGCGAATGCCTGGATGCACAGGAAGAGGTATAAGCATTCCATCCGTATTGACTAAATGCAATAACATGACAGCGAATAGGGCCTTCAGCCTTTACGTCCCCAAAATTTGGAATACACTCCCACCAAACATCCGAGCCATTGCTGACCTGACCCAATTCAGGAAGGCTATCAAATATCACCTCTTCCTCCAATACTACCCAGCCAGCGATGATTCCAGATAACACCAACTAAGAAACACAGCCAGCGTTGTTTCTAAATAACACCACCAAGAAACACTGCCTTTCTTACAGCCCATTCTCACAATGTATTTTATATTTGAAACGGACTTATTTTATACTGTTCAATTCAATCATGTTATAGGTCTTTTACGTCATGCATTTGACCTATTTCATGCTTATATTTCATGTATATAGTTCATGTATATAGTTCAACCCCCCCTGTTATCCAAGTTTATACCCCTGTTCGATGTAAAACCAAACAAAAGTGTGTTTTGGTCATTTTGTTATACTGTGAACCGCGCTGATGCCGAATAGTGCGGTATATAAGCAACTGTAATAAATAAATAAATAAATAAATAAATAAATAAAATAAGCAGCAGGAAGGAATAAGGAAGTGATAATGCCTCTCTCACAGATTGGAGACAATTCATCTGTAAAGTTCTATTCAAATCTGGAGACTACAGTTCCTAAAGAACAGAGTTAAGGCAGAGACAATACAGAGGAAGATTACATCAGAACTATAAGTCGAGATTTAAAAAACAAACTATGCATACCCCAAAGAGGAGGAATCAGAGGGGAAATCGGACCGATATAATCAAATACTTCAAAAGTATAAATAATATTCCAAGACTCCAGCATTTCCTCAGTGCAAAGAATGTTCCAGAACAAGAGCTCACTATATAAAACTAAAAAGAAGTAGATTCAGGAGTAAAATATGGACATATTTTATCATTGTTTCAATGTAAACCGCACTGATGACAAATAGCACGGTATATAAGAAAATTAAATAAATAAATAAATAAAAAGAGTAGAATAATAAACAGAACGAGGTCCTCCTGAAAGTCGTAGAGAATTTCAGGATACTTTGGATATGGGGATATGTGATTGTGGGGAAGTGAAGCAGGGCCAGCCCTACCACTGATCGACCCTGTCCTTTGCACATGGCCCCGCTTTGCAGCCCCACTATTCAACCCCTATTGACTTATGCAAATGAGGCCCTGCAATCAGTCTTTGCACATGAACCCGCTTCCCTCTGCGTCCCCGAAGTGAAAGAAAAGCTAAAGATCAGATAGAGTCTGCAGAAATACAACAAGAAAGCAAAATAAGCAGCTCAAATGGGCTCTGCACTCTTTATCTGCCATTATTTTTCATATTTGCTACTGTGAAGTTCCAATCCTACTGTGTCCTTGTCACTCGTCTAGACTTCCAGACTAACTTCAAAACTACTGATATCTCTTTCAGTTTTCACCAAGAAAGGTCAGTTCACAAGGGGAACTTCTTATGCTGCAGGTATATATACAAGACCCGCATGAGACAAAATTCTAGCTCTATCTGAGCTGTTTACTAAAACCCCCAAAGCTCCCTCCCCAGTTAGTAGCATAGGCATCGGAAAGGGGTGAGTCACAGGGGCTCTAGCCCCACCAAAACTTTGTTGCTGCGATCGGCGCCTCCCCTATTTCAGCCTGTGGGGATCCGATCTCCCGCAGGTAGCAGAGGAAGGCCAGTGATAACAACCCGGCAAGGAGGAGGCTGCCTGCAGGGATCCCATCCCCTGCGGGAAGAAGAGCATGCAATCGCATCACAGATCCCTCCTATCTGTCCATGGGAGATTGGATCCCCGCGGGCAAATAGAAGGGGGAAGGCCGATGATTGTAGCCGCATGAAGTTTGGCAGGCTTGGGGCAGAACCTGCCCCCCCCCCCAATGGAAAACAGCATTCCGACGCCTCTGGTTAGTAGGAAAGTCCCCTCTCCATTGACCTCTGTCTCTCCTCTCTGGATGGCTCAGGACTCTACTTCCCAACTCCCAGGGCATGGTTTTGAATTTGGTCCCTCCTTTCTTTTCAGGACTGCAACTCTCGGGTCCCATTGCTTCTTTAAAGCAAACCTTCCTTTTGGAATCTCACTTTCATCCCTAGGACTTGGGCTGTATGGAGTATAAACTCCATTGCAACCACATGAATGACACGCTCTTGTTGAATCATATATAGCCTCTGTGAGATTCAAGTTCTCTTTAAAGATGAATAAAATCATTTTGTTGCATTAATTCTCGTCAAGCCTGCTTCAGATGCTTTAATGTTATTATGACTGGTGCCCAAATGTATAAGCAAAGCGACATAGATAAGTGTTAAGCGACAGACAATCTGTGGTATCAAAAATGAGTCACAAATTTGTCAATCTCAGCATCTGTCACCATGTTAAACAGTAGGCCAGGTTGGCAGGCTCCTTAGGAATTCTAAGGTCCGGCGCCTCTCTCATTTAATAACAGAACGTGTTTCTTGTGAGGGTACCAGATTTTGTTTTGTTTTTGCATAGCTAGATTGTTACTGAAATTACTGAGCCCGCATGGCGTAATCTGCTGACAAGCAGGTTTGAATTAAAAGCTAGCGCAACATTAATTGCTGGAAGCAGCAGCTGAACTTGTATACAAATGTACCAGCTGTAGCAGCCGTCATGCATAACTTAACATCTTAAATTATTTTGCTCTCATTATCTGTAGCCACAGAAAGCTGCAAGACCATAAAACAAGAGCCAAAACGACTGCAGATCAATCTGTATGCTTTTCTACAAAAAACAAATCTCCCAAAAAACTGTGATGTTAGTTTAAGTACTACTGCCACTACTACTTAACACTTGTATAGTGCTACAAGGCATATGCAGCCAGAGCCGTTCTGTCCACTAGATGAACTATGCAGTCACCTAGGGCAGCTGACCCTGGTGGGTAGCCTGCTTACCCCCTCCCAGTGGAGCGGCAGTTTAGCATCGCAGCAGGCTTTAAAATGCCCATGTGCATGCGTGCAGTTACGGCCTGCTGTTCCTGCCCCCTCCAACAGAAAGTTGCATCAGAGGGGGCAGGAGTGGTAGGCCATGAGTGAGCACGCACGCGGGCACTTTAAGACCCGATGTACTGAAGCAGCTGCTGAATTGCCGCTTCAGCACAAAAAGGGATAACGTGCTACCCCCTCCCCCGCCACTGAGAAAATGGATGCCAGGAGGTGGCACAGAGGATCTGCCTAGAGTGGCAGAAACCCTCAGGCCGGTCCTGTACACAGCACTGTACATATAGATGTAAGAGACAGTCCCTGCCCATCAGAGCTTACAATCTAATCAAGACAAAGAACATCACAACAACTGGATGCTAGGGTATGGCAAGACACCTGAGCGGTGAATAGGAGAGTAAGGGGCATCAGGATCCAAAAGCAGGTCTCAAAGAGGTGGGTTTTTAGCCTGGATTTGAATAAGCTTAGAGAAGGAGCACGACGCACTGAGTCAGGTAGCAGGTTCCAGACATATGGAGCAGCAAGGTGGAATAAACGAAGTCTGGAGTTGGCAGTGGCAGAGAAAGCACAGTTACTTACCTGTAACAGGTGATCTCTGGGAACAGCAGGAATAAGTCTTCACATATGGGTACGTCGGTACCGACGGAGCCTGCGCGGGAACGCTTCCCAGCATCCAATCAGAAAGCTTTTGGAAGCATCCCACCACGCCTGCGTGCTGCCTTCCCGCCTTTCCCAACTGCCTCTCCTCAGTTAAGTTTTAAAGCTGAGACAAAGAGAGAGAGAGGAAAGGAAAGATAGATAGAGAGATACAACTCCTAGGGGAGGTGGGAGGGTTGTGAAGACTTATTCCTGCTGTTCCCAGAGATCACCTGTTACAGGTAAGTAACTGTGCTATCTCCAGGAACAAGCAGGAATGAGTCTTCACATATGGGGACTCCCAAGCTAAGATGCCTGGAGTCCCAGCATGTTATGGATTGGAACATGCTACACCTCATATGGCCAGGCATCCCAGGATGGTGGGAAGGAGTTGAAACAGAAAGGTGCTGTAAAAGACAGCTAACCTAACATAGGACTGCAGATAAGAAGTCCCTGTGTGGATGACAATTATCATCAAATATATTGAAAATGAAATATTGCAATATGGACCTCCCCTAACAGGATTGTACAAAAGTATGGAGGTTCATGGGATCTACTGGGGATCCAGTAGAGGAACCTCAAGGAGGACCTCACTGCAAAAGTAGAGGTAATAAACCTGTAGGAAAACATAATGGAGGTCAGGAATTCTGAAAGGTAAGAGGTAACCCCAGGGGTAAACTGGGGTAGTACCAAAACTGTAAGCCGTCAGCGGAAGGCTTTATGAAAAAAGCCCAAACTCTTTTGGCTACAGAGTGACTCACTGATAGGAGCAAAAAGGGGAAAAGGCTGACTGATTTGGACAAACAGGCCTAATCCTTGTGGGAAGAAGGGGTATGGAAAACCCTTATATCCCAAAAGAAAGGACAGATGCCCGAGGCGTTAGCCTCAGAATGACTGAAGATCTGCAATGTCTTTCCTAACTGATGTCAGGTAGGAAAGATACTGGAACATGGAGAGCTTCAGGGGTACCTAAAACCTTTAGGGGTATGGTAGAAAAGTAGTTAACTACCACTGGAATAGTTGTGTGTGTAGCACACCAAACATGCTGGAACAGCATGGTATGGGTAGAGCCCAACTGCCAGAATCATATAGAGACATATATATCTATATGAGCATAGACAGTCAGATAGATAAGTATGTAAATACATATCTACCTATAATAAATATCTCGATATATATATATATATATATAGATAGATAGATAGATAGATAGACATATAAGAATATATATCTATAGTGAGATACAATAACAGCAACTACGGGTACCAGTCTGTCAACCATGAGCCGCCTGAGTGAAGACCGAACACAATTTAGGATAGCTATCCAGAGGGTCGCCATGAGTCGACTCCGACTCGACGGCACTTAACAACAACAGTGAGATATAGAAGGGCAAAACATATACACACACAAATGATATAAGTGTCTGCAATTAGGCAGACAGAGATGTGCTTATAGAAAGTATATTCACATAGGAGATGTGAAGAGGAAAGATTCATCTAACAACAAGAAGGTGGAACCTACTTGAGAAGATATATAGAGAATCTATTCCCCCTGGTTATGATGGAAGAAAGTCAGGGGAAAAATCTCCCTGACAAAGAACTGACTAGATTGCTGCAAGAATGCTAGTCAGTGAAATAACCAGGATGGTTACGTGAAAAGCAGAGGATAATATCAGTCTGCAGGCAGCAAGTCCCGAGTCCTCCAGAACTCTGGCATGGTAAATGGACAGAAGACGCATAGGAATGAGATACCATGTTGACCTACTTGAGGGGCAAAAAGGGTATCATGCGTTCTTTAACTAAATATGCGCTGTCCATGAAGGATTAGGATACCATGAGGACGAGCTGCAAGGAAAAAAAGAGAGCATATTCCCGGTGGGAATCCTGAGGACCAAACGAGGGAACTGAACAACTCTAAGTTTTCACGTAAGAGAAGGCCCATGTCCTTTGCTTTAGAAAGGAGATAGTAGGGTAGGAAGAACCCTTCCAGTCATGAGGGGCATGACTGAGGGAGCCTTTTCCAACCATCTAGGACAGCTGGGAGCCGGTACCAAGGCGAGTCGGTACCCAGTCCTCCAAACTGGAGATCGATTCCAGACTCAGCATCGAAGGAAGTGAGTTTATCGATGCATGTCTGGAGGGTACCGACGTCGGAGGCAGTATCGGTGCTGGTACCGATACTGGAAAGTCAGTCTGGAACGTATGCACCGGTCCCGTAGGTACCGAGGATGCCAGACGACGATCCCTGGTGAGGAGTGTTTCCAACACCAGTGCCGATGCCAGGGTATCGGTACCGCTCAAAGCGGATGCCACCACCGGACACGGCTCAGGAATGTTCTGTGGGGGGTGAACCCCAGGAACAACCTGAAAACCCACATAGGCTTTGGAGGCCAAAGACTCCCGCCGGGGTTTTGAAGCCAATGGGCCCTTGAGGGCAAGGCCGGAGCCGTCTACATGCTGTGCATGAGACCTACCACTCGAGGGTTGGCTAGTCTTAACAGACTGTTTGTGGGTTACCTGATCCTGTGTAGAAGAAAAAATGGTCGGTGCCCTGAAGTTGGAAGGGAACCTCATATCGAGGGAAACTCGATGTTGAAAACTTCTTCTCACAATACTGTTGCCCGAGGGCTCCGGAGGAAAAAGGTCAGGACCCAAACAGCTTAGACACCAATTATGGGAGTCTTAAAATAAAGTTGTACCGCCACAGTTTGAACATTTCTTGGAGAAAGTGGCTGGTGGTTCCATGAAGGACATGGAGAGGCCTGGAAGGCCTGAAAAACCATAAGACACTGAGAAGAAAAAATATTCCCTAAAAGGAAAAAATTTTACAAGAAAAGAGAAAGAAACACCGGCGGTACCGGTGGCGTCGGGGAGACAGCCGCGACCACAAGAAAACTAAAGGATTAAAAAAAGAATTTTCTGCGGTGACAGGAGGACGTCCTGCCGGCTCCGCGGAAAAATGAAAACTGAGGAGAGGCAGTTGGGAAAGGCGGGAAGGCAGCACGCAGGCATGGTGGGATGCTTCCAAAAGCTTTCTGATTGGATGCTGGGAAGTACCCATATGTGAAGACTCATTCCTGCTTGTTCCTGGAGATGGACACGAACTAAAGGGATCTG
This sequence comes from Ichthyophis bannanicus, assembly GCA_033557465.1. Lineage (NCBI taxonomy): Eukaryota > Metazoa > Chordata > Amphibia > Gymnophiona > Ichthyophiidae > Ichthyophis > Ichthyophis bannanicus. Next base: position 288,897,334 of record CM066031.1, on the reverse strand, counting down.
CCAGAGGAGATATTTCTGTACATACTTTCACCCATCCCCACCCCTTTATTTTGTTCAGGTAAGGTACATATGCCGTGAATAGCATGCATAGTTTTACCTGCACTGTAAGAGAGGGAAGGATAACACAGGTACACTACCAAAAAACTGCCTCCAGTTTTGCAACTGATTCCTATAGATTTTGGGGTGCTGAATCCAGGAAAAATAGCCAAAATGTTCCATCACGTCACGTTTTCTTGCAAAATTAGATTTCTTATCCATATAAGGAATGTTCACATAATTTCTTTTTAGCCGACTGCAGTTTATTTTCTTGGCCCAAAATAGAGGTTGTAATGGTTAACACTAACTAGAAACACTCCCTCATGATATTTTAGAGTGTTTTGTATTCATTTTATAAATTAACAGGACAATTGGGAGGCGGGGGGCTAAATCCAGTACTCGCGCTGGCGCATGTTCTTTCCTGTTCGCCTCGCCTCGTTCGCTCGCTCAAACACGGTGGTTGCGACATGAACGTTCCTGTCAAATTTCAGTTTCTTGCAAGTTCATTATTACCTTTTGTTTGCTCAGTCGTAATCCAGCTTTATTCCGAAGTGGTTCACTACAGTTGTAGTTTGCAGTGCTGTGTATTTGTGATGGCTCACAGAGCCAGAGGTTGCGTCAACTCTCCGGACAGTTTTTGTTTTATTTGTGGGGAATATACCGTGAAAAAGCGGTAGAGGAACATTTCTGCATTTATTAAAAAAGTATATTTCGCCTATTTCGGTTTGAAGTTAGGCGATCAAGACAAACCGTGGGCTCCTCACAAAGTGTGCAAGACATGTGAGGAAGATCTACGCTTATGGATGAAAGGTAAAAAACAAGCATTTCGTTTCGGAATACCTATGATGTGGCGTGTGAACAAAGAGACCACAGCAGTGACTGCTATTTTTGCTCTTGCATTGTGAAGGGATACAACTTAAAAAATAAGAACGTAATAAGTTACCCCAACCTTCCCTCAGCAATTATGCCTATGCCTCATAGCAACGAAGTACCTGTGCCTGAACCACCAAAATCTTTGGATCATATTTGTGTGGACGGTTCTGATCATGATGAGACTCATCAGATGGCTTTTCCCGATGAGTCCAGTACTTCCGAGTTTAAAACTGAACCAGATCCGAAACCTGAACTTTTCTCTCAAGCTGAATTGAATGATTTAGTCCGGGATTTAGGACTCCCAAAAGATGCTGCCCAACTGCTAGGTTCTCGGCTTAAACAGAAAAATCTATTGTCACCAGGAACAACTTTTTATTGGTACCGCAACCGCGAGACACAATTTTTGAAGTATTTCAGCAAAGAGGAAGATTTGGTATTTTGCAACGATATATACGGAGTGAAGGAAAAGTTTAAACTCAAGTATGATCCTGCTGAATGGCGGCTGTTCATTGATTCGTTAAAAGACAGCATAAAAGGTGTTCTTCTTCATAATGGCAACACATTTGCTTCAGTTCCTATTGCTCACTCTGTTATTCTCCAAGAAAAATACGAGAATTTGGCCCTGATTCTTCAGAAGATTCGTTATGATGAGCATAAGTGGATGATTTGTGGAGACTTTAAAATTCTATCCATGCTATTAGGGCAGCAATCCGGTTTCACCAAATATCCCTGCTTCCTTTGCTTGTGGGATAGCCGGGCCCGCGACCTACACTGGGGGAAAAAAGACTGGCCAATTCGGGAGTATTTGAGACCCGGTGAGAAAAATGTTCTTCATGAGAGCTTGGTACCTCGTGATAAAATTCTATTACCACCTCTCCACATTAAGTTGGGTCTCATTAAGCAATTCATCAAGTCCCTTCCAAAAGATGGTGAGTGCTTTCGGTACCTTTGCTCAAAGTTCCCCCGACTTTCTGAAGCAAAGCTAAAGGAAGGAGTGTTTGTTGGCCCTGATATAAGGAAACTCATTTCAGATGGAGCATTCGCTGAAACGATGTCTGAGAAGGAAAAAGAAGCCTGGGATTCCTTCAAGGATGTTGTTCTCAAATTCTTGGGGAACAGGCGGGATGAGAACTATAAGGATATTGTTGCCAGGATGCTCAATGCCTTCAAAGAACAAGGCTGTAACATGAGCATGAAAGTCCATTTCTTGCACTCCCATGTGAACTACTTTCCCGAAAACTTGGGGGCGTACAGTGAAGAACAAGGTGAAAGGTTTCACCAGGACATCAAGGACGCAGAGAGAAGGTACCAAGGAAGATGGAACACCACTATGATGGCTGATTTCTGCTGGTTGCTGCTGCGGGAAACCCCAGATGAAAAATACGCCAAGCAGCGCACCAAGAGAAGCATTCAGGGGAAGAAGAAACGGGCCCACCAGGAGATTGATTGACCCAAGAATGACTTTAAAATCTAAACTGTGTTGACAAATATCGTGTTTTTACTAAACTTTGAAATAAAAATTTGCTAGTTATTACCACAGTGTCGGATCTCATTTATTAGAATTTTATTTTCACACCATCGGGTGTTTGTCTTCATGTATTGCAATGGTGCGGTTTGCGTTTTCTATTCTTACATACATACCTGTACAACATTTTTTGCACATTTCTTTGCTTTGCTTTGTGTCTAACCTCGCTCTTATATGCTCAATGTTTGTGCACATGTATGTGGCTGTTTTAAGTGCAGACAATTTTGCTACCATCACAATGTGTTTTGTTGACACTACTCTATTCTTATGTGCTGCCTTGTTACAATTTTCTTTATTCTTATTTGAATAACTACTAAACAATTAGTATAAAGAATTCATCCAAGAAACTTTTATCTCGATCGCACTCAATCTGAAACGTTCACCTCAAACTGCTAACCCAATGTAGCAAAAAATCTGTATGTGATGGAGCAAATTGGTTACCAGATTTGGATTCAGCGCACCAAAAAATGTAAAAATCAATCGAAACATTAGAGGCAGTTTAAAAAATATTTTTTTTAGTGTACCTGTGTAATCAAACTACATGTTAACGTGCGGAAACATACATTTTATCATGGAAGAATGTTTGACTACTGCACCCTCCTAGAACAATTTTGGCAGGTTTAAAACTATGTTTGGAGATAAAATAAAAAAACCTCGCTGGAAGCCCTTTTCTTTTTTTCTAGCAGACAACACCACAACAAAAAATGCTAAAAAACATCTTCTATTGAATGCATTTATAGGTGTGGTGTACAATACATTTAAAAACATTCTTTGCCCTATTCTAACTCCTTCATTACCCTACACAATAATCACACCACTATCTCATATTATAAAATGAGATCTAGGCACCATTCCACATCGCCTCTCTCCCTTACTCACTCAGGCAAATCGGATATGCTTACAGCTACTTTATATTCCATCTTCCTTTTCTATGAATTTATTCACACATAGTCACCACTCATTTTCTCCAACAAAAAGAGCACATGCATACATGAATTCACAGACACGTTGGGGTATGTCTACTAAAGCACGTTAGCAGTCTTTGTGGTACTAACGTGGAATTATTGTACCCTGAAGACAGCTAACGCACTGTGTTGCCTGCAAAAGTGGACAGGAGAGTGGGTGTTCCAATCCGGAGCAGCTATTGCGGGCTTTCCCATCTGTAAAGTTGGCTGCCTACGAAGGTTCATTTTCTCCATGGTATCTGCAGAGGAAATACTGGAAATGCCTCCTGCAGATACCAGGGGACTTTTGCAGCTAATGCCAGGCCTTTGCAGCTACTGCCCAGCATTTGCTGCAAACGACCCTCGCAGCTTAGTAAACATAGCCCACATAGTACTGGCAAACTGTATTGCTGTATTGGAGCGGAGGAGTAGCCTAGTGGTTAGAGCAACAGCCTAGTACCCGAGATCTGGGTTTGATTGCCACGGCCACTCAATTTACCCTCCATTGCCTCGGAAGAAAAGGCCTGGCAATCTAAGGCTGGTCATACCTAGCCAAGAAAACCCAGGGACCGCTGGGACACTAGAGTCAACAATGACTTAACGGCACTTAAAAAATTAAAAAAAAAAACAACAACTATATTGCTACATCAGCAAGCAGGACTCACCCATAACAATTACTATAAGACCAGTGTGTATGGTTCTCATGTACTCAAGCTGTTGGAGAAAATGAATGGGCTCGTATGTGTGAATGTTTCATGCCTCTTTCATGCCACATTATTGCTGACAGTAATCTTATTTTCTACATCTATATCACAACCTAAACAGGTTATGCAGGAACTGACAGCACACCCTAGATAAATCAACAAGCTAAAATGTTACAAAACATAAAAGAAACAAATCCCTTCGAACTGTGGCATCTTCTGTGCCACCTCATGGGCTGGTAAGATGGGTGGTGGAGGGGATCACCTGCCTACTCTCTTTGCTACTGCTGTTGGGAATGATGGGGAGGGGGAATGTCTTCTGCTCCTCCTCTTCTTGCCAATTTTGTGGCATGCTCTAAGTAGTTGAAATTTGTGCTGATCTATCCTGCTGCATGTTCTTGAACTGGTGACAAGCATTAGGACGGATAAATGTAACCGCTGCCAGTCCCTGCAGGCTCCTTGACTCACCAAGGTGCCATGTGTTGCCACACAGTACTATCATAGTTTTCTTCAAATGGTGGAGACTGGAAACCCCTGCCAGCCTTCATGCTTTCACCACTGTGCATCAAAAACAAAAAACAAAACCAGTTAAGCTTCTTCCATTGGCCAAAACTGGCCACAGGCAGGAAAAAGCATGGGAAACTGGAAACTGGACCTTTGTTTGGGGATGCTTGCTGTAATCAAAGAAATTATATGACATCAAAAATTAAGAAAGAAAATCTAGTCCCACTATCAGCAACTAAGAGTGAACCAAACCTTCCTGTCATATGTCATTCACATGCATATGTGGCCACATAAATGCATAAATGACCATTTATAAAATACTAACTAGTATAAATGTGCTTTGGCACGAAGGTGCATACTTTGCCAGGCACAGCTGTGGTTGCCATCTGGACAGATTATGGGCAGCACACACGTGGATTATAAACTATCTTAATCTATGTGCATATGTGTGCAAAGTACATATGAACATTTATACCCGCTTGTGAGCACACTCAAGGTGCATTCTGTGCCACATGTGCTAGCGTTTCACAAAGTAAGCACCTGCTTGTCTCTAAAATGATGCCTATGTAGGTGCCTACCAATGGCAATCCACCACCCTTCCACAGATAGCAAACATGATGCCAACAACTGAACCTCATACATGCATCACAGACAACACATCAAAAAGACCATCAGTGTGAATATGCAATAATTTGGCCAGTCTAAAATGAATGAAACCAATGTAACCAACATGTAACATGACAGAGGCTGCCCTGATAACTTAGTGGCAATGTTGCATGCTGCCATGCAAGAAATCTGGGTTAATTCTTGATCCTGGCTCTAGATGGAAAGAGAAGAAGACTAAAAATGTTCAAAAACCCTAAGATGGTGTAAAGCATAGTTACTTACATGTAACAGGTGATCTCCAGAAACAGCAGGAATTTAGTCCTCACATATGGGTATCGGTACCGACGGAGCCTGCACGGGAACGCTCCCCAGCGTACAATTAGAACGCTTTTAGGAGCATCCCACAGCGCCTGCATGCTGCCTTCCCGCCTTTCCCAACTGCCTCTCTCCAGTTGAGTTTTAGAGCTGAGACAAAGAGAGAGAGCGAGGGAAAGGAAAGAGATAGATAGAGAGATACAACTCCTAGGGGAGGTGGGTGGGTTGTGAGGACTAAATTCCTGCTGTTCCCGGAGAGCACCTGTTACAGGTAAGTAACTATGCTATCTCCAGGAACAAGCAGGAATGAAGTCATCACATATGGGGACTCCCTAGCTTTAGGTGCCAGGGAGAGACCCCAGACGTTGTGTGCCCCTGAGAAGGGCTCCACTTCCCCCCATGGATCTCTGGCATCCTACCAGGGATGGTGGGTAGGAGTTGATTAAGTATGGAACAGGTGTTTGAGAACAGCCTGACCAAACAAGGCATCCCGGCGGGAGTCCTTATCCAAGCAGTAATGGGCTGTGAAGGTATGAACCGAGGCCCAAGTGGCTGCTTGACAGATGTCGTCAATAGACACAGAGTTCAGATGAGTCATTAAGGCTGCCATGGCTCTCACATTGTGAGCTGTGTCATGGCCCTCCAGGGAAAGGTTCTTACTCTGATAGGCGAAAGAAATACACTGAGCAATCCAGTTAGATAGTGTTCTCTTGGAGACTGGAAGTCCCAAATGAGAAGGATCAAAAGCAACAAAGAGTTGAGAGGACTTTCTATGTTGCTGTGTTCTTTGTAAGTAAAAAGCTATAGCTCTTTTACAGTCCAAAGTATGAAGATTCCTCCCTGCATTTGATGCATGAGGTCCTGGAAAAAAGACAGGTAGGTAGATCTCTTGGTTGAGATGAAAAGGCGAGACCACCTTAGGCATAAAGTGTGGATGAGTCCTAAGGACTACCTTGTCATGATGGAACCTTGTATAAGGTGGATTAGGTACTAGCGCTTGCAATTCACTAATGCGGCGTGCTGATGTGATTGCAATGAGAAAGATAACCTTTCAAGAAAGGAACTTCAAGGAGGTGGTAGCTAAAGGTTCGAAAGGTGGCTTCATGAGCTGCCCTAGAACCAGGTTCAAGTCCCATGCCACCGGAGGTAGTCTAATGGGAGGCTTAGTTAGAAGGAGGCCTCTCATAAATCTTGCTATGAGAGGATGAGAGGAAATAGGTTGTCCATTTAGAGGTTTAAGAGAAGCTGCAATAGCACTCAAATGGACTCTTACTGAATTTGTCTTAAGGCCTTCATTAGATAAATGGAGGAGATACTCCAGCAAAGATTGCAGAGGTATCGCAAGGGGGTTAAGACCCTTTTCTGAACACCAAATAAGAAACCTTTTCCACTTGAAAGCATAAGAGCGTCTAGTGGAAGGTTTCCTGGAAGCATAAAGAACATCTTTCACGTGCTGAGAAAGATCAAGATCTTGGAGATCTAGGCCTTCAGCAACCAAGCCCTGAGATGCAGAGACTGGGGATTGGGATGCCATAACATTCCGTTCTCCTGAGATAGGAGATCTGGAGCAGACCCTAACTCCAGGGAGGGAGCTTGAGAGAGATGTAGAAGCAGAGGGTACCACACTTGCCGTGGTCAATGTGGAGCTATGAGAATCATGTGGCCTCTGTCTCTCTGAAGCTTGAACAGGGTTTTGGGAATTAGGGGAATGGGTGGAAAGGCATACAGGAAGTCTTGACCCCAGTAAAGGAGGAAAGCATCCCTGACCTGAGCCCCCTGAGCCGGAATTCTGGAACGGAACCGGGGACGTTTGGCATTCCACGGACTTGCAAAGTGGTCTATGTCTGGGGTTCCCCAAAGTTGAAATATCCTAGTCACCTGGTCTACATGCAGAGACCACTCGTGTGGAAGCAGAACTCGACTGAGTCTGTCCGCCTAAGAGTTTTGAATGCCTGGAAGATATACTGCCAGCAGATGAATCTGATGCTCTCTGGCGAGGGCCCATATTTGCAAAGCTTCATTGATAAGTGACAGAGAGCCTGTTCCCCCCTGCTTGTTCACACAGAACATGGCTACTTGATTGTCCGTATGAATGAGGACTGTCTTCTAGCTGAGCAGGGAGTGGAACACTCGCAGAGCCAGGAAAATTGCTCTGAACTCCAAGAGATTGATATGCAGACCACTCTCTTGAGGAGACCAGGTGCCCTGGGTGGAGTAGTCTTGCAGATGAGGTCCCCAACCCTTTGGAGAACATAAGAACATAAGATATGCCATACTGGGTCAGACCAAAGTCCATCAAGCCCAGTATTCTGTTTCCAACAGTGGCCAATCTAGGTCATATGTACCTAGCAGTTTCCCCAAGAGACACAAGTTCCACAATGCTTGTACTGGGTCAAGCATTGATATCTTCGGTCACTTCTTAATAACGGTTTATGGACCTTTCCTCCAGGAACTTGTCCAAACCTTTTTTAAACCCAGCTACACTAACAGCCTTTACTACATCCTCCGGTAACAAATTCCAGAGTTTGATTACACGTTGAGTGAAAAAATATTTTCTTTTATTAGTCTTAGTTTACCCTGTAGCTTCATTGCATGTCCCCTAGTCTTTCTATAGTCTGATAACGTAAACAATCGATTTACGTTTACCCGTTCCACTCTGTTCATTAATTTATAGACTTCTATATCTCCCCTCAGCCGTCTCTTTTCCAGGTTAAAGAGCCCTAACCTTTTTAGCCTTTCTTCAAAGGAGTATCCTTCCATCCCCTTTACCATTTTGGTGGCTCTTCTCTGAACCTTTTCTAATAACGCTATATCCTTTTTAAGATACGGCGACCAGAATTGCACACAATATTCAAGGTGTGGTCTCACCATGGAACTATATAGAGGCATTATAATATATTTTGTTTTATTTTCCATTCCTTTCCTTATGATACCTAGCATTCTATTTGCTCTCTTGGCCACCGCTGCACACTGGGCTGAGGGTTTTAACATGTTATCCACAATGACGCCTAAATCTTTTTCCTGGGTGGTGGTTCCTAATGCGGAACCTTGCATCTTGTAACCATAGTTTGGGTTGTTCTTCCCTAGGTGCATAACTTTGCACTTGTCCACATTAAATTTCATCTGCAATTTTGATGCCCAGTCTTCCAATTTATCAAAATCCTTTTGCAATTTTCCACAATCCTCTTGGGTTTTAACAACTTTAAATAGTTTTGTGTCATCTGCAAATCTGATAACCTCACTCGTTATTCCACTTTACAGGTCATTTATGAATATGTCAAAAAGCAGCGGACCCAGCACAGATCCCTGGGTACACCACTATTCACCTTTCTCCATTGGGAAAATTGGCCAGTTAGCCTTACCCTCTGCTTTCTATCTTTTAACCAGTTCCTGATCCACAATAGTACACTGCCTCCTATCCCATGACTTTTTAGTTTTGCCAAAAGTCTCTGATCAGGGACCTTGTCAAAGGCTTTCTGAAAGTCCAGATACACTATATCAACCGACTCACCTTTGTCCACCTGCTTATTCACACCTTCAAAAAAAACATAACAGATTAGTAAGACAAGATCTTCCTTGTCTAAAGCTATGTTGGCTGTCTCCCATTAGGCCATGACTATTGTCACAGCACCTCCCGGTGGCAGCGTGCTGAAGGGTCAGGGCGTACATTTATTGCTTGTTGAAGCCGGAAACTTTAACTTAGACCAGGTGCATTATGGTCCTTGTAGTTCCCTTATTTATAAAGAATAGTTGTGTGAGCCTTGTGCTGGGTTAAATATAAGGTTTTATTCCCTTGATGCGCTAAGGTTCTCCAAGAAGACAACAGAATTCACCTTGATTCAGGGTTTCTACCAAAGTATTTACAAAGTCCAAAACTGTTATAAGAGCTTCACAGTCTTTTCCATTCAAGCAGGATTTTTGAATATCAACAGGTTAAATAAACACAAAAAGCTTCTTCTTTTCAGCTCAACAAAGCAATGACATTTTCTAAAGCATGTCTTATGTTATGACTCTGTGAGAAATTCTATACTCTCAGCTACACAGAGTACAGTCCATAGGATATTCAGGTAGCAATGATTCTGATTCTACAAGGTCTGTTTGCATATCCTCTTGCTCAGATATGGTGTCTGCTAAGCCCGAGCTTTCCCTAGGCAAAACTGGTTGTACTTCAGCAGTTCTCTCCAAGACTTTCCAGCCTGGCTGGACCTGGTCTGGCAAACAATTAATATGGCTTTTATCTAGGACCTTCTGCACAGGTTTCCAAAGCTTTCCCCAGCTTTGTTTCTCATATCTATGGCTCTCTGGTTTACAAGCCTTTCTAGGACCTGGCACACCTTCAGGAAAGGAGGTGTGAATGTACCTTTGTTCTCTGAGACGTGTGTTGCTGGTATTCCCTCTACCAGGCACTCTCCTGCTTACACTGTCTTCCCTGGAGACTTCTTTCTGAAGCTTTTCAGCATGGGCTTGTCCTTCCTGGAAGTTGTCCCTTCCTTGTAAGGACTGCAAGCTTAACTGCCTTTTCTTCGGTAGTTGGAGCTTTCCCCTTTCTCTCTCCTTAGTAGCAGGGATTTCTGTTGCTCTCTGTATTTGTGGTCGTCTCTGTGTTTGTGGTCCTCTCTGCTCCTGTGGTCCTCTCTGCTCCTGTGGTCCTCTCTCTATTCGTGGTCCTCTCTCTATTCTCCTGACCGAGCACTGCTTATAAAACCGTTTCTTTAGTGAGCTTTCTGGCCCTCTACTCAGGTGTGTTTGATTAGCTATTGCATCAATACAATCTGGGTGTGTCAGCCTACCTTCTGCAGCCTCATGCCTACTCCCTCTAGCTGCACTTCTTGGTAACTGCATTCTCTGTAAATCAGTTTCTTTAAAAGAAACTGAGTTTTCACCTAACTCCATAGCTTCAGTAGTGTCAGCTTCATCACACTATCTACATGCTGTGTAATTTTGTTCTTTATGATGGTTTCTACCATTTTTCACGGTACTGACGTCAGGCTCACCGGTCTGTAGTTTCCCTGATCACCCCTGGAACCATTTTTAAAAATTGGTGTTACATTGGCGAACCTCCAATCTTCAGGTATTAGAGATGATTTTAATGATAGTAGTCTGTGAACTAATAGCAGGTCTGCAATCTCATATTTCAATTCTTTCAACACCCTTGGATGTATACCATCCAGCCCAGGTGATTTGCTACTCTTCAGTTTATCTAATAGTTGTAATACATCTTCCCAATGTATCAATATTTCCTTCAATTCTTCCACACCTTTAAATACCACTTCAGTCATGGGTAACATCCCTACATCTTCCTCAGAAAAGACCAAAGCAAAGAATTCATTCAGTCTCTCCGCTATCGCCTTGTCGCCTGAGTGCCCCTTTAACCCCTCTATCATCTAATGGACCAACTGACTCTCTCACAGGTTTTTTGCTACAAATGTACTTGAAAAAGTCTTTATTTCGCGTTTTTGCTTCCGCAGCAAGCATCTTCTCAAATTCTCCCTTTGCCTGCCTTATCAATGCCTTGCATTTGACTTGCCAGTGCTTGTGCTGTTTCCAGGTTTCGTTGTTCGACTCTTTTTTCCATTTCCTGAAAGATGCATTTTGGCAACAACAGCCTCTCTGACCTCACCTTTAAACCATGCTGGCAGTTTTTTGGACTTCCTTCCACTTTTCTTAAAGCGTGGAATACAGCTGGTCTGGGCTTCCAAGATAGCATTTTTCAACAACACCCAAGCTTGATGTAAGCCTTTAACCTTTGCAACTGCTCCTTTTAGTTTTTTCTTAACTATTTTCCTCATTTTATCATAGTCTCCCTTTAGAAAATTAAAAGGTAGTACTGTGAATTTCCTTACTATCCCTCCTCCACTAATTAAATCAAATGCGATCGTGCTATAATCACTATTGCCAAGTGCCCCCAACACCCTTATCTCTTTCACCAGATCTGGTGTTCCACTAAGGACTAGGTCTAATATGGCTTCCCCTCTGGTCAGTTCATGAACCAGCTGCTCCAAGAAGCAGTCATTTAATTCATGTAGGAACTTCTCCCTAGCATGTCCTGCCGTGACACTGACCCAGTCGATACCAGGGTAATTGAAATCACCCATTATTATTACTGCGCTGTAACTTTTGTTAGCTTCCTTGATTTCTTTGAGCATTTCATCATCCATTTGTTCATTCTGGCCAGGCGGTCGATAGTACACCCCCACCGCCATCCCCTTCCCCTTTTTACATGGAATTTCAATCCATAGAGATTCTACAGCAAATTTTGTTTCCTGCAAAACCTGAATCCTTTATGACTCAATGCCCTCTCTAACATAGAGCGCAACCCCTCCACCAATTTGATCAGCTCTATCATTACGATATAGTTTGTACCTAGGTATCAAAGTGTCCCACTGGTTGTCCTCCTTCCACCATGTCTCTGATATTCCAATCATATCTAACCTCTCATTTAGTGCTATATATTCTAACTCTCCCATCTTATTTTTTAGACTTCTAGCATTTTCATACAAGCATTTTAGAGACTGTATTTTATTCATATTAATTTGGCTATTGGTAGACATGGGTAATTTGGGATCTTTAAGCTCTGTCTGCTCCATACTCAAGGGCATTTGGGATATTTTACTCTTTTTTGGAACCTTTCTGCTTTTGGTAATATCCTTCAAGGATACATTCTTCCGAACCATCCGCTCTTGGGCGACTGTCGGCTTTCCCCTATTATCTAGTTTAAAAGCTGCTCTATCTCCTTTTTAAAGGTTAATGCCAGCAGCCCGGTTCTATCCCGGTTAAGGTGAAGCCCATCCCTTTGGAAGAGCCCCTCCTTTCCCCAGAATGCTCCCCAGTTCCTAACAAATCCAAAACCCTCATCTCTGCACCATTGTCTCATCCACGCATTGAGACTCCAGAGCTCTGCCTGCCTTTTGGGTCCTGCGTGTGGAACGGGAAGCATTTCGGAGAACGTTACCCTGGAAGTTCTGGATTTCAACTTCCTACCTAAACGCCTAAATTTAGCCTCCAGAACCTCCCTACCACATTTTCCTATGTCATTGGTACCGACATGAACCAAGACAGCAGACTCCTCCCCAGCACTATCTAAGACCTTATCTAGGTGGCGCGTGAGGTCCGCTATCTTCGCACCAGGCAAACATGTTACCAGGCGATCCTCAAGTCCACCAGCCACCCAGCTATCTACATGCCTAATGATCGAATCACCAACTATGACGGCTGTCCTAACCCTTCCCTCATGGGCACATGGCCCTGGAGAAACTTCCTAGGTGCGAGAGGGTTTTACAACACCTGGAGGACAGGTCCTAGTTACAGAATCACTTCCTGCCACACCAGGGTGATGCTCTCCTGTCACGTGACCTCTCTCCTCCATGGCAACAGGGATGCTGCCAGACTGGGGTTGGGACTTCAGGACTATATCCCAGTAGGTCTCGTCTGTGTACCTCTCTGTCTTTCTTATGTTTTCCAAGTCTGCTACTCTAGCCTCTAGAGAACGGACTCGTTCCCTGAGAGCAAAGAGCTCTTTGCACCTAGTGCACACGTTAAGACATCTCACCAACTGGGAGAAAATCATACATGTGACACGCAATGCAAAAGACTTGAAAGCCCCCATCTTGCTGCTGGACTGCTGTCTGCATCTTAGTTTTAAGCTTGTGTTTAGATCTTTAAGTTCTTTACTTACTAAGGGTTGCTATGGATATTTATACTAATAAAACTGTACCTAATACGTTTAATATACCTTGTTCACCTGAAGCTTAATTAATCTCAGGTCCTTAGTGTATGACTGATTTGAGTAACGAGCTTCACCTGGGAGCACCTCCTGTCTTTTAAGATGTGTGAGTACCTATAAAGCTACGATTATCCCAGGGTTGTGTGGGTGTTAGGGAGGGAGGGAGGGAAATAACACTTATTAAAAGAGGGCTGCTTTGCATTGCTACACAGTACCCTGTCCTGTGCTGCTGAGGTAAGCTATATTCTGATTTGATTTAAATTATAGCTCTTTGCTGCTGCTAGGCTCTAACCTATTATGAAATTTAAACTACAAACTCTCTGCTGGGTTCTAAATTTAACCAGAAAGCTCTCTTCTGTGTTTTAAATTTAAACTAAAAGTACTTTGCTGATGCTAGGCCCTGAGTGACTATAAAAATTTAAACTACAAGCTCTCTGCTGGGTAAGAAATGTAACCAGAAAGTTCTCTTCTGTGTTTTAAATTTAAACTTAAACTGCTGCTACTAGGCCCTGACTGTTTTAACAAAAACAGTGGGTTCACAGATTAATTAGCTTCAATACAAAGAATTCCTTTCAGAAAATTCCCAGAAGTATATACTCACAATTGCAGATCTCTCTCCAGAAGTAACAGTCCCCTTTTCTAGTCCTTCAAGACTGAGGATCACAGAGCTCTGGTTGAGCTATTTATGCCTGTGCTGCTGAGGTAAGCTGTGACTAACTTCCTGGGTGATTAACAGTCCTTGCTTGGATAGAAGGAGTCTTTCAAAATGGCCTTTTGACCTTCCACCTGGTGTTAACACCTATTGAAAAAGTTTCACAGGTCTCTTGCCCTCCTTCTCTTGTCCTATTCAGATCCAGGCTAAAAACCTACCTCTTTGAGGTTGCTTTTGGATCCTGATGCTCCTCCTTCTTATTCACTACTTCTATATTTTACCATACTCTAGTCCCCAATTTTGTGATGTTCCTTGTCTTGATTTGATTGTAAGCGCTGATGAGCAGGGACTGTGTCTTACATCTACATATACAGCGCAACGTACACCTTGTAATGCTATACAAATGATAAGTAGTAGAAATAGAAGTAGTAATAGAAGTGGATTCTGCATTTCACATAGGAAAACCACGTCTCTAGGGAAAATTACAGAGGTCGATATTAACAGCTTCCCTGAGGCATGTATAAGTGGCTGTTGAGACAGTTTCAATGCCAAAGTCTACTGCTCCCCAATCCCACTGACCTCACCCCCTCCCTCTATTTCCATCCCTCTGCTGATAGGCTATTCCCCAAAACATCTAATCCCCCACTTCCTAAAGCATCCAATTCCCCCCCAACAAGCAACCCCACCAGCATGGAACCCTCCTACGAATCCTCAGCAACAACTGAGGTCACCCCTAGGCAGACGCCCTAATCTTACCAGGGGACCCTGGTGTCTAGGATGAACAAGAGTAATCCCCACTTCCTCCTGCTCGGCTGGCTACCAGTTATAAAATGGAATCCAAGACCATATGAATCTTTAGATAGTTTTAGATAGCCCTGGGGAGGAGTCTGTTGTCTTGGTGCATGTTGGCACCAATGGCATAGGAAAGTGTGGGAGGGATGTTCTGGAGGCCAAATTTATGCTTTTAGATAGGAAGTTGAAATCCAGAAATTCCAGGGTAGCATTCTCAGAAATGCTTCTCGTTCCACACGCAGGACATAAAAGGCAGGCAGAGCTCCGGAGTCTGAATGTGTGGATGAGACAATGGTGCAAAGAAGAGGGTTTTGGATTTGTTAGGAACTGGGCAACATTCTGGGGAAATGAGGGGCTCTTCCAAAGGGATGGGCTCCACCTTAACTGGGATGCAACTAGAATATATAGCACTAAATGAAAGGTTAGATATGATTGGCATCTCAGAGACCTGGTGGAAGGACAACCAATGGGACACTGTGATATATGGGTAAAAACAATATCGCAATGATTGAGTAGATCAAATTGGTGGAGAGGTTGCGCTTTATGTTAGATAGGGCATTGAATCACATAGGATAAGTTTGCAAGAAACAAAAAACACTATAGAATCTCTGTGGAAAGAAATTCCATGTAAAAAGGGGAAGGCGATGGCAGGAATTTTACTACGGACTGCCTGGCCAGAATTAACAGATGGATGATGAAATGCTGAAAGATATCAGGGAAGCTAACAAAAGTTACAACACAGTAATAATGGGCGATTTCAATTACCCCGGTATCGACTGGGTCAATGTCACTGTAGGACATGCTAGAGAGATAAACATTTCCAGATGAAATAAATGACTGCTTGGAGCAGCTGGTTCATGAACAAACAAGAGGGAAAGTTATTCAGGACCTAGACCTTAGTGGACCGCAGGATCTGGTGCGAGAGATAAGAGTTTTGGGGCCACGTGGCAATAGTGATCTTAGCATGATCATATTTGATTTAATAAATTAAAGAATGGCAAGGAAATCCATAGTACTACCTTTTAACTTTCAAAAGTTAGACTATGATAAAATGAGGAAAATAGTTCAGAAAAAACTAAAAGGAGCACCTGTAAAAGTTGAATTTTTACACCAAGCATGGGCATTGTTTAGAAGTACTATCTTGGAAGCCCAGACCAGATATATTCCACACTAAGAAAAGTGGAAGGAAGGCCAAAAAACTGCCAGCATGATTCAAAGGCATCTTTCAGGAAATGGAAAAAGAAGCCTTATGATGAATACCGGAAACAACAAACACTGGTAAGTTAGATGCAAGGCATTCATAAGGCAGGCAAAGAGAGAATTTGAAAAGAGGCTTTCATGGAAGCAAAAACATATAATAAAAACTTTTTCAACTACATCCGTAGTAAAAACCCTGTGAGACAGTCAGTTGGACCATTGGATTATAGAGGAGTAAAAAGCGTGCTAAGGGAGGACAAGGCCATAGCGAAGAGACTGAATGAATTCTTTGCTTTGGTCTTTACTGAAGAAAATGTAGAAAAGTTACCCATGCCTAAAATGGTATTTAAAGGTGATATATCAGAAGAATTGAGAGAAATATCAATAAACTGGGAGGATGTATTACAACTGATAAACTGAAGAGCAGCAAATCACCTGGACTGGAGAGTATACATCCAAGGGTATGACGACTTTGCTGTGAGTTCTAGCTATTTATAGTTGTCTTTATTGGTGTGCTACTTCACCTCCCTGTTCTCTTTAGTTTTGCACTTCTGTTTTCTCAGCTGTATAACTTACCTTGCCTCTCTCAACTAACTGGCCTTTGTGTGGTAGCCAGGTTAACTGTTACTTTAAATTAAATATCTCTCCCTGCTCTGTCCCCAGAACATGCTGCGTTTTAAACTTTTTTTTCCTGCTCTAGCCTACCTGAGGGACTAACCCCCTTCCCCCCTGCTGAGGGTACAGGAAAGGGTACCTTGTAACAGCCCTCTTTTAATAGGTCTTATTTCCTTCCCTCTCTCCCCAACACCCACCCGCCCCTGGGGTAATTGTAGCTTTATAGGTACCTAAATGTCTTAGAGGAAAGGGGCTGCTCTCAGGTGCAGCTCTTTATCCAAATCAGTCATATATTGAGGACCTGAGATTAATTAAGCTTCAGGTGAACAAGGTATATTAGAGGTATTAGATACACTTTTATTAGTATAAGCATCTACACCAACCCTTAGTAAGTACAGAATTTAAAGACCTAAACACAAGCTTTAAACTAAGATGCAGACAACAGTCCAGCAGCGAGATGGGGGCTTTCCAGTCTTTTGCATTGAGTGTCACATGTATGATTTTCTCCCAGTTGGTGAGAGGTCTTATGTATGCACTAAGTGCAAGGAGCTCTTTGCTCTCAGGGAACAAGTCCGTTCTCTAGAGGCTAGAGTAGCAGACCTGGAAGACATAAGAAAGACAGAGAAGTACATGGACGAGACCTACAGGGATATAGTCCTGAAGTCCCACCTCCAGTCTGGCAGCATCCCTGTTGCCATGGAGGAGAGAGGTCACGTGACAGGACAGCATCACCCTGGTGTGGCAGGAAGTGATCCTGTAACTAGGACCTGTCCTCCAGGTGATGTAAAACCCTCTTGCACTGAGGACGTTTCTCCAGGGCCATGTGCCCATGAGGGAAGGGTTAGGATAGCTGTTATAGTTGGTGATTCAATCATTAGGCATGTAGATAGCTGGGTGGCTGGTGGACGTGAGGATCGCTTGGTAACATGCCTGCCTGATGCGAAGGTAGCGGACCTCACACACTGCCTAGATAAGATCTTAGATAGTGCTGGGGAGGAGTCTGCTGTCTTGGTACATGTCGGTACCAATGACATAGGAAAATGTGGTAGGGAGGTTCTGGAGGCTAAATTTAAGCTTTTAGGTAGGAAGTTGAAATCCAGAACTTCCAGGGTAGCGTTCTCCAAAATGCTTTCCGTTCCACGTGCAGGACCCAAAAGGCAGGCAGAGCTCCGGAGTTTCAATGCGTGGATGAGACGATGGTGCAAGGATGCGGGTTTTGGATTTGTTAGGAACTGGGGAACATTCTGGGGAAAGGAGGGGCTCTTCCGAAGGGATGGACTTCACCTTAACCAGGATGGAACCAGACTGCTGGCATTAACCTTTAAAAAGGAGATAGAGAAGCTTTTAAACTAGAAAATAGGGGAAAGCCGACAGTCACCCAAGAGTGCATGGTTCGGAAGAAGGTATCCTTGAAGGATACTACCAAAAGCTGTGAGGACCCAATACAAGCATTGTGGAACCTGTGTCTCTTGGGGATACTGCTAGGCATGTATGACCTAGATTGGCCACTGTTGGAAACAGGATACTGGGCTTGATGGACCTTGGTCTGACCCAGTATGGCATATCTTATGTTCTTATGTAAGAATTGAAATATGAGATTAGATTGCAGACTTAGTAATTTGTGAACTATCATTAAAACCATCTATAGTACCTGAGGATTAGAGAGTGGCCAATGTGACTCCAATTTTTGAAAAGGGTTCTAGGGGCAATCTGGAAAACTACAGACTGGTGAGCCTGACATTATAAAGAATAAACTTACTGAACATGTAGATAGCCATGGTTTAATGGGAGAAAGCCAACATGGATTTAGCCGAGAAAAGTTTGGTCTTACTAATCTGTTATATTTTTTTAAGGTGTGAATAAACAGGCAACAGAGGTGAGCCAGTTGATATAGTGTATCTCGATTTTCAGAAAGTCTTGACAAGGTCCCTCATGAGAGATACTTAGCGAAATTAAAAAGTCATGGGATTGGAGGCAGTGTAGTATTGTGGATCAGGATCTGGTTAAAAAATAGAAAGCAGAATCTAAGGCTAAATGGCCAATTTCTCAATAGAGAAAAGTAAATAGTGGAGTACCCCAGGGATCTGTGCTGGGCCTGCTGCTTTTTAACATATTCATAAATGACTTGGAAATAGGAATAATGAGAGAGGTGATTAAATTTGCAGATGACACGAGATTATTCAAAGTTGTTAAAACGCAAGAGGACTGTGAAAAATTGCAAGAGGACCTTGACAAATTGGAAGAGTGGACGTCCAAATAGCAGATGAAATTTAATGTGGATAAGTGCAAAGTTATGCACCTAGGAAAGAACAACCCAAACTATGATTACACGATGCAAGGTACCACCTTAGAAACCACGACCCAGGAAAAAGATTTAGGCGTCATTGTGGATAAAGCGTAGTTACTCACCTGCAACAGGTGATCTCCGGGATCAGCAGGAACTGAGTCTTCATATATGGGTGATGTAGGTACCAATGAAGCCCACGCAGGAATGCTCCCCAGCATCCAATAGGAAAGCTTTTAGGAGCATCCCACTGCCCTTGCGTAGCTGCCTTCCCGCCTTACCAGCTCTCCCTCCTCAGCTGAGTTTCTAGCTGAGATAAAAGGAGAGAAGGAGAAGAGGAGGAAAAGTACAACTCCTAGGGGAGGAGGGTGGGTTGTGACGACTCAGTTCCTGCTGTTCCCGGAGATCACCTTTACAGGTGAGTAACTACGCTATCTCCAGGAACAAGCAGGAATGTAGTCTTCACATATGGGACTCCCTAGCTTGGAGATGCCAGAGAAATGACCTCAGAGTGAACTGTAGAACACAGGCCTAAGTAGTAGGTCATATATCCTCTAAGGATGTCTGGTATCGAAACCCGGGACGGGAGGTAGGAGTTGATCTAAGTCTGAAAGAGATGCTGGAGAACAACTTGGCCAAATGAGGCATCCCAGCGGGAGTCGTTGTCCAGGCAATAGTGAGCAGCAAAAGTATGGACAGAGGACCAGGTTGCTGCCTTGCATAACTCATCAATCACTACAGAGCGCAGATTTGCCATGGAGGTAGCCATTGCCCAAACATTATGTGTAGTGATGTGACCCTCAAGAGAGAGTCCTGCACTGTTGTAAGCAAAGGAGATACAATCTGCTATCCATCTGGAGAGAGTTTGCTTGGATACTGGTAGTCCTAGGTGACTGGAGTCAAAAGCAATGAACGGTTGGAAAGCTTTTCTGTGTTCCCGAGGTCTCTGGAGATAAAAGGCCAAAGCACGTTTGCAATTCAGAGTATGAAGGGTTACTTCTGCCCTAGAAAAATGAGGTCTAGGGAAAAAAACAGGGAGGTACACCGACTGGTTTAAGTGAAAGGACGAGATGACCTTTAGCCTGAAGCTCACTGATGCGTCTTGCTGAAGTGAGGGCAATAAGGAAGGTGGCCTTCCAAGTAAGAAACTTCAGAGAAGTAGTGGTTAGGGGTTCAAAGGGCGGCTTCATAAGCTGTTCTAAAACAACATTAAGGTCCCATGCCACTGGGGGTGGCTTAATGGGAGGCTTAGTTAATAGAAGACCTCTCATGAAGCGTGCTACAAGTGGCTGAGAGGAGATGGGTTGACTATCTAAGGGCATGTGAGAAGCCGCAATGGCACTTAGGTGGACTCTTGCCGAATTGGTTTTGAGTCCACAAGAAGAGGTGCAGAAGATATTCAAGTAATGCTTCCACCAGAGCTGAAAAGGGGTTAAGATCCCTTTTCAAACATCAGAGAGAGAATCTACGCTACTTGAAGGCGCAGGAGCACCTTGTGGAAGGTTTCCTAGAAGCCAAAAGTATAGCTTTCACCTGTTGAGAGAGGCTGATGTCCTGGAATGCTATGCCTTCCAGCAGCCATGCTGTAAGATGTAGGGACTGCGGATCGGGATGCAGCAGTGTTCCGTACGCCTGTGAGAGGAGATCTGGAGCAGACCCCAAATCTACTGGTTGAACTTGAGAGAGATGTAGAAGCAGAGGATAACACGGTTGTCGTGGCCAATGTGGGGCTATAAGAATCATGTAGCCCTTGTCTCTCTGGAGTTTGAAAAGAGTTTTGGGGATGAGGGGAATGGGAGGGAAGGCATATAGGAAGCCTTGACCCCAGTGAAGGTGAAAAGCATCTACCACCTGATTGTTCCGAGCAGACGTTCTGGAGCAGAAGCGGGGAAGTTTGGCATTCTGAGGACTTGTAAACAGGTCTATGTCTGGGTTTCCCAGATCTGGAAAATGTGAGCAACCTTGTCCACATGGAGAGAGCACTCATGGGGTAGCAGTACTTGATCGAGTTTGTCTGCCAAGAGATTCTGTTTGCCTGGAAGATACACCCTAAATAGGTGAATCTGATGCTATATGGCGAAGGACTACAGATATAGGGCTTCATTGCAAAATGTCCAAGAGCCTGTTCCACACTTCTTGATCAAGTAGAACATGGCTACCTGATTGTCCTTCTGGACTAGAACTGTGCGGAAGCGAAGGTGGTCGTGGAACATCTTGAGAGCATTGTAGATGGCTCTGAGTTCCAGCAGATTTATGTGGAGTTGTGACTCCTGATGAGACCAAAGACCCTGAGTGGAGAGGTTGTCCAGATGAGCTCCCCAGCCCAATATGGACGCATCCGTTGTCAGGGTACATTGATGTGGAGGCTTCTGCAAAGGAGACCCTACGAGAAGGTGTTCTGGGGATTGCCACCACTGGACAGATGAGATGAGAGGTATAGAGAGTATTATTCTGTCTCCCAAACGACCGGATGCCTGAGACCACTGGGAAGCCAGGGTCCATTGAGCTGCACATATATGCAGACGAGCATATGGAACCACATGTACAGTAGATGCCATATGGCCCAGGAGTTGCAGCATTTCTCGAGCAGTGAGAAAGGTCTTGAGGTATTCTTGGGATGCAAGCTGAATGAGTCGAGCACAGTGGGCTTGGGGCAGAAAAGCCCTTGACTGTTGAATGTCTAGGAGAGCCCCTATAAACTCTAGAGTTTAAGAGGGAATGAGATGGGACTTTGGAAGATTTATTACACCTGCATGGTGCGCGTGAAAGAAAGATTGGCCTCTAGAGATGTGCTTGCTCGAATGAGCCAGTTGTCTAAATAGGGGAAGACAAATATCCCTAGAGTCCTTAGAAATGCAGCTACCACTGCCATGCACTTTGTAAAGACTCTTGGGGCAGAGGCGAGGCCAAAAGGTAGGACTCTGTACTGATAATGTCTCCCCTGGAACAGGAAACGCAGGAACCTTTTGTGTTCTGCGTGGATAAGAATGTGGGTATATGCGTCCTTTAGATCTAGAGAACAGAGCCAATCCTGACTCTGGATATAGGGGAGTACCTAGGGAGATCATCTTGAATTTCTCCCGAAGTAGATACTTGTTCAGTTTTCTGAGGTCCAGGATGGGCCTGTATTCCCCTGTCTTCTTTGGAATGAGGAAGAAAGGAAAATAGAAGCCCAGACCTTGCTGGGAGAGTGGTACTTCCTCTATTGCACCCTGTGAGAGAAGGGAGGTGACCTCCTGCAACAACTGAGTGGTGAGAGAGGGTTGAGAACCGAACTCTCTTGGAGAAGACTGGAGGGGGTAGACTTTGGAAGTGAAATTTGTATCCCTCCCTTACTATGGAGAGAGTCCAGTGTTCTGATGTGGGAAAAGTGGCATAGTCTGCTGGGAATGCAGATGGGATCTGGAATCTCCAGAGGCAAGATGGCTATGTTCTCCAAAAAAGAGTCAAAGACCCTGAGGAGGTTGGGTCTGCTGGGGTGGCCGAGACCTGGAAGTCTGAGCCTTTCTTTGCTGTTTTGGTTGTTGCTGCCCTTTCTGGGGAGCATGGGTGGGACAGTGCACCACAGGGGTGTAAGAAGGGTAGTACTTCTTTTTCTTATTGAAAAATGATTTCTTCGATGTCTTTTTCTTAGCTAGGTCGGCAGTAGATCTAGAAAGTCTATTAAGAGTGGTGTTCTCAGATTCTAACTGAGAAGCCTTATCCTGCCAGTCCTTGCCAAAAAGGTTTTCACCATGTAAGGTATATTACCCAGCTTATCTTGAACCCACTGTTCAAGATCAGACATTTGGAGCCAAGCAATCCTGCTTGCACCAATGCAAATAGCTGAAGTTGTGCTGATGCATTCAAAACAGTCGAAAGTTGCCCCGTTAACAAATTTGGAAACATTTAGCGCATGTTTCACAAGGGTGAGATAACCAGTTCTCTTGTCATCAGGGAGAAGAGGAGTCATCAACTCTAAATCCCTAGAAACCTCCCTAAGGAACATACTCATATAGAGTATGTAGGAACTGATTCTGGCCAATAACATGGAGGCCTGAAAACATCGACAACCAAAAGCATTGAGAGTTCTCGATTCCCTGCCTGGAGGATTCGAGGAATGTGTCTTAGCACTTTTAATTTGAGCATTGCCAATTCCACTACCATGGAATGGTGTGGTAATTGCATCTTCTGGAAGCCGGGACACTCCAGTACCCAGTACATTGTATTGAGCCTTGAGTATGTGGAGAGATGGTTAAGGGTGTCTCCCACATATGAAGCATAAGGTTGTGAAGTATTCAATGAATAGGGAGAGTAGCAGCTTCCTTTGGGGCTGAAGGGTATTGAAGGATTTCAAGCTCTTCAGCCCTAGGTTCCTTCTCCGAAGTCACCCTTATGGACAGGCCCCGAGCAACATCACGAATAAAGTCTTGGAAAGACATGTCCTCCGGAAGCGACATGCGACACTGTGGGGACAGAAATGGATCCTCTGGGAGAATTCTCATTTCCCGGGTACTAGCCGACTTGTCATCTGACGAATCGGAGTCGGAAGACTCAAAGGTATCGACAGGCAGAGTGCTCGTGCTCTGCATGAGCTCGATACCGCTCGAAGCTGGTATCTGAAAGTTGCAGTGCCAGAACCTCGGTACCGGACATGGATTTGAGGGCTGGCATGGGTGGTAGCGTGGTAAGCGGCAAAAAAGTTGATGCAGGCACTTTCTGTACCATCGTCGGTACCGATGCTGAGGAATCGACTGTAGAGGCTTTACCGGTATGGAGGCCACCAGTAAGGCCGCTAAGCTCCGCTCGATAGCCAAGATACGTTGATCCATGGAGGTTGCTGATACTTGCGTCTCGGTACTGGAGTTGCGGACCACGATCCCTGAGCATGGCACCAAGAGCTCTCCGGAGGTGGAGGCCTCGGGAGCATCCTGGGACCCCACTACGGCTTTGGAGGCAAGGACCTCCCACCGGGGTTGTTTGGCCAGTGTGCCCCCCCCCCGCCAGGGCAACACCCAAGGCATCTCGATGCTTAGAAGGAGATCTACCCTTGGAGGGCTGGCTAGTCTCCGATGAAGACCTGGGTTTTCGATATCTGAAATCCTTGAGAGGAAGATGAAGCTCTCGATGATGTCGATGTTACCGACATTGCATCGGTGGCAAAGAGGGTGCCGAGTTTCACAGCTCTGTTCCATAGGCCTCTCTTTGCCATCTTCCTACAGAGAGGACATTCTAACGGTTGATGATCCAGTCCCAAACATTTTAGAAACCAGTCATTGGTGTCCGTGGCTGAAATTCTACTGCCACATTTGGAACACTTCTTGAAACCACTGGCTGGTTTTTCCATTTTGGGAAAAAGGAAAAAGGCCTAAGCTTAAGATGGTGTTGATGCGCCCTGAAGGAAGAAAGGTTTCTCCCCTCAGAAAAAAAAATTCGATTTTTTTTTAAAGAGGAAAGAAAAAAAATAAGAAAGAAAGTACCGACAGGGTCGGTACTAGCGTCGACGGGAAGGCAGACGCGACCACAAAAAATAAGAAAAAAAACACAAATTGTCTGCGGTGACAGGAATTGCTTCTTGTTGGCTCCACGGAAAACAAAGAACTGAGGCGGGAGAGCTGGAAAGGCAGGAAGGCAGCTACACAAGTACAGTGGGATGCTCCCAAAAAGCTTTCCTATTCGACGTTGGGGAGTGTTCCCGCACGGGCTCCGTCGATACCGATGTCACCCATATGTGAAGACTACATTCCTGCTTGTCACTGGAGATTACGTTGAAATTCTCCATCCAGTGTGAAGCGGCAGCCAAAAAGCAAATAGAATGCTAGGAATCATGAGGAAAGGAATGGAGAATAAAACAAAAGATATTATAATGCCTCTATATCATTCCATTGTCCGACCGCACCATGAACATTGTGTGCAGTTCTGGCCACCATATCTTAAAAGGATATAGCTGAATTAGAAAAGGTACAAAGAAGAGCGACAAAAATAGTAAAGGGAATGAAAGGATACCCCTATGAGGACAGACTTAAAAGATTGGGGGCTCTTCAACTTGGAAAAGAGACGGCTGAGGGGAGATATGATAGAGGTCTATAAATTAATGAATGGAGTGGAAAGGGTAGACACAGATCGGTTATTTATGCCATCAAAAAGTAGAAAGAGTAAGGGACATGCAATGAAGCTACAATGTAGTCTATTTAAGACTAGTAAGAGAAAATATTTTTTTACTCAACAAGTTCCTGGAAGAAAGGTCTATAAACCATTATTAACGAGGACACAGGAAATCCACTGCTTGCCCTGTGACAAGCATTGTGGAACCTGTATGCCCCTTTGGGAACCTGCCAGGTACTTGTGGCCTGGATTAGCCACTGTTGGAAACAGGATATTGGGCTTGGACCTTGGTCTGACCAGTAAGGCATTTTTTATGTTCTAATATTAGCACTTGTTAGTATCATAAGATACTCCATGGGTCATGGGGTCTTGGGCCCCATTTTACAACATGCAGACAGCTGGGCAGGAATGAGTGGGGACTGTTCCTGCTCATCCTAGACATAAAGGACCCCCCCCCCTTCCGTAAGGCCCAGGATTGGGGACTGAATGGTGGTGGTGTCTGCCAGGAGAGTTTCGGAGGGAGTTCCTTATTGACAGGAGGACTGCTTGGGGAGAGGGGGACTGT
Source organism: Ichthyophis bannanicus (assembly GCA_033557465.1). NCBI lineage: Eukaryota > Metazoa > Chordata > Amphibia > Gymnophiona > Ichthyophiidae > Ichthyophis > Ichthyophis bannanicus. The sequence goes on along the minus strand of CM066031.1, from coordinate 288,871,918 downwards.
TTTGAGGGGGGTTAGGGGATTCCTGTTGGACGGGTCAAGAGGGGATTGGATGGCTTCCGGTTAATAGGGGGGAGTGATAAAAACTGGGTGGGCAATGGGGGTTCAGGCAGGGGGGGATGGAACTGAGGGAACTACTTTTAGTAGCTCAGGCTGTCCACCTACAGCAGGAGCAGCAATTTTAGAAAGCTGCTCACATGCATATGTGGGAAGCACTTCTGCATTTTGTTATCTAGGTGCAGCTTTTTAAGACCATTGCTCCATCTAAACATAAAGGGACATTATACATGCAGTCCTGAATCTGCTTTCTAAGAGGCTCTGCATTTGACAGAGGGCCCGATTCTGACCTGCACATACATCCCCTTTGTACGTCCGGTCTGAGCCGGACGTACAAAGGGGAGTGCGATTCTGATCCCACGTGGCACATCTAGCCCCGTGGGATCAGAATCGCAATCAGGCCTGTACATGCAGGCCGGTACTGCAATTCAGTCCTGGCCTGCATGTACAGGCACTGTCCAGATAGCTCAGTCAGGCTTTTAAATGGAGCCATGGCACCGTGGCTCCAATTAAAAGCCACGATGCCGGCCGCCAGAATCTAAAGTTTATTCCCCGCAGCCCAACCCCCGATCTGGCCTTCTAAGGCCAGGATCGGGCTGCCGGGAATAAACCCTGGCCCCCCCTAGCCCCTTCCGTGCCCCGGGCCCTGAAGAAAACCATGTCCAGGGAGGTTATTCCACCTCTGAGGTGGAATAACTTCCCCGCCCATTTCATCGGCCCTGGTCGTACAGGGCCGACATTAGAATCGGCCCTATAGGTCCAGGGCCAGCGACCGCCCACTGCCCACCCACTCTCTGCCCCCAGGCTGCCCATTCCCCACCCCAGACTAACTTCCCCGCACAACTGGCACAACACTCTGAGGGCTGCTATCAGCACGAATAACGGGGATGGACGTCCCACTGGGATGTCCATCCCTGCTATTCGTGTCTCAGAATAACCCCCAGTCTTGCAAAATATTATGGGGATTTTTCACATTCTGACCTGGATATGTGAATTCCCCCCTTCCACGTGCTATCTAAAATCTATCTTCACATCCTTTCTTTAACTCTATTACTCTTTAAAGCATGTAGGAAAGAAGGACATGGTATCTGAAATATATACATCTTTTAGATTTAAACCAGGGATGCACAAGTTCAATACTTGAGGCCATAAAGAGGCCAGGTTTTCAAAATATTTCTAATGAATAAGCACGAGATAAATTTGCATGCCATGGATGCATGCTGCTCTCTCATGCCTATTCATTAGGAATAAGGGTAATAGTGTAAATACAATGTAGATAGTTTCCCCAGTTGTTTCCATGTTGATTTCCCTGTTTATTGTAAAGTTTACAACTCAGAATGCCTGTGTTGTATAGTTGACGTTGAATGTAAACCGCACTGATCTGAAAAGCGCGGTATAGAAGAACTGTTAAATAAATAAATAAATAAATATCCTGAAAACCTGGTCTTTTTGCTGCCCTTGAGGACTGAACTTGCGTACCCTTGCTTTAAACAATAATAGCCTGAACCCAGTGGCGTATCAAGGGCAGGGCGATGGGTGTGGGCCACCCCATGTGCCGGCCAGTAGGGAGATGCACCCCCGCCAGACCCACGGAAGAAGTGCACAAACATTCTTACCCCTAAAGCTGGCTTGCCGCTGTGCTATCTCCATAGGCCTGCTGCTCTCCTCCCCTGGCTGAAGTCTCGTGAATCGCAAGACTTCAGCTTGGAAAGAGTAGTAGCAGGCCCACAGAGACAACACAGCAAGCCAAATTTAGGGCAAGTTTGTTTGCCGTGCTATCTCCGGGTGGGAGGAGGGGGGTGGCTGAATTGAGGCACCCAGGTGGTGAGGGAGCCAGGAACGCCATTGCCTGAACCACTGGATTCATAAATAATTAGAGCAAAGTTGCTCAACTGTGTCAGGGGTTCTCCACAGACAGCAGGATAAATCAGACACACAAGTGGTTGACATTATTCAGCAGTGCGAACACAGACTGTTTCCCTCAGAGCACAGCTCCAAATCCTTCTAAAATCCTGCTGTCTGGAACGTCTCTTTCTACAGGGGGTAAAATTCATACAAAGTAGCACAGCGTGTGCCCTTTTACTGCTCACAGAGTTGCAGCTGGTCGTGCTGCGAGGCTTATGTGAATCAGCGATGCTGAGAGCTATGCTATCAGTAGTTTAACTACTGACAGGGTCTCCCCCAAGATGGACAGGTCTTAGCTGAGGTACCAAACTAAGACAAACCACCCATCTGGGCAGTAGCAGAATGGGACAGTGTTGGCAGCGGAGGATCATATTTCTGTAACAATGGCAACAACACTACCATTATCTGAGCAGAAGAAAGGCCTGGCAATCTACTTCTGTATCTTCCCATGAAAGCCCTATGGATAGTCACAACAAAACAAATATGCAATATAGTGCTGGAAGATGAAACTCCAAGGTCGGAAGGAACTCAACAGGCTAATGGAGAAGAACTGAAGACTTCTCAGAGTAAAGCCGGAAGATAGAGCAAGGCCTTTGCAGCTAATGGTGATATTTGTACTAGCATGCAGCATTAGCTACAAAAATCTAACACGCTTTTACAGACACGCCACATAGACAGTGCAAACTACCCCTAGATTGGAACTTCTCAGCTCCCAGTGCCCAAGTTAAAAGGGTTTCTAACAATATAATCATTAAGGTCCTCACTAAATGTTATCCCCAGAGAATATAGTAATAAAAAACATTTTCATTTGAGAAAGTAAGTTATTATAAATAGAGAATTAAATATGGTTTTACATTAAATGTATTCGAGTTTGATAACATAAAATATAAAAATTAGATTTCAGATATTGATAAGAAGATATTACATTATCAGGAAAACATTCATTATGAATAATTTTCTTTTTGGTGTCCTCCCAAAGCTCATTGACATCCCCATACAAGTAAATCAGATAAGTACTTTTATAGTTTTTTTTTTATAATAACCTTGCAAAATGCAATGTGTGCGTTCAAGTCAATGCTAACTCCTGGTGACCCAGCAGCTCCTGGGTTTTCTTGGCGGTATGACTGGAAGTAGATTGCCAGGCCTTTTCTTCCAAGGCCACAAGGAGTGTTAGTGGGAAATCAACCGTCTCTTGGTTACCAAGCCAGTAGCTCTAACCATTATCCTACTCCTCCCATAATTTTATTTTTCTCAATTTCACTAACTTAGAACTAGATATTTTGTGACTTGTTTCCTCTTTTTATAGCTGCTCAGTTTCTGTCAACTCATGCAGAAGATACATCAGGTAATTAACAGCATTTTATTCCTTAACAGTCATAAAAAGGAAAAGACAATAATAGCTTGAGCTTGGTTTTAGTGTACCAACTTCACATGTTTTGTAAATGTCACTTATTGCTGAATGGTAGATGTCTTTCTTGTGTTGGATGCCTGGATTATGTTGTCATCCACCAACTCGTTGCTTCTTTCTTCTGTGTAAACCTGCTATTTTAACACTACATACATTAATTACATTAGGTAATCTAAGTTTAGATAATTTCTGTGATCTCCTTGTTCTCTGGAGTCATGATATGAGCCTGTCCCGATTTACCAAATAAAAGGATATTTATTGTATCTCTAACTGAATATATATATTTAATTTTCATTTATTGATCACAGTCAAAGCTGCTATTGCAATTTATAAATAACAAACAATATTTCCAAATCAACCCAACTGTCACTCTTCATTTTTATTCCCTCTCTCTCACCATGAACCATCTCTAAGTGGCATTTAAACTCTGATCCAACATTAGGTTTCTCCATGAACTCATCAGCGAGCTTGTATATTAAGCACCCACATCACACACTTAACAACTCACTTGCTCGCACACAGGGGGTCTCTTACTAATGGCTGCTAGCGGGCATGCATGTTCTGGTGCATGCTGAAGGTGCACTGGGACACACGTTGCCAGCTGGCATGGGGCCATGTCCATTAACATGGGATGATTCCCGTGCTAACTGTGCAGCTCGCATTAGGGTCATGAGTGAGTGGGTTAGGGGTGGAGTGTGGGTGTGGTGTGCTCAGTGCATTAGCGCTGGGTTCATACCATGGACTAACTGTATTAGCGTGGGTTCACCTAACGCCACTTCAGTAGGTGGAGTTAAGTGTGCCTGCGCTACTGCAGCCTGTGTTAGGAGAAAGTGCTCCATGTTAACCGCAGGGAAAGCACAGTTACTTACCTGTAACAGGTGATCTCTGGGAACAGCAGGAAAGCACAGTTACTTACCTGTAACAGGTGATCTCTGGGAACAGCAGGAATAAGTCTTCACATATGGGTACGTCGGTACCGACGGAGCCTGCGCGGGAACGCTCCCCAGCTTCCCAAAAAGGAAAGCTTTTGGGAGCATCCCACAGCGCCTGCACGCTACCTTCCCACCTTTCCTAACCAGCTCTCCTCAGTTCGAGTTTAAAGCTGAGACAATAGAGATAGAGGAAAGGAAAGATAGAAAAGAGGTACAACTCCTAGGGGAGGTGGGAGGGTTGTGAAGACTTATTCCTGCTGTTCCCAGAGATCACCTGTTACAGGTAAGTAACTGTGCTATCTCCAGGAACAAGCAGGAATGAGTCTTCACATATGGGGACTCCCTAGCTAAGATGCCTGGGAGATCCCCAAGGATATGAGACCCTGGGAAGGGTTCTACGTCCTCCTATGGATCTCAGGCATCCTCCAGGGAAGGAGGGTAGGAGTTGTTTAAGAATGGAACAGGTGTTTGAGGACAGCCTGACCAAACAAGGCATCCTGGCGGGAGTCCTTGTCCAAGCAGTAATGGGCTGTGAAGGTATGAACCGAGGCCCAGGTGGCTGCTCGACAGATCTGGTCGATGGACACAGAATTTAGATGAGCCATATAGGTGGCCATGGCCCTCACATTATGAGCTGTGACATGGCTCTCCAGAGAAAGGTTCTTACTCTGGTAGGCGAAAGAAATACACTGAGCAATCCAATTGGACAGTGTTCTCTTAGAGACTGGAAGTCCCAAATGAGAAGGATCAAAAGCAACAAAAAGCTGAGAAGACTTTCTATGTTGCTGTGTCCTTTGTAAGTAAAAAGCAAGAGCTCTTTTACAATCCAGAGTATGAAGATTCTTCTCTGCACTGGATGCATGAGGAGCTGGAAAAAAGACAGGTAAATATACCTCTTGATTAAGATGAAAAGGTTAGACCACTTTAGGCATAAAGTGTGGATTTGTCCTAAGGACTACCTTATCATGATGGAACCTTGTATAAGGTGGATTAGCCACTAAGGCCTGCAGTTCACTGATGCGGCGAGCAGAAGTGACTGCAATGAGGAAAATAACCTTCCAGGAAAGAAATTTCAAGGAGGTAGTGGCTAAGGGTTCAAAAGGTGGCTTCATAAGCTGACCAAGAACCGAATTTAAGTCCCATGCCACCGGAGGAGGCCTAATGGGAGGTTTAGTTAAAGTTAGGCCTCTCATGAATCTTGCAATGAGAGGATGAGAGGAGATAGGTTGTCCATTGATGGGCTTAAGGGACGCTGCAATAGCACTCAAATGGACTCTTACTGAATTTGTCTTAAGTCCTGCATTGGAAAGATGCAGGAGATAGTCTAATAAAGAATTTAAAGGTAGTGCTAGAGGGTCAAGACCCTTTTCAGCACACCAAATGGAAAATATTTTCCACTTAAAAGCATAGGAACGCCTGGTGGAAGGTTTTCTGGAAGCATGGAGGATATCCTTCACTTGCTGAGAAATATTCAAGCCTTGAAGGTCTAGGCCTTCAGTAACCAAGCTCTGAGGTGAAGGGACTTGGGGTTTGGGTGCCACAAAGTCCCTTCCTCCTGGGACAGAAGGTCTGGAGCAGCTCCCAAGTCCAGGGAGGGGGCTTGGGATAGATGCAGAAGTACAGGGTACCACACTTCGCGTGGCCAGCGTGGAGCTATGAGGATCATAGATCCTTGATCCCTCTGGAGTTTGAACAGAGTCTTGGAAATCAAGGGAATGGGTGGAAAGGCATACAGGAAGCCCTGACCCCAATGAAGGAGGAATGCATCCTTGGCCTGAACTCCCTGACACGGAATTCTGGAACAGAACCGGGGAAGTTTGGCATTCCACGGACTTGCAAAGAGGTCTATGTCCGGGGTTCCCCATTCTTGGAAGATTCTGAGTACCTGATCCATATGCAGGGACCATTCGTGTGGAAGCAGAACTCGACTGAGTCTGTCTGCCCAAGAGTTTTGGATTCCTGGGAGGTATACTGCCAGGAGATGGATTTGATGCTCTCTGGCAAAAGCCCATAATCTAAAGCTTCGTTGCAAAGCGACAGAGAGCCAGTTCCTCCTTGCTTGTTTATGTAAAACATGGCTACTTGATTGTCCGTATGAATGAGGACTGTCTTGTAGCTGAGGAGGGTATGAAAGACCTTGAGAGCTAGAAAAACTGCTCGAAGTTCCAAGTGGTTGATATGAAGAGAGGTCTCCTGTGGGGACCAAGTGCCTTGAATGGAGAGGTCTTGTAGATGAGCTCCCCAACCTGTTTGGGAGGCATCTGTTGTGAGGGTTGCTTGGGGCAACAACTGTTGGAAGGGGGACCCCAGCAACAGATTTTGAGTGGACCTCCAGCACTGGAGAGACCAAAAGAGACGTTTGGAGGTTGCTATTTGGTCTGAGAGAGCTCCTGAAGCTTGAGTCCACTGGGTGGACAAAGTCCATTGAGCTGCTCTCATGTGTAGGCGAGCATAGGGTACCACATGCACTGTGGAAGCCATGTGGCCTAGCAGTTGTAGCATCTCCCGGGCAGTTAAGTGGTTCTTTGACTGAATCTGGGAGGCTAACTGCACTAGACGTTGGCAACGGGCCTGAGGAAGGTAGGCCCTTGCAGTGGTGGTATCCAACCAGGCCCCTATGAATTCCAGGGACTGAGTAGGGGTGAGCTGGGACTTTGGGAGGTTTACCACAAGTCCCAGATACTGCAGAATGCACCTTGTGCGGTCCAGGGAAATCTGGGCCTCTGACTGAGATGGAGCTCGGATGAGCCAGTCGTCCAGGTATGGGAAGACAAATATTCCCAGAGTGCGTAGAAATGCAGCAACTATTGCCATGCATTTGGTGAACACTCTCGGAGCAGAGGCCAGACAAAAAGGAAGCACTCTGTATTGGTAATGTTTTTCTTGGAAAAGAAAACGTAGGAATCTTCTGTGAGATGGATGGATGAGGACATGTGTGTACGCATCCTTGAGATCTAGAGAACAAAGCCAATCCTGACTTTGAAGGTATGGAAGGAGAGTGCCCAGAGAAAGCATCTTGAACTTCTCCTTGCATAGAAATTTGTTCAATTCTCTGAGATCTAAGATGGGTCTGTATCCCCCTGTCTTCTTCGGAATGAGAAAATAGGGGGAGTAGAACCCTGACCCTTGTTGAATAAGAGGAATTTCTTCTATCGCCCCTTGGGCAAGAAGGGTAGTCACTTCCTGACCTAGAAGGTCGAGAAGAGATGTGGGAGAATTGAAGTGTCTCACCATGGTGTGGGGAGGAAGGTCTGAGAAATGAAGTTTGTAGCCCTCTCTTATGATGGAGAGGGTCCACTGCTCTGATGTGATTTGCTCCCATCTGGGAGCAAAATGAGCTAACCTTCCTGGAATGGTGAGAGGTTCTGGCTGTTGTAGAGCCAGAAAGGCTAAGTTCTCTAGCATCAAGTCAAAAACCTTGAGGAGGTTGGGACTGCTGTGTTGCAGCAGCCCCTGTAGACTTAGGCCTGGCCTGCTTAGGTTGCTGACGCTTAGTGGCAAAGCGACCTGTGGAATATTGTTGGCCAGAAGTAGAAGAAAATCTGCCCTTTTTGAAAAAAGACTTTTTAAAAGTCTTTTTCTTGGCGGGAATGGAGGTTGACTTTGAAAGTCTATCCAGAGCAGAGTTTTCTGCATTCATTTGAGTGGCTTTTATTTGCCACTCTTTGCCAAATAGATTTTCACCTGTACAGGGCAGATTTCCTAAGCCATCTTGAACCCAGGGTTCTAAATCAGAAGCCTGGAGCCAAGCAATTCTGCGAGCAGCTATAGCAATGCCTGAGGCTCTGCTGGCACCTTCAAAGGAGTCAAAAGCTGCCCTGTTGGAAAACTTTGAAATGTCTTGAGTATGCTTAAGCCAAATGAGGAAGTCGTCCCTTTTATCTTCTGGAAGAAAAGGGAGGAAGTTGTGCAGTTTTTGTGCAACTTCTTTTAGAAACATACCCATGTAAAGGCTATATGAGTTGATTCTGGCAATAAGCATACTGGCTTGGAAGATTTTCCTACCAAAAGCATCCAAGGTCCTGCATTCTCTTCCTGGAGGAGCAGAAGAGTGTCTCTTTGTACTCTTTATCCTCTTCATAGCTGACTGCACCACAATGGAATGGTGAGGAAGCTGAGTTTTCTGAAATCCAGGACAAGGAGGGACACGATACATAGTGTCCAATCTGCGAGAATGAGGAGAGAGAGTGAGAGGAGTCTCCCATAAATCAATCATGTGTTCATAAAGAATCTCATGAATTGGTAAGGTGACTGCCTCTCTAGGAGCCTTAGAGTATCTTAAAATATCTAATTTTTTTGCTCTAGGCTCTGATTCAGGGGTTACTGAAATAGAAAGTCCTTTAGCTACTTCTCTGGAGGAGACATTCTTCTTTTTGGAGAAGAAGGCTCTTCAGGAAGGGCTATGGATACTTCAGGAGACTCATCTGATGAATCAGAATCACTAGAGGAATCGAAGTATCGCCTGTCAGGGTGCTCTTCTAACGCTCGATACGTGTATCGAGCGGTATCGACATCGGGCATCCTCGGTACCGGATCGGTACCGAGAAGTAGCCCTGGACAAGGAACCGCTGCAGTCGGTATCCTGGTCGATGTCGATGCAGTCGGTACCGGTATCGGCGCTGGTGCCGGTACCGGAGCCGATACCGACAACGGAGTTTGTTGCGGTACCATCGGCGTCGCAGCTTGAATGAAGGCCGTGATAGCCTGCTGCATGGACAGAACATTCTGATCCATCGACGCCATGAATGCCTGGAAATCGGTACCAGGAGATTGTGCCGGTACCCCAGAGCATTCTAACAGGTGATCGGTCGAGGCCGTGCCATCGATGTCAACCTGTAACCCCATAGGAGGAGCTTTGGAAGCCGGAGCTTCCCGCCGGGGTTGTTTTGCTGGTGCAGGATCCTCGAGGGCAAGCCCGGAGGCATCTCGATGCTTAGAGGGAGATCTACCCTTCGAGGACCTGCTAGGTTTATGTTTGGTTACCTGAGATCCATCAGGAGAAGAAGACCTGGAAGATGTCGATGCTACCGACGCTGCATCAGCGGGAAACAGCACATGGAGCTTAGCTGCTCGGTTCTGTAAACCCCGTTTAGACATTAGAGAGCAGGACGGACAATCCGGAATGGAGTGTTCAGGACCCAAACATTTAAGACACCATTCATGGGTATCTGTAACAGAAATAGTACCGCTACACTTAGTGCATTTTTTGAACCCGGAGGCTGGTTTTTCCATGAGGGAAATTTTCTTGTGGGCCCTGAGGCCCAAGAAGAAAAATACACTAAGTGAGGAAAGTATAGATTTTTTTTTTTTTTTTTTAAAGAAAGAAAGAAAAAGACCGGCGGTACCGGTCTGGAGTCGGGGAAGGCAGACACACGACCAAAGAAATAAAATAAAATAAAGAACTTCTTCAGCGGTGACAGAGCTCGACCTGCTGGCTCCGCGGCAAAGAAGAACTGAGGAGAGCTGGTTAGGAAAGGCGGGAAGGCAGCGCGCAGGCGCTGTGGGATGCTCCCAAAAGCCTTCCTTTTTGGGAAGCTGGGGAGAGTTCCCGCGCAGGCTCCGTCGGTACCGACGTACCCATATGTGAAGACTCATTCCTGCTTGTTCCTGGAGATTAAGTCTTCACATATGGGTATCGTCGGTACCGACGGAGCCTGCACGGGAACGCTCCCCAGCGTCCAGTAAGAAAGCTTTTGGGAGCATCCCACAGCGCCTGCGCGCTGCCTTCCCGCCTTTCCCAACCGCCTCTCTCCAGTTTGAGTTTTAAAGCTGAGACAAAAAGAGAGAGAGGAAAGGAAAGATAGATAGAGAGATACAACTCCAAGGGGTGGGTTGTGAAGACTTATTCCTGCTGTTCCCAGAGATCACCTGTTACAGGTAAGTAACTGTGCTATCTCCAGGAACAAGCAGGAATGAGTCTTCACATATGGGGACTCCCTAGCTGTAGATGCCAGGGGAAGAACCCAGGTTATGTGTCCTTGAAAAGGACTCTACCTCCCCCCATGGATCTCTGGCATCCAACCAGGGTAGGTGGGCAGGAGTTGATTAGGAATGGAACAGGTTTTGAGAACAGCCTGACCAAACAAGGCATCCCGGCGGGAGTCCTTGTCCAAGCAGTAATGGGCTGTGAAGGTATGAACCGAGGCCCAGGTGGCCGCTCAACAGATTTGGTCGATGGACACAGAGTTTAGATGAGCCATTGAGGCTGCCATGGCTCTCACATTGTGAGCTGTGACATGGCCCTCCAGAGAAAGGTTCCTACTCTGGTAGGCGAAAGAAATACACTGAGCAATCCAGTTGGACAGTGTTATTTTAGAGACTGGAAATCCTAAATGAGAAGGATCAAAAGCAACAAAGAGTTGAGAAGACTTTCTATGCTGCTGTGTTCTTTGTAAGTAAAAAGCGAGAACTCTCTTACAATCCAAGGTATGAAGATTCCTCTCTGCACTTGATGCATGAGGTCCTGGAAAAAAGAAAGGTAAATACACCTCTTGGTTCAGATGAAAAGGTGAGACCACTTTAGGCATAAAGTGTGGATTGGTCCTGAGGACTACCTTATCATGATGAAACCTTGTATAAGGTGGATTGGCCACCAAAGCTTGCTACTCACTGATGCAGCGTGCTGAGGTGACTGCAATGAGAAAAATAACCTTCCAAGAAAGAAATTTCAAGGAGGTGGTGGCTAAAGGTTCAAAGGGTGGCTTCATAAGCTGGCCAAGAACCAGGTTTAAGTCCCATGCCACTGGAGGTGGTCTAATGGGAGGTTTAGTTAAAAGAAGGCCTCTCATGAATCTTGCTATAAGAGGATGAGAGGAAATAGGTTGTCCATTGAGAGGCTTGAGGGACGCTGCAATAGCACTCAAATGGACTCTTACTGAATTCGTTTTCAGACCTGCATGGGATAGATGCAGAAATTACTCTAGTAGAGAATTCAGAGGTATTGCAAGAGGGTTTAGACACTTCCCTGAACACCAAATGGTAAATCTTTTCCATTTGAAAGCATAGGAATGTCTAGTAGAAGGCTTTCTAGAGGCATGAATAACATCTCTGACTTGCTGGGAGAGATGAAAATCTTGAAGGTCTAGGCCCTCAGCAACCAAGCCCTGAGATGGAGAGACTGGGGGTTTGGGTGCCACAACGTTCCTTCTTCCTGGGATAGAAGGTCTGGAGCAGAGCCCAAGTCCAGGGAGGGAGCTTGAGAGAGATGCAGAAGTAGAGGGTACCACACTTGGCGTGGCCAATGTGGTGCTATGAGGATCATGATCCCTTGATCTCTCTGAAGCTTGAATAGTGTCTTGGGAATTAGGGGAATTGGTGGAAAGGCATAAAGGAAGTCTTGACCCCAGTGAAGGAGGAAGGCATCCTTGGCCTGAACTCCCTGACACGGAATTCTGGAACAGAACCGGGGAAGTATGGCATTCCACGGACTTGCAAAGAGGTCTATGTCTGGGGTTCCCCAAATTCGAAAGATCCTGGCTACCTGGTCCATGTGGAGGGACCACTCATGTGGAAGCAGAACTCGACTGAGTCTGTCCGCCCAAGAGATTTGAACGCCTGGAAGATATACTGCCAGAAGATGGATGTGATGCTCTCTAGCGAAGGCCCACAGTCGCAAAGCTTCGTTGCAAAGCGACAGAGAGACAGTCCCTCCTTGCTTGTTTACATAGAACATGGCTACTTGGTTGTCCGTATGGATGAGGACTGTCCTGTAGCTGAGCAGGGAATGGAACACTGAGAGCTAACAGAATTGCTCTGAGTTCCAAGAGATTGATATGCAGAGAAGTCTCCTGTGGAGACCAGATGCCCTGGGTGGAGAGATCCTGCAGATGAGCTCCCCAACCCCTTGGATTAGTATCTGTTGTGAGAGTTGCTTGGGGTAGCGGTTGCTGAAAAGGGGACCCCAGCGACAGGTTTTGAGAGGACTTCCACCACTGGAGAGACCAAAGAAGGCGACTGGAGTTTGCTAATTTGTCTGACAGGCAACCTGATGCCTGAGTCCATTGGGTGGACAAAGTTCATTGAGCTGCCCTCATGTGAAGGCGAGCATATGGAACCACATGCACAGTGGATGCCATGTGGCCTAATAGTTGTAACATCTCTCGAGCAGTTAACTGGGACTTTAACTGAATCTGGGAGGCTAACTGCACCAGACGTAGGCAAAGGGCCTGAGGAAGATCGGCCCTTGCAGTTGTGGTATCCAGCAAGGCCCCTATGAACTCCAGAGACTGAGTAGGGGTGAGATTGGATTTTGGGATGTTTATTACTAGTCCCAAATACTGAAGGATACGCATTGTGCAGGTTAGACAAGTCTGGGCCTCTGACTGGGATGGGGCTCGAATGAGCCAGTCGTCCAGATATGGGAATACGAATATTCCTAGAATGCGGAGAAATGCAGCTACTACTGCCATGCATTTCGTGAACACCCTTGGTGCAGAGGCCAGACCGAAAGGAAGCACCCTGTATTGGTAGTGCTTTCCTTGAAAAAGGAACCGAAGGAACCTTCTGTGTGTTGGATGGATGAGGACATGGGTGTACGCATCCTTGAGATCTAGAGAACAAAGCCAGTCCTGACTCTGAAGGTATGGAAGCAGAGCCCCTAGAGAAATCATTTTGAATTTCTGCTTGAATAGAAACTTGTTCAATTCTCTGAGATCTAATATGGGTCTGTAGCCCCCTGTTTTCTTTGGGATAAGAAAATAAGGGGAATAGAACCCTGAGCCCTGTTGAAGAAGAGGTACTTCTTCTATTGCCCCTTGGGCAAGAAGGGTAGCAATCTCCTGACCTAGAAAGTTGAGGAGAGATGTTGGAGAATTGAACTGTTTCACCATGGTGTGAGGAGGAAGACTCAAGAAATGAAGCTTGTACCCTTCCTTTATGATGGAGAGGGTCCATTGCTCTGCTGTGATTTGCTCCCATCTGGGAGCAAAGTAAGTCAACCTTCCTGGAATGGTGAGGGGCTCTGGTTTTTCCAGAGCTAGAAAGCTAAGTTCTCTAGTTGCAAGTCAAAGGCCCTGAGGAGGTTGAGGCTGCTGGGCTGTGGTAGGCCTGGCAGCCTTTGACTTGGCCTGTTTAGGTGGTTGCTGACGCTTTGCAGCAAAACGACCTGCAGAAGATGTCTGCCCATGTGTAGGATAATATCTTCCCTTTTTAGAAAAAGATGTCTTTTTAAACAATTTTTTCTTAACAGGGGCAGAGGTAGACTTTGAAAGTCGATCCAAAGCAAAGGTCTCAGCATCCATCTGAGTGGCCTTTGCTTGCCAATCCCTGCCAAACAGGTTTTCACCTGTACAAGGAAGGTTTCCCAACTCATCTTGGACCCAGAGTTCCAAATCAGAGGCTTGTAACCAAGCAATTCTGCGTGCACCTATGGCAATAGCTGTGGCTCTACTTACACACTCAAAAGAGTCAAAGGCTGCACGGTTGGAGAATTTGGAAACATCTTGGGCATGTTTGAGCCAAGTGAGAAATTCCTGCCTTTTATCTTCTGAAATAAAAGGAGCTAAAGTCTGCAGATGATCAGTGACTTCTTTTAGAAACATCCCTATATAGAGACTATAGGAGTTGATTCTGGCAGCAAGCATATTGGCCTGGAAAATCCTTCGGCCAAAAGCATCTAGAGTCCTACATTCACGTCCTGGAGGGTTAGATGAGTGTCTCTTTGCACTCTTTATTTTCTTCATAGCAGACTCAACCACAATAGAGTGGTGAGGAAGCTGAGTCTTATGAAAACCAGGACAGGGAGGGACACGGTACATGGTGTCCAACCTATGAGAATGAGGAGAGGTGGTGAGAGGAGTCTCCCACATGCCCAACATGAGATCATAAAGAATCTCATGAATAGGTAAGGTAGCTGCTTCCTTAGGAGCCTTAGGATATTGCAAAATATCTAATTGCTTGGCTCTAGGCTCTGACTCAGAGGCCACTGTAATAGAGAGGCCTCTAGCCACTTCCCTAATGAAATCTTGAAAAGACAAGTCCTCTGGAGGAGACATTCTTCGTTTTGGAGAAGCAGACTCCTGAGGAAGTAGTACCGGTGCATCGACAGAAGCCTCCGACTCATCAGAGTCTTCGGAGGAAACGAAGTATCGCCTGTCCGGATGCTCCTGTAAAGCCCGATACGCATACCGAGTGGGATCGACATCGGGAGTAAGCGGTACCGGTTCGGTACCGATGGGCATCATAGGAACGGGTACCGTTGCAGTCGACACCGAAGCCGATGTCGATGCAATCGGTACCGGCACCGGGAACAGTGCCAATGCCGGAGTCGGTACCAGCAACGGGGATTGTTGCGGTACCGAAGGCGTCGAAGCCTGCATGAACGCCGTAAGGGTGCGCTGCATGGATAGAATTTTCTGATCCATCGACGCCACCAAAGTCTGGATGTCGGTACCAGTGGAGGCCACCGGTACCCCAGAACACGGCAACAGGTGATCGTTCGAGGCCAAGCTATCGATGTCAACCTGTGACCCCATAGATAATGCTTTGGAAGCCGGAACTTCCCGCCGGGGTAATTTTGCCAGAGTGGAATCCTCGAGGACAAACCCGGAGGCATCTCGATGCTTAGAGGGAGATTTGCCCTTCGAGGACCGGCTAGATTTATGTTTGGTTACCCGAGATCCATGGGAGGAAGAAGAAGCCCTGGAAGACATCGATGCCACCGAGGCTGCATCAGAGGGAAACAGGGTACTGAGCTTGGCTGCTCGGGTCTGCCGACCCCTTTTAGACATCATGGTGCAGGACACACAATCCATGATGGAATGGTCAGGACCCAAACATTTTAGACATCAATCATGGGTGTCGGTGACAGAAATAGTTCCGCCACATTTTGTGCACTTTTTAAACCCGGAAGTGGGCTTCTCCAGGAGGAGAAAATATTTAGGCCTAAGGCCCAAACTGAAAATGCACAGTTGAAGAATAAAAGTTTTTTGGGGTTTTTTTGAAGAAAGAAAGAAAAGAAAATACCGGCTGTACCGGTCTGACGTCGAAGGCAGACGCGACACAGAAAAATAAAGAAAAAAATAAAGAACTTCTTCTGCGGTGACAGGAACACGACCTGCTGGCTCCGTGGAAAAGAAGAACTGGAGAGAAGCGGTTGGGAAAGGCGGGAAGGCAGCGCGCAGGCGCTGTGGGATGCTCCCAAAAGCTTTCTTACTGGACGCTGGGGAGCGTTCCCGTGCAGGCTCCGTCGGAACCGACGATACCCATATGTGAAGACTCATTCCTGCTTGTTCCTGGAGATATGCTTTCCACACCCCCAACAGTTGACATATGGTGTTATACCTAACGTACCATAATTTCAGTGCTTTTGGCACGTTACGTACAACACCCTAGCACCCATTAGTAAAAGGCTCCCACAGACACTTCTAATTATCTCTCATTTCTCCTCTTTCAAACCAGTCTTTTAATCTCTGACATCTCCGGTGAACTTGCTCCATGAGAACGCAGGCTCTCTGTATCAAACATAGAAACATGATGACAGAAAAAGACCACAAGGCCTATCTAGTCTGTCCTTCCATAACAACAACTACAACAGTCCACTTTTTACCTTTAGAGATCCTCTGTGTTGGTCCCATGCTTTTTTGAATTCAGTTACTGTCCTCATCTCTACCACCTCTCCACTGGGAGACTATTCCACAGATCCACTACTCTTTCCGTAAAGAAATATTTCCGCATATCACTCCTGAATCTATCTCCCTTCACCCTCATCCCATGTCCCCTCGTAGCAGAACTTGCTTTCAATTGAAAGAGGCTCTCTCCCTGAACATTTATGCCACGGAGGTATTTAAACATCTCAATCATATCACCTCTATCCCGCCTTTCCTCTAAGGTGTACATATTAAGATCCTTAAGTCTGTCCTCATATGCTTTATAATGAAGCCCATTAATCATTTTAGTAGCAACCCTCTGCACCGACTCCATCCTGTTCACATCCTTTTGAAGGTGCGGTCTCCAGAATTGCACACCATACTCCAAATGAGGTCGCACCAAGGACTTATACAGAGGCATTATCACCTCCTTTTTATTGCTAGCCATTCCTCTCCGTATGCACCCAAGCATCCTTCTAGCTTTTGCCGTCGCCTTTTCTACCTGTTTAGCTACTTTAAGATCATCAGACACAACCACGCCTAGGTCCCGCTCTTCTTTAGTGGACAAAAGTACTTCACCTCCTATACTGTATTGCTCCCTTGGATTGCTGCAGCCCAAATGCATGACCTTACATTTTTTAACATTAAATCCCAGCTGCCAAATTCTAAACCATTCTTCAAGCTTAGCTAGATCCCTTCTCATGTTGTCTACACCTTCCTGGGTGTCTACTCTATTGCAGATTTTGGTATCATCTGCAAAGAGGCAAACCTTACCCAACAGCCCTTCCGCTATATCACTAACAAAGATGTTAAAAAGAATCGGACCAAGGACAGATCCCTGGGGCACACCACTGGTAACATCCTTCTCCTCAGAGTGAGCTCCATTTACTTGTACTCTTTGTCGCCTCCCACCCAACCAACAAGGTAAATTCCAGGACTGGTTTTTGCAAGAGGTTTTCTCAGGTTGCTGCCATAAATGTCTTTTTTATTGAACCAGCCCTTTTCTAAATGTATCTTTTCACCAAAATTTGCAACGTACAGCATTCACTCGTACACTGAACATTAGTCTTTTTATTATGTTTTCCGCTGGACTCTCACACACTGCTGCTCAAGCTTCTTACTGCACTACCTCAAAGCATACACAAAAACGTCTTTGTCCCTTCTTTAAATAAATGTATTTTTCTCCTTTAACACTTCAGTTTCTTCCTTTCTCACAGCTCTCAAAAGCACACAAACTCATCCCTACATGATGCCCAGTTCCTGACTGACATTTTTCTTTTAAACTACTTTTAATAGCTTCCTCAACTTCAGCTCTCTAGGCTCCAGCTTGCCCCTCTACAAACAGAACAAATATCCAGTGCTCAAAAAAGGTATAAGGGACCATCAGATATGGGCAAAACAATTCTAAGCTTTCCCAGAGTTCACAGCTCCATCATCAGTGCCATTAAATATGTACATCACCAGTTCCACATCCTTATTGCAAATTAAATGCTATAATCTCCGTATCTGTACTCACTGTACACTTATCACAATTAGCAGAATGCGTCGGGGGCTGGCATGTCTGTAATAGGCTCTCATTAAAATCCAGGTCTTCAACACTGCAAGATGCAAAAAGTCAGCTGCACTTTTCTGTAAGGTTAAAAAGTTGGGTAGCTGACTTTTTGCATCCTTTTGCAGTGTTGAAGACATTGATTGTAGTGAGAGCTAATTACAGCCATGCCAGCCCCTGGCACAGCCTAGCAAAACCAGAAGTCCGGTCAGGCTGTGATGGCTTTTTTGTGCAACTGCTCTTTCACTGTAGAATTCCTGTATAGATAAGTGGTCTTTTAAACTTTTGAACGCTGTGGGAACAGCACTTGCTATTTTTTGGAGGATTATAGTTCTGAGACCTGCAAATAAGAAAGCTGTCTGAACACTATTTAAAAGTTAATTGAGCGATATTGCTGTTAAAAGAATGTGGTTTGAGTAAGAGATTGTTGTATTTTAAATGTTTATGGACTCTGTTAATTGGTCTGCAAAGCACATAAATGCCTTAGAATCTCCCCCATGACTGAGATGGGAACTCTCCTGAAAAGTTCAGAATTGCTAATTGTTTTGTCCATCTGATGGTCCCTTATACACTTTTTTAGAACACCGAGTAATTGTTCTCCTCTCTCACTCCCAGCATGAGCCTGCAAGCACAAATGATGGGGCTTTTCCCACAAGCTATGACTGTTCTACTACCAGTCCCACCTCGCACTGTTGAGCCTTTTGAGTATGTCTTTGCCTCTCTCTGGCCGCGCTCCTTAGCCCCTGTGCAAGAAGGTTAGGGCCCGAATTTCCAAGTTCACAGCCTGCTACAAAGTACTAGTGCTGTGTACTCACCCTGCCAGCTGGCATTAAAGACAGCACGATTCCTCCCCCTGCTCTGTGTGACTCTGCTGCTTCTTTGCTTCTTTGTTTGTAGCCTGCAGTAAGCCTCGGTGTACCCAGCCCCAATCTCTGCCTCCCTTCAGGTCCAGGCAGTCTTCCCCCAGCAGCATCACCAAAGCTCATTTCCCAGGACCCTGCTTAAGCATATTTCACCTGTTTGCAACAGACATAATTTAATGGGATAGAGTAAAGCAGAGATTAAAGGTTGTATATCAATATTAAACAGTGTTGCTGAAAGGGAGAACCCGTAGGACTCCCTGAAGTCACTGGAATCCACTGGGACTCTGATCCCATTCATGCCACCTTCTGTTGTCTATCAGATTAAAAATAAAACAAAACAAAACCCTGCAAAACCATTATTTTATACTACTGCATCTCCAATGCCTAGCTGATGGTTCATGATATCAAGAGCTGAGGAGATACCTAACGGAAGAAGCAAAGCCATCACTTTCTTAAAACTATGCAAGATGCCTGTAGCTTGCTCAGATATTCTTAATGCTACTACTGTCCTAGTGCTGAAAGCTCACTGGGAAGGATCTAACAAACCATGATCTTCAGCACAGTCAGTTAAAAAAATGCAACACCTGTTTCTGTTACCTTCGCCAAAATTGGAAGGTTGGAAACTGACTGAAGTCAAGAGATCATTGGTGCAAGACTTGCCTTTGCTAAATCCGTATTCTTCAGCATGGCTCTTGTTCTTGGATATATGCCATTGACATTCATATACAGTACTATTGCCTCTGAAATGCTAGCTAGAGACCTCTGAGGTTCTGACACCTTGTTTGCAGTGTGTGTATGACTAGTTGGCAATGAATAGTTTGGTTTAGAATTTTTGAAGAAAGCCAGACTTCATTTGAGGGATCTAAGTATGCTTTTGGGAAACAATTGGGCAATGCTCAGTTGAATCAAAAAAAGCTTTGGAGACGTGGGTTTTGTACAATCTACAAGTTAAGCACAATATTCTTGCTGATTTTATCCGTTTCACTTGGTGGTGTTTCACAGCTCAGCGCCTGGTGTGATGTTTATAAAATAGAATAAATAAGAGACTTTGTTGCTTGAGTGGCGTTCAGCCCCTCCAGACAAAGATTCCAACTAAAACAGTTCACTATATTTTTGCTTTATTTCGCTTTAGCCTTTTTTTTTGGACTTGATTTGGTAGGCTATGATTTTCAGTAAATGTATATATGTAAGATGTGGCTAGGCCATTTGTTCAGGCATTGTCTATATCACTTTTAATATTGTGCATTTTTATTTAAACCTGTCATACTGTGATTAGGAATATTGGTGTTTTATGTTTCTGTGAGTATGGGGCTCTTTTACTGAAGGGTGGTAAGCAGTTAGCATGTAGGAACAGTTACGCACAGCTATGGTAACAGTCACCACATGGTCTCAGAACTTATAGCATGCTAATTCCAATGATAATTGCTTACCACCACAGAAGGCAGGAAGAGGGTGGTGAATGTGCGGGTTAGGGGTGTGGACAGTGCTTGCAGTTAGCACAGAGTAAGTTACCCTGCAGATAGCACCAGTGTGCTTACGGCCTCCTCTAGGGAATTATGACCTTATTCGGCAGTTTGAACCCTAATAATGGTATTGCGGCACTACCGATAGGGGATCAGAGCTGCCATTCTGAACCCGGGAGAGCAACAGGGCACCTGGTGAGTGCTCCTGTCCTGTAATTATTACAGCACCAAAACCCTTGGTAAATGCCATGTGGGAGGGGAAGTCGAGGAGGTATGAGGGTAGGTCAGTTCATTTTCATAGAATTTATGGGGCTGATGCCAGTAAGGCTGCTGATGGGGGGGGGGGGGGGGGTGTTGCGAGGAAGCATCAGGAGTCATCTTGGGGATCTGGGGGATGGGAGTGTTCTGGGGGATGCTGCTTAATGCAGGTCAGAAAAAGCAGAGGAGCAGGTGGTGAGAAGTCCCACCACTATTCCAGACCCAAAACTCCCAGTAAGTGTCGCAAAGGGGAGGGGGATAGGAAGGTAGGCCGATAAAGCATAGTTACTCACCTGTAACAGGTTTTCTCTAGGGACAGCAGGAATCAGTCTTCACATATGAGTAACATCGACGCCAATGGAGCTCTCGCAGAAGCATCTCCCCAGCTTTCAAAGAAAGCCTTTGGGAGATGTTACCACACATATGTGGTCCCCTTCTGACCCAAGGGTGCTATCTTGCTCAGTCGGGTGCCATAGCTAAAGCCCACCCAAGAAGATGGCCAAAAATGAATAGCAACTCCAAGGGGAAGCGGGAGGTTGTGAGGACTGATTCCTGCTGTCCCTGGAGAAAGCGTAGTTACCTGTAACAGGTGATCTCTGGGAACAGCAAGAATTTAGTCTTCGCATATGGGTATCATCGGTACCGACAGAGCCCACACGGGAACGCTCCCCGGCATCCAATAGGAACGCTTTTGGGAGCACCCCACAGTGCATTTGTGCTGCCTTCCCGCCTCTGTACCTCTCTCACTTCAGTTGTTCGTTTTCCGTGTACCCTGTCACCACAGAAAATTTCCTTTTATTCTTTGCTTTTTTGTGGTCGCGTCTGCCTTCATTCGACGCCTACCGATACCTTTGATTGCTTTGAATGTATTAGCAGAACCTCTGCTACATCCATACGAGCACGTCGTATTGCTTGGCTTCAAGCATCAGACTTAGAACAGTGGGTGCAAGACAAGCTGGGAAACATTCCTTGTACAGGAGAAAATCTCTTTGACAAGGCTAATCAGCTTGAATCTGAAAATACTAACTTGAACAGACTATCAAAGTCTACAGCCAACCCAGCAAAGAAGAAAACAGGAACAAGCAGTAAGTCAGTCCTCACATATGGGACTCCCTAACTACAGGCTACCAAGCACCTGTAGAGTATACAGCCGAGCTGTGAGCAGCTGCAACAGAATCTGAGGACAGATCCGAAGACCCAGAGTCCAGGGAAAGCCATGCCTCTAGTAGCCTGAACAAGAACAGTTGGAGGGCAGGAGTTGGCTAAATCCCAAACAGATTATGGAGTATGGCCTGGCCAAAGGCACTGTCCCAACAGGACTCCCTCTCTGGGCAGTAGTGGGCTGCAAAGGTGTGAGCAGAGGACCAGGTGGCGGCCCGGCAGATGTCTGCCAAGGGCACCGAGCGGAGGTTCACGAACAAAATTGCCATTGCTCGGACATTGTGTGTTGTGACATAAGAACATAAAATATGCCATACTGGGTCAGACCAAGGTACATCAAGCCCAGTATCCTGTTTCCAACAGTGGCCAATCTAGGTCATACGTACCTAGCAATTTCCCCAAAAGACACAGGTTCCACAATGACCCGGCACTCCAACGGTAGCCCAGCCCGGGTATGGGTGAAGGTAATGCAGTCCCCCACCCAGATTGACAAAAAGTCCTCTTGGTGACAGCCTGCCCCAGACAGCTGGGGTTGTGCCACGAAAAGCTGCTCAGCTTTGCGGTGGCCCTGGGTCCACTGCAGGTAGAAGGATAGGGCCCTTTTGCAATCCAGAGTGTGGAGAATGGCTGCCACTGGGTCGGCTTGAGGCTGTGGGAAAAAGATGGGCAGCACCACCTCCTGGTTGAGGTGGAAATCCGAGACTACCTTCGGGAGGAACTTCAGTGGGTATGGAGCACCACCCTGTTTTTATAAAATCTGGTGAATGGCAGTTCAGCCATCAGTGCCTGGAGCTCGCTGATTCTGCAGAGCCTCCAAGAAAGCAACCTTCTAGGACAAGTGCCACAAGGAGCAGCAGGTAGCCATGGGCTCGAAGGGCGGCTTGGTTAGCTACGTAAGGACCGCATTGAGATGACATTCTGCCGGGGGTGGATGGATATTGGCTTTGAGAGAAGCAACCTCCACATGAAAAGGGTGATGAGAGGTTGCCCTGAGAGGGGTTTGCTCCGTGCACCACACTAAGAACATAAAATATGCCATACTGGGTCAGACCAAAGTCCATCAAGTCCAATATCCTGTTTCCAACAGTGGCCAATCTAGGTCACAAGTACCTTGCAGTTCCTCCAAAAGACACAGGTTCAACAGTGCTTGTATTGGGGCAAGCAGTGGATATTCTGGGTCCCTTTTAATAATGGTTTATGGACCTTTCCTCCAGGAACTTGTCCAAACCTTTTTTAAACCCGGCTACACTAACAGTTTTACTACATCCTCCGGTAGCAAATTCCAGAGTTTGATTACACGTTGAGTGAAAAAATATTTTCTCTTATTAGTCTTAAATAGGTTACCCTGTAGTTTCATTGCATGCCCCCTAGTCTTTCTATATTTTGATGGCGTAAACAATCAATCTATGTTTACCCATTCCGCTCCATTCATTAATTTATAGACCTCTATCATATCTCCCCTCAGCTGTCTCTACACCACTTAAAAGCATAAGCTTGCCTTGTAGAGTCCTTACACAAGGCCAGGAGGATTTCTTCAATCTCCCTGGAAAGATTGAGAGGTGCTAAGATGACCCGTTCAGCAACCAGGCTGTGAGGGACAAGGATCCCAGACTGGGGTGGAAGAGAGAGCCCTCCTCCTGAGTCAGGAGTCCTGCAAAACTCCAGAGAGGAACCAGAGAATGCGTTGAAAGACGGAGCAGCAGGGGAAACCATCGCTGTCTGGGCCACCTCAGGGCCATGAGGATCATCAAGGCCTTGTCCTGCTGGACCTTGAGGAGGGTCCGTGCTATCAGCAGCATGGGAAGGAAGGCATATAGCAGTCCCGAAGCCCACGAGAGGAGAAAGGCATCCGGAGCCACCCGAGCCAGGTGCAGGCGAGACCCACAAAAATCAGGGGAGCTGAGTGTTGGACGGGCTGGCAAAGAGGTCAAGGTCTAGGGTGCCCCAGAGCCGGAATAGCCGCCGCGCCATCTCAGGGTCCAAGCACCACTCATGTGGCTGGAGGACCCTGCTCAGCCTATCTGTCCTTGCCCAGGAGGTAGACCACTCTGAGGAGGATGCCCCGGCTCATCTGATAACAGCAGAGGGTTACTGCCTCCTGCCAGAGGTTGTAGGAGCCCGTTCCACCCTGCTTGTTCAGATAGAACATGGTGACTTGGTTGCCCGTCTGCACAAGCACTGTCTGGTGCTGCAGTCCGTGCCGGAAGGCCTTCAATGCTAGGAAAACTGCCCAGAGCTCCAGCAGATTGATCTGTGCTGGCTCTCCTTGAGAGACCAAGTCTCCTGGGTGTGCAGCTCCTCGCAATGGGCCCCACAGCGCAAGAGGGAAGCATCTGTCGTTAGAATCCTCTGAGGTTCAAAGCCTGAAAGGACATGCCCCAGAGCAGATGCTGTGCATCCTGCCACCAGGCTAAGGAGTCGGACAATCGACGGGACACTGAGATGGGGTCCCGGAGCCCACCCGTAGCCTGGGCCCCCTGGGAGCGAAGGCACCTCTGTGCTGTCCACATGTGAAGGCAGGCATTGTGCACGACGTGGACTGTGGAGGCCATGTGGCCCAGGAGGTAGTGTTGACCGAGCCGATACTGTGCGATGCCTCTGCACCTCGCTGATAAGGCCATTAGGCGGTCTGCCCTGTTCTGGGGGAGAAAGGCCTTGGCCTGGAGTGTCTTCAGGTGAGCCCCTGTGAACTCCAGAATTGCGTTGGCATGAGTTAGGATTTTGGATGGTTCACCACGAATCCCAGGTGCTGTAGAAGCCGAATTGTGCGGTCTGTAGCCTGCAGGGCTTCCGAGGCTATGTCCATTTTTACGAACCAGTCATCGAGGTAAGGATAGACGAAGGCACCGTGGAGACGAAGATAAGCCACTACCCACTGCAACGCATTTGGTGAAGACCCGTGACGCAGAGGCAAGATCGAAGGGAGCACCCTGTACTGGTAGTGGTCACCCCCAACCACGAACCTTAGGTACTGTCTGTGACTGGAATGGATAAGGATGTTAGTGTAAGCATCCTTCAGATCCAAGGAGCTTAGCCAATTGCCCTGCTGGAGGGAGGGCAGCAGTGTTCCAAGGGAGAACATCTTGAACTTCTCCCACACCAGGAATTTGTTTAGGTTCCTCAGGTCCAGGATGGGTCTTAGCCCTCCTATCCTTTGGGGACTAGGAAGTATCTGGAGTACAACCCTTTTCCGTTTAGGTGGAGTGGTACGGGCTCCACCGCCCCATCCTGGAGGAGGCCTGTGAGCTCTTGGATTAGCAGGGCCTGGTGCAGGAGAGGCTGTTGAGGTTCCCCGGGAAAGTAGCGGGAAGGCAGCTGGTCTAGGTGGAGGAGGTAACCCTCCTTGACCACTCTGAGAACCCATGAGTCGGCGGTGAAGGACTCCCACCTGTGGGCTAAATGGACCAGCTGTCCCCCTCCCAGTAGCTGGTCAGCCAGTGGTCGAGAGAGTATGTCGGGGGCATCAAAACCCTGACCCAGGCTGGGCCAGGGTCAAGGCCTGGACCTTTGTGTCCTTGGGTTTACGTGATCCTTGTCCAGCGCCCTTACCCTGGCTGCTCTGCTGCGGAATCTGGTAAGCCGGGTACCGGGGGGGTGGGGGTATCCCTGATAGGGTTGGCCCTTCCTGTGAAAGGAGGGCTTCTTCCCCTGTGGCTTCTTCCTAGGAAGGGTAGATGTTTTCCTCAAGAACTGAGTGTGGGTACTTGGTCTCGATTTTGGCTGCTTTGTCCTCCATGGGCTTGCCAAAGAGTTGCTCCCCGAGGCAAGGAATGTTGAAGAGGTTCTTCTGGACCCACTGCTCCAGGTCTGAGGATTGGAGCCAAGCCTGTCAGCGGGTGCCGATGCTGGCGGCTGCCACCCTTGTGCAGGACTCAAAGCCATCGCAGGCGGCTCGGGACAGATATTTGGAGCACTCACTAACGGACTTCAACAGCATCTAGACGCGTCGGAGGTGGTCTCCATAGAGGCCAGCCGCGAATCCTCTGATTTCCTTGGTAAGGTCCCAGAGGAACATGCCAATGTACAGTTGGTATACTTGTATGTAGCAGGCTAGCATGAAGCACTGATAGCACTTATGTCCGAGGGCATAGAGGGCGCGGGACTCCCTGCCCGGGGGAACTGAGGAATAAGTCTTTGGACTCTTCTGTCTGTGCTTGGCTGATTCGACTACCATGGAGGTGGGAGAGAGCTGTGCCTTCTGAAACCCGGTCCCCGCTAGACCCTGTACATGGAATCCAGGTGTCGGCTGATGATCGGGACCGATGCCAGCATCTCCCACATGCAGAGGAGGAGCCAGCTAAGGATAGAGGGAACAGGAACCGTGAGGGTTTCCTTTGGTGGTGCCTCGCATTGGAGGATATTGAGTTCCTCCATTCGAGGGTCTTCCTCCGACTCAGTGGTGAGGGCAAGGGCCTGTGCCATATCCCGTACAAACTCGAGGAAGGAGTGTCCTTGGGTGGGGACCACAGCCTCTGGGTCAGCAGGGACGGGTCTGAAAGGAAGTCCCGAATCTCTGGAGACGTCTCATCGTCGGACTCCCATTCCGAGTATCTGTGGAGGACTCGAGACCGGGTGGCTCGAGGTAGGCTGATGACCCCCAATGGGGGCTCGAGGCCAGCACTTGGCTGGAGCCAGAAGCACTTGCCTGGGATGATCTCGTACCCGAGGAACCGGGATGGAAATTGAGACCCTCGCCCAGGATCTTTGTGAGGTGTCTAGCTCTTAGGGATCACTACAGTGGCCCGGGGAGTCCTCAAGGTCGAGGTCCCTGCGGTCTCTGGGCACGCACCAGTGGGGCCGGGAATTTGCACCTGCTGGACTGCGAGGAACGCAGAAATGCTGCATTATGGAGCCAGCATTCGGGCTCCCACTCAGAAGTCACTGGGTCAGAAGGAAAGGGGGTCCTTGCCGGGATAACCCTCAGGAGACCAGGCACCATCTCCGGAGGCCTCAGTCTAGATCCTGGGAACTTCCTTGGCCACTCCTGCTCTGACTCCTCGGATGGCTGCCGGGGACTGAGGGACCGCATAGGGGATTTTTCCCGCTTGTTCGCGTCCCCAGTGACGTCAGTGAGGCCTTCTTCATCTTATGCTCATGCCCTGGGGACCCTTGGTCTGAGTACCTGCGAGTCAGATCTGCGGGAACTTTAGGCAACTCTGAGAGTTGCGGGGCCTTTGAGCATGAGGCTACCGGGGATACCAGGGTTGAATCTACCTTGTGGAAGATGTCGTCCTGCTTCTGCTGGCAACTCTGGATGGCCTTAGTGAACACTTTCTTGCACAAGGAGCACTGCTCCGGGTCATGATCGGCACCCAGACACTGGAGACAACAGTCATGGGTGTCAGTGAGGAACATGTTTCTACAGCAACGATCACAGTGGCCATTGGGGCAAAAAGGACTCCTGTGAGGTCAAAGCCCTCGATGCGGCCAGCAGTTGAAAAAGGCATGAAAATGCCAAAGTGGGAAAAAAAAGAGATTCTCGAGGTCCACTGCGGGAGCAACAGTGCTGGAGAGGTAGGAAGGAGAACCGGCGCCTGCCGGAAATTGTAGATATGCACTAGAGAAGATTAACTTTTTGGGTGGGGACAGAGGAATGTCCGAAGGGCTCTGCAGAAAAAGGGAGACTGAGCAAGATGGCACCCTTGGGCGGGAAGGGGACCATGCACGCGTGGTGGCATCTCCCAAATGCTTTCTGTGAAAGCTGGGGAGATGCTTCAGCGAGGGCATCGTCGGCATTGACGTCACCCATACGTGAGGACTGATTTCCTGCTTGTTCCTGGAGAATGTTATTGATCAGGCAGAGGGTGAGAATCAGCAGCATCTTCATGGGAATTGGGGAAGAATGGAAGGATTGGGATGCTGATGTTTTAATGGGAGGGCTGATGCTTGGGGCTCTGAACTTTCCCCAATACGGAAGCACTTATTGCGTTATTTGCTGAGGCATTTACCACAGAGCCACTGCGCTTGCCACACATTATTTTTTGCACATAACATACCTTGTTATAAAGCCATATAGAGAGTAATTGTATAAAGTCCTGCATAGTTAACACACATATTCTGCTTATTCCATGCCTATTTTTTAAAAGTTAAGTATGCATGTACTTTATTTTATAAAACAGGGGTGTAAGTAGTGAAAAATCTATATTAAATCTAGGCACAATCATTGACACCAGTGCTATAGCTGATGTAAATGCCTGTGCCTACATGTCAAGAATGTGCATAAATTACAGTATCGATAACTTAGCAACAGACTTGTGCACTCTGCCCATGTGCCAGCCATGCACATGCCCACAGTGAAAGTATGCGCCATCAGACTAAAGCACACACTTACAGAATAGCTACTGATCAAAGTAGGAACATAAATGCCCATTAATGCACCTAAATCACTAAAGTTATTATTTATTTATTTAATGTCTTTTTTATACCGTGCTCTTTGGAATCAGCGCGGTTTACAGTCAACATTTGTGCAGTGCAGGCAAGACCTACACTGGATTTACAATGAACAGGTATAACAACTTGGGATTAACAAGGGAAACTCTGGACAGGCTGCGCAATCGGTCACAGGTGACCGGGCTTACTTACAACTATTTACAGGTTTGCTAACTATATACAGATTGGTCACCCATCTTGCGGATGTCTCGTATTGCTTGGTGACCATGAGTTAGGTGCAAAGATGGTGTGTAACGTTTGAAAATGTAAATAAACATGTGGCTACAAGGGAGCCAGAATGTATATAGATTTATAGAAAGCATTTAACAATGTCCCTCATGAGGGACTCCTGAGGAAATTATAAAGCTATGGTATTCGAGACAATGTCCTACTGTGGGCTGAGACCTGGTTAAAAGACAGTTGGGTCGCATGGCCAATTTTCTCATTAGAGGAAGGTGAATATTGGAGTACCACAAGGATCTGTAATGGAAATGGAGCTTTTTAACATTTTTATAAAAGGATCGCAAAATGGGACAATGAGTGACATGATGACACAAAATTATTTAAAGCTGTTAAATTGCATGTAGATTCTAAGACACTGCAGGAGGTCCTAGCAAGACTGTGCATCCATATGGCAGATAAAATTTAACATGGACAAGTGCAAGGTGTTTTGCCTAGGAAGAATAACCCAAATTATACATACACAATCCACATTAGGTGTCACCAACCAGGAAAAGGATCTAGGCAACATTGTGGACAATATGTTGAAATCTAGGAGCCCCCTGTTTGGGACAGTGTAGGTGTGGCAAGGTTACTTGATCTCTACAGACATAGGCACCTTTTGGGCAGACTGCAGATAATATACAGTGGACTGATAAAGACCAACAATGTCTGCAGTAGCCTGGGAGTCCTGCCTGGTCTCTGCAGAGATTATGCTTTGCCCAAGTTTTGCTGAAGTGTCTACAGGCAGATATTAGTGCAATTCCACCTTCTGATTTTGATTTAACTGCTTTTTTAGGACTCAAGACAATATTACTATTACAGCACCTTTGCTTCTGAGTGTGATAAACAGCTGGTTTTGAAAGCTTTCTTTAAAAAAAAAGGAGTTGTTATTTTGTAGTCAAAAAGTTTTGATTTTTCCTGCTGTCTAAGCCTATGTAGGAGTGCAGGAAACTCTTTCTTTCACATAGTTCGGCAACTGGAACTTGTTGCCTGAGGATATGGTAAAAACAGTTAGGGGTATATTTACTAAACGGTGATAACGTTGCAGCGGCGACATTATTGCGCGATAACGTTACTTATCGCGCGATAACGTCCCCGGCAGCGTTAAGGCACGCAAAGGGTGGAGAGAGGGCAGAGAGAAGGGGTCAATGGGAGAGGCTCCTGCTACACTAACGCTGTGGAATGAAGGGCCAAAAATTACTGCGAGTGAAAACCTCGCGTTAGAGGCACAAATGCAGGAGAGAGAAACCATTTCAGTCAGCAATGTACAGCAAAGGCAGGGAGACCAAGAAAAGTGATAGTAGTGCTACATGTGCAGCAACAGCATAGTGCCCAAGTATGAAAGGGCACTATGGTGATGCTGCAAATGGAGTTCAGGGGGCTGCAGGCGTGACATGCAGTGGGGCAGCTGGGGCACAGGGTGGACTAGGCAGATACCTAGGTGGCACATAGGAACACAGAATAACGGAAAATAAGCATGACAGCAACTGACCAATGTCAAACATGCCCATGAGTGTGTGTGTCACAGTGTCCCATCCAGGGGACAGTACCCTGCAGGTACTCCAAAGGGCAGATAATATTGGCAGACGGTGCCAGGGGGAAGCGTGGATATCTATGTAGGCACCCTTACCCCAGACCCCACACCATAGGCAGCCGCCTACCGGCACACTGGATGGCCTGGGACTGCGCACCACTAGCACCACCGGCATAAAGGGCATGTCAGCATGGTGGGGGAGGGCTGCTGGTGGGGGAGGGGGCAGTGGCATCTGCCCACAGCAGACCAAGGCAAAGCCCTGTTTAGGTGGGTGGGGTGCAGTGCAAGGTCTATCTGAAGAACAGTCATGGTACCCCCAGGGAATGACCTACCTCTGTGGCAACAGTTTGGTGCAGTACACACAGCCAGTGTGTTCAGGGGCAGAAGGTCACAGGTTCAAGTCCCAGCTGTGGCTCCTGCAGACCATGTCCCTATATTTTACCCTACAGAGCACATACACCATAAACATGTGCACTCCCTAGAGCAGGTTCCCAGCTGCAGTCCTGGAGGGCCAAACACCATTCAGGTTTTCATGCTGCCCCTAATAAATATGCATGAGATGCATTTGTATGCACTGCCCCCATTCTATGCAAATGTATCTCATGCATATTCATTAGGGACAGCCGGAAAACATGAATGGTGTTTGGCCCCCCAGGACCAGAGTTGGGAACCTCTGCCCTAGAGCATCGGCCAACAGGGGCACAAACACCCACACCCACAGGCTCCACTATCCAAAGCCTCATGGAGAGTCAGGCTGTTGGGCCCTGTACAGAGCAGCAGCTACCATGACTAGCACCTGCATACCTTAGCAATGCTGTCATAAACATGGAAACACGCTCCATATATATCAAAAGGTTGCTATGATTAATTGCAGATAACAAATCCTAAATTAAGCACAATTTGTTAACAGAGATTCATCATAGCAACCTTTCTGATATATGTGGAGTGTGTTTCCTCTTTTCTGTTCTCTGACAGTGTTTACCACCCCAGAGAGTGACCCTAACAGTATTGAGTACCTTAGCAATGCCTGCACTGTGCCCAGGACTGGTATGGCGGCCAGGGCTGCCAACCACTTCTATCTTTGCACAATGCTGAAATAGGTGTGGGAGTGTGTGTATGTCTATCCAGTGTTTTGTGGCTGCCTACACCTTACAGAGCTCACAGTGCTTGCACAGTTTCCAGCGTTAGCCTGCCAATGTGCATAATGAGGAGCAAGGTATTGTGGGTATGGGCCGGAGAGGGCGGTCTGGGCAGGATGCATCTGCACAGGGCATTGGCTGGGATATTGTAGTGGCTGACCACCACCTGCACGGACAGGGTGGCCACAGCATGTCATGCTGGGAGGTCACTCTCACTCTGACTGAGCAGTGACCATGGCATGTCTAGGTTCCCACATAGTGCTATACAGTGTTTCTCTCCAGTGATATCTGTGAGTTCCCTTTTCTGGGGCCCAATCACTGACATACCTGCTTGGTGTTTGTGCTTACATCCCACATCTTGGTGCACATAGTTCCTCTGGGAACATGTACTGGCTAGCAGACTGTCTGCAGTTAGCATGTGTATGGCTGGAACACCTTGCAGGGTGCAGCAGGTGCAGACTGACTGTGCCCTCTGCTGGTGAATGTCAGATTGTGGTGGAGGGCAGATGAGCTTTGCCAGGCCTACTGCCTGTCTGCCAGTGCCCTATGTGATAAGTATAGTTCTGCATCACCTGCCATGGACAGTGTCCATTCACCAACTGGACTGGGGTTGCTGGTCCCACAGCCCTTCATCATGTCCCTCTACTGCCTCCATTGCAAAGATGTAGAGTGTGG
This sequence comes from Ichthyophis bannanicus, assembly GCA_033557465.1. Taxonomy (NCBI): domain Eukaryota; kingdom Metazoa; phylum Chordata; class Amphibia; order Gymnophiona; family Ichthyophiidae; genus Ichthyophis; species Ichthyophis bannanicus. Next base: position 288,840,741 of record CM066031.1, on the reverse strand, counting down.
GTCTGTTGGGGCAGATCCTGTCCACCACCTTGACCCAGAGAGTATGATACGTGGTGCTACATAATACACATATGAGTCCAGACACACCCCTGCTCTAACAACACGTGACCATGGCAGCCACACTGGATATGCACTATTCTGGGTGCATCATGGTCCACAAGGGCTAGACGTGACTGGGGAATGCAGATGGACACAGGATTATCCTAGGTGTGTCTGCAAGGAATACCTGCCACACACTGGCACTGATGGGGACCTGCAGCAAAGGCTATCTCAGCCAACCCGGGTACTGTGGACCTGGTGCTGGGCGACCCACCTCACCCTCAGGGTGTGCACAGGACCCGCACAATGTCACGGTCTGTAGCTACTCTGTGCCAGTAACACACACGGTCAGTTCCCCCTACCAGGCTGAGGTGCTGTGGAGACGCATACTCCATCCTGCGATCAGATGTAGACTGCTGTTCTGCATGTGCAGTGTATCATGGGTAGTGGTGGGTTTACCCTATCCCGGTAACCACAGCAGACAGTTTGTGCGGTGACCTGCAGTCTTTCTGTAGCCAGCTAGCACTGTGATAAAAGCTATAGAGGTGTAGTCCACTGGTTAATACAATGACCGCTGAGGCAGAGGTCATGATTTTGATCCCGCAGTGGTGTTATTTAATAAGGCTGTCCGAGGCATTTCCTTTTAATTCCTGTAACAGTCAGACACATCTCTACAATCTGTGTTGCCAGCCAAAAACACCCTCACCTCAGTGCCGTAACCTATAGGGCACATTATAAAGTGCCTTGTCAGCCAGGGTGCTGTATAAGGCACCCTATAGGGCACACTATAAAGCACCCTATAGGGCACAGTATAAAGTGCCCTATAGGACACATTATAAGGTGCCTTGGCAGACAGGGCACTTTATACTGTGCCCTATGGGGTGCCTTTGAGGCACCTTAGGTTACGGCACTGAGGTGAGGGTGTTTTTGCTGGCAGCACAGATTGTAGAGATGTGTCTGAGTGTTACAGGCAGGAAAAGGGATTGCCTCGAACAGCCTTATTAGATGAGACCTCTGAGGGATCGAACCCATGACCTCTGGTTCGGCAGTCATTGTATTAACCAGTGGGCTACACCTCTATAGCTTCTAACACAGCGCTGGCATGAAATTAAGGTTACCGCGCGTTAACGAGCCAAGGCGCCCTCTATCGCATGTTAATTGGCCATTGCTACTTCAACGCTGGTACACCCACTTCCTTATATGGCATTGCTCACGTTAACGCTGCACCTAGTGCCAGTAACATTAGCACGGTTTAGTAAACATACCCCTTAATGTAGCTGGGTTTAAAAAAGGTTTGGACATATTCATGGAGGAAAAGTCCTTAAAATGTTATTAAGGTAGACAAGGAAAAAACACTGCTTATCCCTTGGGTAAGGCAGCATGGAAATTATCTATATTTTGGGATTCTGCCTGGTACTTGTGACTTGGATTGACCACTGTTGGAAAAGGAATATTGAGCTTGATAGACCATTGGTCTGACCCACTATGACAATTCTTATGTTTTTAAATAAAACTAGTTCCAGTGGCATGTTCTTCTGTTATCTACCAACCCTCTGGTCACTTGCAAAATAGACAATACACAACTTAATTTATTGTAGCTTTAAAAAATAATTCAAGAAACACATTCCTACATCGTCTTTGTATTCTGAGCTCCAATAGAAGCAGCCGCTAGTGCCTTTGCTCACCCCTACCTGTGAATTCCCCTCCCCCCATTTATATCATCTGTCCTCTTTTCCAATCTAGTCCAGCAATGCAATGCAATGCGTGCCTTTGATGCAATAGCAGCAGCAATATTCATGCAGATGGTGCAGACAGGGCTGGCGCTTCCACCAGGAAACCTAGGCATCTACATAGGGAGGAGCAAATCTGGGGGCAGCACCAGCACAACAGTCCTCAGCAGCCTAAATTAAAGCCACCTCTGCATTCTATTAGGCTACTCTAAAACAAAATGAAAATGTCCAGCATGGGGCCGTGAGTGGATGTGCACTCCATGCCTGGCGTGTTGTGACCCTCCTCCACTTCCTGAAGAGGAAGTTTGGAGGGGACAAGACACAGCCTGCCTTGAATGCACACGTCTGCTCAAGGCCTCGTACCAGCTGCTTTCACTTTGTTTTAGAGTAGTCTGATGGAGGGTGACCAAGGCAGCAGCAGCGAGAGGGTACAGCTCAGATAAAAATCAAAGAGGATATATGTTGGATACCTGAAGGGGGGGAGGGGGTTAGGGAAGAGAAGATGCTGGACACCTGAAGGGAGGATATGGAAGGAGAGATGCTGGACACCTGAAGGGAGGATATGGAAGGAGAGATGCTGAACATCTGGAGGGTATGGAAGGGGTGAGGGTGGACTACTAGGGAGGTGCAGAGAGCCTTGACCACTCCGGGTGAGGGGGCACACGGCTGAAGGTTCGCCTAGCGTGGCCTGTTCCCTTGGGCTGGCCCTGGCTGCAGAATGCAGATCCTGGAATATGGCAGGCTGGTGTTGAGCTGTCTCGCCAGTATCCCAGCTCATGACCACTCAAGAACATGAGCTGAGCTTAGGAATCAAGCCTGAAACTCCTCCCTGGCAGCAACCAATGCTGCGGCTAAATAAACCAAGTCTGCTGCAGAAACACTCCCTTATGCAATTAGGAAAAACCAAAAAGAATAAAACAATGAGTCATTTGCAAAATAAACACCTTTTCTCATTTAAATGAAAAGTGATACAAAAGAGGCACAACTTTCTCTCTTCTGAAGCCTAGCATATATAATACAGACTCTCTTTACCCTCAGGTTTACTGCGTCACATTAAGCCCATCACCGCCAACCAAAGTAACAGGCTACAATGACATGAATACTTAAGTTTAAATGAACAGCTTAAGTTTAAAAAACAAACAAACTTTTAAAAACAGCAATATTGCCCATTTTTCCCCCTCTGTTACACCCCAGGAAATAATTCTTTCCCCTCCCCCAAACGCTCCCTGACCGCAGCTGATCCTTTAAAAAGAACCAATGTTCCATGCATAAACCAACAAAACTAACCTCACCGGGAATTTGGGATTTACATGTTTCTTGGTCCTGCCTCCTCTTCTTTTGATTTAACAATCCATTCTAACCTGTCCCAGCCTCACTCACTGCCATTTTGTCTGAAAAAGGGGGAAGGGGAGTGGGAGGGGGAGGAGGAGGGGGAAGTGTTTGAGGGTGTCATGTCATGGGTTTTCATTCACCATTACCTATGGTTTTACCTTGTTTTAAATCTTGCTTCACCGTGTTTAGACGTGCCTCTGGCAAGCCCCTAAACCGGCCCCCCAGTCACCTGTGTTGAGCAATGGCTCAGACTTCCTTCACTGGAAGGTGGGAGATCTGCCAGCCAATCCCTTGCCAATTGCGAATTGGCAGCCAGGTCAGAGAACTGGTTTCATGTACAACAGTGCACAGCTCTGCAACTAGGCTCTTGGGATAGCTCCTTACTAACATATTCTTAAAACTATCAAGCGTGTAAATGTGCGAAATTCATTTCACACTGGTCACACTGTTTGTGATGGAGCTGACAGGGTCACAATGGAATCTAACATGACTGGAAATGTAGGTTATCGCAAACAATTTTTCTGTTTAAATGTCACTGTTCAATGCACTGGGTTAAATGCTCAGTTTTGTATGTATCCTTTATTGTGGCTGAATTTTGTTAGCATGTCTCTATAAAATTGCTTCTTTAAAAAATACCTGTCCCTGAAGTGCTTATTATTGTTGCATAATTATGACTAGTCCAGCCTGCAATGTTTTGGGAGGGTAATTTTCAAAGCCATTTTCCCAGATGGAACAATGCCTTCTTCCCCCCGCAGAAATGGGCTTGTATAAACGGCCTTCTCTATAAGTGGGCCAACATATGCACGTAAGGCCATTTTGTGCATATCTTCACCTGGTGTTTGGAGGCATTCCAGCAAGTGGGTTTTGGAACTGCATGCATGCAGACTTTTGAATTTTCAAAAGGCATGCATCTATTTTTATTCAGAAAAATCAAATCAGCCGCTGTAAATGTGCTTGAGTGCTTTTCCTAGGTTAATTTTCAAAGTGAAAGTATACATGTATGCTTTTTCTTTGAAAACCTTGCAAAGTTTGCAGAGTGAAAAAAGTGTGCATATACTTTTCACCACCATAGACAGTCATAAAACTACCCCTTCCCTCCACAGAGCTACAAATTGACAGTTTCCTGAACTGTCTTGCAGTTGCCATATGTTATTCCTTGGCTCACGTGTGGAGCAATGGAGGCAACATATTACAGAGTAAAAGAATGGCCGTATAGTAAATTAATCCACACTGACAGAAAATGCTCTACTTAGGAGATCAAATATACACACAGAAATAGAAAAATGCTGCTTGTACACATTGCCACAGTTTTCTGCCCCAAAATTCATTACTTTCAAAACTGTGGTCCTTTGTGAGCAGAAATGTAACAGGAAAGTCTCTCCTGGTTCATTGGGGTAGTTTCTCCAAATGGGTTAGTTTTGCGCACACTATGACAGTCGTGAGCCTCACTTCTAAGCCAGGGTGTGTGGAGTATGATCTTAGTCTCTCAAATTTACTGCTAATGCTCAGCATAATACTTGCATTGTGCCAAAGAAAGCTTCCTTCTGGAGTTCGTAAGATGTAACATGTATGGGTAGTCTGTCAAGATGTGCTTAGAAATTCTTCTTTATCAAGCCTGTTGCACCCAGTGCAATGGGAAAGATTTCTGTATCTTTCTGCCACATTTTCTTGGTCTCTGACTTCATTTCTTGGCACTTCAGGATCTTCTGCCTCTCCACGCGATTCACAGAATAATCACTCAGTACCGACACTTCTATTATCAATGCCATTCTGGTATTCTTCTCCTTTACCACTATGTCAGGTTTCCTAGCATCCAGTTTCTTATCTGTCGGAATGGGAATGTCCCAGGTAATCATAACCTCTTAATTCTCTGTTATTCTCTTAGGGTCATGATCCCAGTGCTTTTCAGGGACAGTGATGCTGTAGTGTTTACAGAGTTTCCAGTGGAGGAGGCATGCTACTTTGTTGTACCTTTCTTTATAGAAATTTTCCACCATCAGAACTTCACAGCCTGCTATTAGGTGAGTCACTGTTTCCAGCTCGTTCTTACAGATTCGGCATATGTCTGTTGTGCCAGTTTTTTCAGTACTCGCCATAAACCATCTCATCCATAATCTGCTGTCCTGGGCTGCAACTATCAATCTTTCATCCTTTGGTTTCAGTTCACCTCTCAACCATTCATGTGTCCGTTTTTGATCGACAAAAGGTTCTTGGAGTAACACTGTATTTTCCACTGTATTTGTGCATTTGCCACTTGTTTTTCCTCGCCTGCTGATCTAATTCTTTGAAGAGTTTTCTTCTCTTGTTTTGCAAATTCTGTTACTTCCTTTCCCATGCATGCCTGTGGATTCTCACTCATTCCTTAACGCTTGTCCAAGTTTGATGATAGAGACAGATTCTGGATGTTTACTTTCATATTTCAGCACTTTTTGCGTATTTGAATCTGATGATGCTGTCAGTTAGGCTTGGAGGCCTACAATAGTAACTCTGTAGGTGTAGTTAATCTCTATAAGTCCTCGCCCTTCTTCAGCTCTAGGAATGTACAATCTTGGCATACATTGATATTTGTAAATTACTTCATAAGCATGGAGGAGTTTTCTTGTTTGCACATCCAGTTTTTCAAGATCCTTATGAGGCCAATCCACAATCCCAAAGCTGTATGAGAGTACAGGAATTGCCTGCTGATTGATGGCTTGTATCTTATTTTGTGTTAAAGCACTTTTCAATAACAGTTTTAATCTCCTGTAATATTCTTTACTGATCTTCTTTCTCAATAGTTTTTGCTCGAGTGTAATTCCTTCTTTTATTCCAAGATAGATACTTATATATGCCTTCCTGTTCAAGATCCTTAATGTCACAACCCTCAGCAAGGGAGATGTTTTTGGTTTTGCTCAATATTCCTCTGAAAAAGGTTACCTTAGCACACTTGTCAAGCCCAAAGGTCATCCTGATGTCATCCAGAAAAGTTTTTCACCAGACAAAGTTGCTCTGCTAATTGCTGGGCACTGGAACTGTAGAGCTTCAGATCATCTATAAACAGCAGATAGGAAGTTGCTCCTGGATTGGTACCTTCTTTAGGATTCAGGCTAAATCCATATCCCAAAGATTTGATGACAGCACTCATTGGATTAAGCGCCAAACAAAACAGAAGTGGGGACAGGGAGTCTCCCTAAAATATTCCTCACTGGATCTTAATGTTGGGAATGATGACTGAACCATCTTCATATCTCAAAGAGAGTATGGATTGCCACACTGTCATAGTGAACTTAATGTACTCTATCAAACCAGAATTTTATACACTTCAAGGCAATGTATCATCCAAGAGTATGGGATGCTGTCAAAAGCTTTCTTATAATCAATCCATGCTATACTGAGATTTCTGCCTCTTAGCACTGGCCATAATGGCCTTATTCAACATTAACTGGTCTTTGGTTCCATATGCTCCTATCTTATTGTCCTTTTGCTCTATCACCATGAGCTCGATGTGATTGTATATTCTGTCTGCATCTATCACAGTAAACAGCTTATAGATTGTAGGTAAACAGGTTATTGGTCTATAAATTTTAGGAATGTTACTTGGGTCTCCCTTCGGAAGGAGAAATGTTCTTCCTGTAATAAGCCATTGTGGTGTTAAGTCTGGTTGCTCAAACAATTGATTTATGCAGTTTGCCAGCTCCTGGTGGAGTGATGTTAACTGTTTGAGCCAAAAGTTGGTTACTCCATCTGGGCCAGGGCTCTTCCAATTTGGAGCTCATTTTAACCTGCTTTCCAGCTCTTCCTTTGTTACTACAGGCCATTCCATAAGTTTGATGTTTGTTTTTGTCTACTGGGTAACCATTCTGCTTTGTGATTGTGCTGTATAGGGTCCTCATATAGCTTTCTCCAGAAGGTTTCGGTTTTGGCTTTGGTTGGAGGTGCTTTTACCATATTAATGCTCTTCCCTAATTCCCTGTAGAACTGTTTTGGGTTCTCGCTAAATAGTTTATTCTGATATCTTTCTTTCCTGTTTTCTTCATCTCTCTGAAGTTTTTGCACTTCTGCCACTATTTTCAATTTATTGTTGTAACATATAAATTTCAGGTCTTCTTCTGCTAATGCAGCATGCTTCAGCTTGATGTCTTGGATCTTCCTTAATATCCATATTATCTTTGATAATCTTACTCCATTAGTGCCCTTTTGCATCAATGACCTTCCCTATACATATAAAACGTAGATTAAAGATAAACCCTTTAAATATGCTTATCTTTGTATGTTCCCCAACACCTCTCCTTGGCGCCTTGTTTGCGTTTCACTCCCTTCGAGTTTCTTCAGGGGGTCATGTAATCCAGTACTCTATAAAGATCAAAAATTAAAAATACTTTTTAACTTCACACTAACTATTTTTTAATTTTATCCAATATTATCAAGAGTTATATAACAACAGAACGTTACTAGTAGGTTCAAGGGATGAAAGAAAACCTGCAGACACAAACCATGTGAATTTAATTACAAAGTATTCACCTTTAAGTTTTAAAATTCAACGCATTTTGTTGAAGCATGCTAATGTCATAAGCAACGTCCCGGGTTTGGAGGATAACAGCATACGTTGTGTATGGTTAAGAAATCAAAACTTAAAAGAAAAATTGAGCCCAGTGGTATTGCGATCTCCTGAAATTGAAGAGACAGAAATGGATAAAGTAACAGGTCATAGAAGATGTGGACAATGTGGCTTTTGCACTATAACCAAGGAAACTAGTAGTTTCATCTATCATGGAATTAATTACACATTAAAAGGCAGTACTTCCTGCGAAACCACATTTGTGGTATATGTAGTGCAATGCCCTTGTGATTTAATTTATGTGGGGAAGACCACCAGACCATTTAAAACGCGAATGGCGGAACACAGAAGCCGTTTAAAATGTAAATTATGACAGCACCTTTAGTACCACAAGGGCAGAGTTTTGAAGATTTGAGATGCTTTTGCATCGAGAGAGTAACTTCAGGGAAAGCAGGAAAAACGCGAGAACAAACACTGATTATACAAGAACAGCGATGGATTTTCATTTTACAGTCATTGATCCCAAAAGGCCTCAATATGCAAAAAGATTGGGGGGCTTGTTTCTGATGACTAATTTGATAGATTAGGTGAACGGTGACGTGGAGCCGCTGTATACGATAATGACGTAGAAAAACGTAAAGCCGGTAACACGTCACCCAAGCACGGAGGGAAGGGTATAATAGAAGAAGGTTTAGTAAGTATCCCGCATGAGCGGCGTTTGTAGCAAAATTGGTTGGTTTGAAATCCTAAGGAGGAAGGCGTCTGCAGCATCGGTGTATCTGGTATGTGAATGATTTAGTTAATAACTGTAAAACATATGGGATAAAATTAAAAATAGTTAGTGTGAAGTTAAAAAGTATTTTTAATTTTTGATCTTTATAGAGTACTGAGTTACATGACCCCCTGAAGAAACTCGAAGGGAGTGAAACGCAAACAAGGCACCAAGGAGAGGCGTTGGGGAACATACAAAGATAAGCATATTTAAAGGGTTTATCTTTAATCTACGTTTTATATGTATAGGGAAGGTCATTGATGCAAAAGGGCACTAATGCAGATATGACCAACATCTACAAATTGTTGCCGATAAGTCTGAGACCTCCCTTGCAACAGCTAGTTGTATGTGCTTGAGAGGGAAAGTGGTCTGTTAACAGACAGAAGCAATTTTCATACGACTAACTTGTTTTGAAAACGAAGTGGATCATTAATATTTGCATTGACAGAAGCACTTATTACACAATTAACTAGTGATTGATTTGAGTGAATTAAATTTAACCATTGACAGAACACATCACTCTGAAAGAAGACCAAACGGGACTGTATCACCGCAATAGCTAGGCAAGAGAAGGGAGTTAAAATGATGGAAAACCCTAGCGGCTGTGAATGAAAGCTCACAGCACCACAGCCCCACTGTCAAGTCAGCTGAAAAAAACTTAACAGCAAAAGGAAGAAACTGCTGGGCTGGAAAAATGTCCCTTCTGAGACTGAAATTGTCACTGGCCATTTCTTTTTTTGCTGCTGGCCCTTTGTTCTTACTCACTGCCAGCTGGCTTTCAGCAAAGATTCATCAAGGACAGCCCAGAGTATTTTCCATTTCCTCCCCATAAGCAGCACTGCAGCACAGGAAGGCAGATGCGCATCGCCTCAGAGCTGCCTCTGATATCCCTCTTTCGTTAGTAGCACTTGCCTCAGTTCTCCCCAAGGGCTGTAAAGAAACATTCAGAATTCAGACCCTGAGGTCCAGCCTCCTAGTTTTGTGCTTGCTCTTAATTTATTTGTACTTCTTTGTTGTCTATGTTTGTATTTATCCTGTAATTGGCTCAGCTTTCTGGGATTCTGGGTTGCTATCCGCCCTGCTCTCCTGCTTTCATTCTGGTTTTTGTGCTGAGTCTCTGCTAATCTCTCTGCCTATATATCTCCTTCCTGCACTCAATAGGAATTGATCCTTGAAACTTTCACTAATCTAATTATCTCCCTGACTAATCTTTTTTACTTCCCTCCCACTATCCCTCTGCCCATCCACCCCATAGTCTACATTTCTTATATAGCATTCCTGGGGCTCATTAACACTATTATTCTCAGGTACACCCCAACCCACTGGTGCTTAGCCACATCGTATTTCTTCAAAATGAAGTTTCTCCTCCCCATTTAATCCACATCACTTTCTCTTCTTGCTGCTTACTCTTTGTAATCTTTGCCCTTCATTCCAACAACCATATCATCCATTCGCTGCTTTTGTCACCTCCCTTGCAATTTGGTCTTCTACCCTATCATCTGTTCTTGAACTTCAATATTTTCTTCCTCTCATTCAACCATCTATCAGAGAGCACCTCACCCTTTTCACCATTATTCCTCCTCTTCTCTCGCACTCCCCAGGTAGATCCTACCACAACCCCTCCAGTCTTATTCATATCCTTGTCCTTCCATCTTCTTCTCTCCCTTTCTAAGGTGCCCTATGGAATATCTATTCTGCCACCAACAAACCTACCTTCATTCACAATCTCTTTATCTGTAAAGTTCTGCATATTCTTGCTCTAATCTGGATTTGGCATCTCCCTGACGATTCTACTTCAGTTCATTTTGCCTGGTTGGCCACAGCGATGGTGTTGGGCTTCTTCTCTCTCTTTCCCAACAGTTTCAAACCCTTCTTCCACCCCTTTTCTTCGAGTCCACACCATCTAGCTTTATACTCCACTACCTCTCCAGCTAGCTGTCATTTATTGACACCCCCCCCCCCCCCGACAATTCCACCTCTTTCTTTCTCACTGACTGATTCAAGGCTTTCCTTCTTTTTTAAACCAATGTTGCCTTCCCTCATTCTTGGAGATTTTAACATTCAAGTTGATGATCCTCCTGATTCTTATGCCTTAACCTCCTCATTCAACCTTCAACTGTATTCTACTGCTCCTACTCAACAGCATGGCCATTACCTCAATCTTGTCTTTTTCTCCAACTGTTTGCTCTTAAACCTCTCCACCTCTGTACTTCTCCAATCTGGCCATCATCTACTAACTTTCACTCTTAACCACTCCCCACCGCAGTCTCATCCTGTCTTTGCCAATACATTTAGGAATCTTCAGCTACTGACCTTCAGATCTATCCGCCGCTGTCTCATATCCTCTCTAATCCACTATGTCATCTGAGTCTTTCAATGAGGTAGTCTCCTTCTATAATATTATATTCTCTTCTGCTTTTGATGCTCTTGTTCTTCCCATTCCAACCCCTGGGAGGAGTACTGGACCTCAGCCTTCACCGACCACCAAAATCTCCTACTTACATTTCTATGCCTGCTCTGCTGAGCGCCTTTGGCTTCAATCCTATTCTATGTCACAACGCCGCCCTAGTGGTTAGTAATAGGTAGGGCAGGTTGGACATGAATATAATAAAGGTGGGGCTTGGTAAGTCTTTCTTTTTAGGGCCCGAGGTTGGCGAGGCTCGGTAGCGTCCTTACAATACCAAAGGTACCCCAAGAACAAATAGGTCATCGAGTGGAGGGAATTTAAAAGCTTTATTTCCCTGATATGCACAAAAGGTTCCAACGGATCAGGTTCAAACATAAACAGAAATGTCCTTTACTTCAGGTTAGAAACTCTATTCGGGTTCAACAGAAAAACTGTTCATTTCACAGCAAAGTTATAACAAAAATAAGCATTCAAATTTGCACCGGCTTTCAATGCTTACTAGTCACTCAAGCATTCTAAGCTGCCTCTGGTGCAAAAACTACAATCCATTTCTTCAATGGGGAAGACTTCTCCTTCTTCCACTTGCATTGCTTCCTCAGCTGAACTGTCTGTGTTATGGTTAACAGCTATCGGTGAGGTACCGCTAGGTTTCTCAGTCAACTGCTGAATGAGTTTCCAATGCTGGGAGTCTAGCATGGGCCGTCGGCCAGGAGTATGCATATATTGTGACTGACTCTCTCTTCTCTGGGAGTTTTCATATACCTCTTGACAAGTAGGCTTATTTAAAAGTTTCCCATTCTCTAAAAACTTTCCAAGCCTTCTTTTCTGAACAGAGGAGCTTTTATAGGGAGCTTCTGATTCCTGCTTTATCCAAAGGCTGTCTACTGCAGGCTGTCTGTTACTTTGTAACTCTGGCCTATTCAATGGAGCTGAGGTTTGAGGCCTACTGCTATGTAGATTCTGCCTTGCATTCACCCTATGATCTGGGTTATGCCCACAGCAATCACAATGTAATTTCTCTGTACCTCTTTTGTTGAATTGAGCAATGTTTGTAGCACCTGTAGATTCTCCAGTCTCTGCAGCTTCTGGAAGCGTAACCGGTTTCCTGCTGCCCTTCCAGTCAGGTCCTTCAAAGCTCTCACCACTCCAACTGCTCCTCCTGTATTCTCTGCCTTCTTGGTTCTTTTGGCACCTTGGATTCTGGCTGCCTCTGGCTGCCCCAGCTGCTTCTCCCATACTCCTCCCTCTCTCTGTCCTCCTGACTTCCTTTAAGAGGAGTTCCTGTTCTTCTTGATTGGAGGCTGGCTGGTTCCAGGTTACACCCTCTAGGGTGCGGCTCCTTAGTCCTCCAGAGCTCTCTCCTGCTCCCCCTGTCAGGCTCCTGTGAATATTGCAGTTTGTGCACCTTTTTTTCTACCTTTAAAACATTTCTTTTTCTCCCCTGCTGGTTTGCTGCATCACAACTCACACTGACTTATTACATTTCAAAGTCATGCTAACATCTTTCTAGTCTTCTGTAACACTAGCCAAGCAAGAGTAATATTTCCATTTGACAAATTCACTTGCCTCCGACTCTTAGCATCTCTACATAAGAACATAAGAACATAAGATATGCCATACTGGGTCAGACCAAGGTCCATCAAGCTCAGTATTCTGTTTCCAACAGTGGCCAATCTAGGTCATATGTACCTAGCAGTTTCCCCATGAGACACAAGTTCCACAATGCTTGTACTGGGTCAAGCATTGATATCTTCGGTCACTTCTTAATTATGGTTTATGGACCTTTCCTCCAGGAACTTGTCCAAACCTTTTTTAAACCCAGCTACATTAACAGCCTTTACTACATCCTCCGGTAACAAATTCCAGAGTTTGATTACACGTTGAGTGAAAAAATATTTTATTTTATTAGTCTTAAATAGTTTACCCTGTAGCTTCATTGCATGTCCCCTAGTCTTTCTATATTCTGATAACGTAAACAATCGATTTACGTTTACCCGTTCCACTCCGTTCATTAATTTATAGACTTCTATCATATCTCCCCTCAGCCGTCTCTTTTCCAGGTTAAAGAGCCCTAACCTTTTTAGCCTTTCTTCATAGGAGTATCCTTCCATCCCCTTTACCATTTTGGTGGCTCTTCTCTGAACCTTTTCTAAAATCGCTATATCCTTTTTAAGATACGGCGACCAGAATTGCACACAATATTCAAGGTGCGGTCTCACCATGGAACGATATAGAGGCATTATAATATCGTTTGTTTTATTTTCCATTCCTTTCCTTATCATACCTAGCATTCTATTTGCTCTCTTGGCCGCCGCTGCACACTGGGCCGAGGGTTTTAACATGGTATCCACAATGACGCCTAAATCTTTTTCCTGGGTGGTGGTTCCTAATGTGGAACCTTGCATCGTGTAACCATAGTTTGGGTTGTTCTTCCCTAGGTGCATAACCTTGCACTTGTCCACATTAAATTTCATCTGCCATTTTGATGCCCAGTCTTCCAATTTATCAAGATCCTCTTGCAATTTTTCACAATCTTCTTGGGTTTTAACAACTTTAAATAGTTTTGTGTCATCTGCAAATTTGATCACCTCACTCGTTATTCCACTTTCCAGGTCATTTATGAATATGTCAAAAAGCAGCGGACCCAGCAAAGATCCCTGGGGTACACCACTATTCACCTTTCTCCATTGGGAAAATTGGCCATTTAGCCCTACCCTCTGCTTTCTATCTTTTAACCAGTTCCTGATCCACAATAGCACACTGCCTCCTATCCCATGACTCTTTAGTTTTGCCAAAAGTCTCTGATGAGGGACCTTGTCAAAGGCTTTCTGAAAGTCCAGATACACTATATCAAACGACTCACCTTTGTCCACCGGTTTATTCACTCCTTCAAAAAAACATAACAGATTAGTAAGACAAGATCTTCCTTGTCTAAAGCCATGTTGGCTGTCTCCCATTAGGTTGTGACTATCTACATGCTGAGTAATTTTATTCTTTATGATGGTTTCTACCATTTTTCCTGGTACTGACGTCTGGCTCACCGGTCTGTAGTTTCCCGGATCACCCCTGGAACCCTTTTTAAAAATTGGTGTTACATTGGCGATCCTCCAATCTTCAGGTATTAGAGATGATTTTAATGATAGTTCACAGATTACTGATAGCAGGTCTGCAATCTCATATTTCAGTTCTTTCAACACCCTTGGATGTATACCATCCGGCCCAGGTGATTTGCTACTCTTCAGTTTATCTAATAGTTGTAAGACATCTTCCCGATGTATCGATATTTCCTTCATTTCTTCTGCACCTTTAAATACCACTTCAGTCATGGGTATCATCCCTACATTTTCCTCAGTAAAGACCGAAGCAAAGAATTCATTCAGTCTCTCCGCTATCGCCTTGTCGCCTCTTAGTGCTCCTTTAACCCCTTTATCATCTAATGGACCAACTGACTCTCTCACAGGTTTTTTGCTACGAATGTACTTGAAAAGGTCTTTATTTCGCGTTTTTGCTTCCGCAGCAAGCTTCTTCTCAAATTCTCTCTTTGCCTGCCTTATCAATGCCTTGCATTTGACTTGCCAGTGCTTGTGCTGTTTCCAGGTTTCGTCGTTTGGCTCTTTTTTCCATTTCCTGAAAGATGCTTTTTTGGCAACAACAGCCTCTCTGACCTCACCTTTAAACCATGCTGGCAGTTTTTTGGACTTCCTTCCACTTTTCTTAAAGCGTGGAATACAGCTTTTCTGGGCTTCCAAGATAGTATTTTTCAACAACACCCAAGCTAGATGTACGTCTTTAACCTTTGCAACTGCTCCTTTTAGTTTTTTCTTAACTGTTTTCCTCATTTTATCATAGTCTCCCTTTCGAAAGTTAAAAGGTAGTACTGTGAATTTCCTTACTACCCCTCCTCCACTAATTAAATCAAAGGCGATCATGCTATGATCACTATTGCCAAGTGGTCCCAACACCCTTATCTCTTGCACTAGATCTGGTGTTCCACTAAGGACTAGGTCTAATATGGCTTCCCCTCTGGTCGGTTCATGAACCAGCTGCTCCAAGAAGCAGTCATTTATTTCATCTAGGAACTTTATCTCCCTAGCATGTCCTGACGTGACACTGACCCAGTCGATACCGGGGTAATTGAAATCACCCATTATTATTACTGCGCTGTAACGTTTGTTAGCTTCCTTGATTTCTTTGAGCATTTCATCATCCATTTGGTCATTCTGGCCAGGTGCTCGATAGTACACCCCCACTGCCATTGCCTTCCCCCTTTTATATGGAATTTCAATCCATAATGATTCTACAGCAGATTTTGTTTCCTGCAAAATTTTAATCCTTTCTGAGTCAATGCCCTCTCTAACTTAGAGCGCAACCCCTCCACCAATTTGATCATCTCTATCATTACGATATAGTTTGTACCCAGGTATCACAGTGTCCCACTGGTTGTCCTCCTTCCACCATGTCTCTGATATTCCAATCATATCTAACCTTTCATTTAGTGCTATATATTCTAACTCTCCCATCTTATTCTTTAGACTTCTAGCATTTGCATACAAGCATTTTAGAGAATGTATTTTATTCATGTTAATTTGGCTATTGTTAGACATGGGTAAATTGGGATCTTTAAGCTCTGTCTGCTCCATACTCGAGGGTATTTGGGCTACTTTACTCTTTTGTGGAACCTCTCTGCTTTTGGTAGTATCCTTCAAGGATACATTCTTCCGAACCATCCGCTCTTGGGCGACTGTCGGCTTTCCCCTAATATCTAGTTTAAAAGCTGCTCTATCTCCTTTTTAAAGGTTAATGCCAGCAGCCTGGTTCCATCCCGGTTAAGGTGAAGCCCATCCCTTCGGAAGAGCCCCTCATTTCCCCAGAATGTTCCCCAGTTCCTAACAAATCCAAAACCCTCATCTCTGCACCATTGTCTCATCCACGCATTGAGACTCCGGAGCTCTGCCTGCCTTTTGGGTCCTGCGCATGGAACAGGAAGCATTTCGGAGAATGCTACCATGGAAGTTCTGGATTTCAACTTCCTACCTAAAAGCCTAAATTTTGCCTCCAGAACCTCCCTACCACATTTTCCTATGTCATTGGTATCGACATGTACCAAGACAGCAGACTCCTCCCCAGCACTATCTAAGACCTTATCTAGGTGGCGCGTGAGGTCAGCTACCTTCGCACCAGGCAGGCATGTTACCAGGCGATCCTCACGTCCACCAGCCACCCAGCTATCTACATGCCTAATGATCGAATCACCAACTATAACAGCTGTCCTAACCCTTCCCTCATGGGCACATGGCCCTGGAGAAACTTCCTCGGTGCGAGAGGGTTTTACATCACCTGGAGGACAGGTCCTTGTTACAGGATCACTTCCTGCCACACCAGGGTGATGCTCTCTTGTCACGTGACCTCTCTCCTCCATGGCAACAGGGGTGCTGCCAGACTGGAGGTGGGACTTCAGGACTATATCCCTGTAGGTCTCGTCTATGTACCTCTCTGTCTGTCTTATGTTTTCCTAGTCTGCTACTTTAGCATCTAGAGAATGGACTTGTTCCCTGAGAGCAAAGAGCTCCTTGCACCTAGTGCACACGTAAGACCTCTCACCAACTGAGAGAAAATCATACATGTGACACTCAATGCAAAAGACTGGAAAGCCCCCATCCCGCTGCTGGACTGCTGTCTGCATCTTAGTTTTAAGTTTGTGTCTAGATCTTTAAGTTCTTACTTACTAGGGGTTGCTATGGGTATTTATACCAATAAAACTGTACCTAATACGTTTAATATACCTTGTTCACCTGAAGCTTAATTAATCTCAGGTCCTTAGTGTATGACCGATTTGGGTAATGAGCTTCACCTGAAAGCACCTCCTGTCTTTTAAGATGTGTAAGTACCTATAAAGCTATGATTATCCCAGGGGTGGGTGGGAAATAACACTTATTAAAAGAGGGCTGCTACACAGTACCCTGTCTTGTGCTGCTGAGGTAAGCTAAATTCTGATTTGATTTAAATTATAGCTCTTAGCTGCTGCTAGGCTCTAACTTCTTATGAAATTTAAACTACAAGCTCTCTGCTGGGTCTCTCTTTGCAACACTCATCTCTCTTCTCAAAGTGCCTCCACCCCTTACACCTCCTTTGCTTTCTGCCCATACTCTGGCTGACAACTTCCATGATAAGGGTCACAAGATTAGCCTTACGTCCTCAACTGGGTCACCTCCGTCTTCCCACAACAACATAATCTGTATAGTAAGCTCTGTGGAGCGGGGATTGTCTCTTATATGTATTGTACAATGCTGAGTATGTTTAGTAGCGCAATAGAAATAAGTAGTAGTAGTAGTAGTACTAGTAGTAGTAGCAGTAGTAATAGTAGTGGTCTCTTGCTTGTGAGAGGAATTCTTCAAACAATGGGGCTTTGCTACTCTTTCACTCTTAACAGTCTCCAATAAAGCAAACGGTCATCAATCCTTTCCACGTGACCCAAGAACATGACCCCCTTTGATACTTGCAAACACTGCCAACCTTAACAGTTAGGGAAAACTAATCCTTTGTCGCCTAGTCAATAATTTTCAGTGTTTTATAAACTTGCAGGGAAAAATCTAATTGAAATTATAATAGCTTCCATTCTGTACAGATTATGTTATTTTAATCCCAAAATATGATCTCAAATATATACCACCATTAGTAATGTTCATCAAAATCAACAAAATGTAACTATTTTAAAACAAAGTTCTGGAAGAATTTGTCATTAGTGTATGAGATGCATGGTTCGAGCAATACTATTCATCAGCCATCAGAAAATCTTATATCCACAAAAATCTCTCTTTCTTTGCAGAATACAGTACAGAGTTTGGGCAACGTATTCGCCCTCTGTAAAACTGGATCCCTCACTGGCTGTTTACACCCTTCGTTATATAGGCATAAGAATCAGTAAGGTGTACATTGTACACACGTTTTCAAGACCACATCAATCCCTTCTTCATGTGTCATGCAAAATCTAGCATTTTGCCGTCTCAAAAGATCATGTATACCACTGATATACTGGCCCCATGTGGAGCCCAATTCATTATGAGGCATGACCAAGACAGGGCTGTTTGGACCCGATTCTGCATCATGGGAACAAGACGCTCCCGTAGGTGCAGCATCGGACCCGGAGATGGCCTGGTGTACCCCTGCTGCAACACGGGCCAATCCTCCCTGCTGTGCACCTGCCTCTGCAACCCTGCTGCCCTACCCCTGGAGGATGCCGCCAGGGCCCGGATCGGGTGGCAGGGACCCACCATTGGCCTCCATCTACACTGAGAGGGGCTTTCTGGCTCCAGGGGGGCTGCCATCCAGGATCAGAGGGGCACTCCATGCTTCCACCTCAGAGGTGGAATAAGCAGGGCATCCCCCCAGGGTTCCCCGGATGTTCAGGGCCGTCAACAGAATTGGCCATGTACATCCAAGGGTCATTCCTGCCCATGCTCCGTCCATGTCACGCTTCTGTCCCCCGCAGCATGCACAGCAGCTCTATGCGTGCAGTGGGGGACGGAGGCAGAATACCGGCAAGGCAGATAACCGCTGGGACGTGCAGTCCTGCTATCTGCCTCACAGAATCGGGGCCAAAATCTGTAAACCTGCAAAAAATGTACAACTCGACGCTGAAGGAGTTAATGCAGCAATAGTGAACCTGAACCTTAGGAACCACTTGTTATTCTTCAGGATCCCAAGTGTGAATCTTTATTAAAGAATTTTATGCAACCCCACTTTCAGCCAACCACAGAATACAATGGAGGTTTTTGCTGAGATTTGAAACCTAACAGAGTACTATGGCTGAATGTGACCTTTATTTTATTTATTTATTTATTTAGTATACATTTGTATACCGCTACTTCCAGCGATCAGCAGCGGTTTGATTACAGATTGGAAATTGTCAAATCATGGCAGGAAATTTTTGAGGTATAAACACATTGATTAGACAGGAAAGCACAGCACACAGAGAACATGGGCTATGGAGGGTTAAGTGGCTTGCCCAAGACCACAAGGAGCACCTGTGGGACTAGAAACCCCAGTCCTTCCGGCCCAAGGTTGCTGTCCTCTAGTGGGATTTGAACCCCTGACCTTCCGGCCCGAAGTACCTTGCCCCAACCACTAGGCCACTCCTCCACTCTTACAAGACTTGACTTGTTCTAAAACGACCAAGCAACAGAAGCTAAGTACTACCACTAGTTAAATCTCACATGGAATACATGCTCTGACAGAACCTACATGCTCCTTTCCAATCCTAACATTCAGCTCTTTATGAATCCTGCTAAACTGGCTTAAAACACACATTTCCGCAAGATCTTGCAAACTGTTAACCAGGCTGCGAGGATGTCAAGACTTAAAAGGTCAATTTTACACAGCATGTTGAGAATGGAATTGAGAGTTTGATGTTGAGATGGGCTGAATTCTGCTAATCATGGAGCCTGTTGTAAAATAGGTAAAGGACGTGCAGGAATGCACATGGATAAGGGAGGAGCGATTTTACAAAGCTACACCTACCACAGCACCTTCTACGTGAAAGTGGCAATTCTGCCATGTCCACATGTAAGTCCTGGCATGTCAATATGTGGCAGAACCATTTTGCAAACCTATATGTATAAGTGCTGCCAATTAAATACTAGGACTACAAATTTGTGCAGATTTTCATTTTGGACAAAAAACTAACAGGGGATTATGGAGATTAACTTCCTCAGTCCTTTGTATAAATCCCTAGAAGAAATGAGCACTTTAGGATTTACACCTGCTCTGAAGCATGAACAGATACTTAGACATATACATGCATAACACTGGAAAGGCGTGAGCTAAATACAAATCAAATTATTTGTAAAATAGGGACTAAGCATATAGATATTTGGTCTGCCCAGGCCACACCCAAGCCACGCCCCCCACACCAGGTAGAAATTCTTTACGTGTAAATCTTTATGTGTAAATAGCAGCTTCCTAAAATCACTCTTACATGTGTTTTCCAATCTTCACATGTATATACTGTCATTTACATGTGGAGATGCTCCTAAAATAACCCCCCTAGTATTATTTTAGATTGTAATACATTATTAGAATAATTAGTTGTTCAGACTGAGATGTGAAGGAAGTGTTGATCTAGTGTATCTGAACTGATTTTTCTTACAAGAGTGCTGTATGATTTCATTACTACTAGCTAACAGCCTAAGTGAACAAACAAAACACCATGTTCAGAGCCATCCCTTATTCATTTAATGGGCCTGTACCTGAAGATAAAGAGAAGAAAACAACGAAGACTTCAGTTATTATAATTTTCACAAAGTACTTTTCAAACTAAGAAGACAGAGGGCAGGACCACAAAATGACGACTGCTATGGATCTCAATTTTTAATTATTGCTATCAAAATAGTGCTTTTTATTACACAAAAATCAACACATTTTCTGAATTACATGAACTTCTAGTAGTTTGTTTTCATCATTAAAATACAGAAGACTATGACCTGAAATATCATCTTGTCAGACTAAGCAACCATTTGCTTGGGGCTAACCTGAAAACCTGTGGGGTGTCCAGAACAGGTTTGGGAAGCTCAGCATTAGATTTGTGGAGGATAATTTTATAAAGCTTTTTATGCATGTAAGGGCCCATTTTACACAAAGGAAAGGACTTTCATGAAATTGTGCAGCCAAATATGTGTACAGGTCTGCATGCCTAAAAGACCATCATGTGTATTTATAAATGTGCTGCACACAGGCATTTCCAGGGGTAGAGTGCAGATGAGGTGTGATGCGCGTGTGTATTTTATGAAATGTGCAGGTAACTACACAGAGTATTGGCATTCATTTACACTTTCTTCAGAGCAGCTGTAAATTTGTGCATGAGAACGTGTGTGCTATTGAGAATAGCTGCTGGTGGCTATTTCATAAGAGATCATAGTTGTATATAGCGCCTTTATAAAATGGTAACTGTAAAGCAGAAAAATGGGTCAAACAGTACTCATAATAAAACCAAGGAGTACCAAAAATTTATAAAGCGAAAGGTGGAGGCATCAACAGGCATCAAAAAGGACCCATACCCTCAGGTCTTCAATATTGCCTAAGGCTCATCATTTGTCTCCACCTCCCTAAAATTCTTTGTTTGCGTAATATTTAAACTCTTATATTTATTTAGACAGTTTTGTATACCGCCTTATCCTTCAATCAAAGCAGTCACAACACAATTGGGGGATACATTTAACACGCAGGGATATGAGACACATACACTAATACTTACAGGGAACATGGGCAATGGAGGGTTAAGTGGCTTGCCCAAGACCACAAGGAGCATCTGTGGGACTAGAAACCCCAGTCCTTCCGGCCCAAGGTTGCTGTCCTCTAGTGGGATTTGAACCCTTGACCTTCCAGCCTGAAGTACCTTGCCACAACCACTAGGCTACTCCTCCCTTTTTATATGCAAAAAAGTGACACCTAAGCCACAACAGAGTCACCAGAGAAAACAGGACACTTATCTTAGAAGGCATCCATAGCGTTCATGCCTGAAGTGTCACAATAAAGATCTACAGAAGTCCACTTTGGCATGGCACTTGTCCAATGCTGTTAGTTCATTTTATCAGTAGAGGAATACAAAGTAACCTTCTTAGTTACTGTATGCTTATGCTCAACATCGAAGTTTCAGCCCAACAAAAGGCTTGATTCAGGAGCAAGCACACAGTCTTGCTGCAACAGTCGCTAAACAAACAGATGCTCAGGCACTACTAAAAAAACGCCATTTAAATATCAGGGCACCAAAAGATGACATCATCCCAGGGTGCTCGAATACACAGCCCCAAATAAAACTAATCAAGTTAATCAGGTGTGCAAATACGCATTAAGGGTAAAGCCAACATCGAGTATGGGTAAATACAAACCACAGCAAATCAATAAAAAACATTCCATTCCAATTCAGCATTCAAGCCGAGAGGAGTCACTGTATTTAGATGGTAAATCTAGCGTTGCTCCTATGAAAGAGGAGACGATCAAGATCACCACCGCGGGCTGACAGCTGAACCCATTCTAAAACAGCACAATGAAAATCAGAAAAAGTATGAGTCAGCCAACAATGCTGGATCAAAGGGGTGTCATCTTGACCCTTCAAAATCAGACACATGTTCTGTGAGGCAAGGGTGAAATGGGTGAAGCTTTTTGCCCATGTATATTAATTTGCACTAGACAAACTGCAATCGCCTGAAAATTTCAAATGTATAATGTGAGAGCCTGGTAATTGCAAAGGAGTTCCACAACATAATTGATCACAAAATTGACAATGATGGCATAGAAAAAGTCCCAAAAACACTTCCCTGGAGGGGCAAGTAACTTAGTACCATCTTACATTATCTCTTAGATTACACTCCCATTTATAAAAAAAAAAAGTGGAAAATCCTTAAATACAGTATGATGTTAAACAACCGTATTGGTTTTTGTTACAACACATCAAACCTAAAAAATCCATGTTTTAAAAGGCAAAATGTACATAGCCCAAGAGTCACACTGGGAACAGGTTCTATGGGTGCCTGAGTGCAACAGTGAACCCCGATCTGCAAAACAGACCCACAAGTAAGCGGTTTGGACACAAGATGATGGGTAACCACAGTTCAAAAAACGTTGTGTCATCAAACGGGACTGAAGCCGAAAATCAACCAAAGACAGACAAAGCCGCCTTAAGCGAAAAAATTGGTTCATAAGTAAAGTTTGCTTAAGATGTTCCGGGTGTTATAGTGGGAGATCATTTTGCATCCGGTGATCACCAGATGGTGTGGTTCAGTATTAGGACTTGGGCTGTTAGAATCCATTCAAAAGTGAGGATCTTAGACTTTAGGAAAACTAATTTTGCCAAAATGGGCCAATACCTCAGGGAGTCATTAGCAGGATGGGAACAGCTGGGGGATGTAGAAAAACAGTGGGCAAAACTGAAAGCGGATATTTTAAGGGCAACCAACCATTTTGTTAAAATGGTAAATAAAAGGAAAAGGAAAAGGAGACCGCTATGGCTTTCGAAAGAAGTAGCTGAAAAGGTGAAGAAAAAGAGGGAGGCCTTCATGAAATACAAGAGATCACAGAGAGAGGAAGACAGTCATCTATATCTAGAAAAACTTAGAGAAGCTATCAAAGTAGTCAGGAAAGCAAAGATTCAAAAAGAGGAAGAAATAGCCAATGCAATAAAATGGGGGGATACGACATTTTTCAAATATGTTAGTAAGAAGAGAAAGGGCAAAAGTGGTATTGTCAGACTCAAGGGTGAAGGGGAGGAATATGTAGAAGCTGATGAGGATAAAGCGGAATTGCTTAACAAATATTTCTGTTCTGTGTTCACAGATGAAGAACCAGGAACAGGACCTCAGAAAACACCCACAAACAGGAACAGAAGCAAGGGGCATTTTGAACAATTTTCAGAAGACTGTGTTTGTGAGAAACTAGCTCAACTTAAAGTAGACAAAGCGATGGGACCGGATGGAACACACCCTAGAATACTGAGGAACTTGGGGATGTTCTAGCAGCAACACTGACTGACCTTTTCAATGCATAGTTGGAGTCGGGAGTGGTGCCAAAGGACTGGAAAGAGGCTCATGTGGTGCCTTTACACAAAAGCGGAAGTAAGGATGTAGTTGAAAACTACAGGCCGGTTAGTCTAACTTCGGTGGTGAGTAAACTATTGGAAACACTGCTGAAAGAGAAAATAGTGAGGTTTCTGGAGTCCAGTGGATTACAGGATCCGAGGCAGCATGGATTCACCAGAGGCAGGTCTTGTCATACAAATCTGATTGATTTCTTTGACTGGGTGACCAGGGAGTTGGATCGAGGGAGAGTCCTAGATGTGGTGTATTTAGATTTCAGTAAAGCCTTTGACACCGTTCCTCACAGGCAACTTATAAACAAACTCAGCATCTTAGGAATGGACCCTAAAGTTACTGCTTGGGTTAGAAATTGGTTGAGTGGGAGGCAACAGAGAGTACACGTAAATGGAGCTCACTCTGAGGAGAAGGAAGTTACCAGTGGTGTGCCCCAGGGTTCTGTCCTTGGTCCGATTCTTTTTAACATCTTTGTTAGTGATATAGCAGGGTTGTCGGGTAAGGTTTGCCTCTTTGCGGATGATACCAAAATCTGCAATAGAGTAGACATCCAGGAAGATGTAGATAAAATGAGGAGGGATCTAGCTAAGCTTGAAGAATGGTCTAGAATTTGGCAGATCGGATTTAATCTTAAAAAAATGTAAGGTCACGCATTTGGGCTGCAGCAATCCAAGGGAGCAATACAGTATAGGGGTGAAGTACTTTTGTCCACTAAAGAAGAGCGAGCGGAACCTAGGCGTGGTTGTGTCTCATGATCTTAAAGTAGCTAAACAGGTAGAAAAGGCAACGGCAAAAGCTAGAAGGATGCTTGGGTTCATACGGAGAAGAATGACTAGCAGAAAAAAGGAGGTGATAGTGCCTCTGTATAAGTCTTTGGTGCGACCTCATTTGGAGTATTGTGTACAATTCTGGAGACCGCACCTTCAAAAGGATATGAACATGATGGAGTCAGTACAGAGGGTGGCTACTAAAATGGTTAGTGGTCTTCATTATAAAGCATATGAGGACAGACTTAAGGATCTAAATATGTACACCTTAGAGGAAAGGCAGGATAGAGGTGATATGATTGAGATGTTTAAATACCTCCGTGGCATAAATGCACAGGGGGAGAGCCTCTATCGACTGAAAGCAAGTTCTGCTACGAGAGGACATGGGATGGTGGGTGAAGGGAGATAGATTCAGGAGTGATATGCGGAAATATTTCTTTACGGAAAAAGTAGTGGATCCGTGGAATAGTCTCCCAGTGGAGGTGGTAAAGATGAGGACAGTATCTGAATTCAAAAAAGCATGGGACAAACACAGAGGATCTCTAAAGGAAAAAAGGGGACGGTTGTAGTTGTCAATATGGAAGGACAGACTAGATAGGCCATGTGGTCTTTTTCTGTCATCATTTTTTATGTAAGCACTTGCATACTATAATAAAGTATGGAATATGGAAAATTCAAAACACCCATTAAAAGTAATCAACGTGCAAAAGGGAAATCATACTACAATGGTAAGTACAGGAAATTTGTCATTTGGAATCTATGCCACTAAGTCAAGTAAAGAAACTACACAGCACTACGTAGAGTCCCCTTGCCAAAAAAGAAGGAAATCATCTATGTAGCATCGCCAAAATAATATATGATCTTTAAAATGGGACTGACCCAACCAAGATTGTTCAAAGGCATCAACATATAAATTTGCCACATCGGGGTACCTTTATCTTGTAGAAAGAACTGAGACTTAAACATGAAAAACCCATTTTTGTGGTTTAGAGTTATTGTCATTCATTGGGTTTTGCTACATATTGTTTTGTTTTGCCTTTATCCAACGGGCACCTTTTAGGACTTTCCACACATGAGTACTGCTATAAAACTGACCCCATAAAGGTTCATTTCTATCTACTACTTTGTTGTTTTTCTTTTATTAAATGTTATTTCAGAAAACATTTGACAGCGATTCTTAGGATGGAAGTGTATTCATGTTAGAGCTTGCATTCTACTCAGGTGGTTATCAGAGGTTCACTATTCTGGGTTACTGCTATTGACTTGCCAGAATCTAGTGCAGCCCGAAAATCTGCAGGTTCTGATTTTACTGCTGAAACTCATGAAGATATTCTTTTAAGATCTGATTTCCAAATGCTGGTCTTTTTTAATTCTTCATGTGGTTGTGTTCTGCTACAGCACACAAGACATTTTCATTCTTTCTTTTATCTTCTTTTGTCTGATGCTGTCACAAGCCTTAGACAGACTACGCCAAACCATATTACACTGATTTAGCCAATTTCGGCAGAACATCAGTCTATACACTGGATATGTGAAGAAAACACAGTGAACCACTAACAGAAGTACACTTCACAAATATATCCACTTCGTGAAAGGCAGCAATCAGCGAGATTATAAAGGCCAAGGCAGAGAAGCTCGCATCCCAGAGACAAATGCAGGTCTGCGTGGATGCAGCATTTTGGTTTTCTGGAACATGGGATGATTTTCCAAAGGCTGCTGAGCAGAGATGGTGTCCATCTAGTCAAGAAGAATCAGTGTCATTTGCAGCAGACTGGCTAACCTACTGAAGAGGGCTCCAAACTAGATTTGATAGGAATGGGTGAAGAAAACCACAAGTAAATAAAACATTAAATATTTCTGTAAAAATAGGAAAAAGGGGACACATCTGGAAAGCGGTGTATATTAATGCCTGTAGTATGGAAAATAAGAGTCTGAATCTTGAGGCTTTAATTGAAGAGGACAACTTGGATTTAGTGGCATCACTGAGACATGGTTCACAGAGAGCCACGACTGGGATGTAATTATACCATGCTACAATTTATTCAGGAAGAACATTGTAGGAAGAAAGGGAGGAGGAGAGGCCCTATATGTAAAAAGTAATATAAGCTACAGAATTTACAGGGCTTATGAAGGAAGGGGGAGGTACTGTGGGTTAAACTGGAAAGAGGGAATGGAGCATCCATTTGCTTTGGTGTTGTATGCAGACCTCCTTCAAAGACAGAAGAAGTGGACAGAGATTTAATTGAAGACATTTGCACTACTGCTGTAAAAGGAGAAGGCAGCTTCTTATAGTATTACCCTCCCCCTCCCCCAAATATCCCTGCCTCTAGCTAGGCTGTTTTGTGGTGATAAAATATCTGTGGTAATGGGCTTATGGCTACAAAATAAACAAGCTTTGTTCTAAGTAGAGTTTGTAAGGCGCGTATATATTGGGAGGAAAAGAAGATGCAGAGTGAACAGTTACATATGTGAAATAGAGTATTTCCAAAGGATTAACCCCCTGTCCTGCAGTCCATCTGGTCTCTCAGAACGGAAGGCTGGCGCTACTGAATATCTACAAGTGCCACCACTACTACTACTACTACTGAGCATTTGTATAGCGCTACAAGTCGTACGCAGCGCTGCACAGACATGTAAGAGACGGTCCCTGCTCATCAGAGCTTACGCATCCCGATGCCAACCGGCTAGCATTGTGGCTTTTCAGGGGCGGCACCTGGGGATAACCGGCCAGCAGTGATATTCAGGTGCAGTAAAGGCTGGCCTAACATTCGCCACTGAGATTTTGAGAATCTCTCAGCAGGTAAATGCTTATCGGTGCAGATTCTCAGCAGACGCAGCTTCTCTCGCAGCAGTCCTTTCAATTTAAAGGAAGCTTTAGAAAGACAGGGCATAAGACGAAGGTGAAAGAGGATAGATTGGGAGTAATCTAAGGAAATATTCCTTTACGAATAGGACAGTCAATGTGTGGAACAGCCTCCCAGCGGATGTGGTGGAGACTAGAACTGCATCTGAATTGAAGAAAGCACGCAATACGCTTTCTTCTAAGGTAGAGGAAGGGATTATAGAACTTAGTAGTTAGCATTTTATTTTATTTATTTATTTACATTCTCTTATATACCGCGCTATTCTGCATCAGTGCGGTTTACATTGAACAAACTGAAATTACATTGAACAGGGCATTATAACTTGGAGATAACTATTTTACAGGGAACATGGGCTATGGAGGGTTAAGTGGCTTGCCCAAGACCACAAGGAGCACCTGTGAGACTAGAAACCCCAGTCCTTCCGGCCCAAGGTTGCTGTCCTCTAGTGGGATGTGTGTATGGATGGGAATACGGTCTTTATAGTGGCTCTGTTCATGGACCCACTATAGCAGGAGATAAAACTACAGAAAGTAATGAAAAAATTAAGAAGACTAACTACAGTTAAGCAAACTCCTGAAAATAAAAAGGAGATAATGTACTGCTTGTATTATGCTAAAAACCCTATACTTCCAAAGATATGGCATACAAAGAGAGATTGGTCTTTATTCCCATTTCTGGCAAAGATGCCAAAAGGCAACTGATGGAAATGTAAGATCTGTAATGCAAAACGTCAAAGAAAATAATTATTTGGCTGATGGTACCTTGAAACAACTGAAACGGGAAGCAAAAATAAAAACAGGGAGTAAAATAAAAGTTGGAAAAAAGGCACCAGAAGAAAGGTGTCAAATAGTAAAGAGCACAAAAAGAAAAGGTGCCAAAACAACTAGAGCTATTGGAGGTAGTACCAGTGAGAAACAAGTGAAGGGCAAAAGTGCAACAAAAGGAGATGAGAGCAATGCTGGACAGGGAGTGAGGTGCTTCTGTCCACAAAAGAGGAGCGGGACCTGGGCGTAATTGTGTCTGACGATCTTAAAGTAGCTGAACAGGTAGAAAAGGTGACTGCAAAAGCCAGAAGGATGCTGGGGTGTATAGGGAGAGGAATGGCCAGCAGAAAAAAGGAGGTGATAATGCCTCTGTCTGACTCGAAGGCACACATTGCATTTTTAATGCCTCTGTATAACTCTGGTGCGACCTCATTTGGAGTATTATGTGCAATTCTGGAAACCACACCTTCAGAAGGATTTAGGCAGGTTGGACCCAGTGTAGAGGGTGGCTACTAAAATGGTTAGCGGTCTTTGTTATGAAGCATATGAGGACAGTTTTAAAGATCTTAATATGTGTACTTTAGAGGAAAGGTGGGATAAGGGGAGATATGATGGAGACACTTAAATACCTCCATGGCAGAAAATGCACAGGAGGGTCTCTTTCAATTGAAGGCAAGCTCTGCTATGAGGGGACATAGGTTGAGAGTGAAAGGGGATAGACTCAGAAGTAATATGCGGAAATATGTTTTTACAGAAATAGTGGTAGATGTGTAGAATGCTCTCCCAGTGGACGTGGTGGACACGAGGACAATATCTGAATTCAAAAAAGCATGGGACAAACATAGAGGATTCCTGAAGGTAAAAGGGGGACTATTGTAGTTGATATGGAAGAGCAGACTAGATAGAAACATGATGGCAGCAAAAGACCACATGGCCTATGTTTCTAAGCCAAGAGACTAGAAACATAGAAACATGATGGTAGAAAAAGATCGTAGAGCCTATCCAGTCTGTTCTTCCATACCAACTATTATAGTCCCTTTTCTACCTGTTTAGCCACTTTAATGTCATCAGAAAATCACTCCCAGGTCCTGCTCTTCTTTTGTGGACAGCAGTACTTCACCCCGTACACTGTACCGTTCGCTTGGATTTTTGCAGCCCAAATGATAGAGGTCTATAAATTAATGAACGGAGTGGAACGGGTAAACGTAGATCAATTGTTTACGCTATCAGAATATAGAAAGACTAGGGGACATGTAATGAAGTTACAGGGTAAACTATTTAAGACAAGTAAGAGAAAATATTTTTTCACTCAACGTGTAATCAAACGCTGGAATTTGTTACTGGAGGATGTAGTAAGAGCTGTTAGTGTAGCTGGGTTTAAAAAAGATTTGGACAAGTTCCTGCAGGAAAGGTCCATAAACCATTATTAAAAAGGGACCCAGGATATCAATGCTTGACCCAATACAAGCATTGTGGAACCTGTGTCTTTTGGGGAAACTGCTAGGTACGTATGACCTAGATTGGCCACTGTTGGAAACAGGATACTGGGCTTGATGGACCTTGGTCTGACCCAGTATGGCATATCTTATGTTCTTATGTCCCTTTTTTCCTTTAGAGATCTTCTGTTTTGGTCCCATGCTTTCTTGAATTCAGATACTGTCCTGGTGTCTACTACCTCCACTGGAAGGCTATTCCATGCATCAACCACTCATTCTGTAAAGAAATATTTCCACATATTACTCCTGAATCTATCCCCTTTCACCTTCATCCTATGTTCCCTTCTTGCAGAGCATTCTTTCAATTTAAAGAGGCTCTCCTCCTGAACATTTATGCCATGTAGGTATTTAAACAACTCTATCATATCTCCTAACTCCCATCTTACCTCCAAAGTATGCATATTGAGATCTCTAAGTCTGTCCCCATATGCCTTTTGACGAAGTCCACTGACCATTTTGGTAGCCACTTTCTGCACCTACTCCATCCTGTTTATATCCTTTTGAAGGTGCGGTCTCCAGAATTGCGCACAATATTTTAAATGAGATCTCACCAAAGCCTTATACAGAGGCACTATCACCTCCTTCTTGCTGGTCATTTCTCTCCCTGTGCACCCAAGCATCCTTCTTGCTTTTGCCGTTGCCTTTTCTACCTGTTTAGCCACCTTAATGTCATCAGAAAATCACTCCCAGGTCCTGCTCTTCTTTTGTGGACAGCAGTACTTCACCCCGTACACTGTACCGTTCTCTTGGATTTTTGCAGCCCAAATGCATGACCCTGCATTTTTTTAGCATTAAAGCTCAGCTGCCAAATTCTTGACCATTCTTCAAACTTAGCTAGATCCCTTCTCATGTTATCTACTCCTTCCTGGGTGTCTACTGTATTGCAGATTTTGGTATCAGATGTTAAAAAGAAATCAGACCAAGGACCAATCCCTGTGGCACGCCACTGGTAACCTCCCTCACCTCAGAGGTGAGCTCCATTTACCTCTACCCTTTGTCACCTCCTACTCAATCAATTTTTAACCCAGTTAGGTCACTTTAGGGTCCATCCATAGGGTGCTCAATTTATTTATAAGTCGCCTGTGTGGAATGGTGTTATAGGCTTTACTGAAATCTAAGTACACCATGCCTAGGGCTCTCCCTCAGTCCTACTCTCTATTCACTAAGTCAAAGAAATCAATCAATCAGATTTGTCTGACAAGACCTGCCTCTAGTAAACCCATACTGCCTGAAATCCTGCAACTCACAGGACTCCAGAAACCTCACTATCCTCTGCTTTAGCAGTGTTTACATTAATTTACTCACCACAGTTAGACTAATTGGCCTGTAGTGTCTACTTTCTAATGCATAGGGTATATTGGACCCCACTTATAGCACTGCACTTATGGATTAAGACACTGTCCCTGCTCATCAGAGCTTACAATCTAATCAAGACAAAACACATAACAGAACTGGGAACTAAAGTAAGGTAAGATACACATAGACGGTGGACAAGACAATGAGGAGTATCAGGATCCAAAAGCGACTTCAAAGAGGTGGGTTTTTAGCCTGGATTTGAATAGGGTTAGAGAAGGAGCTTGAACAGACTCAGGTAGTTGGTTCCAGGCATATGGAGCAGCAAGATGGAATGAGCAAAGTCTGAAGTTGGCAGTGGCAGAGAAGGGCACAGATAAAAGGGATCTGCCAGAGGATGGAGTTCCCAAGGAGGGGTGAAGAGTGAAGTAAGAAAGGAAAGGTAGTGAGGAGCCACAGAATGAATGCACTTGTAGGTCAGTAGAAGTTTGAACTGGATGTGGAAAATGATAGGAAGCCAGTGAAGTGACTTGAGAAGAGGGGCTACATGAGCATAGCAATACTGGTGGATGATAAGTCGTGCAGCACTTAGGAAATGTAAATTTAAAAAAGAGTGAGGAGGATAACAGATGTTGGGCGTACACAACTGATGTTGGCACCCTGTCCCATATGCTTTATTTCTGTACCACAGTGCAGGGATTATGGTTGGATGTATGGGCTAGAATCTTTGAAATTCTAGATATTAAGGAGTTTCTGACATTTCGAATTGCCATGTGGCAAGCTCAGGGTCTGGCTACCCCACTTTCTTTGAAAGAAGCTCATCTGTTTGATTTAATATTAACCCTTGCTTTGGGGCTCCTTATTAATAGTTGGAAAACTACTGCCTCGGTAGAAATGTGCCAATGGTGGAATTTGCTGTGTCTGTATAGGAGGCAGAAAGGTTTGGTGGAAGGGCAACAACCGATATGGGTTCACAAACAATGGCATGAGACAAGATGGATTGTTACACTTCCTTGGTTAATGAATGTAATTTTTTGTGTTATTCCTGCAGCCATTTCTTTATAGTTGGCTGGCTGTCTTGCAAGCTTTTGATAAAATAATAATGATCTTTGAACTTAGAAATAAACTGGATTCTATATTGTGCAGCAAGAATCTTTACTGGGAGACTCCTACCAGTAAGAACACAAGGCCAGAAGAAGAGGAGAAAGATAACAGCGTCTCCTTGGAAATAACGTACTGAAGCTATTATAAAATCAGTATGCACAGAAGCGTCACTGATAGAGGAGTACCTCAAAGGATCAAGATTATTA
Organism: Ichthyophis bannanicus; assembly: GCA_033557465.1. NCBI lineage: Eukaryota > Metazoa > Chordata > Amphibia > Gymnophiona > Ichthyophiidae > Ichthyophis > Ichthyophis bannanicus. The sequence continues at coordinate 288,808,849 of CM066031.1, read as the reverse complement.
AGGCTAATAAGAAAGATTCCAAACATTAAGCTGGAACATGCTGCACAAAGACAAGAACACCTTATGCTCTGGAAAAGAACAAAAAATGAAGTGATACAAATGGGTCGGTATTCAGCTGCTATAGTCGGCAGTCTATCAAATGCCAGCTGCAGCAGTCAAACAAATCTAGATATTCAGCGCTAGTATCCAAATTGCGGCTGGCGCTGAATAACTGGATACAGTGGGGAGCAGCACTACTATCCACATAGCAGCGATATTCAGTCCACTATCCAGATACGATTAGGACAATCTTTTCGCTGTTCTAACTTTGTCTGGATAGGGATTTTGGATTTAGCTCATCCCTTTTTCAGTGGTAGCTCAAAGTAAGTTACATACAGGTACAGTAAGGCTTACAATTCAAGTTTGCAGTTACCTGGAGAGCGGACTGAATGTCAGCGCTAACTGAATACCTAACAGCTATACTCTTGCGCTACCTACAGAACACCCTGGATGTGCTGCTGAAAATCGACAGCACCCCTGTTTCCCTTTCCCTGTCCTTCCTTTGCTCTCCAATTTCCTCCCTCTTCCCAGCCCCCCATGTCTGGCATTCCTTCTCCATTTCCCTTCTGTCTCTCCCCATGCTCCATATGTCTTCTATTGTCTGTCTCCATCATCCCTTCACAGAACCAATCATTAAGATCTCTTTCCTCCAAAGAAGGACCAATTATGGTTCATGGTTTAGGCACTTGATATACTGCCCTTTACTATGTGCATCAGAGCGGTTTACTTATATACACACATACACACAAACAGGTACTTTTTATTCCCTTGTCCCCAAAGAGCTCACGATCTAAAGTGTACCTGAGGCAATGAAAGGTTAAGTGGCTTGCCCAAGACCACAAGGAGTGGCCATGGGACTAGAGACCCCAGTCCCTCCGGCTTGAGGTTACTTGCCCCCATGCAAGAATTGAACCCCCAGCCCTCTGGCCAGGGATTCAATTAAGTTAGCTGGACACACAAGAAAAGTGGCAATTTTATAATTAGCTGCCTATTTTTAGGTACCGAAAATGTACCTAAATGTTGGTATTTTAGTTATTTATGCATGCAAGTGGCCACTTACATATGCAAATGACCTCTTATTGAATACTAAATAGTGTCAAAGTGCATGCATAGTTGTATCATGCATAATCTCACTAGGGGTGTGCACAGTGGTTGTCCGAACATTACCTAAGCAGAGCATGCAGGTACACATGTTGATAATCCACACACTTGCAAAATGCAGGGCAGCAATTTACACCAGCCCTAGGATTGGTCTAAGTCATCACGCCTTAATTTAAAGGACCGTTCCCTGCAACTTATGCTAGCATTTTATAAGGTCAAATGTGCACGTACTTGATTTTAGAAAACAAGGCATAAACTATGTGAATGAAAATGCACATTAGCTAGGTGCAACTTGCTAAAATTCCCCTCCACGTCAGAAAATGACAATTTTTATAAAGATGAAAGATAAATGCACATAACCTATAATATATATCATCTGTGCAAATGTACCCTCCCCCACCACCCCTGTCAGTCAGCTTAAAGTACATTTTATTTACAATTTGATCAAACACTGAAATGAATCGGACACCCTGAACTGTTAAAAAGAAATATGACATTTCAAAACTGTGCAAATTGTCTTATATACCATGTTAAAGAAGATTCATGCTAAACAATAAACAAATTTAGAAAAACATGAGACATTTGTTTAAAATTATGAATACTTTAAAGGGGTGCTATCCATGTGCATGCCGCTGATGAAAAATTATGTATAGCTTTTCCATTTAAAGTTATACCTGTTATTTACGCATCAGCATTTAAATATAGAATTGTTTTGTTTAGTGGCTAAATTTCACATTTTGCAAAATAAAAAGTTCACATATATAATCTGGTGGATGTACATGTGTGCATTTACCCCCGTTCAGCGGCAGGTGGAAATATATACGTGCATGTCTGACGCTGCAATTTGCACGTGATAATTTTAGAAGAGGAAATATACATGTACTTTCCCCCTTTATATGATTTTCACTTGTTAAATTTTGCTCACTGCCTGCAGTTATATAGTCGATTCTAAAATTAATTCCCCAGTATGCACAACCACAGCGGAAGATGTACTGTAGAATACACATAACCTTACAACTCTAAGGAAACTGTAAATGATTTTCTACTTCAAAGATAACAAATTTAATTTACAGGAAGGATAGAAGCAACAGTCAACATGTGCGAACAGTAAAAATTAAATTAAATTAAATTAAATCAAATCAACAAGCCGCAAAACAGTCAAGGACCAGGCAGCAGCATTCACAGCTATGTCACAGGCTATGTTTCTATCCCAGGTTTTCTCACATGCTTATAACCTTGTACATTGGACTATGTTTTCAACTGATCAGTACCCTCAGTGGAAACCCAGAGAGAAAGGTTTTATTTAAACAACCAGAGTGTGCTTTGCTTGTCAGAAATGGGAAAACACATTGTAAAGCTTTCTGAAAACGCCACTGAAGCTTGGGCCCACGTTTTTCTATCATTAAACTAAATTAGCTATCAGACCTTATGCAAACTAGTCTCCATTTTTGCATCCTATCCAAAAGGTATTTTGTGACCCCTCCCACTCAGATTAGCTTTCTATCAGCTTTTGATTTTTGGGACTATTATTTTGTTTTTTTTCCTCCGATTAGGGTTGCACACACAGTCCAGGGATGGGTTGCCAGAATCTCTCCACGTGCACCAGTATGTGTTTTTTTTCATGCTGCAGATGGAGTTGTTTTTTATTTTTTATAACATAGCACTTTCAGCTGTGGTGAACATAAGTTATGCCATACAGGGTCAGACCAACATGAAATTGCTTCTACAAGCCTGAACCATGTGCACGAAATCTATTGTGGTCAAAACATTTCCCAGCATTTTGGAAGGGGCCAGTTTATCAGAAGGAAGAAGGCACAGAGGAGAAAACAAGCCAACTTACAGTGCACTGTTTGCTAAAGCTCTTCATTCCCCAGCAACCTGAACACAAAGGGGTATGTTTACTAAGCTGCGGTAGTGGCTGCTGGGTGGTATTGGAGCATGGCCGCAGATCCAATACCGCTGCTTAGTAAACATACCCAAAGGGAAACTAAGGGGTATGTTTACCAAACAGCGGTAGCGGCTTCCATGCAATATCGAAGTTGCGTCCCGCCACAGCTTCGATATCGCATGGAAGCCGCTACTGTTGTTTAGTAAACATACCTCCAAATTTTAATAAGGATAAAAAGAAAACATCCTTCTGGTGTAAAATCCTATTTGCATTTTTTGTTATGCAAATCTAAGTGTTGCAAAATCTAGGGATACATTTGAAAAGCATTATCTAAATTTGTCATTTATATAACATTTAGTGCAAAGTATTTTAATACTTAGCTTTGCATACAAGTTCTAATCACAAATAAAAAGTGAGGAGTGGAGGAGTGGCCTAGTGGTTGGGGCAAGGTACTTCAGGCCGGAAGGTCGGGGGTTCAAATCCCACTAGAGGACAGCAACCTCGGGCCGGAAGGACTGGGGTTTCTAGTCCCACAGGTGCTCCTTGTGGTCTTGGGCAAGCCACTTAACCCTCCATAGCCACTTAACCCTCCATAGCCACTTAACCCTCCATAGCCCATGTTCCCTGTAAAATAGTTATCTCCAAGTTATAATGCCCTGTTCAATGTAATTTCAGTTTGTTCAATGTAAACCGCACTGATGCAGAATAGCGCGGTATATAAGAGAATGTAAATAAATAAAATAAAATAGGAACTGAAAGTTTTTAACAGAGGTTTACTTAATTCAGTATTGCATCATCCTATATCGTGTGTGTGCATGTGTGAGGGAATCGTCATTTATCCCTTTACTGGTGATTTCAGAGTCTTCACAGGCCCCAAAAAGAGTGAAGTCAATGTAAGAGAAAAATTGGCTTATGACAGTCTTTATGGGAGGTGTTAAGGGAGGGAGGAAGGATTTGTGTGTTTTCTTGGGACTGAATCTTTCCTTCTCCAGCCTTCCTGGGGCGCTAGGGTTCAGGGAAAGCACTCAAGCCTGAGGAGTAAGGCCTAAGAGTCCAGGAGGATTTAGGAAATGAGAGAGAAAAGCGCAAAGTTATGCGCCTAGGGAAGAGCAACCCAAACTATGGTTACACGATGCAAGGTTCCACATTAGGAACCACCACCCAGGAAAAAGATTTAGTCGTCATTGTGGATACCATGTTAAAACCCTCGGCCCAGTGTGCAGCAGCGGCCAAGAGAGCAAATAGAATGCTAGGTATGATAAGGAAAGGAATGGAAAATAAAACAAAAGATATTATAATGCCTCTATATCATTCTATGGTGAGACTGCACCTTGAATATTGTGTGAGATTCTGGTCGCCGTATCTTAAAAAGGATATAGCGTTATTAGAAAAGGTTCAGAGAAGAGCCACCAAAATGGTAAAGGGGATGGAAGGATACTCCTATGAAGAAAGGCTAAAAAGGTTAGGGCACTTCAACCTGGAAAAGAGACGGCTGAGGGGAGATATGATAGAAGTCTATAAATTAATGAACGGAGTGGAACGGGTAAACGTAGATCGATTGTTTACATTATCAAAATATAGAAAGACTAGGGGACATGCAATGAAGCTACAGGGTAAACTATTTAAGACTAATAAAAGAAAATATTTTTTCACTCAACGTGTAATCAAACTCTGGAATTTGTTACTGGAGGATGTAGTAAAAGCTGTCAGTGTAGCTCAGTTTAAAAAAGGTTTGGACAAGTTCCTGGAGGAAAGGTCCATAAACCATTATTAAGAAGGGACCCAGGATATCAATTCTTGAACCAGTACAAGCATTGTGGAACCTGTGTCTTTTGGGGAAACTGCTAGATACGTATGACCTAGATTGGCCACTGTTGGAAACAGGATACTGGGCTTGATGGACCTTGGTCTGACCCAGTATGGCATTTCTTATGTTCTTATGAGAGAAGGGAGGAATCAAGAAGGCAGAGCCCCAAAAGCATTCTCGATAGAGCTGTTCCTTCTTTTCCTAATAAATTATTTACCTATGGCTCCAAAGCAGAAGAGTAAGGGACTGGCTAAATCTGCCAAGGTCGGTGCCCCTGGACCTGTGCAGCATTTAACTGAGGCTCACCTACTGAAAAATTCCAGCAAACCCTGTGCTGTGAGCATAATCCCAGCTGCGAAGACTGTCAGTGGGGAGGCATCTTCACTTGGAAGTTTGACAATGTTTATCCTGTGGCTGCACCTCAATGAATGAACTTTGAATGTTCGAGCCTTTCGACTAAAAGCTTAATTCCTAAAACCATCGTTAACATCTATGGTAAAGTTGCAATAACCCTCATTTCCTGTTTGATGCACTGCAGACTGCATCTGTTGCTCATGATGTAGTATCCTCAGCATCCTTAATGGTGGAGTCTTTTAGGATGAATCTTCAACTTTCCCCGCTGATAGAGTTGGCTGACAAGCCAAATGTCCTCTCTAATATGGCTTTTCCTATTTTGCCAGAATTGACTTTGCAGTCAATATGGGTAATCTCAGTTAAGTTGGATATGATGGTAACTACGTGTTCTCAGGAAGTATAGCATTGGCACGAACAGTGAGTCTTTTGTCAACTCAACATGATTCCTTGGATAAAGAAACACAGGAGAATGTTGTATTAATGGAGAACGATGTAAAAGAATCAAGGGAGGTGATTGATCAGCTAGTTAAAAGATGATTATTCTCCGTAAGCTTAAGCGGTTTGAGAACAAAATGTGGCAGTTAAATCATAGGATACTGAACTTCCCTAAAGTTGCTAGTATGTTAACTGCTGTTATATTTAAGAAGTATCTGCTTGAGATTTAATGAGTGCCTGAGAATGCTTCACCTCCATTGAACAGAATATATTTCCTCCCTGTGGAGAAACAACAGTCAAGGGGTCTTGAAGGGCTATTAGGATCATTGGACTTGACAACTTTTTCTGAGATATCTGTGGTAGAAGTAAAAGAAAGACCTACTTTACCAGTGAACTTTCTTTTTAAGATGGCTTTATCAAGAATTTTGTCTTTATATTTCAAGAAAATGGATAAACAATTTTTGGGTCAAACTGTTAGAATTATTCTAATATTTGTTGTCTCTCTCAGAAAGGAGACAATCTTTTCTGAGATGAGGCAAGACACATTGGGGGTCATTTCGAGCCGCGAATAGTGTGGATGGACGTCCTGTTGGGACATCCATCCCCGCTATTCGGCTCCCTCTGCATCCCCGACTAACCTCCCCATACTTGTTTTTACGGGGAGGCTTGACAGGGCGGGAAAGGGGCAGAGCAGAAGCGGAGTTAGGGCAGGCAATGAGCGGTGCACGGCCCCTGACATACAGGGACGATTCTGATGTCAGCCCTATACGTCCGAGGCTAGCAGACCGAATGGGGACTTATTTCACTTCTGATGTGGAATACGTTCCCCTAGATGGTGGGGGATGGCAGCAGACAAGGTAGGAGGGGGTGCAGGAGATTCCCTGCAACTCAACCCTGGCCTTGGGAGACCAGATTGGGGGTTGGGCTGCAGGAAATTAAAAAGTCAGCAATGGCTGGGGATCTCGGCTCCTGAATGGAGCTAAGGTGCCATGGCAACCGGACGCAATGGTGCTGTAGCTCCATTAAGGAACCTTGACTGAGTTAGCTGGGTTGGGGCCTGTATGTGCAGGCCAACCGGAATCAGGTCCCAGGCTTGCATGTACAGGTCTAGTCGCAATTCTGATCCCGCAGGGCTAGATGTGCCCCGCAGAATCAGAATCGTGTCTGCCCTGTGCTTCCGATTCCGATTGGGTGCACAGGGGCATGGATGGCCTGTATGGAATGGGGCCCACTATCATTAGGAGTGACGTTTTGCTTACTTTACCCCTGTAAATGTTTAATTACTTAATTTGTTAGAATCCTACTGCTGCTCCTTATGATCTTGGGCAAGTCACTTAATCCTCCATTGCCCTCAGGGACAAACTTATATGCAGAAAAATAGCGCGGCCTTTAAGCACCGAAAAAGGCACTTTTAAGCAGCTTTAAACATATTTAAGCTAACGTCAAATGCAGAAAAGAGACGGACGTGCGCTTAAATGGCGACAGAAAAGCTAGTGCCCAATTAACACCATGAATATTTAAATTGCAGGCAAATGAGCTGCATGTAATAATCTGGTATGCAAATAATTGCTGTGTCCGATGCAGGGACAGGCATAGAGGATTTTGCAACAAGCTTTAGCGCCAATCTCTCTATGCTTGGATCTGAGGTGGTTTAAACCACTAACGTGTGCCCCTGACAAAATTTTTATGGCATTGGGGATGATCCCAGCATCAAGTAAAGCCCCTGATGCCCCAACAGAAAGTCACTCCCGGATGGTCTAGCAGCCCGATCCCACTACCCCCACCCACAAAAAATCGAACCTGGTGGTCTAGCAGCCCCAGAACCCCCTCCCAGTATCTTTCAAAGCAGGAGTGCCGCCTAAGCTCTCCAGTTCTTGGTCTGCCATCTTGGAAAATAGCGGTGCCTGGCCCCACGCAGTGCCTCCTGGAAGTCTGACCTCACCGGGAGCATCCCAGGATGCACCACACTGGCCAGGCCCCATTTTCCAAGATGGAGGACCGAGAGTGGGAGCGCGTAGGCAGCGTAACCCGCTTTGAAAAATACTGGGAGCTGGTTCTGGGGCCGATAGACCACCAGGGAGTGACTTTCTGTCAGAGCATCGGCCCTCAACAGTATTTTGATGGCATCGGGGGGTTTTCCCGATGCTCTGATTGCCCCCGATGCCATCAAAATCCTGTCGAGGTTGATATGCAAATTAGCCATAGGGTGCCCATTTCTCTGGGAGAGAATGCCAAACCAGCACAGATTTCTTGTGAGCATGTGTTTGGCTTGCTCTCTCAGTTTAATGCTGCCATTTTGCGAACAGTTTAACGCGTGGCTCATTTGCATATGAGCCCTTTTCTGCATAGCCATGCTGAAGTCGTGCACTATCAGCACGCTGCAATCAGGCGTAAAAAGATGATAGCGTATGACCTCACGCCGGCTTTCTGCATCGGCCTGTTAGACTTAAGCCCTCTGGGGACAGAAAAATACCTACTGTACCCGAGTGTCTCACCTTGAATTCCTGAGAAAAGGTGCGAGCTAAAAAATATTCCAATAAATGTCAGATATGCTTTTTTCTCTTTGGAACAGTGCCTTTTTGGACTTAAAGATCGCTGTTAATGTTTCTTCAGGGTAGGTAGGTTGTGAGGATTCAGGGCGCATTAAGACTAATTGTGAGTGAGCATCTTAGGTCACATGTTTCTTCTATTTGATTCTTCTTTAAATTGGTCCCACATTGTTACTTGATTTTCCTCTGCTTCTTATTGTGGTTTAAAGTTTAAGGAGAGATTTTTGTTTCTTTTATCATAACTTCCCTAATTTGGTATTGCTTCTTTATGTCTTTCTTTATTGTTACTTGAGCAAGTGACTACTTGTGAATTATTTTGAAACTTAATAAATATAAAGTTTAAAAAGGAAGTAGTAGAGGAATTCAAGGCAAGAACTACAATAATTCTGCTCAGGTGCTGGAGGAGAAATTACATCTGAGAACTGCTTAGCCAAAGAGGGACTGACTTCCACCAGGGGTTGAAAACTGACCTGCTGGTGCTCACCAAAACATTAGTGAGAGAGAACTGTATCCCATCCCTGCAGGCAGAAGAACTGAGAGTCTACCTAAGACTGTTCAGAAGAAAATTTTCTTTCTATTTTCTAAGAAGTCCAGGGGTTGATTTGTGTCAAGACTCCTCTTGAATAATCTTGGTTTTGGCTATATTGCTCAAATCACATGTATTTCCCCCAATAAAAACTATTTTCTGTTTGAATCAACCCTGCGTGTTGTGTGGGTTTTGTTCATATTGCTAGACAGGACTTGGTAGATTTAACTGCAAAATGTCAGGGCCCTCGAAGCTAGCTCCCCCTATCTAAAAATGACCTTAGGAATGATGAAATGTGTATGATGGCCCCAGAAAACCACGTCTAGCCCGAGTCAGCGCAAAAGGTTACACAAGGGCTGCATATAGACTTGCACAGAAAAGACACACATATACTGTCTTATAGCTCAGATACAATTTTTTTTTAACTTTCTTCTTTTCCAGTAGTAGATTTAAGGCTCCTACTTTGGTCATTGCATCACCATGTCCCGAATGGAGTTGGGTGGCAGAGAATTAATCCCTACACTGCACAAGGTCATAGACCCAGGCAAAAGGCCAAGATGACTCAGATGGTAAGTGCTGCCATACATAAGGTCCCCAGTTTGATTTCTGGGTTAGGACTTCAGCTCCCAGAATTGACCAGCACTGGGCATGGATTTATTTATTTATAACAAATATGTCTATACTGTCATCCAAATCAAAAGGTCACCTAAAGGGGTGTACAAAGTATATTAAAACAAGACATTAAGGATACATTTGGAGAAGGAAACTGAGACTTTCAGGTCAAGATACATACAATTCCCCATGTATTTTACAGAAGACTCTGAGGAATGTAGAGCCTTTTGTAAAATACCTATATGGATGCCGGCAAATACACGTATATTTCTTAACACAGAGGCAGTATCGATTTTGTAAATATAAACATACACAAAAAAGGGTGGTCCCACAAGGCTTTGTATGTGCAAGTGCAGATGCCGATTTTGCAAGCTACATTGTAGCTGCCAGCACTTTGTGCCCACCTGGCACAGGCATATCTCTCTAATATCAACCCCCCTGATCACTCTTCTCATCACACAAGATCACTTCTCCCACCTAGCTTCTGACACGCATCTAAACTTTCCCATCCCCAACTCTCTCCGACATCAATTCAAACCCCCACCCCCCTGACATAACTTCATATGCCAACCCTCCATACTCCCACTCCAATTCTTATCAGGGGTTTCCCTGGTATTTAGAGAGAGGAAAGAGTAATCCGCAGATGCTCCTGTCCTGCTAGCACCCGTGTTCAAAATGGCATCACCGACCCCTGATAATCTCGTGATACTACTGCTTGGGTTCAACTGCTATAAAGAGTGTGTGCCCTTATTTAATAGTCTGACCTTTTGAAGTTAGGTCAGCCTTTAAAGTGCCTAACTTTCTCCACTTAGCCATAATTGGGCAGCAGCTCAATATTGCACTGCCCGGTTAATGCCAGGTGGCGCCCCGTTCCATCTCTGGAACGCCCAGATGCCAGCCAGCGAGGTGTGCACCAGCGGCATCCACAGATATTCAGCGGCATTAACCATATCAGTGCTGCAGAATATCCTGGCCAAGGTGATTAATGCCGTTAGCAAGTCTGCTAACCTCATTAACCACTTTAAATATCAGCCCCGAGCATTACAAAAATGATATTAGCGATCATTTAGTCAATTAAGGAGTTATTCTGGGCAAACGTGTTTCAAGAACATTTGTGGTAGGTATCTGGAAAATCAGACCTGTTGGTTCCGTTCAAGGGCTAGTATTGCCATGTCCGTTATGGAACATTATTAGCGGCCTTCAGCCGCTGCCGTAAGCTCTCTCATTTTGAACATTCTAACTTCATTATCTAATCAATCTCCAGTTAAAATGCCTGCATTTTTATAATTTTTTAAGATAACGGCAATGTCCACTCACAGATGATTTTGCTTTACGGCATTGCCTTTATGTATGCACCTTACAGGGCACTGATACTTTACAAAAAACCTTTTCAGATAATATGCTAGCATGACAACACCTCAAAGAATAGCTTTAAAGAAGAATAAAGAGGTTGAAGATTAAGTTTAGTGAGGTCAGTGGCAGTGCTACGCACTTCCGTTCAGAAGACCGAGGTTCAGTGCGTTGTTTCTGCTTTTCAGGTAAGGCTACAATTACGGATGCTGCAGAGACAGGGTTTATAACCCCTATGTGGTGGAAGCCTCAGTCACTTCAACACAACAGCGCCTAGTGGCCAGACGCTGTTGCACATGGCAGGTTTTAGAAGGAGCTGTGATCTGTGGCCCATGACCAAGCAATGTTACCACAGCTGGCTAAATAGGGCGGGGCTTATAAATAGCGCTTCTATTCTTAGGTATTTATTTTATTTATTTATTTAGCTTTATTTATATGTCGCCTTTCTTTGGGTCAAGGCAGTTTATAAGGAACAACTGTAGATACATTTTAACAGAGATATGAAAACTATATAAAGCGTGCAAACAAGACCCCAAGAGGGTCTTAACTATCTGATTGTAACATTGATATGGAGCTATATGCAATATGCATTTCCAGCTAATAATAATTATAATAATAATAATTTTCCAGCTATTTAGTTAGTGGGTATGTTTTCCAGTGGAATGAAAAATGTATGTTCATATCACTTTGTGGCATCAGTGCAGAAAAAGCACAAAAACTGAACGGAGAATATAAGAGAGGCTAGGAAAGAGATGAGAGAAGACTAGGGGAAGTGGTGTTTTCTGGTGTGTATCCAATAAAAACTTTTTAACAGCAGAGATATTTATTGGTTAAAATATCAATGGCAGGGGGATGGACACATACCCTCAAACATTAGCGTGCGTGCCCGCACTTTCAGGCCCCACCATGCACTACTGCTGCATTTCTTAGTAAATATGCCCTGAAGATTGTAAGCCCTCAAAGAGGTAAGAAAAATACCATTGTACCTGAATTTAATTTAGCTTCAGCTCCTCTCAAAAAAAGTGTTGGCTAAATCCAAGATCTCTTTTCTTCAATACAAAACTGAAAACTGTAAAATATATCAGGGCTCACCATGCACTAGAAATTTGCCTATTTAATTAGTACAAGGTAGTACATTCTGAGCAGTCTCAATATCCATTTAGATTTACTTATAGGTAGTTATAGGATAGTTGTTCACGATTCAATGCTTCCACCATGGGGTTTTTTTCCCCCTAAATTAGGTACCTACATTGTTGTCATCTACAGTTAGGAAACTGGCCAATCAAATCCTATCTTCGTCTACCCCATTACTGCATAGTTTACCATTCTGTTGTGCTATGCACAAATTTCTTTATCACTCATCACCCCTGCTAATTACTCCCGAGTCTTAGAAATGGAGGGGCACCTAACATCTGACAAGTCCCAAACTACCCTGAAAATTTTGTTTTCATGTTATAAGAGGGAGAAAACACACAAATACTACAATTTAGTAAACCTCTTTTAGGATGGAAGTAGTGCCGAACACCAGGATAGGATTAATGCACAGGAAAACCAGGCAAATACCTTGAGCCCACCGTCAAGAGCAGCCCACAAACCTGCCAAGTCCCTCACCTGAGGATGGTAAACTTCTCACAGATGTGGGATACTTGGGGCCAGCTTTAGAGTTCCACATGGCACTTTTAATTAAGGAAGGGCAGTTGCTGATAGAACCTATGAATCGGCAATATAACTGCCAACAGTCTGCATCTCTAAAGGTAGGAATGCACTACTCGTCGCTTCCCCTCTATACGGCTCGTCTCTCTCCAGGCCCCCTGAACTCACATCTTCCTTTACTATCTACCTGTCTCTACTCCCTCACCCTCTTCTCTCCTTTTGTAGAGATCTCCACTTCCTCCTCAGGCCCCACCCTCATTTCCCCCCTAAAACATCTCCTTTTTCCAATCACTGGTCCCACCAATGGCAGCAGGTTGTGAATGAGTGCAAGAACTAATTCAGTGCACAGTTACAGGCCGCAACGTGGTCCCTCACGCTCTTATTCAGTCCCCATGCTGATGCCGTCATAGCCAGCTCCCCAAGCAGTTTCCCCAAGCCACTTCAGGGCAGGTGATCCGGGGGATAGGGGAGGAGCAGCAGCCTGGGGAGGGACAGAGAGAAGGACCATAAATAGAGATCCCCAGGGGTGTATAAAGGGAATGTGGGCCCACAAATGTCTTCCAGGTATAGGCTTTGGAAAGATATATAATCTAACCAAGAAGAGAAAAGCTGTTTCATTGAGGCAAAGTAATTAGATAATCTTCCAGAATTCAGTAGGAGCCAATATATTTAATTCTCTGCCCTGTAAGAGGGTAACTCTGTAACAGGATGCCTGTGTGAGAAGTCCAAAACAACGCTTATTTTACAAACATTTTACAAAGCTAACATAGGTCCCTATGTGCCTTTATGAAATAGATGCCCAGATCCAAAAAAAGAGCAGATGTCAGCATACAAATTTACACCATTACTGAAGACGTTGCAAATCTGAGCATATATTCTACACATGCGCACACTGATTTTATGAAATATGAACAAACGTTGCAGTTTAACCTCCACTCAATCCAAACTATGTCCATGCAAATTCCTATGCACCGAGTGCATAAAAGTAGACACATTTTCTCTATGCATACTTCTTACACAGATATGTGGTCCTGCAGTTTCATAAAAGCCCTCTTCAGCATGTAGAACAGGTGTGAGGGGGGGGTTTCAATTGAAAATGTATTGGATTTTAAAAGAAAAATAATTATCACACAAAATACAATACCGCTATGCCCCTTAAGACCCTGAACTTGGGGTTTGAGCTGAGCATCTAATATGATAAAACAAGAAACAAAACAATAGCGCAAGGCCCTATATTATTTGCCCCTTCAATCATTCCCAACTGCCTGAACCTCAGAAGAGCAATAAACAAAAAAGACAGCCGAAGTCATCAAAGGGACCAGAATACAGAGAATAGATAACCATGGCTGAAGAAATAATGTTATTAGAGAAAATAATGATTTAGGGACATCAGGACAAATACACAGAGCAGCGTTCTTCAATGTATGGTTCAGTGGCCAATGGAAGTTCCATCAACCTTAAGTGTGGCCTCCTGACTCTTCCCCCAGTGCACACTTTCTTCCCACCGTCTCTGGAGAATGGCTGCTGGCATTAGATCCATAACAGCTGTATCTACTTAACAGTTCCCCATGGGTTTGCGCTGTCTGCTGCACAAAGTCCTCTGCATTACGAGTTCTCGTGACACTAAAAGAACAGTGGTGACGTTTTGGCACCATACGGTTCTAACTGAATGAGATCCACGTGATGCTCGAAGACACCATGACAGCGGCTCCACAGGGGACTCCACCACTAAACCTTCAGAGGAGTGGCGGATTAAAAACTGGGAGGAGAGCCAATTTGAAAGGGATGGGAATGGGGAAAGAATGGTGGATATTGAGGCTGGCTGGGATGGGGCTGTATGTGGGGCGGAGGAGCTGGGGAGAAGAAGAGTACCGTGGAGTAAAGTGCATGGGGGAGATGGACTCATGGACAAAAGATAATGGAAGTGTGTGAGAAGGGCTTAGGAAAGAGACAGCATGAGGGAGTAGACATTGCTCTAGTTACACAAGTTTTTCTAAGTGCAGCTGAGCAGCTGGGCCTTGACTGCACGAACAGAAGGGGAACCCCCAGGCTGGCTGTGTGATCAGTGAGAGACTTCCCCCTTGCCCAGGGAGCTGGCCACATTTTCCAGTAACTGTCTTCGCCCTCACATTACAATTTTTTGCCAGAGTGGCCTCCTGTTTAAAAAATAGCAGACCCCTTTTCTCTAGGAAGGTGCAATAATTCTTTGACACAACAGAGAGCAGCATAGAGGTAAAGAATAAGGGGCCCTTTTACTAAAATGTGGTAACAATTTCAGCTCATGCTAATGGCCTGCAGTAACAGCTACCATCTGCTAGAAAAGCCAACGTGGCCAGTCCCACACTAACTGCTCTTAGCACCTCAGGTGGGATCGGGGTGGAGAGTGGGTGTGCCAACCGGTCACAGCTAACTCGTGGGATGTCGCCATGCTGTAGATGTCACAACTGTACTTAATGCTACCTCAGAAATGACATTACATGCAGCCAAGCTACCAGCACTCTAGTAAGGAACATGATCGCTGCCCTTGCGAGCCTGCGTGTCATCAGCAGTAGTACTGCCAGACTACTCTAGGGGTTACCACTGCTATTTTGAGAGCTGCTAGAGCTGGGGCAGGCATGGAGGTGGACCATGCCTAGCTGGTTGACCACTCAGACCACCAGGGAGCCCTCAGTAAGACCCAGGAGGTTCAGGGCAAAGGGTAGGGTCAGGAAGCTTGTGGGGGCAGGGGCAGTTTGGGATATATTGGGGATGGTGCAAGGGATCCATGTTGCTGTCCCTGGAACAAGCACTATGAAACCTTTGTACTGATTTGGGAGCCTGCCAGGTACTTGTGATCTAGATTGGCCACTGTTGGAAACAGGATAGTGGGTTTGATGGACCTTGGTCTGACCCACTATGGCATCTCTTATGTTCTAATGTAATTCTCCGGATAATGGCTGCACCGC
Source organism: Ichthyophis bannanicus (assembly GCA_033557465.1). Lineage (NCBI taxonomy): Eukaryota > Metazoa > Chordata > Amphibia > Gymnophiona > Ichthyophiidae > Ichthyophis > Ichthyophis bannanicus. The sequence goes on along the minus strand of CM066031.1, from coordinate 288,793,590 downwards.
CCTCACTCCGCTGACGGTTCACCCCTGCACTAACAGCACAGTTACTTACCTGTAACAGGTGATCTCTGGGAACAGCAGGAATTAGTCCTCACATATGGGTACGTCGGTACCGACGGAGCCCGTGCGGGAAAGCTCCCCAGCTTCTTAGAATAGAAGCTTTTGGGACCTCCCACTGCACATGCGCACTGCCTTCCCGCCTTCCTGAACAGCTCTCCTCAGTTTCGAGTTTATAGCTGAGTCAACAGAGAGAGGACAGGAAGATAGATAGATAAAAGATACAACTCCTAGGGGAGGTGGGTGGGTTGTGAGGACTAATTCCTGCTGTTCCCAGAGATCACCTGTTACAGGTAAGTAACTGTGCTATCTCCAGGAACAAGCAGGAATAAGTCCTCACATATGGGGACTCCCTAGCTTAGATGCATGGGATCCCCTGTAAAGGTTCGCCATCTTCGTATGGATCTCAGGCATCCATTCTGGGAAGGTGGGCAGGAGTTGTTTAGGAATGGAACAGGTGCTTGAGGACAGCCTGGCCAAACAAGGCATCCCGGCGGGAGTCCTTGTCCAAACAGTAATGGGCTGTGAAGGTATGAACCGAGGCCCAGGTAGCGGCTCGACAGATCTGATCTATGGAAACAGAGTGCAGATGAGCCATAGAAGTTGCCATGGCCCTCACATTGTGAGCAGTGACATGGCCTTCCAGAGAAATGTTTTTGCTCTGGTAAGCAAAAGAAATACACTGAGCAATCCAATTGGAAAGTGTACGCTTGGAGACTGGAAGTCCCAAATGGGAAGGATCAAAGGCCACAAAAAGTTGAGAAGACTTTCGATGTGGCTGAGTCCTATTAAGGTAAAAAGCGAGAGCTCTTTTACAATCCAGAGTATGAAGGTTCCTCTCTGCATTGGATGCATGAGGAGCTGGAAAAAAGACAGGTAGATATACCTCTTGATTAAGATGAAAAGGCGAGACCACTTTAGGCATAAAGTGGGGATTCGTCCTAAGGACCACCTTATCATGATGAAATCTGGTGTAAGGTGGATTAGCCACTAAAGCCTGCAGCTCACTGATGCGGCGAGCCGAAGTGACTGCAATGAGGAAGATGACCTTCCAGGAAAGAAATTTCAAGGAGGTGGAAAACATTGGCTCAAAAGGTGGCTTCATAAGTTGACCGAGCACTAGATTCAAATCCCATGCGACCGGGGGTGGTCTGATGGGAGGTTTAGTGAGAGTCAGGCCTCTCATGAATCTTGCAACAAGAGGATGAGAGGAGATAGGTTGTCCATTTATATGTTGCAAGGATGCTGCAATAGCACTTAAATGGACTCTTACCGAATTCGTCTTGAGGCCTGCATTGGATAGATGCAGGAGATAATCAAGAAGAGAATTCAAAGGAAGTGCCAGAGGGTCAAGACCCTGCTGAGCACACCAAATGGAAAAACGTTTCCATTTGAAAGCATAGGAACGCCTGGTAGAGGGTTTCCTAGAGGCAGAAAGGATATCTTTCACTGGTTGGGAAAGATGAAAGTCTTGAAGGCTTAAGCCTTCAGTAACCAAGCACTGAGGTGAAGGGATTTGGGGTTTGGGTGCCACAAAGTCCCCTCCTCCTGAGACAGGAGGTCTGGCGCAGCTCCCAGATCCAAGTAGGATCCCTGGGAGAGCTGTAGAAGTAGAGGGAACCACACTTGGCGTGGCCAGCGTGGAGCTATGAGGATCATAGTTCCATGATCCCTCTGGAGTTTGAACAGAGTCTTGGGAATCAAAGGAATGGGTGGAAAGGCATATAGGAATGCCTGACTCCAATTCAGGAGAAAGGCGTCCGTAGCCTGAGCTCCCTGACACGGAGTTCTGGAACAGAACCGGGGAAGTTTGGCATTCCACGGACTTGCAAAGAGGTCTATGTCCGGGGTCCCCCATTCCTGAAAGATTCGGTTTATTTGGTCCAAATGTAGGGACCATTCGTGTGGCAGCAGAACTCGACTGAGCCTGTCTGCCCGAGAGTTTTGAACTCCTGGGAGATACACTGCTAGCAGGTGAATCTGATGCTCTCTGGCGAAGGCCCATAGTCTTAGAGCTTCGTTGCAAAGCGACAGAGAGCCCGTCCCTCCTTGTTTGTTTATGTAAAACATGGCCACCTGATTGTCCGTCTGAACTAGGACAGTGAGGTTGGCTAGGAGGGAGTGGAAGACCTTGAGGGCAAGGTAAATTGCTCGCAGTTCCAGAAGATTGATATGAAGGGTGGTCTCCTGTAGAGACCAAGTGCCCTGAGTGGAGAGAGTTTGCAGATGGGCTCCCCACCCTGTTTGGGAGGCATCTGTTGTGAGGGTTGCTTGGGGTAGCAATGGTTGAAATGGAGCCCCCAACAACAGATTCTTGGTGGAAGTCCACCAGTGGAGGGACCAAAACAGACGATCGGAGGTTTGTATTTGGTCTGAGAGCGCTCCTGACGCCTGAGTCCACTGAGTGGCCAGGGTCCATTGAGCTGCTCTCATATGAAGACGAGCATAGGGCACCACATGCACTGTGGAGGCCATATGACCCAGTAGGCGTAGCATTTCCCTGGCTGTCAAGTGAGTGCTGGACTGAGCTTGGGAGGCCAAACTCAGGAGGCGCTGGCCTCGAACATGTGGAAGGTAGGCCCTTGCAGTGATGGTGTCCAACTGGGCCCCTATGAATTCTAGAGATTGAGTAGGGATGAGTTGGGACTTGGGAAGGTTTACTACCAGTCCCAGATACTGCAAAAGGCTCCTTGTGTGGTCCAGGGAAATCTGGGCCTGTGACTGAGTTGGAGCTCGGATGAGCCAGTCGTCCAGATATGGGAAGACAAAGATTCCCATGCCTCTTAGAAATGCGGCTACGACTGCCATGCATTTTGTGAATACTCTTGGAGCAGAGGCTAGACCGAAGGGGAGTACTCTGTATTGGAAATGTTTTCCCTGAAACAGAAAGCGAAGATACTTTCTGTGGGATGGATGGATGAGTATATGTGTATACGCATCCTGTAGGTCTAGAGAACAAAGCCAGTCCTGACCCTGGAGGTAAGGAAGGAGAATGCCGAGAGACAGCATTTTGAATTTCTCCTTGAAGAGAAATTTGTTCAATTCTCTCAGATCTAGGATTGGTCTGAATCCCCCTGTCTTCTTTGGAATGAGAAAATAAGGGGAGTAGAAACCGGACCCTTGTTGAGGAAGAGGAACCTCTTCTATGGCCCCTTGGGCAAGAAGAGAGGAAACCTCTTGACCCAACAGGGTTAGGAGAGATGGGGGAGAATTGAATGGTCTCACCATATGATGGGGAGGAAGGCTGGAGAAATGAAGTTTGTAACCCTCTCGAATGATAGAGAGGGTCCATTGTTCTGTTGTGATTTGTTCCCATCTGGGAGCAAAGTGAACCAACCTTCCGGGTATGGTGAGAGGTTCTGGTTGTGTTAGAACCAGAAGTGGCAAGTTCCCTAGGAGCAAGTCAAAACCCCTGAGGGGTTGGAGCCTGCTGAGCTACAGTAGCTGCTGCAGGCTTAGCTCGTGCTTGTTTGGATTGCTGACGCTTAGCAGTATAGCGAGGTTGAGAAGACTGCTGGCCAGTATTTGAAGCAACTCTGGCCTTCTTATAGTAAGGCCTTTTAAAAGACTTTTTCTTAGTAGGAATTGAAGTGGACTTTGAAAGTCTTTCCAAGGTGGCATTTTCAGCATCCATCTGGGTGGCTTTGATTTGCCACTCTTCCCCAAATAAGTTCTCACCTGTACAGGGCAGATTCCGTAAGCCATCTAGAACCCAAGGTTCCAGATCAGAGGCCTGGAGCCAAGCAAGACGTCGGGCTGCAATAGCAATGCCCGAAGCCCTACTGGCTCCCTCAAAGGAATCATATGCTGCCCTATTAGAGAACTTAGAAACCTCTAAGAGTTGTTTCACTAGGGAAAGGAATCCCTGCTTTTTATCCTCAGGGATAAAGGGGGCAAAATGCCGCACCTTTTTGGCAAGTTCCTCCAGGAACATGCCCATATAGAGACTGTAGGAATTAATCCTGGCTATAAGCATACTAGCCTGGAAAATTTTCCTACCAAAAGAGTCCAAAGTCTTACATTCCCGTCCTGGAGGGGTGGAAGAGTGCCTTTTGGTACTCCTAATCTTCTTCATTGCAGACTTCACCACAATAGAGTGGTGGGGCAATTGAGTCTTTTGGAAACCAGGAGAAGGAGGGACCCTATACATGGTGTCCAACCTACGGGAATAAGGAGACAAAGTCAAAGGATTTTCCCAGAAATCCATCAGTTGTTCTTGAAGGATTTCATGGATAGGCAGGGTAACTGCCTCCTTAGGGGCCTTTGAGTATCCCAAAATATCCAGTTTTTTGGATCTGGGTTCCTTTTCAGAGGATGTGGTAATAGAAAGGGCTGTAGCCATATCTAAAACAAAGTCCTGGAAGGACAAATCCTCTGGAGGGGACATTCTCCTTTTAGGAGAAGAGGGCTCCTCAGGTAAGTTGAGTGAAAACTCAGCAGAATCATCAGAGGAGTGAAAATCCTCAGAGGAATCGGTGCTTTCCTCTAACGCACGATACGCGTACCGATCGGTATCGATATCGGGCGTATCGGGTATGGAACCGGTATGGAGCGAAAGCCCATACGGTACCGACTTGCGTTTAGAGGTGGACGGCCTCGATACCGGCATGGCGGACGATACCGGTATCGGGCCCGGAACCGCTGAAAGCGGAACCGATGGCGTTGCAGCTTTAATGAAAGCCATGACGGCCTGCTGCATGGACTGTACAGTATCGCCCATGGACGCCATAGCTGCCTGGATGTCGGTACCGGAGTGACCCGGTACCCCAGAGCAGGCTAACAGGTGATCTGTCGAGGCCGTAGCATCGATATCAACCTGAGACCCCTGAATTGGCGTTTTTGGAAGTTGGACTTCCCGCCGGGGTTGTTTGGCTGGGGCAGGGTCCTCAAGTTCTAAGCTAAGAGCCTCTCGATGCTTTGAAGGAGATTTGCTCTTTGAGGACTTGCCCACAGAAGGTTTGGTTACCTGAGATCCATCCGGAGAAGAAGACCTGGATGACTGTGATGCTGTATTCTCTGAAGCAAACAGCACATGGAATTTGTTGGCCCGGTTCTGCAGCCCACGTTTAGACATGTGGGAGCAAGATGGGCAGTCCGGTATGGAATGGTCAGGCCCCAAACATTTCAGACACCATTCATGGGTGTCTGTGACTGAAATAACAGCATTACATTTGGTACACTTCTTAAATCCAGGGGCTGGCTTCTCCATGAGGAGAAATTGAGTAGGCCGAGAGGCCTCTCTGAAGTGACCAAAAAGCTAAAAAATAAGAAAAAAGAATTATAATTTTTTAAAGAAAGAAAGAAAAGACCGGCGATACCGGTATCGGTATGGGGAAGGCAGGTACGCGGTCTAAAGAAACAAATAAAATAACAATTTCTTCAGCGGTGACAGGAACACGACCTGCTGGCTCCGCGGAAAAAGAGAAACTGAGGAGAGCTGTTCAGGAAGGCGGGAAGGCAGTGCGCATGTGCAGTGGGAGGTCCCAAAAGCTTCTATTCTAAGAAGCTGGGGAGCTTTCCCGCACGGGCTCCGTCGGTACCGACGTACCCATATGTGAGGACTTATTCCTGCTTGTTCCTGGAGATTGGATAGTACCAAAGCTGTCTGTGGAGGTATTCAGTCGCACTATCCATCGTTAACCAGAACTTTTGAAAATCAATCCCAATGTGACTCCATGCAGTGGAGGTACAGCACATTACTACAAGAATATGGAGATTAAATCACAGATGCAGTGAAGTAGAAGACTGCTAAATTATCAGTCTGAGAAATTGAAACAAACCAATAGAATGACCGGAAATAATGCAGAATGCTAATTTCAATAATTTTGCAACTAAATAATGTAAAAAAAAATAAATAAATAAAAAAAAACCTGAAAATTGCGGATTGCAAAAGTTGGGCCTTTAATTTCACTGTGTTTCTCCTGAATTGCAAATAGTCTCCAAGTAAAACTGTCTACATATCTAGCACCCTGTAATTGTGTGTGATAACTCTTCCAAGCAGTTTTACAAAAGTCAGCTCTTCCATATATGTGGCAGGTGTGAAATTGTCTTCATTATTTTGTTTCAGTCTCCATGAAAGATCAATGCTAGGACCTTGCTATTCCTTTCTAGAACGGTCAGTCTCGTGTGTATGTAGGGTATGTCTCTCTGATGTGGAGAGGAGAGGGAAGAGAAAGTTGTAATTGCAAATATTCCACTGGTTTGGAAAAAAATAATAAAGTGAAAAAAGTGTGACAATATATCTAACCATTATATGTCACTGTCGACAGATTTCAAAAAACTGATTTTACAGTTTAATCACACAGTAGCACTGTCCCAAAGCAACAAGTATTGTCATGCTTCCCCACTACTACTAGGGAGCATGCACAACAACCAGTGGAGCAATTCCCTAATCACTGTATTTCAATATATCAGTGTTTCTATGCTGCAGCAGCTGGAACTGCCTCTCCCATAGAAATGCACTGGGACATTTTGGGGGGAGATTATTTCTCTGGAACCCTCAGTTAAATCTGGTTCATTTTCAAATGTGGTGTCTTTTCCCCATGCCAAGTTGGTTCCTATGCTTTTAATTTTTAGCAGTTATTTTGTCCACAGACAGATGGAGAGACACCCCAACCCCTTGTGTATAAATTTCTTTCAAACATTTAATGGGCTGAGAAAGCATAAATAGCCCCGAGAATACCCAGCAGATCCGGTTTTTAGGATGCAGGCAATGAAGATTTATTTAGCTATTTTGTTTTTCTGCAAATCAACCCTGTGGTTCTTGAGAAACACAATTGAAAACCACTGCCCTAAGTAGTATTTTAAATGAATGTTCATGGGTTCACCATTCTGCTCCACACAGGGAATGGGAAGAAAGCAGGAAGTCGGCCTGGGAAAAGGCTGGTAGGGAATCTGCTCCTCCCAGGCACAGCAGACAGGCTAGAAGAGAGGCAAGCTGTGTGAGCCCATGGCCACAAATACAAGCTTGCTTTCATGACTCTATTTAAGGCAGCGTCCATAATAAAGGGCCTCCAGTCACCAGGGAAGATGCAACTGAAGGTGACGGCCCAGCCTGAAAATGGGTATGAGAAATTATTCTAGTGCTGGCTCCCACTGGAGGAACCAATCAAATGCTGTAGGGCCAAGTATGTAGCGCAAGATCTTATGTTCTTATTTTTGTAAAGAAATATAGGGACTATAGTAGTTGATATGGAAGGGCAGACTGCATAGGCCAATTAGATCTTTAGAAGGTATAAACAAATGTGGATAAAAGGTAAGCCAATTGATATAGGGGGTTATTGGTCAGTTGGCTAGGAGTTTTGAATAATTGGCCCATAAGAGCCTGGCAGGGCTGGCCCATCCACTAGCAGTTCAGCAACAGACCTCGGGCGTGATATCATGGCTTACTCTGCCACTTACAGGATATAGAGAGGCTCTAGTGTGCCCCCCCCCCCCCCAAGATCTGTCACTATCTTCCTGTCCTGGGCACTTGGGTGAGGGGGAAGGGTTGTGAAGAGGAGATATTGGACACCCGGGTGGGAGAGGGTAGGGTGGAGGAGATTGGACCCTTGGTAAGGGGGGGAAGGGAAGATATTGAATAGCTAACGGGATATGTTGGACTACAGAGGGTAGGGTAGGAAAAGGAAGACAAGTGCTGGACTATGGATCTCTGGGTCAAGGGGGGACAGTTTAAGGCCCCAAGCCACCCCTGAGAGGTTAGGACACTGAGCCACCAGGGGTGGGGAGTGGGGGGGAAAGCATGGCTGAAGTTTCACCTAAGGCAGCAGATATCCTTGGGTCCAGCCCTAGAGGTTGGGCAAAATAGATGAAATGTTATGCTTTGCTGAATCTTTTATAGTGTTCCATTTTTCAATCTTTCCCTACCTATAAATGCTTCTTTGATATCAAAGAGTGAACCCAGTCTGTGACTGCTCATGCTTTTAAAGAAAAGGCACAGCTGGATCTCACTGGTGAATAATCAGTACTTATGTACGTAAAAGCATTTGTTCACATGAAAAATGTTCTCTCCATATTTATCCAAGTTGGCTTTTTATCTTAGCCTAGTACTAAAAGCAAAAATTCAAGCTCAAATGCCTAGAGAGCTTCTACCATTATATGCCACACATACTGTACATTGCAAAAAGCATTTGGCTGTCTAAAAATACAATTCAAAGTGCATTAAAATCAGAGGCGTAGCTTGACTGTTTCATTTGAGAGAGCAAAGGATACGGTAGTCAGATTTTTTGGAGGATTGACATATTTGCTTATTCATTTGCATATCATAGATATTCATGATGCTGCTATCTAAAAAACAAGGCTGGAGAGGAAGCCACTATATCAAACAGAAAAGATTTTTAATAAAACATATGCCACTGCGAGAAGTTACTGTCATGCTGCCCCCACTCAGATTCACATCAGTTAGCAAGAGTAGAACACACTTTCCCTCTCCACCTTACCTAGGGCTGACACCAGCCCTCTCCTCTTCCCCACCACTCCAGCCTTCTCTCCCTTTCTACTTCTCCAAGCCTAGTTCTATCCCTTCCCCCACCTTCCCATTGCCCCAGCACTCAGTGGAGCGGAACCAGAGTCTAAAGCAGAAGAGGAGGCAGCCGCATGGTGGTGATTGCAGGCAGCTTGAGGAAGCAGGAAACCAAGATTTAAATGATCAGTGGCCGGACTAGCTACCTGCTGTAGGTCTAGCTGCCCCTCCACGAGCGTCACACCTTCCTCTTCCCAGTCCTGAGACAGACATCTCTGCTCTCGAGAATCTTGGCAGAATGGCAATGAAGGGCCTAGACAAGAGCAATGCGTCATCAGATTTCTTGACTACTTGTCGTTGATTTATTAATTGTTGATCCATCCCTCATTTGATTTGCAGTTTGTCGTGCTGCAAGGCCTTGTGTGCATCAGTGATGCTGAGAGCTAAGCTATCGGTACCTTAACTATTGGCAGGGTCTCCCAAGATGAACAGGTCTCAGCTGAGGTGCCAGACTAAGGGACAGTGTTAGTGGCGGAGGATCATATTTATGTGATAATGGCAACAACACTAGAATTACCTGCACAGAAGAAAGGCCTGGCAATCTACTTCCGTATCCTGCCATAAAAACCCAATAGATAGTCACTTGGGAACATAATCAACATCAACTTCATTTTTGGATATTATATATCTTATATAGCAGATGATGATTTACATGTAACTATTTTTAGAAAGTCAAGTAAACAAAATAGCTTTCTCTATTTTCAAAACTGTGATTGAAAACCTCAGAAGATTGCAAATTAATAATTTTTACAGATTTAACATGTGTGTTCTGATGTGGATGAATATAAGGAACAAGAATGAATTTTAGATAAAAAGGTCTTTTCAATGTGGATATCCTTACACACGTATAAAAATTGCATTTTGATGGGTTGTTTATGCTAATAGAAATCTTTAAATATATGCCTATATCAAAATTTCAGATTTGGAAGAAATATTGGACCATACCATACGTCCACAATGTTTTTCAACTAGCTTGAGAACTGTTTATAAATATGGATACAACTTGAAAGATAAGACTGAAAAATCATTTTTACAACTTGAAATTTCACCTGGTGTGGATGGGGTGAAAACTGTAGCCACTTTAGCTTGTGCACAGCAGAAGTACAATGTTTCACTTACCACTCAATATACAAAACATTCTGGTGTCACATCAGTAATAGCAATGCAAACGTCCTCTGCTGCCAGATACAGAAACACCACCCTGCAAACAGTCACTTAGAAGCATACAGTATCATACCAACTCCTCCAAGAAGTCAAACTGTACCAACCCTATCTATTTAAAGTAAGCACTGCAAATATGCTAGAACAGCAGTACAGCCCCAGTTGGGAAAAAGAGAGAAAGCTGGACTGCTTAATTCCATCTTCCATTTCTTCATTCTGTCTTCTTCCCTCCCCCATTGTTCCTTCTGTTTCATCTTTTTTCTACCATTTTTCTCATATGCCTTTTATCTACCTACAGCTAGATTGTATTCCTCCCCTTCGGTCCTCAGCCTTCTTTTCACCTACCAGCTTTCCACATCCTGTTTACCTCCCTAGTCCTCCCATTTCTATGCTTTTCAATCCTTCACCACCTCCTATTCCCTCTGTCTTTTGCCCAATTTCTAGTCCTCATTTCTACCTTATGTACTCACCGTACTCACCCCCTCACCTATCTTTCTCTGCCTCTCATCCCCTTACCAACCTTAGCTCCTTCCCTGCCACTCATCCCCTCCCAACCTCCAGTCCCTTACTTACATCTTACCCCATATCCAGGCTTTCATTCCCCCTTTTTCCTCTCCTATTTCCATCCTCTCTCACCTCCTTCAAAGAAATGTCTTTTTCCTTGGTCTCTCTCTCCCTCTCCATAACCCTCTGCCTCCTTCTTGCTATACTGATATAACCCCTCTTCTCAAGTCACTTCATTGATTCCCTACCCGTTTTAGTCTCCAGTTCAAACTTCTCTTACTGACCTATAAGTGCCCTCATTCTGCTGCTCCTCACTATCTTTCCTCTCTTATCTCTCCCTACACCTCTCCTCAGAAACGCCACTCTTCTAGCAGATCGTTTCTATCTGTGCCCTTCTCTTCCACTGCCATTTCCAGACTTTGATCTTTCCACCTTGCTGGTCATTATGCCTGGAACAAGCTATCTGAGTCGGTACATCAGACTCCATCTCCGGCTCGTTTCAAATCCAGGCTAAAAACTCATCTCTTTGAGGCTGCTTTTAGATCCTGATCCACTTAGTATCCTGCTCTCCAACGATGTTTCTTTACCACTGCCAAGTCCCCAGTTGTTGTGTTGTCTGTCTTAACTAGATTGTTATCTATGATGAGCAGGGACTGTCTCTTACAAGTCTCTGTACAACGATGCATGCGCCTTATAGTGCTGTACATATGATTAGTAGTAGTGGTAGTTCTCCCCCTTCCCCAACATCAATCGCCCTGCTTTTACAATACTTCTTTCTCCCTTTCCCCAACATCTGCCCATCTACCTGTTTCTCCAATATTTATTCACCTTGTCTTTCCTCTTCCTTACTGCCAGTATCCATTCCTCTGCCCATCTATCACCTCCACCACTGTCCCCTGTATATGCCCTTGCTTCTTCCCCACCACCATATTCTCACTCACCTTCTACCCTCCCATCTCCATCATCTATCAGCATCTGCCCCTTCTCCCAGCCCTAATCTCTGCATCAGACCCTTCTCCCTGCTCCCAATCCCCTTCTCCCACTTGCCCCCAGTGCTCTTCCTCTGCAGAATATGAAAGTTAGTTCTGCTCTGTCAGCACTGCAAGATGTTTGCACTGTGACATACAGGAAAAACCTGCCCTCATGATTCAGACTTCCTGCAGTGCCAGTAGAGACCGCTGTCAGGCAGAGAGACAGGAGGAGTGAAGAAATAGACCCCTACCATTTCAAATCACTTAAAATTTGCCCCACCCGGTTCCAACAGACAAGTTTTAGAAATGGAGCTGATTTTCATTTTCTATTACAAAAGATGTGAAAACTTATGCAATCAAGACTTTCATGTCTTTCTTTTAATTACTTTTTTAATATTTCTATAAAAGCTCTTTCACTTAAAAGTGTAGAGTATTTTGTATAGATCAGTGAAACAAACTCCTACTTTAATAAAGTCAGGTATCTAAAAAATACAGTTCAAAATCAGAGACACAGCCATGACCCCTCCATTTTGGCATCAAGTCCACCCAGTCAGCGGCAGCAGGACAATCGAATGAGAGGGACTGGAGGCAGTGTCTGCATTCACATTGCCGTGTACCCACCCATATTAATCCCAGGCCCCACCATAACATCTGTCCTGACTAAGCCACTGATCAGAATATGATATATAAGGACATAAAGACTTTTGCAATGCACCTACGACACACTTAAGTATTTCACATGACTGGCAAAAACACCACTGGCAACAGAAAAACAAAAAACAGCCATGTTCTAACCTGTTGCTTGAGGAACAATTGGGAAGCATCACTGTTTTCTGTTTCAGCAATATGGTAATTTGAAAAAGACAAAGTAAGTTAGACATCAACTGTACAATACAGCCACAATCATGTTTTCTACATATATCCCCTTGCGTTCAGCCTCAATATTCTTTGTGATAAGACTGGTGATTTTAAAGTATGTGGCTGTGAGTATTTTGGAGGAATCTCTGGAATTTTTTGTTCAGAAACGTAAGGAGCTGGAGCACATGCTAAATAAGGCAGGCACTGCACACCATCAGCTCCGTCAAGGTACCTCTTTCCCAAAAGCCAGAACATCAACTGATTCGATAGTCCAGGGCTGATAATTACCTAGAAGCCAACACAGTTTGGAAGAGGGTGGGCAAGAGAGTCTCTGAAGGTGACATCTAGTGATAAGCCTGGCTGCCTTATTCAGCCAGTGCTGTAACCACTAGACACAATTATGATGATAAAGACCACGGCAGTTTTCAAGCCAGAGTGATATCTGGCATGAACGCTGTCAGAAAAGAATTTGTTTCCCGAAATGGAAATCCCACTCTTTACAAGCTTGCAGGCAAAAACAACTCTTGCTTACGCAGACTCTGACAGACTCCTAGGACTGACCGGCGAGACCCAAAGTCAAACAAACAGAATGGAGCGCACCAGTGGAATGAAAAGAATGATTTATGCAAAAAAACATTTCAACCCCATCACAGAGTGCCTCCTCTACACAGCAGCAAACAGCACTGATTTTTTTTAATTTGTTATATCCTACATTTCATTAATTAAAAAATAATAATTTGATCCAAGATGGCAGCAACATGAACACAATAGTCACACTGTGCAGAGCTTTAAGTAGCTTGCAAGAGGCTGTGCTATTTTTTTTTTTTTGCCTTTATTAATATTACTTCCATTGTTAAACATAAAGGGGAGAGAAAGGTTTTCCCTTGGAGCCCCTACCATTCCCATTACCACTACAAGCCTCCATGAATTACTTTCATCTGTATGGGCCTAGTATGGACTTGCTGGTAGCCTCTATTGACAGGTCAGGCATGGGAGCAGCTGATCAGATGCCACCTTAAGGAGGGTAGTTACTAATGCATGTTAAGAGTTTAATGCACAGTATTTGCCATGGGGACCCTAACACACAGTCTGATGTCTTTGGATATCATCTTAAAGGGGCTAGTACAGTAGCAATTGAGACATGGACCCCTATCCCCTCAAAGATGCTTACCCCACTTCCTTAGAACAAACGCTTTCTGAAGACACTTCCTAGTCCTCCTGTCCGAGCACCCATCCACCAAGACTCCCCCCAGATCTCCCCATCCCCCCAACCCACTATTCTATCCCCCCCCCCCCCCCCACAAGCTTACCTCTGAAATCCCTGGTGTCTAGCAGTAAGGGACAGAAGTGATCCCCAGTTGCTCCTAACTTGCTTGGCTCTAAGTTCAAAAATGTGCCTGTTGAGTGATAGAGGTAGTTCACTGTACTATCACTAGGGGTCAATCCGCCTTTTTGCCCTATTAGCTTGACTCCTCATGGTAGTACTGGGAGATTACTGCTACAGGTCAGCAGGTACCATTTTGAAACCAGAGTCAGATGAGATAAGAGCAGCTGGGGATCATTTCTGCCCCATGCCACTATACACCAAGGATTGTGAAGGTAGGCCCGAGGGGGGCCTATATAGGGTTGAGAGCCCAGAAGTGTCTTTGGGTGGGTGCCTTTCAATTGCTACTGCACAAGCTCCTTTAAGAAGGCTTCCTGGGAGCACTGTGCCATGTGCTAACAGCCCAATGCTCTTCGGGAACAGAATAATGCTTATAAATGAGTTCTTTATATTAATCAAGACCTATTTGGAGAAAGATCCCCAGCTCTAGTGGACAGACTGGTTTCTGTTTTATATTTTCCACGTTATGCTAAATTTTTGCCAGAAATTATTAAAAACATTGGCATTTAGGGCAAGGTTTTCCTATTTTTTTTGAGCTTGTTTAGTATCTTTATTTTTATTTTATTTACGAGGCTTGATATACCGCCCAAACCGGGGTATCAGAGCGGTGTACAATAAAAGCAGGCTGCTGGAAAATTAAAGGAAGGAAAGGAACACCATTCAATTGATAGGAAAGCACTAGAGAGATAGGCAGAAAATAGAAGAGGACAAAATAACATGGCTAGAGAGTCAGAGGCTGAAGGGAAGGGCGGAGGGAGGGGGAGGAAGTGGTATATGGTGTGGAGGCCAGCATGACTGTCAAGGGGGTGCTGGGAGATCAAAAGCCTGGGAAAACAGATGGGTCTTAAGGAGAGCTTTGAAATGCAGGGACGAAGGCTCGGTGCGGAGTGAGTGGGGAAGGAAATTCCATAGAGCAGGACCCAAGAAAAAGAAAGCGGAGTGACGGGTGAGTTCGAGATGAGCTTGGGACGGGGATGGAAGAAAAAGGCGATTGCTATGGGAAGAGCGGAGAAGACGAGGGATGGGTTGATGGTAGATAAGATCAGATAAATATTGAGGAATACCTGTGTGAAGAACTTTGTGGGTGGTAATGAGGTATTTATAAACAAACCTAAATTTAACGGGAAGCCAGTGAAGAGAGAGAAGGCAGGGAGTGATGTGATCAAAAGGGGAAGAGAAAGTAATTAGATGGGCGGCAGTGTTTTGGATGAGCTGAAGGCGACGGAGTTGATAAGAAGGAAGGCCAGCAAAGATGGAGTTACAGTAATCCAAACGGGAAATCACAAGGGAGAGAACTAGAGTAGTAAGGGAATTAGCAGAGAGGTAGGGCCAGAGGGAACGGATACAACGGAGATGAATGAAGCAGCTACGAACAAGGGAGGAGATATGAGGATGAAAGGACAGAGAGAAATCAAGGGTGACACCGAGGTAGCGGAGAGAGGGAACGAGAGGGATGGGAAGGGAGGACATAGCGGGGGCTAAAATGGGAGGAGGGGTAGTGAAGGAGAACCAAATAGCTGAGGATTTAGAAGGATTGACACAGAGAAGGTTATCGGAGAACCAGGAGGCAATAAGGTCTTCTTTTTTTATCCCCAATTATGGGATGGGTTGGTGAGATACAGACAGGTGGTGTTTGCCTCTTGAGTTACTTTGGCAGATTTTATACACTGTGTAACCCCTACATTTTTTTTATGTTTTCTACGTCAGGTGATAATGGTAATGTGATTTATTTAATACAATGTTCTTGTTCATTTTTACAGATATCAAAAACCTGTAATTTGTCTAGAACACTTATTATTTAACATCACGGTAATATTCATCTGACTTGTGTGGAGGCACCATTAGTAGAAAAGAGTCAGAAGTGATCCCAGAGGACTTCTGATGTGCAAATGTGGTTCCTGTCCACAAAAGTGGAAGAAAGAAAGAGGTTGGGAACTACAGGCTGGCTACTTAGACCTCTCTGGTAAGTAAATTAATGGAAATGCTGCTATATGAGAGGATAGTGTGGTTTCTAGAATTCAAGGGATTACAAGATCCAAAGCAACATGGCTTTACTAGAGCTAAGTCTTGTTAGATGAATCTGATTGATTTCTTTGAAGGGGTGACCAGAAAACTGGATCAGAGGAGAGCACTATATGTGGTATACTTAGATTTCAGGAAAACATTTGACAACATTCTGCATTAGCAACTTATAAATAAACTGAGTACAGTTGAGATGGACTCTAAAGTGACTGACTGGGTAAGAAAGTGGACGAGTGGGAAGCGACAGAGGATAGTTGTAAACAGAGTTCATGCTAAAGATAGGGGCATTATCAGTGGTATGTTACAGGAATTAGTCCTTGGTCCTGTTTTTCAAACATTTTTGTAAGTGATATTGCAACATTTTTGTAAGTGATATTGCAGAAGATCTATTGGGAAAGGTTTGCCTCTTTGCAGATGATGAACTCTGCAAAAGGGTAGATGTCCTGGAACGTGTGGATAACATGAAGAGGGATATAGTGAAGTTTGAAGAATGGCAAAATTTGGCAGCTAATATTTAATGCTAAAAAATGCAAGGTCATAAATTTGGGCTGCAAAATCCCAAGGAATGGGGTATAGTATAGAGCAGGCATGTCCAACAGGTAGATCGCGGAGGGGTCAGAGGTAGATCACCAGCCCCACTTGGCTCCATCTCTCCAGCAGCTTGCACCGTCGCTAAGAGAGAGCTCGTGCCGGCAGGTCATCTGCCGAGGGCTAGCTGCCGCTGCTGATCCTTTGCCTGTCTTTTTTCCTTGCCTGTGGGAATCTTGCCTGCGGGTATATTGGGGATGCTTGTTGTTTTCGTGCCAATAGTTTGTGGGTACCCCAGGGGGCCGCCGCCCCACAAGGAGACACTACAGGCCCGGCGTCTTACCTGGTCTCCTGCCTCTCAGAATCAACCATTCCTGCCCCCGACCCAACACCCCTTAGAAGTGTGTTATATACCGGGCGATATCCATTCGCCCGGGCTTTACCTGAATACCCTTACCGTATTAGTTGTGTCATGTGCTGGTCATTGGTCGCTTTATAATTCGCTTTCATTAAACATTTTCGGGCAGACACAACAAAGTGTCAAGAATTTGGTGATTGTGGTGGGCTTTTCCAATTTTGTTCTAACTTGCCTATGCCTTGCCTTCAAATTGGTTCAAACCACTGAGACTTTTGCTTGCCTCTGCAATTTTATTTTGCCTAGCCTTTGCATTGATTCTACACTGCAATTTTATTTCACCTTGCCTTTGCGCTGATTCTACACTGTGTGCAGAATTTATTAAATCGCATGTGGTGGTATTTGAACTTGTTTGGCGGTATTTGATTTTATCTGGTTTTCTGGACAGGTGTTTGAGGTTTTTTTGATGATTGTTTGGTGGTATTTGATTATTGGTGCCAGTATGATGAATTCTTATTTTTACTTTTAGAACTGCATGTGTGGTTTTGGCATCTCCAGTCATTGTATTGCACATCATCCAGAGGGCTTCAGTTCCTGCTGATCTTTAATACTTTGGAACAGTGACAGTTTTGGACCAGATTCAGCCAGTGTTTATACTAACTTAGCAGATTTGGCCTTCTTACATCCAGCCACCCCAGTATAACGAAGATGAGTGTCCAAAGAAGAGCAAAACCTACCACTTTCATGATGAATGGGAAATGGGCTACTTCTTCATCGTGGTGAAAGACAAGTGTTGTTGTCTAATTTGTAACACCCCAGTATCCTTTCCCAAAAAGGGTAATCTGGAACGTCATTAATCGGGAGCCATTGGTGATGAAAGCAGAAGTTGAAGCTGCATTGAAAGCCTTATCAAAGAACAAAGCACCAGGCATTGATAGCATTCCTATAGAAGTATTGCAGCAATCTGATGCAGCTGTTACCATACTTACAAGGCTCTGCCAAGAAATATGGAAGACAACATCATGGCCAACTGACTGGAAAAGATCTGTGTTTATACCAATACTAAAGAAAGGTGATCCAACTGACTGTGGAAATTATCGAACAATCGCTCTGATCCCACATGCCAGCAAGATTCTACTGAAGATTATTCAAAAGAGACTACAACCATACCTGGAACAAGAACTACCTGAAGTGCAAGCAGGGTTCAGGAAAGGGCGAGGAACGAGAGACATCATTGCAGATGTGAGATGGATCCTTGAAAAGACTAAAGAATACCAAAAGGATATCTATTTGTGCTTTATCGACTATAGCAAGGCTTTTGACTGTGTAAATCATGAGAAACTCTGGGCCACATTAAGAAGCATGGGTATACCAGAACACCTGATCGTTTTCTTGCGCAATCTGTACATTGATCAAGAAGCAACAGTTCGAACGGAACAAGGAGAAACAGAATGGTTTAAAATAAGCAAAGATGTAAGACAAGGCTGCATACTTTCTCCCTACCTGTTTAATTTATATGCAGAACAAATCATCAGAGAAGCAGGATTGTATGAAGACAACAGAGGTGTGAAGATTGGTGGAAGACTCATCAACAACCTTCGCTATGCTGATGATACTACATTAGTGGCTGAAAGTGAAGATGATCTGAAACATTTGCTTCTCACAATCAAAGGACATAGTCTCAAAATGGGCCTGCACCTTAATGTAAAGAAGACAAAGATCATGACAACTGGCATAATCAACAGGTTCATCGTTGAAGGAGAAGAAATTGAAATTGTGAACAACTTTAACCTACTTGGATCAACTATCAATAAAGAAGCAACAAGCAGTCAAGAAATCAAACGATGCATTGCTCTTGGCAGAATGGCTATGAAAGACCTAGATAAGATTCTCAAGAGCAGAGATGTCTCTCTCCACACAAAGATTCGACTTGTTCAAGCCATGGTATTTTCAATAACATCATATGGATGTGAAAGCTGGACAGTGAAAAAGACAGACAGGAAGAAAATTGATGCCTTTGAATTATGGTGCTGGCGGCGAATACTGTGTATACCATGGACTGCCCGAAGAACAAACCAGTTGGTACTAGAGGAGATCAAACCTAAGCTTTCTTTAGAAGCTCAGATGACAAGACTTCGACTTTCATACTTTGGACACATCATGCGAAGAGAGAGATCATTAGAGAAAGACATCATGCTTGGCAAGATAGAAGGTCAACGCAAAAGAGGAAGGCCAGCAATGAGATGGATCGATACAGTAACAGCAGCTACGGGCACCAGTCTGTCACAAATGAGCCGCCTGACTGAAGACCGAACACAATTTAGGATAGCTATCCAGAGGGTCGCCATGAGTCGACTCCGACTCGACGGCACTTAACAACAACAACATTATAAGGCTCTGCATAGCAATAAGTATGATGCCGATTTTCCACCCAAAAGTGAAATTTGTAAACTGAAGCTCAAAGAACTTAAATCGAAAATGGCTACTCAGCAACAGTTGATGGCGAAGCCAAGCTCACATTCGGTCAATGCAACCATAGCATCCTTCAAGGTCAGCAACCTGATTGCAAAGAAATGCAAACCTTTCACTGAAGGAGAATTTGTAAAAGATTGTTTTCTTGAAGCAGCTGACAATCTTTTTGAAGCATTTAAAAATAAGAAAGAGATCATAGCTGCTATTCAAGATGTACAATTGTCAAGAAATACTGTTGTGCGGCGAACAGAAAAGATGTGTAGAGACACAACTGAACAATTGTTGGAGGATGTTTCAAATTGTGTTGCTTTCTCACTCCAACTGGATGAATCTACAGACATAAGAGACATAGCCCAGTTACTAGTCTTTATCTGGATGGTTTTGAATACTTCAGTGTTAAAGAATAACTACTTGGAATGATTTCTTTAAAAGGGAGAACTACCGGTCAGGAAAATATTCAGTTCTTTCTTTTCTTTTGTGCCAAAGTGTAATCTTCCATTGCATAGACTTGTTTCTATCACTACTGATGGAGCAAGAGCAAAGACAGGTGAGGTTAACGGTTTCATAGCCCTCTGTAGACAGCATGACGACTTCCCAGATTTCCTTTCTTAGCACTGCATCATTCACCAGCAAGTTTTGGCAAGCAAGAGACGCAATACAAAGACTGTCATGGACATCACTTTCAAAATTGTAAATTCAGTTTGTGGAAGTTCACTTCAAAGACGGCTTTTCAATCTTACTCTTGATGAAGGGGCAACGAAAATCATTTTGCACACAGATGTAAGGTGGCTAAGTAGGCACAAATTTCTGCAAAGATTTTGTGATTTGCTGAATGAAATAAGAAGTTTTTTGAAGGAGAGGGGAGATGACCAAGCAGAGTTGGAAGATGAGGAGTGGTTATGTGATCTGGCATTTCTCGCTGACTTTACAGGCGAACTAAGTGATATGAACCTTGAACTACAAGGTAAAAACAAATGCATTGGTGAGATGATGAGTACAGTTTCATCCTACAAGAGCAAATTTGAGCTAATGATGACTGACCTTGCAAACAACACTTTTGATCATTTTCCTAATATGCAGGAACATCTGGAACAATATCCAAATTTTGTTTTTCAGAACGAGAAGTATGTGACAGAAATCTGTTCTGTTATCCAGGAATTCGAAAATAGATTCTGTGACTTCCAAAAAATTGGAACAGTTGTGGAGTACTTGTCATACTCATTCAAAGTAGATGTGGACATTAACACTAGAAGCCCCAAAATGTGTCAATTGACGCAAATGCATCTTCAAAGTTGTATACCAGCGCCACTGCTAGAACCATGTCAGTCATGTTCCATGACTTTGTTAGCAAGGTCAAAATGTTCAAATATGTGCATCGAAAATTAATGACAGATGCACCACCTAGCGGGAAAAATGAATTTATATCTAGAAGCCCCAAAGTACATCAATTGACGCACTCAATTGTCTTGGATGCATCAATTGACATACTTTGGGGGTTCTAGGTATAAATTCATGTTCCCACTAGGTGGCGCATCTCAATCACTGTTTACAGTTTTACTTTGACATTACAAACAATAAACACACAATGACATCATGTAATGATGTCACGTACTGCACGTATTCAACAAATAAGTAACTTCACATTAATTCACATCTGCATTTCATGCTAAACGCAGTCGTCATGATAATGCGTCAATTGATGCACTTTGGGGTTTCTAGGTAAAATTCTTTTGGGGCTTCTAGTGTTAAAGAAACTGCAGCTGCTATCAGTAAAAATTACTCATTGAACAAGCCATCTCTTGAAAACGAAATATTAACCCTTAAAAATTACATTTTTCTCAAGACCCGTGCTGAGCAAGAATCGTTTTGGAAGCTAGTGCCTAGAGAGAAATTTCCCAACTTGAGAAGATGCAGTGAAGCTGTACACTCCTGTTTCGGTTCAACTTATTTGTGTGAATCTGCATTTTCCCATCTGAAAATGACAAAGAGTACACAACGTTCCAACATGACAGATGAACATCTCCAGGATTCCCTGAGACTGGCCCTCACGCAATATTCACCAACTTCAAAAAGCTGGTGGATGAAATGCAGGCTCAGACGTCTCACTAATGAGCAAGAGCGAAATATTAAAGATTGTGCAAGATCAGCCTGGATCAATACTCGACCTAAATTTAACACAAATTACTCAATAAAAGTTAAAGAAAGTTATTAAAACAGTTAAAGAAAGTTATTACTCAAAAAAACTTTAAGAAAAAATGTACTTTCCATTTCCGCTCGCAGTTCTTACTGGATCTTCGTCTCTCTGTTTTGTATTTGCTTTATTTGCTTAACAGCTGATCACATCCAAGTAAATGACAGAAGGTTCATTAAAAATGGGGGGAGGGGGAATCCTCCAACTTTTTTGGGTTAAAATTTAATTTGAAACTAATTTGAAACTTAATTTTCATGGTGGTAGATCACCGGCCCTTTTGGCCAGAAAAAGTAGATCACGACCTTTTCGAAGTTGGACATGCCTGGTATAGAGAGTAAAGTACGAGGGTTGCTCAGAAAGTAATGCCCCACATGTTTTTTCTCAGTCCAGAATAAAGATAGAGGTGTGAAATTGAAAGGGTAGTAACTTGGAACTTCAAAAGGACACATGTATGTAATTTTACAGTCGTCCGACAAATAGCGAGGCGGTAGCGATCCTTCAAATGGCATCTGGAGTGACACACGGTACAAACAACGAGCTGTAATTGAATTCTTGGTGGAGGAGAAAGAAAGTGTGAGAAACATTCACAAACGGTTGTGTGCTGCGTATGGAAGCTCTGCGGTAGATAGGAGCACCGTTGGACGATGGGTGAAGAGAGTAAAGGCTTCAGGAAGTGGTAAAACGTGGTCAGCCACCAGTCCAGACAAGTTGCAGCGCACTGATGACATTATTCATGCGGATCGGCGCATCACAAGTCAGGAATTGTCCGTACAGCTTTCCATCAGTAGAGGTAGTGCAATGGCAATTATTGACTCTTTGGGATATTCAAAGTTGTGTGTGCAAGGCACACCGCAACAGCTTACAGTATTTTAATGCCCGCTGGCAGCTATTGCAGGGTGCTGCAACTTGTCTGGACTGGTGGCTGAGGCAGGACGCCCAGACCGCGGCCGATCTTCCAGTTCCATTTTACCACTTCCTGAAGCCTTTACTCTCTTCACCCATCATCCAACAGTGCTCCGATCTACCGCAGAACTTCCATACACAGCACACAACCGTTTGTGAATGTTTCTCACACTTTCTTTCTCCTCCATCAAGAATTCAATTACAGCTCATTGTTTGTACCGTGTGTCACTCACAGACACCATTTGAAGGATCACTACCGCCTCGCTATTTTTCAGACGACTGTAAAATTACATACATGTGTCCTTTTGAAGTTCCAAGTTACTACCCTTTCAATTTCACACCTCTATCTTCATTCTGGACTGAAAAAAACATGTGGGGCATTACTTTCTGAGCAACCCTCGTACATCAATGCACAAAAGAGCAGAACCTGGAGCCAATCGTATCAGACGATCTTAGAATGACCAAACAGGTAGAAAAGGCAATGGCAAACGCCAGAAGGATGCTTGGGCGTATAGGAAGAGAAATGGCCAACAGGAAAAAGGAGGTGAAAGTGTCTTTGTATAAGTCTCTAGTGAGGCTTCATTTGGAGTACTGTGTACAATTCTGGAGACCACACCTTCCAAAAGGATATAATCAGGATCAAGTCGGTCTCGAATGCGGATATTAAAATGGTAGGTGGTCTTCTTCATAAATATGCTTACTTTAGAGGAAAGGTGGGACAGGAGAAATAGGTCAGAGACACTTAAAATACCTGCATAGGATACAGTAAATGCATGGGAAATGGTCTTCTTTCAATTGAAAGAAAGTTCTGAAACGAGGGGGGGAGGTCATAGGATAAAGGTAAAAGGGGATAGACTCAGGAGTAATTTAAGGAAAATGTAGTGGATGAGTGGATTAGTCTACTGGTGGAGGTGGTGGAGACAAGAAGTGTATCTGAATCCAAGAAAGCATGGGACTAGAATAGAGGATCTCTGAGGGAGAGGCAGTGATTGTACACCTCAATATTTCCTCTGGATGGGCAGAGTGGATAGAAAATGACGGCAGATAAATACTATACAGCCTATGTTTCTATGACTCATTTGTTGCTGTGGGAAATTAATGCTGTAGGTCTTTTCTCTCAGGCATTCTGGAATCACTGCAATATGGCTTTTGTCCTCTATATCCTATAGAAATGACCCTAGCCAAAGTCTCCAGCAGGGTCGACACTACCCAGTAGGCTGAGTAAGTGTGGCGGGAGCAGGGGGTGCCATCGCTAGCTACCCCATCCTCCAAGCAGGAAAATGGCTGGAGAATCTGAGTCTGCACTTGGGACCAGCATGTCCCTTGGGTACCTGTGCGAGGCTGCGATCGCTGCCTTAAACAGCCTCTGCCCACGGGACATGCTACTCCTGCATGCAAGCTCATCTCTCTCTTCACCGCAATTGCTGCCAGGCTCAGCCCTCAGCGGTCTTAAACCACTGAAAGCTGAGTCCAGTAGCAATTGCGGCTGAGAGAGGGCCAAGCCTGCCCAGAAGAGTAGTATTTAAACTCCTTCTGACCCTTAAATGCATTCATTCTTCTGCTCCTCATTACCTTTCCTCTCTCCTCTCCCCCTACACCCCTGCTCGTGAACTCAGCTCTTCTAATGGTTTGCTCTTCTCTTTGCCCTTTTCTTCCACGGCTAACTCCAGACTTCGATCCCTTCACCTTGTTGCTCCTTATGCCTGGAACAAAACTTCCCGAGTCTGTACGTCAGGCTTCATCCCTGTCCCTTTTCAAATCTATGCTAAAGGCTCACCTCTTTGAGGCTGCTTTTGGATCCTGATTCCTTGTGTCTCCTTACCCTTCCCTATTTTATCCTTCTTATTTTTTGTCTTGTCTGTCTTGATTAGATTGTAAGTTGTGACAGTAGGGACTGTATCTGTGTTTGTACAGCATTGTGTATGCCTTGTAACACTTTATAAATGTTTAATAGTAGTAGTAGTAGTAGCAGCAGCATGTCACTTGGGCAGAGGTTTTTTCTTAAAGAGCCTCTGCCTGCAGGACATGTTACTCCTATGGGCAGGCTCAGCTCTCTCTTGGCCATGAAGGGCGAGAGGGGCACTGGGAGGTGGAGATATACTGGGCACCAGGAAAAAGAATGGGAGATACTGAATGCATGGGGGGGGGGGGGGAGGCAGAGGGGACAAACGAGGTGGGGGGGCTAGGGAGATGAAGGGAAATAATGGACATGGGAAGGGGGCACAGGAAGAATGGGCATAGGGATAAGCAAGAAGGGGCGATGGAGTGGTGATGCTGGATATGGGTTATAGGGAAACTATAGGAAGTTCCTGGGCATGGAGGGGGGAGCAGAGGGAGACAGAGGAGGGATGCTAGAAATGGAGGTAATAATAGGAGGGTGAAATGCAGGACATGGGAGTAACAGGGAAAGAGAGGGGAGAAGATGGAAAGAGTTAGAGAGATGCTCGATGTGGGAGTAATAGTCAGGGGATGGGATAGGGTGGAGATGAGGGAGATGCTGGACACAGGAGAATAGGAAGGGAGAGGGCAAACATAGAAGGATAGAGAGAGAGAGAGAGAGAGAGAGGTGGAGTGGAGATGCTGGATGGAAAGAGAGAGGGAGAGAGCGCGGATGGAGAGAGAGACTGGATGGGGGGAGGGGGAGAGAGAGGGAGCGAGACAGGAGAAAAATGGACCAGGGAAAAAAAGAATAGGAGGACTGAGGTGAGGGTTGAAAAGTGATAGGAGGATGGCATAAAAAAAGAGGGGGACTGAGGATTGCATAGTAAGAAGTAGTAGTGAAATCTGAGTGGATAGAAAGACAGAAAAATAAATGGAAGAAAGCTGAAGGGAAAAGATCAGTATCTAAGATGGAAATAAGTGAAGAAAACAAAAGAGTTGACAAGAAATGGCAGATGGACTACAGACCATAGAAAGAGAGTTAAGAGAAGACAGAGGAAAGCAGAAACCTCAGATTGGGACCAGAATGATCAGAAGGCATAAACTGAGGACCAGGTGGCGGCCCAGCAGATCTCCACCAAGGGGACAGGGTGCAGGTTCGCCACAGAGGCCGCCATGGCCTGGATGCTGTGTGCTGTGACCGAGCACTCCAGCGAAAGACCAGTCTGCTCATAAGCAAAGGCAATGCAGTCCACCACCGAGGTGGACAGGGTACCCTTAGAGATTGCTGTCCCAAGCCAATTTGGATTGTAGATGACAAAGAGCTGTGAAGAGCGAAGGTGGGCATAAGTATGCTTCAGGTAGAAGGACAAGGCCCGCTTATAGTCCAGAGTGTGGAAAGCCGCCTCTGCCCTGCTGGCATGAGGCCACGGAAAGAATATAGGAAGCACCATCACCTGGTTGAGGTGGAATGGGGACACCATCTTTGGGAGAAACTTGGGGTGTGTATGGAACACGACCCTGTTATTGTAGAACATCATATAAGGTTGGTGAGCCACCAGGGCCTGGAGCTTGCTGACCCTGCAAGCTGAGGTAAGCACCACAAAGAAGAACACCTTCCAGGATAGATGATATTTAAGGTGGCACGAATTGAGAGGCTCGAACAGTGGCGCAGTGAGTTTTGAAAGAACTACGTTGAGATGCCACTCTACCATCAGGGGGTGAATGAGTGGCTTACAGAGTAGTAGGCCCCGCAAGAATCAATTCATAAGGGGCTGGGTGGAGAGGAACTTGCCCTCAACCAGATGATGGTGTGCCAAAAGAGCGTCAAGGTGTACTCTGCTGGAGTTGGACTTCAGTCCTGCCTTGGACAAGTGAAGCAGGTACTGAAGAACCAGTTGGACCGAACAGGAGAAGGGGTTGATCCGCCTCTCTGTGCACCAAACAGAGAACCTTCCCCACTTGAAGGCATAGGCCCAGCAGGTGGAAGGCTTGCACGAAGCTAAAAGGACTGCTTCCACTGTACTGGAAAGATTGAAGTGGGCCAAGGCTATCCTTTCAGTCGCCAAGCTGTCAAAGACAGGGACTCCAAGTTGGGCTGTAGGAGGGAACCATCCTCCTGTGAGATCAGGCCTGGGTTGCTCCCCTGGGGGACCGGGGATGCATGGGACAGGCGAAAGAGCAGCAGGAACCACAGCTGCCAGGCCAACAATGGAGCCAACAGTATCAATGTGGCTCTGTCGAGCTGGACCTTGAACAGGGTCTTGGCGATCAGCGGCATGGGCGGGAAGGCATAGAAAAGGTCCTCTGTCCACGAGATGAGGAATGCATCCATCATCACCCACAATGGATGTGGCTGCCTGAAGCAGAAGGGGGCTAGCCGGGCATTGGCTGAGCTGGCAAAGAGGTCCACCTGCGGGAGCCCCAAGAGGTGGAATAGTCGACTGGCCATCCTGGGGACCAGCTACCACTCATGCAGTTGGAGAACGTGACAGAGCCAGTCCGTCCTGGCCCGGGAGACAGACAGCCCACAGGAGCATCCTGTTGCTGCGGGCGAAGGAGCAGAGGCTCATCGCCTCCTAGCACAGGAGGAATGAACCCATCCCTCCCTGATTGTCGATCTGGATGAGGACTGCTCAGTGCTGAAGGTGGTGTTGGAAAGCCCAGAGGGAAAGTGCTATCGCCCAGAGCTCCAGGAGGTTGATCTGTTGGAAGCTCTCCGCCTATGATCAGCTGCCCCAAGTGCGGAGGTTGTTTCAATGGACTCCCCAGCTTAGTATGGAGGCATCCATGGTAAGGATCCTCTGGGGAGCAGGGGCCTTAAAGGGCATCCCGGCCTGCAGGTGCTGGAGCCGTTGCCACCAGCCGAGGGAGTCTGTTAGAGGGCAGGTCACAGCCACTCTGTCCCAGAGGCGTCCCGTTGCTTCCAACCACTGGGAACTCAGTCTACTGTGCCAGTCACATGTGTAAGCAGGCATCTGGGGTGACATGTACCATGGATGCCATGTGGCCCAGAAGGCGAAGCATGCAGCGGGCAGAGACCGATGGTAGGCCCTGGATGTGCTCTGTAAGTATCTTGAGGTGCTGGGCCCTGTTCAGAGGGAGGAAGGCCTTGGCCTGGATGGTGTCCAGCAGCGCCCCTATGAATTCCAGATGTTGTGTCAGATGGAGATGGGACTTTGGGTAGTTTATGATTAACCCCAAGTGTTTCAGAATGAGGATGATGTGGGCCGTTGCCTAATGGGCCTCTGCGGCGGTGCCACCCTTTATGAGCCAGTTGCCCAGGTACGGGAAGATGAACACCCCCTGGAGACACAGGAAGGCAATGACTACTGCCAGCCATTTGGTGAAGACCCTCGAAGCGGAGGCCAGACCAAAGTGCAGAACCCTATACTGATAGTGGTAGCCTCCTACCATGAAGCAAAGGTACTGCCTGTGTAGGGGGTGGATGACGATGTGTGTACAGGCATCCTGTAGATCCAAGGAGCATAGCCAGTCTCCATGCCAATGGTATGGCAGCAATGTTCCAAGGGAGAACATCTTGAATTTCTCGCTCACTAGGAATCCCCCTTTCCTTTTCAGCACCAGGAAGTAATGGGAGTAGAACTCTTTGTCCCTGAGGTGGAGGGGGTTCCACCATCCTGTCATAAGGTTTGTGAGTTCCTGCTGAAGTAGGTCCCGGTGAAGAGGATGCATCGGAAGCTCTACTGGGAAGAATGGCGGGGGCACCTGTTTGAGGTGTAGGAAGTACTCTCCTTCAACACCTACAAGATACACATGTCAGTGGTAATGGTGGGCCAGCGGTCAGCAAAGAGTACCAGACACCCCCCTGTGTGCTGTGGGGCAGGCCCTTCCTGGGGAAGAGAGGCTATGCCCCAGGAGTCAAAAGCCCTCCCCAGGTTGCGCCAGAGGGCCTTAGGCTTAAGAGAGCCATGCCCTTGTCCCTTGGCCTGCTGGCAAGCTGTGAAAGTTTCCATAAGCATCTCTCTTTTTCAGGTATAGGGGCTTTTTACCCGAAGGCTAAAAACTTCTTCTACTGACCTACAAAGTGCATTAATTGTGTCTCATTACCTCTCCTATCTCTCTCTCTCTACACCCCTCATTGAGAAAATCGCTTATCAGACAAATCCCTTTTATCTGTGCCCTTTTCTTCTGCCATCTCCAGACTTCATTTGCGCCACCATGCTGCACTGCACGCCTGGAACACTCTACCTGAGTTAGTATGTCAGGCTCCATCTCTGGTCCTATTCAGCCCAGGTTGAAAAACCCTTCTTTGTAACCTAACGCCCCTTATTCCTCCGTTTACCATGTGTATGATAGCCATGTCCTCTTAGTTTTACCCTAGTCTCCTGTTTGTTGGGTTTGTTTGTCTTGAAAAGATTATAAGTTCTTATTGAGCAGGGAGTGTCTCTTATGTGACTAGTGCTGCAAACACCTGGTAGTGCTACACAAGTGATAAGTAGTAGTAGCAATTGTATGCGGGTTGGTGCTCATAGCAGTGGTTTTCAATAAATACCAATTATATTATTTTCAACAATGGTTTTAACTGTTAAATATATGCCACTAACATTTTGGAGTCATAAGAAAAGAAAAAAAAAGGTAAACTTTAAAAATCTCGCTCTAGATATGAAACTTAAGGTGAAAAACATTCTAATAACTTCTTGTGTCTGGTGAATTTAAACAACTTCCCCTTAAGCTCGGCTGCAATCCATTTTTTATTTTCCAGAAGGAAAAGGGTTTGAATATCCCCCAGAGCACAAGGACATGCCACACTTTGATTGGAATTAATCACCCAGCATGGAACAAATTATCTTGTAGAACAATTATGCAGCCCATCTGCCCACTCAAGTTATCAATGAGCATTTGAAAAGGGAAGGGCCAACTGCCATGGAGCCTTCTAGTTATAACAATATTTTCACATGGAGGCAACAGTTACTGACGTAAGAGTAGGAGGCTCAAATCCAAAGGCTGGTCTCCAGGTGCCATCCCCCTGCCAAAACAGGCAATACTTCTGCTTCGCATCTCAGCGGAGGTCCTGCTTTGACATATTTTATTATACTGATTACAGTTTAGCTACTTTTCCTACTTCAGTAAAACTTTCTCATGCATGTTCATGCATCAGCAGTTAGGGAAAGGATTTGCTCTCAAGAGTTCATATGTGGTTCCCTCCCACACTAAGCTCTGGAAAGCATGCATTTAGTGACATGACAAGACTTGGGAACCTGCTGCAACAACACTTCCAATTTCTTGGCGTGACATGCACTGTTATACTCGCTGGCACGGAAGGACATAGGCTTCACAAACACGGCTCTAGATTTCTTAAAACACTATCAGCAGATGAGAGTTCCAAGTGCCTAATATGTATGCCTTATTTTTGCTAAAGACTTAACTAGTACATGATTTAGTTTAAGAAGAAGAAAGCATACAGTATTAGCTCGTGAGCAGTTCCCAGATACAACACACAAACACACACAAGATTTCACCATTATCATCCAGGTGTTTCTTATTGTATAGAAAGTTGAACTCAAAAGTGGTGAAAGCCTGCCTGGTTTTGTGTGTTTATTGACCACATCTATTGTCATGTAATCGGTGTGTGCACCATGGCTTACTGGTTAGAGCAATGCGCTGAGAGCTAGGCAAACTACCTTCCCCACTAACACTCTCTGTGAGCTTGGTCTAATCATTTTCTCTCTTTTGCCCCAGGTACACAGTTAAGATTCTTAGCTCTTTTTGGAAGAGACTTATTGCAACCTGTTTTCAGCATTATTTGAAAAGGCTAAAAACCCAAAAATCAATCAGCAAAATCAAAATTCATTTCAATTTAATTTAAAGACATTTATCACATTTCATTTCCAGGTCAAATTTGACAGGATTAAAATGACCAGTCACACAAACCTTGAAGTCCTGGAGTTAGAGAGCTTCATCAGTTATTATGTCTGACCTTTAACACAGGTGAAAATACAAATGTTAAGCCTGGAAAAGCAGGTTTATGCCCAGGGTTTTCAAAGCCTTTTGTTGAAGCCTATTATATAAAGTGATGTACATACATATGTTACTTTATAAAATACGGGAATAAATGCCATAAAAATGTGCACCAAACTTGTCGTTATCATTTACATCTGCCCTAAGCCAGGTGTATATGCCCTGGCCTAGACTTTTCAAAAGCAAAGTGTGTAACTTATGCTGCTTTATAAACTTGCACGCATATATTTGCGCTTCACCTAAACTCCACTCCTGTGTGCACACACACACACATGGAAAGTATGTAGGACTGGTCTTTCATACATGCTTACAGAATAGTGACCAGCTAAAGTACATGCAAATATGCCCATTCACACACGCAAGTCCTTGAAAATAGTGACTTGGCACATAAATGGTGTGTATCTTTACAAAGCTCTGTTATAAAATTGCTACCAATAAGTCAGTTGGAGGGACAGGAGAATGATGACCTCTGAATGTCCTCTCTCTACATTCACCTTTCAGCCCTTGACCAGAGCTACAAAGGAAGCTCTCAGGAAAATCTACATTCCCAGAACTAAGGCAAAGAAGCTAAAGGGCTCTTTCAGAATCCTTGGCTCAGTGTCCAGCAATTAGAAATCGTATATTCTAAGAAGCATGTCTCTCCTACCCTCTCTGCTCCCTGCCAGTCCTTCAGAGACACATACTGTACATGCAGCTCTCCACAATGCTGCATAAGATTGTCACTAAGTTAACTAACCAGTCCAGATATAGATATTTTTCTCCTTCACTTTTCCCTGATTTTTCCCCTCATTATTTGTACATCGCCCTACCCAAGAGGGCATACCTGACCAAGAAATTCTTGCTTTCCCAAAAGCTGAAAGTCTGAGAGAATCCCTCAGTGATGCTCTATAGCCAGCAGGGGTCAAAGAGCAGCAGCTTTCTTCCCTCCCTCCTTGGGCTTCAGCACGCTGCACTTGTGGCACCCTCAGGCCTGCTAGCTCTGACAGATGTAGTCTTGAATGCAAGTCCTGGAAACCTCTGCATGCAGTGCCATGATTTGAACCATGAGGCCAGCCCAATATTATTTTTACAGCAATACATATTTCATCTAGAAGGAAGATACTATAGAGTTTTTAAGCATGGTACATACAGGTTCCCTGTAACATGGCTGTGGTACTGCACACTGCCAAGTAGAAACATAGAAACATGACGACAGAAAAAGACCACATGGCCTACATAGTCTGTCCTTCCCATATCAACCACTACAACAGTCCACTTTTTATCTTTAGAGATCCTCTGTGTTTGTCCCATGCTTCTTTGAATTCAGATACTTCCTCATCTCTACCACCTCCACTGGGAGACTATTCCATGGATCCACCACTCTTTCTGTACAGAAATATTTCCGCATATCACTCCTGAATCTATCTCCCTTCACCCTCATCCCATGTCCCCTTGTAGCAGAACTTGCTTTCAATTGAAAGAGGCTCTCTCCCTGAACATTTATGCCACGGAGGTATTTAAACGATTCAATCATATCACCTCTATCCCACCTTTCCTCTAAGGTGTACATATTAAGATCCTTAAGTCTGTCCTCATATGCTTTATAATGAAGACCACTAACCATTTTAGTAGCCACCCTCTGCACCAACTCCATCCTGTTCACATCCTTTTGAAGGTGCCGTCTCCAGAATTGCACACCATACTCCAAATGAGGTCCGACCAAAGACTTATACAGAGGCACTATCACCTCCTTTCTTCTGTTGGCCATTCTTCTCCCTCTGCACCCAAGCATCCTTCTAGCTTTTGCCATCGCCTTTTCTACCTGTTTAGCTACTTTGAGATCATCAGACATAATCACACCTAGGTCCCGATCTTGTTTAGTGGACAGAAGTACTTCACCCCCTATACTATATTGCTCCCTTGGATTGCTGCAGCCCAAATGCATGACCTTACATTTTTAACACTAAATCACAGCTGCCAAATTCTAAACCAATTATTCAAGCTTAGCTAGATCCTTCCTCATGTTATCTACACCTTCCTGGGTGTCTACTCTATTGCAGATTTTGGTACCTGGGTTTGATTTCCAAATCAGGTCTTTCCTTCTCTGGGCAAGTCCAGACTGGAATTTTCACAGCTCTTGTGGAGAAAATCTCAGCCATTACTTAAGGGATACCCCTTGTTGTTAAGTGCCATCAAGAAAAATGTTAACTTATGGTGACTGAGTGGATAGTTGTCCTAAACTACGTTCGATCTTCAGTCAGGCAGCTAATTGTTGATAAAAGTGGCATCTAGCTGCTACTATTATATTGATCCATTGCATTGCTGGCCTTCCTTTTTTGTGCTGACTTCAACCTTGACAAGCATGATGTCTTTCTCTAATGATCTCTGTCTTCGCATGATGTAAGTATGAAAATTGAGATCTTGTCATTTGAGCGTCTAAAGAATGCTTAGGTTTCATCTCCTCTAGTACAAGCTGATTTGTACTTCAGGCAGTCCATGGTATACATAGTATTCTTCATCAGCACAGTAATTCAAAGGAATCAATATTCTTCCTGCCTTTTTTCTTCACTTTTCAACTTCTACATCCATATGACATTATTAAAAATACCAAAGCTGGAGGAAGTGACGTCACCAACCGGGATGGCTGCCTGAATACGGAGCTCTCTTCGGGACGAAGAGAAAGTAGCGATAAGTAAAAGCATTGGGCACCCCCCCCCCCCCCCGAAGGCAGCGTATCCACATAGACGGAGATAACAGTACTAGTAATGTCCACACGGAAAAAGTTGAAGAAATACCGATCCTCTTACGCTCCCCTAATGCAACAGAAGGAGCGTAATGAGAGAGACGATACCGAGTCGGAGGAAGAGCCGGAGAAAGCTGTGGAACAGTGTACGAGAGGGGACCTCTGGCGCTGGTGCAAAGAAATAAAAACGGAGGTGATTGGAGTGAAAAATGAAGTGAGAGAGATGCTGTCGGAGTTTCGGCAGGACTTACAAGCTTTAGGGCAGCGATTGGACTATTTGGAGGAGCACATGGATGAGGTGATCATGGTGGCACAGACCGTACAGAATATGCAGAGCACGTGGCAGAAAGAAAGCGGTGACATGCAAGATAAAATAGA
Source organism: Ichthyophis bannanicus (assembly GCA_033557465.1). Classification (NCBI taxonomy): domain Eukaryota; kingdom Metazoa; phylum Chordata; class Amphibia; order Gymnophiona; family Ichthyophiidae; genus Ichthyophis; species Ichthyophis bannanicus. Next base: position 288,760,706 of record CM066031.1, on the reverse strand, counting down.
GGACCTCGAGAACCGATCTCGGTGCTGCAATATCAGAATATGAGGGGTCCCAGAAGAGGAACAATATAAACAGGCTAGCCGCGTGGTCTGTGAAATATGTGAGGCCCTGCTGACAGAGGGAGACCAAGAGGTAGTGGCGGTAAAGCGGGAGATTGGACTCGAAAGCGTGCATAGAGCCCTCAGGTCCCCCCATGGGAATCGTCCTAGGGACATAATTGCCTGCCTGACCAGCTATCAATTAAAGGAAGAGGTCATGAGAGCGGCGACGCGAAAAGGCAAACTGCAGTGGCATGGAGTGTCTATGGAGGTGTTCCAGGACTTGGCCCCCTCGACTCTGCAATGTAGACAGGCGATGCACCCGGTAACTGAGTATTTGCGACAAGAAAGCTTTAAATATAAATGGCTCTTCCCCTTTGGGTTGCAGTTTGAAGTGGGGGGCTTGATTAAATGGGTCAAAACTATATCAGAAGCCTGGATGTGCCTGGAGAGGGCTAAAGCCCCGAATTTGCCCCAGACTCGGACTCAGCAAGATGCTCCAGATCAGGAGAGCGACCACTCCAATCTGTTGGAGAAACTGAAGTGGCAGCGGATTCCAACGAGGGGACGCCGACTTCACCGCATGTCTGGAGGCACCTCCTGGGGCGGAAAGGGGGAGACCGACGGAACTTTGCCAGAATCCTGAATGCGGGAGAATCTCGGACCTGGATATGCTTGGAGGCCGAGGGGGAAACCCCGGCTAAGCTTGAGGGGGAGGGGAGAGAGACTGTTTGGTGGCATCTCCCCCTCTCTCTTTTTCAAACCTGCAGGCCATTGTGTTGGTGGGCAAATATAACGGTTAAGATGTTTTCGGTATGTGTTAATTGCAGTTATGCGGGTTTCGAGGCATGCCTGGGGGGGGGGGACTTGAAAATTTCAGGGGAGGGGAATCTTGAGAGGAGTGGCAAACCCACTTAGCTTAAATGGTAGAGGGGAGGGTAACAAGGTTTAAAGTAGATGGGGGAATGCATCTGGAGGAGGGGAAAGGGTTATAGCGGGAGTGGGGGCATGAATTGAGAGAGATTTCCTTTGGGGGAGGGACCTATCAGTGGGGGGGGAGGGACCTATCAGTGGGGGGGGAGGGGTCCCGGGAGGAGAGTTTCTTCCTAAAGAAAGGAGGCACAGGATTTTGACCTGTGGTGGGAACGTTGGGGAGGGGAACAGAGGGGTTGGGCAGATAGGGAAGTATAGTAGTGGGGGGGGAAGGGGGGGTTGGAAGGGAGGGAGGAGGGTGGGAAGAGGAACTGTAAAAAGGCTGGGCAGAACGCTTGATTTCAGAATATATTACGATGGCTGGACTTAGGGTAGGTTCCTTAAATGTTAGAGGTCTAAACATTCCACAAAAGCGGAAAGCGATGTTAAGAGAAGCACGGCGCTGGCAATGGCAAGTGGTGTTTTTACAAGAAACTCATTTACTACCAAAGGATGAGCATCTCTTGCGACATGGAGCTTATAGCAGTATTTGGTTTAATGCAGAGGGTACACATAAAAAAGCAGGAGTGGCAATTATGATTCGGAGGGACGTTTCATTTCAATTGGGAGGCGTGACAAAAGGAATAAAAGGGCGAGTTCTATTAATTTGGGGGGAACTAAATGGACAGGAGGTCACTTTTTTAAATGTTTATGGTCCTAATGACTCCCACACTAACTTTTGGGACACATTATCTCGATGGATGAAAGATAAAATTCATGGGGCGTTATTGTTGGGGGGAGATTTTAATGAAGTATTGAATCCACTGAGGGATAGATCCTTGGACAGTAATAAGGGGGGGGAGCAAAGGGAGGGAACAACTACAGGAACTAATGAAGCAATATGGGGTATACGATATTTGGCGCCAGGTACATCCTCAAGAAATAGATTACATATATTATTCACATGTGCATCAAAGCTATAGTAGAATTGATTTCTTTCTTGGAGATAACCATTGGATTCAAAGGATTACTAGGGCGGTGATAGAGCCTATAACATGGACGGATCACGGCCCGACATGGGTTGAGTTTGGGGGGGGGGAGAGAGGGATAAGGAGGGCAAAACGTTTTGGCGTCTTAATGAAAGCCTCTTACAATATAAAGAGGTGTTAAAAAGCATTGAGGAAGAAATCCGAGAATATGTTATAGTGAATGATACGGGGGAAGTGGCACACGAGATACAGTGGGATGGATTAAAGGCTGTGTTACGGGGGAAACTGATACAATGGGCAGTCTGAAAAAAGAGGGACCGGGAGGGGCAGATGGATCAGTTAATGAGTACTATTAAAGAGCTGGAACGATGTCATAAACAAGGGGAAGGAATAAAGATTAGAGAAAAATTAGAATGCAAAAACAGGACCTCTTATTGTTGGCTATAGACGCTGAAAAAGCTTTTGACTGCGTAGAATGGAGTTTTATGTTTGAGGTGTTAAAAAGAGTTGGTATAGGCTCAAACATGATGGCATGGATTAGAGCGTTGTATGCTAACCCAGTAGCAGCAGTAAAACTTAATGGGAGGCATTCCAATTTTTTTCAGCTAGAGAGGGGCACGAGACAGGGATGCCCATTGTCCCCTTTACTATTTGCGTTAACTATGGAACCATTGGCGGGACGGCTAAGAAGGAATTGCGATGCCAGGGGACTAAAAATAGATACTACGGAATAGAAATTAGAGTTATTTGCCGATGATTTGCTACTGTTTATTACTCGCCCATTGCTAACATTGCCAATCTTTATGGAAGAATTGAAGCAATTTGGGAAGGTTGCAGGTTTTAAAATAAATTGGGACAAAACAGAGGCACTGAATATTAATCCTCAAGAAGACTTAGTAATCCATTTGCAAAGTTGTTATAAATTCCGCTGGGCCCCGAGATTGCTTAAATACCTTGGGGTGCATCTAACACGAGATCCTGATAAGCTCTATGGGGCTAATTATCCATCGTTGAAAGGACAGATAGAAAAAGATTTGGAAAAATGGAATAGGGAAGAAATCTCTTGGTTGGGCCGGATAGCGGCAATTAAGATGACGGTTTTACCCCGATTGTTGTATTTTTTTATTTTTATTTTTTTGGAGTGGAGGAGTGGCCTAGTGGTTGGGGCAAGGTACTTCAGGCCGGAAGGTCGGGAGTTCAAATCCCACTAGAGGACAGCAACCTTGGGCCGGAAGGACTGGGGTTTCTAGTCCCACAGGTGCTCCTTGTGGTCTTGGGCAAGCCACTTAACCCTCCATAGCCCATGTTCCCTGTAAGATAGTTATCTCCAAGTTATAATGCCCTGTTCAATGTAATTTCAGTTTGTTCAATGTAAACCGCACTGATGCAGAATAGCGCGGTATATAAGAGAATGTAAATAAATAAATAAGTATTACCATTAAAAGTCCCTCGAACAGTGTTATTAAAGCTGCAACGGAAGCTGTTTTTGTTTGTGTGGAGGCACCGCCCCCCGCGAATAGCAAGAAGAGTATTATATAGTGCAAGATGGAAAGGAGGGTTAGGGATGCCAGCGATTGCAGACTATTAGCTGCGCAAATGAGGCAAGTTATGGAACGGCAAGAACGTGAGACTTCTAAAGGCTTCCTGTCTATTGAACAACAGGAAACATAGAAACACAGAAATATGATGACAGAAAAAGACCACATGGCCTATCTAGTCTGTCCTTCCATATCAACAACTACAACAATCCCCTTTTTACTTTTAGAGATCCTCTGTGTTTGTCCCATGCTTTTTTGAATTCAGTTACTGTCCTCATCTCTACCACCTCCACTGGGAGACTATTCCATGGATCCAGTACTCTTTCCGTAAAGAAATATTTCCGCATATCACTCCTGAATCTATCTCCCTTCACCCTCATCCCATGTCCCCTCATAGCAGAACTTGCTTTCAATTGAAAGAGGCTCTCTCCCTGAACATTTATGCCATGGAGGTATTTAAAGGAGGTGAAGGGATATAGTTTAAAGTGCATACCTTGGTTACAGAAGGGACTTCTGTAGGGGGACTGGATGGGGAACCCGTTTATACGTCATCTCTGGGGTGAATGGCAAAGGGGGTGGCGTAGGGTAAACATTCGGCCAGGGGTATCTTTGCTCTCACCGATCAATGCCACTCCTGCTTTTGGCCCAGGTAGGGAAGGAATATTTAAGAGCTGGGGGGTGAGGGGATTGGACACATTTGTGAAATTGACAGAGTCTGGAAAAATTAAGTCCTTTGAGCAGTTAAAGGGGGAATACCACTTGGAGACGAGAGACTTCTTTGCTTATTTGCAAGTGGCTCATTATTTGCGTCAGAAAACCATTAGGGAACGGATTGTAGAAGGGCTTAATGATATACAGGCCCTGTGGGTGGTGCATCATCAGTCTCGAAGGCTGATATGATTGCTATATGCCAACCTGCGTACTGCTAGAGGAGCAGATGCAAAGCTTAATTATATGATGGAATGGGAAAAGGATCTGGGTGTGAGTTGGGATGCAGATGGATGGAAAGCGATATATATAGCAGCTGCAAAGTCATCCATTTGTACTATGATTCAAGAGAATGCATATAAAATTTTGATGAGATGGTACTACACTCCGGTGCGTTATCATAAAATGTTTCCTTCAGCCCCTGATCAATGTTGGAGGGGTTGCGGAGCCCAGGGTACATATATACATATGTGGTGGGACTGCCCACTGGTAAAACTTTACTGGACAAAGATCCGGGATCAAATGGGGGTGATCTTTGGGGTGACACCCGAGCTGTGCCCAGCCCTGTTTTTGTTGGGAGTGTGGCCAGCCAATCTTTCAAATAAATGGTCCAAGCCAATGAGATCATGTATCATTGCGGCGAGATGTGAAATAGCCTGGAAGTGGAAGCAAGGTGGCTCGCCTGATCTAACCCACTGGATCACGAGATTATATAAGGTGTTGAATATGGAACGCCTAACAGCTCTAAGGAGAAATCAGGGAGAAAGGTTTGATAACCAATGGAAACCTTTATTGACTTACTCAAGCACTAGATAGGTAGCCAGGATGGGAGGGGGGGGATAGTAGCGGCGGACATCCATGGCCTAGGAGGTTTTATTGAGTATAGATGGGGGGGGGGGGATAGGGAAGAGGGGGGGGAGATTGCAAACTGGTTAATGATGTAAGATGTGCTGTTCTATTGACTGTAACAAGTTTTGGATATGTTGTATCAAGATTAACTTTGTTAAAGAAACACGAATAAAAATTAAGTTTAAAAAAAAAACCAAAGCTTAGTAAACAAGTCAAATCTTTGTATGCAGAGATATATCTCTACACTTGAGAATCATAACCATTCTGCCAAGAGCAATGCTTCATCGGATTTCTTGACTGCTCATCGTTTCTTTTATTGATCCATGCAGGTTAAAGTATCTACTATTTCTATTTCTTCTCCATCAAGGATGAAACTTTTGATTTTGCCAGTTATCAGGATTTTTGTCTTCTTCATGTTAATATGCAGGTCCATTTTAAGACTATGTTCTTTGCTCTTGATAAGCAGATGTTTCAGAACATTAAAAATACCAAAGCTTGTAAATAATAGTAAATACCAAACGTTGCAAATAATAGTTGTAATAAATAGCCGCAGTAATGTATATAGTTAATGCTCAGTTATGTTCAACTGTTCTTGTAATGTTAGAATGTTCAGAAGTTCAATGTATGTTAACTGTTGTTCATTGTAAACCGCCCCTGATCTTTGGAAGGGGCGGTATATAAAAGTTTACAAATAAATAAACAAACATCTTCACTTTCAGCTAGTAACATGGTATTGTCAGCATAGCAAAGTTTGTTGATGAGTCTTCCCTACTGATTAAAATTAGGATGCATGAATATCAAACTCTGGAAGTAGCCACAGTCTGTGACTCTTGTGCCCACGATGGTCACTGCAATGACTGATCTAGGTAAGGGTTATGAAAGTTTTCTGAAAGGCGGTATATAAAACCGTTCAATAAATAAAATTAAGTAGGGTAGAAATCCTGGGTCACTCCTGGCCCATGGTACTGTAAGCCAATAAAGACTGGTTCTTATTAATTTGGAAACCCAAAGAAATAGCAGAAACCTACTGGGTCAACAACAATAAGAAAAGACCAAAGGGACTGTAAGCAAAGTATCAAATTAAGAATATAATTACTATCTTCCTAAAATATATACCCAGCACACAACCTGACAAGTCAATAACCAACATTTCAATGAATGGTGAAACTTTCCTAGCACACCCAATGGCTTTACCTTAAGGTGTAATTTTCTCTCCTGGTGAGATCTGGCAAAAAAAAAGAGGGTAGGGGAATTGAAGTATGCTGCAGATGAATGCTTCATTTCTCTACCATAGGTTACCTCTTACTGATATACAAAAGGCCAAGCTGCTCTTATGTCTACAAGCTGTGTTGCTCAGAGCAGGCTCCTTCAGTGCACGGTAGAAAGCTTAGACATCCCTCCGAGATACCTAGAGTTATTTGATGTATGCTGCCAGAATAGCGTGCATTAAAACTGTTAACATTCATTATTTTATCACAGATTTTTTTTCTGCAATAGGACCCAGTTACTAATAATATGTGTTAATAGTGTTAGCACATGGTGGTAAGGCAGCTGTTGGTGTGTAAAGCACAGTTACTTACCTGTAACAGGTGATCTCTGGGAACAACAGGAATAAGTCTTCACATATGGGTACGTCGGTACCGACGGAGTCTGCGTGGGAACGCTCCCCAGCATCCAATCAGAACGCTTTTGGAAGCATCCCAACACGCCTGCATGCTGCCTTCCCGCCTTTCCCAACTGCCTCTCCTCAGTTAAGTTTTAAAGCTGAGGCAAAGAGAGAGAGAGCAAGAAAGGGAAAGATAGAGATAGAGAAAAACAACTCCTAGGGGAGGTGGGTGGGTTGTGAAGACTTATTCCTGCTGTTCCCAGAGATCACCTGTTACAGGTAAGTAACTGTGCTATCTCCAGGAACAAGCAGGAATGAGTCTTCACATATGGGGACTCCCCCAGCTGAGATGCCCAGAAGGAGTCCAAGCATGTAGCGAATCTAAAAAGAGCCATGCTACTCCTCCGAACCTCAGGCATCTTGGGGATGGAGGGTAGGAGTTGAGTTATAGAAAAGGTGCTGTGGAACAGCTGGACTAGAACAGGTCTTCTATGGAGGAAGATCCTGTATAGATGACATTTAGTAGTAAAATAATGAATGCAATTTTCTAATATGGACCTCCCTTGGTGGTATTGTAAAAGTTTATTGAGGTTCATATGGATCTATCAGAAGAGCCAGTAGAAGATCCTCAAGGAGTACCTCACTGTGAAGTAGAGGTAATAAACTGTATGAAAAACAAGTGGCGGTCAGAACCCATCAGGGTGAGAAAGAGCCCCAGGGGAAAACTGGGGTAGTACAATAAGGTAGGGCTTCTGCGGGAAACGCAGAGGGTACTATTAGATAAAGCTTAAGCCCTTTTGGTCAAAGAACCGTACAATGCTAGGACCAAAAGGAAAAATAAGTCTGACCAATTTGGACTGACAATAAAAATAGTCCCTGTAGGAGAGAAGGGGTGAGGAGACCCCTATATCCGATAACAAGTAAGGACAGACTTATAAAGCATTATAGGTTTATATTAACTGAAAATCTGTGATGTCTTTCCTAGATGAGGTCCATTAGGAAAGAAAAAAGGTACATCGAAAGCTTCAGAGGTATCTAAACCTGAAAGGTTATGGCTAGAGAAGCAACAAATTTGTTAATTACCACAGAGAGTGGTTATACTCGTATGTGTAAAAACCCCAAGCATGCTGGCACAGCATTGATAGGGGTAGTGCACATCTGTCAGAGTCCTATAGGAATATATGGATATAGGAATCTAGACAGAAAGATAGATAAGCACGTAGATACATATCTACCTAGAAGATATATCTCGACAGGTATATATATATATATACCTGTGTGGAAGAAACAGAGATACATATATATATAGATATATATATATATATATATATATATATATGTATATGTATATGTATATATATATATATATATATATAGACATATAGACACAGGTCTCCATGTAGTAGATGGAGACATGGCTATATAACTAGATCCCCCTAGGGATATGGGGATAGAGGGAAGATTCATCTAATAGCAAGAATGGAGATACCTGCTTGGATAGATGTATAGAGAATCTTCTTTCCCTGGTTATAAGTGACAGAGTCAGAGGAATGGTCTCCCTGACAAGGAGGAGTCTAGATTCTTTCAAGAATTCGAGCTCTTGAATAACCAGGATGGCCTACATGAAAAATGCAGAGGATAACTTCAGTCTGCAGGCAGCAAGTCCAGATTTCTCTAGAACTGCAGTATGGTGAATGGATAGAGGACGCCAGTGGAATAAGATACCATATTGACCCGCCTATGAGGGCTAGATGGGTATCAGGCATCCTTGAGCTGCAACTGAAAGAAAAGTATCCCTGGCGGGAAGTCCAAGGGGATATGGACCAAGCCGGGGAATTGGCCATGCTTTAGGTTTTCACGTGATGTAAGGCCTGTGTCCTTTGTCTCGAAAAGAGATTTTAGATGAGATGCTAAGGGTAGGAAACACCTACCAGTCATGGGACATGACTGGGTGAACCCCTCCTAACCATCTAGGATTATCTGCTAGGCAAGATACTAATGCTCTCTAGCAAGGGCCCATAGTGCAAAACTACTTTATAGAGTTGCAGAGAGCATGTTACAGGTTGGTTAGAAAAGAAAACTGGCTGGTTAAAGCCAGTAGGTAACAAACCATTCTGCCAAAAAAACAAGGGAATTGGAGATGGCGAAGAATAGAAGTCAAACCAACAAGTCTGTGATAATAGGATTTCCAAAAAAGGTTGATAACCTGTTTTGGGTTTAGCACTGAGGCCAGAAGGATTGCTAGTGGAGGAGAAACCCTGGTTGTGTGGTGAACAGAACCAGTGGCTTAACCACTAGGAATTGCTGCATTTGCAGCAACTACCAGGGCAGCGGAACTTTTTTTTTTTTTAGATTGGAAAAAGAAGCAACAGACATAACTAGGAGTGGTAAGACCTCCTTATTGTCTGAGAAGCTGCCCTAAAGTAAGAAAATGAAAAAGACAACTCTGGAAGGGAAAATCCCTTTGTGAAAATAGGTATAGGACCAGAGGGGCTTACCAGTGTAATAGAGCCACTCTTACAAACTGAATGTTGTAGTAACAGGGAGGTAAGACAGAGTTGAAGGAGACTTACTATGTAGTAAGTCTCTAAAAGGTAAAATGATACATGCTAGTACAAGGAAAAACTGTCTTATTGACAGTTGTCACCTCTCTTTTCCCAGTAGGAGGAAGAGAAACCTGTTAACTATAGGCATGATCATCATAAAGACTCTTAGAGCAAAAAGAAAGGATGTCTCGTGAAGAGAGATCCATGAGAATTTAGGATGAAATTAGTGTAGATGCTTCAAGTGAAAAGAAGCAGACTGCAAACTCTAACCAGCAACCAGGAGATGTAATGATAATCTATCTGAAACCCCGCAACTGCTGGGTTTGCTGATCCTGTTGAGGTTGTGGTTTCTTTAGACCAAAGCGATGTTTCCCCTGTTTGGGAACATCTGTATGATGGGCAGAAGATGGATAAAACTTTTTCCCCTTAGGGGAAGAAAGTTTGTTAGGAAATTTCCTACCAACTGGGAAAGAGGAAGGCGTAGAACAGCCTTTGGAAACAGCAAAGTCAGTGGTTAACTGAGCAACTTGGAGTAAAGACTCCTTGTTAAAAAGATTTTCTCCAGTGCAAGGAGTATTTCCCAGTCTTTCTTGTGCCCATTTGTCCAAATCTGAAACTTGGAGCCAGGCTTTACGTCGTGCCCCTATAGCTATAGCAGAAGTTCTGCTAACAGACTGAGTCGTCTAGGGAAGCACGAGTAAGGAACCTAGAGATATTTTGAGCATGACTAACCAATGAGGAATAGTCTGCTCTTTTGGGCTCTTGAAGAAAAAGGGTCAAAAGCAATAATTTCTTTGTGACCTCTTCAAGAGATAATCCCATATAGAAAATATATGAGAGAATTCTTGCTGAAAGCATGGATGCCTGGAAGGTTTGGCGGCCAAAGGCATCTAAAGTCTTAGACTCACGACCTGACGGATAAGAAGAGTGCTTTTTAGTACTCTTAATACGCCTCATTGCTGATTCTACAACAATGGAATGATGAGGAAGTTGAGTCTTTTGAAACCCTGGAGAGGGGGGCACCTTATATAGAAGATCAGTTGCCCTAGAAGGTGGGGGTACCGTTAAAGGAGTTTCCCACATTCGTAAGAGGAGATCCTGCAAGGTCTGATGCACAGGAAGCATGATGTTCTCCTTTGTAATCCAGGGAATATACAAGGATTCTGTATTCCCTGGTGCAGGATCCTGACCAGGTACAGAAATGGCAAGTGACTTTGCCATATCAAGCAGAAATGCTTGAAAAAAAAAAATCCTCAGAAGGAAATCCTCTAGAAAGAGGAGAGGCTAGATCTGTTGAAGAACTAACATTGGCATCCAGGGATCTATCCAAATTTTGAGAAATAGAAGACCCTAAAGGGTGGAGTATCGGATCCTTAGAGGATGGTCGCCGGTACCGCAGGAGGTCGGGACCAGCCACAGTCGGTAACGCATCGTCCATGCTAGGGATCGATTCCAAACTCGGTACCAAGGGAAGCGACCCTGATGAGAGAAGCATGGAAGGTACCAACAGCAATGGTAATGTGGATACCGGTACCGACTCCGGCACCGTATCCGATAGCAGTAGATGAAGGCCAGCCGGTGACAACTCTAACGGTATCGAAGAAACCGAGAGTGCCCGACCTGGATCATCGGAACCGTGCCTTCGGTACCATCCGGTATCGGTACCAAGGCGAGTCGGTACCCAGTCATCCAGACTGGAGATCGATTCTAGACTCGGCATCAAGGGAAGCGAGTCTAGATGCAGATCTGGAGGGTACCGGCGTCAGTACCAGTACCAGTACCGGGATCGATACCGATACAGGAAGATCGGTCTGCAGCATATCCAACGGGCCCGCAGGTACCGAGGATGCCAGACTACGATCCGTGGTGAGGAATGTTTCATCCAACACCATTGCCGATGCCGGGGTATCGGTACCGCCCGAAGAGGATGCCACCACCGAGCATGGCTCAGGTATGTTCGGAGAGGGGTGAACCTCAGGAACAACCTGAAACCCCACTAAGGCTTTGGAGGCCAAAGACTCCCACCGGGGTTTTAAAGCCAGTGTATCCTCGAGGGCAAGGCTGGAGGCATCTCTATGCTGTGCAGGAGATCTACCACTCGAGGACTGGCTAGTCTTAACAGACTGTTTTTGGGTTACCTGATCCTGTGAAGAAGAAAGGGTGGTCGGTGCCCTAAAGTTGAATGGGGACCGTGTATCGAGGTGAACTCGATGCTGAAGACTTCTTCCGACTATACTGTTGCAGGAGGGACACTCCAGCGGATAGTGGTCAGGACCCAAGCAGAGCAGACACCAGTTATGAGTGTCTAAAATGAATTTTGTACCGCCACAGTTTGAACATTTCTTAGGGATAGTGGCTGGCGCTTCCATGAGGAAAAAAGAGTAGGCCTAGCAGGCCAGAAAAAACCGTCAGCACTAAGAAGGAAAAAAGTATTCCTTATGAAGGAAAAATTATTAGAAAAAAAGAAAAGAAACACCGGCGGTACTGGTGGCGTCGGGGAAGGCAGACGCAACCACAAGAAAATCAAAAAATAAAAGAAGAATTTTCTGCGGTGACAGGAGGACGTCCTGCCGGCTCCGCGGAAAAACAAAAACTGAGGAGAGGCAGTTGGGAAAGGCGGGAAGGCAGCACGCAGGCATATTGGGATGCTTCCAAAAGCATTCTGATTGGACGCTGGGGAGCGTTCCCGCGCAGACTCCGTCAGTACCGACGTACCCATATGTGAAGACTCATTCCTGCTTGTTCCTGGAGATACGATTATTCACTTTCTGTAGTAACCAAAGTCACCAGCTCTGTGGATGCTGAAGTGCCCCCAACACTAGCCAGCTCACAGAGTTTCCTCCTGCATCCTCTCAGGTGCCGCTAGTCTGGGAAACCGGAGAAGTAACTTGAGAAGCAGACCTTGCGTTAGGAATGCCCCTTTACAACTCTGGCTTCAGCTAACACACTGAAAATAAAACATGAGACAAATCTGCTTCGTTAATTGACTTACAGGATTACACCATTGCAATTCTATACCAGATCTCACACACACATTTCTATGATTTTTTTGGTCATAGCAAGTATTTTAGACCCTCATTTTTACAAGCAATGTACTAGCTCTGTTAAAAAAAAATACTAAGTTTTTCACCAACTTAAATACTTAGGAATAGCCCTGATATATCCCTCTGAACACTGTAAATCCAAAATGTTAGGTAAATGCTTCAGGTCACCACAAAGCAGTTTTGTGAAATCTCAGACCCATAAAAAAATCTTTTTCAGTATCAAGATTTTTTTAAAAAGGCCTTTTCTGTTCCTTAAATGCCTTCAAGTCAATGCTGAAGCAGCCCCTGGGCTTTCTTAGCAAGGTATGTCTGGAAGAAGATTTCCAGGCCTTTTCTTCCGAGGCAATGGAGGGTAAAGTGACTTGCCCAAGGCCACAAGGATGCCAGTTTAAATCAAACCCAGATCTACTGGGTAATAGGCTGTTGCTCTAACTACTAGGCTATTCCTCAAATATTTTCCACGTACAAATATTTGCTAAAATAAATCAGCAATGTCAGATGTGCTAAACTTTGACATGATTCTGTTCTTATCACTGGTTTATTATTGGATATTTCCACAAAGAGGGATGGTGAATAACCGGGTATCGGCTGTGTGGTAGAGGCAGGAAATCATTTTTACTCGGTTGTCTTTGTATCCAATCAGTGCATGCCCTGCTCCACCAACATCCCACAAGATGCTGAATGGCTGCCTGTTCTTAACACCAGGCATCCCCATATTTAGGAAACTTACTTTGACTTGTATTTCATAACATGCCCGGCAGGCAGAAAAACAAACAGACAATCTGCTTTTATCCTGCTTGAACAAATCAACAGTTCCACGCCAAATAGAATATTTAAAGTATTTTAAGTTGCAGGAAATATAGAAAACAAAAACCAAAATATAAACAATGGTTCTCACCCCCTCCCTAAGTAAATAGATATGTTATGATATTGGTTTACTAAAGAAATAACATGACAAGTTTAAACAAAGCTGACAGGGAGACAGTAAAGAACAAGGCGTCCTTTTACTAAAGGTTCTGATGCGCGTTAATGAGATTAAAGCATGTTAAGTGCCCAAAGCCCTTTTGTTTCAATGGGCGCAAGGTCACTTAATAGGTGCTAACTTCATTAACGCCTGTTAGCCTTTAGTTAAAGCTCCCCCAAGTGTTAATTGGATATTCCTCACCTTTAGGAAGCTTATTTCAAAGGGAGTCATTTCTAACTTCTTTTGCACATTGGATCCTACTTTTCATAGGCTCACAATGTGCCATAGATACTTCCCCTGAATCATACCAATGCCTGGATTTGGATTTAAAGCCTTGCTTTTTCCAAATCTGAACTCATGGTGGGTTAACATTTGTACCTGAAATGTATTTCCCTGCCCAGATGGATTCACATTCTAAGGGGTAGGACTATTAAAGGGCATTAGCTGTCATAGTGGCGCTAACATGGGAAACTTGTGCCACTGTGACAGCTAACATGCAATAATTGCAGCTACCGCAGGCAATTATTTGGATAGCTGCATTTTGTGCATTAGCAGTGCAAGTGGGCGGGATGTGGGTGGAGAGTGAGCGTGCCTGTATCGTGTAGTTACCATAGGTGTTGACAGCATGTTTTTGCAGATATCACAGATGCAGCTAATGTCATTTCTATGGGTGGTGATAGCCAACTCAGCGATGCTGTCTCGCCGCGATCCCTGCATTTTCATTACATTATCTGCTAGGGAAATGCTAGACACACTCCTAATAGAAAATGCACAGGGTTTGCAGCTACTGCGGTACTTCTGCAACTAACACCCGGCGTTAGCTGCAAGAGTCTACCGCACTTTAGTAAACATATCCCTAAGTCATACCTGATGCAGTGGAGGGTGACGTGACTTGCCTGGTATAAAGATCATATAATCAGTTCTTAGCTCAACAACGTCATCTTTCTGTGGCCTATGCATCCGTTTAGTACAGGTGATGTTATCCTTTTACAATTTGTATCTAGTAAGGAGAACAACATGCGGGAATGGAGGCAGAAGAAAGCTCGATGCTCCGAATATTTTTTGGGGAAACTGACAAAAACTTTGAGTGTCCGAGAACACACCAAATGTGACCAAATATTCCTTTTTCTAATGGTGAATTTTCAGGAAACCTTGATATTCAGTCACTGTTTGCTTCCTGGAGGCCAAACTCACAGTGCAAGAATTGACCCCTTTGAAAAGGTTGCTGTAAGCTCTTTGGGATTGGGATACATTATGCCTGGATTTATGTTGTTTTCTCCTGGGCAAATTCTGCATGGCTGCGCAACACAGAATTAGCACAGAATTCCCCATCTACACAGAATTCTGCGCAGGCACCGGCGAGGCAAAATCAGGCACACAAGCTTTAAGAGTGCTCAATCCTGCCTCACTGTTGGCAGAAACACAGCCACAAGAGCATTTCCGTTTGCTCCAGTGGCTGTGCTGAAGTCTGATGCCAGTGCATTTTCAAAGGTTGCTACTTTTTCAACTTGGCATCAGATTAAACATCTTTCGAAAGTTATCCTGGAATTTTTAACCGTGAGAGTTGTGGAACTATGAAACTGTTAACCAGGTGAGAAAATAAGCACTTTTTTTAAACAGAAGCCGCCAACCATGTCTGGAATCTGGAGGTGATTTCTGCGCAAATTCAAGAGACATGACAACTAGATGTGAATAAACGGTAGACAAAGGTGAGCTGATGGACAAGTGCAAAGTTATGCACCTAGGAAAGAACAACCCAAACCATGGTTACATGATGCAAGGTACCACCTTAGAAACCACCACCCAGGAAAAGGATTTAGGCATCTTTGTGGATAATAAGTTGAACTCCTCTGCCCAGTGTGCAGCAGCGGCAGACAAGAAAGCAAATAGAATGCTAGGCATCATAAGGAAAGGAATGGAGAATAAAACAAAGGATGTTATAATGCCTCTGGATTGTTCCATGGTGCAACCGCACCTTGAATATTGTGCACAATTCTGGTTGCTGTATCTTAAAAAGGATATAGCAGAATTAGAAAAGGTACAGAGAAGAGCCACCAAAATGGTAAAGGGGATGGAAGCATACCCCTATGAAGAAAAGCTTAAAAGGTTGGTACTTTTTCAACTTGGAAAACAGATGGCTGTGGGGAGATATGACAGAGGTCTATAAACTAATGAATGGAATGGAATGGGTTAATGTAGATAGGTTGTTTACATCATCAAAAAAAGAAAGACTACAGGACACGCAATGAAGCTACAATGTAACCCATTAAGACTAATAAGAGAAAATATTTTTTTACTCAACACATAATCAAACTCTGAAATTTGCTACTGGAGGATGTAGTAAAAGCTGTTAGTGTAGCTAGGTTTAAAAAAGGTTTGGACAATTTCCTAGAGGAAAGGTCCATAAACCATTATTAAAGAGGACCCAGGAAATCCACTGCTTACCCCAGGACAAGCACTGTGTGCCTTTTTGGAACCTGGATTGGCTACTGTTGGAAACAGGATACTAGGCTTAATGGACCTTGGCCTGACCCAGTATAGCAGTTCTTAGATTCTTAGTATAAGGGTAGTAAAGGGAAGGCCAAGCTCAAAGGGAAATTCTTGAGGATCCCCCAACCTCTTAAACAGGGGGAGTATGGGTGGGGGAGGAGAGATGGGGGGGAGCGGAGGTGGATGAGGGGGTAGGGAATTGGAGGGTAATTTTGAAAACTTTGTCCTGGAAGTAGTCGGCTAGGGTTTGGGCAGAGAGGGAGGGCGGGATCGGGGGCGGGGGACCTTGAGGAGAGAGTTGAGGGTGTTAAAGAGACGGCATGGATTAGAGGCAAGGGAATTGGTCAGATGGATGTAGTAATCTTGTTTGGCAAGTGCTAGGGCTGATTGGAAGGAGCCAAGCATGAATTTGAAGTGTAGAAGGTCATCCAGGGAGTGGGATTTGGACCAGGCTCATTCAGCAGAGCGGACACAGATGCGTAGGTAACGGGTTGTGGGTGAAAGCCTGGGTTGGGGAGTAGATCGTTTTACCGGACGTGAGGTGGGAGGGGCAAGAATGTGGAGGGCTGAGGATAGTGTGGCATTGTATGAGGATAATGCTTCGTCGACAGACTCGGAGTATAAAATGGAGGAAAGAGATGGAGAAATGGTGGAGGAGAGAGTCAGGGGATTAATATTATGAAGGTTTCTAAATAGGTTGGAGGAGACAGGACGAGGTTGGGAAGGCGGGAGCTGAAGAGTAAATGTTAGTAGGTGATGGTCAGATGAGGGAAGGATTGATTTGCGGAAGTTTGAGGGAGAGGAATTGGAGAAGAGTATTAGATCAAGCCAGTGGCCATGAAGGTGTGTGGGGGCGGTGGAGCAGAGCTGGCAGTCGAACGAGGAGGTAAGAGTGAGGAACTTTGAGGCATGGGGGTCGGAGGGGTTGTCGACGTGAATGTTGAAATCGCCAAGAATAAGAGTGTGAGAGGAGGGATCCATAAAAGCAGAAAGCCAGGAGTCGAAGTCGGTGAGGAAAGTTGATTTGGAGTTGTTGGATGGGCGATAGATAACAGCTACACGGAGGGGAAGTGGTGTGAGGAGGCGAATGGAGTGGACTTCAAAGGAAAGGAGGGAGTGTGATTGGGGTGGCAGGAGGGGTTGGAATTGGCAGGAGGGGGAAGAGTAGGAGGCCAACGCCAGCACCGCAGCCAGTAGATCGAGGTGTATGGGAGAATTGGTAGTCCCCATAGCAGAGAGAGGCAATGGATGCGGTGTCATCTGGGGGGAGCCAGATCTCGGTCAGGGCAAGAAGGTGTAGGGCAGGGGTCTCAAACACGCGGCCCATGGGCCGCATGCGGCCCGCGAGACAACTTTGTGCGGCCCGCGACGGAGGAAAACAAAAAAATCCCAAAACCCTGGCTTCTGCCGTTGCCGCCGTGGCAGCGGCAGAATCAATTGTCAAATTTAAAAAAAAACTGACTTCTGCTGCTCAAGCAGCAAAATCAGCTGTCCTGCGGCCCCTTCCCCTGTGCCCGGAGATCCGAGTCTGCTCTATCAGCGGCGTGCTTTTCAAGCCGCGAAGAGAGTATTCCCCTCTCGCGCGGTTTCAAGCCGCGCGAGAGGGGAATACTCTCCTCGCGGCTTGAAAAGCACGCCGCTGATAGAGCAGACTCGGATCTCCGGGCACAGGGGAAGGGGCCGCAGGACAGCTGATTTTGCTGCTTGAGCAGCAGAAGCCAGGTTTTTTTTTAATTTACCTGGGGGGGGTGGTGTAGGACTGGAAATGGGCTATTGGCAGGGGGGGGAGTATGGCAGGAAAAGGGCTATTGGCACGGGGGGGGTAAGAATGGAAATGGGATATTTGCAGGGGGGGGGTATGACTGGAAAGGGGGTGTTGGCAGGGGGGGTTATGACTGGAGATGGGCTATTGGCAGGGGGGGGTTATGACTGGAGATGGGCTATTGGCAGGGGGGGGTTATGACTGGAGATGGGCTATTGGCAGGGGGGTTATGACTGGTAATGGGCTATGGTGGGGGCTAGGACTGGAAATGGGCAGGTGGGGGTTAGGAAGGACTGGAGGTGGGCTGACGGGGGGAGTTAGGACTGGTAATGAGCTATGGAAGGGCTGACTGAAATGGGGTAATGGGGGTTAGGGCTGGAAGTGGGCTATTGGCAGGGGGGTTATGACTGGTAATGGGCTATGGGGGGGGTAAGACTGAAAATGGGGTGATGGGGGGTAAAACTGGAAGTGCGCTATGGGGAGGTTAGGACTGGTAATGGGCTATGGGGGGTCTAGGACTGGTAATGGGCTGGGGGGGTTGCTAGGACTGGAAATGGGCTGAGTGGAAGGGGGGCTTGAACTGCAAATGGCTGATGGGGAGGGGGGCTTGGAATGGAAATGGGCTGTGAGGGGAGGGAGCTAGGATTGGAAATGGGCTGATGGGGGGCTAGGATTGGAAATGGGCTGATGGTGAGGCTAGGATAGGACTGGAAATGGACTAATGGGGGGACTAGAAGGGAGCGGATGCTGGGTGGGGCTGGAACTAGAAGGGAGCTGATGTTGGGGGAGGATTAGAATGGGATGGA
The DNA here is from genome assembly GCA_033557465.1 of Ichthyophis bannanicus. NCBI lineage: Eukaryota > Metazoa > Chordata > Amphibia > Gymnophiona > Ichthyophiidae > Ichthyophis > Ichthyophis bannanicus. Next base: position 288,742,456 of record CM066031.1, on the reverse strand, counting down.
GCTGGGAAAGTGAAATGGAGAGGGGAAAAATATTTTGTCTGGGAGAGAAGACAAATCTACAATTGGCCAGGTATTGGGAGAGTAAGTGGGGATTGAGGATGGAGGGGTAAAATTTGAGTGGATGAAATAGGAATGAGGAAAGAGAAAAAGGAGAAAGATTAGTATGTTAAAGCAGATGTAGAGAGAGAATGGAAAAAAAAACTAGGAGAGAAGAAAGGGCAAATGGACAGCAGACGATGGAGAGTTAGCAGAAGACATGAAGAAACCAGAAGAAAGTGGCTGGAACAATTGCAACTGAAAAAAATGCACAAAAGGTAGAAAAATATCTCTTTATTTTGAATTTATTAACTGGAATATGTCAGCTCTGGGAAATGTGCATCATTAATGTTTGCGCTTTGTTTAGTACAAGAGGAAATTAATTTATAGTTTTATTTCTACAGTGTTGTTGTACATTCCAAGTTTGGCTTTTGGGGTTCCCAGTTTAATTATTGTCTTCTTGTTTCTAAATCTTTTAGTCTTTCTTTATCCATACTCATTAAAGAGGCATGTTTACTAAAAGTTAGTGTATGGTAACATTATGCAAATATTTATGCAAATGAGGCCCCTTATGCAAATGAGGCCCCGCATCTTATGCGGCCCCCGGGTTACTTTACAAGTCCTCATTTGGCCCTCAAAGCAATTTGAGTTTGAGACCCCTGGTGTAGGGCATTAGAGATGAAGAGATCGTGAATAAAAGTAGGTTTTTTTAGTGACTGAGCATGCGTTCCATAGGGCGCAGGTAAACGGGAGAGCGGGGGGGGGGGGAGGAGAGGGATATGGATAAGATTGGATAAGTTACGTGTGGATTTCCTATTAGAGTAGCATGGGGGTCTATTTCTAGGGTAGTACCGAGATTTAGAGGGAGTAGGGTGTGGGTGAATATGTCTGGGTGTATGTGCTCTCCAAGAGGGACATGAGGGGGGAGATGTGATGGATAAATTGATGGAGTCTGGCTAATTTATTATGAGCCCACAGCATAGGCTGATCGCTAACCGGGCAGCAGCAATATTGAGCCACTACCCAGTTAGCTATATGCGGTGAAAGTAAGGCCTGGGTTTCCTGTGCCTGGCATTTGCTGCTTATTATGATATTGAGCAGCTGCCCGGTTAGCAAATGGTGCTACCTCCGTTCCGGCCCACCCAGGAACAATCCCAACCCACCCCAATGCTAAACGGTTAGCATCAGGGCATGTAGAACAGGCAGCCGCAGATACCGAGCAGTACAAGCCCTGCTGAATACCCTGCAGAGCAGCAGTTACATGGCTTGCAGGTTTGAATATCAGGCCCTATATTTTTATGTGTTTATTTTGCTTTGGATCTCATTTATTTTAAAATTTGTTTTAATTCACTTTGGTCAAGATTCTTCTATAAAAAGCAGATATAAATCCATAACTTAAATTAGTGCAAGCTTCCCTTCTCTGGATGGCACACTGCTTTCTGTATTCTTCCAATCTGGCTAGGCACAAGATTTTGTGGGAATCACATTATGCACCCTAAACTTGTCACACTATCAATAAGAGTTACTGAAACATATAATACCATTAAACCTTAAGGTGAAATCAAGTACACAGAAGAGACAGAGGACTGCAAGAATGACCAATAAACATTAGGATTGATTAAAAGCAGGTTTCAGAGATGTTCAGCACCATGGTCTGGACAGCTCCTGTGACAGATGGATGGCCATATCAAAATTAAATTTTCAGATTTTTGGCATACACATAAAAAGTCTATTTTTTTCATTGGACTATCTGCATTTAAAAAAATAATCATCATGTTCAAGTCTGGCTCTTTTGTGGCTAAGCTTCATCTACCCTAGCCTGTTATCACCAATTCTTAATCATGAATACTTCTCTTCTATAAAAAAGCGAGTTTCCAAGTTGCAACCACGGCTTCCGTCTTTGCAGGCAACAGGGATCTGAGTTATTACAGATAGTTTGCAAATTCATTATAAATTAGATTCCCTAGAAAATGTTTCCAAGCCTAGAATTTAGCTTTATTAAAATGTTCCTATTTACACATTTGCTATCAGCTGAGTTCCTATTACGAGATTATCACAAGGAGGTTCTAGGAATCTCTGGTACGATGATATACCTCTTGTCAATTTGTATTATTTTCCTCAAAAAATGTATTTGGTTCAGGAGACTGAGGGGTTGCCTGGGAGATCTGTTTCTTAGAGAGAGTTCTACTGATACTGATATCTAGTCAGGCTACCCTCTTAAGTCACCTTTACTAATGATAGAGATAAAAGTCTTGCTTTCAAAAGTTACTTTAAAAAGGTGTCCTGTGCTCAGCAAATACAAATCTTTTCAAATGTTTCAGGTTCATTCAAGCTAGCAGGAAATCCTTTTAATCTTTGAAGCCCAAGGTATGTGCATTAGGTGAAACCCCCTGCAAATGCCTGGTCACAACTGAGGGAAAAATTACATCTCTATAAATCCTTTACATTTGGAAAAAATACTGAGTGATAAAATGTTTCCAATGGCAGTGGGATATCATAGGATGGGGTTTAGTTCTTAAGGAATATTTTCCTGAATGTATGATGGAAGGGAGTTGGTCTCTTATATTTCTTTGATATCTGTCTTCTATAATATATCCTCAGTTCTCCCCTTGATGTGGGCTAAGATGGTATTGGCAGGCGGTGTGGTAAGGGCATGGAGAGGGAGCAGTTTGGGCAGTTGTAAAATATTATTATGTACTCCCTATATTGTAGGGGGGGGGGAGTCCATCTTGATTTTAAAAAAATCTAGATATCAGCATTTATAGCTGCCCTTCCGGCATGAATAAGCGCCTGCTTGAAACGGCAGGTGTAGAGGTAGAGGCCTGGCTCCCCCATGATCACCCCCTCACAACATCGATCCCCCAGCGCCTGATTACCCCTGACACCTTGTGAAGGCACCCATTCCCCCACAACCAGACACCTAATCCCAACTCCTGACCCCTCAAGGCATACAATTCCCCCCCCCCAACCACCCCATGGCATGAAGAAGCCCCCCCAAAGTCCTGCAAGGCAGATGCCCTCCTGAATTTGGCAGCCTGAACCCTAGTGATAGTACCATGGGATTACCGGTGGGGGGTCACAGGCACCATTTTGAAACGCAGGACCGGAGTGATTCCCCAGAACAGGAGTGGCGGGGGATTGCGCCTGTTCCTACTTAACACCAAGGACCCCCATACGACCTGGGGAGCAGACTGGGATTTGGTGTGGTCTGCCATGGGAGCCATGGGAGGGGATCATATGCCTTGAGGGAGCGGGTGCTGGATCAGGATGTGCATAGAGATCAGGGGCAGTGATATTAAAAACTGCTCCCACACACGTGTGGTACAGATAGACATTTTTCCCCCGACATGTAGTTTTTAAAAAAATTGCTACTCCCCCTGGACAAGGGGAGTCATCAAGTGCAGTCCCACACATACTTACACATATTTTACATGAGGTTCTGGATTTGGCACAACCTCTTTTAAAATAAGATGGGAATTTTCCATGTCCCAACCTGGAAGCCTTAATTCCCCTCCCTACATCCTATCTAAACTTTGCCTTGTGGAGGGTAATTTTATAACTGGGCACCTAGTTTTTAGGCACCCAGAATGCGTTTATGCACAGGTGCCTACTTTTTGTTACAAAATAGAGACATAGGTGGCCGCAAAAGTGCATTAAATCTAAGCACAAGCACTTCCACCAGCCTTAAGGATGGAAGAAATGCTTTTGCCTAGATTCTGAAAAAAACCCCACAAGTTATAAAACAGTGTAACTTACGTATGTAAATTTTCACTCCACTCCTCCTCTGCACAACCATACCAAAAGTATGTGCCATCAGCCTTATGCACGTACTTACAAAATAGCAACTGGCCAAAGTAAGCGTGTGAAGGCCCATCCACACACACGTCACTGGAAATATATATGACTTATACACATTGATGCTGTGTAACCTTATGTAGCTGCTATAAAATTACCTCCTAAATGTGCAAACTAGCATCCAGGAAAATAAAGGGGCACATTTAAAACTGTACATCTTCATTTTCTAAAAACAACAGAAAAAGAAATATGATTAACTTTCTGCTTCTGAATTATTGAGAAAACTGCATTAAAAATACTATTTTGCAGTTTTCTTAGGAGTAAATGACTAACTTAGGAGCGTCCGTCCACTGTAAAAGAAATAATAGATAAAGGTGCCAAGGAGCTCAACTTGATTAAATTAAATTGTTAAATTCCCTGTTCGTACAGTGGAAAACTATATGAAGGTAAAGGGTTATTGAACTATAAGATCAGTGTTCTAAACCAGTGTTTTTCAACCTTTTTTGTGCAAAGGCACACTTTTTTCATGAAAAAAATCACGAGGCACACCACCATTAGAAAATGTTAAAAAAATTTACCTCTGTGCCTATATTGACTATATATAAAGTAATTCTCTTGAATAGGAATCAAACACTCACACCAACCCCCCTCCCCTGCTGGTTCACACCAACCCCCCTCCCCTGCTGGTTCACTCACACCACCCCCCCCCCTCCACTGCTGGTTCACTCACCCACCCCCCTGTCACTTACTCACCCCTCCTGCTGGGTCACTCACTCACTTACCCCCCCTCCCCTGCTGGTTCACTCACACCATCGCCCCCCCCCCTTGCTGGTTCACTCACACCACCCCCCCCCTCCACTGCTGGTTCACTCACACTCCCCCCCCCCCTTGCTGGTTCACTCACACACACACCCCCCCCTCTGCCCAAGCCGCTGCTTCTGCTTTGTACAGAGCAGCGGCTGCACTACACTTACATTGAAAAGTAAAGAAAAACTGTGTCAGGAGCCCTCCGGTCATCGCAGAGCCCGAGGAAGTGATGTCATGGGGGCGGGCTCCTCACAGGCTGTCTTTCCTTTTCAAATTAACTTTATTGCAGCTAAAGTTAATTTGAAAAGGAAAGACAGCCTGTGAGGAGCCCGCCCCCATGACATCACTTCCTCGGGCTCTGCATGATCGGAGGGCTCCTGACACAGTTTCTCTTTACTTTTCAATGTAAGTGTAGTGCAGCCACTGCTCTGTACAAAGCAGAACCAGCGGCTGCACTGCTATAGGGAATCGCGATCGCGTTCGCGCCACGGACTTCGGCACAAAAGCCGGTTTTTTGCTCTGGCCACTCCCGATCTTGCGGCCAGAGCAAAAAACTGGCTTTTCAATGGCCGGTTTTACAACTGTGCTGGCAGCCGGCCTGGCCATGGAAAAACCGGCCAGGCCGGCTGAAAACCGGCCAGTTGGCAACCCTAATTTGTGAGCCGAGGCCACATGTTACGGATGAAATTGGAATTTTTCCCACGGCACACCAGACAATATCTCACGGCACACTAGTGTGCCGCGGCACAATGGTTGAAAAACGCTGTTCTAAACTATGCTAATGGCAGTGCAAGCAGATGATGTCATCAGCATCAGCTCCATAAGCCCAATGCCAGACAGTAACTGTGTTTTCTTTATTGGGAGACAGTTGTTTTTCAGTCTTTTTTAATTCAACTCCATCTGCAGAAGCTCGGATGCCAGCAATGCTCCAAGGTGATGCCATCAGCACCTGACCTTTAAGAATAAAGCCAACTAGGGTGCAACACCAAAGGGATATCCCAATGGGGAATGCCTCTTGGAGAGTCCCTTGATAAAAGATATTAAGAGTCAAAGACTGGGAGCTATAGCTACAAACCAACTTCTGAAGCCTGTAGTGAGAACTGATCCTGTAGTGTTTTTCTTATCAAAGACCACAAGTCAAACAAACTTCCAACCAAGTTTTCAAAATCAACAATACATACTACATGAAAGGTTAACATGACAAAAAAAACAGAGGACAGGGAGTTCCAGACTTACCCGGAGCTAAATAACACAGGCTGAGCTTGACCATCTAGCACTGTAAGAGGTTCAGGGATTGGCTAGGGTATTTGGTCAATCAGGGGAGGTGGCCGTTGGGCAGGAAAGCCCCTTACCTGGATCAGCGTTTGCCTTTCCCTCCCACCTGGAATCGAGTTGGGAATGGTGGCAGGGTTTAGGAGGTATTCTTTGTCACAGTTTAAGCAGTGGGTACATATGAGCCCTTGTAATTCAGCCTGAGGGAGTGGAAGTTGCGCCGTGGAGCCTGACAGCTCTCTAGCATGAGCAGCTTGTGGGGCCGATTGAGCAGAGTAATCTGGGGTCACCAAAGGTGCTTCATTGGTCTGGGATTGGTGTTCAGTTGTGTTATTTGGTTGGGCTAGGTCATCACCGACTAGCCGAGGCTAAGGGAAGGGTAGTTTTGTCCCCCCCCCCTCATCTTTTGGTTGATTGTTGGGCATACCAGTATAAAGTGGATGTTGAGGCTGGCTTGAGCTAATTGGAATTGACAAGAGTTCTTAAATATTTATTTGGTTAAAGGTTCTATTTGCATGTCAATAAAGCTTCGGCCCTGATTTTGCCACAGATGATTTGTTTGTTGTTGTTGTTTGTCTGTTGGGTGAATGAGAATGCCTGCATTAAAGACCTCGGTATAAAACAGCCTATAAGATGGGATAAAAAATTTACTCAGCTTGGTTTACTAGCAAAGGTTCACTTATGCATTTGGCTGTATATTTCTCAATCGGTCTGATGCACCTCCTAAAATCAGACAAGTACACAATGTGCACAAACAGCACAACATTTACTTTGCCTCCCCTCCTCAAAAAAGGCCAACTGATCTTCCATATTGTTGGGTACACAAAATCTTTTCAAGTCCTTTCAAACATATCCACCGAAGATAAAAATCAATCAACACTGGCCATCGGTTTGAAAAAGGGCTGCTTCAAGATTTGAATTCCCAGTGCTTCAATTCTGTCATCCATTCTAGAATGGTTTGCATCTTGCAGGCTGTTTTATACTGACGTTTTTTCTACCTGTTTGTCCTTTTGGTAGTGGGTACTGTTGATCGTGAAAATTTGGTTGGAAGTTTATTTGTAGACTTTGCTGATTTGATGGATTTGGTTTCCTGCATCTGAACTTGGCAATAAGAAAAAGACAAGCCCCATCTGAGAATATCAGCATCACTAGTCTTAAGATCAACACCAGCAACACAGAGAGGAAGACTAGGAGTCAGGGCCAGAAATCCATCTGCGTGACCCTTAGTGAAAACTATACTGCTCTGCCCTGCAATGAATTCTTTGAGAATCAGTCAAGACTACAAGGACCTCTGCTTTGTTTAATTCATGAGTAACTCCTCTGTGAAAGAAAGAGACTGAGGAGAAAGAAGTATTTTGGATGTTTGGTTGGGTTATTTTGTTAATGAGAGAAAACTAAATTTTTTTACTTTTATAATGATGCACTGTGCTATTGTCACATATATATATTATATATGAGAACCACATCAACAATTCAACTCATGCAGATATATCCAGCACAGATCCATAAATCAACATATCTATTAAGCGAGGTTACTTACCTGTAACAGGGGTTCTCCGAGGACAGCGGGATAAGTCAGCCACACCTGGTGACATCATCCAATGGTGCCATATACAGAACTACTCTCCATAGCTCAGAAAAGCAAAGCATTTCTGAGCATGAGTCCCAGTGACCCAACCCACTGGCCCGTCCCTAGTCAGCCAGTATGTCCCAAGCTGCGAACCTGCTAATAGGCAGGCGGGCCCCAGGTCGATACGCCAACTTCCCCCTCCAGAGGAAGTGGGTGGGTACGTGTGGCTAACTTATCCTGCTGTCCTCGGAGAACCCGTTACAGGTAAGTAACCTCACTTTCTCCAAGGACAAGCAGGATGAGTCAGCCACGTCCTTGTGCTGCGGTGGATGGGGGGTGGGGGGGAGGCCGAAGTCATGCGGGTCACAGAACCCTCGATGTTAGGAAAAACATTTCCCCTGGCACAGGCCAAGGTAAGAGGATGCAGTGCCCCTAGCATTTGGGCAAGATAGCGCAATGCCCGTGTAAACAATGGCTCATGCAATAACCGATAATGAGGTGCACTCCACTTACAGTAATGTGTGACGACTTCAGTTACAGTAACGGAAGGCACGTGTGGCACCACTTCCCGTATGGTAATGTAGGGCAACATCACTTATACAACAACAGCAATCATGTGGTGCGATCCTGCGGTGCTGGTCACACATGGTAACTTGTCTGAACACATTAGAAGAACCGGCAAGGTAACCCCTGCATTGCAACCATAATGCAATCTAATGTGCAAGAGGTACATTGATATTGCACAACATAGCGTAATTGAATGTGCACGAGATTCACTGGTACTGCGCAATGACCATGCCAATGAAAATCTCTGGCAATCCAGTCAAACCCTGCATCCAGGGTGTGCAATTCCAACTTGAGTGTCCGAGCATCCTGTTGATGCACTGCAGTTGGAATCTCTGCCGTGGCCAGGACTGCTCTGGCAAGGTGGTAACTGTTAATGTGCGGATGACCAGTTGGTGGAGTGGGTCAGCTATGGTGGTGGCCCATGCCTGGAGTTGGTGCGCAGTTAAGTAGCTCAGGCTCCTGTCCGGTCTAGGCAGAAGGCGATGCGGCTGGATTTGCAAGTGACAGGGTCCCTCTGGTGACTGTGTCCTGACTGGTCTAGGCAGAAGGCGATGCGGTTGGATTTGCAAGCAACAGAGTCCATCTGGTGACTGGGCGTCCTGTCGATGAGGATGAAGAGTCAGTCCCTTCATCATCAGTGTGCATTCCAGTGTAGGTAGGACGCATATGCAAGGTCCTGACGCAGTCCAGGGCATGGTGCCCCCATGGTGTGATGGGAAGAAGGTCCTCCGAGTGGGCCTGGAGTGCCCTGTAAGGATGGCAGCCTGAGACGAAGAAGGTGGATGCCACTTAAGGAACAAGCTTTGGGTGTGTTCGAAGGGTGATTCAGTTCTGGTAGAGCTACGTGACTGTCTAGTCCGCCACGATGGCTAGCAGTTTATGGCACCTTCTGGGGAATGTGATGACAGGTGTGATTGTTGAGCGATCCCCCGTTTGTTTGCAGGGCTTGAATGTCACGTGTGTCAGCTGATTGAGGTCCCAGGGAGATACCAGGGTCCGACTGTGTGCCTTGGATTGCTAGGTCCCTTATGAGGCACATGACCATTGAGAGAATGGAGATAGATTACTCCCTACTGCCACTGTGGAATGCTCCAACCTCGAGGAGGTGCCCTCGGATTGACACTGGCTTCTTTTATACTTTAAATATATACACTTTTTTTTAGCCCACTGTCGAAGAGAGGGTGTGGTATTGGAGGATTTGTGCCACCGGTAGGCCAAGGGATCTGGCTGTCGCAGTGCGCCTTGGGCGCTGAAGTGACACTATTTGAGGACTTGTAGCTGATGTGCTCCCGGTTGATGATGCTTGACTGCGTCGATAGATGCCTGAACCACTTGTTGTACCAGTGCCAGGAGGGAGGTTGGGTGGTGACAGGGTTAGCCTCTCAACACCACGCTTGAGGGGGGGCTTCTTTTTTTGGGGGGGGGGCGGAACTGGTGCACATCTGCCTGTGACAGTGCGATGATAATGGCCTGTGCTTGTCCTGGGTGATGCACCACAGAAGGTATCCATGGTGAATCTGCATGTGGACAGACGCTTTGAGCAGAACTGGGACAGTTCGCATTCCCTCCTGCAGTAGAGATGTTGACTTGTTGGCACCCCCTCCAGTGGGTAGGGAGGATGCCTTGGGTACCAATGAAAGCATATGTAGATGGTGGCTGGGCTTGGACCTTGATCCGCCACTCGGTCTTTGCCAGCTAAGTGGCTGTGGCATAGGACTTATTGTAATGAGTGTTCCTCTGGCCAGTTATTCATGGCCAGGGCATAGTGGGATCCATTGTTGGGGAAAGTTGTTTAACAGCGGTTGGCAGGACCCCGCCAAAAGTATTCTCCAGGGTCCCAACCATTCTGCATGTATGCAGGAGGGGTGCCCACTTTAGGCCAGGTTTTCCTTGGTGGAGGGCCGCAGGACCGGGCCATTATTTATTTGTAACATCATGGGACCCTGCTGGTAGGACAGGTGCCCTCAGGGAGAGGGTTGTGTACCATTCCCTGATCTTCGTGGATGCCAGATGGCATCCAAGTGGCATTGAGGATCTCTCTATGGCTGAGCCCACATTTATCATAAGGAGGCCCCCTGTTCAAATAAGCCTCCTGGTGATGAGAGCCCTAGTGGGTGATTTACCTCTGTGGGGCCTGACTTACAGATGTCTGTCTTTGATTCAGACATGCTTTTGTACCGTTCCCCACCCCCTTTTTTTTTTTTTTTATAAGGGTTAAGTTGGGAAGTTGGGAAGGAGTGGAGGAGTAGCCTAGTGGTTGGGGCAAGGTACTTCGGGCCGGAAGGTCGGGGGTTCAAATCCCACTAGAGGACAGCAACCTTGGGCCGGAAGGACTGGGGTTTCTAGTCCCACAGGTGCTCCTTGTGGTCTTGGGCAAGCCACTTAACCCTCCATAGCCCATGTTCCCTGTAAAATAGTTCTCTGTGTGCTGTGCTTTCCTGTCTAATCAATGTGTTTATACCTCAAAAAATTTCCTGTCATGATTTGACAATTTCCAATCTGTAATCAAAAAACGCTGCTGATCGCTGGAAGTAGCGGTATACAAATGTATACTAAATAAATAAAATAAAATACCCCTATACCTGGGAGCCATCTTGTAATAAAGATGGCGCAGCAGTCACGGATCAGCAAGGTGCTGAGGACGGAGGCCTCCATCAGAAGGTGGCCGTAATATGGAAGGGAGCCTTGACATAGCCCATGCATACAAGGCGATATTCTGTTATCCGATGTTTACCTCGGGCCATCTTATGTAGTTTGTATACCTCTTGTGAACCAACACTGCAGGTAATAGGACAATGGGCATGATGGGCTGCAGCCTGACACCGTCTTGCAGTTGCCCTATGCTCCCCCTTTCCTTGTGCGCTCCCCTTTCCGTGAGTCCCTGGAGCAGGAGCAGGTCTGCTGGGTATTAAGTCTGCTGAGTCATCTGAGGTTCTTTGGGGGCAAGCCATAAGCCAGAGGGAGAGAGGGGGGGGAGGTTTATAGAGGTACGTCATCCTGGTGCATGCCAACTGAGTCAGGCTACCCCGCAGGATGATGTTGGATCAGGATGATGTTGGATTCAGATGGCTCTACCCAAGGTGGGTGATGGAGCGGTTCCAGTGGGCTAGGGCTGGAAGCTCCTGTGCCCTGCTGCTTCATGCCAGCTCAGCTGTGGCAAGTGGTTGTACCATATTACCTACTAGTCTTAGCGCAGGGCCTTGGAGAGCAAGACCTATTGTGGAGGGGACCGTGACCTGCTCATATTCGCAGGGCATTGGATACTGAGGCTGATTGCTGGAGGGAACAGATACCTGCTCATGGTCCGCCATTCCAGCTGGATGATGCCTCTGGCTCAGCAGTCCTTCTGCTCAGCATGAGGTTTCTGGGAGGCTGAGAAGATGGACAAGTTCTGGATAGGATCATGACCATTCTCAAAGTGGTTGTGATAACGACCTAGGAGAGGTTTGAGGGTTGGCACTTACTGGAAGTAGGCACTGGCTGAGGGCAATGATCTGGCTCTGCTGGAGGCCAGTACTGGCCAAAGGACCCATGATCTGGGTCTGGAAAAGCCTGGGCAATGTACCTTGATCTGGCCCAAAATGCCATATTTAGTCTTAGGTGAAGAAGGGGGTTCTGCTACACTGAAGTCAGAATGAACAAGTGTGAATCAAGCCCTGGACCTTGCCTATGGAGGCCTTGCACTAACCTGTTGGCTAGACTTCAACACACACAGGAAGGGAGGCCACAAACCAGAGATTTCTGGATTAGAAGGCAGGCATCTTGCATGATGAACCATTACTCAGGCCCAGTGCAGGGATTTATTTATTTATTTATTTAGAATTTTTTATATACCGCACTATTTTACTTCAGCGCGGTTTCCAGATAACTCAAATGTCCAGTGTGGGGTTACATTGGACTTACAGTAAAACAAGGAAATCAGAACCTGGGGAACAAGTAGAACTATGTACATCACTTACTAGTAGAAGGAGGATTGCTAGCCCACAGCGTAGTGTTCCTGGCTCGTCTATCTCACAAAGAGCCAAAGCCTAGCAGGAGTTTGATGTAGGGCTTCTTTTAGCTGACCTAGAAGGTGGATCAGTGACCCAGCCTTCAGACAAGTACCAACCGCACACCGAGCCCTTCAGCGGAGGTTGAGGGATATGTCCACGGTCATGAGGATCTTCAGGCATGGCCACACCGGTGCGTCGGTCCTGAGGCCTTGGATGCCATGGACCGCACTCGCCTCCGCCCCACACAGGCAAATCTACAAGGAAACAGAACCAAACGACTCTGGGAAAACTTCACAAAGTAAGCATCCACCATTCCTGCCTCACTGCTACCCATTGCTACTGCATTGCCTGCAAATAACTTTGCTCCGCAGCCTATAGACTCTACTGCTACCTCATTGCTTGTAACCTTACATATATTGCATAGCCTCATTGCTTGTAACCTTACATATACTGCATAGCATGTAGAATCCACTGCTATCTCACTGCCACCGCATTGCTTGTAAAACAACATACGCTGCATTGCCCCATGTTCCTCCTCTATGGCTCCACATCACACTGCCCTTCTTTTCTTCATATTCCCTAACTGTTTCCCCTCTGATAAGCACCCTCACTCCTTCCCCCCCTTTTCCCCCTTTACCATCCTCACTTCTCCCTCCATTGTCTTCTAACCTATCATCAGCTCTTGAGCTTCATCATTCTCTCCCTCTCATTCAACCATCCCCTCTCTCTCTAAGGCAACCTCACCCTCGCTTCCGCCGTACTGTCTCCTCTCTACCCCGTTCTCTGCTACTCCTTCTCTCATCCGGAAATATCAACCCCAACCCTGGCCCCCCTAGCTTTCTGTCTCACTCTGTGAAGAGATCCTCTCGTAACCTGTCTAATCTTATTCATATCCCTCTCCTTTCCCCTTCCACTTCCACTCTCTCTTGTGCCCTATGGAACGCACACTTTGTCTCTAATAAACTCACTTTTACTCATGATCTCTTTATCTCTAACGTTCTACATCTTCTCGCCCTAACTGAGACCTGGCTCCTCCCAGATGATACCGCATCTATTGCTGCTCTCTGCCACGGAGGCTATCAGTTCTCCCAAAAGCCTCGTCCCACCGGCCACGGTGGTAGTGTTGGGCTTCTACTTTCTCCCTCTTGCCAATTCCAACCCCTCATGCCACCTCAGTCTCACTCCTGCCTCTCTTTTGAGATCCACTCCATTCGCCTTTTCACTCCACTCCCTCTCCGGGTAGCAGTTATTTATCAACCTCCTGACAAGTCTCCTTCTATCTTGCTTTCTGACTTCGACTCCTGGCTTTCCCTCTTTCTGGATTCCTCTTCCCCCACTCTCATTCTTGGGGATTTCAGCATTCACGTCGATAACCCCTCTGATCCTTATGCTTTAAAGCTCCTCTCCCTTACCTCTTCGCTTGACCTCCAACTTTGTTCCACTACCCCCACCCACCAGCACGGCCACTGCCTTGACCTGATATTTTTCTCTAATTCCTCTCCCTCGAACGTCTGTAACTCAGTTCTTCCCTTATCTGACCATCACCTTTTTAAGCTTTAATTTTCATCTTCCGCTGCCTCAGCCTCGCCCTGTCTTCTCCAACCTATTCAGAAACCTTCATGCTATTGATCCCTTGACTCTCTCCTCCACCATCTCTCCATCTCTTTTTTCACTATGTCAGCCAAGTGTGTCGACGAGGCAGTAACTTCCTATAATGCTGCACTCTCCTCGGCTCTGGATGCTCTCGCTCCACTCACCCAACATCCTTTGAGACGTTATGCACCCCAGCCCTAGCTCTCATCCACTACCCGCTATCTGCGCTCCTGTGTCCATTCTGCTGAGTGTGCTTGGCTCAAACACCGCTCCCCGGAAGACTTTCTACACTTCAAATTCATGCTTGCCTCCTTCCAATCAGCCATAGCTCTTGCCAAACAAGACTACTATGTCCATCTGACTAACTCTCTTGCCTCTGATCCTCGCCGCCTCTTTACTACTCTCAGCTCTCTCCTCAAAGTGCCTCCACTTCTGATCCCTCCCTCCCTTTCTGCCCAAACCCTAGCTGACCACTTCCAAGACAAAATCCACAAGATCACCCTCCAATTCCCCACAAACTCAGCTACTTCCCCTCCTTCCCCTCTCCACCCCCAACTCTCCACCCCCCCATCCCTTGCCACCCTCTCTTCCTTTCCTATCATCTCTGAAGATGAAACTGCACACCTTCTTTCTTCCTCCAAACTCACCACCTGCTCCTCTGACCCTATCCCCACCTGTCTCCTAAGCACCATCTTCTCCACCGTTGTCCCTTCCATCTCTCATATCCTCAACCTTTTGCTCTCCACTGCAACTGTCCCTGCAGACTTCAAGCATGCTGTGATCACACCTCTCCTCAAGAAACCCTCACTTGATCCCACCTGTCCTTTTTATCAGCCCATCTCCCTCCTCCCCTTCATTTCTAAACTACTTGAACGTGCGGTTCACCACCGCTGCCTTGACTTCCCCTCCTCTCATGCCCTCCTGGATCCCCTAGTCTGGCTTTCGTCCTTTGCACTCTACTGAAACAGTTCTTGTCAAAGTCTCCAGTGACCTGTTCCTGGCAAAATCCAAGGGCCTGTACTCTATCCTCATCCTCCATGACCTCTCTGCTGCTTTCGACACCATTGACCACAACCTTCTCCTCGATACCCTGTCCTCACTTGGCTTTAAGGTCTCTGTTCTATCCTGGTTCTCCTCCTATCTCTCCCATCGCTCCTTCAGTGTGTGTTCTGGTTGCTCTTCCTCTTCCCCCACCCCGCTCCCAGTCAGCGTACCCCAAGGATCTGTCTTGGGTCCTCTCCTTTTCTCTCTCTATACCCAGTCCCTTGGTGCGCTTATCTCCTCCCATGGCTTTCATTACCATCTGTATGCTGATTTATTTATTTATTTAAAAGCTTTTCATCATGAAATGATTTTTGAAAGGGTCTACGGAGTATAGACCCTTCCACACATCATTTCTTTTTTTGGAGCTTTCCTGGAAGTGTTTTTTATTGTTGCCCATTGCTATCACTGTTGCCCAGCTGAATTATAATTTTTACACTGTTTCTTGTGGTCATTCTAAAGTTTTATTTGCAATTTTGTTCTGTGCACATGTATCACACTGCTCACGTTTTGTAGGTTTCCCCGGTTTTGCTGTACATTGCTGACGGAAATGGTTTCTCTTCCCTTTAATATGCCTTTAACGATAGGTTTTCATTCGCGTTGGAATTGAGCTCTGCACTTCAGCGCATTAGTGTGAGGGGAGCCTCTCCCCGCCCACTCTCCGCCCATTGACCCCTTCTCTCCGCCCACTCACCACCTTCTGCGCTGTTTTAACGCGCCGCGGGGCTTTACGATCGTTAACTACGGTTAATGCGCGTAGTATGACGTTAACGGTCGTTGGCGCGTGATTACATGCGTTATACTGCACTTACGATCGTTAACGTCGTACAACACGCGTTATTCACGTTTACCGCACTTTAGTAAACATACCCCTTTGTGTTACAAGCTAATTTTAAAAGCATTAGGCATTTATGTAAACATCTCACGTGAATGAATTTGAGCATATGCCCTTTAATTATCATATTTTGTGGGTCTAGGAAGATGCACTATTAAAATGTTTTGCCCTCTAAACTTTTTTGACAGAGTCAAGAAACATTATTAGAAAATTCATCAAAAATGAATTTGTTCAAATATGTTGTTTACGTTTTAAAAACTTCAGAGACTAAATTACCAGCAAAGCACAGAAAGGCTGCAAACCACAGTAATCAGAAAATAACAGCGTACCTCCTACTCAAAAATGTATTTTCAAAAATGTGGATTACACAGAAGGGCACATAAAAGATATCTGCGGTAAAGAAAATTATAAATTACAGCAACATTGGAAAGTGTTAAGTATGTAGCTCCTGTCACTAGAAGAGGGAAGATTTTCCATATATTCTTCCAGCCAGAAGTGGAACAAAAAGCACTCCAAGTTGACTCAAGAAGTGTGAACACTGCAGAAAGAAGCAAAAAGTAGGTACATTTCTAATACTGAACAGCTATGGCAGAGGCTGTGTGGGAAATGAGACGACACTTCACAAATTCTAATACATATTTAAAAAACTTACACAGTCAAATAATACAAATAGGAACAGAAATGTTACTGAAGCCAGCTAAAGATCTGAACGTACATGAAGACAGCATTCTCCATAACAAGAGAAATGCAAGGGTAAGGGAGCATGCTGTAAAGACGAAGGTAGGCTCAGAGGTTGGCGGATACCTGAAATAACCAAGGTGGTGGGGGGGGGGGGCGTTCCTAATGTGCGTTAAGGGAATAATGCATGATACGTTCCTCTTTACATGTTAAATGGCAAAATCGTATACTAGTTTACCCTAACACACATTAGTTTAAGGCAACGCACATTATGTAATAATGAGATGCAAAGCATCTATTTGATTTGTATAACAAAGCTTGCAAAGTTCAATGCAAGCTGCATTGTTATTCATGACAAAATAAGAGCAGCTTTAAGCTGGCATTATTTATTTATTTAACAGGTTTTTTATACCGCCTTTTCCTTAAATCAAAGCGGTTACAAAGACATACAAAGGCTAAACATAGGCAAGGGAAGTGAAAGAAGGGAAACATAACATGGTGAACAATTACAAAAAACACAATATTGAGAGATTACAATTAATATGAGTTAGTTAGGTGTCATAGCCATAGTGCTCAATGAAAAGAACAAATTTTAGTTGTTTTCGGAATTCCTTCAGTTCCTCAATTGATCGTAGGTCGGGGGGGAGAGAGTTCCATATTAGAGGGGCCGATAAGGAAAGAGCTCTTTGTGAGGTGAATTTACAGACTTTAGAGTAGCTACTTGGGGTGCTGAGGGTGTCAGTTGTGGCTTTCCTTCTAGGTCTTTTGCTGGTGTTAGAGAATAAGAGGGCTTGGAGACTGATTGCTGAAGTCTTATGTCTGATTTTGAATATATTGATGACCAACTTGTATCTAATACGGAGGCTTATTGGGAGCCAGTGGAGTTCTTTAAGGATTGGGGTGATGTGGGCTTGAGTTGAAGAGCCGGCGATTATTCTGGCAGCTGTGTTCTGAGCCATCTGAAGTGGCTTTAGTGAGTGTTTCGGGATTCCGTTGTAAATAGGGTTGCAGAAGTCAAGAATTGGAGTTATTAGAGCCTGACAGACTGAGCGGAAATGTTCTTGGGAGAGAAGAGGCTTCAGGCGTCTAATTATTTTCATTCTATAGTAAGCGCTTCTAACAGTTTTTCTGATGTGAGATTGAAGGTTGAGTCGATTGTCAAGGGTTACTCCGAGGTATCTTACTTCGTCCTTTAAAGGTATTGTTGTATTTTTAAATTTAATAAAAGGCGGGGGGCTGAAGTCAGTGTTTCGAGTAATGATGAGAGCCTCTGTCTTGTTATGGTTCATGGCCAGGTTGTTGAGCGTGAGCCAGGCAGACATGTTGTCGAGGCAGTTCATAATCTTGTTATAATCGGGGCTGTTAAGGTTGACTGTCGTGTAAATCATTATGTCATCAGCATAAATAGTATAATCTATTTGATGGGCAATCATGATGTTGCAGATTGGCTGGATAAATATGTTAAAAAGAAGAGATGAAAGCGCAGAACCTTGGGGAACACCTTGTTTAATCTTAGTGGGTAGAGAGGTGGTGTTATTAATTTTTACCTTAAACTGTCTATCAGTTAGGTAAGATTTAAACCATCTTAGGACAGTGCCGTTAATGCCAATACTCTGGAGTCTAGTTAGTAGGATACTGTGGTCCACTGTGTCGAAGGCCGCTGATATGTCTATAAAAATCAATAATGTTCCTTGATTGTAATTGTCTAAGAAGTGGATGATGTCATTGAACAGATAGAGCAGTAAGCTACTAACACACAGCATGATGCTCCAGAGTATGGCCCTTATTTAGGGGCCAACTGGTGCCATTTTGAACCCAGAGCCTGACAGGGCAGGAGCGGCTGGAAATCGCTCCTGCTCCAGCCACTAGACACTGTAAGAAGGGACCTTTTGAGGAGGTGGGGGGTCTAGGGGTACCTTTGGAAGAGAAGTGGTAAGCAATTTTTCCAAATGGGTAAGTTTAGCACAATGGTTCTCAACCCAGTTCTCTGGGAACGCTAGGCCAGTCAGGTTTTCAGGATAACCACAATGAATATGCATTAGCTAGATCCTCATACAATGGAAGCAGTGCAATCAGATCTCTCTCATGCATATTCATTGTGGATATCCTGAAAACCTGACGGGCCTGGTGATCCCAGAGGACTGGGTTAAGAACTACTGGCCTTAAGCACATACTGTGACAGTCTAAACTCATTCCTAAGCCAGGGCATGTGGAGTATGATCTCAGCCTCTCAAATGTACTGCTAACGCTCATTGTAATACTTGCACGGTGTCAAAGAGGATTCATTAAGACATAACATGTATAGGCAACTTGTTAAGGTGTGACTGGAAATTCCTCTTAATCAGGCCTGTGGCTTCCAATACGATGGGAAATATTTCTGTATCTGTCTGCCACGTTTTTTTGGCCTTTGACCGTATTTCTTGATATTTTAAGATCTTCTCCCTCTCCACAAGATTCACAGAATAATCACTTGGAACCGACACGTCTATTATCATCAATGCTGTTCTGGTGTTTTACTCCTTTACCACTTTGTCAGGTTTTCTTGCAGCCAGCTTCTTATCCGTCAGAATGGGAAAGTCCCAAGTTATCAGAATGTCTTCATTCTCCATAATTATCTCAGGGTCAAGCTTCCCGTACTTTTCCAGAACAACAATGTTATAGTGTTTACAAACTTTCCAATGAATGAGGCGTGCCACCTTGTTGTGCCTTTCTGTATAGAAATATTCTGCCATAAGAACTTCACAACCAGCTACGATAAGAGTAACCGTTTCCAGAACTTTCTTACAGAATCAGCATATGTCTGTTTTACCAGTTTCTCCATGCTTGATATGGAGGGGTTATAAAGGGAGTGAGGGAGGTCCAAGCATCAACTCCTTTAGCACCGGCCCTTTTAAGATGCCCCCATGAGAAGAATAACATGAGTTAGTGGGCCGAGTGTAAGCAGTGCATTGCTCCCAGGAGAAGAAAAATGCAACTTGTGAGGGTGATCACCAATTGCATTATTTGTTTACCATGAGAGTTACCACAGGTTGGTGATTCCTGTTGTAAACTAAACTAAACTGCAGTAAAATGTGATTATTTTACTGCAGCTTAATAACTTCCCCCCCAAACAAAAGTGTTAGTAACTAAAACTGTGACAGAGTTGAAGCATGTTTAGGAAACATTCAGATGGAAGTGATAAGAGCAAGGGTGGGGAGCAGCAGGATAAAAGAAAAGGAGGATGCAAATTTCCATACCTCTTTCAAAAATCCACAAGGTCAGCTACCTGGAATAGTAGAAGACCAGCAAGAAGAGACTGCAATTATATAAGGCAGTAGTATGGCTGTGTAGCCTAGTGGTTAGAACACTGGCTTGGTAACCAAGTGGCTCAGCCTGGACATACAATGGAGATGGACGTCGGGATCAGAATTGGGTCCTTTGAGGGGGGGGGGGGGACGACAACATTCAACAGCGGTGGCTAGTCTCATTAAAGCACTTAGCCACCGTCACTTTATTTAAAACTGGATATTCAGGGCAGAACATATCTGATTTCTGCCGTCGAATATCCAGGCTAGTCAAATAGTGGCGTTGCTATCCGGTCAATGGCTGAATATCACTGCTAACTGGCTAGTGGCCATCACCGTCCCCGATCCACCCACAGACCAGCCAGGTTTTAACCGGGCATTTTTTTCACAGTCTGTGGGGATCAAGGCGGTGCAAGATGAGGTGGCCTAGGCGAACCTCATCTCTTGCGTCCACACACACCCCTGCAGCGCCTATTGCTGCCACCCGTGCCACCCCTCTCCAGGACCTGCACTGGCGGCAATGGCCAAAAACAGCCCCCCAGCACTTACTTCTAAACTCTGATACGGCGGGGGCTGTTTGCTTCCGCCCCTTCCAACACCCGATTACGACTTCCTGTTTGCAAATAGGAAGTCGGCATCAGGTAGTCTGAGGGAGTAGAAACAACCAGCCCTGCGGTGCCAAGGTTTAATGGTAAGCTCTGCAGGACTGATTGCAGCCACTGCAGTCAGTGCAGGTCCTTGAGAGGGGCACAGCAGTGGCAATGGGCACCGCTGGAGGGTTGGCACTCTAAGCAGCTGCCTAGTTCATCTAATGGTAGCACCAGCCCTGGTGAGGATATTCCTCAGCACTAACCAGTTAATGCTGCTGAATATCAGACCGGGCGTGTTTTAAGCAGTTAACAGGTGTGCTAACTTGCTAAAATACATTGAATATCGGCCCCTTTAATTCTTGGTGCAGGACATATTTTTAAAATGACATTTCAGTCTCCACAGGAAAGTCATGCCTTCAGAAAACTATTTTAGATGCTATCTAAATACAAATATGTAAATTTTCTCATAGGGAGCATTTAGAAAACTGTTGGCTGTCTAACTCATCTAACAACCATCTAAATACAAACTTTAGATACATAAACCTTCAAAAATATAAACTTCATACATAGAGCCAGTCAGAAATAACCTGCCTCACATTTTAACATAATGATAACCTCTGTCCGCAGTTAAGGTAGCAATGAATAATATGCTCCGCCTTCTACATCTGCCTCAGACACTTCAATGGAGATGTATTAAATAACCAGGAATTTCTTCCTAGAGTTGCAAATGGAAAGATGACTAAAGCAATAGCTCCTAGCCTAAGGTATATGAGCCCTGGGAATCTGTGAGATCATTACAAGGATGCTGCAGGATACAGAAAAGAGGTAAAAAGAAAAAAAAAAGATTTATGGGAATTGACTGTATGGAATAGAGAGATTGGTAAGGACTAGCTAGAGAGAAAGAGGAAAAGCCTAAAGGAAATTGGCTGGCAGGGAGAGAGACTGGTGGGGCTGGTTGGAGGGAAAGACAGAGAGCAAAACACCGGGGCTGGCACAAGGGTTTCTGCCGCCCTAGGCGGGAGCCCCTGCCATGCTGCCTCTCTCTTCCTACCGTGCCACCCAATCCATTTCTCAACCATGGGGCAGTGGCATGGTTTTCACGTTGCAGGTGCCATAGCTCATGGCTTACTGCAGGCACAGAAGTGGTGGCAGAAAATCGCCACTTTAAAAAAGCATGCTGTGCCACCCACCCGGGTCTTCCACTATAGGCAGTCGCCTAGCCCGCCTGGTGGAAATGGGAAGGGAGATAAAGAGAGCTAGTTGAAATAGGCTAGGCCTAAGGGTAGGAGATCCAAAAAGGGTAGTGGAGATAAACTGGGGGTTCCTAAATATTTTGGATACTAATAACAGGTGCATGCAACCAAAAAGGTTGGGAACTTCTGGCCTAAAATATAAGGTCCCATAAGGCTGCTCCAACACAGACATAAAATGCAGAAGGCCTATTTCAGAATTCATTCAAATTTCTAACCTAAAAGTACATTTCCTAAGACTAAATACTGATAACAATTCGGAACTGAACTGTCAGAGTCTAAAAAAGTATTTCTTTTGTATACAAGAACGCATTATCTGATCTGGCATGCAATGCATGATTTGGTTTTGTTTTTAACAAAAACTATCAAGCAGGCAGACCACAAAAATCAGTTTGATTTGAATCTGCTGGTGGGCAGGTACATAGATGATACTGACACATCTTATTTTTCTAGTGACTTAGCATCCAAGGTCACTTGAAATGCTTATGTGCCCAACTCGTGATATTGCCGAGATGCACTTTTAAGCATTTCACTGTCAGCTATGTATAAATGATGAAAGGGTCGTCCCTACACAGTCTGTTCACACTATTCTATCAATTATCTCTGATCCTTTCACAGTGCACAATACAAGCTACTTAAAAACCTCTAGTAATTCTCCTATGCAGGAAAGATAAGACTTTCATAATATCAAGGAAACTACATCCTTTTATAGCCTTTAATAACTAAGATACAAGGGTCTTTAAGATACTCTAGGTACCCACAGGAGTAAATAAGACCCAGAATCAGTGGCTCTTAGCCTATGGGTTAGGTTTTGTAGAAATAAGGCAGAAAGAGGATGTTCTGGTGGAATGTTGTTGATACTTGAACAAAATGCTACGTGTCAGCGCTACTTATGGTGTCATGTAAATCTAGTTTTACACCATTCATATTACAAAAGGGTGATTTAAAAGTAAACACTGTAGCAGTGGATTTCCAAAATTTATAGCTGTTTTGGATAATTCTCAGAACCCATAATACCAGTTGTCATAGCTTTAGCAAGTAGAAAAAGCTTTATAAACACTGCCCCAACACCACCCTTCTAAGGTCGTTCAGCAGGTGCATGCAGCACATACAGAATCCTGCAGGGTATGTGCTCAGTCAAGAGAGTCCTTCTCAGTACAATGTGTGCATTTAGCAGCAAAGTCAATAAAGCCCGTTTCGGCTGCTCTTGAGTCCCTAGCACTCCTAGAGCACAAGTTTTTGCATGAAGCCCGTCGCAGGGCATATTGACAGAATCGCCCTCTAGAAAATTGGACTTGAATGCAAAACAGTATCGCCTAAAAGTATGCAACACCTCCCCATCTCTGCGGACGGGCCCCGCCCCCTCCAGTCCCAGCTACAAGGCGCAGGCGCCGGACACCTGCGGCTGATTTTAGCGTGGAGGAAGCTGCTCGCCCTGTCCTGTCACAACAGCTGCGGCTACACGTGCGGGCTCGGTGCAGAAGCAGCA
The DNA here is from genome assembly GCA_033557465.1 of Ichthyophis bannanicus. Lineage (NCBI taxonomy): Eukaryota > Metazoa > Chordata > Amphibia > Gymnophiona > Ichthyophiidae > Ichthyophis > Ichthyophis bannanicus. The sequence goes on along the minus strand of CM066031.1, from coordinate 288,719,657 downwards.
AATGAGGCGACGGTAGTGCGCCTTCCCCCGTTAAACATTCACCCCCTCCTTCATCTGGCAAGAACTTTTCCCCCTCACACGAATACGTTTCTGGCACACACAGTCTCTGGCAAACTTGCAAACCGAACGAACCCTTCTTTGACACACGCACACCCTCTTTTAGAGTCGGTCACTGAAAGACACAAGCACGCTGCACACACCCCCCTCCGACACCCTCACTCCCCGACACAAGCACGCACACCCCCCTCTTCTGGCAAGTCAATTCAAGACACCTAGGCGCATTCCTTCCTCCTCTGGCATGCTCAGTCTCGGAAAGCAGCAGACACCCTTCTTCGGCGTCCCTCCCTAACACAAGCACACGCTGTCTCTCGAAAGTCCCCTTCTGCTCCCCTCTCCCCGGGGCACTTACGGGGATGTGCACTCGCAGCATGCGCCGCTTCTGCATCGGGTTCTTCTTGGAAGCCTCCTTCTTCTTTTTCGTATCCATGGCCATGCTTTCCAGAGTCCTCGTAAAGCAGCGCCGGGGGCGGACACTCACTCAGCAGCTGTCAACGCCACCGCCGCCTTAAAGTCTCATCGCGGCCACGCACGGCTCCCTCTCGCTTCCTCAAGGCCGCGCTCGCGCTCGTTCCCCCGGGGAGGGAGCTGCGATCTCGCCGCGCGGTACTCTAGTGAATCGCCACTGGCGCTGTGCCCCTCCGCCTTGGCCGTCTCGCTCCACGAATGCTTCGCAGGAGGAGGATGCGAGCGAGTGAGCCAGGTTTGCTAATTCCTAAGCGCCTGCATTGGACGCAGAGCTGCCATGCGCGTCTGTAGCATGTGGCTCTGCCCTGTTTGTTTTTCTTTTCAGGGCCATCAACAGTTGCGCAATTTCTTTCCGTGTTTTTTTTTTTTTTTTTCTGAGTGTGAGAAAATGCAGAAAGGGGTTGGTAGCAAAGGGTGGCGCTGGCAGGCCGATCTAGGAGGGGAGCCGGAAAAGCGTTCGCCGGACAGCCTGCGCCATTCCCGCACGCTCCAGGCGAGCTCGGAAAAGTTCGAGTTTTAGCTAACAAACGGTCCTACCCGCTTTGCGTGTTTGCTGAACGGAAGCAAATAGAAACTTGGCCGGTTCGAACAAAACCTTGCTGGATTTAGAAAGATCATGAACTCCTTTAACCCATCGATAAATACGAACGTGAAAGCTACACTGCAGCTTTCTAACTTCAGCCACCTTCCTTTGTGGGATTTGCATCACTAAGAGGCGATGCTGGACTTTGTGTTTTAACAGCTAGTTTGCATTTTGAGCAAGTTGTCCTGAACTGGTGGTTGTTTGTTTTTTTAATTTCATCGTCTTTAGAAATGGCTACTTTGGAACTCGATATATTTCTAATAATCAGGAAAAGATAGTTGGGAATTACTTCATTAATAGATGAGAGCACACTATACAGAAGAAACGTTATCCTTAGTTTGAAGCAATCATGTTAGAAACCACCCACATTTAATGTTTTATAGTTGTTGACCATGGCTTCCTGATAGGCAGGGCTGCTTTGGTGTGTAGGTAAGCAGGGGCCCCAGTACCACAAGAGACTTCCTTGGCAAAGCTGGATGATGTCATCAAATCACCTGGCACTGCTTTGGCCCACTCCCTATATTCTACCATGAAAATCAATGTATCTGACTTTGGCTCTATTAGCTGGAGTGCTGACATCCTGCTCATCAAACAGAGCCTTTGCTTAAAAGCAACAGATCATAGAAACATAATTAATGATGAGGCCTATCCAGCAGTAACTTATTCTCTGTGAGCAGGGCTAGCTTAACTATTAGGCAAGACTAGATAGCAGTCAGAAAACAACAAGCCTGACAGCAACACAAACTGAAAGAACCGTCAGCGTGTACTTTTACACAAAGGGAGCGTGGGTACAGGGCCAGTGCAAGGATATTGGGCACCCTCGCTGAAACCTCATTCTTGCCGCCCCTGCCCTCGCTTTTAATTCCACTGCTGTTAGCATTGTCCCATCTCTCCAGGACCTGCAGCCGTGCCAATGGCAATGCAACAGGAAAGAAACATGCCATGGATCTGCGGAATGTCCAAAAGCTGCCCTTTAAAAAATCCAACTGGTCCCGCCTCCTTCGGACACAGACTTCCTGTTTATGTGGAGGTGTGACAAGCTGGGCTTTCAGACCTCAGTACATGGTTTCAGAGGCTCTGCACCACATTTCTTCCCTGTTTTATTGCCGGGGAGATGTTGCAGTGCTGCAGTGGCCGTAATAGCTGGGATGAAAGATCGGAGGCCACCGCTGCAAGGGCTTTCTCAGGAGCATGTTCTGCTGCCTTCCATAGTTTGATGCTCTAGGCAACTGCCTAGTTTACCTAGCGCTGGCTCGGGGGGAAGTAATTTTCAAATTGACCATTTCAGCAGTGTGAGTGGAGGAGTAGCCTAGTGGTTAGAGCAGCAGCCTACTACCCAGGAGATATGAGTTTGATTCTCACTGGCAACGTTCCCTCTAATTTTCTGTAGGCTGTGTGCGCATAAAATATCAGCTGTGTGCAGCTTTTGAAGGAAGGTTAAATTTTTGTGCACCACATAACGACACTCAGAGTTATATACTTTAAAATTTGACTACACGTCAGAATACAGTATGTACACCACATTGATTTTAATCAAATAAATGAAAATAGACAATTACTAAATGAAGCGGGAAATTTCTAATAATTACAGTCATAACTTTTAAATTTTAAGACGTCTGTGTTCTATCAGAATCAGAGCCGTAATTTTTGTGCGCTCTGTTGTAAAGTATGTGCACTCGCTCGGCGAGGTGTGTGCGTGCGCACACGCGCACAGCTTAGAGGGAACAGTGCTCACTGGTACTCCTTGTGGCCTTGGGCAGTCGCTTTACCCTCCATTGCCTCGGAGGAAAAGGCCTGGAAATCTTCTTCCGGTCATACCTTGCTAAGAAAACCCAGAAGTTGCCAAGAGTCAGCAATGACTTGAAGGCGCTTAAAAAAGAAAAAAAAGTTCTAGTGAGGGCCCCCCCCCCCCGAAAAATTTTGTTGAGGGCTCCCCATTGTCATGGCAATGGAGGGGGGCTCCCACACACACACACATGACAAACTTACTTATTTGACGCATCGCCTCCACTTCAAACCTGGTGGCTGTTACCTTCTGGGCCAAGTCTCGCAGTGCAGCTGTTATCACAAGATTTCTGCCTGGGAGGTAACAGTCGCGGGGCCTGGCAAACTTACTTTAGTTTGCTATGCAGGGGGGTAGGAGGGACACATCGCCACTGTCGTCATGTGGGCCACCTTCCCGCTCGAGCCCCTCTGCATTTTAGGAAAGGTTTGAGCAGAATTTATGCCATTAGACCATTTCCCTGGTTGAAAATTGCCCTCATGTGCATACAAAAGAACGATATCCAGTTATGCACTGGGAGGGGTGGTTAACCACAATCATTGTTGAGTTTAACGGAGTGTGGGGGCTGTGGGTACTAAGGACCTGAAAGTTAAATGAAGGGAGTGCAAGGGAGTACCCTTGCAGCAGCCCTGTCCGTGAGTAGATGGGCATACAGATTTCAGTATGGAACTCAGCAGCAAGAAACCTGTTTTGCCCATCTAAGCTATTAAAGTAACTTTTTAGGTTGTAACTGCTGCTCTGTGCTTTATTTCCTTTCAATGTGTTTATCCCACACTTTTTGAATACTGCTAAAATTTAATGAATGGGATGACACTTGACATTTCGGAAAAACTGAGTTTGAAAATGTGCCAAATCTGACTTGGGGTTCCAGAGAAATAAGCCCCCCCCCTCCCAACTAGCCTAATGTATTTCTACGAGAGAAGGAATTCCAGCTCCTGTAGCATAGAAACTTACAGGTACAGACAAAGCAGGACACAGAATTCACTGTGGAAGGCACAATTTATTCCAGAGAGGTCAGTCTGACATGTCTCCTGAAGAAGGCCCCCAACGGAAACACAACAACCTCTAAAAATAAATAATAAAATGTGAATGATGGAATCATGCATTAGTAAAGCATAAAACAATAAAAAATAAGACAATTGCAGAACTATAATGCATAGACAAATACAGAAAACTGTATATGTTAAAAGCCAAAACATACTATGTAATGTCTATACACAGATACAGTTACAATAAAACATTTTAAAAAACAGGTTAAAAGCATCTAAAGAACAGAATCATAAATAATAAACACTACATATAATGAAATAACATTGCACTGGGCCTCGGTGCATACGTGACTCCTTATAAAACATTAATATATATATATATACACACACAGGAGAACATGTAGAGGAGTACAAGGAAAACTAAAACTCATGGCATAACTTACCTGCTGCTACTCCAAGCAATAAGTGGTGCAGAACCTAAAAGTACAATATAATAGTAAACCGATAGTAAAAATACAATACCAGACAACATGGACATTGTTTACTATTATATTATGCTTTTAGGTATATATATATATAGATTTTAATGTTTTTATAAGTTCTCGCGTGTGCACCTAGGCCCAGTGCAATGTTTTTTCATTATATGTAGTGTTTGTTTATGATTCTGTTCTTTAGATGCTTTTATCCTGTTTTATTGCAACTGTATCTGTGTATAAACATTACACAGTATGTTTTGGGGTTTTTTCTGGTTTTTAACATATATGTTTTTCTGTGTCTATGCTTTATAGTTTTGCAATTTTATTATCTTATTATTTTTCATTGTTTTATGCTTTACTAATGCATGATTCCTACTCTTTGATTTTATCATTCATTTTGTATTATTTATATTTTTAGAGGTTGTTGTCCCTTGAAGAAGGACCCCGGCCGAAACACGTCAGGCTAACCTCTGTTCGGAATAAATTGTGCCTTCCAAGGTGAATTCTGTATCCTCCTTTGTCTGTACCTTGTGTTACATACAGTGAAACATAGCAGTTAGAGAATTGTTCCTTTTAAACGCCCTCTCCCAACCTCCTAAACTGCCCCCACCAACAAAATTGTCCCCCCCAATTGACCCACTACTCTGAACAATGTCCCCACCCTCAAAATACTCCTTCACAACTGCCCTATCAGCCACCAAATGCTCCCACTCTGGGAAAAATACCCCCATGCAACTGCCTCACCAACCCATGAACTGCCCTACCCAAAAAAACAACCTTCTGTAACTGCATCACCATCCTGCAAACTACCCCACCCCAAAAGATATCCCTACCATCCTGCAAACTACCCCACCAGCACAACCTACCCCTTCTGCAACATTCCCTCCACTCCAAAACTTCCCCACCCCAACTGCCCTACTACCCCAGAAAATACCACCACCCCAGAAAACTACCCTGCTGCATCGCCCTGCAAACTACTCCCATTGCCCAAAAATACTATGCTCCAACTTCCCCACCATCCAAAAGAGAGAGACAGACAAAACACAGGTAAAGACACGGGTGCATAGTCAGTACGGATAGAGACAAACGTGTGTGTGTGTGTGTGTGCAAATACACGCTCATGTGCGCTCACACATACACACAGGGATTGGAAATAATTTCTTAAGCCATACTTTCATGCATTCCCCTCTTGTTGCTTTTACTGCCTCTTCCAGGAGGATCCACCACCCTTTCTGTGAATAATCTTTATGGTCCTGAGTCTACCCCTTGGAGCTTCATATTGCAGCCTTGCGTTTGAGAGAGGCACTAGCATTCTGAGAGCAGGAGCTCATCCACTAGAAAAAAACACATTTAAAAATACAGATCAAAAATCAAATAATATGGCATTTACAATATTTTTCTCAATCACAAAACAAGAGTAAACCTTATCGGAGGTTAACATTCTGTTTGTAAGACTCTTAAAAGTGGGCAGACACACAAGTTGGGAAGCTTTGTATTTCGATCGCATTACGTTTCCCCAAATTATCCCTCACATGAAATAAAACGGACATATGATGTCTCTAGCCTGATATCATGTGGCAGAGAGTTCCATAAGGCTGGCACCAAATAGAAGGCGGCAGCTTGATAGGTAATATCTAAATGCACCCTGGAATTAGCCGCTACTACCGGTCTATTTTGCTGCAGGGATTGGGTTCTAGATGGAGCATGTGGTAGTAGGAGAATGGAGAGATAATATGGAAGTCCTACATAAAAAGCTGTGTGTGCTAAAATAAGGATTTTATATTGAATCCTATATAAAGCTGGTAAGCGGTGTTGGTCCTTTAGAAGCAGTGTGATGTGGTCGAATCTTCTGGCACGGTTGGTGCCACTTACTATCCACAGGTTCCGCTGCTACGCTGGTTAGCTTTGGGGCATTCCGGGGATGTTCTGTGGGCAGCACCCAGGGATAACCAGTCAGCAGCAATATTCAGCCGATGCCCGGTTATCCCTCTGCGGCGAAACTCAGGCAAATTAAAGGCTGTTTAACTTTCACCCCTGAAGCTAACCAGGCGGTGGCTGAATATTGCTTACCTACTTAAGCGGCCAACGCAGATATTTAGTGCTGATGGCCTCATATGGCTCCAGCATTGAATCCAGGTTTAGCATTCAGCGGCAGCATCTAGCCAATGTAATCATGCTAACCGCCGCCACTGAATATCGGGCCCATAGATTATAAAATACCTTAATCTACAGACATATGTAAGTGATCGTGCCTAGATTCGAGGTGGCTAATGTTTTATAAAGATAGATAGGCACTTACTTGTCCTTATAAAATAGCACCCAAGTAGGCGCCTACTCATGGCACGCTTATAAAATTACCCTCTAAGTATATTCTAGTTGTGTAAAATGTATTATTAGGCTTCAGTAAAATTTGTGAAAATGCTCAGTTGTGCAATTATTTATGAAGTACATGGACGTAGTTTGGGGGAGGGGACAAGGTGGGTAATGACTTCCCAAATGCTGCAGGGCAGAGGTGTTAGAAAAGAGTGCCTCGCTCCTTACTGCTGCATCCTCCCTCTCCTCTATATGTTCCAGAACCTCCCCTCAAGCCTTTTTTGCCAGACTTTATATTACGAGACAGCAGCTGATACAGCGATAGCAGCAGTAATAGGACCGGTAACCCGCACCGCTGCGTCTTCATGTCCATGTACTGTTTGAGGTTCTGTGCGTCCTGCCTCATGGCAACAGAAAGTATGTTTGTCTGAGGGGACAGGACATGCGAGCTTCTGATAGCACATGAACTCAAAGCTTGAGTAGTGCATGTTACTGGCCCTCTGTTGTACCTATGGCTGCCGAGCACTATGAAGGAGCCTGGCAAGGAAGAAGGTGTGAGAGGAGGTTTTAGATTACAGGGTGGAGGTGGGAGAAGAGAGATGGAGAGAGAGAGGACAATGCTGGATTGAGGGGATGGGAAGAGAGACGGGGAAATGCTAGATCATGATGGTGATGAAATTGGAGGTAAAGAGAGAAAGTCCTGGCAGGGGAACAAAATGGAGAGAATGTTAGGGGGGATGGGTGAGAGAGAGTGTGGCAAGAGCGGAAAGTGGGAGAGATGGACAGAGTGTGCTTGGAGGGAAAGAACGTCATACCCAAAGGAAATGATAAACCCCCATGGAATTCTTATGAGGAGAAAAAAGTCCATTAAAACAGCTCAAGGGGAGAGGAGCAAAGGCAGGGGGACTAAGAAGATCCCCAAAAACAAGAGAATAATAGTTGCTCTTAGAATGTTATCTTCTTCTCACTGCAAGGCATGGGGGCATTTCTTTCCTCTAATGTGGTTTCACTCTGGGGTTCATTTGGTTTCCAGACCACTTCCTTTCTGGTCGAGCCTGACATTTCTCCTCAGGGCAGCTCTACTCTGCCACCCTTTTGGAACCTAATGTGATTAATGAGCCACCTGGCACTAAGAGAAAGGGTGGCACAGGTTCCACCGCAGGAGAGGGGGACTGTAGGGGTAACAGGGATATGTAAGCAATACAGAATAGATTCAGGGGCCCAGGTCCCATGTGCCCAGCCCTAGAGATGCCCCTGGGCTAAGGTAAGGGAGGGGCAAGGCATTGGAGGAGCAAGTGGTGGGTCTATTAAAACGTTGGCGACCCTAGCTCAGGATCCAACCTTGACTCCAGTTTCCATCCCACTAAGTCTGGATGATCTAGAAAGGGTGAATGTATGCTGTGTAGCGAGGGTTAGCATTATAGAAAAAGATGGGTAGTATTGTTGCCAGCATCAGGTTGCGCTGGAGGGCAGTAGCATTGAGGTGCTGTGGCCTGCAGTTGGCAGGGGACCCTGTCGGGAAAGGAAAGTCAAAAAGAGAGAAGAGAATGCTGGGAAACTTGTTTAAACCAAGCTACACTACCTGCTTTTACCATATCCTCTGGAGATGGTTCGAAAGCTTAATTATTCATTGAGAGAAAAAATATTTTCTGTTACTTGTCTTGCAGAAAATGCACTATGTGTCTTTGAGTCAATGCTGACTCCTGGCGACCCAGCAGCTCCTGGGTTTTCCGAGGCAATGGAAGGTTAAGTGACTTGCCCAAGGCCACAAGGATTGCTAGTGGGAATTGAACTCTGGTCTCTTGGTTATCAAGACACTGCTCTATCAAAGTTATCATAGGGGGGAGTAGCCTAGTGGTTAGGACATGGTACCTCAGGCTGGAGGGCTGGGGGTTCAAGTCCCACCTGGGGATAGCAATCTCAGTCCAGAGGGACTGGGGTTTCTAGTCCTGTAGGCACTCCTCCGTTGCCTCAGGTACACAGAGATTGTGAGCCCTTTGTGGACAAGGGAATGTATCCAGTACCTGTTTGTAGTGATTATATAATGTAAACCGCTTTGATTGAAGGATAAGGCAGTATAGAAAACTGGTTAAATAAATAAAATACTTTTCCAGTATTTGTTTTACTTTATTCTATGTATTGGCACAAAAATGTTTTACTTGGCTTGCGATATTATTTACAGACGTCCCCGGATACACAGAGTGAAACTCATCAGTACAGATTGCATTTTATATTTTCCATTCCCCTATTTGCCCTCGTAACACCTCCTTGAAATAAACCAATTATAACTCAAAAACATTCCCCACAGAATCAAACCTAACATAGTACCACAGACTATAGACCATAAACCATCCATATTAGTTCAAGGAGTTCCTCCCACAGCTTATCAATTTCCATCTAACTCCCTCAACCACTAAAAACCACAGAACACATTCAATCACACATGCTCAATGCCAGCTAACACTACTCTTTCCCCCTCCTCTCATCCCTATCTCCCTCCCAGAGTGGGAGGGAGGGCAGCAGTCCTATCAGCCATTCATAAGTGTCCACCATATAGCAGGTTGCCTCCCAATGATGCTATCTGACAGAACATACAACCGAGATGAGGCCCTTTATAAATTATTTAAGACAAGAGTTTGGACTCTTGGGGAAAGTGTTTGGATATACTGTAGTTGTCCTATTTTTCCAAGAACTGGGGCACCCGGTTTTGCCCCCTGTGAAGATACACCCTAACTAGTTGCATGTGTTAGTGCAATGCATTTCTGGACCCACCCAAGCTGATAAAATTGTCCGCTTTGCCAACAAGCAAGCCTACCTAAGCTATCTACGCTTTCTATGACCTACCCCCCCCCCCCCCTCATCCCCATGTCAAACAAAACTGCTTGGGACTGCATTCCTAACAGGGGCTATACAGTTCAAACAACGATAAGAATTTGAGAGCTTATTTTTCTTTAAATTGCTAGCTCTCTGACTGGGAGCTCTTAAAAGGGTTTTGGTATATTTTTAAAAGAAAGATATATTCTTTTTGGTGCTTTAGTAGAAATAGTTTCTTTAGTGGGGCAGGTTTAAGACTCTGCTTTGGTAACTTTCTCAGCTCTTGGGAGCTGCTGACACCTAATCTCTACAGGGAGAACTATTCAGGCAATTGGTAACAGACCCCACACGTGAAGGGGCCATACTGGACTTGGTGCTTACCAATGGTGAAAGTGTTTCTGATGTTATAGTGGGAGATCATTTTGCATCCAATGATCACCAGATGGTGTGGTTCAGTATTAGGACTAGGGCTGTTAGAATCCATTCAAAGGCGAGGGTCTTAGACTTTAGGAAGACTGACTTTGCCAAGATGGGCCAATACTTCAGGGAGTCGTTAGCGGGATGGGAACAGCTGGGGGATGTAGAAAAACAGTGGGCAAAACTGAAAGGGAATATTTTAAGGGCAACCAACCTTTTTGTTAAAATGGTAAATAAAGGTAAAAGGAAAAAGGAGACCATTATGGCTTTCGAAAGAAGTAGCTGAAAAGGTGAAGAAAAAGAGGGAGGCATTCATGAAATACGAGAGATCACAGAGAGAGGAAGACGGGCATCTATATTTGGAAAAACTTAGAGAAGCTAGCAAAGTAGTCAGGAAAGCAAAGATTCAAAAAAGAGGAGGGAATAGCCAATGCAATAAAATGGGGGGATAAGACATTTTTTCAGATATGTTAGTGAAAAGAGGAAGGGCAAAAGTGGTATTGTCAGACTCAAGGGTGAAGGGAAGGAATATGTAGAAGCTGATGAGGATAAAGCGGAATTGCTTATCAAATATTTCGGCTCTGTGTTCACAGATGAAGAACCAGGAACAGAAGCGAGGGACATCTTGAACAATTTTCAGAAGACTGTGTTCGTGAGAAATTAGCTCAACATAAAGTAGACAAAGCGATGGGACCAGATGGGATACACCCTAGAATACTGAGAGAACTTGGGGACGTTCTAGCAGCTCCACTGACTGACCTTTTCAATGCCTCATTGGAGTCGGGAGTGGTGCCAAAGGACTGGAGAGAGGCTCATGTGGTACCTTTACACAAAAGCAGAAGTAAGGATGTGGTTGAAAACTACAGGCCGGTTAGTTTAACTTCGGTGGTGAGTGAATTATTGGAAACACTGCTGAAAGAGAAAATAGTGAGGTTTCTGGAGTCCAGCGGATTACAGGATCCGAGGCAGCATGGATTCACCAGAGGCAGGTCTTGTCAGACAAATCTGATTGATTTTTTTGACTGGGTGACCAGGGAGTTGGACTGAGGGAGAGCCCTAGATGTGGTGTATTTAGATTTCAGTAAAGCCTTTGACACTGTTCCTCACAGGTGCAACAGAGTGGACTCCCCCGAAGGAGTGGTTAACATGAGGAATAATCTACAAAAGCTGGAAGAATGGTTTAATGCTTGGCAATTAAGATTTAATGCAAAGAAGTGCAGAGTCATGCACTTGGGAAGCAGAAGTCCAAGGGAAATGTACGCGATAGGGAGTGAGAGATTGGCGTGTACGGATCAGGAGAAAGACCTTGGAGTGATTATTTCTGAAGATCTCAAGGTGGCAAAAGCCAGGAGTATGTTGGGCTTCTTACGAAGAGGTATTACTAGCAGAAAGGAAGAGGTACTTATGCCACTGTACAAGTCACTGGTGAGGCCTCACTTGGAATACTGCGTTCAGTTTTGGAGACCATATCTTGCAAAGGATGTAAAAAGACTGGAAACGGTTCAGAGGAAGGCGACCAAAATGATTTGGAGCCTGCATCAGAAGCCTTATGAGAAGAGACTTGAAGACCTAAACATGTACACATTGGAGGAGAGGAGGGACAGGGGAGATACAATTCAGACCTTTAAATACTTAAAGAGAGATAATGAACAGACAAACCTCTTCCAAAGATGGAGAAGCTGCAAAACTAGAGGGCATAACATGAAGCTACAAGGTGGTAAATTGAAAGGCAATGTCAGGAAATACTTTTTCACTGAAAGGGTGGTGGATGCTTGGAATGCGCTCCCGATGGAAGTGATGGGAGCAAATACGGTGACGGAGTTCAAAAGGGCATGGGACAGACACAGTGGATCCCTTTACAGCAACAAGAAAATATCAAAAATAATCGGAACCATCTAGTTCCTTAACAAATGGGGGTATCCTACATGGAGTGGCGGGATCACCCCTGGATAAAGACATGGGGAGGGGGGCCTGCACGGAGCGGCAGGTGTACCTATTCTTGGCATCATACTGGGCAGACTAGAGGGACCATACTGGTCTTTATCTGCCGTCATTTACTATGTTACTATGTAAACAAACTGAGCACCCTAGGGATGGACCCTAAAGTTACTGCTTGGGTTTGAAATTGGTTGAGTGGGAGGCGACAAAGAGTACAGGTAAATGGAGCTGTCTCTGAGGAGAAGGATATTACCAGTCGTGTGCCCCAGGGATCTGTCCTTGGTCGGATTCTTTTTAACATCTTTGTTAGTGATATAGTGGAAGAGCTGTCGGGTAAGGTTTGCCTCTTTGCGGATGATACCAAAATCTGCAATAGAGTAGACACCCAGGAAGGTGTAGATAACATGAGGAGGGATCTAGCTAAGCTTGAAGAATGGTCTAGAATTTGGCAGCTGGGATTTAATGTTAAAAAATGTAAGGTCATGCATTTGGGCTGCAGCAATCCAAGGAAGCAATATAGTATAGGGGGTGAAGTACTTTTGTCCACTAAATAAGAGCGGGACCTAGGCATGGTTGTGTCTCATGATCTTAAAGTAGCTAAACAGGTAGAAAAGGCGATGGCAAAAGCTAGAAGGATGCTTGGGTGCATACGGAGAGGAATAGCTAGCAGAAAAAAGGAGGTGATAGTGCCTCTGTATAAGTCTTTTGTGTGACCTCATTTGGAGTATAGTGTGCAATTCTGGAGACCGCACCTTCAAAAGGGTATAAACAGGATGGAGATGGTACAGAGGGTGGCTACTAAAATGGTTAGTGGTCTTCATTATAAAGCATATGAGGACAGACTTAAGGATCTTAATATGTACACCTTAGAGGAAAGGCGGGATAGAGGTGATACGACTGAGATGTCTAAATACCTTTGTGGCATAAATGTACAGGGGGAGAGCCTCTTTCGATTGAAAGCAAGTTTTGCTACGAGGGGACATGGGATGAGGGTGAAGGGGGATAGATTCAGGAGTGATATGCAGAAATATTTCTTTACGGAAAGAGTGGTGGATCCGTGGAATAGTCTCCCAGTGGAGGTGGTAGAGATGAGGACAGTATCTGAATTCAAAAAAGCATGGGACAAACACAGAGGATCTCTAAAGGAAAAAAGGGGGCTGTTGTAGTTGTTGATATGGAAGGACAGACTAGATAGGCCATGTGGTCTTTTTCTGTCGTCATATTTCTATGTTTCTATGTAATTGCCAAGTGTATTGTGCAATCCTTTCCAGATAGGCATGAATTGCCTTCTACTACTCTTGGATTCGTGGACATAACCAGAACATGTGCCTTAATGAGGCACTTCGCATTACGTGATTCCACATAGCCCATCCAGTATGCCCGCATTGGGGAAAGAGCTCCGCTGCAGCATCTTAATTTGCATAGCCTGTAAGGACACCACTACCATAAGCTGGGGGATTTTGGCCAAGATCCTCAGCAGCTTCTCACCAGTCAAGTTAATTCCTTGTTCCATTTATTTGCCAGTCTCACATGAGTCTTGAGGATACCCCACTGCAAAAACACGTTGAAGTTTAGACATTGTTGTCTGCCTCATTTCTTCTGACAAGAAGAAATCCTCCAAATCTGTGCAGAAATGAATGCTCTCTGCCCAGTCTAACAATATAACTCTGAAGCTACAAGTAAGAAAAAGTACCTCCAATATCTAAACCATACTGATGATGGAGTTTTGCTTAGGAAAGTAGCTTCACATCCTCTGTCAGCACCTGCTCCAATTGCTGCAACCCTTTCTCCTTCCACTTCTTGACAGGGCCGGCCCAAGGGTTTCTGCCACCCCAGGCAAAAGCCCCAGCTGTGCTGCTTCCCCTTCTGAGCCAAGCCGCACTACCGCCCACTGCCACCGATTCCATTGGCAGGGTCAGTGGAGAGGGGAAGGCTCGGCTTGGCATGGCAACAGCAGCCTGCAGCAGGCCATGTGATTCAAAACACATGGCCTACCGCTTCTGACTCCCTCAGATACAACTTCTTGGGGGGGGGGTCAGAAGCAGCAGGCCATGTGTGCCAAAGCACATGGCCTGCTGTGCATGCTGCGCTGTGCCACCCACAGAGGTCTGCCGGCCTAGGTGGCCACTTAGCCCACATAGTGGACGGGCAGGCCCTGCTTCTTGAACCTGGCAGTCTGTATCCCAGGAACAAAATCAGTATTCCCTTGTATAGGTAAATATACATCTATATTGTAACTAATTTTTCCGAGGGTTAATAGATCTATATTGTAACTGGTGCCCTCAAAAATTGATGAGAAAGTTTGCCTGGATAGGTCCTATTTCATTTTGTCGTTGCCTGTGCTCTAAAATGCAATATCAACTGGTTTTTTCTTTTTTTCTCTTTTTTTCTTCTTATGTAGTACCGTTTATAATACAAACACTACAATATTAATAAGCATGCATCACCATTCATAAAAGTAGATATAGTGCAGGTCTCAGACTAACACTGGCAGTGCTTATTTGCATATATCAAAAAGCAACATGCCTTCACGCATCAACGACCTTCTCAGCACTTGTCTACTAACAGGAAAAAATCAGCAAAGATTAACTTCTGTCTCAACACGTCCTATCAGAGACTTTCTTCAATCTTTTTCAACGTATATTTGTGCATGTTGTTTATAATGAAAGATTGTGCTTATCTTTTTAACGTGAAGTTGTTGAATCACCCCGACGCCACCAAAAGGGTACCGCAAAAATGCGTTTCGTATCTCTTCCTCAGGGGGGATATTTTACTTCTTCGCACGATCTAAAAAACAACAAGGGGGTAATAGATTCAACAGTGCATAATGCGCACACGCTAATGTATTTTCTCCATGATAGAAACAAAATTTCGACCCCAGAAGGAATGCATTAATATTCAATTGATGTTGACCAATCTACATTTTTTAAATTAAAAGCATAATTTCTACCTTAAAATGAAGCGCGAATGCTCATTTTCTGTGGCTTCTCCAACATATCTTCTTGAAACTCATTCATCAACCGGTCACAGAACGCCGCGCATGCGAGTTACCTGTGAACAGCTGATTTAAATGGTGATGTCATATTTGTTTTAACCAATGGTCTGATGCCTGTTTCCTTTGATTCCTTGTTATCCACCAATCTAAACTCCTACCTAAAAAAACTGTCCAACGTTGTCTTAGAGTGTTACACACGCGGACTTGCTCAAAATTGTCTGAATTGGGTAATAATATCTTCCTATGTGGCCAATGAATTGGCTCTGATAGAATTTACTATTTCCAGATATGAAATACGTGGTAAGCTTAACCAACATTAGATGCAAGCTCTCCATTCAATTGCGTTATTTAAACCTTTGTTGCCAGTAGTAGCTAATCTGAAAATCCATTTTTGTTCTAGCGTTAGCAAAGATTGTGCTCGTGATTTTCCATTGCTTCCTGTCAGAATCCTGTCAATAACAAAACAACGTAGTTCTTCAAAGCGATGTTTTTTATTAATGCAGTGTGCAACCATTGGAGCTTCTAATGTTTTGCATTTAAGCTTACTGCGATGTTCTGCCATCCTGATCTTAAATTGGCGCTCAGGTAAATATACAGACTAATCAGCAGAATGCTCTGGCTGTGAGCAAATCAAGCCCCATGAATGACACGCTGTCAGAATCAAAGCAGATTGATGAATTCCAACAGCCAATATTCCAGGACAAGCATGAAGCACATACTTAAGTTACAGAGGAGTAGACAATGCCCACTCACAAACAGGAGCCGTATAGTGTTCCGTGTCAAATAGCCAAACTTTCAGAGGCTTTAACAAATTCAAAAGCCGCATCCCCCCTGCCGAGCCAGGAACCCTTTAGAATCCACAATGATATACGTGCCTTTCACCCTCTCCACAAAAATCTGGTTAATATTCCATCAAGAGCACTTAAATCAATTGAAAGAGAGCTCTGTAATGAGGGGGCACAGGTTGAAGGTGAAAGGGGATAAATCAGGATTAATATGCGGAAATATTTTGTTACGGAAAGAGTGGTAGATGCATGGAATAGTGTCCCAGTGGAGGTAGTAGAGACAAGGACAGTATCTGAATTCAAGAAAGCATGGGACAAACAGATCTTTAAAGGAAAAAAAAGAGACTGTAGTAGTTGGTATGGAAGGGCAGACTAGATAGGCTGTATGGTCTTTATCAGCCATCATGTTTCCAAGTTTCTAAATCCATCACTAAGGAAATATCTGTAGCACATAAAGTCAATGGGGAAATAAGACTATCTTAAATAATGCAACTCTACCCCCCAGAGAGCGAGAGAGAGAGAGACCCTGCCATGATATTACAGTATATGGTCAGCATGTTGTTAAGTGCCGTTGAGTCAGTGTCATCTCCTGGTAACTCTCTGGATAGTTGACCTAAACTTTGTTTGGTCTACAGCCAAGCAGCTCATAGTTGATAGAGTGGTATCCATAGCTGCTGTTATTGTATCGATCCATCTCATTGCCAGCCTTCCTCTTTTATGGTGACCTTCTACCTTGCCAAGCATTATCTTTTTCCAATGATTCTCTCTTCGCATGATATGTCCAAAGTATGAAAGTTGAAGTGTTGTCATCTGAGATTCTAAGGAAAGCTTAGGTTTGATCTCCTCTAGTACTGACTAATTTGTTCTTCGGGCAGTCCTCGGTATATACAGTAATCGTCACCAGCACTATAATTCAAAGGCATTAATTTTCTTCCTGCCTATCTTTTTCACTGTCCAACTTTCGCATCCATATGATGTTATTGAAAATACCATGGCCTGGACAAGTTGGATCTTTGTATGGAGAGAGACATCTCTGCTCTTGAGGATCTTGTCTAGGTCTTTCAAAGCCATTCTATCAAAAGCAATATGTCCTCAGATTTCTGGACTGCTAGTCCTTTCTTTATTGATTGCTGATCCAAATAAGTTAAAGCTGTCAACTATTTCAATTTCTTCTCCATCAATGATGAGCTTATTGATTTTGCCAGTTGTCAGGATCTTTGTCTTCTTAACGTTAACGTGTAGACCCATTTTAAGACTATACTGATCTTGAGAAGCAAATGTTTCAAATTGTCTTCACTGTCAGCCAGTAATGTGGTATCATCAGCATAGCGAAGGTTGTTGATGAATCTTCCACCAATCTTCACACTTTGGTTGTCTTCATAGAGTCTTGCTTCACTGCTGATTTTGTTCTGCATATAAATTAAAGAAAAGAGGTAGGGGGAAAGTATGCAGCCTTATCGTACACCTTTGCTGATTTTAAACCATTCTGTTTCTCCTAGTTCCATTCGAACTATTGCTTCTTGATCAATGTAAAGGTTGTGCTAGAGAACGATCAGGTGTTCTGATATACCCATGCTTCTTAATATGGTCCAGAGTTTCTCATGGTTTACACAGTCAAAAGCCTCGCTGTAGTCAATAAAACACATATGGATATCCTTTTGGTATTCTTCTATCTTTTCAAGGATCCATCTCACATCCATGATAATGTCTCTCGTTCTTCACCCTTTCCTGAACCCTGCTTGCACTTCAGGCAGTTCTCATTCCAGGTATGGTTGCAGTCTCTGCTGAATGATCTTGAGTAGAATCTTGCTGGCATGTGGGATCAGTGTGATTGTGCGATAATTTCCACGGTCAGTTGGGTCACCTTTCTTCGGTATTGATATAAACACAGATCTTTTCCAGTCAGTTGGCTATGAATTTGTCTTCCAGATTTCCCGGTAGAGCCTTGTAAGTATGGTAACAGCTGCATCAGATTGCTGTAATACTTCTATGGGAATGCCATCTATGCCTGGTGCTTTGTTCTTTAATAAGGCTTTCAATGCTGCTTTGACTACTTCTTTCATCACCAATGGTTCCTGATCATAAGATACAGGTTGAAACGGCTGTTGGTCCACTTGATCTTTATGGTATAATGGCCTTGTATATTCTTTCCACCTTTTCTTGAGATTCTCGGCATCATTCAACATGGATCCTAGAAAGGAGCTTTTCCAGTTGTCCTGGATGTGGGGTTGAGTTGGCAAAGCCTCAGATTTGTCTAGGTTTGGTTTATACCCAGAAAAGCCTCCAGACTCCCAAAACGTCTCTAATAAAGCTTTGAAAGAGCTAGTGGGGTGTGTAACATGCACTAGCAGATCATTAGCAAAAGCTGACATTTTAAATTCATACACCACCATCTGGATTCCCTTAATTAAGTCATTCCCAAGGATTCGGCAAAGCAAAAGCACCATCATTATTAGAAAGAGCAAGGGTAGCAAGCGGCATCCCTGCCTAGTATCCCTGCGAGGAAAGCTTGCAGCCTTTAAGCTATTTAACCAGATCCTGGCTCTTGACACAGTATACAAAAGTGGAATAACATGCTAAAATAACCCTGGAATTCAAATTGCTCCAAGATGAAGAATATATATTGCCAGCTGATCCTGACAAATGCCTTTTCAGCATCAAAATTTATAAGAGTAAATGGAATCCTCGACTGTACACAGTAACTCAAAGTTGCTAGGATCTGCCTGACATTAACCATGTCATTCTGGCCCTTCACAAAACCCATCTGTGAAGATGCACTAGAAAAGGCAATATAGAGGCTAGCTGAGTGGCTAAAATCTTAGCGAGAAGTTTTGTGATCCACGTTGAGTACTGATATCAGACAATAAAACGCTGGCTGCAAATGATCCTCCCCCAGCTTATGGATAACCATAATAAGTGGCTTATTAATATCGTATAGAAAGGCTTTCAAGTCATTCAGTTGTGTGTGCCATTCTGACAGAGGGATACAGACTTTATCGTGCTACTAAAGCTATTGGGTCTCCGAGACCTCGCAGATACAGGTTTGTTGAACACATCCACCTGCTCAGGAGTGAGCTGGGCCAACCCACAACCCTGCAAGTACTCTAGCACTTTTTCCAAAGTCCCTTTCTCACATCCATGCTTCTTTTAAAAATTCTTTAAGATCTCACTCACGCAATATTGCTCCATTCTTACCACACCATTACCATTCCTAATTGCCTCAACATGATGAGACCCCCCTCCATTCTTGATCAAAAATGACATCATCCTACCAGGTTTGTCCAAAAATCTATGAAATTAACTTCTGTAGTAGAACAAAGGCTGCTTAGCTTGTGCATGGATTGCTGTATTAAGCTTACTCTGCAGCGCTGGAAAGGTGGCATATAGTTCACCCATGCATTGTTTCGCAAGCTGCTGATGTATTGCACGTAGCTGCTTGCCCATTTCAAATAGTCACTTATTTGCGTCCTTTGTACACTTTGTAGTATACCTCTTAATCACTCCCCAAATAAATACTTTGTCTCTCAAAACAATGCTGTGTTTTTCTTGTGAGCAATAAAGGGATCCCATTGCCCATGCAAAAACTGTTGAAGGCCTTCATCTCCATACATACAATGAGGAAACCATCACAGCCTCTCTCCCTTTCCATGCCCCTTCAGAGCCAAATCTATCCATGCCATAGCATAGTCCGAGATTTCAGTGGACCAATCCTCACATCCTTAACCAGAAGCTCACTAGCTAGCAAAAAATAATCTACTCTAGACCAAGATGCGAGAAAGGTGAGTGTAATTATGGTCTGAAGGATGTAGCAGTTGCCAAACATTCAGCAAGTCACAACCTCAGAGACTCATTAAGCACTGCTGCTGTCGGGAGTCTCCCTCCCATCAAGTGTGATGACCAGTCTAGATCCATCTTGAACATAAAATTGTAGTTCCCCCCCCACCCCCACCACTATAGCCCTGAAAGCACCCACAGAAGCAATACACCGTACCAACACACACAAAAAAAAACCCCCTGAATCAAAGCTGTTAGGTCTATATATACTTCCCGAGAGGATGATACTACCATATAGGTACCCATGGATTTTGCTGCACTTTCTCCATTTGGAATCCCTAAACTTTACATATCAAAATTACTATGCTCACTTTCTTTTCCTCTGAAGAGGAACGAAACACCTCCCCCAGCCACCACCGTTTTAATTTGGCATGCTGTATCAGTCATGTGGGTCTCCTGTAGAAGGACTATGTCAGCACTGCAGTCTTGCAGAGCTCTGAGAATCTTATGTCGATTTATGGGGGACCTGATGCCACAAACATTGAAAGACAAGAGGCAGACACCCTCTTTCCTCATTCTTCCTCCCAGACCAGTATGCTCATTGTGAAGCTAGCAGGGCTCAAATCAGAGAGGCTTTCCCAGCCTCCCTTTTTTCCATTATTAGACATCATGGACACTCGCAGGATCCCCTCCCCCAAACCCACCCCTCCTATAACACCCTCTACACACTAAAACCCCAATTCAAACCCAAACCAATAAAACACCATTCATTCTCCCACCCACCCCCACTCACAAAGTTCCCTCCCACACACACCTTTACATCTATCCAACATACTCGTATACATCACATCTCATGTATCTGGGCCTTACACACTGAATTCACACATTCCCCTGATAAATTTCCTGCAATACCCTAGGCACCCTATTCATACACTCCCTTGCACCCCATACACACCAACGACCATCCTCCCACTGACCTACAAATTCACTACATTACACAGCAAGCCAAGCCCAATCAGCCATCACAAACTACTTTCCGCCTAGGATTTTTAAATACCCCATATGTTCATCGAAGGGCCTCATTACACATCTCCCCGCCCCAAGAATCCAATAAAAGCACATCATGAACTGAAAGCTGACCCTATTAATCCATATGACTATAGCCCCCAGTAACCCATACCCTCACAGACTACTCCAATCCCCTGTCAAACCACATGCATTAAAGTCACACACACTCATCTTTCCACACCCTAAAGTCTCCTCAACACTATACTCATGAGGAAATACAGAAAGTTCTGACATATGTGTGCATCAGACCTTCATACAGACATTGCTAGCCAACTGTGGGAAGCAATATGTATTCAGCCAATCAACTCCTTAATCAATCTGCATAAAATAAAATAGAATAAAGTAAAATTTAGCAAGTAACATAAATACTAAGGGGCTTGTTTACAAAGCCGTGGTAGCGGTTCACGATCATTATCGGAGCCGCGGCCCCATTGATTTCAATGGGGCCGCGGCTCCGATAACGATCGCAAATCGCTACCACGGCTTTGTAAACAAGCCCCTAAGTCAGGTGTCTCATCTGAGTTCAGAGTGGTCCTTCTACTCAAGGTCTCACATCTTCAGGAGACCACCTAATATCTTATTAGCCCCCAGACACACATCAGCAGGACTAACTTCAAAAATGGGCATTCAACATCCAAATCTGTAACAAATGTCAAAACTAAGCCAGATCACATGGCTAGGTTCAAAAGAGCCTTTGTGCTTTTTAAGAACAAGATATGTCATAATGGGTCACATCAAAGATCCATCAAGCTCAGTATCCTATCACAAGTACCTATCAGATTCCCAAAAGGTAGATAGATTCCATGCTGTTTATCCCAGTGGTAAGCAGTGGATTTCCCCACTCCACTTTAATAATGGTTTATGGACTTTTCCTCCAGGAACGTGCCCAAACCTTTCTTCAACCCATCTACACTAACACCTTTTACATTCTCTGGCAATGAATTACAGAGATTGATTAGCGTTGAGTTAAAAAGTATTTTCTCCAATTTGACATACGCACTACTTAGTAACTTCATTGCATGTTCCCTAGTCTTTGTAATTTTTGAAAGCATAAGCAACTGATTTATGTTTACTTATTCTTCTCCACTCATTTTATAGAGCTTTATCATATTTCCCATCAGCTATCTCTTCTTCAAGCTGAAGAGCCTTGACCTTGTACGTTTTTCCTCATGGGTGTATCTTCCATCCCCTTTATCAGTTTGGTCACTCTTCTTTGTACCTTTTCTAATTCCATTACATCCTTTTTTAGATATGGCGACTAGAATTGCACATAATATTCAAGTTGTTATTGCACCATGGAGCTATACAGAGGCATTATAATATCCTTGGTTTTGTTGTCCATTTCTTTCCTTATGATTCCTAGCATTCTATTTGCTTTCTTGGCCGCTGCTGCACACTGAGCCTAGGGTTTCAATTTATTATCTACAATGGCACCTAGATTCTTTTCCTGGGTGGTGATCCCTAATGTGGAACTTTGCATCATGTAACTTTAATTTTGGGGTTTTCTTCCTTGAGGGCCCGATATTCAGCGCCAGCAGCTAGTGCAATTATAGCAGCTAGCCACTGGTGCTGAAAATTAATTGTAGATATTCAACGACGAGGTCATATGCAGTCCTAATATTGAATATCCAGAGTCACTGCACAGCCGCAGATACTGCAAAAGCTAACCGGGCAGCAGCGATATTGAGCTGCTGCCTGGTTAGCTCCCATGGGTTTTTGCTGAATCAGTCAGGTCTTAGTACCACCAGAGAGCTTTGTATTTAAGTCAAAGCAAAGTAAAGCATACCACAGAAAGTAAATCAAGAGTAAATAAACTCTGAAATATGTTTCTAGAGAACTTTTTATTTAAATCAAATCAGAGCATAGCTTAGCATACAGGTAAAATAGTCCTGAGTAGGTAGAAATAAACTTGTTTCTAGTGACCTTTACAAAGAGGCCTTCCAGTTAGGAGACAAAAGATCTGTGAAATTGTCTTGAATAGATGTTAAAGTCAAGTGACAGATGAAAGGGGCAATTTAAAAGGCCCCTTCTATCAAACCAAGAGCTGTGTGAGTCACCCAGGAAATTGGTAAGCCTTTACCTTAGAAGTAAACCAACTTTTAATAGGTCTTGCACTGGCAGCCAAGAAAGCAAATAGAATGCTAGGAATTATAAGGAAAGGAATGGAGAATAAAACAAAGGATATTATAATGTCTCTGTATCGTTCCATGGTGTGACCGCACCTTGAAAATTATGTGTAATTCTAGTCGCCATACCTTAAAAAGGATATAGCAGAATTAGAAAAGGTATAGAGAAGAGCCACGAAAATGGTAAAGGGGATGGAAGCATACCCCTGTGAGGAGAGGCAAAAAGGTTAGGGCTCTTCAACCTGGAAAAGAGATGACTGAGGGGAGATATGATAGAGGTCTATAAATTAATGAATGGACTGGAATGGGTAAACGTAGATCGATTGTTTACGCCATCAAAATGTAAAAAGACTAGGGTTCATGCAATGAAGCTACAGTGTAACCCATATAAGGCTAATAAGAGAAAATATTTTTTTCACTCAGCATGTAATCAAACTCTGGAATTTGTTACCGGAGGATGTAGTAAGGGCTGTTAGTGTAGCTGGGTTTAAAAAAAGATTTGGACAAGTTCCTGGAGGAAAGGTCCATAAACCATTATTAAAGGGGACCTTGGAAATCCACTGCTTGTCCCAATACAAGCATTGTGGACCTGTGTCTTCTGGGGAAACTGCTAGGTACTTGTGACCTAGATTGGCCACTGTTGGAAAGAGGATACTGGGCTTGATGGATCTTGGTCTGACCCAGTATGGCATATCTTATGTTCTTATGTACCTGTGGGTCGCTAATCAGGCAGTGGTGCAATAATGCTGCTGCCCGCTTAGCAATAGGTACCGCCTCTGCTCCACTCCAGAATACCCATGACATGCCCCAGTGCTACACGGTTAACACTGGGGCTTGTATCGGCATTACTCGGGGATATTCATCGTGTTAGTGCTGCTGCATATCCCTCTAAGTGGCATATACATAAGTAGTTTCAGGTCAGTAAACTGAATATCAGGTCCTAAATGCCTAACTCTGCATTGTCCACATTAAATTGAATCTGTTTTTTGTATGTCCAATCTCCCAATTTCTAAAGGTCCTCTTGCAATTCCTCACAATCCTCTTGTGATTAACAACTTCAAACAATTCTGTCATCTGCAAATTTGATCACCTCACATGTTCCCATTTCCAGGTCATTTATTAACCTGTTAAAAAGCAATGCATAGATCCCTGGGGTACTTCACTATTCACCTTTCTCCAATAAAAACAATTGGCTATTTAGCCCTGCTCTCTGTTTTCTATCTTTTAACCCATTCCTAATCCACAATAGTACACTGCTTCCTATCTCATGACTTTAATTTCCTCAAGAGTTTCTCATGAGGGACCTTGTCAAAGGCTTTCTGGAAATCCAACAGTTCATCTTTATCTACCTGTTTATTCACAACTTAAATACAATTTAGAAGATTAGTGAGACAAGACTTTCTTTGGCTAAATCCATGTTGCCTTTGTCCCTTTAAACCATGACTATCTATATGTTCAGTAGTTTTATTCTTTATAAAGGTTTCTACCATTTTTCCTTGCCCGGAAGTCAGGCTGTAATTTCAGAGATCATCTCGGAACCCTTTTTAAAATTACTATAAATAATTTTAATAACAGTTTATAAATTACTAATAGTTGATCTGTAATTTAATTTTTGAGTTCTTTCAGCATCCTGGAATGTATACCATCTGATCCAAGTGATTTACTACTCTTTAATTTATCAAAGTGGAGGAGCAGCCTAGTGGTTAGAGCACTGGCTTGGTAACCAAGAGACCAGCGTTTGATTCCCATTATCACTCCTTGTGGCCTTGGACAAGTCACTTAACTCTCCATTTCCTCAGAAGAAAGACCTGCCAATCTAATTCTAGTCACACTGCCAAGAAAACCCAGGAGCTACTGGGTTGCCAGAGTCAGCACTGACTCAAAGACACGCATTGCATTTTGCAATTTATCAAATTGCTGTATTACATCTTCCTGGTTTATTGAGATTTTCCTCAATTCCTCCACTTCATCACTTTTAAATATCATTTCCGGCATGGGTAACATCCCTACATCTTGTTCAGTAAACACCAAAGCAAAGAATTCATTTAGTCTCTCTGCTATGATCTTGTCCTCCCATTTGCTCTAATTATCTAATGTTGCAATTGACTCACAGGTTTCTTGCTATAAATGTACTCGTGGGGTCTAAAACAGGCTTCTTTTCAAAATCTCTTTGCCTGCCTTATTAATGCCTTGCATCTAAATTGTCAATGCTTTTGTTGCTTCCTGTGTTCATTTTCTGAAAGATGCTATTTTTGCTATTACAGTCTTTCTGACCTCACCTTTAAAACCATGCTGGCTGTTGTTTGGCCTTCCTTCCACAATAATACTTTTAAACAATGCCCAGGCCTGCTGTAAACTTTTAACCTATGCAGTTGCTCCTTTTAGTTTTTCTTAACCATTTTCCTCATTTTATCATAGTCTCCCTTCTGAAATTTAAATGCTAACACCATGGATTTCCTTGCTGTCCTCTCTCCATTTATTAAATCAAATGTGATCATGTTATGATCACTATTGCCAAGTGGCCCCAGCACTGTTACCTCTCACACCAGTTCCTGCGTTCCACTAAAGACTAGATCTAAAATAGCTTCTCCTCTTCAGTTCCTAAATCAGATCTGCTATCCACCTGAACTTCTGGTTTCTGTAGGTTCCATCTCTAGTGACCTCTCACCCATTTTACCAACAAGAAGGGGAGATAATCTTTAAACATAGTCACTGGGAAGAAGCATTTAAGATTCCCTCTTTTTCATAATAGCAGAATTCAAGGTTTATTTAACACGAGAGAGACCAGCTGTATTCACGCATTAAGAAAAGTGGAAGAAAGTCCAAAAATCTGCCAGCATGGTTTAAAGGTGAGGTCAGAGAGGCTGTTGCTGCCAAAAAAGCATCTTTCAGGAAATGGAAAAAAGAGCCAAACGATGAAAACTAGAAACAGCACAAGCACTGGCAAGTTAAATGCAAAGCATTGACAAGGCAGGCAAAGCGAGAATTTGAGAAGGAACTTGCTACGGAAGCAAAAACACGAAATAAAGACTTTTTCAAGTACATTCGTAGCAAAAGGCCTGTGAGAGAGTCAATTGGACCATTAGATGATAGAGGGGTAAAAGGGGCAGTTAGAGGAGACAAGGCTATAGCGGAGAGACTGAATGAATTCTTTGCTTCGGTCTTTACTGAGGAAGATGTAGGGATGTTACCCAAGACTGAAGTGGTATTTAAAGGTGATACTGCAGAGGAATTGAGAGAAATATCGCTACACAGGGAAGATGTATTACAACTATTTGATAAACTGAATAGCAGCAAATCACCTGGACTGGATGGTATACATCCAAGAGTGTTGAAAGAACTGAAATATGAGATTGCAGACCTGCTATTAGTAATCTGTGAACTTTCATTAAAATCATCTGTAATACCTGAAGATTGGAGGGTCACCAATGTAACGCCAATTTTTAAAAAGGGTTCCAGGGGTGATCCGGGAAATTACAGACCGGTGAGCCCGACATCAGTACCGGGGAAAATGGTAGAAACCATCATAAAGAACAAAATTACACAGCATGTAGATAGTCATGGCCTAATGGAAGACAGCCAACATGGCTTTAGACAAGGAAGATCTTGTCTTTCTAATCTGTTATGTTTTTCTGAAGGTGTGAATAAACAGGTAGACAAAGGTGAGTCGGTTGATATAGTGTATCTGGACTTTCAGAAAGCCTTTGACAAGGTCCCTCATCAGAGACTTTTGGCAAAACTAAAAAGTCATGGGATAGGAGGCAGTGTACTATTGTGGATCGGGAACTGGTTAAAGGATAGAAAGCAGAGGGTAGGGCTAAATGACCAATTTTTGCAATGGAAAAAGGTGAATAGTGGAGTACACCAGAGATCTGTACTGAGTCCACTACTTTTTGACATATTCATAAATGACCTGGAAAAGGGAATAACTAGTGAGGTTATCAAATTTGCAGACGACACAAAACTGTTTAAAGTTGTTAAAACCCAAGAGGACTGTGGAAAACTGCAGGAGGACCTGGATAAATTGGAAGACTGGGCATCCAAATGGCAGATGAAGTTTAATGTGGACAAGTGCAAAGTTATGCACCAAGGAAAGAACAACCCACACTATGGTTACACGATGTAAGGTTCCACATTGGGAACCACCACCCAGGAAAAAGATTTAGGAGTTATCGTGGATAACATGTTTAAACCCTCTGCCCAGTGTGCAGCGGCAGCCAAGAAAGCAAATAGAATGATAGGTATCATAAGGAAAGGAATGGAAAATAAAACAAAGGATATTATAATGCCTCTGTATCGTTCCATGGTACGACTGCACCTTGAATATTGTGTGCAATTCTGGTCGTCGTATCTTAAAAAGGATATAGCGTTATTAGAAAAGGTACAGAGAAGAGCCACCAAAATGGTAAAGGGGATGGAAGGATACTCCTATGAAGAGAGGCTACAAAGGTTAGGGCTCTTCAACCTGGAAAAGAGACGGCTGAGGGGAGATATGATAGAGGTCTATAAATTAATGAATGGAGTGGAACGGGTAAACGTAGATCGATTGTTTACGCTATCAGAATATAGAAAGACTAGGGGACATGTAATGAAGCTACAGGGTAAACTATTTAAGACAAATAAGAGAAAATATTTTTTCACTCAACGTGTAATCAAACTCTGGAATTTGTTACCGGCGGATGTAGTAAGAGCTGGTAGTGTAGCTGGGTTTAAAAAAAGGTTTGGACAAGTTCCTGGAGGAAAGGTCCATAAACCATTATTAAAAAGGGACCTAGGATATCAATGCTTGACCCAATACAAGCATTGTGGAACCTGTGTCTTTTGGGGATACTGCTAGGTACATACAACCTAGATTGGCCACTGTTGGAAGCAGGATACTGGGCTTGATGGACCTTGGTCTGACCCAGTATGGCATATCTTATGTTCTTGAAGGACTAGAAAGGGGTACTGTTAATTCTGGAGAGAAATCTGCAACTGTGAGTATATACCTCTGGTAATTTTCTAAAAAGAATTCTTTGTATTAAAGCTACTTAATCTGTGAACCCACTGTTTTTTGTTGGATCAGTTAGGGCCTAGTAGCAGCAATTAAAGTTTGAAATTAAAACACAGAGGAGAGTTTTCTGGTTACATTTCATACCCAGCAGAGAGCTTGTAGTTTAAATGTCATAAGAAGTTAGAGCCTAGCAGCAGCTAAGAGCTATAATTTAAATCAAATCAGAATTTAGCTTACCTCAGCAGCACAAGACAGGGTACTGTGTAGCAGCCCTCTTTTAATAAGTGTTATTTCCCTCCCTCCCTCCCCTGGGATAATCATAGCTTTATAGGTACTTACACATCTTAAAAGACAGGAGGTGCTTTCAGGTGAAGCTTATTACCCAAATCAGTCATACACTAAGGATCTGAGATTAATTAAGCTTCAGGTGAACAAGGTATATTAAACGTATTAGGTACAGTTTTATTGGTATAAATACCCATAGGAACCCCTAGTAAGTAAGAACTTAAAGATCTAGACACAAACTTAAAACTAAGATGCAGACAGCAGTCCAGCAGCGGGATGGGGGCTTTCCAGTCTTTTGCATTGAGTGTCACATGTATGATTTTCTCCCAGTTGGTGAGAGGTCTTACATGTGCACTAGGTGCAAGGAGCTCTTTTCTCTCAGGGAACAAGTCCGTTCTCTAGAGGCTAAAGTAGCAGACTTGGAAAACATAAGACAGACAGAGAGGTACATAGACGAGACCTACAGGGATATAGTCCTGAAGTCCCACCTCCAGTCTGGCAGCACCCCTGTTGCCATGGAGGAGAGAGGTCACGTGACAGGGGAGCATCACCCTGGTGTGGCAGGAAGTGATCCTGTAACTAGGACCTGTCCTCCAGGTGATGTAAAACCCTCTCGCACCGAGGAAGTTTCTCCAGGGCCATGTGCCCATGAGGGAAGGGTTAGGACAGCCGTTATAGTTGGTGATTCGATCATTAGGCATGTAGATAGCTGGGTGTCTGGTGGACGTGAGGATCGCCTGGTAACATGCCTGCCTGGTGCGAAGGTAGCGGACCTCACGCGCCACCTAGATAAGGTCTTAGATAGTGCTGGGGAGGAGTCTGCTGTCTTGGTACATGTCGGTACCAATGACATAGGAAAATGTGGTAGGGAGGTTCTGGAGGCAAAATTTAGGCTTTTAGGTAGGAAGTTGAAATCCAGTACTTCCAGGGTAGCATTCACCGAAATGCTTCCTGTTCCACGCGCAGGACCCAAAAGGCAGGCAGAGCTCTGGAGTCTCAATGCGTGGATGAGACAATGGTGCCGAGATGAGGGTTTTGGATTTGTTAGGAACAGGTGAACATTCTGGGGAAAGGAGGGGCTCTTCCGAAGGGATGGGCTTCACCTTAATCGGGATGGAACCAGGCTGCTGGCATTAACCTTTAAAAAGGAGATAGAGCAGCTTTTAAACTAGATATTAGGGGAAAGCCGACAGTCGCCCAAGAGCGGATGGTTCGGAAGAATGTATCCTTGAAGGATACTACCAAAAGCAGAGAGGTTCCACAAAAGAGTAAAGTAGCCCAAATGCCCTCAAGTATGGAGCAGACAGAGCTTAAAGATCCCAAATTACCCATGTCTAACAATAGCCAAATTAACATGAATAAAATACATTCTCTAAAATGCTTGTATGCAAATGCTAGAAGTCTAAAGAATAAGATGGGAGAGTTAGAATATATAGCACTAAATGAAAGGTTAGATATGATTGGAATATCAGAGACATGGTGGAAGGAGGACAACCAGTGGGACACTGTGATACCTGGGTACAAACTATATCGTAATGACAGAGCTGATCAAATTGGTGGAGGGGTTGCGCTCTATGTTAGAGAGGGCATTGACTCAGAAAGGATTAAAGTTTTGCAGGAAACAAAATCTGCTGTAGAATCTATATGGATTGAAATTCCATATAAAAGGGGGAAGGCGATGGCAGTGGGGGTGTACTATCGAGCACCTGGCCAGAATGACCAAATGGATGATGAAATGCTCAAAGAAATCAAGGAAGCTAACAAAAGTTACAGCGCAGTAATAATAATGGGTGATTTCAATTACTCCGGTATTGACTGGGTCAGTGTCACGTCAGGACATGCTAGGGAGATAAAGTTCCTAGATGAAATAAATGATTGCTTCTTGGAGCAGCTGGTTCATGAACCGACCAGAGGGGAAGCCATATTAGACCTAGTCCTTAGTGGAACACCAGATCTAGTGCAAGAGATAAGGGTGTTGGGGCCACATGGCAATAGTGATCATAGCATGATCGCCTTTGATTTAATTAGTGGAGGAGGGATAGTAAGGAAATCCACAGTACTACCTTTTAACTTTCGAAAGGGAGACTATGATAAAATGAGGAAAACAGTTAAGAAAAAACTAAAAGGAGAAGTTGTGAAGGTTAAAGACGTACATCAAGCTTGGGTGTTGTTGAAAAATATTATCTTGGAAGCCCAGACCAGCTGTATTCCACGCTTTAAGAAAAGTGGACGGAAGTCCAAAAAACTGCCAGCATGGTTTAAAGGTGAGGTCAGAGAGGCTGTTGTTGCCAAAAAAGCATCTTTCAGGAAATAGAAAAAAGAGCCAAACGACGAAACCTGGAAACAGCACAAGCACTGGCAAGTCAAATGTAAGGCATTGATAAGGCAGGCAAAGAGAGAATTTGAGAAGAAGCTTGCTGCGGAAGCAAAAACACGAAATAAAGACCTTTTCAAGTACATTCGTAGCAAAAAACCTGTGAGAGAGTCAGTTGGTCCATTAGATGATAAAGGGGATAAAGGAGCACTAAGAGGTGACAAGGTGATAGCGGAGAGACTGAATGAATTCTTTGCTTCGGTCTTTACTGAGGAAGATGTAGGGATGTTACCCATGACTGAAGTGGTATTTAAAGGTGCGGAAGAATTGAAGGAAATATCGATACATCGGGAAGATGTCTTACAACTATTAGATAAACTGAGGAGTAGCAAATCACCTGGGCCGGATGGTATACATCCAAGGGTGTTGAAAGAACTGAAATATGAGATTGCAGACCTGCTATCAGTAATCTGTGAACTATCATTAAAATACCTGAAGATTGGAGGATCGCCAATGTAACACCAATTTTTAAAAAGGGTTCCAGGGGTGATCCGGGAAACTACAGACCGGTGAGCCTGACGTCAGTACCGGGAAAAATGGTAGAAACCATCATAAAAAATAAAATTACTCAGCATGTAGATAGTCACAACCTAATGGGAGACAGCCAACATGGCTTTAGACAAGGAAGATCTTGTCTTACTAATCTGTTATGTTTTTTTGAAGGAGTGAATAAACAGGTGGACAAAGGTGAGTCGGTTGATATTGTGTATCTGGACTTTCAGAAAGCCTTTGACAAGGTCCCTCATCAGAGACATTTGGCAAAACTAAAGAGTCATGGGATAGGAGGCAGTGTACTATTGTGGATCAGGAACTGGTTAAAAGATAGAAAGCAGAGGGTAGGGCTAAATGGCCAATTTTCCCAATGGAGAAAGGTGAATAGTGGTGTACCCCAGGGATCTGTGCTGGGTCCGCTGCTTTTTGACATATTCATAAATGACCTGGAAAGTGGAATAACGAGTGAGGTTATCAAATTTGCAGATGACACAAAACTATTTAAAGTTGTTAAAACCCAAGAGGATTGTGAAAAATTGCAAGAGGATCTTGATAAATTGGAAGACTGGGCATCAAAATGGCAGATGAAATTTAATGTGGACAAGTGCAGGGTTATGCACCTAGGGAAGAACAACCCAAACTATGGTTACACGATGCAAGGTTCCACATTAGGAACCACCACCCAGGAAAAAGATTTAGGCATCATTGTGGATACCATGTTAAAACCCTCGGCCCAGTGTGCAGCGGCGGCCAAGAGAGCAAATAGAATGCTAGGTATGATAAGGAAAGGAATGGAAAATAAAACAAAAGATATTATAATGCCTCTATATCGTTCCATGGTGAGACCGCACTTTGAATATTGTGTGCAATTCTGGTCGCCGTATCTTAAAAAGGATATAGCGATTTTAGAAAAGGTACAGAGAAGAGCCACCAAAATGGTAAATGGGATGGAAGGATACTCCTATGAAGAGAGGCTAAAAAGGTTAGGGCTCTTTAACCTGGAAAAGAGTCGGCTGAGGGGAGATATGATAGAAGTCTATAAATTAATGAACGGAGTGGAATGGGTAAACGTAGATAGATTGTTTACCTTATCAGAATATAGAAAGACTAGGGGACATGCAATGAAGCTACAGGGTAAACTATTTAAGACTAATAAAAGAAAATATTTTTTCACTCAACATGTAATCAAACTCTGGAATTTGTTACCGGAGGATGTAGTAAAGGCTGTTAGTGTAGCTGGGTTTAAAACAGGTTTGGACAAGTTCCTGGAGGAAAGGTCCATAAATCATTATTAAGAAGTGACCGAAGATATCAATGCTTGATCCAGTACAAGCATTGTGGAACTTGTGTCTCTTTGGGAAACTGCTAGGTACATATGACCTAGATTGGCCACTGTTGGAAACAGAATACTGGGCTTGATGGACCTTGGTCTGACCCAGTATGGCATATCTTATGTTCTTATGGGCTCCTCTATCTGACTAATTAGATCATTGAAGATTGCAAAAGCCGACAAATGTTTCTAGGGCTTTGCTTTAAACCCATGAAGTTCCATAGGACAGATTAATCCTGGAAGAATCCACAGACGTTAGCTAAATTTAGTTAGATCACATCATCTGTGCATTATTACAAAATATTGCAACAGGTAACTGATCAATCGTGCTCATAGGTGCAATCCATGTTATGCTCACAGTAACTGCCCTTACACATTGTACTTCAAACTGATTGTACAGGTGTAGAAGTTCCCATAAATACCATATGAGAATCATTCCACTGCCCTTAAGAGACAGGGCAAATATGGCCCATGTGAGCTACACTGGGTCCACCTGATGACAACACTGGTAGGAGGAGATGAGGATTCTCTGCACCATTGAGGAAGTTGAAAACAATCTTCACTGTGTCAAAAGGGGGTCCACAGATGATCACTTATTCTTTAATAATCCAAAATCAACAGGGATGCAGCACTTAAACAACAATCAAGACAACAATGCTCTTTATACCACAGCTAGATCAAAATGTTGAATATTTTCCAGGCTGAACAGCAATGTAGTCAGGTCCAGTTCAGTTTCCCCAGAACAGTTGGCCATTGAAAAGGCTTCAAGGTCCCTGGGCACAGTGGTGTCAAACTCCATCCCAAACCTCTCCTATATGGTCATAGCTTACTACTCATCAGGGCTTTCTCCCACATGGTGCTGCTCACAAAGCTTGCGTGTCTCTCCAGGAGTGGTAAAACACATGAGCTGTGCTAGTGTGATAAAACTTTGAGCTTTGCCAGATACTGGCTCTCAAATCGGATGTTACACTCAAAAGACCAAGAACAGATAGGTAAGAATTCTTTGTAGTGCTGTGCTGTGCTATGTGAGCCGATTAATCTTGAAAAATCAAGATTTTATGCCTCTCGTGTGAGCATGACCTCAGCTTGCACGCCACCCTCAGCACATGTTCTTTTTGCACAAAGTTCTAAAAACAGGTGATAACTGCCTACTGATGGGCCTCATTCTCCCTACTTGGGCCTATCCAGTGTGCCCACTCAATCAATGCACCCATGGACCTGTGCAATTTTAGGCCTAGTGGCAATCAAGTTTCTAGGAAACCGCAGAGCACCGATTCACTTACATTCTAAGGAACCCCCAGGAACTGCAGATTGTTCTCCAGGACATCTATTTTGTCCATCTGGCATGCTAGTGTCTCCTTTAGGCTAGCCAGTTCTTCAACTACCTGCTGGGCTGTCTCCTTCACAGCCACATGAGCTGCTCAACCTCGTTTACCAATCGCTGGAAAGACTTCATTGAAGCGGCCATCTCATCAATTTCTGCATACTGTATTTGAATATACAGTCCAATGAGTTAATGACCACCGCCATCATGTCCTTCACAGTCACACTAGAGGATGAAGAAAGTGAGCGAGCACTTTGGTTGCCGTCTTGGTTTTGCTGACCTGGGTTTCTTCATTTGTTTTTTGGTGTTTTTTGTTGCCATTTGCCTCCAACACACTTACAGCCCAGTATTGCACCTTCAGGCAGCAGAATGGGACAATATAGGCCCAAGGGGTCAACTGTATATTGCCAATAAAAATCCAGAGCTCAGAGAGGGCCTGAGAATTCAGAGAAACCTGTTTGCCCTCGTTCACTACATCACTTGACCTACACTACTTCATAACCTCATGGCATGCCCTCTAGTCTTTGTACTTTTGGAAAGAGTACTCGGTTCACGTTTACCCATTCCATTCCACTCAATATTTTATAGACCTCTATCATAATTCTCCTCAGCTGTCTCTTCTCAAAGCTGTAGAGCCCTAACCTCTTTAGCCTTTCCTCATAAGAGAATCATCTCATTCCCTTTATCATTTTGATTGTCCTTCTATGTACCTTTTCTTATGCCTCTATATAGGGCTTAATTTGTGCTGGAATGGAGTGGAACAGCGTTCCGGCACTTCTTGAAGAGGCAGAAGCAGGGCTTGACAAATCCCAGGGGCCTGCAGGGATTCCATCTTACCCCTTCTGCACACAAACCCACACACAAACCCATAATGGCAGACAGCAGAGAATAAGACCCTTCTGTCTGCCTGCAGGGATCTAATCTCCCACGGACAGGCAAAAGGGATCTTTGCCCCGATCATGGCTCTCTTCTGCTCGGATCCCCGTGGGCAGAAGAGGAGGAGGAGAAAACTGCAATCCCAGAAAAAGCCCTTCTGTCTGCCCCTAGGCTTTCCCCTTCTGTCACCGAGGGCAGGACAGAAGGGGAAAGCCTAGAAGGCCTTAGGCTGCTTGCAGCACAGGATAGGCAGATCTGGGGCCTGGTGAAAAAACGGTCAGAGAGGAGGGTAGGGAAGGGAGGCAGCAAACATTTAAAGGTGCAGTAGATTTAAAAAAAACAAACAAAAGAAAGTGAGGATGGGGTAATGGAGGACAGGGGATAGGAGTGCTGGGGGGGGGGGAAGTGGAAGGGGAACAGAGCACGGCGAGAGGTTGGAAGGGGAAGGGAAGAGTGCAGGATATTGAAGGATATTGTTTCAAGTGGTGTTGTCACCGACATTTGACTATGCCAATGCGGTATTATTAGGTCTACCCACTTCTACTTTGTCAGCGCTTCAATTAGCGCAGAATGCTGCAGCAAGGGTCATTTTCGGTAAGACATGTTTTGATCACATTACTCCTTGTTTGCGTTCGCTGCATTGGTTACCCATTCAGCAGCAGACTGTTTTTAAGGTTCGTTGTGTGGTCCTGAAGCTTCGGGTGGGTTTATCTGCGGCTTGTTTAGCGGAGTTGTTCTTTTGACATACTTCTTTGCATCCGATTCATTAGGGGTTGAGTGATACTCTCATTTTGTCACCTTCTTTTTGGTTTAGTTTACATGTTATAGGACCTCTTGCTTTTGCTTTGGCTGCGCCTGTGTTGTGGGATAATTTACCAGCTTTTTTATATGACTGTCAAGATTTGCTGTCTTTTCGGCAGCTCTTGAAGAGCCATTTGTTTTGTCAGATGTTTGGTGCTTGATTTACTGTGCATTTTTCTTTCAAATTTTGTTATATGTTTTTTGGAATGCTTTGAACTTATGTGATTAGGTGGCTTATAAATGCTGTAAATAAATAAATAAATAGATAAATAAATAAAATACAGGGACAAAGGGGCATAATATGTGTATGTATGTCAAAAGGTGCATCCCCCACCCAGAACACACACACAAGCACCCCACCCCCATAGCACACTCGTGCACACATAAGCATCTCACCTCCAAACCTCACAGTACTCACACACACAGATGCACCCCACCTCCACGCCGCAGACATGCACATACACACTCACACTCGCATACACAAAAGCACCTCATCTCCACAAAACACAGTACTCACATACACACACACACACACCCTACCTCTGCACAACACACACACAAACTCCACAGCACATGCACACGTGCACTGCAGCCCTACATCCCACCCATACAATAGCATCCACCACCACATCACACGCACAGATGGGCAAACCACCATTGCAGCACACAAGCATGCACAGATATTTTCTACATATTTCTGTCTAAAGATGCCTCTCACAGCCCCAACTACCATAGTAAAACATACTTTATCATCTTTCTTGAAACTCTTCCACCCTCCCCAGACATGTATGAGTTTGAAAAAGGAGAAAAGTCCATGGAGGATGGAGGCAATGGAGGGGCAGGGTCGAGGAGATCACAGCCACCGGCTCCTAAGATTTGGACTGACTCCTCAATAAAAACAAAATTTGTCAAGGCCTGGGTGGAAGTACAGATTCTGTCGTCCCACCTTCTCTCCCTGTTCTGTACTGCCGCAGCCATATTAACAGAACACAGCCGCAGGAAAAGTTTGGTTTGCTCCTGTGGCTGTGCTGTACTGAAGCAACCCAGCCATGGCTTTTTTAGTAAAGCCAAAGAAGCACTTCCTGGGCTGCTTTAGTATGGCACAGCCACAAGAGCAAACAAAAATGATCCTGTGAGTGTGTTAAGTGTTAATATGGCTGCGGCAGTACAGAACAGGGAGAAGAGAGAAGGTAGCCATGGCCATATTAATACTTAACACAGCCACAGGAGCTGTGCTGTATTGAAGCAGCCCGGTTTGGCCGTAGGAGCAAACAAAAATGCTCCCGTGGCTATGTTAACTTAGGAACAGACAGAGAGATGTAGAGAAGAGGTATCTGGCTGCAAGTGTTGTAAAGATAAGAGGTGGCTTATGGACTGTTGTGATGGAGGTGGGAGCCTGGGACTAGGGGGCTGATGTAGAATGAGGAAGGGAGGGCCTGGAAAGGAGCTGAGGTACTGGAATGGTGGTAGAGAGGCTGATACTGGAAGAGGGCCAATGCTGGGATGGGGGGTGGGCTGTGATTGGAAATGGGCTGATACTGGGGCTGGGGGAAACTGGAACTAGAAAAAGACTGATAATGGGGCTGGGGGAACTGAAACTGGAAATTGGCAGATACTGATGCTAAAGGGTGACAGACTCAAAATGGACTGATACTGCGCCTGGGGGGGATTGGGACCGGAAACAGGCTGATACTGAGAATGGAAGCTGGTTGATACAGAGACTTGGGGGGGGGGGGAATGCAAATGTGCGATACTAGGACCGGAAATGGACTGATACTAGGTCTTGGGAGGGACCGTGACTGGAAATGGACCAATATTAGGGCTGGGGGGTAGGACTGGGACTGGAAATAGGCTGATCCTGTGGCTGGGCATGGTAATGGGCTTATGCTGTAGGGGGACTGGAACTGGAAGGGGAGCCGAGGTGAGGGATTCTGTTAACATATTGGTTCTGTGTAGGAATCTGTAGCAGTTTGGCGTGTTCTCTTTTTCCAACTAGAGGTTACTGGTCTAGAATATTTGCAGTGCTGATTATTCATGGGTAGGGTTGCTTCTTAAGTTTGGTGCTAGTGTTGAGTGTCCATTTGCAGGGTTTTGTGTTATGACGCATGATGTTTGACAATAGAGGGAGTTGGTGGTATTGTCGCTGATTTGAGACCAGAGTTTGAATGGAATCTTTTTTTTGTATGTTGAGCTCTAAAGTGAAAACTGCTGTGCATCTGTTGGGAGAGTTTTATTGGTGAATCTGGGAGTGCTATATATGAACAAATCATTATTCTTATCAGACAAATGAATAAATATGCCCCATTCAAAGGCAATTATGCATTTGCTGGCATTTGCTGGCAAATGCATAAAGCCTATGTCTTTTCAAAAAATATACAGATAATATCGGGCTAGATGGCCAGATATTTTCCATATATTTGTGGGCTATGTTAGAGGAGGAGCAAGGGTAGGCCAGACAATTATCCAGATAGTGGAAATATTCAGCCACTATTTAGATAAGTTACATGTTTAGTTTAGGCCTGCCGAATAGCAGGCCTAGCCTAAGCAGATAGTTTATTCACCAATGTTGTAAACAAAAGTATGCAAACACTTCTGGTCCTGACCCCACTTCCACAGGTCACTTCCGACCCCACCCATACTTCCGCTTCTTTTTTGTCTACAAATTATACCCTACCTCTATAACTTTTTTGAGATGTGGAAACCAGAACTGCACACAATACTTAAGGTGTGGTTGCACCATGGACCAATGCAGCGGCATAATTGTGCTCTTTGTGGTCTTGGGCAAGCCACTTAACCCTCCATAGCCCATGTTCCCTGTAAAATAGTTATCTCCAAGTTATAATGCCTTGTTCAATGTAATTTCAGTTTGTTCAATGTAAACCGCCTTGATATCATGAAAGGCGGTATATAAGAAATGTTAAATAAATAAATAAATACATCACAGTAACATAGTATATGACGGCAGATAAAGACCAGCATGGTTATCTAGTCTGCCCAGCAAGGTGGTAAGAGTAGGTGTGCCTGCTGTAATGTGCAGGTCACCCCTCCCCATGCCTTTGTTTAGGGATGTGCCCACTGCTCCATGCAGGTCACCTCTACTTCTTGAGATATCAGAGATAGTTAAGTTTATTTTGATTTTATCCTGTTGCTATAAAGGGATCCACTATGTCTGTCCCATGCCATTTTGAATTCTGTCACTGTATTTGCCCCCATCACTTCCATCGAGAGAGCATTCAAAGCATCTACCACCCTTTCACTGAAAAAGTATTTCCTGATGTTGCCTTTCAGTTTACCCCCTTGCAGCTTCATGTTATGCCCTCTAGTATTACAGCATCTCCATCTTTGAAAAAAGGTTTGTTTGTTCATTAATACTCTTTAAGTATTTAAAGGTCTGTATCATATTTCCCCTGTCCCTCCTCTCCTCTAGAGTATACATATTTAGGTCTTGGAGTCTATTTTCATATGTCTTCTGGTGTAGGCTTCAAATCATTTTGGTCACCTTCCTCTGAACTGATTCCAGTCTTTTTATATCCTTTGCGAGATATGGTCTCCAAAACTGAACACAATATTCCAAGTGAGGCATCACTAGCGACTTGTACAAAGGCATTAGTACCGCTTCCTTTCTGCTGGTAATTTCTCTCTGTATGCAACCCAGCATCCTTCTGGCTTTGACCACCACCTTGTCACACTGTTTCGCCACCTTGAGAGCCTCAGAAAAAATCACTCAGAGGTCCTTCTCCCGGTCCGTGCACATCAACCTCTCACCCCCTATCGCATAAGGTTCCCTTGGATTTCTGCATTCCAAGTGCATGACACTGCACTTCTTCACATTAAATCTTAACTGCCAAGCATTAGACCATTCTTCCAGCTTTTGCAGATCTTTCCTCATGTTATCCACTCCCTCAGGGGAATCCACTCTGTTGCAAATTTTCATGTCATCTGCAAAAAAGACAAGAGTTTTCCATTCAGTCCTTCAGCAATATCACTCAAAAATACATTGAACAGTACCGGCCCCAGGACCGATTCCTGGGGCACACCACTAATCACCTTCCTTTCATCCGAGTGAATTCCGTTTACCATCACCTTCTGTCATCTATCAGTCAACCAATTTCTGATCCAGTTCACCACCTTGGGACCCATCAGTAGTATAATGGGTACACTACTCGTCAAACTGATTGACAGGTGAGATAAGGATGACAGGAGCCAATCAGCGTTCACTTCCGGTCTATGTCCCGCCTTAGGCCACGCCCCCTCCCATAGAAGTGAATGGTGAGTTAGCCCCACCCACTCCCGCCCCCAAAATGTTGACAGGTACCAATCAGCGCCCACTTCCGGTGTATGTCCCGCCTTAGGCCACGCCCCCTCCCATAGAAGTGAATGGTGAGTTAGCCCCGCCCAGCCCCGCCCACCCCCGCCCCCAAAATGTTGACAGGCACCAATCAGCGCCCACTTCCGGTGTATGTCCCGCCTTAGGCCATGCCCCCACCCATAGAAGTGAATGGTGAGTTAGCCCCGCCCAGTCCCGCCCCCAGGCGTGGCCACCGCCCCCACTTGACACACCCCTGCCCCCGCCCCAAGGATGACATCATCCAATCAGCATACACTTCCGGGGGGGGGGTGTCACACCCATGCCACGCCCCACAATATGGCATTAGCCAATCAGCACTCACTTCCGGGGTTTGTGCTACGCCCACAGCCTCCCACCCTCCTCCACGCCCCCTGCCTACATCATCGGAAATGACATCACCGGAAACAGGGCGTCATCAGAAGAGGGACTGTCCCTTTTTTGCTGACATCAGCGGAAACAGTATGGCTGACTCCGGAAATGTGTTTTTGCTTCTGCTTAATACTGAAAAACAAAAATGCTTTTCTCTCTGTCTCTCTCTCTCTCCCACACAGACTCAGTTGTTTCTTTCTCACACAAAAACTGATTCCTAGCACAGAGAGACAGGCAAGCTAGAATCTTTTTTCTTTCCAAAATGCAATTAGCACATCTTTGTTAGAGGGATCACCCTCTCACCCTCAACCACGCCCCTGCCTACATCATCGGAAATGGACTGTCCCTTTGTGCTGACATCAGCGGGGAGCAGTGTGACTGACTCCGGAAATGTGTTTTTTTTTTGCTTCTGGTTAATGTTTACACCTGCAAAAAAAAAGCAGGAACCCTGGAAAAATAAAATGCTTTTCTCTCTCCCACTGCACCAGTTCTTATTTCTCACAAAAAGATTCACAGCACAGAGAGACACAATTTTCTTTACAAATGCAATTACAAATGCAATTGTTAGAAAAACTAGTGCGGTCCATGTGATAGAATTTTACTTTTAAGACCTCACTGTTAGAAATATTCTGACAGACCTGTAGAGTTCAGACTGAAATACAGAGAGACCTGAGTTCAAATCCCCCTAATACAGCTATTTTTTTTGAGAGAGCCGAGTTCAAATCCAAATACAGCTATTTTTTAGTGGCTTTGAAAAAACCAATACAGAGAGACAAGCCTGGACATGTCTCTCTAGGGTGTGGTAACACGTGATTGGTTGAAACAAGAGGTCTGTTCTGAGCATGCTCCAGGTGTTCTGAGCATGCTCAGAACACAGACTTTCAGAAAGGAAAAAATGGCTCTTTTTGGAACACCAAGCAGAATTTCCAGCAGGGCACACAACATTAATTACTAAAACCATTCTGAAGATGTTGGCAAAATAAAAAGAACAGTCAAAGCATGGCAATCATGAAGGAAACCTTATTGAAGAGCATTTACTATAACCCCAAAGCAGCAGGGAGCTTTGGGGGCATAAATCTTATAGTTTTTCTGATGGTGAATCTACACACACCGGTACAGAAGAGCAAACAGCTCCATACCGAAAACCAAAAGATAAGCAACATAGTGAGTATTCCGGTTTTATCCAGTACATAGATTTTAAGGTCGCTGTAAAAGAAAAAAAAGTATTAGCCCCTACATTTTCTTTTTCAGACCGAGAAAATGTTAGAAAATCAGCGGCTGTGGGAGAGAAGTCTAACAGGAAAAGATCACGCAGCGATAGTTCTTCTGACGGTGAATCTACACACGCCGGTACAGAATACGGAGGGCGTAGTGAAAGCCGTGTCTTTGATCACAGTGTTTCAGAGGACAGCGCAAATAATCATGCATTAGGCCTCGCTGAAGAATCAGAACCAGTTAGCTATGTTCAGTTTGTGAAAAGGTGGGATCGTAAATTGGACAAGTTTAATGGTGTAATTTATTCAGAGGAATTTCGGTTTATTAATTTAGACAGGATAACATCATTATCTGAGGCTCAATTCGCCATTCGGCAAGGTATTCAACATATTCTGGATGAGGTTAGCAGCCGGGTTTCACCCGGTGATTATGTACAGGTGCATCTACACTCATCTCTTTTCCACAATTCCTTATATTCTGGTAAGTTAAACCCCGAGGCATTAGACGCTGACGATTTCTTAAATCAGATCGCTAAACTCCTTCAGAGTCACAGAGAAATCCAGGTTTGTGATATTTATTTATTTATTTTATTTATATTCTCTTATATACCGCGCTATTCTGCATCAGTGCGGTTTACATTGAACAAACTGAAATTACATTGAACAGGGCATTATAACTTGGAGATAACTATTTTACAGGGAACATGGGCTATGGAGGGTTAAGTGGCTTGTCCAAGTCCACAAGGAGCACCTGTGGGACTAGAAACCCCAGTCCTTCCGGCCCAAGGTTGCTGTCCTCTAGTGGGATTTGAACCCCCGACCTTCCGGCCTGAAGTACCTTGCCCCAACCACTAGGCCACTCCTCCACTCCATATTCCGGGTTGTTGTAACTTGTCATAAAAAATCGGGGTGGGGGTGCTCGTAGGGTCTTAAAGACCATACCGTTTAGCCATATTATTCATAAGAAAAGGATGTATTTGATAGACTTGAACAACACTGATAATAGCCTGTGTTTTGCAGGTAGCCTCACAGCCCTCATGTCACAGGTAAAAATGACAGATGTCGAATTGTTAGAAGGTGCTAAAAAACTACATAACGAATTGGGGTGGTCGGTACATAGAAAAGTCATGCTCGATGATGTAGCAATATTTGAACAGCATTTAAAGATAAACATACGCGTTGTGCTTTACACAAAATCATGGGTTTGTTTTAAGACATCAGACAGACCTGTGTTCCCTAAGACTGTGTTCTTGTTGCTACACGATGACCATTTCTATGGTATAACCGATGTCAAAAAATTCTATGGGGAGCGCAACTTCTGTAGTTACTGTCAGAAACCGTACAGTCACGATCATAATTGCACATTATGGTGCCGTCTTTGTTTGACACTAACGTGTACGAATAATGTTGGTGTACAACAGAGATGCCCTAATTGCAAACTCTTTTGCCGTTCTAAAGAGTGTTTAGATAGACACGCGGATCTGGCTCTGAAAAAAGAAGTGGCGTGTTTATCTAAGATACTGTGCCAGAAATGTGAGTCTTATGTGGACAAGAAACATAAGTGCAAGGGCCGTCATTGTAAACTATGTCGCGAGCCCCTAACCGGGATGGCGTCCACTTATGTTTTATGACCCCTATTGGTAAAACTGAAACATCTGAAAAGTATATTTTTTGATTGTGAATGTATGCAAGAAACAGGCTGGCATGTCCCTAATTACATATATGCGACGGACTTAAATGATGAAAGAAACTGGGAATTCAAGGGTCTCGAATGTATTTCTGCCTTTATACAGATTTTTTGTGACAAAAAATTTAAAGGTTACACCTTCATAGCCCATAATTCCAAAGGTTATGACGGATATTTTGTTCTTAAACAACTGCTTAAGGAAAAGATGGACACGGGGCTGTTGGTTCAAGGTGCTAAACTTTTACAAATTACCGTTGAACCTCTGACTATCCGTTTTATAGACTCTCTAAATTTCCTGCCTATGAAACTTAGCAAACTTCCACAAGCCATGGGTTTTACAGGCAGCAAGGGGTACTTTCCACACTTTTTTAATACGCTGAAAAATCAAAATTATGTGGGTCCCATGCCGGGTGTTGAACATTACGGTGTGAGTAACATGTTGCCTGAAGAAAAAGATGAATTTTTACAATGGTACAAGGACAATCAGCATAAAACTTTTAATTTGCAAAAAGAGCTGGCTTATTACTGCCAGCAGGATGTATCTATTTTGCGACAGGCCTGTGTTCTCTACCGAGCTGAAATCATGAAAATGACAGAGAAAGAAGTGTTTGTAGAGCAGGGTGACATCTCAGAAATTCAAACAAGGTGTTTAGACCCTTTCCAATATATAACCCTTGCATCTGTATGTATGGCTATGTTCAGATTCATGTTTTTAGAACCCAAGACTGTGGCACTCATCCCACCAGATAACTATCACCGGCAGACAAAGAGATATTCAACCCCCTCTATTCAATGGCTGATGTATGTGGAGGCCAAAGAAAATATACAGATCACACATGCTCTGAAAGGTGGTGGTGAAAAAAAGGTGGGGGCTTATTTTCTTGATGGCTATGCCGTGATCGGTGGGGTAGAAACAGCTTTTGAATTTAATGGTTGTTTTCACCACGGCTGTCCGAGCTGTTATAACGATAAAGACCAGAATCCTATAGCAGCCACGACCTATGGTTTTCTTTATTACAAAACACAGCTAAAAGCTGCATTCCTGGAAAGCCGTGGGTTCAAGGTCATAAGTCTATGGGAGCACGAGTGGAAGCGGATGGTAAAAGAAAATGATGGGGGCTGCGCAGATTTCCTGGCTGACTCCGCATTACCGCAACCTCTGATTCCACGAGATGCCCTTTTCGGGGGTAGAACAAATGCCATTTGTCTGTACCACAAAACAAGGCCTGGGGAAAAAATACACTACTATGATTTTACCAGCCTATACCCTTTTGTCAATAAAACAAAGGAATATCCAATAGGCCATCCAAAAATCATTTATAACAAATTTGGCCCCCTAGAAAGTACTTTGGTTTTATAAAAGCAAAAGTATATCCCCCACGAAAGCTCTTTTTCCCAGTGTTACCCATACGGTTGGGCGGTAAGCTTATGTTTCCGCTGTGTCACACGTGTGCTGACACACGGCAACAGGAAATGTGTGCCCACACGGATGAGGAGAGAGCTTTTGTGGGGACTTGGTGTACGGTGGAGATGAATTTAGCCATTGCAAAAGGGTATGTGGTTGTTGAAATCTATGAAATCTGGCATTTCGAGCAAAAATCTGATCATCTCTTTTCCGAATACACCAAAATGCACCTCCGTCAAAAACAAGAGGCTTCTGGCTACCCTCGATGGTGCAATGATACTGAAAAACAAAATGTGTACATAGCTGATTTCTTTAGAAAAGAGGGGGTGTGTTTGCGTACAGACCAGATTAATGTAAACCATGCTAAGCGTCAAATAGCAAAACTTTTCTTAAATTCCCTGTGGGGTAAATTTGGTCAAAGAACAAACCTGCCTACCACAAGCATTGTGAAAGAACCTGATGATCTCTTTAAATATCTGTTTTCTCCTGAATTTGAGGTTTCATCATGCGATTTTATTGATGATGAAACAGCCTGTGTGTCTTGGAGGCACTCAAAAGACCAGTGTATATTGTCGGGTAGCACCAACGTTTTCATTGCCTGTTTTACAACGGCTTATGCACGCCTGGAGTTGTACAACCTTCTAGATAGTTTGCAAGAGCGCTGTCTGTACCATGATACAGATTCTGTGATATTTCTAAGTCGAGAGGGTGATTGGAACCCATCTTTGGGCGATTATTTAGGTGA
The DNA here is from genome assembly GCA_033557465.1 of Ichthyophis bannanicus. Lineage (NCBI taxonomy): Eukaryota > Metazoa > Chordata > Amphibia > Gymnophiona > Ichthyophiidae > Ichthyophis > Ichthyophis bannanicus. The sequence goes on along the minus strand of CM066031.1, from coordinate 288,674,828 downwards.
GCTCACAAGCGAGATACCCTCAGATGAACATATCACAGAGTTTGTATCAGCGGGGCCTAAAACATACGGCTACAAGCTGTCAAGCGGGAAGACCTGTATGAAAGTAAAAGGGATTACGTTAAACGTAGAAAACTGCCAGAAAATCAATTTCACTAGTTTGAAAGATCTAGTTTTGGACTACAAGCCTGGGACAGCAGATTTATCCCAGAAAAAGATAGGAGTACAACAACCTGGTATTATAAGAAACAAAAAGGGTTGGACAATAGAGACTGGTGTGATTAAAAAAACACAAAAGGTTGTGTATGACAAAAGGGTGAAGTTGGAGGATGGCTTTAGCACATTACCCTATGGATACTAGCGTGGTGGATGTGCGCTGGTCACATCCTTTTTCTTGTATTTTAGCGGGGCCGTCCAATTCAGGCAAGAGCTTCTTTGTTAAAAAGATGTTAGAACATGCTGGTCGTGTATTGACTGTCATGCCTAACAATATTGTGTGGTGTTACAGTTGCTGGCAACCTCTGTATAAAGAAATGTTAAATAAATATCCTTTTATTACATTTATGGACACTTTGCCTGATACTTTTAATGATGAACGGCTGTTTCCAACCAATAAAGTAAACTTGGTTATTGTTGATGACCTAATGGATTCTGCCTGTAAAAGTGATGAAATAGAGAAAGCCTTTACCAAGTATGTGCATCACAGAAACCTGAGCATCATATATATTGTTCAAAATGTTTTCTGCCAAGGTAAAGCAAGCCGAACTATAACTTTAAACACCAAATACATGGTGCTCTTTAAGAATCCTAGAGATAAGTTACAGATTGCCATTCTAGCCAGGCAGATGTACCCTGGAAAATCAAAATTCTTTTTAGAAGTCTTTGAAGATGCAACCAGAAAGCCGTTTGGGTATCTCGTCGTGGATTTAAATAACACAACGCCTGAGGCTTACAGACTGAGGACGGATATCTTCCCGCCAGATTGGACCACGGTATACTGTGAAAAACCACAAAACTCACATAAAAAGAAATGAATATGTAACCAACCCCTTCATACATGCCTGTGTGTCTCAGACAACATGTCTCGCCGTGTAAAGAGAAACCTGCCCCTTTTAAAAACTTTTGGTTCAAGCCTCTCCGCAGCACAGAAGAGCCATCCTGAATATAGCTTCTAATGATTTGGTAGCAGCTATAGTTGAAATCGCTCTCAACACCCTAAAAGGTAACATTCCTCTTTCACAACACAGATAAAGGTTTTAAAAGGGAAGCGTCATGCCATAAAGAGTCTGTGCGATAAAAGACTACCCATTAAAAAAAAGAAGCAATTGGTGAGACAGTCGGGTGGCTTTATCGGGCCCCTGTTAAGTTTTGCATTACCGTTGATAACGGGGCTTCTGACAAACCTCTAATGCATCACGCTGAAAAAATGTACATAGTCCCTAGTCAACAACTTGAGCGTTTGAGAAACCCGCCAGATCGGGATGAAAATATTAGAACCACGACCATCCATAAGTTAGATGAAGAAATGAAAAACATCCTGCAAAGCGTCGGTATGTCTGAACACGAAAAGGCTAAATGTTACTCAGAAGTGCTACAGCGCTATCTCGTGCTTAACAGACAGAGGGATATGGAAAAAGAAAAAATAAACTTGTATCTACAGGCACAAGATGAGACATCAACGGCAACACCTCTAGAAAATATTATACCTCCAGACCCTGTAATACAAGAAGTGTTAAACAGCATCAATATGCGCTATAGGAAAAATGCTGAGTTGCTGCTTAATAAACTGTTAAAAAACAAGAATGTGGCATCCTGGGAGGGAAATGGAACATTTGTATACCGGGGAAACCCCGTCAATGGCTCTAACCTACTCGACCTCGTTCGTGGGGCTACGCAGCCCCAAGCTCTTTCACAACGAAGAATACCCAGGGGCTGGGAGGAGTTCATGCAAACCCTAGCCGAATTAAATATGCCCTCTACGGTAATGGGTAATGCAGCCAACAGAGATGTACTGGCATGCCTCAAAGAGAACCCATCTGTGAAGGCTACTAAAATGTACACGGGTCCGATAAAGAGCAAAGAGCTACTCCCTCACAAAAAACGTAAATTATCCCACAGATACCGGTGGTTGAGTGTGTAAAAAATGTATTTTCAATAAAATGTTTAAAAACAAAAATAAAAGACTAGACAGTGGTTTCTTTTCAAAAAACCTCCTTAGAGGGGTTACTTTTTATTTAGAAGCATCAAAACATTCACGATAGGAAACACACACTTGCTGATTATGGAACGGATTTCTAAAAGATCTACACAAAGTTTGTTTGTTGCGTTTTACAAAATGTAACACCATATCATCATTTTGCATTAAATCTTCAGAATACATTTCTAAAATATTTTCAAAAGGCACCCCTTTACAGCGGTGGTGCAAGAAAAATACACAGTGATATCCACAAGCCGTAGACATTGGGTGCTGTAATTGTCTGTTGTGGTATAAAACAGTTTTACAATGCTTGTTGAAAAAGCTCATAATGCTGGTAGGAAAGAATAAGCTATCAGGTGGTTGTCCATAAGAATCAAAAAATTCCCCTGTTCCATCTCCACATATATAGATGGCTAACCAGTGTTCTCCAGGTAGGTTATGAGGGTGTGTATTTACCACCAAACACACTGGCTTCCTTGATATTTGTACATCCGCTAACCAATCGCTGGGTAGCACATCTAAAAAGAAATCTGCAACACAGGGGTCCTTCTTTAAAATACGGAAGATCTGCAGGGTGTTCATTTTCACGAATGATCAAAAAGAACATTCCTTCTATGATTAATTTCTATCACATTGTCAAAAACCCCATAAACAATCATGTTAACTGTATGGGGTAAGGCGCTGGCAAAACGTATTTCAGCCCGCAGGTTACCAGTTTTAATCAGCGAGTAATGGTCTGCACACTCCTGATCCGGTGAAAGGTCAAACGCCAACAGGGTATAACCTTTGTAAAACTCCTGACGGTCAACCAGCAATGCTGTATCTTTCAGATGTTTACCACTTGCTTGTATCAGTTGCATATATTCTCTTACACAACATCCATTTTGAAAGTCAGGTTGAAGAGGTTTCCCGGGTACTTGTTCACCATCCACATATAGAGCGGCAAAATTAATATCATAATGTTTAAAATTGAAGGGGTTTTTAGCATAATTACCGCTGAAAGCATCATTATCCACAAATCCCAGCACAATGAGTTTTGGTAGCTGCCCCAAAAAGAGATTTTCCTGGTTAGTCACACGGGCACCGGCTGGTATGCTAAACACCTTCAGCCCCACACGGTCAATAGCATACTTGACATTAGCTTTCAGCAGAGCTTCCGCATGTCCCAGGCGCACTCCGGGGGAAACTTTAACTCTCTTTACAAAGAGCGCAGCGTTTAGGATAAGGATTTTATAACTTTCTTCGGCATCACCGCTCATTAAACAGAAAGAGTTTTGTTGCGGGTCAATTTGATTTTGAGATCCACGCCATTAATCAATAGCTTTTCTTGAAAAAATAGATCGCTATGTAAATGCCCCAATAGCTCTACCTTGTTGCTAGAGACCGTAAATTGAGCCCTTTCAGTAAAGCCGATGTTGCGAGATCCTATCTCTCTCACCTCATGCTGCCCGGCTGTGTCTTTATAAAACAGACCGCTTGTAAACTGTGATTTGAGGGATCCTTCGCCATAATTGAGAAGCAGCTCTATGAGGGCTCTGTAGGGGTAGCAGTTGTTGCTCTGGCTAATGAGTTGGTCACCCAGTGTAACATCCAGCTGGCTAAACAGAGCTGCGATTGGGTAGTTCACCAGCGCTACTTTGGCTGCCGGGTCGATGTTCGAGCCATCTTCTGCCACAATTTTACAGGTCAGGTGCAAAAGTGTACTATTTAAATCAATGTAGTCTTCACCATGACCTGCGATATAGAAGTCCAAAGGGGCTGTTTCCGACAAAGCCGATAATGGCGGAATTTCCACATAAATACTTTTTTCGATACTTGTTTGAGTCGGTGCTAGTTGAAACAGGTCCAGTTCCGATTTAACACACTCTTCAGAGCCGTGGTGTACAAAAGCCATGGTGCTTTTTAGAATATATCTCGCTGCCTAGAGCTAGCGCTTCTCTTCTTAGACCGGCGGTTAAGCTTCTGAGACCTGCCACCCACGGGTTTCTTTCTTTTAAAAGGTTTGGGCGGTCCTTGTGGTAACTCCCGAGACTCGGTTCTCTTTCTTTTAACAGCTCTTCTAATCACAGCCAGTCCTGATCCTGCCTGTTCTGTAGCCTGGTTCATTTTATTTAGAACGGCCGTTGTGACATGGCTCATGACATCCTTGGCTATGTTTTTTGCGGCGCCTTTCACGTGTGGTTTAATAATTTCAAAACCCCTTCTCAAAAACGGCATAGCTTTTCTAAAGAGGCTGCGAAAAACACCACCTACACCGGCCCCATACATGACCGGTACTCCATGATATCCTGAAAGCCCATAGCCGGCTTGTGTTGTATAATAATGCCTGTATGCTTTGGGGTCTCCGTAGTCTTTAGCCACAACCATTTTAAAAAACAGTCACCCTCCGGGGTCGCAGATGAAGCTTAAGGATCACCTTCCCGTAACGAAATGAGACGTACTTGTCCTGATCCGTCTTTATTTCAAATGTGATGGTATCAATATGCTGTTTGTTCACAGGGACATAGTGCGGCTTATCATAAGTTAACGTGATAAACTCATCCCTAACCCCTTTAGTTGGAACACAGCGCAGCAGTGGCACAAAATGGTCACCTACTAACTGGTGCTCTACAATATCTGTGTACAGGTAGAGGGTATTAAAACCGGCCGTGATATCCGTTGGAAAATGGGAACGTTGTGTATTAACGTATGCTTCTATTCCCAAAATGGTTGCCAAATCACCATACGCATAAATAGTAGACCTATCTTCCGATTTTATCCGGATTCTTCGCGCATGGGGCTCATAAATGATTAGTGGTGCCGCCGATTTATAGATGTTGCTAATGTCCTGATTCATGGATTCCACTAAACGCTGCATGGTCGCGTAATGTCCTTTCCTGACTATAAGGTGCTGTATATTTCCTGCTGCGGAAACGATAACATACTTATGGTCTTCCTTAATATTCTCCCAGGTGTTGGGGTATTGTATTTCCACGAGCCCCACTTCCCACTGTCCTTGTAAGTCCAAAGGCCTTGCTAGTTGTATGGTAAAATTAGAGCTGGTATTTTGGGAAAACACATCTGCTGAGGCATTGCTAGGCAGGGTGATATAAAAGCCACCATCATTCATTTTCAATTTTATTTTAATGCTGCTTCAAAACAAAGAAAGAAATCAGATGTCTTGAATCTCTGATGCTTTAACCCAACTGTTAAATTTAACAGGCCATCCCCTCCATTTCACGAGGTAGAATCTGTTCCTGCCACATCCTTTTACCTTTAGAACCTTTTCGATTCGGTATATTCTGTCCTGTTGCTGCGTGACTTTTAGCAATTCTTCAGGATAAAAAGAACCTTGTATGGCTTCACCGTCATAATCCTGTATCTTGTATGTTGCTTTCTGGCCCCTGTTTAAAATGTCCGTTATTATAAATACCTCGTCAGTCCACGTTTGCTCGTAACCTTTTTCAAATTTTCCTTTAGTTTTTGAAAGTCTTACATGATCTCCTTTCTTTAAGGGATTCTCGGTATGCTTACGCTTGATGCTATCACCGTAGACTCTTTTCCAGATCTGCAGAGAATTTGTGTGTGTCACATCTACAGGTCTCGTCTTTATTGTTCTGTGAAAACTATGATTATAACTGTGCACAAAAGCCTGCAATACATCTTGGTACCTAAAGGTGTTGTGTGTAGTAAAATAACGCCACATTTTGGATTTCAAAGTCCTGTTAAACCTTTCTACCACCGCTGCTTTAACATCGTTATTGGTTACAAAATGATGAACCCCTCTTTGTTTTAATAAATTCTTCAGGGACCTATTTAAAAATTCTTTACCCTTGTCTGTCTGTATTTTTTCAGGTATACGACCTAGATTAAATATTTTTTCAAAGGCTTTAGCAACTTCATGACCGGTTTTCGATTTTAAACTTGCAACCCATGCATATTTTGACAGGATGTCTACCACTGTTAATATGTATTTATAGCCATTGTTATAATGGGACAAGGCTGCCATATCAACTAAATCAGCCTGCCATTGCGCATCCACATCTGACACGATCGTCTTGTTTCTTTTAAAACGGACCCTAGCAGGTCTGTGTAAAGTATAAGCATCTTGTCCGGTAGCCCATCTAACTACATCATTTCTGTTGACTGTTTTATCCTGCTTTTTAGCAGCTTGAAGTAGAGGATTTATGCCCCCAAAGCTCCCTGCTGCTTTGGGGTTATAGTAAATGCTCTTCAATAAGGTTTCCTTCATGATTGCCATGCTTTGACTGTTCTTTTTATTTTGCCAACATCTTCAGAATGGTTTTAGTAATTAATGTTGTGTGCCCTGCTGGAAATTCTGCTTGGTGTTCCAAAAAGAGCCATTTTTTCCTTTCTGAAAGTCTGTGTTCTGAGCATGCTCAGAACACCTGGAGCATGCTCAGAACAGACCTCTTGTTTCAACCAATCACGTGTTACCACACCCTAGAGAGACATGTCCAGGCTTGTCTCTCTGTATTGGTTTTTTCAAAGCCACTAAAAAATAGCTGTATTTGGATTTGAACTCGGCTCTCTCAAAAAAAATAGCTGTATTAGGGGGATTTGAACTCAGGTCTCTCTGTATTTCAGTCTGAACTCTACAGGTCTGTCAGAATATTTCTAACAGTGAGGTCTTAAAAAAAAATTCTAACACATGGACCGCACTAGTTTTTCTAACAATTGCATTTGTAATTGCATTTGTAAAGAAAATTGTGTCTCTCTGTGCTGTGAATCTTTTTGTGAGAAATAAGAACTGGTGCAGTGGGAGAGAGAAAAGCATTTTATTTTTCCAGGGTTCCTGCTTTTTTTTTTGCAGGTGTAAACATTAACCAGAAGCAAAAAAAAAAACACATTTCCGGAGTCAGTCACACTGCTCCCCGCTGATGTCAGCACAAAGGGACAGTCCATTTCCGATGATGTAGGCAGGGGCGTGGTTGAGGGTGAGAGGGTGATCCCTCTAACAAAGATGTGTTAATTGCATTTTGGAAAGAAAAAAGATTCTAGCTTGCCTGTCTCTCTGTGCTAGGAATCAGTTTTTGTGTGAGAAAGAAACAACTGAGTCTGTGTGGGAGAGAGAGAGAGACAGAGAGAAAAGCATTTTTGTTTTTCAGTATTAAGCAGAAGCAAAAACACATTTCCGGAGTCAGCCATACTGTTTCCGCTGATGTCAGCAAAAAAGGGACAGTCCCTCTTCTGATGACGCCCTGTTTCCGGTGATGTCATTTCCGATGATGTAGGCAGGGGGCGTGGAGGAGGGTGGGAGGCTGTGGGCGTAGCACAAACCCCGGAAGTGAGTGCTGATTGGCTAATGCCATATTGTGGGGCGTGGCATGGGTGTGACACCCCCCCCCAGAAGTGTATGCTGATTGGATGATGTCATCCTTGGGGTGGGGGCAGGGGTGTGTCAAGTGGGGGCGGTGGCCATGCCTGGGGGCGGGACTGGGCGGGGCTAACTCACCATTCACTTCTATGGGTGGGGGCATGGCCTAAGGCGGGACATACACCGGAAGTGGGCGCTGATTGGTGCCTGTCAACATTTTGGGGGCGGGGGTGGGCGGGGCTGGGCGGGGCTAACTCACCATTCACTTCTATGGGAGGGGCGTGGCCTAAGGCGGGACATACACCGGAAGTGGGCGCTGATTGGTACCTGTCAACATTTTGGGGGCGGGAGTGGGCGGGGCTAACTCACCATTCACTTCTATGGGAGGGGGCGTGGCCTAAGGCGGGACATAGACCGGAAGTGAACGCTGATTGGCTCCTGTCATCCTTATCTCACCTGTCAATCAGTTTGACGAGTAGTGTACCCATTATACTACTCCCATCCCCAGGCTGGTCAGTTTATTGATAAGCCTCCTATGAGGAACAGTATCATAGGCTTTGCTGAAATCTAGGTAGATCACATCCATTGCATGTCCTTGACCTAGTTCTCTGGTCACCTAGTCAAAGAACTCAATCAGATTTGTTTGGCACGATCGTCCTTTAGTAAAACCATGTTGCCTCGGATCATGCAACCTTTTGGTTTCAAGAAAGTCTACTATTCTCTCTTTCAGGAGCACCTCCATTACTTTTCCTGCCACCAAGGTAAGGCTTACTGGCCTGTAGTTTGCCACTTCTACTCTTATTATCACTTTTGTGAAGAGGTACTACATTGGCCCGTTTCCAGTCCTGCGGAACTTCTCCTGTCTCCAAGGATCTATTAAAAACATCCTTTAAAGACCCTGCAAGAACCTTTCTGAGTTCTTTCAGTATATTTGTCAATCACAGGTGGTCCTCTCCAGGATTTTCTTTAGTAAAAATAGAACAGAATAATTTGTTTAGCATTTTCAATTTTTAAAGTCACTTTCCACGAATCTGTTCTCGGAACTTTTGAGTCTTGCAATTTCATCTCTGATCTTCGTCTTCTCCCGAATATACCTGAAAAAACGTTTTATCACCACGTTGTAGATCTTTAGCCATCTTTTCTTCTGCCTTTGATTTTGCTATCCTTATTTCTCTTTTTGTCTCTTTTAGCTTTATCCTGTATTCTTTTTGGTGTTCTTCTGTTTGCAAACTTTTGAATTTTGTGAAACTGTGTTTTTTTGCCTTTATTTGTACAGCCACTTCTTTGGAGAACCAAATAGGTTTCCTTTTCCTCTTGTTTTTATTTACTTTCCTTACATATGTATCTGTTGCCCCTTTTATTGCCTCCTTTAGTTTAGCCCACTGCAATTCCACTTCCCTTACCTCCTCCCACCCTGCCAACTCCTCCTTCAGGCAATTGTCCATCTTTCTGAAGTCAGCATTTTTGAATTCTAGGACTTTGAGCTTGCTGTGATTGGACTCTGCCTTGGCTTTTATCTCAAACCACACCGTATGATGATTGCTGCTGCTCACATGGGCACTCACCCGGACATTCGACACACTTTCTTCATTGGTGAGTACTAAATCCAGCATTGAATTTTCCCTGGTCAGTTCCATTACCATTTGTCTAAGCAATTCATCTTGGAAGGCATCCACAATTTTTTTTACTTCTTTTCAGATTTGTGGAAGGAATACTCCAATCCACATCGGGTAGATTAAAGTGACCCAATATGATCACTTCCCCCATGCAATATCAAATCGAGTCTCTAGCCATTTCTTCAGTTTGAGTTGGAGGTCTTTAGATTACACCAGCACAATCCACAGTGCTTATTTCCCTATGTCCCCTGAATTTCAGCAGCTTTAATATTGCTTTTGACGTATAGGGCTACTCCTCCTCCTTTTCTGCCTTCTCTATCACTCCTAAATAAATTATAGCCAACTATGACTATATCCCATTCATGTGACTCGTTAAAATATGTTTTTGTAATGGCCACAATGTCCAAGTCCATTTCCACCATTAGAACTTCCAGGTCAGGAACATTTTTGGCTAGCTTCGAGCATGTGTGCTCATTGCTTTCCACCATTTGTTAACTGGCTTGCCTGTATTTTGCATGGATTTTGCTCTACGCACCTCTTCCCATTTGCTATTGATGTGTGGTTTAAAAGTGTGGCTGTTTCCAATGTTATTATGCTTTTACTGGGAGTGACATCTTGAACTTGTCCTTCTCCATCCATCACCCCCTTTTCCTAATTTAAATGCTTGTCCACATATTGCCTGAATTTTTCACTTAGGGTCCTTTTCCTTGCGACAGAGAGATGTAGTCCATCAGCACAGTATAGTCTCTTGTTGATCCATCTGTTTCCCTAGTCGCCCATATATCTAAATCCTTCTTGTTTGCATCAGGTTTGGAGCCATGTATTAAAGTTGTTTATGCAATGCAGCCTTTCTGCCCCTTTACTAAGAACAGGTAGAACATCTGAGAATGCTATAGTGTTAACAATGGGCTTGAGTTTCTCTTTCAGAGTCTGCCTTTGAACTGCAGAGGCATTGTTTCTAGCCAGGTCATTTGTACCCAAGTGGATGACAACATTGACTTTGGAGTGCTCACTTTCTTCACTAACTATACCAACAATTTGGTTCGTATTCCTGTTGGGAGGCATTTGAACATCTTCTCTCCTTTGAACTGTGTTCCCAAGTTGATGCTTCTGATGATGGAATCTCCAAGTACTAGTAGTTTTCTGTTTTGTGATTTTTTCTTCATATTTGGTGCATTATCAGTAGATTGGGCATTAATTTTCTCATTTAAGGGCACATCAGTTTCCACGGATTGGGCACCCTCATTATCCAAAGCAGAGAAGGCATTATGCAGGGATAGCTCTTAATGTGTAGGATGTCTCTGCGTTACAGGTCGCAACCTATCAGAGTCCATTGTGATTCATTTGTTCCTGGGCTGTTTCATTCTTTGTGGGAGTGGTGATGGATTTTGTTTAGTTTGTATCCTAGAGGAGGTGTGTTTAATTGCAGAGTTTCTCCCTCGCTGCTCTGTTAAGCCCGCGGGGGCTGATGGGAAGTTCCCATCAGCCCCCGCGGGCTTAACAGAGCCGCGAAAGGGAAACTAGTCCCTTCGCACTCTGAAAGCCGGCGCGTGTGACTGAAGCTGGAAACAGAGAGCTGATACCAGGGAGGGCAGGCTCTGCCGGGCACAGGGGGGGCCCCGCGGCACACTCGATACTGCCGCGGCAGCCCCGGAAGCGGCAGCAGACAGCTTTTTTTATTTTAAGTTTTCCCTGGGCTGGGCTGGGCTGGGCTGGGCTGGGGGTGGGGGGGTTAGGAGTGGTGATGGCTGGGGGTGGGGGGTTAGGAGTGGTGATTGGGGGTGGGGGGGTTAGGAGTGATGATGGGCTATGGGGGGGCTTAAACTAAAAATTGGGTGATGGGGGATTAGGACTGGAAATGGGCTGGTGGGATTAGGACTGGAAGTGGGCTGAGGGGGGCTTAGAACTGATAATGGGCTATGGGGGAGGGCTTAAACTAAAAATTGGGTGATGGGGGATTAGGACTGGAAATGGGCTGGTGGGATTAGGACTGGGAGTGGGCTGATGGGGAGGTTAGGACTGGTAATGGGCTATGGGGGGGCTTAAACTAAAAATTGGGTGATGGGGGATTAGGACTGGGAATGGGCTAGTGGGATTAGGACTGGGAGTGGGCTATGGGGGCTAGGACTGGTAATGGGTTGGGGGGGTTGCTAGGACTGGAAATGGGCTGAGTGGAAGGGGGCTTGAATTGCAAATAGCTGATGGGGAGGGGGGCTTGGAATGGAAATGGGCTGAGTGGAAGGGGGCTTGAATTGCAAATAGCTGATGGGGAGGGGGGCTTGGAATGGAAATGGGCTGAGTGGAAGGGGGCTTGAACTGCAAATAGCTGATGTGGATGGGGCTTGGAATGGAAATGGGCTGAGGGGAAGTGGGGGGCTTGAACTGCAAATAGCTGATGGGGAGGGGGCTTGGAATGGAAATGGGCTGAGGGGAAGTGGGGGGCTTGAACTGCAACTAGCGGCTGGGGCGGGGGACTTGGAATGGACTTGGGCTGCCTGGAAGGGGGCTTGACCTGCAACTCGCTGCTGGGACGGGGGGCTTGGAATGGGCTCTTAGGGGAGGGAGCTAGGACAGGAAATGGGCTGATGGAGGGGCTAGGATAGGACTGGGAATTGGGTGTTGGGGGGAGCTAAGATTGGAAATGGGCTGTGGTGGGGGATTAGATTGAAATGGACTCATGGAGGGGCTAGAACTGGAAGTAGGCTCATGGGGGGCTTGGATTAGAAATGGGCTGAGTGGAAGGGAGCTAGGATTTAACATGGGCTGATGGTGGGGCTAGGAAAGGACTAGAAATGGGCTGATGGGAGACTGGTATTGGAAATGAGCTGATGAAGGGACTCGGATGGGACTGGAAATGGATGGGGGAGCTAGGACTGGAAATGGACTGATGGGGGGCCAGGACTGGAAATGGGCTGATGTGGGGACTAGAAGGGAGAGGATACTGGGTGGGGCTGGAACTAAAAGGGAGCTGATGTTGGGGGAGATTAGAAGGGGATGGGGCTGGGAGAGTGAAATGGAGAGGGGAAAAATATTTTGTGTGGGAGGGAAGAAAAATGTACAATTGGCCGGGTATTGGGAGACTAAGTGGGGATTGAGGATGGAGGGGTAAAATTTGAGTGGATGAAATAGGAATGAGGAAAGAGCAAAAGGAGAAAGATTATTATGTTAAAGCAGATGTAGAGAGAGAGAATGGAAAAAAACTAGAAGAGAAGAAAGGACAAATGGACAGCAGACGATGGAGAGATAGCAGAAGACACAAATAAACCAGAAGAAAGTGGCTGGAACAATTGCAACTGAAAAAAAAATGCACAAAAGGTACAAAGATATCTCTTTATTTTGAATTTATTAACTGGAATATGTCAGCTCTGGGAAATGTGCATTATTAATGTCTGTGCTTTGTTTAGTACAAGAGGAAATTAATTTATAGTTTTATTTCTACATTGTTGTTGTACATTCCAAGTTTGGCTTTTAGGGTTCCCAGTTTAATTATTGTCTTCCTGTTTTTAAATTGTGATTCCTTGTTTGGTGATGGTCTATGTTCTGCATGTGTAACTGAGCTGAGGTATTCTGTTTATGTAATTGCTATTTGACATTGTCACTTGTTCTCTTTCCCCAGTAGGTCATGTATTGTTATTCTCTGAAATGTATTGGTTTAATATTTGCAGTGTTGCCTTTTGATAGGTAGGGTATGGTGCTTTATGAGTCCTGGTAGTGCTGTTAGGATACGGTGGGTTTGCTATGGGTTCTAAATGGGCAGTGTTTGTAGTAGTTCCTAATGTGCCTGGTGGTTGGCACTGGATTATAGTAATGTAGAAATCTTTGTCTTTCTTTATCCATACACTCATGAAGAGGCATGTTTACTAAAAGTTAGTGTATGGTAACATTATGCAAATATTTATGCAAATGAGGCCCCTTATGCAAATGAGGCCCCGCACCAAGTCTCTGCACCCTCTTTGGGCCGCCCCTGAATACAGTAGTAGATATTTTTGTTAGGAAAACATCTATGCTGTACATCCAGGCGGCTTATTTGTGTTTCAGAATGACCCCCTTAGTGTTTCTGCTATGGTCTCCCTGAGTACCCCTTTTACCCCTTGATTGCCTAATAGTCCAACTGTCTCCTTCATTGACTTCTTGCTTTGAATATACCTGAAAAGGCTTGTGTTTATATCTCTATGGCAAGCTTCTTTTCAAATTCTATTTTTGCCTTCCTTATCAATGCCTTAGATTTAACTTGCCAGTGCTTTGCTGTTTCCTACAACTAGTTCCTTTTCCATTTTTTTGAAAGATGTTTTCTTAGCTCTAATAGCCTCTTTCACCTTACCTTTTAACCATGCTGGCTGTCATTCGGTCTTCCTTTGGCCTTTCTTAATACCTGGGATACTTGTGATCTGGGCTTCAAAGATTGCATTTGTAAACAACATCCGTAACTGATATAAACTCTTGACCTTTGCTGCTACTCCTTTTAGTTTTCTTCTAACCAGTTTCCTAATTTTATAGTAGTCTCACTTTTGAAAATTAAATGCTGACAAACTAGATTTCCTTCGTGTACTCACTTCAGTTAAGTCAAATTTTATTATACTATGATCACTTGTGCCAAGGGGTCCCAACACAGTTAATTCTTGTAGCAAATTCTGTGTTCCATAAAGAACCAAGTCTAAAATAGCACCTTCTCTAGTCTATTTCTTAACCTAGGAACCTTGAGCCCGATATTGAGTTGGGCAGCCTATATGCCCCATGGCGCATAGCCCTGCTCGTCAACCCTTAACCTTGGTCTATGCGGCCCTGGCATTGAATATCCAGGGATTGCCGCAGACACTGGAAGCCGCAGTAGGTAACTAGAAAGCAGCAATATCATGCTGCCCGGTTAGCTCCTGTGCCTTAAAGATAGGCAAGGGTTCTCCTCGCCTGTCTTTAAGATGCAGATCATTAACCGGGCAGCATGAATATCACTGCTGCCCGGTTATTGCTTGTCGCCACCTCCACTCCGCCTCGACATGCCCCGATGCTAAGCAGATAGCATCAGTGCGCATAGGGGAGTTAGAAGGGGATATTCACTGGCCGTTGAATATCTCCATTTAAGGCATGTACACAGTTTACTGGGCTGTAAACCATGTAAATGCCTTTCGAAAATCAGGCCCTTTATCTCCATAGCATGTCCCGATGTAACATTTATCCGATCAAAATTTGCTGTGTTGCTAAATTAGCTTCCCTAATTTGGTAGCATTTAATTGTCTGTCTGCTGATTCTATCCATGCGGACAGAAGTATACCCCTCTCAATGTTTCCTTCCTCCTCACACATGGAGTTTCTATCCATAAAGATTCAGTGGCACATTTTGTTTCCTGCAGAACTTTAATTCTCTTTGACTTAGTTCTTTTTTTAAAATGTAGTGTTACCTCTCAACCAATTTGATCCATCTTACCATTGCAATATAATTTGTACCCTGCTATCAGAGTGTCTTACCAAATCTCAAAGATGCCTACTATATCTATATTTTCATTTAGTGCTAGATATTCTTACTCTCCTATCTTATTTTTTAGGCTTCTAGCATTTGTATAGAGAATTTTCAAGGTGTGTTTGGCTGAACTAACAACCTTCTTAGTAGTTGATGGGTTTCAATTGTTGATTGAAATATGTTGTCACTCAGCTCAGATGTGTGGTCCAATCCAAATAAATTATTAAAATAGCATTTAGAAAACTCAGATAAACTATATTCCTCACATTACGAAAGGTCAAAGAAAAAACAAATGACTGACAGTGTGATTAAACAGTGAGTTAGAAGAGGCTATTAAAACCAAAATAGCATTTTTTGATAAACAGACATCAAGCCCAAACGGGGAGAATAGCAATGAGTGTAAGCACTGGAAAGGTAGATGTAAACCATTAATAAGACAGGCCAAGATAGAATTTGAAAAGAAGCTTGCGATAGAGACAAAAACTAATAATAAAAACTCAAGTACATGAAAAGCAAGATGCCTGTGATGAAGTCAATTAGACCACTAGGTGATCAGTGGGTAAAAGGGCACTCAGGGGGGACAAGGCCATCATAGAAAACCTAATTATTTATGTTGGTTGTTAGTGATGAAGATGTTGGAGAGATACCTACACTAGTATTATAGTTTGAAGGTGATTAGTCAGAAAAACTAAAACAAATCATTGTGAAACTCCAAGCTTAATAGTAGTAGATCACCAGAATCTGATGGTATTCACATCAGAGTTCTGAAAGAAATTAAATATGAATTTGCAGACATGCTATTGGTAATCCATAACATCATTAAAATTTGCCATTCTACTTGAGGACTGGAAAATAGCCAATGTAACGCCAATATTTATTAAAACAATAAAAAGAAGAAAAAAGCTCCCAGGGTAATCTGGGAAACTATAGACTAGTGAGGCTGGTCAATATAGTAAAAGCTAAAGTTAATAAAAGAATTATGAGACATGAATGGACATATTTTAATAAATCAGTACTTAATATATTCGTAAACGATCTGAAAAGAAAAAGGCAAAGACAAGCAAGGCAGATGACACAAAATAATTCAAAGAAGGATATGAATTCCTTAGTGTGCCTTAAGAAATTCAGAGGCATGTTTACTAAAATCCATTAAGTTAGCGTACCTTCAAAGATTAGTGTGAAGGTTGGTGCTAACCTTCGGAGACATGTTTACATCTTCCTCTGCCATATGTGCATTGGAGCCGTGCTAAATAGCAGGCAGAGGCCCTTACCTCTGCCCCTTGAGCAGGCAGTAAGTGTACCTGCACTAACAGCAACCTCTGTGGTCATATAATGCGTGCACTAATTGTGATGTTCCATCACTGCCTACGTTCCGTCCCAACCCCTCCTGCCCCATCCTGCAACAAATGAAAGCAAGAAAAAGCAGGAGAAAGCACGCAGACATCGTTGAGCTCCCCCGATCGGGGTAGAGCTCCTGAGCGGGCCGGCCAGCCTTCCTGCTCAGGCCTCCAGCCCAATCGGGGCTGTGGGAGGAGGAAACAGCCATTTAAAGCAGCCGCCTCCGGGCGGGAACCCTGAGAAAGCAAGCAGCCATCGTTGAGCTCCCCCGATCGGGGTAGAGCTCCTGAGCGGGCTGGCCAGCCTTCCCGCTCAGGCCTCCAGCCCAATCGGGGCTGTGGGAGGAGGAAACAGCCATTTAAAGCAGCCGCCTCCAGGCGGGCCTGCGCCTGAGGGCCTCGCCAGAGGGCCCTTTGGCATGGCCCTTAGGTGGGGTTCACAACGGAGAAACCACAAGCCAGAAATCCACTCTTCTCTGAAACCATTGTGGCCGTGGGAGGAAGACCACTCGTCGTGGAAATCCACTATCCAAAATCCAGATCTTGCCCGTTCTACCGCGAACCGACAATAACCAAAACTGCCAGCGCCACTTTCCACTCAATTGATCCATCTGCCTCTATAAGTCGTTGACGGTGAGAATTAGCTCTGGTAGTTCTGTATTCACCTCAGCAGATCCAATGAACTGAATACAAGATTCTTAAAGAAAAACAGACCCTGCTAGTAATAAGCTTTGTAGAATACATTGTTTATTCTTGTTGGATACATTTTATATTCTTGTAGAATACACTGTATATTGTTTCACTCTCATTGGATACTTTACTTATAATACTAGTAATCAGCTTTGTAGAATACATTATATATTCTAAATGACCCAGCACTCCTATCAGCTGGATAGGCATTCCGATGCTCTTATGGTCTGTCCCTAACCCCTGCACACTTATCTGCACCTAGATTAATACAAATTGCCTTTTCGCAATTACAGCAGGTCCTAACTTACTAGGTGCATTCAGAAATCGCTCCCACACTCTAACCAGTTCACTGTCTTAGATTTCAGCGCCTAAGGTTATCAAGATGGGGCCCCTTATCACCACCATAGTTGGTTTATACGTCCTCCTCACTAGCTGGCTCCCAAATTCTCAAGCCCTAACCCCTGAATACAATCAGATACCAGTCTTATATAGCCACGGGAGAAGATGGACAGGTATACCTCATCACAACACTAATTGGGACTTCCGCTCACATCACCCACATCTACTACACATTACACTACAACACTCTAGGAAAGCTAAACAGGATAAAACCCTCTACCCACAAAACCTAAAATGTGCCCTCATCAATGCCCGCTCCATCCGTAAGAAGTGGCCAGTGATTGCAGACACTATATCTCTCCATAACCTCGATATTCTCATAGTTACCGAAACATGGCTATCTCCTGAAGACAATGTCGTACTCAACCAGCTCCTCCCACTAAACTTCACAGCGTTTATTAGCCATAGACAAAACAAAAGAGGAGGTGGAGTGCTCATCCTCACTAGATCAGACCTTCACTTCCAGCTGGATGACTCCACCAGCACAAACCACCTTGAGACGGACTCCATTTCCAACAAGCTCTGCTCTATAAACCTACTATATAGAGCTCCTGCAGCCTCCCCGGATGACCTCCCAACTATAATAAATCTCGCATCCAACAGCCTGAATCCTACTACCCCGAGTTGGATCTTAGGCGATTTTAACCTGCCAGCGCTTCAAGATAACCAATCTGCGGCCTTTCTCGAAGCTCTCGAAACCCTTGGATACAAGCAATTAGTTAATAAACCTACGCATGTGAAGGGGAATACTCTTGACTTTATATTTGCCCCACAGACAGTTGTCGACCAATCACACGACACCGTGTTGTCCATATCCTCTGTACCGTGGTCAGACCACAAACTTATTATCTTCCAGATCCCCACTCATGACAGTCAATCTAAGATCAACAGAGTACCAAGAAATAACTCTAGACTACCTGCTAGAAGCTTTCGCCCATTTAATAGGGATCTTATTCTCGCTGGAACGCGCTCACTCCTTAACGAAACCTCCCTAAACCTGGAAGAACTGGTCTCCTGCTGGAATAGTAGTCTTAATGCAATAGCACTTCGACCACCACCTAACAGGCCACCAAGGAAAAGAACTACAGCCCCTTGGTACACAGCAGACCTGAGACTATCACTCTCCTGACTACGGAAGCTGGAAAAATGCTGGCGTCAGTCACACTCTTTGGAAGAACATGCAGCTTACATCTATCAGCTATCCGTCCACCGTAATGCTATCTCAGAGAAGATGAAACAGTACCACACAGACACCCTGAAGCGCTCACTAAACAAACCACATGATTTGTTTAACTTAGTCAAGACTCTTTCTAAAGAACCAGCCCCTGAACAGCAATGCGCAATCCATCCCCAGGAGTTTGCAGTATACCTACAATCCAAGTTATGCCAAACAAATAAACCTCCAATAGAGTCCGCTTCCACAATCCAAGAGTGTCCAACACCACTAACTTCCTTCTCTACACCTGCCAAGAAGCGCATCGAAGACTCAATCATGACCCTCAATACTACTACTGCACAAACTGATCCTTGCCCAGCTTTCTGGATAAAGGAACTGTGCAGTGATTTCAGCACAATAATATCCAAAAAAATGAACCTGTCCTTCTCTTCTGGCTCTTTTCCTTCTTCCCTCAAGCACACATCTATAAGACCGCTCCTGAAAAATAACAAGCTAGATCCCCAAAAGGCAGACTCCTACAGACCCATTTCAAGTATACCTTTTCTCGCAAAGTTAATCGAAAAAGAGGTGCAAAGACAGTTACAAGACCACATTGATGCTGCTGCTCCATTAGACCCATGCCAACATGGATTCAGAGAGTCTCACGGTGTAGAAGCACTCCTTATCACCCTCTTCAATAATATAATTACTGGGGTTGATAACCTCCGACAGGGATTTGCACTCATTTTCCTAGACATCGCTGCAGCCTTTGACTCAGTAAGTCATGAACTTCTCCTGGGACGGCTAAAAGAGAAAGGTGTCTGTGGAACAGCGCTCAAATGGTGCAGATCATACTTGTCCGGAAGATGGCAGCACATTCGATCTGGTGGAGCAACATCTGAACCATTTCATCAAGGCCAGGGAGTACCACAGGGATCCTCCCTCTCTGCCTTGATGTTCAACATATACATGCAACCTATTTGTAATATCATCTGGTCTTTCAATGTCAGTTGCATGGTATATGCGGATGATGTCTTGCTCTATATGCCGTTTGCCATTGATAATTTGGACCTCTCCCCTCTGACCAATTGCTTCAATGCCATATCTGATTGGCTTCTGTCACAAAACCTCAGAATTCAGCATAAGAAGACAGAGGTACTCTTCATTTCAAGGAACCCGAACTTTAGCCCTCCACAATATTTGAAGGTGAAAGAAGCTGAACTACAAACAAAACCCACAATAAGGTACCTTGGTGTTACTCTGGATCAAAACCTTGACATGAAAGCACATATAGCTAACACTGTGAGAGCTATATACTACAAGATCCGCTCCCTCAGACATCTACGCCCCTTGCTTGAACCAGAGGATTTCCGTACCATCTACCAGGCTCTGATCATGCCTCATTTTGATTATGCCAATGTCATTTTACAAGGACTCCCTCAATCCACCTTGAACCCCCTACAGCTCGCAATGAATAGCGCGGCAAGGGTTCTTCATGGGGCATCTAGAAGAGACCATGTGACGCCCCTTCTGAAGCAGTTACACTGGCTTCCTATACATGCCAGGATCATCTTCATGACAATACTACTGACCTTCAAGGTGGTAAATAATCTCTCCTCCTCCTCACTAGCTGATCTCATCCAATCTATATCCCCAAGTAGATCAAGAAGGTCCACAGCAATAAATACCCTAAAGATTCCACGAGAATTAACAAGATGCACCTCAACAACTGCAAATAGGGCTTTCAGACTCTGTGCACCAAGACTCTGGAACGCATTACCAACAAACATCAGAGCAATCACCAACCTACCCCAGTTTAAAAAAGCCCTCAAACACTACCTATTTCTCAAATACTTCCCAGAGAACACTGATCCACACCCCACTCAAATAGTTGTAACAACACCAAATCATCTGGTGTGCCAGGAGAATACTATTAGCAAGGTGCCGTGACCATTCAATTACATGCTACATTTGTCCCATGGTTCTAAGGTGTAAATAGTTATCCTTGTTATCCAAGTTTTAATGTCCTGTTAATTGTGACCGCTTCCTATGATACAAGTTTGTTATCCGGTTAATTGTAAACTCAGGCACATGTTTTCCTGTCTGATTTTATGTTCTATGTAAACCGCGCTAATGCCGAATAGTGCGGTATATAAGAAAATGTAAATAAATAAATAAATGGTTAGTGTGGGACTCTACCAGTGTGGCGCGCTTAGTGCATGGTAAGCCCTGCGCTAACCATTAGCTGCATTTTAGTAAATGTGCCTTTAAGTGTGCACAGAATCAGTTTAATGCACATTAACCTCCACATTAATATGCATACATTTGATCTGTGTGCATTAAAAAAATGTGTTAAAACTGAATGTGTGAAATACGAAATTGAGAGAATTTCTGAAAATGTTAAAAAGGAGCCAAAACACTTTTGGCCATGTCATAGTAAAACATGAGTAGTTTATGAGGAATTGCAGGAGGAGATCGCAAAATTTAATGTGAAAAAGTGCAAACTGATGCACATAGAGAAAAATAATTCTAAGTGTGCACACAATGCTGGGTTACCTATTAGGAGTTAGAGCACAGAAAAGGGACCTCAAAGTCATTGTGACAAGCCACTGAAATGCTAAGCTTATTGTGCAGTAAATAGGATGCTAGGACTTTTTCAGAAAGGGATACAAAACAAAATTGGGACTTTAATTATGTCTCTGTATTGATCCATGATGTGGTAACACCTCTCTGAGTGTTGTAAATCTCCTTGCAAGTCAATGGACAACAAGCAGCCAGCCAGTCAATGGACAACAAGCAGCTCTAGGCAAGTCAGGGAGGAGGAATGAGCTCTAAGAGCATATAAGGATTTTAATCAATGCCAAGGAATAGATCATTCCATAATACAGGGCTTTTACTCCAAAAGTGGATCAGCTAATCATTTCTAACCACACTTTTAAATTTGATGGCACTACAAGAAAATTCTATTGGAGGATTGTAGAACTTGTCTGGGATGTCAGGGATAAGAATACTTTCTCCAGAAACAAGCAGGAAGTCAGTCCTCACATATGGGTGACATCGGCACCGACAGAGCCCATGCGGAGCATTACCCCAGCTTTCAAAGATGCGTGGTCCCCTTCCCACCCAAAGGTGCCATCTTTCTCAGTCTCCCTTTTTCCGCGGAGCCCTTCAGACATGCATCTCATCCCCGGAAAATGTTTTCTCTGTTCCAACCAGTTTTTACTCTACTGGCCTTCACCAGTCCTCTTCCCACTTCCCGAGCACCTCTGATTCTGCCCTAGTCTCGGGGTTTTTCTTTTTTGTCTTTTTTGTTTTTACTGCGCTTCATGTCCTTTTTAACCACTAACCATGTCAAGGGTCTTCAACCTTGCAGGAATCTTTTTCACCCCAATAGCCTCCGGTTTTAAGAAATGCGATAGATGCTCTGAAAACATGTCACTCACGGACACCCATGACTGTTGTCTCAGGTGTCTAGGACCCGGAGCTATGCTCCCTCTGTAAGAAGATGTCCTCCAAGGCCATCCAGAGTTGTAATCAGAAGCTGGATGATCTCTTCTGTAAGGCAGCCCTGGTATCCCCAGTAGCCCCCCGCTCTTCGGCCCCGCAACCTCTGGAGTCTCCCAAGGCTCCTCTCCAGGCCTGGCAGCACTCTGACCAGGGGTCACCTGAACACGAGCGGAAGAAAAAGAAGGCAGCCTTGAGGACTCTCTCGGGGGCACCAGACAAGCATGAGAGGTCACATGCCCGGTCTGTCAGCCCCCCTCGGCAGTCTCTGGAGAGGGAGCGGCGCAGTAAAGTACCTCAAACTGATACGGAAGCCTCCGGCAAAGGCGTCCAGTTTCCCGAGGGTCATCCCAGCGAGGATCCCTTCTCCTCCTTGACACCCAACCTGGTGACCCCGGTGTTGGAGTCGTAGGACCCCACTCCCGAGTGGGAGGCCCAAATGCTAGCCTTGGAATGCAACGTTTCTGCATTCCTCGCTGCCCAGCAGACTGCCTCGTGAACCTGGCATCTGAGGTACGGTGCCGTGGCGCCTTACCAGCCCGGACAATGCTTCGCTTTCTCAGTCACATGGCCTCCACAGTCCATGTCGTGCCCAATGCCTGTCTCAACATGTGGGCAACACAGTGGTGCCTCTGAGCGCAATGGGCGCAGTTGACCGGCCACCTCCGAGACCCTATCTCAATCTCTCCCAGTGCAGTAGAGTCTCTTGCTTGGTGGCAGGAGTTTCAAAACCTGCTTCGCGGCATGCCCTTCCAAGCCCTGGCACATCAGGTGGTCCTGACCATGGACGCCTCCCTGGCAGGCCCACTGCGAGGGATGGCACACTCAAGGAACCTAGTCCCTCGAGGAGTCCTGGCAGCAGATCAACCTGCTGGAGCTCTGGGCCATTTGCCTCGCTCTCAGGGTTTTCAGGGACCGCTTGCAGCACCGAGCGGTGATGATCCAGACGGACAACCAGGTCATGATATTCTATGTGAACAAACAGGGGGTACCAGCTCCTACAGCCTCTGTTCAGAGGCAACAGCCCTGTGCTCCTTTGTGGTGAGCCAGGGCATGACCGTCTGGGTCACTTACCTCCTGGGTCAGGACAATGCATTGGTGGACTGGCTCAGCAGAGTCATCCAGCCGCACAAGTGGCGCCTGTGTCCCCGAATGGCACAGGGACTCTTCCAGCATTGGGGGACTCCAGACCTGGACCTCTGCCAGCCTGGTGAACTCGCAGCTTCCTCAGTTCTGCAGTCCCCCTCCCACACCCAGGTAGGGTGGCCCCTGATGCCTTCCTCATCTCATGGGAAATGGGTCTGCTGTATGCCTTCTCCCCCCCCCCATGCCCCTCATTGCCCGGACCTTTCTTTAGGTTCAGCAGGCAATGATTCTCATAGCCTGAGGTGGATCAGGCAGCCTTCATTTTCTCTGCTGCTCCATCTCTCGACGGAGCCCCCGGTCCCATTCAGGTTCTCACTGGAGCTTCTGACGCAGAAGGAGGGTCTGCTTCTTCACCACAATCTGAGGTCCCTGTCCCTCACAGCTTGGCGACTGAGCGGGTCACTCTAGCCTCCTACCATCTCCCTGTGGAGATCGAGGACATTCTTTTGGCCTCATGAAAGGACTCGATCAGGTGGGCTTACGCCTTCAAGTGGCATTGGTTCTCAGTGTGGTGCTCGGAGCTCCGAGTGGACCATTTTCATGCCCTACCAGTTTGGTCTTGGAGTACTTGCTCCACCTCTCACAGTCTGGGCTGAAGTCTAACTCAGTCAGGGTTCACCTGAGTGCCATCTCAGCAGATCACCATCCCATTGAGGGAAAACCTCTTTCGGGGCTACTGCTTGTCTCTCATTTTATGAGAGGCTTGCTTCTTTCCAAGCCCCCTACCCACCCTCCTCTGGCAGAATGGGACCTCAATGTGGTCCTCATGCAGTTGACCAAGACGCCCTTTGTGCCCTTGGCTACCTGCCCATTGCGACACCTATCGTGGAAAATGGCCTTCCTGATAGCTCTCACCTCTGCCCGAGAGTGAGTGAACTCCAGGCGCTGATGGCCAAGGCACCATACATGACCCCATGAGGACTTATCCCAAGTTCCTTCCGAAGGTTATCTCAGATTTTCATCTCAATCAACAGATAGTGCTGCCCACTTTCTTCCCGAAGCCCCATGCCGACCGGGTGTTGGCAATTCTCCATACCCTGGATTGTAAGAGGGCTCTCTCTTTTTACCTCCAGTGGACTCGGGACCACCACAGATCCAGGAAGCTCTTTGTTTCCTTTGATCCCAGCCATCTGGGGCTGGTGTTCACCAAGCGTACCTTGTCCGACTGGGTGGCGGACTGCATCACCTTTGCCCAACGGCTCACAATGTCCAAGCAATGGCTACATCAGTCGCTAGCCTGCGCTCGGTGCCACTGGCAGACATCTGCCGGGCCACCACCTGGTCCTCCACTCACACCTTCATGGTGTATTACTGCCTGGAGAGGGAGTCCCATCGGGATGCCACCTTCGGCCAGGCTGTACTACGTAATCTGTTCTGGGTTTAAGCAAATCCTGCCCTCTGACCCTTCTTGTTCTGGCTACCGGGAGCATGGCCATCCATGGGCCCGGGGTCCGTGGGCTGCCTTTGGCTTTCACTGGCAATTGCTCACGGTGATACTGTGCTTTTTTCTACAGGTCCTCAGTAGCCTGAAGTTAGGGAGTCCCATATGTGAGGACTGACTTCCTCCTTGTTCCTGGAGAAAGCGTAGTTGCTCACCTGTAACAGGTGTTGTCCAGGGACAGCATGTATCAGTCCTTACAACTCTCCCTCCTCCCCTTGGAGTTGCTATATATTTTTGCCATCTTCTTGGAGGGGCTATAGCTATGGCACCTGATTGAATAACATAACACCTTTGGGCAGGAAGGGGACCTCGCATGCGTGGTGGCATTCCCAAAGACTTTCTTTGAAAGCTGGGGAAATGCTCCGTGGGGCTCCATCAGTGCCGACATCACCCATATGTGAGGACTGATTCCTGCTGTCTCTGGAGAACATCTGTTAGAGGTGAGTAACTACGCTATATAAGAAGTGAAGATACCGTGAATGAAAAATGTGATAAATTAAGATAATTAGCTTAATGGAATTCTATATTTAATTGGTAACCAGTATTCTGATTGCAAGAGGGGGGATAACATGATCATAATGGTGTTTACCTGTAATCAGCTGTAGATGACATAGTGAGGAAGAGTTCAATCCTTGAAGTAAAGAACTACAAAAGTCCAGACAATTTATAATCTAAGCAAGCACTAATGTACAAATATTTTTAGCTTCTAAGATAGGCTTCATAAAGCGAAGTGGTCGTAAAATGAAAAAGCAAGCTTTTACAATGTTGGAAATGTGGATATGGAAAATTAATTCATCATCAAGAATAACCCCAAGGAGACGATAGAAATCTTTTGGCCTGCAAAATTGATGGTAGTCTTCCATTGATTGGTGGTGATAAATAACCGAATGTCATTCTGCATATAGAAATAGATAAAAAACTAGATCTTGCGTCAGTGTTGCTAATGATGGTTATGAATATGCTCAATAGGAGCAAGAGTAAAAGCATGGATGACACGAGAAATGAATTGTTGAGAGTTTGAGCTTGTATTATCCCAGAAAACAGTAAAAAATTTGCCCGAGAGGCATGTTCGCAGGTGTCGGTAAGGAGCAGGGGCCTTGTCAGTACTGCCCTGGAAAATAGTGCCTGTTGTCACTGACCCTTAGATCTACATTGCCCTGTCCTGCAGCTCAGCTGTGGGTTAAAATGCCACTCTTTGCACTTTATCCCAACATTCAGATTATAACAAAGGTCACTTCATTCAGAGTAACTCAGCTGCAATCTTGTCCCCTCTTTGGTCCTCTGAAGTTTCATATGACTGAGCAAACACTCAAGTTCCTTCTTTCTTTTCATCTTTCTGTTACCCCTCGCATGCACTTTCCTTTACTCTGCACTCCATGTCTGTTCCAAACACATTAATCATTGGAATCCGTGGGAGCAGAGAGGTCCATCACCATTTCTTACTTGCTCCCTGTTAGTACATTAGAGTTAATTATGCCTTAAACATCCAAACTTTTAATATCAGGGTCAACTTGACCTCCTCCTTCCCCTTCCTTTTACCTGTCAAGGAACGTTCCACAAGGCTGCTTGCATAGACTCTCATATGCTCTATTTCAGCTCTAAACTGGTGCCATAGGGACACAGCTCTTTGGACACGCACTCATGGCTGCATATTGTGTTCCCCTCTGGCTCTTATGCAGAGGCACTGAGACAGGTAATGATATAACCAGGGGGCTGAATTGTCCCAGAGCAACTCGGAGCTCTCTCAGCCCAGGCACATGTGTCTTTATAAAATGCTAGCACAAATCCTGCAGAAGTTTTGCCTGCATTGAAGGCACAGACATTTATGCTTGCCTGCATATTTGATAAAATATGTATGTAAAATGCGACTCCACGCAGGATCCGCCCAAACCTTTCTCCTAAGCACGCCTACTCTACAAATGCATGTCTACTTGCACTGTGCATAAATTTCAGACATGAATTTTATAGGAATCCTATTACACATGTAAATTTGCTTTGGTCAAGATGTGCTGCCAGATGAATATGCCTTATTTTGTACATTATTCATTCTCTGTATGTATATATATATATGTATATATATATATATATTATATAATATATATATATATATATATATATATATATATATATAGGGCCTGATATTCAAAGTGACTAACAGAGCTACTAACTGCATTAATCGTGGTGAACAGGATATTCAGCGGCACTTGAATATCCGAGGCTGCCGGCACTGATGCCCTGATGCTGTTTAACATTGGGTTTCCGGGGCGGAGGCAGCACTGCTTGCAAACTGGGCAGCAGCAATATTGAGCCTCTGCCTGGTTAGCGATACACAGTGAAGGCCAAGTGCAGGAAACCTTGGCCTAACCTTTGCGATGTATCACTAACTGGGCAGTTGCTCAATATCACTGCTGCCCAGTTAGCCTATGTGGCAACCCCAGATATTCAATGCTGAGGCCGAATATGACCCCAGCATTGAAAATCCAGGTTTAATATTCAGCACCGGAGGCTAGCCATGTCAACGCTGAATATTGGACCCATATATACCATCTCTCTGACAAGTGAGAGGAGCATAGCACTGCTGCGCATTTATGTAGATAACTGTTAGGAATGCATTGTTTTCAGTGTATGGTACATACCAAAAACACATAGATATTACTTTACAGCACCTTACCATTGTGTGATAGGCTATGGCCTAGAATAGCCTGCAGGAGTAAGAAAGGCCTGTAAGTTAGGCCTGAGTCCCAACCCCCACTTGAGAATATTATAGCTGAGCAGAGCTGAAAGCCAGTAGAAGTTAGAAAACTGCTTTAAACTGCTTTGATAAGAATGCAAGAAACTTCTATTTAGCTCCTTTATGTTGACAACAGATGTGTTCCAGTATCTTGCTTTCACACATTCTCTAAGCCGAGGAGAGACCTTGCAGCAGAATGTGTTATGTCTAGAAACTGAGCCATGGCTAGAGAGGCCTGAGCAGGGGGAACAGATGTTAAGCCCGGTCAGCAGTCCCCATTGGATGGGGGTGGAGGGGGCACCGGGACCAATGAGGAGTTTGTCTGTATAGAACTGATGAAGAAAGATATAAAAGTTGTTGTTTTGTTGAACTCCATTGCTCAGACCATTTTGAATGTGACAGTGCCTGAGACTGTGCACAAATAAATTGGCTTGAATCTTAGTATATAGACTCCTGGTTTTATTTATTGTGGACACTTCACTACAACATATTCCTGGTGCGTTGGCCGGGAAGGTGGGGTACGTGAATGGTGTGCAAGTGAATACTACCACGTATTACCGCCTCCAGGTTTGGTCCGGCTGGAACCGCGGCCGACCAACAGCGGAGAGGAGCCCAGGCGCCACCAGTCCCCTTGCATCGGAGGGTTCCGCCCTGCCTCAGTGGCTTGCTGGGTCCGGCCGGCCAACACCTCGAACCCTGAGGGGAGTCCAGGATTCAACCCAAGGAGGGTTTGGTTGCGCAGCGCATTAGCTACCGGATCCGGTGAGTAATGATTTTTCTGGTTCTTAGTCAGTTAGCTCTGGGAATGTCTCGAGACTAATATGGTATGGTAATGGCAAAGGGAGTCTGATCAACTTCCAGGGCGGTCCTAGTAACCCTGCATGAGTGTGCGCGGTGCGAAGTTTGGTTTGGTAAATTTTGGTTTAGTCAGTTAGCCCGGGATTTTGGAATTTGGGAAATGCTAGCAAGTTTGGTTGTGTGACGTGTGCTTGAGAGGTCTTGCAATACAGACCAAGCGAGAGCGGACTCCTAAGTAGCGCAGTTCCTGGCTGGGCGACCGCGCCCAGGTCACGAAAAGGAGGAAGCGTTCGGTGTTTGTCCCTCTTATTGTTCTGTGCGGACCCCTTACCCACAGCCATCCTACCCACCCTTTCTGTTTGCTGTCTTGTACGTCATATGTCATAATGGGAGGGGCGGAGTACGTACAAACTCCGCTGACCTGTATGATCACGAATTTTAAGAAGGGATTTAGTGGTGATTATGGGGAAAAAATGACACCGACCCGCTTAGAAATATTGTGTAGTAGGGTGTGGCCGGTGCTGGACGCTGTGTGGCCACCAGAAGGTACTTTTGATGTCAAAATTGTGTCCCGAGTGCACAAGGTGGTGCGCAGATTTGGTCTCGAACAGTTTTCCTATATAGACTCCTGGCTAGATATCTGTGAGAAACAACCCCCTTGGATGAAGCGTTGCCGTGAGGGGCAGTGTAGAATCATGTTAGCAACTGCAACGGGAGTCCCTGCTAAGAAAGAAAAGCCCCCCTATTTATGCAGCCCCAGAGCCTCCAGAGGTCCTGGGTTATCCACCCACATTTCTGTATACTCCAGTCCCGTCAGTTCCACGAGTACCCCGAGTAGAGCCAGAAGTGGAAAGACGACCTCCAGCTGAGGTACCCCCACCTGATCACCCACCTCCACCACTTCCAACACCCGAGGACCACCCCCTTCCCCAAAGTCGGAGCCCTAGTCCTGAGCAGAGCTCTGCAATGGAACCATCATCCCCTGAAGGATCTGCCAGCGGAGGGTCAGATGCCAGTCCAGGGTCACCCACTAGTCCAAGCACCAGCAGCAGAATTACCACCGGGTCCGCAAATCTGCGTTACGTCCTTAGAAGCAGGGCAGCGGGCCCGAGAGAAGTACGCCAAATGCCACTGCGGCAGGTCCCAGGATTACCTATTGTAGATGATGGAGGTCAGGTTGTGGTCGGACCGACCAGTCTAAATATGTGCCCTTCTCCACAACAGATTTATTAAACTGGAAAACACATTATGCCTCCTATACTGAGAAACCCCAAGAGTTGACAGAATTGATGTCTACTATTATGCAGACCCACCAGCCTACCTGGTCCGACTGCCGCCAGCTCTTGGCTACCCTTTTTACTACTGAGGAGCGGGCACGGATAGTGCGAGCAACCACTCGATGGTTGGAAGAGAACCCTGAAGACGGGAGAGACCTAAATCCCCAACAGGCAGCAGCTGTAGATTTCCCAAACGAAGATCCAAAGTGGGACCCAAATAGTGCAGATGGAGAGAAGGCCCTCGCCCGGTTCCACCAGGCCGTACTGCAGGGCCTGAAGAAGGGAGGCCAGAGAGCTATGAATGTTGGGAAGGTAGCGGACGTTCTTCAGCGCCCAGATGAAAGTCCAGCTGCTTTCTATGAACAATTAACTGAAGCCTATAGACTTTACACCCCATATGACCCAGCGGCCCAGGAGAATTTACGTATGGTAAATGCCGCTTTTGTGAGTCAGTCCCAGGGAGACATAAAACGAAAACTGTAGAAATTAGAAGGATTTGCGGGCATGAACTCAGCACAGTTAATGGAAGTCGCACAAAAGGTATTCGTGAATCGTGATCAAGAATGCAAAAGAGAAAGTGAAAGAAAGATGAAGAAGAATCAGTAGTTTGAGTTTGAAATTACTGATATACTCTGTCGGTATATGGAGATAGAGGAAAAGTCTTCCTGTTCCCCTTCATACGGTACTTATTTACATACGGTGGGAATTGTTTAAACCAGTGCGCAGCCGCGAGCGTTTTTACGATGTCACAGCTGGAAGCTCTCCATTAGGCTGCGTTTTTGGTTTTACATATGTAAGTTCATTTTATTTTTAAATAACTTGAATATGGAGATAATTTATTAGAGTATATGTGTTCTGAGGGGTTTAGTTCTGATTTTTAAAGTTCGAGACATTTTTAAATAGGAATTGAGGGTTCGCCATGACCAAAAAAGAAGAGGGTTAGTAATGAAGCTAATAATAGAATGGACTCTGGAGAAGCTACAGGAGTTTTTTATATTTTTTTATATTTTTGTGATAACTCCTTATTTATGTTATCTTTTGTTGTTTCATATTATACTATAGCGAATTAGTTCTTCAATTTACATTCACAAGGCTGCCGGCTTTCCTGTCATGGCAATGTTTGGAACAAAAATATTACACTTGCAGGTAAAACTTTCTGATGATATTTGCCATCTATGTGAGGGTGCTGTTTGCACTCTGGTTCCACTGATTCTCTGTAGGTCTGTTTAGTAACAGACGAGTCATTCAACTATTAGGTTTATTAATGAAATACACATATGGTTCTTTGCGTATGGATACACTTATCTATGTGTGTGTCTTTCTCTATCCTTGATAGTGAATAGAGCGTATTGGATGCACTAACAGTTTAAGAGGTACGTCTGTTTTTAATTGTTTTTTATTTCACTATATTTTATTCTTATCACTTTTATGTTTATTTGGATATTTGTATTCTTATAATACAGTTTTACATAATGTTTCTGTGCTGTTATTGGTGGATATAGTGCTCATTTATGAATGGTTTTATATGTATTTATAATCATTTATAGTCACTATGTTTATAATATTAATTTATATTGGCTATTATTTATTCATTCTCAGGCGTTTGAAGTATTCGTTATTTATTGATGTATTTATTATTTTTTTTAATATTGTTTTTATTGTATGTTTTGCATAGCCTGCCCCTGAAGAAGGCAACGAAACACAGCCTGTGTCTGGCTATAGGCTTTTATTTATTAATAAAGAACATCCTTCTTTGCTGTCTGGCACATGCAACCTAGATTCAGCCAACAGATTCCACTCTTAAGTGATCACTGAGACTTCTTGCTTCCCAGGATTTGTAACATAGTTCTATAGCAAGCCTGGGATGCAGAAACCAGGCCTGGGAGTTGAGTTCAGGTCTTCTGTATGACTGTGCATAGCCCTGTCTACGAAGAAGACTGCTTGTTGGAAACTCTTGGGGTTGGGACTTTCAGACCCCTTCTTTCTTGTTGGTTTCCTGATGTCTTTTATCCTTTGACAGCTAATAGAGATCCAGTTTAGCTTCCACTAGCAGCTTTGCTCCACTTTTTTGATTATCCTCCTCCTCCAGCACTAATGAATGACGATTCAGCTTTCAGCATGTCCCAGGATTGAGCTACTAAGGAGAGAGACTTACTATTGATGATCTAAGTAGTAGCACCTGCACAAAGCATCACAAGTATTCAACAGTAATAACCTCTCAGTATGATTGTGGTGGTGCTGGAGTTCCGGCTCTGGCAGAAAGAAGGACGGCAATGTTCTGGAAAGACCAAAGGGCACCATCTAAGGAAGATTGCATCACAGATATTTTACTCATGATCCCAAAAGAGAAAGTGGGTTATTGGCATAGGGACTGTGTGTTATGAATTTAAGAAAATTTGGAAATACTGACTTAATTTTTCCAAAATTTCGAGAAGTTTTAAACGTGCAGTTGAGAGTCAGCAGGCCTGTGAGCTGTATCCATGCAGACTCGTGTTTTCTAAGAGCATAATATGTGCCATACAGAGTCAGATCAAAGGTTGGTCAAGCACCGCATTCCAGGGTATTCCAGGTCACAAATTCTGTTTATTGCTTTATTGTTTGTTATGAAATGGTCAAAATCAATGAAGATCTCTTATGTATTTGCTCTTTCCAGTTACACTCCGGCATACTTTTTGTTTGATGAAGATAAGAAGCGTTTGCCCCTAGATCATAGAGGGGGGAACAAGGTAACTTTCCAGCTTGTGCTCTGTAGACCACAGGGATCCATGAGACCATTACAAGAGTCCAGAGAACACAGAAATGAGAAAAGACATTTTTTTTCATGGTGCTGTAATCCATGCAGGCAGAATAGAGGGGCTGCTGTAGAGGCAGGATCAGATGTAGCTGCAGAGATAAGGGCAGCAGCATTAGTAGCCATGGAGGACAGAAGAAGCAGCAGCTGTGGAGGTGGGATTAGAGGCAGCTGCCCACTCCAAAAGCAGAAACAGCAATAACGGTGACGCTAGAAGTGGTGGCAGAGGGCCTGTGATCAAAGGCAGCTGTGGTGGCCAGAAGCAGAAGCTCTGGGACCAGCATCAGCCTAGAGGGCCTGGGAATAACAGTACAGCATCATTAGGTGAGAAGAAGGAGAGACACTAATGGTGGGAAGCTGACTGACTGAGGGAACTGGTTGGAGGGGGAGAAGGAGGCTGTTTATGTACCAGCTGGAGGGAGGGAAGTTGGAGACTGGTAGGGTCTGGCTAGAGAGAAAGAGAAAGAGAGATTGGTGGGGACTTACTGGGAAAATGGGGAGAGAGAGGCTGGTGGAGACAGGAAGTAGAAGAGAGATAAATAGAGCTAGTAGGGACAGGCTTGGCGCTGAGGGGAGGGAGTTTGAGAAGAGTGGTGGAGATGAACAGGATTTCCTGAACTTTTTGAAAGTTAATAAGAGGTTCGGACAATCAAAAAGTTTGAGAAGCTCTGCTATAGATGAAGATGTTCAGATTCAGAAGATACTAATGTAGCATTAGAGGCATGCTATGCATGAATGTTATGAAATATAGTTTGGGAAGACTTGAAGGGTTGCTGTGGTCCATAGCTGCTGGCATAAAGCTCGATTTATTAAAGGGCGCTATAGAGTTAGCTTGCACGTCACATATTAACATGCATTACTTACCGCAAGTCCATTTAATGCAGTGGGATCCATTTACTAATATTACAGTAGTGCACTTTAATAAATATAGCCCATAGTCTGGTACTACAAAGCTAAGGCTTCTGTCTCCATGACAGAGTAAGTTCTGACATTTACAATAACAATAAGTTAAAATCTGTGATCTATTGTAAGGCTACTAGATGGCATTATTTAAGAGTTTCAACTGAGAAGGGAAAACTCATTTATCTTACTGCCTGTGTGTTACTTGCTCTTCTTACTGAGAGATGCTACTTGCTCCCTTTCTCAAGCTGAAAAACCCTCTGTGGTAAAAGTCCTGTTTTAGATTCCTGCTACATCTTTTCTAATGGGAAGAGCTGAATCTGTAACACTAAGGGGCATGCTTACTAAAAGTTAAGGCATGTTAAGTGCTACCTCTGCCCATTCATTTCTATGGGCCATTGCAGCACTTAACGTGGCGTTAACTTTCATTAATGCATGTTAACCTTTAGTGAACATGCCCCTAAGTACCTCTGTTGTTATCAGAGCGAATCTGAGAGAGATGTGTTGGTGTAAAGTGTGAGGAATTTTCAGTGTGAAAAGGTATAATCTAAATGGCACTCCCGCTCCATTGGGAAACTACTGAAGGCATGGTTATTTATGGCAGCTTGCAGTCTATAACCATAATCTGAGCTCCCTGATTTTCAATCACTCCCAAAGAGAAAACTGGAGGCTTTTGATATATGAGAAACTGCCCCAAATAGTCCAGTTATCACTATAATCCGTCCATAGTGACCATCCTCTTTTGATATATTACACACTGCACTTGTTCCCAGTTCAGTTGTCATCCATGATGCGTCCATGAAATTCTCTCATTCTTGTCTGATTCTTGTCTTTTATTATGTATGTCATTTTGAATCTCTATTTTCTAACTCTGAATTGCTCCTTATTACATATAGTTACCGTATTGGCTTCAGATGTAGACCCAAAATTATTTATAACTCACTTTGAGTTGTTTAGTTGGAAAGGTGTGTAATAAATAAACGATGAGGAAGAGGATGATCCCATGGATCAAATGACCAGACTGAATTTTATACTTTGGACACATCATATGAAGAGAAATATCATTAGAGAAAGACATGCTTTACAAGGATGAAAGTCAATGTAAAAGAGAAAGACCAGAAATGCGATGAATTGATACAATAACAGCAGTTATGGATGCCACTCTGTCAACAATTAGCCACCTGACTGAAGACCAATTATGCACAGGGTCACCATGAGTCAACATTGATTTGAGGGTACTTAGTAACAATGTAATCCTTAGTTTGTGGAGGAGTAGCCTAGTGGTTTGATTCCCACTGGCACTTCTTGTGACCTTGGACAAGTCACTTTACTCTCCATTGCCTTGGAAGAAAAGGCTTGGCAATCTACTTCTGGTGATACATTGTGAAAACCCAGAGGCAACTGGGTCGCCAGGAGTCAGCACTGAATTGATTGCAAAAATAAAAGAAATTGCTATTTTAGCTCTTTCTGGCTTAATCGTAGTGTTAGGTCAGCTTATTGGATATACCCAGTTGTTTTTTTCTTTTGTTAATATAGTTTGAGAATTTTTCCTGATCTATGGCAAGCTAACATTTACCTTTCAAGATGGATTTTATGTTGCTATGATTTGAAAATTTTGTGAAGACCCAGTGCATGTAAGTAGGGATGTTTGGGGTTGGGGATCACATCCCTGGACCTCGAGTAAAAAGAAAATGCCTATATAAAAGTGGGGTGGGTGAGAATGCTGGGCAGTGAGCAGTACAAAGAAAAGAATTTAGGAGTCTTTCAGCAGCATTCACATCAACAAAATCCTTTTTTCTTGGGGACAAATCATATTGGGTTTTCAGATAAGGACATTTGATTGTAGTTCTGTTCTACAGATTTCTAACAATGATTAATTCTCTCCTCGAACTTGACCACATTATTATGTCACAATTCAATTTTAGTTAAGACAACTGAATCGAGTCTGGAGAAAGCCTGCAAGATCAGCTGTACTGAGTCACTTTGGGGAGAGGAAAACTGATTACTCTGAGGAGGAAGCTCCAAAGTAATAACATTGAAAACTTTACTCGATCCAAAGTAATTTTCGACAGTGAACAAGGAACATCTGAATTTACTCCACAGATGAATAAAAAGAACGATTCTGCAAAAATGTAAAAGAAGAAGATTCTTTACCGAGAATAATGGCTGATGGGGGAACTGAAACTTTACTCCTGGAGCTCAAGGGTACAAATTTGCCAGAGTCAACAGCTATATCAAACAGAGCAGAAGAAACTCATTGATGTGAGAGGTGGCGAGAGCAGGGCTCCTCATTTTCACACTTGTGAGGTGACAAAAGAAACTCTTCGTCTGACATGGACAAGCTGGCCAGCTCCCAGGACGATGAGCAGATACACTGCAAACTCTCCGAATCGCTGCATCCCATCCAAGGAAGTTTCCATAACTGCAGCAACTCTGGACTGGGGGGGGGGGGGTGAAGGGTCGCCACAGTTCTAATCCCCCAGAGCTCCATCATCCTCCCTAGATAACTCCCGTTTCGCAAGAAATGTGAGTATAGACGGCCGGCGAGTCTCTGAAGTAAGTGGAGACGTTTTTTCCTTTTTGCTTAGCCATCTAATCGGCACAAAAGAAAGCTTTCAGAGAAGCAGGAAATAGGTAATCGAGACCAAACTCTGCGTGGCCCACTTGATTGCAGTTGCTATACTGAGTTCCACTGGGCTTTCATTTTTATCAAAACCGGGGCAGCAATCTGGTACAATAAGCCTTAATTTGCAAATATCTCACCTTATTTTACTCCAATGAGCCTGGTTGGTATTAAGAGTTGCAACCAGGGTAATTGCCCTGGGACCCCATGCCACAGGGGGCCCAAGTCTTCCCAATGTTGAAGGAGGCTCAGCCTATTGGTGAGCTTTTAGGCTGCCTCCCAAATTTCTGGCCTGTGGTGCCAGCATGTCTAACATCAGCCCTGCCAATAAGGACAATTTTTCAAGCTATCTGAGTTAATTAGGGAAGTGCCTCCAGGTGGAAGGCAAAAACTCTAGTACAAAATTTACAGAATAGTAGTAACTTCAACCAGATTGGTTAAAGGGATCTTTTTCACCTGATTAAATTAAGCACCCAATTTCTCAGTTTTAGAGCTTTCCCATAGCAGCTTTGTAAGCCACTAGCTGTTTGATGCAAAACCCATCCCATGTATTTTACAACATCATACTTGTTGAGTTTCCTGCATTTGGCAGGAGACTGCAGTGTTTGGGACCTATCTCCAAAATCCACACAAATCCATAGAAACTCCTGTTGATTAGAGGCAAGTGATCCATGATCATCTTCCAATAGTGCCTGTCCCTTCATGTTGCCCCTTAACAACTCAAGCCTAAATCCTTCTCTTCCACTCATTCCTGATATTGCAACTTGTAGTGGATCTGGCAGCAGAGCCACAAGCATTGCTGGAAAAGACTGCAAACCTGCACCACCTCTTGGGAATATATGAGGATATGGTACCATCATAAGAGGATGTATCACTGTTCTCTCGCGAGGGTGGAAATGGCTGAGCAGAGTCAGTCTGAAGTGGCCTACCAGCTATGTAAGAGGCCACAAGTGTCTTAGGCAAACCATTATGTTCTCTTTTCTGTTATCAATTTAAAAAAACAAAAACCATGCTGATATTGGTTTCTACCCATTACTGCTTTTGCTTATAACATTTCATAACTGAGTCCAAACCACAGGAGCCAACTTTTCAAAATATGTAACTTACTCTTCCCTGGGCATAGTGACAGTTTGCTTAGCACTGGGAACGCTCAAGCAGTAACTGCACCACAGAACTGGTACGTCCAAAATGTTATACAGTCTTCCCACACATAGGTAAGAGACGAGCTTTACTCTGCCTGGAAAGGCGGTGAAGTATCTGACTTCATACTGCCATCAATGCAAACGTGAGTGCACCTGCTGGCATTATATCTCCAAAAAGCCCTCGTACTTCAGCAGTGCTTCCTTCCAACAAAGCAGATCCCTATAAGAGCAAAAGAAAGTAATTTCCAGTTACCAGACTACTGTTGGACA
This sequence comes from Ichthyophis bannanicus, assembly GCA_033557465.1. NCBI lineage: Eukaryota > Metazoa > Chordata > Amphibia > Gymnophiona > Ichthyophiidae > Ichthyophis > Ichthyophis bannanicus. The sequence continues at coordinate 288,638,042 of CM066031.1, read as the reverse complement.
GCCATAGAGACAAAGGGAGAGCAATAATCAAAGCCTTCTCCGCTGATGAAAAGCGCTGCTTTAGCCATAGAAATGTGGTTTTTGATGATTACCCTCCCAGGATGTACTTTCCCATTGAATTAACGAGATGCTCTTGGGGTGGGGTAAGGAGGGGGGGAGGAAGGTACACATGTAGTTTTGAATAATCAAAACTACATGGACACTTTCACCTAAAAAAACGATACTTGCAGAGAATGAAGGTACAACTTTGTACAGTCACTTTTCCTTAGCTTTGTCACACTCACGGGTAATCTCACTCACCTCTCAAATGATGAACTTTTAACAGCCCTGTGTTTACAGTTTTCCTGTGAGTACTATTCTTCAGGAGAGGCACCCGATCCTAAGCCACTGCCACAAAATAGGGTGTTGTATTCCCACCTCAGAGAAATTTTATGACACTCTTTCAGAGAAACTATCTTCTCCCTCAGATTGATGAATCACAGCTTCGGCCAAACCATGGGAAGGATTTATCCACTGAATAATTGGGGAATACCAGTCCTTCAGTGGATAAATATCTACATAGGTAAATGGATCAAGGGCATAGATAGCATCCGCTCTAACATATTAATTCATGATTTTCCAGTCTATAAGAAAGAAAAGCTAGCTGCAACCCACAGAACTGGTGAGTTTCTGTTTATATTTTTGCATGCTTTCGTCACTATACCATCACATTGGACATTCAGCTAACCAATTTTTCAAAACATTTCTGTGTTTTATGTAAGTATTTTTGTTTCTAGCAATGCAGCCTTCTTTGTCTAGTTTAAAGTCACTTTTGATTGAGCCTTAATAGATCCTTTTGGCTGTAGAAAAACATAGCTGCAAACATCAGATGGTATCTCCCTGTTCAGCAAGATGTACATTTTAAGTAGATGTTCGCTTTCATTTAGATTACAATGTGCATAATAGCTTTCCGCAGTGGCAGTATCATCTTTGTTAGTGATATTGAGGAAGGGCTGGCAAGTAAGGTTTGCTTCTTTGCGGATGATACCAAAATTTACAATAGAATAGACGCCCAGGAAAGAGTAAACAAAATGAGGAGGGATCTAGCTAAGCTTGAAGAATGGTTGAGAATTTGGCAGCTGACAGGGGCCACGGAACGCCTCTCAGACTGTGGGAGCCAAGCTCCACCTTGACTCTGCCCCAGCTCTGTCCTAACTCCACCTCCTAACTCCATGGCCTTCCTTTCCTGTTCTGATTGCAGGGATTCCATCTCCCGCAGGCAGAACAGAAGGGAATGGCTGTGATTGCAACGGACTCCTGTCTGCTGTGGTGAACAGCGCCCTCCTGAGCCTATGAAGACGGATGAAAATCCTGAGGTTCAACAGGATTTATGCCTATTTGAGAAACCAAGGAAGAAAAAGAGACTCTATTCCACAGAGCTGAGCATGGAGACCAGCCCAGGGGAGGAGTCCTGATTGGGCACACCCTGCCCTGGGAAGGGGCGTGTCCAGGAGAGAACGTGGTTTTAAACCAGAGCATGGCTTTGCTAGTCAAAATGGGATTGAGAGGAATGAGGAGAAGGAGAGGAGAAAGAAGGAGAAGAGGAAGAATGATTGGAAGTCCAGAAAACAGTATGCTGATACTTGGGAACCTGGCATTGGAAAGAAACCTGCAAAGTTCTATTCAGAGGCAGTGAGTAGAAGTCCCAAGGAGAGAGGACCTAGCCCTGAATTAGACAACCGTTGGAAGGCACAGCCCTGGGAAAGGAAGCCTTCAAGGCAGGCACAAGAAAGAAAACAATCATTCTGTGAAGTACCGTTTGAGCCAGAGAGCAACAAACATTCTAACAGCTGGAGAACGTTGGAGCCATCTGAAGTCAGAACGGCATGGCAACAAGTAAGTGAATGGCCACAAAGTTTCCAGGCTGAACGTAAAGCTAACTCTCCTGTGTGTGAAACATTAGCAAAAGAGACTAGCAGTTACTCTGATACAATTAATCTAAGAGAGGAGAAAATAAACAGCCTTAAGCCAGAGGGCAGTTGTATAGCTGATAGCAATTCCCTACCTCCCAAACAGCAGGCTGAATTGCTCCTACAGAGTTTTAAGCAGTTTTTAGAGTTGCAAGCTAGAAGACAGCCAGTGTTACCAGAAGCCAGTAATTCCATACAGCTTGAAGAATTAACACAAGATAATACAGACTTACCAGATTGTGAGAGCATGGATTGCACGGTCTGCTGTGTAGAGATGCCAAGCTGAAGGAAACTGCTTTTTACCGTATGTGAATTGAATGCTACGGAGCTGTTGTATTGCCTTGCTGAGAAAGCTCTAATTATGTGCACCTGATTTTCCCCAGCCCTGTGAAGGTAACAGTGGCTGAAAGAGGCTGCAGTGAATCTAACTGACCTCTTGGGGCAAAGTGAGTAATTTGCTTAGAAGTGAAAAGAAGCAGTTATACTTTAAGTTGCCTTTATCCTAAGTTTTCCTGTTAGCATTTGAAGCACCTATTTTGTTTGCATTTATTTGCCATGTGATGGAACAATATCCTTTACTATAATAAATATACTGGAAACCCCATAACTACAACTCTTTATTTCGGAGCGAGAGGAGCAGGAACTACAATACCCAGCATTCCAGGGATACAGGTTACTCTCCTTCCTCACGAAGCATCAGACCGCCGCTCCTGTCTTTAGCCCCAAGGCCGGGCAGGAGCACCGCACTGCCCACAGGAGATAAGATCCCCACAGGTAGAAGGTGAAGGCCGTTGTGATCAAAGCAAAGACTCCTATCTGCCCATGGGGATCTCCCGCAATCAGATAGGAGTTTTTGCCGCAATCGCAGGGCCTTCCACCCTGCTTGGGGGATCCGATCTCCCACAGGCAGACAGAAAGAGTCTGCCGCGATCGTGGCTGTTCTCTGCAGGGAAAGCTTTGGTAAGGCCAGGGCCCATGTGGCCCACCACATTCCAATGCCCCTGGCAGTTGAGATTTAATGCTAAAAAATGCAGGGTCATACATTTAAGCTTCAAAAATCCAAGGGAGCAGTACAGTGTAGAGGGTGAAGTCCTTCTGTTTTTGAAAGAAGAGCGAGGCCTGGGCATGATTGTTTCTGATGATCATAAAGTGGCTAAACAGGCAGAAAAGGTGATGGTGAAAGCCAGAAGAATGCTTGGGTGCATATGGAGAGGCATGGCCAGCAGAAAAAAGGAGGTGATAGTGCCTCTGTATAAGTCTCTGGTGCGACCTCATTTGGAGCATTGTGTGCAATTCTGGAGACTGCACCTTCAAAGGGATATAGGCAGGATGGAGTCAGTGCAGAGGGTGGCTACTAAAATGGTCAGTCATTATAAACCATAAGGGGACAGATTTAATGATCTTAATATGTATATGTTAGAGGAAAGGCGGGATAGAGGAGATATGATAGAGACATTTAAATACCTCTATGGAATAAATGCAGAAGAGGAGAGCCTCTTTCAAATGAAAGCAAGCTCTGCAATGAGGAGACATTTATTTATTTATTTTTATTTATTTACATTCTCTTATATACCGCGCTATTCTGCATCAGTGCGGTTTACATTGAACAAACTGAAATTACATTGGACAGGGCATTATAACTCGGAGATAACTATTTTATAGGGAACATGGGCTATGGAGGGTTAAGTGGCTTGCCCAAGACCACAAGGAGCACCTGTGGGACTAGAAACCCCAGTCCTTCCGGCCCAAGGTTGCTGTCCTCTAGTGGGATTTGAACCCCCGACCTTCTGGCCTGACATACCTTGCCCCAACCACTAGGCCACTCCTCCACATAGGATGAGAGTGAGAGTGTATAGACTCAAGAGTAACATGCGCAAATATTTATTTATGGATAGAGTGGTAGATGCATGGAATAGTCTCCCAGTGGAGGTAGTAGAGACGAGGACAGTATCTGAATTCAAGAAAGCATGGGACAAACACAGAAGATGTTTAAAGGAAAAAAAGGGACTACAGTAGTCGATATGGAAGGGCAGACTGGATAGGCTATGTGGTCTTTTTCTGCCGTCATGTTTCTGTTTCTATCATAGCCAGTGAAGTTTATCTGAGGTGGAATTATTGCCAATTGAAAACTTATCCCAATACCCCACCATGACAACTTGAAATATAGTTGGCATTTATACCTTCTTGCTGAAACAGTTGATACTGGATGGTTAATTGTGTTTGGGGGGGGGGGGGGTGCATTTTAAATGTACTGTATAAGTGACCTGAGGATAGATAGATCTACTCCCAGGAAGGGCAGGCTTGATAGGATCAGTTAGGGAGTTGGAGCACATAGTTGAATGGTTGGAGCTCTTGGATGCTTGAAAAAGTTTGCATCCACAAGAACGGGATTACACCAACTTATTGAGGGCCTAATCAATGCTCTCTAGAATTGGCTATATATTTATGGTGTGTGGGTTGTTTTTCAGGATTTCCCATTTGAAAAGTGGACAGCTAGAGGTATCTGACTATGCAGTCATTTGGGTGGATACAGGCCGAGATGTGGGGGTTCTGCTTGTATCAGTGAAGATTTCTTCTGTATCTTTATGGAGATCAGTATTGCCAGGCGTTTCTCAGTTAAAAATGGGATGAATATGCTGAACATATTGAAGAGTATTTGGACTCCCCTGCTCTGTTTCAGAGTCTCCCAAGACAGCCGAGCATAAAATTGGGCTAAACTAAAAGGAGCAGCAGATATATATGTAAGGAAAGTAAATAAAGACAAGAGGAAAAATAAACCTATATGGTTCTCGAAAAAAGTGGCTGCACAAGTAAAGGCAGAAACCATAGCTTTCACAAAATTCAGAAGACTGCAAACAGAGAACACAGAAAAGAATACAGGATAAAAGAGACAGAGAAATAAGGATAGCAAAAGCAAAGGTGGAAGAAATGATAGCTAAAGATGTGAAAAGTGGTGACAAAACTTTTTTCAGGTATATTCAGGAGAAGAGGAAGATCAGAGGTGGAATTGTAAGACTCAAAAGTACTGAGGACAGATTCGTGGAAAATGACATTGAAAAAGTGATAATGCTAAACAAATACTTCTGCTCTGTATTCATTAAAGAAAATCCTGGAGAAGGAACGCCTGTGATTAACAAATATACAAATGGGAATGGAATAGATACCACACCATTCACAGAAGATGATGTTTTTCAACAGCTTGAAAAACTGAAAGTGGACAAGGCCATGGGAGCAGATGGGATACATCCCAGGATACTGAAAGAGCTCAGTGAAGTTCTTGCAGGGCCTTTAAAGGATGTTTTTAATAGATCCTTGGAGACAGGAGAAGTTCTACAAGACTGGAGAAGAACTAATGTGGTACCTCTTCACAAAAATGGTAATAGGGAAGAGGTGACAAACTATAGGCCGGTAAGCCTTACCTCGGTGGCGGGAAAAGTAACAGAGGAGCTCCTGAAAGACGTGAATAGTGGACTTTCTAGAAACCAATGGGCTGCATGTTCCAAAGCAACATGATTTTACCAAAGGACGATCATGCCAAACAAATTTGATTGAGTTTTTTGACTGGCAAAATTTAGCTTGCAACTCCACTTAAATAGTTAGGGCTACTTTGTTGACTTCTTAGGTGAGCCTAACAATCAAATACCTTTATCAGCAGGGAGATAAGGCAGGGAAGCTGTAGGTATCCTTGGTTAAACAGTGGTAGTGCAGCTAGTATGTGGCAGCAATGAAAGACAGAAGAGGAAATATTGTTATCAAACATGATCAAATGGGGATGGGGTATTTTCTGAATATTACAAGAAGATGTATGCAAGGAAGGAAATAGGAAATATAGAGGTGTGTTCCTATTTTCAAGATCTAAGCCTTCCATGTGCTAGTCAGGAGATGTTACAGGATTTGAGGCCCCAGGACCCATTTGTTATGGAAGAGAGTTCTATAACATTTTGAAGCAAGGACTTTATCTGCCTTTGAGTTCTTTGTATGCTAATTTGTTGAAGCAGGACAATTTATCCTTTGATTCTAATGAAGCCTTGATTACTGTTATTCCAAAAGCAGGGAAGGCCCCCAAAAGGTGGAATCATATCAGCCAGTCTCATTGCTGACTTTTGATCTGAAATTGTTGGCCAGAGTACTCGCAGGTAGGTTAGTGGTGATTATGTCCAATCTGGAAATAGATCTACACCTGTGAGTATTAATCTTATGAAATAAACTCTAAATCTTGGGGAAAAGGGAATTCTTTAGGTTAAAACTGATAGATATGTGTATTTTAGAATTCAGTGTTTTTGCTGAGCCAGTCAGGTCTTAGTACCACCAGAGAGCTTTGTATTTAAGTCAAAGCAGGGTATAGCTTAGCATAGAAAATAAATTAATAGACTCCGAAATTTGTTTCTAGAGAGCTATTTAACAGGTTGTTTGTACTGCCCTATCATTAATTCAAGGTGGTTTACAGAAAACATATCACCAAGACCAAACTTTTACATAGAATAGGGTGTTGATCTTGGATGATTATATGGGGTTTAAGAGGTGTGTTAAATAACAGCTATTTATATTAAAGCGGCAATAGTTTATACATGATGTAGTTATTTATGGGTTGAGGGTACAGTCCATGGGAGAGTTTAACTGATGTTGTAGCTGTAGAATGTAATAGATATGCTTGAGCAATGGGCTTATAGAGGTAGGTCTTTATAGCTTTCTTGTAGTCTGATAGTCCTTGATGGCTCATATTGAGGCAGGCATCTCATTCCATAGTGGGGGAGCATATATGGAGAAAGCTCTTTTGCAAGTTGATTGTTTGGCTTTTATCTTGCTTGTAGGAATATCCAAGGTGTTTGTTATTGGATGTTCTTCTTGTTTTATTCTGCAGTGTTTTCCTGATCATTGGTTGAAGGACAGGAGGTGATAGGTTGTGGATTATCCTAAAGATTATTATTAAGATCTTGTATTTGGATCATATGATGATTGGGAGCCAGTGTAGCTGTTCTAATGTGGGGGTTATGTGGCTGTATCTTGCTGTTCCAATAATTTTTTGGGCAGCAGTGTTTTGCACCAGTTGTTTTCTTGGGAAAGCCCTGGTAGATTATGTTGCAGTAGTCTAATATGGGTGGTACTATGGCTTGACATACTGTTTGGAAGTCACTGTCACTGAGTAGAGGCTTGAGTTTGTGTACTGTTCTTAATTTGTGGTAGGCTGTCCTGGTTGTATTCTTTATGTGTGGTTGGAAGCTGAATTGTTGAGATGTTTTTATCTAAATCAAATCAGAGCATAGCTTAGCATACAGGTAGAATAGTCCTGAGTAGGAAGAAATAAACTTGTTTTTTTCCAAAGAGGCCTTCCAGTTAGGAGGCAAAAGATCTGTGAAGTTGTCTTGAATAGGTGTTAAAGGCAAGTGACAGATCAAAGAGGAAATTTAAAATGCCCCTTCTATCAAACCAAGCGCTGCATGAGTCACCCACGAAATTGGTAAGTCTTTACCTTAGAAGCAAGTCAACTTTTAATAGGTCTTCATTCCCTCCCTCCCTCCCCACTCCCACCCACCCCTGGGATAATTGTAACTTTTTAGGCTTTTAAACCTCTTAAGGGGAAGGAGGTGCCCATATTCTCTCTCAGGTGCAGCTGTTTATCCTCATCAAGCATACTTTAAAGACCTGAGATTAATTAATCTTCAGGTGAACAATGTCCCTTAAAACATATTAGATATAGTTTTATTAGTATAAGTAGCCTAAGCAAATCTACATAAGTAAACAACTTAAATACATAAACACAACCTTAAAACTAAAATGCAGACAGCACTCCATCAGCGAGATGGAGCTTTCCAGTCTTTCATTGAGTGTCACATGTATGATTTTCTCCCAGTTGGAGAGTGGTCTAATGTGTGTTCTAGGTGCAAGATGCTCTTTGCTCTCAGGGAACGCATCTGAACTCTAGACAGTAAAGTAGCAGACTTGGAGGACATAAGGAAGACAGAGAGGTACATAGATGAGACCTATAGGGACATAGTAATTAAGTCCCACCTCCAGTCTGGCAGCATCCCTGTTGCCATGGAGAAGAGAAGTCACATGACAGGAGAGCATCACCCTGGTGTGGCAGGAAGTGATTCTATAGCTAGGACCTGTCCTCCAAGTGATGTAAAACCCTCTCACACTGAGGAGGTTTCTCAAATGCCATGTGCCCACAAGGGAAGGGTTAGGACAGCCATTATAGTTGGTGATTCGATCATTAGGCATGTAGATAGCTGGGTGGCTGATGGACTTGAAGATCTCCTGGTAACATGCCTGCCTGGTGCGAAGGTAGCGGACCTCACGTGCCACCTAGACAAGGTCTTAGATAGTGCTGGGGAGGAGTCTGCTGTCTTCATACATGGTGGTACCAATGACATAGGGAGGTTCTGGAGGCCAAATTTAGGCTTTTAGGTAGGAAGTTGTAATCCTGAACCTCCAGGGTAGCATTCTCTGAAATGCTTCCCATTCCACGTGCAGGACCCGAAAGGCAGGCAAAGCTCTGGAGTCTCAATGTGTGGATGAGACAATGGTGCAAGGATGAGGGTTTTGGATTTGTTAGGAGCTGGGCAACATTCTGGAGAAAGGAGGGACTTTTCCAAAGGGATGGGCTCCACCTTAACTGGGATGGAACCAGACTGTTGGCATTAAAATTTAAAAAGGAAATAGAGCAGCTTTTAAACTAGATAATAGGGGGAAACCCGACAGTCGCCCAAGAGTGCATGGTTCAGAAGAACGTATCCCTGAAGGATACTAGCAAAAGACTGAAGTTAGGACATAATGACAGAGAGGTTCCAATAAAGACAAAAGTAACCCAAATGCCCTTAGGTACAGAACAGACAGAACTTAAAGATTCCAAATTATCCCCGCCTACCGGTAACCAGATTAATATGAATAAAATACAGCCTCCAAAATGCTTGTATGCAAATGCTAGAAGTCTAAAAAATAAGATGGGAGAGTTAGAATGTAAAGCAGTAAATCAGAAGTTAGATATGATTGGTATCTCAGAGACATGGTGGAAAGAGGACAACCAGTGGGACCCTGCAATACCTGGGTACAAATTTTATCGCAATGCTAGAGCGCAACCCCTCCACCAATTTTATCAACTCTAACTTTGAGAGGGCATTGAGTCACACAGGATTAAAGTGTTACAGGAAACAAAATACATGGTAGAATCTCTATGGATTGAAATTTCATGTAAAAAGGGGAAGGCGATGGCAGGCGATGGGGATGTACTACCGACTACCTGTCCAAAATGAACAAATGGATGATGAAATGCTCAAATAAATCAGGGAAACTAACAAAAGTTACATTACAGTATTAATAATGGGTGATTTCAGTTACATTGGTATCAACTGGGTGAATGTCTTGGCAGGACATGCTAGAAAGAGAAAGTTTCTAGATGAAATAAATGATGCTTCTTGGAGCAGCTGGTTCATGAACCAACAAGATGGGAAGCCATTTTGGAACTAGTCCTTAGTGGTGCACAAGATCTAGTGCAAGAGATAAGGGTGTTGCGGCCAGTTGGCAATAGTGATCATAGCATGATCAAGTTTGATTTCATAAATGGAGGAAGGATGGTAAGGAAATCCACAATATTACCTTTTAACTTTCAAAAGAAAGACTATGATAAAATGAGGAAAACAGTTAAGAAAAAACTAAAAGGAGCAGCTGTGAATGTTAAAAGATTTACATCAAGCATGGGTGTTGTTTAAAAATACTATTTTGAAAGCCCAGACCAGCTGTATACCACGCTTTAAGAAAAATGGAAAGAAGTCCAAAAAAATACCAGCATGGTTTAAAAGTGAGGTCAGAGAGGCTGTTGTAGTCAAAAAAGCATTTTTCAGGAAATGGAAAGAAGAGCCAAATGACGAAAACTGGAAACAAGATAAGCACTGGCAAGTTAGATGCAAGGCACTGATCAGGCAGGCAAAGAGAGAATTTGAAAAAGAGTTTGCCGTGGAAGCAAAAATGCATAATAAAAACTTTTCAAGTACATTTGTAGTAAAACACCCATGGAAAAAGGGGTACTAAGAGGGGACAAGGCCATAGTAGAGATACTGAATGAATTTTTTGCTTCGGTCTTTACTGAAAAAGATGTAGGGAAGTTACCCATGCCTGAAATGGTATTTAAAGTTGATGCAGCAGAAGAATTGAAAGAAATATTGATAAATCTGGAAGATGCATTACAACTATTTGATATACTGAAGAGTAGCAACTCATCTGGACCAGATGGTATACATCCGATGGTCTTGAAAGAACTGAAATATGAGATTGCAGACCTACTATTACTAATCTGTGAAATATCATTCAATTCATCAGTAATACCTGAAGACTGGAGGATATCCATTGTAATGCCAGTTTTTAAAAAGGGTTATAGGGGTGATCCGGGAAACTACAGACCAGTGAGCCTGATGTCAGTACCAGGAAAAATGGTAGAAACCATTATTAAGAACAAAATTTCTGAACATATAGATAGTCATGGTTTAATGGGAGACAGCCAACATGACTTTAGCTGGGGAAGCTCTTGTCTTACTAATCTGTTATGTTTTTTTGAAGGTGTAAATAAACAGGTAGACAAAGGTAGGTCAGTCGATGTAGTGTATCTGGATTTTCAGAAAGCCTTTGACAAGGTCCCTCATGAGAGATTCTTGGCAAAATTAAAAAGTCATGGGATAGGAAGCAGTGTACTATTGTGGATCAGGAACTGGTTAAAAGTTTAGAAAGCAGAGGATAGGGTTAAATGGCCAATTTTCCCAATGGAGAAAGATGCATAGTGGTGTACCCCAGGGATTTGTGCTGGGTCTGCTGCTTTTAACATATTCATAAATGACCTGAAAATGGGAATAATGAGTGAGGTAATCAAATTTGCAGGTGACAAAATTATTCAAAGTTGTTAAAACCAAGAGGATTGTGAAAAATTGCAAGAGGACCTTAATAAATTAGAAGACGGGACGTTTAAATGACAGATGAAATTTAATGTGAATAAGTGCAAAGTTATGCACAAAGGTAAAGATCAAGCCAAACTATTTATTCACACCCCGACACCAGATTTAAAAAGCTGAAGCTCTCGTAAGTGCGTGACATCCAGCCACCGGCCCGATCGGCGACGGGGAAGAGAACAGGCAGATATGCTCCTCCCTGCTCCCCACCGCATGGCCAATTAGGCCGAAGAAACACCCCAGCACCAGATTTAAAAAGCTGAAACGCTTCTTGGCGCGCCTGCACCTAAGGGCCACGCCAAAGGGCCCTTTGGCATGGCCCTTAGGCGTGGCACTGTGGAAAGGCCGCATCCTCCTCCTCCCCCTCACTCCAGCAACTCCACCGAAGAACTGGCCAGATGCAGCGGAACCACGCGAAACGTCACCATGTAAGCATCCTCCAAGTATATCCCATGATGTGTTGTAATGTAGCCCATGATGCCCAGCCTGCCTGTATTGTAACCCTTAATGTAATGTATTGTAACCTGATGTAATGTATTGTAACCTGATGCCCGATGTAATGTAATGTAGTGTTTAAATAGAAATGTGCAGTAGTACTATTAGTAGTAATGGGAGACAACCAACCTGGTTTTGCCCTAAAAATAAAGGCACGGGCAGGGTCCCGGCGCCTGCTCGTAACTGGGTGCTTTGCCCAGCGCGGGACCCTGCTCGTGCACGGGAGTGGAGGGGGTTGAAATCGGGGCCACGCAGGGCCGAGCACGCGGTGCATTCTTTAAATTGATTGGCTCCGCTCGTGGAGTGGGGCGAGCGGAGCCAATCAGGGTGCAGGCAGCCATGTGCTCTGGCGTGCTGGAGACGCTTCAGAGCACAGGCTGTTTGGCGGGAGGCGCGGCAGCCCACCCGCCCACCCAGCCTTCGCGGTTGCGGGGCTGGTGTAGGGGTGTCGCAGCTGGGGGAGGGTGAGGCGGGATCCCGGAGGTTTCCGGGGTCCGGAGCCTTAGGCGACTCGGGACGGAGGCGGGATGCCCTCGACCTGGACTACCCCTGGAAGACTTTTGCTAGTAATATGGCGAAGTCGGATAGGGGTGGTCGGAATGTTGCCGGTGGTCGGACCATGGTTGCAGCGGAGGCGAGGTCGCTTTGCTAGTAGCATGGCTGGTGACGCATCGCTCCGCTGGGGGGGGGGGGGTTTGTGAGATCATTGTTCCTGTTATGGTTTTGTTGTTATGGGAAATAAAGCTGCGACCAGTTGTTACCACACTTTGCTGTCAGAGTAATTTGTGGGGAAAAGAAAGAGAAATGCTACTGGAAAATGAGGTAAGAGGCTGGGGGTGGGGGAGGGGTGGGGGGGGGGGGGGGAAGAAGCAAGGTACAATGTAAGGGTGAGCGCCGGGTCTGGCTACCCGGTTACTAAAATTTTGCTCTGTGTGTTTTTCGTCTTGATTAGATTGTTAGCTCTGACGAGCAGGGACCGTCACTCTTATATGCCTGTACAGCGCTGCGTATGGTAGCGCTTTATAAATGTTAAATAATAGTAGTAGTAGTAGTAGACGCATAAAGAACAGCCTTCTCTTCTCCCACCCAATAACACATTTACTATAGGTATGTAATTAATGTAAAATAGTTCTATGTAAATATGTTCATTGTAAATATGTTATATGATTGGATCCACTTATGTTTTAAAAAGTTTAATGTATTTGTTCTGTTCCTGTAAACCGCCCTTGATTGCTGGAAGGGGCGGTATAAAAAAACATTTAAATAAATAAAAATGGTTATATAATGCAAGGTTTCACATTAGCAACCACCACCCAGGAAAAGATTTAGGCACCATCGTAGATAACACATTGAAACCCTCTGCCCAGTGTTCAGTGGCAGCCTAGAAAGCAAATAGAATGCTAGTAATCAAAAGGAAAGGAATGGAGAATAAAAAAAAGGATATTATAATACCTCTGTATCGTTTCATGGTGCGATCACACCTTGAATATTGTGTGCAATTCTGGTCGCTGTATCTTAAAAAGGATATAGCAGAATTAGAAAAGGTACAGAGAAGAGCCACCAAAATGGTAAAAGGGACAAAAGGATATCCCTATGAGGAGAGGCTAAAAAGGTTAGGGCTCTTCAACCTGGAAAAGAGACGGCTGAGGGGAGATATGATAGAGGTCTATAAATTAATGAATGGAGTAGAATGGGTAAACGTAGATCGATTGTTTACACCATCAAAATGTAGAAAGATTAGGAGACATGCAACGAAGCTACAGTGTAGCCCATATAAGTCTAATCAGAGAAAATATTTTTTTCACTCAACACGTAATCAAACTCTGGAATTCGTTACCAGAGGATGTAGTAAACGTTGTTAGTGTAACTGGGTTTAAAAAGGGTTTGAATAAGTTCCCGGAGGAAAGGTCTATAAACCATTATTAAAGGGGACCTGAAAAATCCAATGCTTGTCCCAATACAAGCATTATGAAACTTGTGTCTTCTGGGGAAACTGCCAGGTATTTGTGACCTAGATAAGACCACTGTTGGAAACAGAATACTGGGCTTGACGGACATTGGTCTGACCCAGGCATGGTTTATGGTTTAGGCACTTGATATACCATCCTTTACTGTTTGTATCAGAGCGGTTTACAGATATATTCTAACAGTCACTTTTTATTCCCTCATTCCTGCAGGGCTCACAATCTAAGCATACCATCAAAAGCGTACCATCACAATCTAAGCATACCATCAAAATGTAGAAAGATTAGGTGACATGCAACAAAGCTACAGTGTAGCCCATATAAGTCTAATCAGAGAAAATATTTTTTTCATTCAACGTGTAATCAAACTCTGGAATTTGTTACCGGAGGATGTAGTAAAGGTGTTAGTGTAGCTGGATTTAAAAAAGGTTTGGACAAGTTCCTGGAGGAAAGGTCCATAAACCATTATTAAAAAGGGACCTAGGATATCAATGCTTGACCCAATACAAGCATTGTGGAACCTGTGTCTTTTGGGGAAACTGCTAGGTACGTATGATCTAGATTGGCCACTGTTGGAAACAGGATACTGGGCTTGATGGACCTTGGTCTGACCCAGTATGGCATATCTTATGCTCTTATGAGGCAATGAAGGGTTAGTTGTCCCTATGTGAGAATTGAACCTCTGGCCCTCTAGTCTTAAGTAACCTGTCCCAACAACTAAGCCACTCCTCCCTTATATGTTTTAATGTTCTCCCTTATGTTCTTATGGTGCAAGAAAATCAGGTGAGTTTCATTTTGGGGAGCGCTTGGTGTGGAACCTAAGGAACATCTTGGACTCTGTGGAATTTGGTTGGATCGACAAGATTCCATCTATGCTGATTAGCTTTGAAACTGAGAAAGCATTCAACCAGGTTAGTTAGAATTACCTCTTTGTAATCTTAGAGGGGTTTGGATTTACTAGGAAGTCCGTTAGGGTTGTCCAACTCCTCTGCTCTTCCCCAAAGGCCTAAGTAATATGAATGGCTATCAGACCAAAAGATTTGAGTTGCAGTGGAGCACTAGGCAAGGTTGGTTTTTTACTCCTTTGCTTTTTGTCCTAGTCTTAGAGTTGGTTTTCAAGGACAGTCCTTGAGAATAACTGTATTTGTGTTGTAAAAATGGGGGCTCAGGAATTAAGTAGGCAGCTTTTGCCAATGATATTTTAGTCCATGTGATGAACTCTTGCATATTGCCTCATCACTTTTTGGAGGAGTTTCACATTTTTATATTCATTTCAGGCTTAAGGTTGAATAGGGGTAAGTCAGAGGCCCTCCCTTTCTATGCTGGGATTGTGGCACAGTAGGATGATGGGTTCACATTGAGATGTGTAGGGACTGTTCATTTCATTATCTAGGTATTGAGTTGTCAGATGATTTGAAGATGCTTTACAAGGTTAACATTCCCCTTTTAATTAAGAGTTTCAAGTACAAAGTGTCCCAATGAAAGGATCTCCCAAATTCCTTGTTAGGCAAGATAACCTTGTATAAGACGACATTTGTTTCCCATGGTGGATATATTTTGTTAGGCAAGATAACCCTGTATAAGACATTTTTCCCATGGTAGATATGTTGTTGTTGTTAAGTGCCGTCAAGTCGGAGTCGACTCATGGCGACCCTCTGGATAGCTATCCTAAATTGTGTTCGGTCTTGAGTCAGGCGTCTCATTGTTGACAGACTGGTACCCGTAGCTTATCTATCCATCTCATTGCTGGCCTTCCTCTTTTGCGTTGACCTTCTATCTTGCCAAGCATGATGTCTTTCTCTAATGATCTCTCTCTTCGCATGATGTGTCCAAAGTATGAAAGTCGAAGTCTTGTCATCTGAGCTTCTAAAGAAAGCTTAGGTTTGATCTCCTCTAGTACCGACTGGTTTGTTCTTCAGGCAGTCCATGGTATACACAGTATTCGCCGCCAGCACCATAATTCAAAGGCATCAATTTTCTTCCTGTCTATCTTTTTCACTGTCGAGCTTTCACATCCATATGATGTTATTGAAAATACCATGGCTTGAACAAGTCGAATCTTTGTATGGAGAGAGACATCTCTGCTCTTGAGAATCTTATCTAGGTCTTTCATAGCCATTCTGCCAAGAGCAATGCGTCGTCTGATTTCTTGACTGCTTGTTGCTTCTTTATTGATAGTTGATCCAAGTAGGTTAAAGTTGTTCACGATTTCAATTTCTTCTCCTTCAACAATGAACCTGTTGATTATGCCAGTTGTCATGATCTTTGCCTTCTTTACATTAAGGTGCAGGCCCATTTTGAGACTATGTTCTTTGATTGTGAGAAGCAAATGTTTCAGATCATCTTCACTTTCAGCCAGTAATGTGGTATCATCAGCATAGCGAAGGTTGTTGATGAGTCTTCCACCAATCTTCACACCTCTGTTGTCTTCATACAATCCTGCTTCTCTGATGATTTGTTCTGCATATAAATTAAACAGGTAGGGGGAAAGTATGCAGCCTTGTCTTACACCTTTGCTTATTTTAAACCATTCTGTTTCTCCTTGTTCCATTTGAACTGTTGCTTCTTGATCAATGTACAGATTGTGCAAGAGTACGATCAGGTGTTCTGGTATACCCATGCTTCTTAATGTGGCCCAGAGTTTCTCATGGTTTACACAATCAAAAGCCTTGCTATAGTCGATAAAGCACAAATAGATATCCTTTGTCAACCACCTGGCTGGCTCACAAGGCGAGAGCCTAGGGCTTCGGGGTTGCTCCTCTTTTCTGTAGCAAGGACTATGCTGCCCTCAGGGATTTTTGGGTCCCTATAGCTAGTCGAAATAAGGAGGTAGTTGTGGTCGAGTAGCTATGCTTAAAGAGGCTTTATTTCCCGTCCCGGGAGAATTCTTGCAACAAAATATCAAAAGCAAATAAACCATACAACTGGTATAACATAAAGGTGGGACTACAACTGGAACAGAAATGCTTAATGGCAGCTTTAACTGAACCAAAAAGAAGGGGAAAACAGGGTTTTTAATCAGGCACTTTTAACTGTGAAATCTGTGTCCTCACAGATTTCACTCCAGACAGCTTTCTTAGGCTTCTAACAAAATGAGGTTATGCCATCTGAGAAGACAAGCGTACAATCCATTTTACACACTTCAGAATTATCCTCATCAAAGGCATAGTCCATGTCTTCTGGTGAATCGTGATAATTATGTCTTGCTGGGTTGTATTCTGGATAAGAGCTTGTTTCTCTCCTCTCTGCTGAGTCTGAGCACCACTCCCCCCTCTCACTGTGGAAAGGTTCCCTACCATATACTATGGAGTCTTTCTTTAGTGAGCCACACGCTTCATGACCACTGGGGGTAAAACTCAGTGCTCCTCTAGACAGGGTATTATGGCTTTCAGGCTGTGCTCTGCCTGGCTCGTGTGTGAACGGGAAGTGAAAGCTTTTCTTCCCTTTTCTTCCTTTCACAGGACGCTGCTCTAAAGCATGAGAAATATCACTAGGATAAGTATTCTGGCTCCCCAGGTTCCTGCTATGGTGGATTTCTCTTCTCCCTGCTCCTCGTGGTTTATAATGTGGAGACTCCCTCTGGCCTCACACGGACCCAGGCTTAGTGCAGCCTAACTTCTCAGCACTAACCTCGGTGAGCTCCGTTTGGATAAACCCCTCTGAGCTGCAGACTGATTCCACCTCTGAACCTTCAAGGTATGGCTCCTGGATTCTCTGAGCGCTGTACTTTCCTCTGGCTCGAGTCCTCCCTGAGTCTCTGTCTCTCTCAACATCCGAGACTGGGTCTGACTCCTCGCTGGCGTCTCTGTACTTCCTTCCTTTCCCACGTGTGCCTGTACATTTCTCTCTACGTGGCTCTCCAGCTGAATCTGCTGCTTCTCTACCGGATTCAGCTCCTGTGTCTACTCTGCTCAAGGCTGACCTATTTTTATCTGCGTCATACCTTGAGAGCTGCGTTTGCTCAACTCTATGCAGGTGTCTCTGCTTTGCTGATGAGCTGTGATGTAATGTTAACTCTGGGCGTTTCTCTACAGCCTGTGCTTTTGTTTTGCTTGGTTGCCCCCGACAACCCCTAGCCATGTGCTCTGCACTGCTGCTTTTAAAACTACCCTGAGTGTTTTTCTCTATTTCCATCGGCTCAATCTGCCTTGCGCCATGACACCTTTTGGTATTCTTTAGTCTTTTCAAGGATCCATCTCACATCCGCAGTGATGTCTCTCATTCCTCGCCCTTTCCTGAACCCTGCTTGCACTTCAGGGAGTTCTTGTTCCAGGTATGGTTGTAGTCTCTTTTGAATAATCTTCAGTAGAATCTTGCTGGCATTTGGGATCAGAGCGATTGTGCGATAATTTCCACAGTCAGTTGGATCACCTTTCTTTAGTATTGGTATAAACACAGATCTTTTCCAGTCAGTTGGCCATGATGTTGTCTTCCATATTTCTTGGCAGAGCCTTGTAAGTATGGTAACAGCTGTTTCAGATTGCTGTAATACTTCTATGGGAATGCTATCAATGCCTGGTGCTTTGTTCTTTGATAAGGCTTTCAATGCTGCTTCAACTTCTTCTTTCATCACCAATGGTTCCCGATCATAAGGTACAGGTTGAAATGGCTGTTGGTCCACTTGATCTTTATCATATAAAAACTCTGTATATTCCTTCCACCTTTTCTTGATCTTCTCAGCATCATTCAACATAGAACCTTGAGCATCTTGCAACATTCCAATTTGAGGCTGGAACTTTTTCTTTAACTCTCGTAGCTTTAGGAAAGCCGATCTTGTTCTTCCTCTAATAGTTTCTGCTTCTATTTCCTTGCGTCGTTGTAGTACTTTTCCTTGTCCTGTCTTGCTGCACGTTGGAAATCTCTGAGTTCTGTTATTGTCTTTCTTTCTCCTCTGGCTTTAGCTTCTCTGCGTTTCTGGGCAATTTTCAGAGTTTCTTCCATCATCCATTTTGGCCGTTTTTGCTTTTTCACCTTTTGTAGAGACTTCTCGCTTTCTTCCAACACAACCTTCTTGATGCCATTCCATAACTCTTCTGTAGCTCTGTCATTTGTATCTAAAGCAGCAAATCAATTTTGCAGGCAGTCTTTAAATTCCAGTGGTATATTCTCAAGGTCATATTTTGCTGCATTCATGAGTGGTTTGCTCTTTTTTAACTTTAGCTTGAGTTTGCATACTAGTAGTTGATGATCTGTACCACAGTCAGCTCCAGGTTTTGTCTTTGTTGATGTTATAGAACTTTTCCATCGTTGACTTCCACAGATGTAGTCAATTTGATTTTTATACAATCCATTGGATGATGTCCATGTGTACAGTCGCCACTTGTGTTGATGGAAGAAGGTGTTTGAGATGAATAGATCGTTGGTCTTGCAGAATTCTATCAGTCTTTCTCCAGCTTCATTTCTGTTGCCAAGTCCATATTTTCCAACTATTTTGCCTTCTTCTTTGTTGCCAACTTTTGCTTTCCAGTCACCCATGACTATCAGGATATCCTGTTTGCATGTTCTGTCAATTTCAGCTTGTACTCTCAATTTCATTCTCTTTTGCAGCTGTTGTTGGGGCATATACTTATAGTTGTGTTGATAGGCATTCCTCGTAGACGAATAGAGATTAAGCGTTCGCTGACTGCGTTGTATTTCATTATAGTTCTTGCAAGTTTCTTCTTCATTATAAATGCAACACCATTTCTTCTTTGTCTTTCGTTTCCAGCATAGTAGACCATGTGATCATCTGATGCAAAGTGCCCGATGCCAGTCCATTTCAGTTCACTGACACCCAACAGATCAAGTTGTACACGTTCCATTTCATTCTTGACCTCCTCCAACTTCCCTTGGTTCATGCTTCGTACGTTCCATGTTCCAATGCTTAAGACATCTTTACAGCTTCTGACTCTCATTTCATGCGCAGCTACATCAGCAGTCAGACGTCCTAAGGGCTTTGATCCAACCACATCATAAATGCTGGCTTTACTCTGAAAAGTCTTCAGCTCTTCCCCAGTAGCTAGTTGATTGCCTTCCGACCTGGGGGTCTCATCTTCCAGCACTATAGCACAATTTGTTTTGTTGTAACTATCCATTGGGTTTTCATGGCAAGATACAGAAGTAGATTGCCGGGCCTTTCTTCCGCACAGTTTAAGTTTGGTGTTGTTGCTGTTGTCACAGAAATGTGATCCTCCACCGTCAACACTATCCCATTCTGCTGCTGTCCAGATGGGTGGTTTGTCTTGGTCTGGCACCTCAGCTGAGACCTGTCCATCTTGGGAGACCCTGCCAGTAGTTAAACTACCGATAGTTTAGCTCTCAGCATCACTGATGCACACAAGCCCTCACAGCACGACAAGCTGCAAACCAAGTGAGGGATATGGTGGATATATCTGTTTTTGATGCTGCCCCACATATTTTAGGAATGATTTGAAACTAATTGGACAAGTGCTACAGAATTTCCTGTGAAGGGGATGTAGGGTGAGAATTCCATCCAACTGGAAGGATACTTGCAGCAGGGAGGAATGGGACTCCCCTGTTTGGAAGTCTACAATTTGACTTGTATCCTCAGACTGAAAGATTGGCTTTATAACATGGATGACTATACACCTTTGAGACTGAGAAGAGATTAATGAGACCTTCTGGTTTGGATTTTGTGCTGCATGCAAAGAAGAGAGCACTCCCTCTAATAGCATGACCTTGCAGCCAGTATTCTGGGCCTGAGGTGAGGCTTTTAACATAAAATAAAACTAGTCAGAGCCTAAAGTATTTATTTGTATCAACAAAAGATGTGCCTGACTTACACTGCAGGCTCAAAACAGGATTAGAATCAAATCCTTCATACATACATTCCCCAAAAATATTCTTGGGTTCTTCCTACTTCCCATTTGAACCTCCTTGCTTTACTCTGGAACTGAAGTTTTAGCTTCTTCTCCTGAGCCCCTCCTGTGATTCAGCTTCCCCAGCTATAAATTTGTTAAGGTGGGCTGATTTAAGAAAGACCAGAGATCTCTTCTACTGTAAATACCCCTTCACACTCCCACAATCAATCCTATCTATTATTTTGTTGATGTCTTTTGCCACACACCCACTCCCTGGACCTTGGGGTTTCAGGAGGAGGTGGCCTTGGATGCCCTTCAGGGTTGAGGTTGTAGTTGTGTATGTGCTCAAGCAGTATGGCAGGCAAAGAAAATTTCTTTGAGGTTTATTTCCGCATTGCAGTTCAAGTGCAAACAGACGCAAATAAAGTATAATAGCGCAAAACAAGAGTGAGAAACTAAAAGAAGGTATTGCACTGCTAGGCTAAATGTCCATTATCTTCTGTGATCACATTCAGTTGTCATGTGACCCTTTTCTAACGGATGAAACAAACTTTGGCAAACAGCAATGCTTGTGGTATGCAGACAATTATGCTTTAACTTATTCCCCTCTGATAAGCTCTTCAGCATAGGAATCAATACAGCAACTTCTGTTATATTTCTTCATATAACTTTGTACAGCATTACAATTAAATGTCCTTCTCAATGACACAAGCTGAACAGTCCATTGGCATGTCTGGCTCTGTGAACGGTAGAGAAGAAACTAAAGGCATTTCTTCTTCACAGCTTTTTATGGGCTGTGCTCCATTAGAGGAAGAAATTGCCCTGCTTTCAAGGAACTCTCTGAAGTCTTTACGAAGCAATTCAGCCTGCGTTCTTTCTGGGCTAAGCTGATAATGTCTTCCTCCTTCAGGTAACTGTTTGTTTAAACTGCTTATCTCTTGATAATTAGCAATGCTGCTTTTACTAGGACAGCAATTCCACGTGTTAGGATTATCCTTCCCCCACTTATCACTAAAAGTTAGTGCTGGGTTTAAATCTTCAGCTGTGAGAGGAGAGTTTTTCAACAGAGTGTTAAAAGTTGAACCGTCAGACTTCTCTTGGCCCCGGTCTCTATAATAGGAGTCAGCTGTTCTCCTACCATAGGTTTCTGCTGGCTTATGACTATAGCCTAGGCTGCTTAAATGCTTTTCAGACTGCAACCAATTGCTACCATGTTGTCTGACTTTGTCCTGGCTCTTAACGTTAGCCTTTACTCTTTCTGGCTTCCCAATGTTAAACTTGCTAGCAGTTTCAAACCCACTGTGTACCTTGTGCTGTGGCTTTCTCCAGGGTAATTCTCTGTCCCTCTGCCTTTGGTTCCAAGGTTCCACTTGGTCCCTTAGAAGCTTGTGCTGTAGCCTTGGGTCTCTCTGTGCTCCTGAATCCTTCTGGTCACAGAAGATTCTTCCTGCCTCTGAGTCTCCCAGGTACCTGCTCCGTGAGTCCAATCTTCTCCTTAGTGGATTACAGCTGCTTAACTGCTCTCTCTCCAACTCTTCCTGGTCCTGTCCTTCCAAAACCAAACCGTTCTCTTCCTCTCCTTCTTCCTGTTCCAACTCTCTCTGTTTCTGAGTGCTTAACAAGGTGCCTGTGTACGGCACTGCCCGCCTCCTTCTTGGGCGTGCCCAATCAGGGACTTGGCTTCTCTCCTTCCTTGAGGTGAGGTGTGGTTCCTGATTAGCTCTGTGTTTTTTTTCTCTCTGAAGAGAAAATCCTGCATTCTCCTGCAGTACCGGTTCTCTCCACCGGATCACTACCTGTTTCCATAGCTTCTTGAGAAGCTTCTACGTCACACTTTGCATTGGGCATGGAATCAATGTGTTTGTGGTTGTCCCCAGTATTTCTTCCATCGCATGGCAACTTGAATTTTCTGTCTAATACGCAGTCATAGGTATTTCATAGGTACTGTTTGGTTCATGTTTATTTGTTTAACATTTTTTCTATACCACTTTTCTAGGAGTCAGCAATGCAATGTGTGCCTTTGAGTCAGTCCTAACTCCTGGCGACCCAGAAGCTCCTGGGTTTTCTTGGCAGTGTCACCAGAAGTAGATTGCCAGGCCTTTCTTCCGAGGCAAGGGAGGGTTAAGTGACTTGCCCAAGGCCACAAGGAGTGCTAGTGGGAATTGAACCCTGGTTGCTTGGTTACCAAGCCAGTGCTCTAACCACTAGGCTACTCAGAGAAGTTTACAAAGAATGGTTAACAAGGAACAGTTTACAAGAATTGGTTATAATGAACTAGTGAACATTGACCTCGCATGGAACGTGTGGTCAGTCATGTTGGATAACATAAAAGTATGAATTAACAATAGCGGTTGCAACTGGAACATTGCTTTGGGGGGTGGTACTTTAACTTATTACAAGTATACAGGTATACGGGTAGTTAGTGTGGGTACATATTTACATGTTAGATTCAATGATGTAAGGCTGGGTATGATCAGGACGTGAGTAGGGATATATTTGTGTTAAAAGTCAAGGCTATAGAACTCCTGGAAGAGGTAAGTCTTAAGTTTTTTCCAGATCTCTGCTAGGTCTTCACTTCCCCTTAGTCATCAAGTAGGGAGTTCCAGGTCATCAGAGCATAAAGTCTGAAGGTGCAGTTTGTACACCAAATCATTTGTGCATTCATCCCCTTTGTTCTCATTCAAGTCTATGGGGACAAGGAGTAGAAGAGTGAAGCTTGCCATCTATTTTCTTTTTTTTTTAATTGTATATTAAAGCTTTTTAACAAATAATCCAAAAATAACATCTTGCACAGAAATAAGGAAGAGTTACCATAAACAAATTCATAGGAAAAACACAATTTTAGTATTGGGCAAAATGGTAGAAACCATTATAAAGAATAAAATTACATGTAGATAGTCATGGTTTAATGGGAGAAAGCCAACATGGATTTTGCCAAGGAAAATCTTGTCTTACTAATCTGTTATATGTTTTTGAAGGTGTGAATAAGAGATAGACAAAGTTGAGCCAGTTGATATGGTGTATCTGGATTTTCAGAAAACCTTTGACAAGGTCCCTCATGAGAGACTTAGTGAAATTAAAAAGTCATGGGTTTGGAGGCAGTGTAGTATTGTGGATCAGGAACTGGTTAAAAGAAAGCAGAGAGTAGAGCTAAATGGCCAATTTTCTCAATGGAGAAAGGTAAATAGTGGAGTACCCCAGAGATCTGTGCTGGGCCTGCTGCTTTTTAACATGTTCATAAATTACCTGGAAATAGGAATAATGAGTGAGGTGATCAAATTTGCAGATAACACAAAATTATTCAACATTGTTAAAACAAAAGGGGGTTGTGAAAAATTGCAAGATGACCTTGATAAATTGGAAGACTGGATGTCGAAATGGCAGATGAAATTTAATGTGGATAATTGCAAAGTTTTGCGCCTAGGAAAGAACAACCCAAACTATGTTTACATGATACAAAGTACTACCTTAGAAACCACCACCCAGGAAAAAGATTTAGGCATCATCTCCCTGCTTAACCAGGACATGAAAATACTAACTTCCATCTGGCCAAACGAATGCAGGGATACTTTCTGTGCCTTTTATGTGGCAATCAAGTTGGATTTGTGCAGGGAAAAAGAGCCTCTATTAATATTTTGAAAGCTTTAACTGAAATAGAGATGGGTTGGGGAGGGAGGGACGAGACCCAGTGATAGTGAGCTTCGACACTGTACGGACCAAGGGGAGGCTGACTCCATTGCCCAGATGGAATCACCAGATCACCTTCTTCGTGCAAGAGGGGAACAAACTGACACATACAGAGAGGACTTACCACCCCTCCCAATTAGGGTTGCCCACTGGCTACAGATGCGCCCGACAGGTTCGATCCACACCTGGATTTACCTCATTCCATGCAGGGATATGTAGTTCTGATTTCTCCATTGCACTCCATAAGAAAAGGAAAACTACAAGTCACTGCATGCAATGGGGTAAACCCAGGACTGGATCAAGCCTGTCGGGCGCATCTGGAGCAACCCTACTCCCAATAGACCACACCTCGTGCACCTGGCACAATATTCTCACAGATTTTCCTTATAAAAAGATGCTTTATTATTTCTTTCTTATATCACAGAAGCAAGCATACAGAGAGCATAACAAAACTACAAAGTAATTTGTATTTCCCTCACCCTCTCCTTACAAGTAAAAACACTTTTCTTTTTGCTTTTTCTGTTACAGCTATAAAGTAATTAAGTGATTTCCTGTCCATTGACAGGTCCTAGCACAGTGAGAGAGAAGGATATATGGTTCTAGCTACACTCAAAGATAAACTAACAAAATCCTTTTCACACAGACATCACAAAGATGCATACAGCCCAAATAATCAGAATCATACACACTCACTCGTTAAGAGTCGTACAGTGGAGATTACCAGGCCACCTTCCTTTTTTGGAAGATAGAGTGTAAATCCCAGTCTTTAAAAGTTCTGTCCCGTTATATAGTTTTCCTTTCAAACTAGTGCCTTTGTTTTTAACTCCAGGCATCTGGATTCTCTCTTCAATGCCTTCCTTTGCCCTGTCATATCTGCACCCCCATTCCTGTTGACTGTTGACCTTTTATATGCCCATGTTTATAACTATTTGGCCTGGACCTCTGTCAGATTTATTTCTTGTTATCTGACCTTTTTACCACTTATTCAATTCTTTACCTGCTTTGTTTTTTTCATCCCTTATTTTCAAAAAATATAGGAAATCTATCTTGTTAGTTCTCTGTATCTTCTGACAATTTTACACTAGGCCCCATGCTAAGCTGGCATGTTTATTTCTTGTGATGCCTTCTCTCTTTGTGCTCTGTAGGTAAGTGTGTTTTTTCTCACATTTCTTCCATCTGATGTCACCTAATACCTCTAGCAACCCACGGATCACATTAATGTAAATGCCAGCAATTTGAACAACATTTTTAGATGTTCTGAGATGACCCTTTCCCATTGGCTCTCACAACACTGAGAAAGCTTTTGACAAAGCGTTGTGGAACTACCTCTTGGGACTTGGAAAGGTATGGCATCATGAGCACTTTTGTGCACTGGATTAAAATTTTATATCACTCCCCAACTTATCATCAAAGGTAAACAATCCCCCCAATTCTCCATTCTGAGAGGAACATGGCAGGGATATCCCCTGTCCCCACTGCTATTCCTTCTCTCGCTGAAACCTTTAGCGCTTAAAATCAGAGAGGATCCTGACATCAGGGGGATAGCTGTGGGGAAGGCCAACTTGAAACTTAATATGTTTGCGGATGATATGTTGCTTTTTATGGGAGAAGTTAGGGCAGATATAGGCAAGGTTACTAACAGGATATAAAGTTTTGGGGGCTTTTGCGGGGTTAAAATTAACTTTATGAAAACAGAAGCTATGAAAATTGGGGATAGAGGGCTGCCACAAAATAATGCTGCCTCCCCTCTGCAATGGGCTAAGAGAAACTAAAATACTTGGAGGTATATCGTAGTAATAGTGTGAAGGTAATGTATAAAAGCAATATCATTGACAAAGTGCAGGCTATTAAGAAAATTTATGAAAGTTGGAAAGATCTTCTGTTTTCCTTGCTGGGCAGGAACACACCAGTCAAAATGATGCCACTACCTAAACTATTGTATATACTTTAGATGGTGCCCCTCTAGGTATACCCATGAGAGGAGCAGCTTTATTGGGCTATTTGAGGCAGTTTGTGTGGAGGGGAAAGGTGGCTCATATCAGCCAGGCCAAACAAACCCTGGCCAAAGAGCAGGGGGGTATTGGGCTGCCGGATTTGTGGACGTATAATGGGGGGGGGGGGGCAATGCTATGTTGGATGCATTAGCTGTACATGGGATGTGTGCAATATGTGCCAAAAGAGATTTTTGATGCGCTAAGCTACCTTACACATTCGTCAACATCATGCATGGGCTGAAACCCAAGGAAGAGAGAGAAGGATGGGGTGGAGAACTACTGCAGGATTTTCAGAAGGCCTGGAAGTGGTAGCGGGGATTGGATGGTATGCCATCTACAGTGTCATCCTGTTTAGCATAATTGGGAACCCGGCATTTCCCCCAGGGGCGGGACACATGACCTTAGAAAGATGGGCGGCAATAGAGTGCTGCAGGGTAGAACAACTCTGGGAGGGATCAGACATGCAGATCAGTAGTTTTGAAGCTCTGCAAGAAAAATGGTCCATTTCAAGGGAGCACCAGTTCCACCATTGGCAGGTGCATCATTATTGTTGCCAGGTACAGTTTGTGGAGGATACAGGGTTTATGGAAGGAGTGCTAGACAAGGAATTTCATTCCCTGGCTCCTAGATTGAACAGAATGTCTTGATGGTATGAGGTATGAAGGACATAAAGCAAGGGTCATGGGTGAGCAAATTAGCTCGGGTATGAACACAAGATGTGGCTCACCAGGTGACTGAAGAGGATTTGGAGATCCTGTTTTGCAGCATTTATAAATTTCTTACAAACATAGCGCATCAAGAAACACAGTACAGGCTGCTGCACAGAACATTTATAACCAAAGTGAGGAGAGCATATATGAAGTTATGGGACAGTGATCTTTGTTGGAAGTGCACATTTTAGAAGGGCAACCTGGTCCACTCTTTTTTTAAACTGTGAGACACTGCAGCCACTTTGAGAGAGGGCTGTAGATGACATTGAGAAAGTGTTGCAGGAGAAGGTGGAATGGTCCTGTGCTGTGTTACTGATTCAGCATTAGGCGGGTCCAGCTCCCCCCTGGAACTGGGACCATAACTAACAATCACTTGGTCTTTGCATTAGTCTTGTGCATTTGAATTTTGCACTGGGCCATCTCTCCCATCAACTGCACCCACTGAGCAGGGTTGGAGTCTTTCTTTGCCACCCACAAGCACAGAATGACTTTACACACTAGAAATAGGGCAATATATAGAAAGTTCAATTTGATAGACCCTGGAGCAGTTCCAGGAGCAAATGTCTATCAAACTGAGATTTCTATATATTGCCCTATTTCTAGTATGTAAAGTTATTCTGTGCTCGTGGGTAGCGGAGGAAGGCCCCAACCCTGCTCAGTGGGTGCAGTTGATGGGAGAGATGGCCCAGTGCGAAATCCAAATGCACAAGACTAATTCAAAGGCGGAGTGGTGGAGGTATTATCAGCTATGGTCCTAGTTACAGGGTGGAGCTGGACCCACCTAATGCCAAACATGGGGGAATAAGGGGAGGGGAGGGAATGTATGTTTGGGGCTAGTTGGGTGGGACCCAGGATAGTAAAGTGTGGAAGAGGTTTGAAAGAGGGGATGGGGAAGAGTAATATGAGGTGGCAGCAATAGAAAGGGGGAAGTCCATAGTTTCGATAGAGACTGGTCAGAGTGTGTGTCCTTGTAGCTAAGTATTTGGACAGAGATTGGGGAGGAGGGGTTACACAATATAAACACAATAAATATGACTCCTAGAGTTGACGTGAGGAAGTATATGGGGGATTTCAATAATAGGTGTTTAATATAATGTGCAGGGATCTGGCTGAGAGTGCAAGAGACAAGGGGAGTGCATTAGTAGATGCATGGAAGGTCAACTGGGGATAGTAATGTTGAAAGTATGAGAGAGTGGGACATGTTTAGTTGCTAGATTGGGGAGATAAGCTAAAATTACAATAGTAGAGTGTATAGAAGAATAACCAGCCTCTGGATCATAGTACAACCAGTGGTTGACCTTACTGTTACCATGTTATCGAAGGGAGACAAAAAGTGGTTTGTAACCGATTTGATGTTAATATATTGCACTGGGTGTATTCTTCTTGGTTAATTGCTTGCCCTTCTATTGAGTGAATGATTCTATGCTCTTGGTGTTGGAAGGATACTCCTATGAAGAAAGGCTAAAAAGGTTAGGGCTCTTTAACCTGGAAAAAAGACAGCTGAGGGGAGATATGATAGAAGTCTATAAATTAATGAACGGAGTGGAACGGGTAAACGTAGATCGATTGTTTACGTTATCAGAATATAAAAAGACTAGGGGACATGCAATGAAGCTACAGGGTAAACTATTTAAGACTAATGAGTGAAAAAATATTTTCTTTTAACATGTAATCAAACTCTGGAATTTGTTACCGGAGGATGTAGTAAAGGCTGTTAGTGTAGCTGGGTTTAAAAAAGGTTTGGACAAGTTCCTGGAGGAAAGGTCCATAAACCATTATTAAGAAGGGACCCAGGATATCAATGCTTGACCCAGTACAAGCATTGTGGAACCTGTGTCTTTTGGGGAAACTGCTAAGTACGTACGACCTAGATTGGCCACTGTTGGAAACAGGATACTGGGCTTGATGGACCTTGGTCTGACCCAGTATGGCATATCTTATGTTCTTATGAGTAAATAATAGGATTAAAAAAAAACACTTGAAGAGTGCCAACACAGCTGCAAGACAGGTTGTAAGGCCTAAAAAATACTCAAAGAGGACCAGCATAGCACCTAAATAAGATGCAAGCTGGGCCCTTAAACATCCAAAGAGAAACAGCATGGCACCTAGTTAGGTTGCAAGATCCTAAAACACTCAAAGAAGACCCAGGGCTGGCCGAAGGGTTTCTGCTGCCCTAGGCAGAAGCCCTGGCCATTGCCACCCCCCCTAAGCAGTGCTGCATCCCCCCCCCCCCCGTGCTGAGCTGCACTACTGCCGATTCTGGCTGCAGAGTCGAGGGGAGGGGGGCACAGCTTGGCTCAACAGCAGGACATGTGCTTCGGCACACATGGCCTGCCTCTTCTGACCCCCCTCAGACATAACTAAGGAGGTTCAGAAGCGGCAGGCCATGTGCGCCAAAGCACATGGCCTGCTGTCAAGCCTAACTGTCCCCCTCCTGCCACCAGAATCAGCGACAGCGAGGATGGCAATGTGGCAAGGCTCAGCACTGTGGAGAAGGGTGATGTGGCTTGGCACGTGTGGGGGGGGGGGGGGCAGGCCATGTGTGCCAAAGAGATCTGTCACCATAGGCAGAGGAGTAGCCTAAT
Source organism: Ichthyophis bannanicus (assembly GCA_033557465.1). Taxonomy (NCBI): domain Eukaryota; kingdom Metazoa; phylum Chordata; class Amphibia; order Gymnophiona; family Ichthyophiidae; genus Ichthyophis; species Ichthyophis bannanicus. The sequence continues at coordinate 288,608,922 of CM066031.1, read as the reverse complement.
GGTTAGAGCACTGGCTTGGGAACCAAGAGACTAGGGTTCAATTCTCACTAGCACTCCTTGTGGCCTTGGGGAAGTCACTTAACCCTCCATTGCCTCAGAAAAATCCAGGTTATCATTGTCCCTGTTTAATGTACATTACCAAATTTAAGTTATAATGTAGATTAAACAGGGACATTCTAACTCATTGTAAATAAATAAATAGGTAACTGCCTAGCATGCCTAGTGAACCAGCACAGCAGCAAGACAGGATAGAAGGGCCCAGGCAGTAGGAATGAAATGAGATCAGTTAAGCTGTGTGCCTACAAATCAGAGTCCTGGCACTGAGGATTTTTGTCCTAGTATGAGACCCTTTTTGTGACGATCACTCTGGGCTGGGAGAATACTTGACAGACAGCTTGGAATGAGATCCTGAAGGATTTAACTAAAGATAGAAAGACACACTGTAGTGAAGAAGGCCCCAAGTGCAGTGGCAGTAGGTAGATGGGGCAAGAGCACTGGCTGCAAGAGCTTAGGACACTGGAGGAAGAGTTGACTGCAGCAGGTCAAGCTAGAAAGCCTAATATTAGTGGCAATAGACAAGTAGATAATAATTGACAAGTACAGTGATGGAAATTTGAAAAGAACTTTGAAGAAAGAGTTTAAGGCTCGTAAGTGTTGTTGGGCTGGTATTATCTCCCCACCAAATCAAGTGGGTTTGCAGTAGGGTATTGCAGTGGAATCGCAGCTCAAAGCACTTGGTAGAACACCCAATGTGTATGAAGCAGCAAAATGGGCTGGAAGGCCCCTAAACACCCAAAAGGGTCAGCACAGCATCACAATAGGCTCTAAAACACCCAAAGAGAACCACCACAGCACCTACATGAGCTGCAAGGCCCTAAAACACCCAGAGGACCAGCACAATACCTAGGTCAGCAGCAAAGCCCTAGAACACCTGGCTGGAAGGCCCAAAAACATACAAATGGGACCAGCACAGTGCCTACATCTTTTACAAGACTTTAAAACGCCCAAAGAGAGCCAGCACAGCAGCAAGGCAGACTGGAAGACCCAAAAACATGCAAAGAGTACCAGCACAGCACCTACATGTGCTACAAGGCCCTAAGACAGGAGTCTTCAAATCCAGTCCTGGAGGGCCGTAAACAAGCCAGGTTTTTGGGATATCCCTAATGTATATCTATGAGATATATTTGCATGCACTACCCACATTATATTCAGATTTATCTCATGCATATTCATTATCACAAAACCAACTCCCAGAACATCAACTAAGTAAATCAGAATATTCCAAAGATACCAAATACATATAGAGGGTCATTCTAAACCACGAAGAGTGGGGATGGACGTCTATCCCCACTATTCGTGGTGGCTGCAGGCCCCCGACTAACTTCCCTGGTTGTGCAGGGAAGTTAGTCGGGGGAGGGGAAGAAGCAGCCCGGGGGTGGAGAGTGGGCGAGCAGTGGGCGGTCGCCGGCCCTGGACGTACAGGGTCGATTCCAATGTTGGCCTTGTATGTTCAAGGCCGACAAAATGGCCAGGGAAGTTATTCCACCCCGGGGTGGAATAACTTCCCTAGATGTTCCATTTCGGTGGCTCCGGAGGGTGGAAGGAGCTGGGGGACAAAAGTTAAATCCCGGCAGCCCGACCCTGGCCTTAGGAGGCTGATTTGGGGGTCGAGCTGCAGGGAATTAACTTTTTCATCAGCGACCGGCATCGTGGCATTTAAATGGAGCTATGGCACCATGGCTCCATTTAAATGCCCTGACTGAGTTAGTCGGGCTTTGCTGTACATGCAAGCTGGGACTGAATCACAGTCCCGGCCTGCACGTACCATGCTGTTTGCGATTCTGATCCCGCAGGGCTAGATGTGCCCCGCAGGATCAGAATTACGATCTCCTTTGTATATGCGGGTCAGCCCGGACATACAAAGGAGATCGACGTCGAGAATGGAATCGGGCCCATAGTAAAGACCAATAAAGGCCTAAAACCACCATACCATCAAAGACAAGCAATATATATATATTTTTATTATTATTACATTAAAATACATAGATTTATTAAAAGGGAGAAAAAAGCCTCAGGAAATAACTTGTCCCTCTATGCGGCACCACAAAGGTCCCCAGGGAATCCAGTGAGCTTCACATGACAGGCTTCAAAAAACAGTTTAAGAGCTGGTTGTCCAGCTTGCTCCTGAGGAAGCTGTCAGGTAAAACGAAGATCTTTGTTGGGCACGAAAGAAAGAGCTGGGCAAGAAGGAAAGGGGTTGTGAGGGGAAGATTTTGAAGACCAGCTATAGGATTATTGATGTGGGAGGAAATGGGGTACTAGAAAATGGATGAAAGACTAGCAAAGGAATGAGACAGGTAGGGAATGGAAGCACTAGGGAAGTAAGGTTAGGAAATGGACAGTTGGTAGGTAGGTGAGAGGTGAAAAGAGGAAGATTGAAGGAGGAATGGAATGAAGCTATAGTTAGATAAAAAGGCTGGGTATGTGCATGGTTGTAGGCCATTTCAGAAATGTGGACATCGCCAAATTGAATGGCTGCAGAATCAGGTACTTGGATGTGCCGGCTGAGGTATTTCAGAAGGGGGACGTCTATGTTATAAGACATACACGTCCCAGCCAGCCTTTTCCGATAAGCAGACGTGGTGGCAGATCAATAATATATTTGAATTATAAATTAACATGCAAGTTTGTTTGGCCCAGAAAAATGAACTGTGGTGATTAGAACACATTTCGCTCTTCTCCCTGAAAGCGTTGCTGCTATGAAACGAGCACTTTCTTGCACTTTATTCATGGTCAGGAGCAGGTATAGGCATGGACACATCAACACACCAGTCAGGACCAGACGTGCTCGTGCCATTCTGAAATCATACTGCAATAAGCATCTCTGTTATACCGCCCAGACCATGCTTCCACCATGCCCCCATATTACATGGACGTGCTCATGCCGGGGATATTCATATAACTGGCTTTCTAAAATGGCTACAAGGACACCTCTGTGATTTGTACCAAGGCTCTGTCCTGGTACTTAAGGTCCACACTTCCCTTGATCATCCAATTTGCTTCTAGGAGGCAGAAAACTAGGAAAAGACCCCTTTTTCTTACAAAATCACCCACCTTACTCATTACTCCTCCCTTGATTACCTTCCAGTAGGGGCAGCAACTGCACGATCCAATCCTCTTCCATTACATCACCCTTAGTTACTGAGGACATGTTACCCCAGCTAACAATCATACATATCCAGGACAATAGAAGTGGAAACAGTGAAATCCTTCAGTATGGACTGAACCACTTCATGACCTGGGTCATACACAAATAGACACATCTGCATGCATATACACAGACATATGCATAGAGGGGCTGGGGAAGAATTCCATGAATCATGCTCGGTGTGCTTATTGATTTATGCAGAAAGGACCGTGGGGTTTTTGCCTCAAGGCAACTAAAATTTAAGGGTCCTTTTAATGCAAATATTGACTTGCCCAAAATTTGTGGCTTTTTTCCTTTCCGAATATTTTAGGAAATGACAACCTAGACCAAATACAGTATATCCTATTTGTTTCCAAATTGTGCAAGCAGTCTTTCAGGCTTTTTATGCTTTTTATTTAGCTGTATTTATATCCCGCTTTTCACCGGGTCAAAGCGGTGGAACATACAATAATCAATTACAAGGGTTTGGGGCCATCACCAAGTGGCCAACAATAATGATTTTAACAATTAATTGGGACATAGACATTGTGTTATGGTTACATAGGACATATGTTCAGGGGGATGAAATAGGGTGGTTGGGAGGGAGTCAGTGGTGGGTGCTTGTTTCTGGTCCAAGGAATTCTTGGAATAGTGCAGTTTTAAGTTGTTTCCTGAAAGATAAGGGGCCTTTGTTGCTTCTGATGTGATTTGGTAGAGAGTTCCAGAGGGATGGTGCATATAGTTCGAAGGCTCTGTTGCAGGTCCGTTGATTGTATATCGTTCTTTTGTGCTTTGTTTTGCCTGTGTTTTTATGCTTTGTTTTGCCTGTGTTGTAAATGTGGCCCTCCTCGTTATCTCTGCTATCTCGCTTTCTCTGCTCGATCACACCCATTAAGCTTACTCGAACAGCCTCTATCACAAACACACTTGCCTTCCGCCCATCAGAATTTGCTGTCGTTTTTCTGTGCCCTAATTGCTGATAAGATTAACTGGGTTCAATTAATAACTGTACTTGATTATTTCAACCAAGGTCAGTACAAGAACAAGTAATACCCAGCTTTATATTGTATAATAATCCTGCACACACAGATGTTTATGTACTGAAGTGTAATATTATTATAAGCTTACTATGGGTAACCTTACAAAATAATTTGCATGGTAAGGACATTTTTTAGCACGTAGCATGCTATGGTAATGATATGCAGTCTGTGACTTTGCTAAAAGATGCATGGAGTTACTTAGCATAGTTTTACTCCTCCACCCAGTCCTCCACACTGACTGATTTGAAGTTAAACAAAATTAAAGGGATGGGTTAGTACAAGAGAAGAAAAGAGATCTGGGTGTAGACTAGCCTTTGCCTCACAGCCCTTGCCATACCTTTCTCCAGCATGTCCTTTATTCAAGTTACATTGCACCACCCCTATATCCTTTCCTAAGCCATTCAGCTAGAGGAGAGTAACATACCTTCTGTTGGCTCTGCATCTTCTTCCATAATAGTATTGCACTATAGCCTTTTGGTCTTTGATCATTTGAGGAAAAAAGGCCTGGCAATATGCTTCTAGTTGCACCTTGCCAAGAAAACCCAGGGGCTGGGTTGCCAGGAGTTGGCATTGACTTGACAGCATATAACTACAACAACACTTGAGTGAATAAAAATGCAAAGTGCGTAAAGAGGACAGCAGACTTGCAGGAGAGGGATAAATGCCTCTCCTCCTTCATCCAGCCCCTGTGTGTGTGGGGGGGGGGGGGAGCTTATTTTGGGGGATTTCAATTTAGCATCAGTTGGGGGGGGAGTGAAGAAGGCACACACTTGTTGGAAAGAGAGAGGGCTCAAATTAAGACTTGGACTCCTCCCAAGGATAAATGATAGCATGCTAATCTGTCTCGTGTTGTGCCGTTTAACTACAACTAGAACCTTAATGCTAAATTTACCTCAGCAACATGGCTGTGGTAAATCTCAGTGCAAGTTAGTAGGGACTCTGCACATGCGGGCTGATGCAGAAAGACTAACGCGTCCTTTGCATTCAGATAATGCAACTGATACGCACAAGTTCCGACACCCCAAATGCAGAAAGAGATTGACACGCATATAAACAGCAAAGGAAAAGTATGCACACACAGTAATGTCAAGTATATTTAAGTTATACGCAAATGAGCTGCACATATTAAAATGACATGCTAATATTGTCTGTGCTCAATGCAGAGAAACACGTAGAGGATTACATAACCAGCTGAAGTGCCAATATCTTTATGTTTGGTCTTCACATATAGGGAAAAAAAATCCCTGGTGGCCCAGCAGCCCCAATCCCCCCACCCACCCACTCACTCACTAAAAAAAAATCCTTGGTGACCTAGCAGCCCCGATCCCTCACCCACCCATTAAAAAAAACCCTGGTGGCCCAGTAGCACTAATCCCCACCCACCCATCGAAAGCAAAAAGGCCCAGTGGCCCCCAAATCCCCCTTCCCCTCCTGGTACCTTTAAACTGGAGCAGGATTGTTGCCCATGCCCCTGTGCCACCATCTTGAAAAATGTCAGCGCCTAGTCCTGCGCAGTCCATCCTGGGATACACTGGGCAGAGTCAGACTACCATATGAGGCATTTTTTACTAGCGGCCCCAATCCCCCCACCTACCCAATAATAAAATCCATGGTGGCCACGATCCCATCCACCCACCAAATAACAAAGAGGCCTGGTGGCTCCCAAGTCTCTCACCCCCTCCTGATACCTTTAGGCTGGAGCAGGAGCGTTGCCCATGTGCTCCCACCCCTATGCCACCATCTTGAAAAATGGTGGTGCTTGGCCCAGTGCAGTGCATCCTGGGATGCACTGGGTGGGGTCAGACTGCCATATAAGGCATTTTCTACCTTATATGGCAGTCTGACCCTTCCCAGTGCATCCCAGGATTTACCACGTGGAGCCAGGTGCCGCCATTTTTAAGATGGCGGCACAGGGGCAAGCGCACATAAACAATGCTCCTGCTCCAGCTTAAAGATACCAGGAGGGGGTTGGGGGGTTTGGGGGCCTTTTTGTTATTGGGGGAATTAGGGCTGCTGGGCCACCATGGATTTTTTTTATCGGGCAAGTGGGCAGGGATCAGGGCTGCTGAGGATTTGGTTTCATTCAGGGGGTCGGTGTCAAGGGCACCGGCCCCCTGACAGTATTTTGAAGGCATCGGAGACTTTTTCTGATACTTGCATCATCGGAAGTGAAATATCAAACTTCCCCTCAGATGACCCTGTTTCTCTGGGGCAGCATACCAAACTTGCGCTGACTTCTGTCCGCATGTGTTTGGCTTGTTCTCCCAGTTTAACGCTGACATTTTGTGCATATCCTATTTGCATATGTGCAACTTTCTGCATGCTGGTGCTGATGTCACATGCTATCAGTGCACTACATAAACACATACATAGCTAATAGAGCACAACTTCAGTGCTGGCTTTCTGCATCGGCCCCATAGTGCTGTGTTTAGTTAAGAGAACAGAAGGCCCCACGGTAAGCTATTCTGGTAACTTCTGCAAATTTTAAGGCTAAAGATTAAAATATCAAAATACAAAATGCAGCTTTACATTTTTATTTTATTGGCGTTATTAAATGTTTGCCAGTCTTAATCAATTTCTTGATTTACAAATAGCTGAATTCCACATGGTTTTCCTACCTCATTGACAAGGAATGGCAGAGGAGCAATTGAAATGCAGTGTCCAGAGCAATACCTTTTGTATATGAAGGCAACCGTACATGGGTTTAAGTGCCACCTCTTAGCAAATTTTCTAACTGCTTTTTGCACAGACAACCTGAATACAGAGTTCCTTTAGTAACTATTAGCTATAAAGGCATCTATAGCACCCTTCCCTAACTTTACAACATTCTTATCTTGTTGGGTTTGGAATCTGATCCAGTAAAGGTCAGAAAAGCAATGAATTTAGATACAGGCATCTATTTCTCTGCTGGTATGTTCTGTTCTTTGAGATCTCACAAGATGGTTGCAATCTTGAGAGACTCTCAAATCCCAGTGTTTACACAGTTCTGTAAGACTTTGCTGTTTAGTATTGTGCTGACAAGTATGGCACTGATTGGATGGACTGTCTTGACAAAGATCTGAGAATATCCCTTGAAGCAGAAAGAAACAGAGTGCTATGTCAGGGATTGTTGCATTTTTGTAAAAATGAAAAATGATAAAATTATAGTTCTAAGCTACCTGGTGATCAAGTGTTACACAGAAATTAATTTGTGTTTTGAAGAACAAACTGATGATGATATTGAAAGCGTTGTACTGGTGATGTCACCAAAAATTGCCTACTAGTTTGGTGGTCCAAAATATTTTTTCTAGAATTTATGGTAAGCTCTGTTGTTTGATATATACTATTGTGCTAAAGCACCACTGAAGCATCAGTTTGGCTACTAATAAAAGTAAGGAGTCACCTTTACCACATCCAGTCGAGTGAATAAACAGCAATTCTAAAAAAATGCACAGGTTTAAGTACACCAGCTATAAAACAATAAAATAATTTGTGCGCTCACTGATTAAATATTTACTTTAACCCACTCCCCATCTAATTATTTTGCACATGACATTTTATTTGGAATAGCAGAAACAGCAAAGACATTTTTAGAGGAAGATAAAAGTCTGCTTGTGATGTTTTTGAGCTGAGCAAAGAGAGGTGAGGGATGGGGAACCTAGTGAGTGGAGAGCTTAAGTATAATGATGAGAGAGGCTGCTGGAGAATCTTCCATAGCTATCTTAAAAATGAAGAAGAGCTAGAAGAGAAGGGCAGGAATTTTCCACTGCAAACGGATTTCTTTTTTTTTTTTGTGCCATCAAGTCAGTGTTCTTATAAGTATCAAAATAAACCCAAGAGGCATATATATTAGTCTCCACAAGAAATGACAAGTGTATCACTGGGGACGCATTAAGGCACTTATGTGACTATAATGTGCTCTATGGCATCATATGAACGTGTTTTTGAGATTAAGTGCATTTTGAGCATTTTGGATCTTAGAGATGGTTATAAAAAGCTGAGCACTTTGGGCATATAGAAAGACATAAAGAACTACGTTGTGAGCTCAGTCAGTTCCTGACTAAGCTCAGAGAGCAGTCATTCTCAACCGGATCATTCCCACAGAGGCTGAAACACACCTCCATCAGGCCGTTGCTGAAAAACAGCAAACTGAACCCCCTGAAGGTCGAATCCTTTAGACCTGGGGTCACCAACCTCCAGAGGGCCGCGGGCCGCACAGCCGACTACCGGGAGCCTCGCGGGCCGCATCCCCCTTCTCCCCGCCCCCGCGAAAAAAAACAACAAACGCAAAATTATGAAAACAATGGCTGATCACCTTTATTGAATTTAATGAGATGGCTGATGATTCATGCTAGCAGACAAACACTTAAAGTCCGGCTTCACAGATGACACTGACAGGAGAAGGGACGCTTGCAGGTGGTCGTCGGTGAGCTGCGAGCGCGTGGATACAATGGCGGGAATCCTTGGCGGGCCGCACGTAATGTTAACCGGGGTAGAGCCTCGCGGGCCGCACGAAGGGACCTCGCGGGCCGCAGGTTGGTGACCCCTGCTTTAGACCAATATCAAGCATCCCACTTCTCACCAAGATAATCGAAAAGTTAGTCCAACGACAAATTCAACAGCATATCGAGACTGCCGCCCCTCTGGGCCCATGTCAACACGGTTTCAGGGAGGCCCAGGCGTGGAAACTCTCCTCACCACCCTTTTCAATACCATACTCTCGGGAGTTGATGACATCTGGCAAGGGTATGCCCTTATCTTCATGGATATCGCAGCGGCTTTTGACTCCGTTAGCCACGAGGTCCTCTTGGGACGGCTCAAAGAAAAAGGAATACAGGACGCAGCTCTAAGTTGTGCAAATCCTACCTGACTAACAGATGGCAGCACGTTAGAACCGGCACCGCAACCTCGCAACTGTTCCAGCAAAAACAAGGTGTGCCTCAGGGATCCTCATTGTCTGCACTGATGTTCAACATATACATGCAGCCCATCTTCACCCTGATTTGCTCATTTAACGTTGCCTGCCTGGTGTACGCAGATGACGTACTACTCTACATGCCATTTGCAACTGACCAGCCAGATTTCTCTCCACTAACAACCTGCTTTGACGCTGTTGCTGACTGGATCCATACTCAAAACCTCTGAATAAACCACAACAAGGCAGACATCCTCTTCATCACGAGGAACCAAAGTTTCATCCCTCCAGCTGCCTTAAAGGTGAGGGATACCGAGCTGATAGCCACACCCACAATTCGCTAACTAGGGGTCACCTTGGACCAACGGCTGGACATGAAAACACCCATAGGAAACACAGTCAAGGCAATATACCATAAAGTACAGATACTACGGCATCTATGACCTCTACTGGACCCAGATGATTTCCGAACAGTCTATCAAGCCCTCGTAATCCCACATTTTGACTATGCCAATGCAATCCTTCATGGGCTCCCGCAAGCATCACTGAATCCACTCCAGCTTTCAATGAATGCAGCCGCCAGACTTCTATACGGAGCCTCAAGAATGGACCACATTATACCAATCCTAAAGAAGCTTCACTGGTTACCAATCCACGGCAGACTATCTTTCAAGATCCTAGTAATGACCTTCAAGGCCATAAACAACCAACCCTCCACCTCCATTACCGAGCTAATCCACCCCCCCCCCCCCCCGAACAGATCCAGAAGAACCGCAGCTGTCAATACTCTGCTAATTCCAAAGGAAACAAAGAAATGCACCCGGGCAACATCCAATAGGGCGTTCATGCTCTATGCACCCAGATGCTGAAATGCCCTCCCAACAGCCATTCCAGCAATCACTGATCTGGCACAATTCAGGAAGGCACTGAAGCACCACCTATTCATAAGATACTACGCAGATGACAGCTCGCAAATAGCCACCCAATCACCAAGAAGGTACTACTCAAGGGACAGCTCGCAAACAGCCACCCCAAACACCAAGAAGGTACTACTCAAGGGACAGCTCACAAACAGCCACCCCAAACACCAAGAAGGTACTACTCAAGGAACAGCTCGCAAACAGCCACCCCAATCACCAAGAAGGTCCTACTCAAGGGACAGCTCGCAAACAGCCACCCAAATCACCAAGAAGATACTACTCAAGGGACAGCTCGCAAACAGCCACCCCAAACACCAAGAAGGTACTACTCAAGGAACAGCTCGCAAACAGCCACCCCAATCACCAAGAAGGTCCTACTCAAGGGACAGCTCGCAAACAGCCACCCAAATCACCAAGAAGATACTACTCAAGGGACAGCTCGCAAACAGCCACACCAATCACCAAGAAGGTACTACTCAAGGGACAGCTCGCAAACAGCCACCCAAAACACCAGGAAGGTACTACTCAAGGGACAGCTCACAAACAGCCACCCCAATCACGAAGAAGGTACTACTCAAGGGACAGCTCACAAACAGCCACCCCAATTACCAAGACCTCTCTAACACCACACCCAGCACGCTGTAAAGCAGCTAGCCTCTTAGGTGCAACTCCATTTAAATATCAGTATGTACAATATTTATTAGTGTAAATAATTTTGTAGAAAGTTACCCCAGTTAGGTCCAAGTTCTAGCTCCTGTTTTATTGGAAACACAATGTAGCCCGACTGCATTGTATAAGGTTCTGTTAAATGTAAACCACACTGATGGGAATAGCGCGGTATAGAAGAGACATTCAATAAATAAATAAATAAAATAAAACATTGTTGAAAAACTCTAAATGGAGACTACTTGTATATATCTTTAAAATGTGTGGTATATAAGTCAGGAGAATAAGGCGCATAAATGGTGAGCACCATGCTCACTGAGCCAATGCATGGCTATATTATATTATATCCATGTTACATTCCTATAAGTCCCTTAATACATCCTCACTGATATGTTTCTGATATTGTGAAATAACCCAGAAAAAGTTCTGGAAACTCGAAAGATGAAAAATAAGTGAGGACATAGACAGGCAGCACTTCCACAATAGCAAGAACTATGAGGCCAATAAGCCACATACATGTTAGAGCTGTGCACTGAAACTCAGCAGTTTCCTAACATCCATTAAAAAAAAGGTTATGCCCAATGCTCTAAACAAATCACAAGCAAACAATGGGGAATGGTTCCTAAAGCACGCATTAAGCGTAGGAGCAGGGCTGGATTATCGGGAGTGCATTTACTGCCACCCACTGAGGCAGTGATAAGTGCACCCATAGTAATGCAACAGTGCCTGTTACCGTGCACCAAGCACAGTGTGCACACTGTGCTCCTGAACACTCAGTCTCCACCCCAACCCGCACGAAGCACTTAGCATGGACTGTTACCACAGCCCCATTTGTAGCACATGGTAACAGTTTCCGCAGTGCGCTTGGTGAGCCGTGAACCCCACACCAACCATTAGCACACTTTAGTAAATATGCTCCGATATGTGCGGCACAAGAAAATGTGCTGTCGCCATGGAAACATGTAAATTCTAGTGTGTCAGGCATGCATTAGCAGCAGAATCAATATTTTGTGCAGACAGCATTGCTTTTTAAAGTCATGCACATTAGGTGGGTTATGCTAGAAGCCCTAATCATGCTTTAGACTTCTGAAAGAAGGAATATAGATGTACAAAGCATGGAGGCATCTCCAAGTCATTTTAGAAAGCATTTTCAAAGACATCCCCAGTGAGAGGACATCAAGAAGGAATGGGGGCATGGTGTAGGTATGTCTGAGGTATCCCAAAAACCCAGATGTCCTTTCCCAATTTCAGAAATGCCTTGCACATTCCGAGCCACATCCAAATTTATACTTGCTTCAGGAACAAATAAACACTGGAAAAGTGCTCATTTTGCCAGCCAAACATCTGGAGGGTGTGGTGAAGGAGGTACACTCCTATCCAGGGCTGGCCCAAGAGTTTCTGCTATCTCTGACACAACTACCGGGGGGGTCAGAAGTGGCAGGTCATGTGTTCCAAAGCACATAGGCACATAGCCTGCCACGGGCCACTGTTGCCAAACCTAGCCCCCCCCTCCGACCCCACTGCTGGAATGAGCATCAGCAGGGGGCAGCGGTGCAGCTCAGCATTGAGGGAGGGGGGAAGGTGGCATGGCTCAGCGGATGGGGGAGAGGCAGGCCATCTATGGTGAAGCACATGACCAGACACAGGCACAGATAGAAGCAATTTACCAGAAGAACAGAGTTCCCGGGGAGGGGTGTAGGGAGAGATAAGAGGGAAAAGGTAGGGAGGACCTGCAGAGTAAGTGCACTTATAGGTCAGCAGGAGAGGTTTGAATTGGATGCGGAAATAGATAGGGAGCCAATGAAGTGACGTGAGAAGAGGGGTAATATGAGCATGACGAGGCTGACGGAAGATTAGCTGCGCAGCAGAGTTTGAACCATTGAAGGGGAGAGAGACTATTCAGAGGGAGACCAGCAAGGAGTAGGTTGCAATAGTCTAGACGGGAGGTGACTAAGGAGTGGATAAATGTCTTAGTAGTGTATTCAGAAAGGAATGGGCGAATTTTGTTGATTTTGTAGAGAAAGAAATGGCAGGTTGTAGCTATCAGTTGGATATGTGTGGAGAAGAAGAGAGAAGAGTCAAAGATGACCCCAAGGTTACGAGCTGAGACAGGGAGAAGTAGAGAGTTATCCACAGAGAATGAGAAAGGAGGAAGGGGAGAGGAGAGTGTAGGGGGAAAATAAGAAGCTTTTTAAAGTTAAGTTTTAATCTGTCCAGTGCAGAGCTGATTGCAGTAAAATCTAGTCCCTGTGAGTGTATTGTTACAAGAAAACTAGAACATAAGAACTACCACACTGGGTCAGACCAAAGGCCCATCAATCCAGTGCCCTGTTTCCAATAGTGCCAAATCCAGATCACAAAAGTAGCAAGTTCCATGTTACTTATCCCCAGGAATAAGCAGTGGTTTTCTCTTGGACTACCTTAATAATGGTTTATGGACTTTTCCTCTAGGAATTTGCCCAAATCTTTTTTTAAACCCAGCTACATTGCCTGCTTTTACCACATCCTCAGGCAATATATTTTCTCCTATCTGTTTTAAATATACTACTTTGTAGCTTCATGGTGTTTTCGTTAGTCCTTGTATTTTTGAAAGAGTAAACAATCAATTTGTGTCTACCCATTCCACTCAATATTTTATAGACCTCTGTCATATCTCCCCTCAGCTGTCTCTTCTCCAAGCTGAAGAGCACTACCTCTTTAGCCTTTTTTCATAGGAGAGTAGTTTTATCCCCTGTATCATTTATGCCACTGTATCTTTTTTGAGATGCGGAAACCAGAATTGCACCATGGAGCAATACAGTAGCATAATGATATCCATGTTTTATTCTCTATTCCTTTCCTAATGATTTCTTTTGCTTTTTTGGCCACTGCCGCATACTGAACAGATGATTTCAATGAATTGTTTATGATCACACCGAGATCCTTTGCCTGCGTTGGGACTCTTAATGTGGAAGCTAGCATTGAATATCTATAGTTTGGGTTATTCTTCCCTACATACATCACTTTACCCTTGTCCACACTAAATTTTATCTGCCTTTTAGATGCCCAGTCCCCCAAGATCCTCCTGCAGTTTCCCATAATCCACATGTGATTTAACAACTTTGAATAATTTGGTATCATCTGCAAATGTAATCACCTCACTTAGTATTTGGCTCATGCCTTTCTAGTAATAGATCAAGGCGAGTTACAATCAGGTGCTTTCCTGTCCACAGAGGGCTCAGAGGTGGTATAAGCAGCGAAAACCTGATGATTGGGCCTGGTGAACCCACCCTGGGGCCGAAGCCAGGTGCTAGGCGATCCCTGCTGCCCAATCCAGGCCACGGCAGGCCAGCTGTGAGTCATACATGGGGGAAAAGGGGGCCTGGAGCCACAGAAGTGGGGGGCACTTGCGGGGAGGATGTTCCCGCAGTGGCAGGGGCATGCCGGACCGTCCTTGGGCCCAATTCTGGCTATTGCCAGAATGTTTGGTTCCTGTGGACCAGAATCGGGTCCTAACAGGTCTATTTTCCTCAGGGACATCCGGATGGATCCATCCCTGAATCGGGCTCGAAATCAACTGACCCACCTTTATCCACATGTTTATTCATACCTTCAAATAAATGGAGTAAACTGATGAGGCAAGAGTTCCCTTGGCTAAATCCATGTTGACTTTGTCCCATTAAACCATGTCTGTCCATGTGTCCAGTAATTTTGTTCTTAATAATGATTTCCACCATTTTGCCTGGCACCGATCTTCTGGTACCATAGATGATTTTAATGATAGGATAAAAATCATTAATAGTAACTCTGCAATTTCATTTTTGGGTTCTCTCAGTATTCTTAGGTGATTTGCTGCTCTTTAGTTTATGAAGTTGTCCTATTATATCTTTCAGGTTCACTAAGATTTGATTCAGGTCTTCTGACTCATCACCATTAAATACCCTTTCTTGCATGGGTAGTTTCTTCACATCTTCCTCAATAAATAATTAATTTAGTATCTCAGCTATGGCCTTGTCCTCCCTCAGGGCCTCTTTACCCTTTGATCATCTAATGGCCCAACTGACTCCTTCCCCAGCTTCTTGCTTTAGATATACCTGAAAAAGTTATTCTTGTGAGATTTTGTCTCTGTGGCAAGCTTCTTTTTGACTTCTCTTTTTGTCTTCCTTATCAGGGCCTTGCATTTAACTTGCCAATGCTTAAGCTGTTTCCTATTTTATTCATTTGATTTCTTTCTTCATTTTTTAAAAGATGTTTTTTGCCTCTAATAGCCTCATGCATCTCACCTTGTAACCATGCCGGCTATCATTTGGCTTTGCTTCTGCCTTTCTTAATGCTTTCGATACATCTGGTCTGGGCTTCCTAGATTGCATTTTTAAACAATATTCACGTCTGATGTAAATTATTGACCTTTGCAGATGCTCCTTTTAGTTTTTTTCTAGCCATTTTCTTCATTTTATTGTAGTCTCCCTTTTGAATATTAAATGCTGACACAGTATATTTTCTTTGCATACTCACTCCAATTAAATCAAATTTGATCATATTATGATCACTGTGATCCTAATTCTGTGTTCCACAAAGGAGCCTTTTTACTAAGCCCCACTAACCAGTTAACATTTGTTATGTGTGGTAACTGCCTGTGATGAATGCTAACACATGGGCATGCCAACTACCGATTGCCAAGATGCACATTAAATGGCACTCACATACAAATGTGGAGAATGGGCTGGTTATGGGTATGGAGAGCACATTAGCTCGCAATCCCCTTAATTGCACTGTACATTAACATACTCAGTCGTGTACTAACTGCCGGGGAACAGTGCTGGTCATGCCCTTGACAGTTAATGTGGAGATGTTGCATTTAATGTGCGTTACAAACATATGTTAAGTGCATAGTCTAACTAGCATTTAGTCAAAGGGTCCCTAAGTATAAAATAGCTCCTCTAGTTTGTTCCCAAACCAGCTGCTCCATGAAGCAGTCATTTATTTCATCTAGGAACTTTCCCTCCATTGCATTACCTGACATGACATTTATCCAATCAATACTGGCTTACTTGAAATCACCCATTCACTGGTCTACAATTTTTGAAGTTGTCTGCTTCGGAGAGAAAATCTGCCAATTCTTATGGATTCTGATGCACTGAATTAATAAATGATAATTAAAGCTGCTGATTGGATATGTTTCCAAGCTTTTCCATTTTACGTGTGTTGTGATGCTGCAGACCCTCTGAGAGGGGAAGAAAATGTTTTAAATGCAGGAAAAGTCAAGCACAACCTGCAATATCGCGAGGAACCACATAGGGGGAGCAGGAAGGACCTCCGAGGAACAGAGGAACCACACCTCCTAGGTCATGAGGTAATGCCAGCCAGCTTCCAATCAAGAAAGAGAGGAGTACCTCTTAAAGGGAATTTGGAAGGTTGGAAGGCAGAACAGGTAGAATCGGAATCGGAATCAGAACAGGGAGAACAGCCTGGGAAAGGAGAACAGGCTTGGAAAGTGGTACAGCCCTGGAAAGGAGGATATCCTGAGGAGACAGGACAGCCCCGGAGAAAGGCACAGGCAGGACGGCCTGGGAAAGGAGGACTGCCAGGAGAACCAGCAGAACCAGCAGGTTGGGCAGGACATCCGAGTGCATGGGCTAGATATCCAGAAGGAGCAGTAATCCCTGAACCACGGTTCCGCAGGAGGCAGCAGCAGCCGCATTGGCTTGGAGAAAGGAGACCCCCGTGGAGAAGGTGAGACAACTCCAGCCAGAGTGAGTGTCTGTTGTACAGAGAGGCAAAGGCGTGGCTGTGACTGTGGTCTAAAGCCAACGGAAAGACGCTGGGAAAGCTCAAGGCCTATTGCTCAGGCCAGGCAGGATCCCAACTGGAGCAGGCCTCAAACCTCACCTGGAACAGACAAGCCGAGAAGAAAAGGTAACCCATGTTTAACTAAAAGCAGGGTACAAACTGCTGATGTATGGGGAGTACAGGGAGCACAGGAATATTATCCTTGTGAGAATGCTTATGAGATAAGGTGCAAGAAACATGCACCAACTAAGAGACTTGTTAGTGACCAAGCTTTACAGAAAGCTAAGACAAAACACTTGCAAAAGGAAGACAGTTCCCAGTATCTGAGGGTGCAGGGCCGACGCCCTGTATTCAACCCTGAGCATTGGGAGGTTGTGCAGAAGATATATAAAAAGCCTTATTACAACTTACCAACAAGTACTGACTTAGGCTCAGAGGCTTCAGAAGGGGAACCGATGCAGGTGGAATTTGCATCAGACACTGAGATGGACTGTAGCTTCTGTAAGACAGGAAGCTTGGAGTCCTTACTAAGCAACTAAGCTAGATATTAGGGCATTCTTTCTAAGCCGCTCGGTTAATTCGGCTGCTTCGGTTGCAAAGTGGGGGATAAACCGCCTATAATACCCCACTAATCCCAAGAAACCCCTAAGATCCTTTTTGGTCACAGGTCTCGGGAATTTTTTTACACTCTCTACTTTGTCAAAGAGAGGTTTGACCATACCCTGTCCCACCAGGTGCCCGAGGTATTTTACCTCAGATGCCCCAAACATACATTTAGCGGGATTTACAGTAAGGCCTGCTTGCTTCAATGCCCGCAACACTGCCCTAACCTGGGTCAAGTGTTTCTCCCACCGCGAACTATGAACAACGATGTCGTCCATATAGGCCGCTGCGTATCACTGGTGAGGGCGGAGGACCATGTCAACTAACCGTTGACAGGTTGCGGCTGCTCCATGGAACCCAAAAGGCATCCGGCGAAATTGAAAAAGCCCTATTGGGGAACTAAATGCTGTTTTTGGCCTAGATTCCCTGGTGAGGGGAATCTGCCAATACCCCTTTGTTAAATCTAACGTAGTCAGATACTTGGCTTGCCCTAGCCTATCTAGGATCTCCTCTATCCGCAGCATAGGGTAGGTATCAAAACGTGAGATGTCGTTCACTCTACGGAAATCTATGCAAAAACGCATAGATCCGTCCGGCTTAGGGACCAAAACTACAGGATTATTCCAAGGGCTCTTGGAAACTTCAATCACACCCATCTCTAACATTTCCTTTATCTGGGACACTACCTCCCTCTGCTTTGCCTCCGGGAGTCTGTATGGTCGCTGGCGCACTATTTCACCGGGCGGGGTCACAATTTCATGCGCGACCAGCCCTGTTTCCCCCGGTACCGGGGTAAGGACGTCTGAGAGGTCCTTTAGCATTCCGGACAACTCTTTTTGCTGTGTCCAGGAGAGCTTTTCCCCAATCCTATAAACAGGATCTGTATTGCCCCTCGCTAGTTGGGGTCCTAGTTCATCTTCTTCCTTCTTAATACAACAGGCAGTTAAACCCTCTATCTCACCTAGGCCTGTAGATCCGAATCCCTTGGAGTCCCTGGTGGTAGATGAAAGCTCGTCTACTTCTTCTACGGGCGGAAAGCCCACCCTTTCGCAAACTAATTGGGCCACTCTGTCTCCGGGGTTCACCTTGAAATTCTCTTGGGAGAAGTTAAATAAGAGAACCTTTAATTCTCCCCGGTAGTCGGGGTCTACGACTCCTGCGCCTACATCTATGAAATTTTTAAGGGCCAGGCCCGACCTGGGTGCGATCCGTCCGTAACACCCGGGCGGTATTTCTACCCTCAGTCCGGTGTTCACGATGGCCCTCCCTTGTTTGGGTACAACTACCTCAACTGCGCTACATAGATCTAGCCCAGCCGCTTGTTCAGTGGCCCGCTTGGGAATCCTAGCCTCAGGGTTAACCCTACAGAATCTGATGACAAACTTTGGTTTGGGTGCCTGTACTTCTTTCTTAGGTGCTATTGACCTCCCCGGGTCTATTTTTCTCCCAAACAGGGGAGCAGGTATTATTCCCCCCATAGCAGATCTGGGGCGGACAGCTTTCTCCCCTTTTTCTTCTCCTGAAGGTTTTACATCTGGGCTTGTGGTTACCAGGCCTGTTTTCCCTTGCAGCTCTTTCTCCACCCCCTTCCTAAACTGGGACCAATCCTGGCCCAGTATGATATCATGAGGGAGTCTTGGTATCACTGCTACTGCTACCTCCCTTCCACTGCCTAAGCCCTTTATCCTAACGGCTTGGAGCGGGTAGGTAGAGGCAGCCCCATGCACACATTTAATTTTAACCTGCCCCCTTGAGGACTCTTGGGCGCACTGCTTCTGGGCCTCTATCACTTTCCATAATCTCCTAGAAATCATGGACTGGCTAGCCCCTGAATCTAAAAGTGCTTCTGTTGTTATTCCTTCCACCTCTACCGATAGGAGGAATCCTTCACCTATCTCCTTGGGGTGTGTTATAACAAAGGCCTTCTTTGTTTTACAATTTTTCTTGAGGTGACCGGGCTCACCACAAGAAAAACATTTTCTTTGCAGGTTAAACTTTTCCATGGGTTTATCTCTATCTGTCCTATACTTATTAAAGGCTGCATTCTTTTCCTGCACACCTGTACCCTGAAAAACGCCCCCTTTCTTTAGGCTCAATTTCTGGGCCTCCAGAAAGCAGTCTGCCAAGACTATGGCTTCTCGGGTGTTTTTACAGTTTTGCTTTATCAAGAAGCTTTGCATGTCTATAGGAACAGCTTCAATAAATTGTTCTAGTATTACTGTATCAATAATAGAATCTATATCCTTCTTTCCAGGCAGTAGCCATTTAAAGACTAAGATCTTTATTCTATAGTACAGAGCTTGTGGTGTTTCACCTTCTTTTAACACAGATGCCCTTAGAAGTCTTCTATAGGCGGAGGGACTTAAGCCCATCCGATCCCTTATGGCTTCTTTAACATGCTCATAGTTATGAATTAAATCAACCGGCATTTCTCTGTAAGCAGCTAATGCCTCACCGCTTAAGGTAGTGGCAAACCTTACAGCCAACTGCTCTTTCGGCCACTGTGCCAAACCAGCTATCCTTTCAAAAGCCTCTATGTGGTCATCAAGGTTGTCCTCCTTGGTTAAGCGTCCACATGAGAAAGGTCCAAAGGCTAAGCCTTCCCCACCTGTACCAACAGGCTGTGTCTTTGGAACAGTCTGTGCTTGTTTTGTTGCCTTTTCCTGGGTCCAGATCCACTTGGCCATCATCTCCAGCAGGGGTTGCTGTTGGGCCCGCATCATGGAGCTCACCTGCTCCTGGCTCAACGCTGCCATCTCCCTCTGCTTAGCGAATTGGTCCGCTACCCAAGCCAATACGTCCGCTGCCTCCATCCTGGATTGCGGTCTCTGCAATACAAACACACAAAACACACACAAAGTGCGGCACTTTTTATTTTTTTCACACCCACTTCTCCTAGTGAGCAGCTGGTGGCCCCCGTACACCAGAATCCAGGCCTACCCCTTCTAGTCTACGGGTTACCTGATTCTGATGCAGGTCTCAGCATTTGCCACCAGTCACAGCGCTTCCGATCCGAATCCGCTCCGGTTTTTCTTCCGTTGCCTCGATCCGGTCACCGCCCTTCCTGGATTTCTCCGTCCAGAGGTATGGCTTGAAGACGCTCCCCTTGACCACTGGAACACCGCATCCAAGAACTACGCCACCTGTGACGCTTGCGCCCCTACCAGGCGGCTGCCTAGTAGGGACGGCTGGCCATCTGATATCCCTTTCTAGGATTTTTGTGTAGTTGTGTCCGAAAGGAAGAGCCAAGTGGTTAATAAAGCGCACAGGAAATTTTATTCGGTTTCCAGGCTGGTAAGTGGTGAACATAAAATTCTTCAAGCATAACTTTTTTCCAGACAAAAGAAAATACAGGATACTTCTCCAGAAATCAAAATGTCCAAAACATTGTAACTGGGAATAAACTCATAGCAGTTTCTGTTCCTCACTGCAATTGCTTAACATTATAAAACAAAAGCATTTGTAAAACTCTTCATACAGTGAATGGGTTATCAGCTTCAAGCCCGCTGTTGCCACACACACACAAACAGTTTCAGCTGTTTGGGCCTTCACTGAGGTTCTGCAGTTTCAGGTTCTAAGGAGAGATTCTTAACCCTTTTCCTTCAGGCTTACTCCTCTCTTCCAGCTTCTGAAACTGTCTTTAAATTGCAACAGCCTCTTTATATATTCCACTGTTTCTAGCTCACATTACTAGTGTATCTTAGTGCACAGCTCACATTCCATCTCAGAGACCTCAGACTCAATAACACTTTCCTCAGGGCCTACCTCCATGCTCTCAATTGAGCTACAGCTGGGTGCTTTCTGAAAGTGTTCTGGTGTCTTTTCCTTAAGAGTCTTCACAAGATTAAACAGTCTCTCCCACTGCCTGGCCTTGCCTTCTCCAGGCCGGTCTCTTGGGGGTCTCTCCTGTTTAACCTCCCTGGTGAGATGTTTCTTGCTGTGCTGAGCCTTTAGGGGTATGAAAGTCTCCTCTGAGTCAGAGCAAGAACTATCCTGCTGGCAATGCTTGTTCCCTGCGTACCTTTCTTGGCTGCCTTTATAATGGTTCCTCCTTTTGCTGCTCTTCTTGGCTGCAAAGGTTCTCCTCAGCTTGGCCCCAGATCTTTCCTGTCTGTGCCTCCTGGGAACTGGACTCGAACCTGGGCTAGGCCTTGAACTGCAGCTGCCACTTGTGCTTGCTCTTGCACTCCTCCTGGACCTTCTTCTCACAGCCCCTTCCAAACTCAAACTGGCTCTCCTTCTTGTGTTTGTTTTCTCCCTGTTAACTGCTGAGCAGGGCAACTCCCTTCCTGGCTCCTCCCACTTGGACCTCCTACTCCTATGCAGGGTTGTCCTGTGGTCTGGGATTGGTTTACCCTTAGCTCTGCCCCCTAGGTTCCTTTCAGGGCTTCTAGTATGGAGTATGTGGTTTTGTGCACCCATCCCCCGCAAAGAAGAAAAATACTTCTTTTTTTCAGTTTTCCCTAGCTGGGCTGCACCCTCCTTACCACAATAATCATGTTAATTGTGTATCCAGTTTGCAGACTGAGCAACAGAGCAGTGACTTTTAAAACTGCCACTGATGTTGGTCATAGTTTATGGATCTCAACAGCTGTTTTATATTATCATAGGAGTGGAGGAGTAGCCTAGTGGTTAGAGCAACTGCCTAGTACCCAGAAGATCAAGGGTTCAATTCCCATTGGCACTCCTTGTGACTTTGGGCAAGTCACTTTACCCTCCATTGCCTCAGAAGAAAAGGCTGGCAATCTACTTCCAGTGGTACATTGCCAAGAAAACCCAGAAGTAGCTGGGTCACTATGAGTCCACACTGACTTGATGGCACAAAAAAAAAAGTTTTCCTTCATATGGATTGTGTGACCAACTGGAATCAATGGCAAACATTGCCATTATGAACAAAACTGCTTTAAGACTCATCATTGATGAACAGTCTCCACTCATCTGGATGATGAATGATGTTGAGAGCTGCCATCAGATCATCAATGTTGTTGCAGGCTACAAGATCACCTTCCATGAAGAATGTAACAAGATCCTTTTGACATTCACGGAACATGGAAACTCTAAAATCACCTGACAGAAAATTCCACTGCTGCAGTCTGGAGCCCAACAGCTCTGCAATACTCTTACGTAGTTCCAAATCCCTGACATGGTCATTCAGTTCACCTTGTGTTATGAGGTGTGGTTCAGAGGAAGAGGATGGGAGAAAATCTGGGTCTTGTGACATTGATGGTTTGGGACCAGAAGTTTCATCCCCTTCCTCTTCCTCATGTGACTCAAGTGAGAATGATTCTGGAGCATCAGAAACTAGCAGTGCTTCTCTGTGAGGTACTGGGTGTATAGCTGATGGAATGTTTGGATACTGCACAGTCCACTTTTTCTTCTTCGACAAACCTTTCCCAACAGAAGGCACCATGCAGAAATAACAATTGCTGATATGCTCTGTTGGCTCTCTCCAAATCATAGGCACTGCAAAAAAAAGCATGGATTTCCTTTTTCTATTCAACCACTGGCGAAGATTTGTTGCACAAGTGTTGCAGCGTATGTGTGGGCCCAGCTCTTATCCTGATCTCCAATTTTGCAGTCAAAGTTGTTATACTGTGTTTTTGTGATGCAAAGGTCACTTTACCACAAATGTAGCAAAACTGATCTGCATTGTTCAAACAGTTTTGAGGCATCTCTCTCCTTGGCTAGACAGAAAAAAATCAAACACCGAGAAGACTGGTCTACAGCCAAAATAATACTGACACATCATGTTCATTAAAAAAAATGTGTAATTTATTCTGCAGAGTGATGTAATTAAGCTGAGTTAGGATTTCATCATCTATGACTTCTAGGAATAACATGATGCAATTCATATCATGTATGATGCAATAGCACCTTCAAATTGCATCACTCATTAATTGTTTTGCCTGAAAAGCAAGCACTGTCCAAACAAAAACAGATTTATCACAAATCCAGTCAAAGATGTGTATCTATTTTAGTAATTTATGGTTTAAATTGAGATCCTTTCCCATTATAAACTCACATATCTTTAGCACTTCCAAAGTCAAGATCATATGTACTGACCCAGTAGTGTAAATTGAAAACTAGAGCCAATAAACAATTGTAAGCATCATTTTCATTCTCAGTGACCCAGATGTAGTAAAGCATGACTAAATTTATTTTGGAAGCATTTTGACTGTAGAACAGTGTTATTATTGTTTTGCCAATTTTGTTAGATTTCCTAATTTCTGATATTTCATCATCTGTCTGCTCATTCTGTCCAGGTGGATGGTAGTAAACCCCTACCACTATTTTCTTCCCCTTCACACATGGAATTTCTATCTTTCCATTAGGTCTGCGAAATGCCTATTATATCTATCTCGTCATTTAGTGCTATATATTCTCACTCTCCCATCTTATCTTTTAGGCTTCTAGCAATGGTATAGAGAAATTTCACAGTATATTTGTTTTGAATTTACAATCTTCATAGCAGGTGACAGGGATAATTTGTCATCTTTCAACTCTTTCTGGTCTTTATTTAAAGGCACCTGGCTATTATAGCCTTTATTTCAACTTCTCTATTGTGATGCTCTTACTTTCCTGTTACTATGCTTTCCTTCAAAGACAACTTACTCCAAACCATGCGCACCTGAGCAATGTTTTTCCTCATCAAAGGAGAAAATAATTTTAGCCAGAAGTTATTTTTTTAAATATTGGATTGCGTTACCAGCTGTACTCTGACCTTCTGCTAGTTTTCATCATAGTTGTTTGGGGCACATGACTCTTGTCAAGTCCCTGGAACAGAAAGTACAGTGCACTCAGAAGGAATCAGTTCATCCATTGTTTAAAATGTATAATAAATTATTTTAAAAATGTATAATAAATTATTATAAAAAAGTTGTTTTCTTGGAGCAGTATTTAGTGTTATGTATCAGTGTTTCCCAGTCCGGTACTGGAGCATGCCTAAGCGATTTTCAGGATATCTGTAATGAAGATGCATGAGAGATTTACATTCATGAAATGGCAGATCAATAACATGCATATTCTCTATGGCAATCCTGAAAATCCAACTGGCTAGACTAAGAAAAGATTGCACTAGATGAGGAAAGGTTTGAAAAACACTACTATATATAATGACAGAGCAAATACATTATTGAGAAACATTCCAATACAGCCAGGCTAGAGAACAGCTATATTCATATTATTGACTTACTGTACTGAGACAGACACATAGACTTGCAATTACTATGGTTCACAAATAACTTGAAGTAGGTTAAAGACAAAGGAAGAATTCCAAGACTTAAATGGTGGGGAAGTGACAGCAGGGATGAATATCAGATGGAAAGTTAATTTTAAGTCGATACCGGCATGCTCCATTATAGTACTACTACTACTGCTGAACATTTGTATAGTGCTACAAGATGTACCCAGCACTGCACAGACACATGTAAAAGATGGCCCCTGCTCATCAGAGCTTACAATCTAGTCGAGACAGACAACACAGTAGCTGTCTAGGGGGAATGGTAAGGAAACACAAAGGAGATCAGGTGAGTCAAGATCCAAAAGCGGCAGCGAAGAGGTGAGTTTTCAGCCTGGATTTGAAAAGGGTCAGAGAAGGCGTATGACATACAGACTCAGTTAATTTGTTCCAGACATAAGGAACAGCAAGGTGAAAGGAGCAAAGTCTGGAATTAGCAATAGAAGAGAAGGGCACAGATAGAAGCAATTTGCCAGAAGAGCGGAGTTCCTGAGGAGGGGTGTAGGGAGAGATAAGAGGAAAGATAGGACTTCCGGTTTGGCAATGAGCTGATCGGACGTGTTTTGATCAGCTCCGGGTAACTACCCCAAAAATCTGCAACAACTCTCTACAAACATTATAGAATAACGCTTATATCGCTGTCCCTGCATATGTCCTGGTGAGAACTCTGTGGAGGGCATTTTTCTAGAGCGTGGAGTGGCTCCTAAACGGTACAAAACCTCATGGCATCAAAACCCCCTAGGAGGGAGAAGCCGCGTGTACCGGAGGCCAAGATGGCCGAGGGGGCGCCTGCCAGCCCTAAGCCAGGAGGTAAGCCAGAGCTGGTGGCCGAAGTGAGTGCAGCGGTGGTATATGCGCTGGAGGCTCGCTTTCACGACTTGGCAGAAAGTCTGCACAATCTTAATCAAAACGTTTCGGAGTTTGCTGGGCGAATGGAGCAAGCGGAAACTCATATCTCTAACGTCGAGGATACCCAACAAGCCCTTCAAACCAAAGTGGAGGCCCTGGAGTCCCTCGTTAAACAGCACAGCGAAAAGCTGGATGATCTGGAAAATCGAGGGCGCCGCAAGAATCTCCGGTTTGTGGGGATTTCAGAATCTGTGGGAGATGGCGCCCTTTTCGGATACCTGCAAACTTGGATAAGCTGCTCGGAGGCACCGGGGAGAACCAAGTGAAGCTGGAACGGGTACATCGGCTGGGACCTCGGCGAGAACAGGCGCAGAGACCTCGGGTGGTCATAGCCCGATTTCTGGATTATCGGCAGAAGGAGGAAGTCTTGCGAGCCGCGCGCGGCCGTAAGCTGCCAAAGCAGGACGCTGAGCACATTTTAGTGTTTCAGGATTACTCTGCCTTGGTCAGCCAGCAGCGTCGCGCCTTCGCTTCTACATGCGCTCAGTTGATTACTAAGGGGATACGATTCTCTCTACTGTATCCTGCCCGCCTCCGTGTGGACTACCAGGGGCAATCAAAGTTTCTGACGACGCCAGCGGCGGCTGCTACTTTTTTGGACTCCCTAAATGCCCCTGGGGATGAGTCTACCTGAGGGACACCTTGCACGTGCAGCTGGACTTATGCACTCTGAATGGCGGGATCAGGCTTACTGACGGACTTGGTAGAGGCCGTGACTGTCGCTTCGGACCTTTAAGTTTACTGAACCTGCCTTAATTGATTGAATGGTTACTTATTTCTTGGAGTGGTTGATTTGTGAGACTGCCTGCCTAGCTATGTGAATGGATGTTGTATCATCTTGATGTCTGCGGCTACGGCTGGTTACAATTGTTACCTTTTACATTTTGCTACAGCCCATTGTTATCTTTGTAGCCTTGTGGGATACTGTATCTGGGGGTTGGGGCTCGTTATTTACTGGTTAGACTGCGGGTAGGGGGGGAGGGGGGATAGGGGCTGTGTGACTGACTGTGTGGTACTTGTTCATGGATGTCTGGGGGGGTCTGGTGGCACGAGCCCCGCTGCTGGGGTGCGCTTCACTTAGCGGCCAATACCTGTTTCTGTGGCAGGGGGCCCGACCCTTAGTCGTGGCATGGGGGATGCTGGGATTCTTTCTGGGGGGGACGGGCTCCTACTCTTAGTAACTCAGTATGCCCTTCCCTCGAGGATTGGAAGGCAGCCTCTACTAGCGCTGGTTTGTATGAGCGCGGAGCTGGATTGGGAAGGGTTACAAAGGTCCACTGTGTTATAACCTCAGGTACTCCGGACCGCTATGGAGAGGGAGGGGGAGCTCATGGGGAAGGAGCGACTGGACAAGGGGTTGATTGGTTGCTGCGTGCATGCTGTATGTATGGGTGGGTCCCGCTGGCTTTACAGTGCCCCGACTTCTGTTGCTGTACCTATATATCAGTCCCTTGTTATTATGGCCAGGGGGCTATGTCCATGGTTTGCGGGCCCTTATTCTCAGGATGGGAGTGGGGAATACTCTCCTTTGGGTTCGCAGGGGGGCAAGGGGGTAGATGGGATACCGCAATATTTCTTGACCCTTACATGGGCTGATAGGCTGTGCCTTATAGGTTTCACCTCACGGGGGCTTCTTGGAGTTAGCTCTGTGTTTCCTACAGGCCTCAAGCCGCCGCGCTCAAAGATGGCCCACGGAAGTGGGGGAGGGGGGCTGGGGGGGGGGGCGTGGTACGACTTAGGGCTCCTGTGGGGAGATTTGTCTATGGGGAGTGGGAGCTGGTCACGTGGAGAGTTTAGTAGCGGGTAGAACAGCCGCGGAAGCTCTCTCCCCCTGATTGGGACTCCTTGTAGAATGGGGGAGAATCTGGGGATAAGCCCTCCTGAGGGGGGTTTCTTTTGTAGTGAGAGAGCTTTTGATGAGCAGGGCTACTTCTGAGACATCTGTGGGTTGGTGGGGATAGGTTAGACTTCTTGATAATGGAGGTTAGGGATAGGTGGAGCTTGGGGAGGGGTAGTCTCGACTGCCAGTGGAAGATTGTCCGGCCTGATGGGTGGACTAGTGGAGGTGGTGGGGGGGGGACAGGGAGGGGCGGGGGGGGGAGGGGGGGAGAGGGGGATGGGGAGGGGCACACTCCATTAATGTTGCTTTTGCTGAGCTGTATCCTCCTCTTTATTGAGAGGGAGGGGTCCCAGGCTGGGGGGACTTCTCTTAGACTAGTAGAGTCTGTTGTTTGGTGGAACCTTGACACTGCCTCATGCCTCTGAAGATTATTACTTGGAATGTTTGTGGGCTAGGGAACCCGATTAAGCGATATAAAGTACTGCAGGCTCTAGCCGGACAACAGTGCGACATTGCCCTTTTGCAAGAAACCCACCAGAAAGCCGAAGAGCATATTAAATTATGCAGGACCTGGGTGGGACAGGTGTGGGGCTCCCCTGCTAATGGGCGAAAGGGAGGTGTTGCTGTCTTGTTTCATAAGAGGGTCCACTTTGCGGTGGACTCTGTTGTAGCCGATGATGTGGGCCGGTACCTATTGCTTTATGGTCATTTGGAAGGGAAACCAGTGATTATTGGGAATCTGGGCCGAATACGTTGGATCTTAATTTTTATAGTGGTTTGGCCTCTAAGGTGGAGCAACTGCCGGACTGTCCTCTGCTTTTGGGGGGGATTTTAACGGGATCCTCGACATCGACTTGGATACCTCGAGAGGGGGAGACGGGCGGGACAGAGTTCCAACAACCCGAATGCTCCAACGCTTTTGGAAGCGATTAGGCCTGGTTGATCCCTGGAGGCTGCTTCATCCTATGGAGAGGGACTTCACTCACCAGTCCCGGGCACACGGTACTAGTGCTTCTATTGATTATATCTTAATATCGGGGGGATTGTTTGCTCGGACGGAGGAGGCCCGGATTGGCCCCCTGGAAATCTCCGACCATGCACTGGTATGGATGGAGCTTCACTGGGGGGGGGGGGGGATTCTTCTTCTCGGACACGGCTTTGGCGCTTTCCGTTAGAATTGTACCGTGACGTCCAATTTCACCAATTTATTCGCCAACGTTGGCAGAAACTTTTGAGTGATCATCAATGCCACTTGGAGGACCCGGAATTGGTTTGGGAGACGGCGAAGGTGGTGTTACGGGGCGATGTCATTGGTTTCGCAGCCTGGAAGCGCCGAATGATCGCAGAACGTATTATTTGTCTTGAGCAGCGGGTTCTGGGCTTATGTAGGCTGTGTGCTCATGCCCCACTGGCCGCGAATAAAAAATGTATGTGGGAAGCCCAAGTGGATTTGAATGAATTGCTCCATCAACGGGCAAAGAAATCCATTCTTTACTATCGATACCAATTGTATTGCCATGGGGATAAACCTGGGAAGTTATTGGCTCGGTGTTTGAAGGGGCAGCGGGGTTCATCCTTGGTAGCGGCTCTTCGGGACGATGTGGGCAGTTTGCACAAAGAGAGTGGGGAGATTGCTCGGGTTTTTCAGAAATTCTTCCAGTCTGTATATGAGGCAGAGCCTGTGTCGGGGGCGGGAATATGCGACTACTTGGAGGGAATGGATTTACCACGACTCACTGTGGAACAACGGGCGACGTTGGAACAACCCCTGACCTTACAAGAGGTGAATTCTGTCATTTCTGCGGCCAGCTGTTATAAATCGCCGGGACCGGATGAACTCGGCGCAGAGTTTTATAAGATCCTTGGGGAGGCAGTGAGTCCAGTGTTGCTGGAGGTCTTTGGTAGTCGTGTGGAGCGAGGGGCCTTTCGGTGGGGGCGTAATCGTGCTCATATTGTGGTGATTCCTAAGCCAGGCAAGGACCCACTGTCGGCAGCCTCCTATCGTCCCATATCTTTACTTAACTTTGACATGAAACTGTTTGCAAAGATCTTGGCAGTCTGGCTGGCAGATGTGTTGGAACATTTGGTGCATGACTCACAGGTGGGTTTTGTTAAAGGTAGATATGCTGTTCGGAATTTGAGGAAAATCTTGGCCTCCCTGGAGTGGGTACACCACCACCGGCTGCCTTCGCTGCTGGTGAGTTTCGATGCAGAAAAGGCCTTCGATAGGGTGAATTGGCAATATCTATGGTGTCTTTTACCAAAATATGGCTTGGGAACCAATTTTTGTCGGATGGTAATGAGTCTTTATACTCAGCCGACGGCTGGGGTCTTATGTAATGGAGTACTTTCGGAAGCCTTTGATCTGGGCCGCGGTACGCGACAGGGCTGTCCTCTCTCCCCTCTTCTATTTGTTCTATCTCTTGATCCTCTGATACGGACCATTGAAGCCTCGAGTGAGATACAGGGGGTGCATATCGGGATGCAGGGATTCAAACTTTCCGCCTTCGCGGACGACCTGCTGGTGCATTTGTTATCTCCGGCTCGGTCACTGCGGCGGCTGATGACGGAATTTGGGAGGTTTGGGAAGGTTGCGGGGCTGCGCATTAATAAGGAGAAATCAGAAGCCTTAGATGTTTTGGGTACCTTACGAGCTACCTGGGAAGGGGAGTTCCCGTTGAAGTGGGCGAACGATGAGTTCATATACTTGGGCATTGTGTTGCTCCGCCAGCCTACCGCGCTTTACAGACACAATTTGGACCGAATCCTGCGCCGGCTGCAAACGCAGCTTGTCACCCAGCAGACCCGGTTGAGAGAAAAGAAAATGCTTTAAACAGAGAAAAAGATACATACAAGCTGCAATATCTGGAGGAGCCAGCTAGAGGGAGCAAGAGGGACTTCAGAGTAACTGAGGAACCACGCCCCACTGGCCATGAGGTAATGCCAGCCAGCTTCCAATCCTTGAGCGCAGGAGGACTTCTTAAGGAGGGTGTGGAAGACTGGAAAGGGGGCAGTGAGAGGAGCAGCGAGAGAAGCAGCGGGAAAGGCAGCTGGAGAGGCAGCTGGAAAGGACACAGCAGGTGTGAAGGCAGCAGGAGTGAATGCAGCAGGAAAGCGTGCAGCACGAAAGAAGGCAAAACAGAGGAAAAGAGGTTAGAATGGAAACCTGATTATTCCACTGCTAGCAAATCACCCAGAGTGAAAGGTGATTGCTTGGGAGCTAATGAAGAACCTGGGAAGGTCCCAGCTCAAAGTGGACTAAGAGCTGTTTGCCCAGAGAGGCAAAAGCATTGCTGCAACTGTTGTCCAAAACCAAAGGAGAGACAGCCTGAAGACCTAAGCCGTGCTGTACGGGCAAGCCAGAAGAGAAACTGGTGCAGGCCTCAACCTTCACTTGAAACAGAGAAGCCAAATTCACAAGGTAAAGCTTCTTATGATACAAGCTATAGAAAAGGTTTACCTGATAAGAGAGTTTTGAATAATAAGTGTTTTTATAAAGCTGCCATAAAACCTCTAAGTAGAGAGGAATTTTCTCAATACAAAACAGCACAGAGCCGACGCCCTACAAGTCACCCAGAACATTGGGCAGTGCTAGAGGAGCTATATAAGAAGCCTGACTATAACTTTCTTGAAACCAAGGACTCAGAGTCAGAGGCTTCGGGCTATGAGCCAATGCAAGTGGAACTGGCAGATGAGGTTTCAGATACAGAAATGGACTGTACGTACTGTACTACGGGAAGCCTAGAATCCTTGCCAGGCTTGTAAGCTATATGTATTGCTGCCTAGAACATTCTTGTTTGTGTGAATATCATCGCTACTGTGAAAGTAACAGTTTTTGCTTTAAACTTCTGTTTTACTTTTTCTTACCTGAAGTAAGGACATTTTGCGTTGTTGTTGTTGCCCAATCATTTGAACCCTTGCGAGAAAGGGAAATAAAAGCCTTTATTTTCCCACCACTTTGTGCAGTTGATTTCACTGAAGATTAGGACCCAGGAAACTAATAGGACCAAAAGTCAATTGGGCCTCTGGATTACTGGCCAATCTCATCCCTATATAGTTGTGTCCGACCTGCCCTGACCTCTACTTGCCGCCAGGGTAGTGCTCGCGACAAGCTGCAGGCCTGGGGATCCCTTCCACTGTCTCTGTCTGGGAGAGTAGCGGTGGTACAAATGGTGGTGCTGCACCGGATACTCTACTGGTTGCAGACTTTACCAGTGTGGCTGCTACGCCGAGATATGCGACGCCTCAAGGCCTGTTTCCGCACTTTCCTCTGGAGGGGCGGTAGGGCACGCATTCCGTGGTCTAGGCTATTGGGGAAATGGCGAGAGGGAGGGATGGGATTTCCGGATTTGAAGGCTTATGCCCTGGCTTGTCAAGCTCGGCATGTTGGGGATTGGTTGGGCGGGACAGCCTTTTTTACACCTCAGGCCCTTGAGGAATGCTTTGTGGCCCCACTAACATTGCTGGGGGTCCTTCATGGGGCGAATCGCCACCTCCCTAGCTACCTAGTGCAGAGCGTGCTGATTAGCTCGGCTAAGCGGACCTGGCAGTATCTGAATGCATGCTGGGGCACACCCTGGCAAATCTCTAGCTGGCTCCCGCTTCAGGGGAATGTGTCATTCACTCCAGGATCCGATTCGGTGCTCTTTCAAGATTGGTACGAGCGGGGACTAAAACACCTAGGGCATCTAGTAGATCCGTCAGGAAAATGTAAATCCTTCTTGGTGCTGAGTCGGGAATATGCTTTGACCCCCCGGCATTGCTTTGCGTACATTCAGGTGGCCCATTATGTCTCATCTTTACCACGGGATGCTTTACAGATTGAACGGTCAGTGCAGATCCTGGAATTTTTTGGGTTGGGGGGAGAAACCCCATTGTCGATCTCCGAATTTAAAACCCGAGTGGCAAAGCTTGGTGCTCTTCCAGATTATCGGAGGGTAGAGGAAGATTGGGCAGCTGAGTTGGGCGGTGAGGTGCCTCCTGGGACGATTTGTATAGCCTTGCGTCGAATAGTCAGCCTGGCGCAGGGGATGCGTTGGAGAGAGATACAATTCAAATGCCTAACTAGGGCTTATTTTTCGCCGAGGTGGGCACTGCGTAGCCGGCTGACGACCGATGGTCGCTGCCCTCGTTGTATGGAGCCCATGGCGACTTTGCTGCATATGTGGTGGGGCTGCAAATTGTTGGAATCTTACTGGGCTAGGATTTGCTCTTTTCTCGGGGGTCTGCTCCAGCGGAGATTGCGTTGGTCGGGCTCCCTTGTGGTGTTGGATTGCATACCTCCTCCTTGCCCAGCGAAGAAAGGGGAACGCCTGCTGATACGTAAAGCCTGTCTGGTGGGGAAGGCGCCGATTCTCCGATTTTGGAGAGAGTCTCAACCTCCCACCTTTGGAGAGTGGCGGTATTGTTTTCATCAAATGATGTTGATGGAGCATTGGTGGGCGCGGGGCAGTGTCAAACGTTGGACGGCCTTTATGGCGGTCTGGGAGCCCTATATTCAGCAGCTGGGGGCTCGAAGTCGTAATGAGATTTTACAGGTAGGCAGTTGAGGAGGTACTATGGCTGAGGGTGAATGGAGTGCATGGGAAGGAAGGCGTACAGCTTGGCCTTAGAAGAGCGAGGAGGGGTCGGGGGGAGAGGGAGGGCGGGGGATTGGGGGGGGAGAGGGGGGGAGTCAGTTGGGATAAAATGTTATAACCCACCTCATCTGTTTTTGCAATGTGATGCCGGGGGGGGGGGAGGAGGGATCAGAGTACACCCCCCTTGGAGATGTTTATGTATTGCCTTTGTTGTGTGTTGGTGGTTTACAAATAAAGTATTTAAAAAAAAAAAGAGAGAGGAAAGATAGTGAGGAGCTGTAGAGTGAATGCACTTATAAGTCAGCAGGAGAAGCTTGAACTGGATGTGGAAATGGATAGGGAGCCAATGAAGTGACTTGAGAAGATGGGTAATATGAGCATGACGAGGCTGGCAGAAGATTAGCTGTTCATCAGAGTGTTGAATAGTTTGAAGGGGAGAGAGATACTTCAGAAGGAGACCAGCCAGGAGTCTAGTCAGGAGGTGACTAAGGAGTGGATAAGTGTCTTTGTAGTGTGTTCAGAAAGGAAAGAGTGGATTTTGTTGATGTTGTAGAGAAAAAAAGGTCAGGTTCTAGCTATCAGCTGGATGTGTCTGGAGAAGGAGAGGGAGGAGTCAAAGACGACCCCAAGGTTGTGAGCTGAGGAGACAGGGAGGAGTAGAGAGTTATCCACAGAGAATGAGAAAGAAAGAAGGGGAGAGGAGTGTTTAGGGGGAAAATAAGAAGCTCAGTTTTGGTCATGTTCAATTTCAAATGGTGGTGAGACATCCAAGCAGCAATGTCAAAAAGGCAGGCAGAGATCCTGGCCTGGACTGCTGGAGAGATTTCAGGTGTAGAGAGGTACATAAGAACATAAGATATGCCATACTGGGTCAGACCAAGGTCCATCAAGCCCAGTATTCTGTTTCCAACAGTGGCCAATCTAGGTCATAAGTACCTAGCAGTTTCCCCAAAAGACACAGGTTCCACAATGCTTGTATTGGGTCACGCACTGATATCCTGGGTCCCTTTTTAATAATGGTTTATGGACCTTTCCTCCAGGAACTTGTCCAAACCTTTTTTAAACCCAGCTACACTAACAGCCTTTACTACATCCTCCGGTAACAAATTCCAGAGTTTGATTACACGTTGAGTGAAAAACAAATTTCTTTTATTAGTCTTAAATAGTTTACCCTGTAGCTTCATTGCATGCCCCCTAGTCTTTCTATATTCTGATAAGGTAAACAATCGATCTACGTTTACCCGTTCCACTCCATTCATTAATTTATAGACTTCTATCATATCTCCCCTCAGCCGTCTCTTTTCCAGGTTAAAGAGCCCTAACCTTTTTAGCCTTTCTTCATAGGAGTATCCTTCCATCCCCTTTACCATTTTGGTGGCTCTTCTCTGAACCCAGGGCCGGCCCGTCCATTGAGCAAGAATGTTCTTTGCACAGGGCCCCGCGTTTCAGGGGGCCCCGCGCAAAAAACATTCTGCTTTTTTTTTTAAAATTATATTAAAAAAAAAAAAGCTGGCTCTGGCTGCTGCCGCGGCCTCCGCAGCAAAATGGAGTGTCCCGCGGGGCCCCCTCTCCTCGCTGAGCCTCTCTGCAAGGGCTTTCAGATTCGCGAAGGAAGAGTGTCTCGCTCGCGTCTCTGTTAAGCCCACAGGGGCTAATGGGAAATTTCCCATCTGCCCCTTTAGACGCGAGGGGCTGATGGGAAATTTCCCATTAGCCCCTGCGGGCTTAACAGAGACGCGAGGGAAACACTCTCCCTTCGCGAATCTGAAAGCCCTTGCAGAGAGGCTCAGCAAGGAGAGGGGGCCCCGCGGGACACTTCATTCTGCTGCTGCTGCGGCGGCAGCGGCAGCAGCCAGAGCCAGGGTTTTTTTTTTATTTTAAATTTGCCATAAGCCGGGGGGGGGGGTGTTAAGACTGGGGCTGGGCTGGGCTGGGCTGGGCTGGGGGGGTGTTAAGGCTGGGCAAGGCTGGGCTGGGCTGGGCTGGGGTGGGTGTTAAGACTGATGCTGGGCTGGGCTGGGCTGGGCTGGGGGGGGGTGTTAAGACTGGTGCTGGGCTGGGCTGGGCTGGGGGGGGTGTTAAGACTGGTAATGGGCTGGGCTGGGCTGGGGGGTGTTAGGACTGGTAATGGGCTGGGGGGGTTAAGACTGGTAATGGGCTGGGGGGGCTAGGACTGGTAATGGGCTGCGGGGGGGGTTAAGACTGGTAATGGGCTGTGGGCTGATGGGGGCTGTCTGGAAATGGGGTGATGGGGGGGTTATGACTGGAAATGGGCTGGGGGGGTTAAGACTGGTAATGGGCTGATGGGGGCTGTCTGGAAAAGGGGTGATGGGGGGCTAGGACTGGTAATGGGCTGTGAGCTGGTGGGGGGTTAGGGCTGGTAATGGGCTGGGGGGGTTAAGACTGGTAATGGGCTGTGGGCTGATGGGGCTGTCTGGAAATGGGGTGATGGGGGGTTAGGGCTGGTAATGGGCTATGGGCAGAGGGGGGCAGACTGGAAAACGGGTGATGGGGGGCTAGGACTGGTAATGGGCTGTGAGCTGTTGGGGGGGTTAGGACTGGTAATGGGCTGGGGGGGGTTAAGACTGGTAATGGGCTGTGGGATGATGGGGGCTGTCTGGAAATGTGGTGATGGGGGGATAGGGCGGGTAATGGGCTGTGAGCTGTTGGGGGGTTAGGACTGGTAATGGCTGGGGGGGGGTTAAGACTGGTAATGGGCTGTGGGCTGATGGGGGCTGTCTGGAAATGTGGTGATGGGGGGTTAGGACTGGTAATGGGCTGGGGGGGGTTAAGACTGGTAATGGGCTGTGGGCTGATGGGGGGGGGTTAGGACTGGTAATGGGCTATGGGGGGGTTAAGGTTGTGGGCTGATGGGGGCTGGCTGGACATGGGGTGATGGGGGGTTCGGGCTGGTAATGGGCTGGGGGTGGTTAAGACTGGTAATGGGCTGTGGGCTGATGGGGGCTGTCTGGAAATGGGGTGATGGGGGGTTAGGACTGGTAATGGGCTCGGGGGGGATAAGACTGGTAATGGGCTGTGGGCTGATGGGGGGGTTAGGACTGGTAATGGGCTATGGGGGGGTTAAGACTGGTAATAGGCTGTGGGCTGATGGGGGCTGTCTGGAAATGGGGTGATGGGGGGTTAGGGCTGGTAATGGGCTGGGGGTGGTTAAGACTGGTAATGGGCTGTGGGCTGATGGGGGCTGTCTGGAAATGGGGTGATGGGGGGTTAGGACTGGTAATGGGCTATGGGGGGATTAGGAATGATAATGGGTTAGGGCGGGGCTAGGACAGGACATGGGCTGATGGGAAGGGGTTTAGGACTTGAGGTGGGCTGATGTGGTTAGGACTGGTAATGGGCTGTGGGCTGATGGGGGGGGGTTAGGACTGGCAGTGGGCTATGGGGGGCTGACTGGAAATGGGCTGATGGGGTTAAGACTGGAAGTGGGCTGATGGGGGGTTAGGACTGGTAATGGGTTATAGGGGGGGCTTAAACTGAAAATGGGGTGATGGGGGGTTAGGACTGGAAGTGGGTTGATGGGGGGCTAGGACTGGTACTGGAAATGGGCTGTTGGGGGGAGCTAAGATTGGAAATGGGCTGTGGTGGGGGCTTGAATTGAAATGGACTCATGGAGGGGCTAGAACTGGAAGTAGGCTCATGGGGGAGCTTGGACTGGAATTGGGCTGAGTGGAGGGGAGCTAGGATTTGACATGGGCTGATGGTGGGGCTAGGAAATGACTAGAAATGGGCTGATGGGGGGCTAGGATTGGAAATGAGCTGATGAAGGGACTCAGACTGAAAATGGATGGGGGAGCTAGGACCGGAAATGGGTTGATGGGGGGTAGGACTGGAAATGGGCTGATGCAGGGACTAGAAGGGAATGGATGCTGGGTGAGACTGGAACTAGAAGGGAGCTGATGTTGGGGGAGGATTAGAATGGGATGGGGCTGGGAGAGTAAAATGGAGAGGGGAAAAATATTTTGTGTGGGAGGGATGAAAAATCTACAATTGGCCGGTTATTGGGAGAGTAAGTGGGGATTGAGGATGGAGGGGTAAAATTTGTGTGGATGAAATAGGAATGAGGAAAGAGCAAAAGGAGAAAGATTAGTATGTTAAAGCAGATATAGAGAGAGAGAATGGAAAAAAAAAACTAGAAGAGAGAAGAAAGAACAAATGGACAGCAGACGATGGAGAGTTAGCAGAAAACATGAAGAAACCAGAAGAAAGTGGCTGGAGCAATTGCAACTGAAAAAAATGCACAAAAGGTAGAAAGATATCTCTTTATTTTGAATTTATTAACTGGAATATGAAAGCTCTGGGAAATGTGCATCATTAACGTCTGCGCTTTGTTTGGTACAAGAGGAAATTAATTTATAGTTTTATTTCTACAGTGTTGTTGTACATTCCAAGCTTGGCTTTTGGGGTTCCCAGTTTAATTATTGCCTTCCTGTTTCTAAATTGTGATTCCTTGTTTGATGATGGTCTATGTTCTGCATGTGTAACTGAGCTGAGGTATTCTGTTTATGTAATTCCTATTTGACATTGCCACTTGTTCTCTTTCCCCAGTATTCTCTGAAATGTATTGGTTTAATATTTGCAGTGTTGCCTTTTGATAGGTAGGGTATGGTGCTTTGTGAGTCCTGGTAATGCTGTCAGGACTTTGCTATGGGTTTGCTATGGGTTCTAAATGGGCAGCGTTTGTAGTAGTTCCTAATGTACCTGGCGGTTGGCACTGGATTATAGTAATGTAGAAATCTTTTAGTCTTTCTTTATCCATACCCTCATTAAGAGACATGTTTACTAAAAGTTAGTGTATGGTAACATTATGCAAATATTTATGCAAATAAGGCCACTTATGCAAATGAGGCCCCGCACCGAGTCTCCGCACATGGCCCCGCACCCCCCTTGGGCCGCCCCTGTCTGAACCTTTTCTAAAACCGCTATATCCTTTTTAAGATACGGTGACCAGAATTGCACACAATATTCAAGGTGCGGTCTCACCATGGAACGATATAGAGGCATTATAATATCTTTTGTTTTATTTTCCATTCCTTTCCTTATCATACCTAGCATTCTATTTGCTCTCTTGGCCGCTGCTGCACACTGGGCTGAGGGTTTTAACATGGTATCCACAATGACGCCTAAATCTTTTTCCTGGGTGGTGGCTCCTAATGTGGAACCTTGCATTGTGTAACCATAGTTTGGGTTGTTCTTCCCTAGGTGCATAACTTTGCACTTGTCCACATTAAATTTCATCTGCCATTTTGATGCCCAGTCTTCCAATTTATCAAGATCCTCTTGCAATTTTCCACAATCCTCTTGGGTTTTAACAACTTTAAAAAGTTTTGTGTCATCTGCAAATTTGATAACCTCACTCGTTATTCCACTTTCCAGGTCATTTATAAATATGTCAAAAAGCAGCGGACCCAGCACAGATCCTGGGGTACACCACTATTCACCTTTCTCCATTGGGAAAATTGGCCATTTAGCCCTACCCTCTGCTTTCTATCTTTTAACCAGTTCCTGATCCACAATAGTACACTGCCTCCTATCCCATGACTCTTTAGTTTTGCCAAAAGTCTCTGATGAGGGACCTTGTCAAAGGCTTTCTGAAAGTCCAGATACACAATATCAACCGACTCACCTTTGTCCACCTGATTATTCACTCCTTCAAAAAAACATAACAGATTAGTAAGACAAGATCTTCCTTGTCTAAAGCCATGTTGGCTGTCTCCCATTAGGTCATGACTATCTACATGCTGAGTAATTTTATTCTTTATGATGGTTTCTACCTTTTCCCGGTACTGATGCCAGGCTCACCGGTCTGTAATTTCCCGGATCACCCCTGGAACCCTTTTTAAAAATTGGTGTTACATTGGCGATCCTCCCATCTTCATGTATTAGAGATGATTTTAATGATAGTTCACAGATTACTAATAGTAGGTCTGCAATCTCATATTTCAGTTCTTTCAACACCCTTGGATGTATACCATCCGGCCCAGGTGATTTGCTACTCTTCAGTTTATCTAATAGTTGTAATACATCTTCCCGATGTATCGATATTTCCTTCAATTCTTCCGCACCTTTAAATACCACTTCAGTCATGGGTAACATCCCTACATCTTCCTCAGTAAAGACTGAAGCAAAGAATTCATTCAGTCTCTCCGCTATCGCCTTGTCGCCTCTTAGTGCTCCTTTAAGCCCTTAATCATCTAATGGACCAACTGACTCTCTCACAGGTTTTTTGCTACGAATGTACTTGAAAAGGTCTTTACTTCGCGTTTTTGCTTCCGCAGCAAGCTTCTTCTCAAATTCTCCCTTTGCCTGCCTTATCAATGCCTTGCATTTGACTCGCCAGTGCTTGTGCTGTTTCCAGGTTTCGTCGTTTGGCTCTTTTTTCCATTTTCTGAAAGATGCTTTTTTGGCAACAACAGCCTCTCTGACCTCACCTTAAAACCATGCTGGCAGTTTTTTGGACTTCCTTCCACTTTTCTTAAAGCGTGGAATACAGCTGGTCTGGGCTTCCAAGATAGTATTTTTCAACAACAGCCAAGCCTGATGTACGTCTTTAACTTTTGCAACTGCTCCTTTTAGTTTTTTCTTAACTGTTTTCCTCATTTTATCATAGTCTCCCTTTCGAAAGTTAAAAGGTAGTACTGTGGATTTCCTTACTATCCCTCCTCCACTAATTAAATCAAAGGCGATCATGCTATGATCACTATTGCCAAGTGGCCCCAATAACCTTATCTCTTGCACTAGATCTGGTGTTCCACTAAGGACTAGGTCTAATATGGCTTCCCCTCTGGTCGGTTCATGAACCAGCTGCTCCAAGAAGCAGTCATTTATTTCATCTAGGAACTTTATCTCCCTAGCATGTCCTGACGTGACACTGACCCAGTCGATACCGGGGTAGTTGAAATCACCCATTATTAGTACTGCGCTGTAACTTTTGTTAGCTTCCTTGATTTCTTTGAGCATTTCATCATCCATTTGGTCATTCTGGCCAGGCGCTTGATAGTACACCCCCACTGCCATTGCCTTCCCCCTTTTACATGGAATTTCAATCCATATAGATTCTACAGCAGATTTTGTTTCCTGCAAAACTTTAATCCTTTCTGACTCAATGCCCTCTCTAACATAGAGAGCAACCCCTCCACCAATTTGATCAGCTCTATCATTTCGATATAGTTTGTAGATCTGGGAGTCATCAGCGTAAAGATGGTACTGAAAGCCATGGGAAGAGATGAGTGCACCAAGGGACTGGGTATATATAGAGAAAAGGAGGACCCAAGACAGATCCTTGGAGTACACCAACTGAGAGCGGGATAGCAGTAGAAGAGGATCCACCAGAACACTGAAAACGTTATGGGAGAGATAAGAAGAGAACCAGGATAGCACAGAGCCCTTAAAACCAAGAGAGGACAAGGTATGAAGAAGGTGTCAAAAGCAGCAGAAAGGTCAAGAAGGATGAAGATTGAGTGAAGGCCCTTGGATTTTGCCAGGAACAGGTCAGTGGAAACTTTGGCAAGAGCCATTTTGGTAAAATGTAAAGGATGAAAGCCAAATTATAAAGGATCCAGGAGGGCTTGAGGTGAGAGAAAGTTGAGGCAACAGCGGTGAACTGCACATTCAAGTAGTTTAGAAACAAAGGGGAGGAGGGAGATGGGTCAATAGTGAGAAGGACAGGTAAGATTTATTGAAGGATTCTTGAGGAGAGAAGTGATCACAGCATGCTTGAAGGCTGAAGAGAAAGTTGCAGGGGAGAGCGATAGGTTGAGAATATGAGAGATGGAAAGGACAACAGTGGAGGGGATGAGGCTAAGGAGACAGGTGGGATTAGGATTAGAGGAGCAAGTAGTGAGTTTGGATGAGGAAAGAAGGTGAGTGGTTTCCTCCTCAGAGATCATAGAAAAGGTAGATAGGTAGGGGAGAAAGTTGGAACTGAAGAGGGGAGGAGGAGAAGTAGCTGACCTCAGGAATTGAAGTGTTATCCTGTGGATTTTGTCATGGAATTAGTCAGCCAGGTTTTGGGCAGAAAGGAAGAGAGGTGTCAGAGGCGGAGGCACCTTGAGGAGACAGTTGAGAGCTGTAAAGAGATGGTGAGGGTCAGATGCAAGAGAGTTAAATGGACATAATAGTCTTGTTCGGCGAGTGCTATGGCTGACTAGAAAGAGATAAGCATGAATTTGAAGTGTAGGAAGTCCGCAAGGGGGCAGAATTTGAGCCAAGCATGCTCAGTTGAGCAGGAACAGAAATGTAGATAGTGGGTAGTGGAAGACAGCTAGGGTTCAACGGGGTTACTTACCTGTAACAGGAGTTCTCCGTGGACAGCAGGATAAGTCAGCCACACCTGGTGACGTCCTCTGGGCGGCGCCATGCATATGGAAGTGCTCTCTAGAGCTCAGAAAGTGAACCTTTCTGAGCATGCCCAGGTAGCCCACCTTATCGGTCCGCCCCCTAGCCTGGCCAGTGAGTTCCTAGCTAGCTATTGACCGGCTAGGGAGCGGTAGAGGTAGACCTCCTCCAGGGGAGGTGTGTGGGATTGTGTGGCTGACTTATCCTGCTGTCCACGGAGAACTCCTGTTACAGGTAAGTAACCCCGTTTTCTCCATGGACCAGCAGGATTGTGTCAGCCACACCTGGTGCCTCCCTAGCTGCCTGTGCACGCTGAGGTGGAGGAGGTAAGCATACAAGACACACGGTATACCGCTAGGGTGTATTAAATCAATGCAACACAGCTTTATTAGTAGCACTAGGGTCGCCAGAGGCGATGTGCAAAACGTGGACAGGTTGTGCAAGAGATATATAACACGGTGCTGGCAGACAGTGCAATAGTGCAAACATTGCAACAGATTTCAAGGTGCAACAGTGCAACACATTCAAATGTGCAAACTGCAATAATGCACGTATTCAAAGGTGCAAACAGTGCAATACAGGATTGTCAAACGACAGCAACATAAGCAGGCATAGCATAATAGGAGTCCATAATCAGGCGCGCCGTGCGGCCTCACTTCCCCCGGATGCCGTGGAGAGGACGGCCGTGCCGAGGGCAAAGTCCTCCTGTGCCTTGAGGTCGAGGCAGTAGTGTCTGAGGAACGTGTGCGGGGAGGACCAGGTGGCCGCTCTGCAGATGTCAATTAGTGGAATAGAGCGAAGGTTGGCAATGGAGGTGGCCAGCGCTCTGAGTTTGTGAGAGCCCACTCTCAGCTGTTGCTGGGAGCCTGAAGGGTCAAGGCAATAGGAGACGCAGGAGGCGACCCAGTGGGAGAGGGTCCTCTTGTTGACTGGTCTGCCAGGCTTGCTTGGATCGAAAGACACAAACATCTGCTCCCCTTTGCGGGTGGGTTGTGTCCTGTGTAGATAGATCCGGAGGGCCCGGAGACAGTCCAGAGTGTGCAGGCGCCTCTCCTCGTCTGATGCATGAGGCTCCGGAAAGAAAGAGGGAAGCTCGATAGACTGATTAACGTGGAAAGCTGACACTACTTTGGGAACGAACCTGGGGTTGGTTCTCAAGGATGCGCGGTTTGGATGTAGCTGCGTATATGGGGGGTGTGCTACCAGCGCTTGCAGCTCGCTAATCCTCCTGGCGGATGTAATGGTTACTAGAAACAGTGTTTTCCAGGAGACGTACTTCATGTCCGTGGACTGCATCGGCTCGAAGGGTTCCTGTGTTAAGCATAGCAATACTACGTTGAGGTCCCAGGGCGGAACCGGATGTCTGATCGGGGGTTTCAGGTTTGTCAGTCCCTTCATGAAGCGGGATGTGAAAGGCAGTGCCGCAATCGAGGTAGCTCCCTCCGGAGGTGCGTGAAAGGCCGCGATCGCCGAGAGGTGCACTCTGACGGATTGTGTCTGCAGACCAAGGTGACAACAAGAGAACAGCTACCTGCCACACCAGGCAGACAAAAACACCAGTCAGAAGACGTGGCAAAAAAGGGTAAATTAAACCTTTATTGTCCAGGGATTGAGTGGTGCCAAAACCCGACACTGGCCGTGTTTCGTATGAAACTTCTTCAGGGGTATGGCTCAACACTAAACCATGTATGGTCTGAATAAAACCCTTTTAAAGATGGGATCCTGAGGATCGCATACAACGATGTTACCAAAGCCTTCTATCAACCTTGGAAAACTGTGCAATTAATTGAGAAAAACCTCCCAAACATGTCAAATGTCTGCTGTCTGTCAGAAACATTTGACATGTTTGGGAGGTTTTTCTCAATTAATTGCACAGTTTTCCAAGGTTGATAAAAGGCTTTGGTAACATCGTTGGATATACCATAGAAGGCTCTTTTTCAAACTGTATATGATCCTCAGGATCCCATCTTTAAAAGGGTTTTATTCAGACCATACATGGTTTAGTGTTGAGCCATACCCCTGAAGAAGTTTCATACGAAACACGGCCAGTGTCAGGTTTTGGCACCACTCAATCACTGGACAATAAAGGTTTAATTTACCCTTTTCTGCCACGTCTTCTGACTGGTGTTTTTGCAGACCAAGGTGAGACAGAGAGCTAAGGTATTGTAGGACATTGGAGAGGGGACAGACACGTAGTGAGCTCAAGGCCTTGAGCTGTGCACCAGGCGCTGAAATGCTTCCATTTGAGACCGTAGGACTTCCGGGTCGAGGGTCTTCTGGCTGCCAGGACCACGTCCTGTACCTCTGCAGGTAGCTGTAGCGTAGCTAGGTTTAACCGCTCAACCTCCAGGCAGTGAGAGCCAGGGCTTTGAGATTGGGGTGTTGTGTTCTGCCCCCGTCCTGCGTCAGTAGGTCCGGCCTGAGGGGCAGGCGCTTTGGGGCCCCTTGTGCTAAGTGCTGGAGAAGCGCAAACCACATCTGGCAGGGCCAGTGGGGAACCACCAGGATGGCTCGGGCTTTGTCGCGAATGATCCGTTGAAGTGTTGCAGGGATGAGAGGCGTCGGCGGGAAGGCATACACCAGAATCCACTCCCCCAGCACACGTCGAATGCATCCGCTGCTAACCTGTTCGCTGACGGGTGCCTGGAGCAGAATAGGGGGCATTTCGCATTCCGTTCCGTGGCGAATAGGTTGATGCTTGGAATGCCCCAAATTTGGAAAAGACTGTCGGCTACCTCCGGGAGGAGTGTCCATTCGTGCGGTTGCAGCTGTCTGCTGAGTTTGTCCACCAATGTGTTCTGGTCTCCCGGGAGATAGGAGGCACGGAGGCTGCACTCGTTCTTCAGGGCCAGGGACCAGATTTGAAGCGCTTCCTTGCAGAGGGAGCGAGAGGCGGTGCCCCCTTGCTTGTTGATGTAAAACATGGCAACATGGTTGTCCGTCTGGATGAGGACGGATTTCCCACGCACGTGTGTTAGGAACGCTTTGAGAGCGTATTTGATGGCCCT
Organism: Ichthyophis bannanicus; assembly: GCA_033557465.1. Classification (NCBI taxonomy): domain Eukaryota; kingdom Metazoa; phylum Chordata; class Amphibia; order Gymnophiona; family Ichthyophiidae; genus Ichthyophis; species Ichthyophis bannanicus. The sequence continues at coordinate 288,564,915 of CM066031.1, read as the reverse complement.
TAGCTCGAGGAGGTTTATGTGGAGGAGCCTCTCCTGTTGTGACCAGGCTCCTTGTGTGCTGAATATCAAGGTGTGAGCACCCCAGCCTGAATTTGAAGCGTTCCTTGGTGAGGGTTACTTGGTGCTCAGGTGGATGCATGCCCTTCCCCACCGAAAGATTCCCCGGAACCGTCCACCAGTGGAGTTGAGCTCTGACCTGGGGGGGGTCATCGGGATGCGAGTGGAGAGTGGTTGTGAATGTTGATCCAGTGGGTATGTAGATGCCACTGGAGTGCGCGCATCTTTAACCTCGCAACTGGAAGGACCAACGTCGTGGCGGACATGTGGCCCAGAAGACGTAAGATGGAGCTTGCCAAAGGGGTCCCTTTTGAGGCCAAGCTAGACGCAAGTGAGGTGATGGCGACCAATCTGCGCTCGGGGAGGTAGGCCTTCAAGATTTTGGTGTCGATCACAGCTCCAATAAATTCTAGTCTCTGGGAAGGAGTGAGGTGTGACTTGTTGAGGTTGATGACAAACCCCAAGGAGGAGATCAGGGTCTTGGCTACCCGCAAGGATTCCTGCAGCTCCGTTACGGAGGGGGCTGTGAGGAGCCAATCGTCCAGGTATGGAAAAACCGAGATGTTCAGCTTGCGGAGATGTGCTGCTGCCACGGCCACGCACTTCGTGAACACCCATGGCGCTGGTGATAGACTGAAGGGAAGTACTCTGTATTGGTAGTGCTGCCCTAGAACTTGGAAGCGGAGGTACTTCCTGTGGGACTTGTGGATGCGGATGTGGGTATAAGCGTCCTGCAGATCGAGGGATGCCATCCAGTCGCCGGATTGTATCAGAGGCAGGATGGAGTTGAGAGAGTACATCCTGAACTTCTCTTTGATGATGAATGTGTTCAGTTTGCGGAGGTCGAGGATGGGGCGAACACCTCCAGTTCTTTTGGAAATGAGAAAATATCTTGAGTAGAAGCCAGAGTTTCTTTCGGCAGAGGGTACCTGCTCTATTGCCTTGGAGACCAGAAGGTGTAGCAGCTCTGCCGCCATGGCCACGCGTAAGTGTGGGGGTGTGTCGCTGATGGGATGAGTGCTCTGGTGGGGCGTCGCAGCAAAGCGCATGCGGTAGCCCTCTCGGATGATCTGTAGAACCCAGGAGTCTGAGGAGATCCGTCGCCACTCTGGAAGGAAGTGAGTCAGGCGACCCCCGATCCGGGTGGTCACCCTTGAATCGTTGTCAAAAGGAGGGCGCACCTTTGGTGGTGGGCGCGTTGTTGCTCTTCTTCTGCTTACGGTCCCATTGGGAGTTGCGCTGGTGCGAAGGGGCGTGGTAGGAGTTATTTTTGTATTTGTTGTATTGCCATCTCCTGTTGGAGGGGTATTTTTTGTTGGAGGCGTAGTAGGACTTCCTCTGGAAGCTACCTTTATGAGTTCCGCTGTGGCGCTCGAAGCCGTCGTCCACCAGAGTTTGTAGCGTGGTGCAATGTTCTTTCATATTGTTGACTGCGTCCTTTACCTTGTCACCAAAGAGTGATTCACCCGTGCAGGGTGCATCGGCGATCCTGTCGTGAGTGTCGTCACGCAGGCCGGAGGCTCTTAACCACGCCCATCTTCTTGCCAAGATGGCAGTGCCCGCAGTGCGCAGTGCTGTGTCGAAAGAGTCAAAGGTGGTGCTAGCCAGATGCTTGCTGCACTCTGACAGATCCAGGAGGGCACTGGAGAGCAGTGCCTGGGACTCCTTAGGAAGGGATGCAACGCCGGCTCTGAAGGATGCTGTGCAGGCATCTAGGAATAGAACTTGCTGGAACTGGTGTGCTGCAATCCTAGCATTGAGCATAGATCCTTGGAACACCTTCTTTCCGATGTCATCAAGCAGCTTGTGGTCTCGACTCGGGGGGCTATTGGCGTGAATACGTGAGGACTTTACGCGCTTGAGAGCCGAAGACACCACGATGGAATGGTGCGGTAGCTGCAGCTGTGAGAACCCCGGGACAGGTTTCACTTGATTCCAGGCATCTGGGAAAAGGCCGGCAGGAAGCCGGCGTCTGCCACAGCCTCAAGTGGTTGTCCAACAGCGTTTGGTGGATGGGCAGTGTCACACCCTCATCGGGCCCCTCCGGTGGAGACTGGTATTATGGCTTAATACCTTTTCTTGGCTTTCTATATGCTATAGATAGCCCTGCCTGGCCCTCTGTGGGTGGTAGTTGTACCGTCTTCTTGTAATCACTCAAACACACAGTTCATACTTTAAATCCAGGGCTTTATTCCCCGTCCAATGAGGTATTCTTTTTCTTGAAGAACAAAAATAATCAAAAGCCACTCTGGCAAATAACAGAAGCAAACATTGAACAAAAAGTGCTTTCCTCAGCTTTAACTTTTTAACAAAGAAAAACAGTTCTCTTCATGAGCACTTAATCCTTTTCTTTTGCTGTTATAAATCAATCAGGGTTCACTTTAAACCAAGCAACTTCTGCCAGTTACTGTGTTGCTGTTTAAACCTTCCTTGTACATGTATTTTCTTATCTCAGTGAAAACTCTTCCTCTTCAGTTGTCACTAAAGAGCATTCCATTGGTTCAGTGTTATCTGGTACATTAGAAATATCATATGGCATTAAAGGATAACCGTTTGTACCTACGTTTTCTGTAGCAGCTGTCCTGCCGAGCTCACTCTGGTTAATCACGTCAGCTACGTGACTGCTTCCTGGCTCTAGGCTAAAACACTGCTGGGTATTACCGTATACTCTGGATAATGGCTTGTAAGAGCACTCCTCCTGTGTAAAGCTATGAGGTAACTGCCCATAAACACTGGTATTAGAATCAAACAGCTTGTGTCCTGCCTTGAATGGGTTAAAGGCTAATTCCTCTGATACAGCTGTGGGAGTTTGCAGTGCTGACAACGGCACTCGAGAGAAGTCTGAGCATTTAAAGTTGCTAGCAGAATTATAAGGTAAGAGACCTTCCTTTCTCTTGTAACTGCCCGTACAAGGAAAGAAGTTGTTTCCTTTTCCCTTTATCTCTGCTCTAGGCTGGCTTCTTCTATTAATCCTGGACTTAGCCCATTCGGGTGTAAAACAGTCCTGTTCCACTTTGAATGCCTTGCTTCCTGCAACAGGATTCCTCCCTCTTCTCTTCTGGCTTTCACACACACACTCTGTGTTCAACAGCTGATCTCCACACGTACTCACATAGTCCTGAGACTCATTCAAGCTGTCCTCTGGTATATGTTGCTGACACTCTCTCTCATTTCCTTCCTTCCACCAACTTTGGTCCTGGAGATGAGATTGGCTTATAGTGTTTCTTTCTCTTTCCCTCCGTTCCCACGACTGAGGTTGTTGCTTCCACCTCTGTCCGTGCTCACTCTCTCTCACTGCTTGTGAGTGTGCCTTATGTATCTGTCCCCGGGTTCCACCCCTTCTCAGCTGATCCCTATCAGGTAAATCAACCTCCATTCTCATGCTGGCTGGGTGTGTCTTTTTACCCTTTTCCCACGTGTGCCGTGGTCGCTCATAGCAACTATTTGACATGTTTTTGTTTACCTCATCAGGTTCTGCCTGATTTTCTCCGCTAATCTCCATTTCCTCTGGGTCCCCTGGGTTTACCTTGTGACACATTCCCCCCCTTAAAACATTACTTGCTGCCGCCATTTCAGGTGGACAGCATGTAATTCGTGAGAGCGCGTCCGCGTTACCATGCAGTTTTCCCGCTCGATGTTGAACCTTGAAATGAAAAGCCTGCAGAGCCAAATGCCACCGGGTTAGTCTGGCATTGTTATTTTTCATCTGATGTAGCCATTTTAATGGGGCATGATCAGTTATTAATATGAATTGCCTCCCAGTGAGATAAAAACGAAAAGCTTCAATAGCCCACTTAATAGCCAGGCATTCTCTCTCTATTGTGGCATAGTTCCTTTCCGCGGGAGAGAGCTTCCTACTGAGATAGGCCACAGGATGCTCGCTGCCCTCGAATATCTGTGACATCACCGCCCCTAACCCCGTATCTGACGCGTCAGTTTGTAGTATAAAGGGCAGGTTAAAATCAATGCCTCGTAAGATCGGGGCGTTACACAATTTCTCTTTAAGGGTCCTAAATGCTATCTCTGCCTCGGGAGTCCACCTAACCTTATTTGGCGCATTTTTCTTTAACATCTCTGTAAAGAGAAGGCTTTCTTCCGCAAAGTGAGGTATGAAGCGGCGATAATAACCTAATAATCCTAGGAAACTCCTCACTTGTTTTTTTGTACTGGGCTTAGGGAATTCCTGCACGCTTTTTATTTTACTGGCCAATGGCTTTACCACGCCTCGTCCGATCATGTGGCCTAGATATTTAGCCTCCTCTGTGGCGAACATACATTTGTCCGGATTAAGTGTGAGGCCTGCCCTTCTGAAAGCTCTGAGAACCGCCTCAACCCTAGTAAGGTGTTGTGGCCATGTTGTGCTATAGATTACTACGTCGTCCATGTACGCAAGAGCGTATTCCTGGTGTGGACGTAGAACCTGGTCTACCAGCCGTTGGCACGTGGCCGCGGCTCCATGTAACCCAAACGGCATTCGCCGAAATTGGTACAGTCCAATAGGTGTAGAAAATGCCGTTTTGGGTTTCGAATCCCTGGTCAATGGGATTTGCCAGTACCCTTTACTCATGTCTAATGTGGTTAAGTATTTCGCCTGCCCCAAACGATCTAGTAGGTCGTCTATCCGGGGCATGGGATACGCATCAAACTGCGAGATGTCATTGAGCTGTCGGAAGTCTATACAGAACCTTAAAGTTCCATTGGGTTTGGGTACCAGTACTATCGGACTGGACCATGGGCTCCTGGACTCCTCTATTATGCCTGTAGCGAGCATTTCCTTTACTTGGGCAATTACTTCTTGGGTTCTAGACTCGGCCATTCTATATGGTCGTTGTCTTATAACCCGTCCAGGCGTCGTGATGATTTCGTGGGCTACAAGATGTGTTTCTCCGGGTAGGGTAGTTAATACGTCAGAGAATTTTACTAGTAACCGCATTAACTCCTGTTGTTGTTGAGGGGTTAAGTCCGTGCCCATCTTAGGAGAGGGTCTTTTAGCCCAATCCGCTATTTGGGGTCCTAAATCTTCTTCCAGCCTTTCCTCCCCTAAGGCCGTTAAGCTCTTTACCTCCCGCATCCCCGTGGAGCCAAATCCATTCTTCCCTCTTTCTGTGGATGATAAGGAGGGTACTTCCTCAACAATTGGGAACCCTACGCGCTCACAAATTAGCTGTGCCACTCGATCACCTGTATGTATTTTGAAATCTTTGTCCCCAAAATTAAATAGTAGGACCTTTACCGGGCCTCGATAATCCGGGTCAATAACTCCCGCACCCACATCTATCGAGTACCGTACCGCTAGACCCGATCTCGGAGCTATGCGGCCGTAACACCCTTCCGGCACTTTAACCTGAATGCCAATGTCTATTAATGCCTTCCCACCTTTAACCACTACTACCGCGTTCTCTGCACTAAAGAGATCGTATCCTGCAGCTACTGCGGATGCTCTCTTTGGGCCCTTAGCATGTTCAGTAATTTTACAAAATTGTAGAGTAAACTTAGGCTTTACTGGCGTAGGCGATTCCCGGGCCTGTGACTCCCTTTTTAGTGGTTTTCCAAAAAGTGGGCTGGGAATACTAGCTATTATAGCTTCTGCCTGTACTTCCTTAGCTGCTGAGGGACATGGTGTGGCTGCCGGGACCAATATTTCTTGTAAATCCTTCTCCATTTCTCGGCAGAAGGGAAGCCAGTCCCGCCCAAGGACAACCGCATATGGTAAGTTGGGTACCACTGCTATCAGCATTTGGTGGATGGCCCCTAAACCCTGTATGCCTACCTCATACAATGGATAGTGGGACGCTTCTCCATGAACGCATCGTATGCGCACTTGACCCTCTACTTGATTCGAGGGGAATGACCGATGCTTCTCTATGATACCCCAAAAATCTTGCGAGATCATACTTTGATCCGCCCCTGAATCAAGTAGAGCTAAGACCAGTACTCCCTCCACCCGAACCATTTGAACAAATCCCTCAGGTATTGGTTCCTCCTTTTCTATTACAAGGGCCGTCTTAACCTTACATTCTCCCCGAATGTGTCCAGGCTTTCCACATTTGTAACATTTCTTAATGTTTGTGGAGGAAACCTCTTTGGCCATATTACCACTAGGTGCCTTAATTCTTTCATACCTTTTCCATTCATCTGATTCATCTATACCTGCTACTTTTAAAAGGTTTACCCTGGATGTATCAGTTCTCTTAGCTTCCCTGAATACCTCAGCCATCCTAGTTGCTTCCTCCATATTGGAACAATTCTGTAACGTAAGAAACGTTTTCATCTCTGGGGTTACTGCCAACAAGAACTGTTCTAGAATAATTTCGTCTAGAATTGATTCTACTGGTTTTCCCTCTGGATCTAACCATTTATAGGCAAGATTCCTAAGCCTTTGATACAATGCTTTCGGGGTTTCAGTTATATGCATGTGTGCCTCTCTAAACAATCGCCTATAATGCCTAGGTGAAAGGCCTAGTCTGTCTTTTACAGCCTTTTTAATTTCTACATAATTATTAGCCAGGCTGGCCGGCATAGCTTTAAATGCAGACAAAGCTTCACCGCTTAGGGTCATTGCAAACCGCATTGCCCATTGCTCAGATGGCCATTGGAGATTACTAGCAATCCTCTCAAAAGCTTCTATAAAATCATCCGGATTGTCCTCCGGTTTTAACTGTCCCAAAGACAAAGCAAAGTTAGTGTTCATCTCTACTTGCGGTATTGATGTAGTACGTGCTACTCCTTCACCACTTTTTTTCAGCAGAGCGTCCACAGCTTCTAATAGCGGCCTTTGCTGCTCCTTCGCAGAAGCTATGTATTGCTCCTGTAAATGCTGCACCATTCGGGCTTGCTTGTCCCACTGTTCAGCTATCCACGACATCACGTCCTGTGGTTCCATCTTCTCCAGACGCTGTTCCTGTAAGAAAAAGAAAAGAGAAAGGCCCACCAAGTGCGGTATCTTTTATACAGGACTTTACTCTAGACTAGAGCGCCCCCTCTTTCCTCACAGGATATCCTATCCCAGTCCACACAGGCTACTATTACCTTAGTCTCCTGGCAGACTCAAGCATGTGAGAAAAGGGTCTTTTCCAGTCCTCTGGCCGACCTGCCAGCGAATATTCCACTGCACTTGTCTTGTGATGCCAATATTCTCCTTCCTTTAGGCAATGTCTTTTTGTTTCTTCTGTTCCAAAAATATTTTGCCTCCCCAAAAAAAAATATCCTCACTCCTACGCCATTTTTATGTCACACCCTCATCGGGCCCCTCCGGTGGAGACTGGTATTATGGCTTAATACCTTTTCTTGGCTTTCTATATGCTATAGATAGCCCTGCCTGGCCCTCTGTGGGTGGTAGTTGTACCGTCTTCTTGTAATCACTCAAACACACAGTTCATACTTTAAATCCAGGGCTTTATTCCCCGTCCAATGAGGTATTCTTTTTCTTGAAGAACAAAAATAATCAAAAGTCACTCTGGCAAATAACAGAAGCAAACATTGAACAAAAAGTGCTTTCCTCAGCTTTAACTTTTTAACAAAAGAAAAACAGTTCTCTTCATGAGCACTTAATCCTTTTCTTTTGCTGTTATAAATCAATCAGGGTTCACTTTAAACCAAGCAACTTCTGCCAGTTACTGTGTTGCTGTTTAAACCTTCCTTGTACATGTATTTTCTTATCTCAGTGAAAACTCTTCCTCTTCAGTTGTCACTAAAGAGCATTCCATTGGTTCAGTGTTATCTGGTACATTAGAAATATCATATGGCATTAAAGGATAACCGTTTGTACCTACGTTTTCTGTAGCAGCTGTCCTGCCGAGCTCACTCTGGTTAATCACGTCAGCTACGTGACTGCTTCCTGGCTCTAGGCTAAAACACTGCTGGGTATTACCGTATACTCTGGATAATGGCTTGTAAGAGCACTCCTCCTGTGTAAAGCTATGAGGTAACTGCCCATAAACACTGGTATTAGAATCAAACAGCTTGTGTCCTGCCTTGAATGGGTTAAAGGCTAATTCCTCTGATACAGCTGTGGGAGTTTGCAGTGCTGACAACGGCACTCGAGAGAAGTCTGAGCATTTAAAGTTGCTAGCAGAATTATAAGGTAAGAGACCTTCCTTTCTCTTGTAACTGCCCGTACAAGGAAAGAAGTTGTTTCCTTTTCCCTTTATCTCTGCTCTAGGCTGGCTTCTTCTATTAATCCTGGACTTAGCCCATTCGGGTGTAAAACAGTCCTGTTCCACTTTGAATGCCTTGCTTCCTGCAACAGGATTCCTCCCTCTTCTCTTCTGGCTTTCACACACACACTCTGTGTTCAACAGCTGATCTCCACACGTACTCACATAGTCCTGAGACTCATTCAAGCTGTCCTCTGGTATATGTTGCTGACACTCTCTCTCATTTCCTTCCTTCCACCAACTTTGGTCCTGGAGATGAGATTGGCTTATAGTGTTTCTTTCTCTTTCCCTCCGTTCCCACGACTGAGGTTGTTGCTTCCACCTCTGTCCGTGCTCACTCTCTCTCACTGCTTGTGAGTGTGCCTTATGTATCTGTCCCCGGGTTCCACCCCTTCTCAGCTGATCCCTATCAGGTAAATCAACCTCCATTCTCATGCTGGCTGGGTGTGTCTTTTTACCCTTTTCCCACGTGTGCCGTGGTCGCTCATAGCAACTATTTGACATGTTTTTGTTTACCTCATCAGGTTCTGCCTGATTTTCTCCGCTAATCTCCATTTCCTCTGGGTCCCCTGGGTTTACCTTGTGACAGCAGTGCAAACGCTGGTTTTGGAGTCGCCAGGTATTTCAGAACCTCGGGAACTGGTTCTCCTCCCTCCTCTGAAACTTTTAAAACCAAGGTGGATGCCAGTTTGTTCAGGAATTTGGGGTAGGTGAGATTCTCCGGAGGGGGGGGGGGGTTCTTTCCGCTCCGGGGATTGCCTCTGCTCAGAGCTGGTGTGTTCGTGCCCTTGCGATCCTGACCCCACCACCGCTGCCTCAATGTTGTATTCCTCTGCGGTGCTGTCTGGGGAGGGGTTCTCCTGTTCTGGATGAGGCGATGGCCTACGGGAGGGTTCTCTAGTTCCCTTGTCTGGAGTGGATGTCGGACACTGAATGGGAGCTGGCTCAGCGGGAGGAGAAGGGTGCGCCGTGGGCGCAATGGAGGCGGGTTGGTTTAGCAGTTGAGTTAACAAGTTGATAATCTCAGAAGAGCTATTGCGGCTACTGGATTTTCTGGAGCAGCTGTGGTGGTGACTGTAAGTGGAGGAGGAGCTGGAGGGACTCCGGTGACTCCTGTGCCTGCTTTTGCGGCTGCGGTGGTCTCTCCGATGGCCCCTGTGGGAATAAGAGTGATGGCGGCATTTGCCCTTTGCTCTGCGGCTGTAGCTGCTGTTGCTGCTGCTGGATTCGCTGCGTCTATCAGCCTTGGACCGTTTTCTTCTGTGATCTCTGTGGGCCGAGATGCTCCTGCTGCGCTTACTCCTGGAGTGCCTGTAAGCCAGAGGGCTCGGAGAATCAGCGCCGCTGGACTCGACGGCGCCGACAGGGCTGACTGGGGTGTTTTGTTGCTGGTGCGGGCTCACGGCGCTGCTTGAGGCATAGCGCTGATAACTGCTTCCCCCGATGCTGCACAGCTCCGATTGGCCAGCGGCGGAGGCTCCGCCTCCGGAGGGGCGGCGTTAGAGCGATGACGCTGGGAGCTGGGCTCTTTGATGCAGCATAGCTCCGAGCTAACAGAGGTTGAAGGCTTGCTAGAGGGGGCGGAGTTGGAGGACTGACGCTGAAGCTGGGAGGACTGAGACCCGTCGCCATCTTGAGCAGCATGGCTGTGATTATCGGGAATCCCGGGCTGGGAGTCAACAAGCCCCGGGTGGCCCGCCGGTGCCGGGGACCGCAGGAAACGCGTCGGAGGCACGGAGGATGCATCAATGGCACGGCAGGGGATGGAGGCCACAGCGGGCACATCCAAAGCCGGCGACACAGGCAGAACAGCTGAGGTACTTGCGTTTTCTGCGATAAAGTCCTGTAGAGCGTAGCCTCTAACTCTCCGGGCTCTGGGAGACATTCTGCCACAATGAGTACAGTCCTGCACGATGTGGTTTGGCCCAAGGCAGCACAGACAGAACTCGTGGTTGTCTGCGCTGCTCATCTTACGCTTGCAGTGCGAGCATTTCTTAAAGCCAGGCTTTGGCATCACTGGGGATCTGGAGATAAGATCAGAGTTGTAGAATTTGTCTGTTGAATGGAGATTGTGTTTGATGAGAGCAGGGTCCGTCTTGCTGGCAAGGCGGAAGGAAGAATACTGGCCAGGCTAGGGGGCGGACCGGTAAGGTGGGCTACCTGGGCATGCTCAGAAAGGTTCACTTTCTGAGCACTAGAGAGCACTTCCGTATGCATGGCGCCACCCGGAGGACATTACCAGGTGTGGCTGACGCAATCCTGCTGGTCCATGGAGAAAGGTATAGTATGCCTCACAGGACGTGGCATGGGTGAAGCAAGAGCATCTAGAGCAGAGGAGAGTGCAGTGTTAAAAGAAGCTACTACCTCATCAACAGATTCAGATAAGATAGTGGAGGAAAGAGGTGATGAGACAGTGGAAGAGATAGCCAATGGGTTAATAGCATAAAGATTTCTAAAGAAGTTGGAGGAGATAGGGCAAGGTTGAGGTGATGAGTGAAGCTTAGCAGTTGATAGAGGCCCTCCAGTTTTTGAAGAGTCCCTGTTTGCCTTAGTAAAATAACAGTTCATAATGCATACGCACATTTTTTGGGCCTTATCCAGTAAAGATGTTTTCCTTAAGCATAAAGGGGGGGGGGGGGGAGGTGGAAAGCTCGGGGTGAGGGCCAGTCTTTTTTTTCTAAGGTGGGTATCTTCAAAGGCATTTATGCAGACCTGAAAAGCTGTCTTAACTTAATGGAGTTTTGCAACACTGCTAGCAACTGAATGTCACTGCTATCTGGACTGCAAAACAGCAATCTGCAAAACAGATATTTAGCAACAGTTTCTGGATATGCACTAATGTTGAATATTCAGTCCTAAGTTAAAGCAACGGTACTGACTGCCACCACTGAAAATCGACTCCTAAATGTCTTTCTTCCTTTCAATGCATGAGTCAGTGCCTATTCCCATACTGGAGGGAAGGGAGACATTTACTCCTGGTACAACAAACTGCTGCATATTGTCGCTGTAATATGTGCTGTTTTTTCTATCAGTGCACATATTTTTTAACACTATAGTAGTTTAACATGCCATTAGTTTACTGGATCGGGAATAAAAAAGATTTTCACTGTATGAGTTAGAATGTTGCGTGCTGAAGAAGATGTAAGAAAGATACCCATGAATGAAATGGTATATAAAAGTGATGTAGCTGAAGAATTGAAAGAAATATTGATAAACCGGGAGGATGTATTACAAATATTTGATAAACTGGAGTAGCAAATCACCTGGACCAGATTGTATACATCCAAGGGTGTTGAAAGAAATGAAAAATGAGATTGCTGATCTACTATTAGTAATCTGTTTATTTATTTAGACAGTTTTTTATACCACCTTATCCTTCAATCTGTGAACTATAGTTAAAATCATTCGTAGTACCTGAGGATTGGAGAGTGGCCAATATAGTTCCAATTTTAAAAAGGGTTCCAGGGGTGATACGGGAAACTACAAAACAGTGAGGCTGATGTCAGTACTGGGCAAAATGATGGAAACTATTATAAAGAATAAAATTATTGAACATTTAGATGGCCATGATTTTATGGGAAAAAACAACATAGATTTAGCCAAGGAAAGTCTTGTCTTACTATTCTGTTATATTTTTTTGAAGGTGTGAATAAAGAGGTAGACGAAAGTGAGTTGGTTGATATAGTGTGTCTGGATTTTCAGAAAGCATTTGACAAGGTCCCTCATGAGAGACTTTTGGCAAAATTAAAAAGTCATGGAATAGGAGGTAGTGTACTATTGTGGATCAGAAACTGGCTAAAAGATAGAAATCAGAGGGTAGGGCTAAATGGCCAATTTTCCCAATTGGGAAAGGTGAATAGTGGCGTACCTCAGGGATTTGTTTTGGGCCCACTGACCTGGAAATAGGATTAACAAATGAGGTAGTCAAATTTGCAGATGAGATAAAATTATTTAAAGGTGTTAAAACGCAAGAGGATTGTGAAATATTGCAAGAAGACATTGAAAAATTGGAAGACTGGACATTCAAATAGCAGATGAAATTTAATATGAACAAGTGCAAAGTTCTGCACCTAGGAAAGAACAACCCAAACTGTACTTAGGCGTCATTGTGGATAACATGTTAAAACCCTCGGCCCAGTGTGCAGCGGCGGCCAAGAGAGCAAATAGAATGCTAGGTATGATAAGGAAAGGAATGGAAAATAAAACAAAAGATATTATAATGCCTCTATATCGTTCCATGGTGAGACCGCACCTTGAATATTGTGTGCAATTCTGGTCGCCGTATCTTAAAAAGGATATAGCAATATTAGAAAAGGTTCAGAGAAGAGCCACCAAAATGGTAAAGGGGATGGAAGGATACTCCTATGAAGAAAGGCTAAAAAGGTTAGAGCTCTTTAACCTGGAAAAGAGACGGCTGAGGGGAGATATGATAGAAGTCTATAAATTAATGAATGGAGTGGAACGGGTAAATGTAGATCGATTGTTTACGTTATCAGAATATAGAGAGACTAGGGGACATGCAATGAAGCTACAGGGTAAACTATTTAAGACTAATAAAAGAAAATATTTTTTCACTCAACGTGTAATCAAACTCTGGAATTTGTTACCGGAAGATGTAGTAAAGGCTGTTAGTGTAGCTGGGTTTAAAAAAGGTTTGGACAAGTTCCTGGAGGAAAGGTCCATAAACCATTATTAAAAAGGGACCCAGGATATCAATGCTTGACCCAGTACAAGCATTGTGGAACCTGTGTCTTTTGGGGAAACTGCTAGGTACGTATGACCTAGATTGGCCACTGTTGGAAACAGGATACTGGGCTTGATGGACCTTGGTCTGACCCAGTATGGCATTTCTTATGTTCTTATGCTTACACGATGCAAGGTACCACCTTAAAAATCACCATCCAGGAAAAAGACTTAGGGGTCATTGTGGATAATACGTTGAAATCCTCTGCCCAGTGTACAGCAGTGGCCAAGAAAGCAAATAGAATGCTAGGAATCATAAGGAAATGAATGCAGAATAAAACCAAAGCTATTATAATGCCTCTCTATTGTTCCATGGTAGAACCGCAGCCTGAATGTTGTGTGTAACGCTGGTCACCATATCTTATAAAGAATATAGCTGAATTAGAAAAGGTACAAAGATGAGCAACAGAAATGGTAAAGGAAATGGAAGGATACCCCTATAAGGAGAGGCTTAAAAGATTGGGGCTCTTCCAACTTGGAAAAGAGATGGCTGGGGGGGGGGGGGGTGGATATGATAGAGGTCTATAAATTAATGAATGGAGTGGAACGGGTAAACCTAGATTGGTTGTTTACACCATCAAAAATTAGAAAGACTAGGGGGCACGCGATGAAACTACAATGCAATCCATTGAAGACTAATAAGAGAAAATATTTTTTTACTCAGCACATAATCAAACTCTGGAATTCGTTACCTGAGGATAGTGTAGCTGGGTTTAAGAAAGGTTTGGACAAGTTCCTGGAGGAAAGGACAATAAACCATTATTAAAGAGGACCCGGGAAATTCACTGCTTGCCCTGGGATGAGCATTGTGGAACCTGTGTGCCACTTTGGGAACCTACCAGGTACTTGTGACCTGGATTGGCCACTATTGTAAATAGGATACTGGACTTGATGGAACTTGGTCTGACCCAGTAAGGCATTTCTTATGCTCTTATGTTTCTAAGACCAGAGAGCCTCCATGCTGCTGGACTGGATACTTAACTATTCTTGGGAGGTATTCAACAGCATTCCTTCTCTTCCCATCATCATCTTGGAAAATGGCAGCACCGTTAGCGGTCAGTCTGCCAAAAACGTCATTGCCTCCTTTTCCCTAACCCCTAGTGGTGCAAAAAAGTCTAGCAGTTGGGTGCTCGGGCCAGGGGTGCCCTGACTTGGAATGCCGAGGCCAGGAATACCTGAGCTAGAGGTGTCTTGGACTAGATAGCCTCAATAAACGGTAGGATGGCTACTGGGCCCACTTCACCTCAGATGACCCTGTAGCTCCCATGTAGGATCCTTAGCTCTGAATAAAGCTAAAGGGGAAGTAAAAAGCATACTAAAATTTAGCACAGTTTTTTTGCATTGGGAGCAATTCCTGATTTGGCAGCTTTGAATGTGATTTGCATGCCAACCATGCTACCCTTTAGCACAATGGTTTTACTTTGGATTTTTCTGAACTAAAGCCCTTACTTCAGTGGGAGAAAGGGTAACGTGGGAAAATTACATCCAGCCCAGAATACGGAAAAGGCCTTCTTGAATGAGGAAATCTGTCCCTTACCTCAAAGACTTAACCATCCAGACAAAAAAGTAACATAGTAAATGATGGCAGATAAAGACCAGTATGGTCTATCTAGTCTGCCTAGTGAGATGGCAAGAGTAAGTGCACCTGCCGCTCCGTGCAGGCCACCCCTTCCCATGTCTTTGTTTTAGGGGTGAACCCACCACTCCGTGTAGGACACCCCTGTATGTTGAGAAATTAGTTAGTTAAGTTTATTTTGATTTTATCCTATTGCTGTAAAGGGATCCACTATGTCTGTCCGATACCATTTTGAATTCTGTCACTGTATTTGCCCCCACCACTTCCATTGGGAGGGCATTCCAAGCAACCACCACCCTTTCAGTGGAAAAGTATTTCCTACTACTACTACTATTCATCACTTATAGAACGCCACGCACGCAGCGCTGTACAGCTAACCAACAAGAGTTAGCCAGAATACAAGAGACAGTCCCTGCCCGTCAGAGTCATGCTCATCGGAGCTTACAATCTAGTGAGAACATTACAGAGCATAGGTTGGACTAGTGAAAGGCACAATATGGTCAATACATTATGGTCGTGAGAGTTGACGGGGATTAAGATAGAATAAGGATAGAAGTCAGGACCTGAAAGCGACGGTGAAGAGGTGAGTCTTCAACCTGTATTTGAAGAGGGCCAGGGAGGGTGCCTGGTGTATAGACACCGGTAGGCTGTTCCAGGCGTGAGGTGCAGCAAGGTGAAAGGAGTGAAGTCGGGAGTTAGCGGTGCGGGTGAACGGCATAGATAGAAGTAATTTGCTTGCGGAACGCAGGTTCTGAGAGGGGATGTAGGGAGAGATCAGAGATGAGAGGTATGGAGGGGCCACAGAGTGAATGCATTTATAGGTCAGTAGGAGAAGTTTGAATTGGATGCGGAACTGGACAGGGAGCCAGTGAAGCGACTTGAGAAGAGGAGTAATGTGGGTGTGACGAGACTGGCGGAAGATTACTCGAGCCGCGTGATTTTGTATAGATTGAAGGGGGAGGAGGTGGCTGATGGGGAGACCAGCAAGGATTAGGTTGCAATAATCGAGGCGAGAGGAGATTAAGGAGTGGATTAGTGTTTTGGTGGTGTGTTCAGAGAGGAAGGGGCGGATTTTGCCAATATTGAAGAGGAAGAAATGGCAGGTCTTAGCTACATGCTGGATATGTGCGGAGAAGGAGAGAGAGGAGTCAAAGATAACCCCTAGGTTGCGGGCCGAGGGAATAGGAAGGATAGTAGCTCCATCCACAAAGACTGAGAAAGGGGGAAGAGGAGGGGAGGAATTGGGGGGAAAGATAAGGAGTTCAGTCTTAGCCATGTTCAGTTTCAATTGGCAAAGAGACATCCAGGCAGCGATGTCGGAGAGGCAGGCAGAGATCTTGGACTGGGTTGCTGGAGAAATAGTAGGTGTAGAGAGATAGATTTGGGAGTCATCAGCATAAAGATGGTACTGAAAACCGTGGGAGGAGATAAGCGTGCCAAGGGCTTGGGTGTAGAGAGAGAAAAGAAGGGGGCCCAAGACTGATCCTTGGGGTACACCTACGTGGAGAGGGGTAGGGGAGGAGGAGGAGCCGCCAGAGCATACACTGAATGAGCGATGGGAGAGGTAGGAGGAGAACCAGGACAGTACCAGGTCCTTGAAGCCAAGGGAGGAGAGGGTGGTGAGGAGAAGAGTGTGGTCAACGGTGTCAAAGGCAGTGGAGAGGTCAAGAAGAATGAGGATAGAGTAGAGGCCCTTAAATTTAGCCAGGAATAGGTCATTGGAGACTCTTGCGAGAGCTGTTACAGTGGAATGTAAGGGACGGAAGCCAGATTATAGTGGGTCCAGGAGGGCCTGGGAGGTGAGGAAGTCAAGGCAGCAGTGGTGGACTGCACGTTCTAGTAGTTTGGATATGAAGGGAAGGAGGGAGATGGGTCGATAGTTAGAAGGGCATGTGGGATCAAGTGAGGGTTTCTTGAGGAGAGGTGTGACAACAGCATGTTTGAAGTCAACAGGGACAGTTGCAGTAGAGAGTGAAAGGTTGAGGATATGAGAGATGGTGGGTACAATGGTGGAGGAGATGGGATGTAGGAGATGGGTGGGGATAGGGTCAGATGAACATGTGGTGGGTTTGGAGGAGGTAAGAAGGAGTGCGGTTTCTTCTTCAGAGATCGGAGGGAAGGAGGAGAGGGTGGCAGAGGAAGTACGGATGGGGGGGAGAATTGGGACGGGGGAGAGGTAGATGAGGGGGTGGGGAATTGGAGGGTAATCTTGTGGATCTTGTCGTGGAAGTAGTCGGCTAGGGATTGGGCAGAAAGGGAAGGCGGGACCGGGGGCGGGGGGACTTTGAGGAGGGGATTGAGGGTGTTAAAGAGATGATGAGGATCAGAAGCCAGGGAGTTGGTCAGGTGGATGTAATAGTCTTGTTTGGCAAGTGCTATGACTGACTGGAAGGAGCCAAGTATGAATTTGAAATGTAGAAGGTCCTCCAGGGAGCGGGATTTGCACCAAGCACGCTTGGCGGAACGGGTGCAGGTGCATAGATAACGGGTTGTGGATGAAAGCCAGGGCTGGGGAGTAGATCATTTGACTGGACATGGGGTGGGTGGGGGAAGAGTGTCAAGGGCTGAGGAGAGTATAGCATTGTAGGAAGATAGTGCCTCATCGACGGACTTGGAGGATATAATGGAGGAGAGAGATGGAAAAATGGTGGAAGAGAGAGTCAGGGGATCAATATTATGGAGGTTTCTAAATAGGTCGGATGAGACAGGACGAGGTTGAGATGGCGGAAGCTGAAGAGTAAAGGTTAAAAGGTGATGGTCAGATGAGGTAAGGATTGAGTTGTGGAAGTTTGAGGGAGTGGAATTGGAGAAGAGTACCAGGAGTCAGGACTGACTCAAAGGCACACATTGCATTTTTTATTAGGTCAAGGCAGTGGCCGTGTATGTGGGTGGGGGCGGTGGAGCAGAGTTGGAGGTTGTAAGAGGAGATGAGGGCAAGGAATTTTGAGGCGTGGAGGTCGGAGGGGTTGTCAACGTGAATGTTGAAGTCACCAAGAATAAGAGTGGGGGAAGAGGGATCCAGAAAGGTGGAGAGCCAGGAGTCAAATTCGGTGAGGAAGGTTGATTGGGGTTTGTTGGGTGGGCGATAAATAACAGCAACACGGAGGGGAAGTGGTAGGAGGAGGCGAGTGGAGTGGACTTCAAAGGAGAGGGGGGGAGGGTGACTGAGGTAGCAGGAGAGGTTGGAATTGGCAGGAGGGAGAAAGTAGGAGACCAACAACACCACCACGACCTGTAGATCGAGGTGTATGGGAGAACTGGTAACCCCCATAACAGAGAGAAGCAATGGACACGGTGTCATCTGGGGGGATCCAGGTCTCAGTCAGGGCAAGAAGGTGTAGGGCATTAGAGATAAAGAGATCATGGGTAAAAGGAAATTTGTTAGTGACTGAGCATGCGTTCCATAGGGCACATGAGAACGGGAGAGCGGAGGGAGGAAGGAGAGGGATGTGGATAAGGTTAGATAAGTTAGGTGAGGATTTCTTATCAAAGTAATGTGAGGCTTTATTCCTAGAGAAGTGCAGAGATTTATTTATTTATTTATTTAACTGTATTTATATCCCGCTTTTCACCGGGTCAAAGCAGTGGGACATATAACAGGGGGGGGGGGGATCAATAGTGGGGGGGGGGGCCCATCACCGGGGGCTCAACATTGATGATTTTGGGGAGAACATAGAGACTGACAGGATAGTAGAGTTACTGGTCTGGAGTTCTTGAAGAGAAATAGGGGGGGTTCCTATTCAGAGATGTTCTTGGAATAGGACGGTTTTTAGCTGCTTTTTGAATGATGGGAGATCACCGTTGTTCCTGATGTGGCTTGGTAAAGAGTTCCAGAGGGATGGGGCATAGAGTTCAAAGGCTCTGTTGCAGGTCCGTTGTGTTGCTTTGGTTCTTTTGTGGGGGACGGCAATGGAGCTGTTGGAGGATTGTCTGGTTGTTCTGCTGTGGGTTGGGCGAGGCAGTAGGGTGCGGAGTGGGGTGCCTTGTGTTTGGTGGATGGTTTTGTGGGTGAGTTGAAGAGCTTTGTACTTGATTCTTGCTTCGATGGGGAGAATATGAAGGTCTCTCAGAATTGGGGTGATGTGGTGCCGTTTCTTTGCATTGTGAATTATTCTCGCCGTGGTGTTTAGGGCAGTTCGGAGGGGATTGGTTTGTGCAGCAGGTAGGCCATGGTAGATTATGTTGCAGTAGTCCAGGTGAGGGAGTGTCAGAGCTTGCATTACTGTCCTGAAGTCCTGTGGTTCGAGGAGAGGTCGGAGACGTTGTACCGTTTTTGCCTTGTGGAATACAGTTTTAGTGGTCTTGTTGATTTGCTGCTTAAGGGTTAGGGCTTGGTCAATGATTTTTATTTATTTAGCAAGCATTTGTATCCCGCTCCTTCCAGCGATCAGAAGCGGGTAGGATTACATTGAGAAACTGCCGAATCAAGGCAGGTACAATTTTTGTATGCATACAGATTGGTTTAGAAGCAGATCACACAGAGGTAACAATTCTTAGCTATGGGGAAGTTATTTACAGAACGCACAGAATTAACGTTTCTTAGTTATAGGGGAAATCATTTACATATGTACATCATTTACAGATCACACAGAATTAACTTTTCTTAGTTATAGGGAAGTCATTTACATATGTACATATAAGCCTTTACATATTACATTCATACAAGATAGGCTTCCTGTGTTGCATATGTGTGATTAGATCAGATTGAAATGGTTTTGGAATATGTGTGTTTTGAGCTTTTTTCTAAAGTCTGTCAGGTCACTGCTAGCTCGTAGCTCTGGTGGGAGTTGGTTCCATAGTGTTGGTGCTACATATGAAAAAGCCCTGTTGCTGGTGCTGGCTTTGGTAGATTTAAAGTCAGGTGGTGTGTGGAGGTTGTTGGCGTAGGTGGTTCGTCTATTTCTGGTAAGAGGTTGTGAACTGACGAGGGTGTTTAGGAAGGATGGTGCTAAGTTGTGGATGAGTTTGAAAGTAGTTGTCAAAATTTTGTATTTTGTACGAGCTGCTATGGGTAGCCAGTGTAATTGAATTAGTACTGGTGTGATGTGGTCACTTATGTTTTTCTTCATAATGACCCTGGCAGTTACATTTTGTGCCATTTGCAGTATGTTCAGAGTTTTCTTGGGTAGACCTTGAAGGATGGCGTTGCAGTAGTCAAAATGTGGCATGATGAGTGCTTGAGCCACGGTTCTGAAGTCCTGGGGGTCAATGATGTTTCGAATGGGATGAAGAACTCGCAGTTTGTGGAAAACTGCTCTGTTGGTCTTTCGGAGGTGTTTCTCCATTTTTAGGTCGCAGTCGAATGTGACTCCCAGATACTTTATTTCGTTTTTTTGTTTGGTATGTGTTGTTGCATAGTGTTATTGAAGAGGGTGGGACAAAATTCGGTGCTTTGGAGATATACATTACTTCGGTTTTCTTGTGGTTAATTGACATGCTGCTTTGTTTTAACCAGTCTTGCATCTCCTCTATGCAAGTCTCAAGTGGGTTGTAGTCTGGGTTTTGAAAGTCGAGTTGTGTGTATAACATAATGTCATCGGCATAGATGTGGTAATTGATTTTGTGCCGTGTAAAAATTTTGCAGAGTGGTTGCATGTATATGTTGAATAGGAGTGCTGAGAGTGCAGAGCCTTGTGGGATTCCTTGTGTTTGGGAGAATGGTTCTGCTATTTCGCCGTTGAATTGAACCTGTTGCGTTCGGTTTGAGATGTATGATGAAAACCATTTTAGTGGAGTATCTGATATTCCTATTGATTTTAGCCTGTCTATTAGGGTTCCATGGTTAACTGTATCAAAGACAGCTGAGATGTCAATGAATACAAGTATATACATTTTCTTTTTGTTTTCTAGGCCTTTAAGTAGGTTGTTAAGTAGAACTAATAAAAGTGTTTCTACTCCATGATGTTGTCTGAAACCATATTGCTGGTCATCTAGAGGAGCACTGTCAATCAGGTGGTCTTGGAGTTGTAGAAGGACCGCCTTTTCAATGATCTTCGCTAGAAATAAAATACTTGATATGGGGCGGTAGGAGGCTGGGTCTTCCCTGTTGAGTGTATTGTTTTTTAGAATTGGTCTTATAACTGATTTTTTTAGTTCTGAGGGCATGATTCCTTGTTGTAGAGATTGATTGACTATGTGTGAGATGTGTGATGTTATGTGTTGTTTAACCGCCTTGATCCAGGTTGCAGGGCAGGGATCTAGCGGGGAGGTGGTGCTGTTTATGCTTGTGATAATGGTTGTAATTTGTTGGGTACCGATTTTATGGAAGTGATTCCATAGCTGTTTTTGTGTTATGGTGGTTTCACAGTTGTATAGAGGAGTTTGTGAGGGAGGGCCTGTGGGGGGTGTGGGACTAGGGGCCGTCAGTTTAGTTGCGTAATGGGATGCCAATGCTTGGGCCTTGATGGCATTGTTGAGGCTGTCGTTCTGGTCTGTCTTGGATAGTGATTTGACTAGTTCGAATAGTTCTCGTGGACGGTTTATCGCCTTGTTTAGGAGGTTGGTGTGGTGCACCTTCTTGGCATTGTTTACGTTGTTTTTGTATTTTGCAAGAAGGGTCATGTATTTGGCTTTGAGCTCGGTGGATTTGATTTGTCTCCACTTTCTCTCTGTTTTCCGGAGTTCCCTCTTTGATTTTTTTAAGGTATCTGTGTACCAGGGTTCCGAGTTGTGCTTACGTGAAGGCGCTGAGAGTTTTAATGTTGGGCTAGATGCACTTTGAATGCTTGCATTCCACTTGTTTGTTAGTTCAACGAGGTCTGTGTTAACAAGGTCTATGTGGGATGAGATGGTGTTTATGAGGTGTTCTTCATTGAGTTTGTTGAACTTCCTGATTGGATTGGTCATTCTCATTTCTTTTGTGTTTTTGGGTGGGCATTGTAATTTAATCTTGCAATTGATTTGGTGGTGGTCGGACCAAGGTACTTGGGCTATATTTATTATAGGTGCCTCGTTGCTTGGTTGTAGATTACTAGGTGTGAAGATCATGTCTAGGGTGTTTCCTTTATCGTGGGTGGGGTCATTCACTATTTGTTGGAAGCCTAGTTGGTCCATGGCTTCAAAGAAGGACTCTGAGTGGGTTGTGGGAATTGTCGCTAGGTTCAAATCTCCAAGAATGATTTGGAATTTTTTACTTTTAGTGGAGGTGATGCTTTCTAGTGCTGTATCTAGTGCTTCGTGTTGAGGTGAGGGGGGTCTGTAGATTAGGCAGATGGATAGTGTTGCGTTCTCAACTTTGAGTAAGTCGAGATCGGGGTTAGTGATCATGGCTGTGTTAGTAAGTTGAAGGTTAGTTTTGGCTGCTATGAGGACTCCACCTCCTCTTTTGTTGGTGCGTGGGCAGTTGTAGAGTTTGTAGCCGGGTTTCTGGATTTGATTTAGTGTTGCAGGGTCAGTGTCAGTGAGCCATGTTTCTGTTATGCATAGGATGTCTGGTTGTTCATCAGAAAGGATGTTGTGGATGATATGTGTTTTGTTCCTTACTGACCTCGCATTAATAAGGATAATGGTGCATGTGAGATGTGTTGGGTGTGATGCCTGTGAATCCCTTGTGGGGTGTTCTTGTGTTCTATTGTTGCTCTTTGTTTTAGCTTTAGTGTGCTTCTGAGACTTATTTCTTTTGTTGGGGGTGAGGCGCTGGGGTAGTTTGGTTGTTGTTGTTTGTATTGTGGTGGTGGGTTTTAGGTTGCGTTGTTGCAAGATGGGTAATGGGAGGGGTGGAGCAGGTAGAGTGGGGTATATAGAAGTGGTATCAGGTATTGCGGGTTTGTGACAGGTCCATGTGCTAAAGTCAGTGTACACATGTACAATATTAGGAATGTGTGGACAAGTTCCATTTCACGACTTGTCTAAGGTATGTGGTTATTTGGGGTTGTGTGATACTGCGTCGGGGGGTTGTCGAGACAGCTAGGAATTCGTTTCTTGGGGTGGTTTCTGGGTATCAACTGTCTAGGAGGGTAAAGTGACTTGGGACACAGAGTTTCTTATTGCTCTATACAATCATGCACTATACAGACATGGATACAGTGTAACGCAGTGTTTCTATCATAAACATGGAAAACAAAGTAGCGTAGTGTTTCTACATACTAATTATGCTTTAGGTAAACAGATACAATATTGTGTGATACTATAGTAAGGTAATTGGGTGATGGTTACAGTCTTGTAGTGTAGCAACTACACTACAAGACTTGTAGTGTAGCAACATATCTTATGTGTGGTTGTATTTGAATTTGCGTGGTTCCCATGGTGAGGTGAGTGGGTGGTTTGAAGTCTGGGTCTTTTGTCACTATAAGAGCCTCGGTCTTCTTTATGTTAATGGATAAATTGTTCTCTTGTAGCCAGTTGGATACGTCGGTGAAGCAGGTTGATAGCTGGTCGTTTGTTGGGTCTGTGGTTGTAAATGGGGCGTAGAGCATTATGTCGTCGGCGTATATGTGGAAGTTGACATTGTGAGTGCGTATGACTAAACAGAGTAGACGGAGGTAGATGTTGAAAAGCATGGCTGATAATGTGGATCCTTGAGGTACTCCTTGATGTTGCTGGAAGGGGGTTGAGGTTGAGGTTGAGGTTTTGGTGCGAATCAGTTGCTGTCGGTTGGTTAGATAGGACCTAAACCATTGGAGTACAGTATCTTTGATCCCAATTGTTTGGAGTCTGTGGATAAGGGTGTTATGGGAGATGGTGTCGAAGGCCGCTGATATATCCAGGAAAATTAGGATGTATCCTGAGTGTTTCTCTTGGGTTCCTATGATGAGGGTGTTCATCAGCGTGGTCATGAGGGTCTCGACCCCATGTAATGGTCGGAATCCGTGTTGCTGCGGATTTAGAGGGAACAGGGTGTGGATGGATATGTTTGGATGTGTGTGCCCTGCAAGAGGGACTTGAGAGAAGGGAAATGGGGGGGCGAGTGAGGGGTGATATTGCTGGTATCAGTTAGGTAATGTGAGGATTTCTTTTTGGAGATAAGGTTGGGGTTGATATCTCTGTATGAGAGATTGGGGGATGAGTGAGGGAGGGTGGAAGAGGGGAGGAGCGGGATGTGGATGAGATTAGATAAGGTAAGTGAGGAACTCTTGTTAGTGTGAGAAGGAAATCGAGGGGGGCCAGGCTTAGGGTTGATGTTGCCTGATGAGAGAAGGAGAAGGAATAGTAAAGAGCGTGGTAAAGCGGAGACGGTATGGCAGAAGCAAGGGTGGGGTTGCCTTAGAGAGAGAGGGGTTGGTTGAATGCAGGGGATGGTGTGCTGAAGCTCAAGAGCAGATGCTAGGTGAGGGGAGAGAATGGAGGGCAAAGTGAGGAGGGTGGGGGGGGGAAGGGGGAAGAGGAGGGGAGTGTTGGTAGGAGGGGAGGCAGTTGGGGAGGATGAGGAGGACAATGTGATGTGGGGCCATGGTAATGGGCAACAAGTTCTGTGCAAGCACAGGGTAGCAGTTCTATGCAAACACTGGGAAACAGTACTACGCAGGCAGTGAGTAGCAGTTCTATGCCAACACTGGGTAGCAGTTCAAAGCAACACTGGGTAGCAGTTCTATGCAAACACTGGGTAACAGTACTACGCAGGCAATGGGTCGCAGTTCTATGCAAACACTTGGTAGCAGTTCAAAGCAACACTGGGTAGCAGTTCTATGCAAACACTGGGTAACAGTACTATGCAGGCAATGGGTAGCAGTTCTATGCAAACACTTGGTAGCAGTTCAAAGCAACACTGGGCAGCAGTTCTATGCAGGCAATGGGTAGCAGTTCTATGCAGGCAATGGGTAGCAGTTCTATGCAAACACTGGGTAGCAGTTCTGTGCAATCATTGGGTAGCAGTTCTGTGCAGACAATGGGTACCAAGTTCTAGTCGGGTAGTGGAGAGGAAGATCAATGCCAGCAGTGGGCAGCAAGTCAAGGAAGGTTACTTGAAGATAAAGGCGGTGATCATGAGATGGTTAGGGTCAGGAGGCCAAGGGTGGAGGAGCGATCATGCTTACTCGGCTCTAGGCAGCTACGATGATTTGGAGGAGCAGGGTAGATGGTGCACGCTAGTGCACCCACGGGCCCGCGCCTAAGGGCTACTCCAAAGGGCCCTCTGGTGAGGCCCTCAGGCATGGGCGCGCCCGCTGGTGCACACAGCTTTAAAGGGCCAATCGCCCTTTGATGCTCCAGCAGCAGTGTCTTGAGTGAGGGCTCCTGCTGGCGCACGCGGCTTTAAAGGGCCGATCGCCCTTTGATACTCCGTCGGTGGTGGCGTGAGTGAAGGCTCCTGCTGGCACACGCCGCTTTAAAGGGCCAATCGCCCTTTGATGCTCCGTCAGTGGCGGCGTGTGTGAGGGCTCCTGCTGGCACACGCCGCTTTAAAGGGCCAATCGCCCTTTGATGCTCTGTCGGCAGCAGTGTGAGTGAGGGCTCCTGCTGGCGCACGCCGCTTTAAAGGGCTGATCGCCCTTTGATGCTCCGTCGGTGGCGGCATGACATTGCCTTTCAATTTACCCCCTTGCAGCTTCATGTTATGCCCTCTAGTTTTACAGCTTCCCCGTCTTTGGAAGAGGTTTGTTTGTTCATTAATACTCTTTAAGTATTTGAAGGTCTGAATCATATCTCCCCTGTCCCTCCTCTTCTCCAGGGTGTACATATTTAGGTCTTCAAGTCTCTTCTCATAAGGCTTCTGACGCAGGCTCCAAATCATTTTGGTCGCTTTCCTCTGAACAGTTTCCAGTCTTTTTATATCCTTTGCAAGATATGATCTCCAAAACTGAACACAGTATTCAAAGTGAGGCCTCACTAGTGACTTATACAGTGGCATTAGTACCTCTTCCTTTCTGCTGGTAATTCCTCTTTGTATGCAACCCAACATCCTCCTGGCTTTTGCCAATACTGGTTTCATATTTCACCTTCTTTCATAAAGCTGACACTACTGCTCATCTGGAATCCACGTATGTTTCTTCAGAATTTAGTGAAATGAATACAAGTTGCTCTATTGGCCTTAAAACCCCCATTGCTTAAAGTTCCTGAAACCAGGCACATAACCTCATTTGCTCTTGTCATCTCATCTCAGGTCAGCAAACAGGCTGATTCCATATTGGTTTTTATCCACGCACTGCATAGATCTGTAGCTTTGATTGTTCCTTTGTTTAGCCTATGAAAAGCAGAACTAAGAATCCATACGTGCAATGGGACAAAGCAGAACTGGATTAGCTCTTTGGATGAACTCTGAGGTGGCAATCTACTGGCTAGGTTTTGGAAGTTACCCAGATCCAGGAGGAAAATTTTAAGCTTGTCCTGGATTTCTGATAACCCTATTCTCTTGCATTATGGGACCTGAAGCATTGATTTCAGTGGGTAGAATGAGGGACTAAAAATACTATACTGTTTTAGGATTAAGTTCAAAACCAGTACTGGCCAAAAGGTTTCCCTTCTGGAATGAGTAACTTGGAAACCTCAAGCCCGATATTCAAAAGGCATTTACATGGTTTACAGCCCAGTAAACCATGTAAATGCCTTAAATTGGGATATGCAATGGTACTTACATGGTTAGTGCCGTTGAATATGCCCTTCTACTACTACTACTACTATTAATCATTTATATAGCACTACAACCCTGCTACACGTCCTGATGCTATGCGGTTAGGATTGGGGCGTGTTGGGGGCATTCCGTGGTGGAGCAGAGGTGGAGATTGTTGCTAACTGGGCTGTAACGATATTGCATGCTGCCCAGTTAGTGACTATGCCTAAAAGATAGGCAAGTAAAATCCTCTCGTATCTTTAAAGCACAGGAGCTAAGTGGGCAGCATGCAATATCGCCACTGCCCGGTTAGCTACTGCACCTTCCAGCATGTACGGTGATCTCTGGATATTCAGTGCTGGAGCTGCATATTACCCTGGCATTGAATATCCAGGGTTAAGGGTCCATAGTGGTGCAGAGCCTGCTCAACTGAATATCGGGTCCCTTGAGTCCTAGCCATCAGGTTGATTGCAGATACCTAAGAATCTCCTCCCATCTTGCCTTTAGAGGCAATATTGAAACTCCATGTGGTTTTTAAAGACCTGCAGGTACCTTGTACTTGTGGGTTTGAAAGCTGTTTTTCAAAATTCATCTAAGGTAGGGGTCTTCAACCTAGTTCTCAAACCAACCTGTTGGATTTTCGAGATGTCCATATTGAATAAATATGAGAGATTTGCAAACAGTGGAAGCAGCATATGTGACTCTTTCTCATGCATAGTCATTGCAGATATCCTGAAAACCCAGCTGCTGGCTGAAAACTTCAAAATGGGAGTTCCATGCATACTTTAGTTCCTTCGACCTATCCCTGCCCCTTTTTTATGGGGTAAAATTATGCATGCTGTTCTCTTTACCTGCACAGAGGTGAGAAGGAAAATCATCAAAATGCAAGAATGCTTTTATCAGTCACTGCTTACAGTGTGGGGGTCCATCTACTTGAGGAGTGTCCCAAGATCAGTCCTTGAAGGTCACAAACAAGTCAGGTTTTCAGGATTTTCCCAATGAATATGCCAATGAGATTTTAGTGTATTCTCCCTCCATTGTCTGCACATATATTTCTTGTACATTCATTAGGAATATCCTGAAACCTCAACCTATTTGCAGCCCCTGATCTACCTTGTCACAGGGAGATAGTATTCACGAGATTTCCTGTGTGAACAATGTAAACGGTTATTGATCTGTGTTCACCCATTTTGTACCAATTCTCAAACCCTTATATCTAAATTAGGCCCTTTGAAATACTGAAAAATGTAGCTGGTGTGCAGTCAATGGAATAATCCGCTCTACCAGAATATATAACACTCATAAGCCTATGCAACAGTAAGGCTAACAAGCACTGCCCTGCCTTTCTAAGAGACTTTGAACAGTAGAAAATGGTTGAAAAGAAATGAAATTATATTGTAGCAAGTTCAGCTGAAGCAGTGTTTGAACTCGAGGCAATCAGCAGACTATGAATTGAGTATGCTTGCTGTTATAGCCACAGTGTGCAGTGCAGATTGCTTTATTGTGTGAGCACTCAAGGCCATTTCCAAGGCAGTGTCGTAACTTGTTCCCAGCACATCACTGCCATTAATGTTCAAAATTAACAAATGCATGCAGTGAGTTACCACATGCACTTCAAAGTAACTTGGCAGTACTTGAAATCATATGCTCAAAGATGTGCTGCTGCCAAAGTATTGTTTATAATGTCTGACAAATGCATTTGTTGGGAATATATATGGAAACTACAAAAATAAAAATCTGATGGGCTAGCCATATGGCTTAGCAGCAGTACATGAGGGCCACTTATATTGGATCCCAGAGCCTACAATAGATTTTGCTCCTTGAGCCAGGCAGGACTGGGGACACAGTGCAGATAGTCTGCAGAGTGCCAGGTGGAAGGAGGGGTCACAGCCACGGCACAATGTTGTCAGCTGATAACTGGCCCAAGGGAATTCTTGTGCTAGCTGCTAGAGGGAACTATGATCTTTGCCTCTCTGGATCGAGATGGGATACCTCCAGCTCAGAGACCAGATGCAGCTCTTGGGTCGTTCTGATTCAGCCCACAGCAAAATGTCCCATCCACCCTGTGGCCCTGAAAATAGCTGAATGTAGCAGAAACTCTCAGCCTGACACCACTACCAGGTCAATTCTGCCCAATGTGACTTTTCTACAAAACATGGTTGCTCTCCTCTGAATCAATGGAGCTGCCAAGTTACCTATTTCCATGAGGAAGACTTTTCAGCTGGTTCTGGTTTTGAACTGACATCAGAAAGCAGTGTGGTATTTGTTACCTCTGATTCTACCCATTCAAAACATTGCTGCAGGTTCCATAATACATTAAGATATGATGTTCAGAAATCCAGGATGAGCCCAAAATCTCCTGGAACTGGGCATTATGGAAGCTTTGAGTTAGATGGAAAGGACTTCAAAAATGGAGAACCCTCTTCCCAGGTGC
Organism: Ichthyophis bannanicus; assembly: GCA_033557465.1. Lineage (NCBI taxonomy): Eukaryota > Metazoa > Chordata > Amphibia > Gymnophiona > Ichthyophiidae > Ichthyophis > Ichthyophis bannanicus. The sequence continues at coordinate 288,536,467 of CM066031.1, read as the reverse complement.
TTGCAAGTGAAAGCTCATGTGACATCGCCCCAGGTTCTCAGAGAGTTTGAAGCGTAATGTGCAAGAAGAGTTGCTGGGCCAAAAAATAAAACAAAGCATTTCCCATCATTTTGCTTTCAATTTTTCAGTAATTTACTGAGAATGTATTCGTTAACAATATAGGGAGGCATATTCAAAGCATTGTAGCCACTATCTGGACAGCGCCGCTGAATCTCACCACAGACCACACAAATAATACCCGTTTCAAACTGGGGTGGTTTGTGGGCAGATGGGGGGTGGTGCCAGTCACTATCTTGTCAGCTGCAATATTTAGCCATTAAACAGATAGCTAAATTGGTTAAAGGTAGGTCATCTCAATAGCTGTCCTAACTTTAACTGCTTTTCTCTATCCAGAAAGCGGCTGAATATCACTGCTAAGTGGATAGCAATGCTGCTGACCAGTGAATTTGGCTATTCAGAGCCAGACACCAGATAAAGTTCCAGTGATGAATATCTAGGTCTATTTAAAGTGGCGGCAGCCAAGAACTTTAAAAAGCCTAGCCGCTGCCACAGAATATCAGCCCCACAGTCCTATTCCATCAATATTTGTATACTGAAACCACAAAAATGCAGATTAATATAAAGTATTGAAATTCAGTCAACATGTGTCTGGCATGGTCTTAATGCTGGCCATGACATTTAAATATAATCTGGATCTTCAGCACCAGTAGCTAGATTGTGGTGGGTGCTCAATATTTGGATAGAGCGGAAGGCGTCACAACACTGACATTCATACCGTCATCTGGATAGCTATCTGCATATGGCCGCTATCTGGATAATTACCAGGACTGCCCATGCTCAGTGCTGGGGCAGTCAAAGATGATCTTCAGCAGAACTATCTAGACAGTGCCATGGAAAATTGCTAAAAAAAAAACCCAGCCAGCAGGTCTTAACTGGATAGCAGCACCTGCTATCTGGCTAAGTGCATTTAAATAGTAGGCTGAATGTTATTTGCATATTATATCTATCTCTACATCTCTATCTATATATGTGTCTGTATATATTTAGCTGCTGATAGGTAGTAACAATAATAAAGCAAGGATAAAAAGCCTTCATTTTGTTTTAAGGTTTATTGATTACAAGAATGGAGTTGAACATGTAAGGGCTCCTAGAGAGCATTTTTCTGTCCCGTTTATTGAGTGTGTGAGAACCATCCTTCCAGGCTTGGGAGGGTTCAGAGTCGTGTGCTGTCAGAGAGAAAGGAGCAACTCTTTTTCCTCAAGGGTGGGGGTTAGAATATAATTAGAGGACTCAAGGAGTCCTAGTGCATCATCGACCCACAGAAGCCATTGGGGGCAGCCAGAAGAAGGCTGTACCAAGGTGTGTCTCTGGATGAGGGAGGAGAGGACATTCCTTTTTCACTGGTTATGGAGAGTCAGTGTCTTCAATGGAATCACTGAGGAGCGAGTCTGGGAAAATGAATATCCAGAGGTCTAAGAGATTTCAACCTACTCCTAGGGCCCTGCTCATCAAAAGGAATTTGTGAGGAAAGATTAAAGATTTTCTTCAGAGGTTCCTGGGGTTAGATGCTCATGATTACGTCATACACTGCTCAAGAAACTTGATTAGTAGTATCAGAAGATGTGATATTTGTCATACTTCAGGCATGATAAAGTACTGAAGAATGAGAACTGTAACCCTATAATTTCTATACTGTGTACCAGTCTATTTTCCTAGTTTGTCTGCTTTTGATTTTGCTTTAATCTTTACATTTTTTGTGGTTTGGAACAAATCCTCAATTGGACTATCCTGAGTTTTTGGGATGGAATGGAAAAGGTCTGAGTGATCTCTTAAGGCCATAGGCCTCCCAGTATTATTTAGTCCTGTGCCTCCCAAAACCTGTTCTCAGACACTGCAGAAGCTGGTGATTGCTGCTGCTTCTGAAGCTGGACCCCTACACTTAACCTCTACCTGGGGTTGTGCACATCAAGAGAAAAGGAGGTTGAACCAGCAGGAGAAGAGTGCAGAGGTGACTGGGTTATTGCTGCTCTAAGACCTCAGGGACATAGGAGACTCGCATTTCATGGTGCCAAGGGTCTTGGTTAGGGCCAGATGTTTCAGGTTATTCCCACATCACCTGGAGCACACATAAATTGAGGGGGAAGACTCTAGTTCTCTTCTGCACAATCTCACCTCTCTACAGGGTCATTTAACAACAGGGGCGGCCCAAGGGTGGTATGGGGCCATGTGCAGAGACTCATTGCAGGGCCTCATTTGCATATCTGCTGGACTCATTTGCATTAATTTAATTTAATTTATTTTATTTTAAAATACATATGTTGCCAAATAAACTTTTAGGCAGCTTTCAAAGGAGACCTTCACAAGCCTCTCTTTTATCCTAGGATATGACTTAGGGACATGTTTACTAAATATTAATGTACGTTACGTGCCACTGTGCCAATAGAAATAAATGGGTGTTCCTGCACTTAGTGCACATTAACATTTGTTAATGTGCATTAACTTTTAAACATGCCTCTTAATGAGTGTCTGAATACCATTTGCATGGGCAGTGAGGATAAAGATTACCAGATTTCTACTTTACTGTACTCCACTGCCAACTGCCAGGAAGTACTATAAACCCTGCTCATTTAGAACCCATAGCAAACGCAGTGTATCATAATAGCACTACAAGGACTCACAAAGCACCAAATCCTATCAAAAGGCAAATATTAAACCAATATATCTGCAAATATTAAACCAATACATCTCAGAAAATACCAGTACATCTTCTACTGGGGGAAGAGAACAAGTGGGACTGTCACATAGAAACTACATGAACAGAATACTTCAGCTCGGTTAAACATATAAAACACAGATCAGCAGCAAACATAGAACAAGGGATCACAATTTAGAAATATGAAGATAATAATTAAACTGGGAACCCCAAAGCCAAACTTGGAATGTACAACAACATTGGAGAAATAAAACTATAAATTAATGTCCTCTTGTACTAAACAAAACACAAAGACGGTAGCGATGCATTTCCCAGAGATGACATATTCCAGTTAAAAAACTATTTTATTTTGAAGTTATTTCTATCTTTTTGTTGTTTGTACATTTTATTTTTCCATCGCAATGCTCCAGTCATTTTCTTCTGTTTTCTTTGTGTCTTCTGCTAACTCTCCATAGTCTGCTGTTCATTTGTCCTTTCTTCTCTCTTGTAGTTTTTTCCATTCTCTCTCTACATCTGCTTTAACATACTGATCTTTCCCTTTCTGCTCTTTCTTCCATTTCTTTCTTTATTTCTTTTTCATCCATTCAAATTTCACCTCTCCATCCTCAATCTCCACTTATTCTCCCAAAATCCGGCCATTCATAGATTTTTCATTCCTCCCCCACAAAATATCTTTTTCCCTCTGCATTATCACTCCCCCAGCCCAATCCCCTTCTAGTCCTCCCCCAACATCAGCTCCCTTCTAGTTCCAGCCCCACCCAGCATCCGCTTCATTCTAGTCCCATTCTCCCATCCACTCGCATCAGCCCATTTCCAGTCCCAGCCCCCATCAGCCAATTTCCAATCCTAGCCCCCCCATCAGCAATTTCCAGTACTATCCTAGCTCCCCATCAGCTCATTTCCAGTCCAAACACCCCCATCAGCCCATCTCCAATCCTAGCCCCCATCATCCATTGTCAGTCCTATCCTAGTCCCCCATCAGCCCATTTCAAGTTCTAGCCCCCACATCAGCCCATTTCCAGTCCAAGCCCCCCATCAGCTCATTTCCAGTCCTAGCCCCTCCATCAGCCCTTTACAGTCCTATCATAACCCCCATCAGCTCTTTTCCAGTCCAAGCACCCCCATCATCCATTTTCAGTCCTATCCTAGCCCCATCAGCCCATTTTCAGTCTAAGCCCCCCAAATCAGCTCATTTTCAGTCCTAGCCCCCCATCAGCCCTTTCCAGTCCTATCCTAGCCCCCCATCAGCCCTTTCAAGTCCTATTCTAGCCCCCCATCAACTCATTTCCAGTCCTAGCTCCCCATCAGCCATTTCCAGTCCTATCATAGCCCCCCAAAGCCCATTTACATTCCAAGCCCCCCATCAGTCCATTTCCAATCCTAGCCCCTCCAGCAGCCATTTCCAGACCTATCCTAGCCCCCCATCATCCCATTTCCAGTCCAAGCCCCTCCATTCAGCCATTTCCAGTCTAAGCCCCTCCAATCAGCCAATTACCAGTGTTAGCCCCCAATCAGCCCTTTTCAATCTTATCCTAGTTCCCAATCAGCCTATTTCCAGTCCTAGCCCCCATCAGCCTATTTCCAGTCCAAGCTCCACCCCAATCAGCCCATTTCCAGTCCTAGCCCCCTATCAGCCCATTTCCAATCCTATCCTAGCCCCTCCATCAGCCCATTTCTGGTCCAAGCCCCCTCCCCCATCAGCCCATTTCCATTCCTAGCTCCCAGCAGCCATTAAAAGTCCTATCCTAGTCCCCCATCAGCCCAATTCCAATCCTATCCTAGCCCCTCCATCAGCCCATTTACAGTCCTATCCTAGCAGCCCCATCAACTCATATCCAGTCAAAGACCCCCCCAATCAGCCCATTTCCAGTCCTTGCCCCATCTGCCCATTTCCAGTCCTTGTCCCATCTGCCCATTTCCAGTCCAAGCCCCCCATCAGCCCATTTCCAGTCCTAGCCCCCCATCAGCCTTTCAAGACTACCCCCATCAGCCCATTTCACGTCTTAGCCCCCTATTAGCTCATTTCCAGTCCAAGTCCACTAGTCAATCCATTTCCAGTCCTAGCCCCCCCCCCATCAGCCCATTTCCAATTCTAGTTCCCCTATCAACTCATTACCAGTCTAAGCTTCCCCAAAGAGCCCCCCCCCCCCTGCCTGTCTGACCAGCTTCAGAGGGAGCCAGGGAGGGCTGAGGCCCTGGTTCACCTGTGTACTGCTGCCGGACAGAAGAGCAGGGTTTTTCTTTACAGAGTCCAGCAGCTGTGTTCTCGTGGAGCCCGCTGAGTGCCAGGAAACAGGAAATGCCCTTTATCCTCTGGCATGGTAGTGGGCTCCTTGATAATGCAGCCACTGGACTCCATGAAGAAAAACCCCACTCTTTAGTCTGGTGGCTGTATAGAGGTGAGCCAGGGCCTCTGCCCTCCCCGGCTCTCTCTGAAGCTGGCCCTGCAAATGATCGGGACTCAGGAGCCGAACACCATGTATGGCATGTTGGCATAGGGCTCCCTGAACATTCCTGCACAATGGACGGTCTGGCCCTGCTTAACAATGGGTAATCTCACCCTGTCCAGCTGTCTTCTGTAGTTAAGGAGAAGGGGCTGGGACAGAAAAAATAGAAAAGGATATACATTTCCAGGTAGGGTGAGAGGGTTAAATGGTATTTTTGTACCAGTCTCAAGATCCAGACCCAAAGATATGTTCAGGGGGTGTTCCCAGCATTTCCCCTGTAGATACTGTGGAGAAAATTCTGAGATCGCAGGGTGGCCTAAGTTCAGTTCCTTCCCAAAGCAGACTTTCCTTCACACATGGTGTGATTTGATATAAAAGCAGTCTAGTCACACCATACTCAAAGTCCTGGATTTTATAAAGCAGACTGCAGTAAAATGGAAGTACTTGAAAGAGGAGCTGGCAGGGTGGGAGAAGATAAGAGAAGTGGAAAGGTAGTGGACTAAATTGAAAGGGGCAATAAAATGGAGTTACTTACCTGTAACAGGAGTTCTCCGTGGCCAGCAGGATAAGTCAGCCACACTTGATGAGTCAGCCACACTTGGTGATGTCATCCAACGGCGCCGAGACTGAAGTACAGTCAAACCTCGGTTTTCATTTGCCCCGGTTTTCATACGCTTCGGTTTTCAACGTCTTTTCTGACTGAGATTTTGTCCCGGTTTTCATGCATTGCTTCGGTTTTCAACGTCTTTTGACTGAGATTTTGTCCCGGTAGCAGGGAAGAAAAGCTGTCAACGTAAGCAGGAGATGTTGCATGAATGTGGGAGGCAGTTCTTTCTCTTGCAGGGTACGTCTGAAGCTATATCATTAAGATTTTCTGCCATTCTGAAGCATTGAGCAGATAATGTAAAGGTATTTTAATGGACTGAATTCAATGTGATTCCGAAGAGAGCTGGGCACAGCAGCTTGTCAGGGGTGGCTAAGGCCAGATGTTAACATACTGTACTGTACAGTACTGTACTTAGCTTGCTTTCAGTGATGCTAAATGTTCATTTATCCATTTCATTAGTCATTTATATTTATTTCTCATTGTTTTCTGTATGTAAAAATATAGTTATTCTCTATAAAATGTATTTTTTGTGAATATTTTTGGGTGTCTGGAACGGATTAATTGGATTTACATTATTTCTTATGGGAAATATTGCTTCAGTTTTCATACGTTTCGGTTTTAGTCAGACTTTTTCGAACGGATTAATCATGAAAACCGAGGTTTGACTGTACTCTCCATAGCTCAGCATGGGCCAACTGGCCCTGCCCCCTGGCCCGCCCCTAGCTAGCCAGTTCGTCACTAGCTGAGCCTTAGCCGCTAGGAGGCGGGCACTGGTCAGAGGCCGAGCCCTTCCCAGGGGAGGTGGGCGGGTATGTGTGGCTGACTTATCCTGCTGTCCACGGAGAACTCCTGTTAGAGGTTACTGTTTTCTCCTAGGACAAGCAGGATGAGTCAGCCACACTTGGTGCCTCCCAAGCTGTCATGCGATGTGGTGGAAAGGGGGAGGCCGAGATCAGGTTCAGGTGACACTTTATCAGGGCTGGATGTTTTAATGGTGTGCCCTGGGTAATGGTGTACCCTGGGTAACTGGTGGCGATGGCAACATGCAACGTGTCAACGTGCAGTGTGTACACACACGGTACAATGTGCAGCGTGTAGCGCTGTGTAGACCTGCAGTCCCACGTTGCACCTACGCGCAGCAGCTGTGAGAGTATATAGTTTCAATGGGCAGCTGCAGAGTAAATAGTCTCAGTGGGCAGCCGCAGAGATGCCGCTGCAGAGGGAATCCCACGTCCCACCGAGCAGTAGCACCGAGTTAACCACTGCGAGCGGGGATAGCCACGGTATCAATGTTGGAAGCGCTGCAAAAGTGGTGCAAGATTGAGATGCCGCAGCAGAAGAGAGTCCCACGTCCCACTGAGCAGTAGCATCGAGTTAACCACTGCGAGCAGGGATAGCCACAGTATCAATATCTACAGTGGATCAGCAAAAATATCGACAGTGCTACAAGAGCAATTATTAACACCGCAAAGGACATGAGCCATGAGTCAGTTCATGTCTTGGTCAGATGTGTCCAGGCAGGAGGTAGCAGTCAAGACGCTGAGACTGCTAGGCGACGTGTTTGTCCATGTTGCATGTAGACCCTGAGACTGCTAGGCGATGCATTTGTCCATGTTGCATGTGTTGTATGTAGTGTTAGCAGGTGTCCCTGCCACAAGTGTGGGCCACAGGTTGTCGATGGATCCTTTGGCAGGCTGTCGATGGATCCTAAGGCACCGCTAGAGCCCTGTGCTTGCCCTTGGCCAGGCTTGAGCCTCTGCTTGAGCCCATGGCTGATCCGGGCTGATAGTGGAGCATGCGTGCTGTCACAAGATTCATGAACAAGTTGTCCAGCTGGAATAATGGATAAGCTATCCAGCTGTCAAGACTAACAGAAGGCACTGAGGACAGACTGAGGACTGATGCTGGGGGGTGCCATGGCAGCTGTTTCAATCGCAGTGCATTGTAGATGGACGACAACTGTCAAAGGGTCAGGCTCAGAGTTATGTGTTGTAGAGCCAGATGACTGGGAAACACTGGTGCCAGCCGGTGAGTGATTAGGAAGGCCTCATGTTATGCCTTTTAACATTTGCACTTTGTGTGAGCCTTTTAACAGTCACACTTTGTGTGAGCAGGGTGTGGTTGCTGCCAAAGGGTGGAGTTCCAACAAGCAGGTTTGTCTGACAGTTGATCCTGCCTTCCAGCACTGCCTGTGCTCCAGTGGGAGGGCACAGCCTGGATCATTGGTGTTGCGGCACCATGGTGATGCGTAGTAATTTCCACATGATCCTCAGACAGCCCTTGAACCTGTGACCTTCCGGCCAGATACACATTGTGGTGAACCTGAGTGCTGACCCAGCCTGGATCATTGGTGTTGCAGCACTGTGGTGATGTGTAGTAATTCCCACATGAACCTCAGTCAGGCCTTGAATTTGTGACCTTCCGGTCAGATACACATTGTGGTGAACCAGAGTGCTGACCTTGGTTGACCATGAGGAGATTGAAGACTGGTGATTCCCCGGCTGGCCTGGAGCCTGCCGCTCTGCGTTTGTGCACACAGTGCTACAGAGCCTGCTGGGGCCTGTCTAGTGCGGAGTTCTCACCGCAGGGTTGTTGTGGTAATGTCCAGCTCCTCCACGAGGTGTGGGATGGTCAGTACCCTCTTCAGAGGTGTGCTGCCATCACATGTTCGTGAGGAGTACCTGTGGGGAGCACAGGTATGCAGCATGCACCCTGTATTGGCGGCTATAGGTATGCAGCATGCACCCTGTATTGGCGGCTATAATCTGATCACGTAGCCCCAGTCAGCAAGAGAGCGGCTGCCCTTTGGCAGTGCTGCAGAGTCTGCGAAGTGGAAGGGGCCTTGGTTTCTGACCTTCTCTTCTTTGATAGGCTGGTCTATGCAGGGAAGAATGCAGTGTCATGACCAGTAGGCGGCACCACTAGGGGATGTCTCAGGGGTGCCAGGGCTGTCTAAATGCTGAACCTGTTTCCTGGTTCCGGACGCCGTGCACAAACCAGTGGGTGATGAGGGGCTTCCTCTGTATGTCCATGCACTGACCAGGGGCCCTGAGGGCGTCCTCTGTGCCTGGGGAGTTGGGAATGTCATGTTTCACATTCTTAAGGCAGTTGGTCGTAGATGCAGGTCATGCCCTGCAGTCAATGTGAGTGGCTCCTGATTTTCTTGTCTGTGCAATCAGAGGGAGATTGCCCAGCCTTGGCTCCTGATTTTATTGGCTGTGCAATCGGAGGGAGATTGCCCATCCTTTCCTTGGAGGCCCCAAGGAGTGCGTCTCATCCACATCTGCGAGTGGCTCCTGTCTCATCCACATCTGCGAGTGGCTCCTGTCTCATCCACATCTGTGAGTGGTTCCTGATTTTCTTGGCTGTGCAATCGGAGGGGAATTGTGCAGCCTTTCTTTGGAGGCCACAAGGAATGTGTCTCATCCACATCTGGCGGATTGTCGCATAGAAGTTGGGAGATTGCCAGGCTTCCTTCAGAGGCGCACAAGGAGTATGTCTTGTCCACATCTGGTGGGGTGCCAAGCCTCCCCTTTGGGACCACAAGGGGAGCTTCTCATCCATGTCGTCCTTTGGAGGCCCACAAGGGGTGCAACTCACTCAAGTGTCCTTAGTCCTTGGGCTACTATTCTGACGACTTGGGCCGGCACTCAAGTCCAGACCGAGTGGCCTGTGTATTTCCCTTAGAGGACTGACTTAAGACTCTGCCTTTTGGTTTGCAATATCCCGTGCGGACTGTGTGATGATATGAGGTCAATATCCTCAGTTCGGGGTCTGAGATGGGGTACTGCCGCCATTGTTTCTGTGTGTGTGACTGGGAGCAATGCACACTTTCTAGTCTGTGCTGATTCCTGGTGACCCAGTATTCTTGGGTTTCTCGGCAGTGTAAGTGGAAGTAGATTTCCAGGCCGTTCTGATGATGCAATGGGGTTAAGAGTCTGTGTCCGAGGTCACATTCTTGGATTTTTTGGCGCTGTAACTGGAAATTAGATTTTCAGGCCGTTCTTGATAGGCAATGGGTTTAAGTGACTTTGTCCAAGGTCACATTTTTAGGAGGCTGTGTAAGGCGCCCTGGAGAATGACAGGGTCGCGGTTGCTGATTTCAAATGGATGCTTGACTTGGCAGAGACTTGCTCCAGGTCACATGGAGTGTCAGAAGCAGGAATTAAACCATGAGTAATGGTTCCCAGTCCCATCCTCTCCTGTTCTCCTTTCCATCTACTCCCCTGCACCATTTCCATTTCTACTGTCGGGGAGCTACATGGTATAACTTTTGCCATTGTTGTCCTGGCTCCCTAGAGCCCATCAAGGAGCGGAGCTGCACGTGCTGCAAGCGGTGTGACAGCGTGGGTGCCGGCCTGAAGCTTCCTTGGTCAGCGTGGAGAGCATGTTTTCACCTTGATGCTGCTGGCTAAGATGGTGTGTGACCGATTGGCCTTTCGGGAATGATCCTGGGATCCTTCTGTCTTTAGTTTGCTGGAGCAGCTGGCGATTAGGCTGTATGTGGAGGAGGAGGCGATTGAGGGTCGGGTGAGATGTTCCACCGTAGGAGAGGCTTTGTTCGAAGCACAGGAAGGTGGAATGGCCCACTGCTATTGATGGCAGAGAGCTGCCCGTTCTAGTTTGGTCTGCGCTTGCGGTCCTAGGTGGGTGCTGTCGATGTCACGGGTCCCGCATTGGAACTGGTGGTATCGTGTGCCCCACAAGGTCTTCTGCTTGTTGTGACTTCTGATTTCATGATGATGTGGGGTCTTCTGGTTGCTATTTTGTCCTCCCCACGAATGCTGTTCTGGGAGGTGAGCGCAATAGCCGTGCGGGGTAGAAGCACAGAGAGGCAGGAGCAACTGCGAAAAACACACAGAGATCAGTATGAGATGTGCAGAGGAATCCTGACATGCGGGATCCGGATGAAGTGGAAGGGTTTTTTTTTGTTTGTTTTAAATTTTATGTCCCAGACTGGCTTAAACCCAAAGTCCCTTGTCTTACGGAGCTGTGAGGTTTCCCTGGAGCCTCCGAACCTCTGATGGTATGCCGAGCCATTACCTGTAACTTAGGAGGGGTGATGGCATCAGACAGAAGCACAGAGTGGACTATGCATTGACCAGATTATGGTGCTGGGGAAGAGTGAAGTCTTGCGATGACATTCCTCTGCGCCAACAGGGAGATCCCCCGTCGGCCCAGAATGGGGTGTTGGTGGTGCTACTCCCGGATTCACCCGTCTCCTGGTCACGTGCCATGAAGAAGTCCAAGAGGAGGCTGGCAATGGGTCGGAATAGTATGGTCTCCGTATTGGGACTCTCTGCAGCCTGTATCGGCATCAATACCAAATTGCGTCATGGCTCCACCCCAAAGAGGTCGGCGCTACTCTGCACTGAGGCCAGGACATTGGCTGATGTTTGCGAGAGAGATCCTCTCTGTTGGCGCTGAGGCACAGCAGAAGAGCCCGAACACCACCGTGCTGGGGTCCTCCCTCATGGGGCGCGGAGAAGCTGGAGTAGTAAAACGCTAGAACAGCGCATCTGGGCCACATGATGCTGCCGGGACGGAAGCTTGCTTTGGAGCCCGGCACTGCTCTGGTGTTCCTCCGTTGCAAAGGTGACAGCCAATGTCGCCGTGGGGCGTTGGCCTCAGCCAATGTCGCCGTGGGGCGGAGTTTGGCCTCAGCCAATGTCACCGTGGGGCGGAGTTCGGCTTCATCCAATGTCACCGTGGGGCGGGTTTGACTTCAGCCTATGGCACCATGGGGCGGAGTTAAATTTCCTGATCTCACATTCAGAATATGGGCAGCATGACTGGACAAGATGGCCGCTCCCATGGTCCACATGTGTGAGGATGGTTCCCGGAGCAATGGAGGAAGCAGAGGAGGGCTGGCCGGGTTTGGAGGCCTTTCTAGGCACGTCCTGTGCTGCCATGAGGGCTACTGTCTGACTGGGCTTCCCCTTCAAGGCCCATTGCTCTGGAATCCTTTGCTTCTGCACTGGAGGGCTACTGCCTGACTGGGCTTCTTTTTCAAGGCCCATTGCTCTGGAATCCTATGCTTCCTTGCCTCTGCCGCTGGAGAAGAGAGAGGAAGGAGTTCTTTCGAGCATGTCTGTGTGAGCAGTGGGGCCACAGAGGAAGGCTGGCCAGGGACGGAGTCCTGGGCTGCTGTGGAGAAGTGGGGACTGGGTCTCCACCAGGCATCTCTCCCATCGTTGCTCATCCTGTGGTAGGAGGGGCTTTTCTTAAATTCTGTGTTTCTGATGATATATATATCTTTTTTGTAGAAATCTAGAAAAGGAAGCATCAGAGATATCGTTAGATATTTTAGAACGAAGTAAGAAATGAGGAGGGATTCCTTTTTTCTTCAGAATTGGTAAATTTCAGTTGGAAAGTAGAGAGGTCCGTCTTGCTGGCAAGGCGGAAGAACTGAAACTGGCTAGGTAGGGGCGGGCCGGGGGGCAGGGCCAGTTGGCCCATGTTCAGAAGGGCAAAAGCCTTTCTGAGCTATGGAGAGTACTTCCGTCTCGGCGCCGTCAGATGACGTCACCAAGTGGGGCTGACTCATCAAGTGGGGCTGACTCATCCTGCTTGTCCTAGGAGAAAAAGAGCAACATCTTTATGTAAGGCAAGTAAATAAAAGCAATAGGAAAAGGAACCGATATGGCTCTCCAAAGATGTGGCTACTAAAGTAAAGACAAAACAGACAACATTCACAAAATATAGAAAATCACAAAATGAAGAACTCAAAAAAGCATATAAAATAAAGCTGAAAGAGATAGAGTGAAATCAGGATGGCAAAAGCACATGCAGAATGGATAAAGATGTGAAATGAGGTGGCAAGACTTTTTTCAGGTATATTGGGAAAAAGAGAAATGTCAGAGGTGCAATATCTGATACAATAAGGGGTCTATTCTGTACTGCGAATATTGGGAATGGACGTCCCATTGTGACGTCCATCCCCGTAATTCTCCCCCTTCCGTCCCCGGCAAAAACTTCCATGTACGAACAAGGAGTTTGTACAGGGAGGCTTAGATTGGGGGGGGGGGGGCATTGCAGAGGCACAGTGAGGGCAGGCAGTGGACAGTCCGAGGCCCCGGATTTACAGGGCCGATTCTGAGGTCAGCCCTGTACGTCCAGGGCCTCGGATCCAGACGGGGGACTTATTCCATCTCGGATGTGGAATAAGCCCCCCTGGACGTCGGGGGACGGCAGGCCCGGGCAGTGGCAGAGAGGTGAGGGAGTGAAGGGGGTTCCCTGCAGCTCGACCCTGGCCATGGAAGGTCAAATCAGGGGTCAAATCAGACCCGATTCTGATCCCACAGGGCACATCTAGTCCCAGCGGGATCAGAATTGGGTCTGCCACTGTGTGTCCCGATTCTGATCGGATGCACAGGGGCCTGCACGCACTCATTGGAATATGCCTCTGTGGTTTTATCAAAAGATCATACCAAATGAATCTTAGACTAGGTGACCAGAGAATTAGATTGAGAGCATGTACTGGATGTGATTTACTTAGTCTTGAAGAACTACCAAGAAGGCTGCTACTGCTAGGAAGGAATCTGCACTTGCAAGTACTTACCTGCTGAGAAATTCTCTAAATCTTGGGGAAAAGGGAAATCTTTGGGTTAAAACTGATAAAATCTATGTATTTTAAAATTTAGTGTTTTACTAAGTTGGTTAAGGCATAGTATTATAAGCCAGCTTTCAATTAAATTAAAGCCAGTTAGGATATATCTTAACAGAGAGAGTAGAATACGGTAAATAGTCCTTGAGTATATAGAGAGAAATTGTTTTCTAGAGATCTTTTACAAAAAGAGGCCTATTTAGGAGGCAAAAGAACTGTGAAATTGTTTTAAATAGGTGTTAAAGCCAAGTGACAGATCAAAAGAGCAACTTGAAAGGCTCTCTCTATCAAACCAAGGGCAGTGTGATTCACCCAGGAAATCAGGATATTTCCTTAGAAACACAGATATATATAGGTCATCAGTTGTTTTCTCTTTCAAAAGTATAAAGATTAGGAAACACCCATTGAAGTTACAAAGTATTAAATTAAGACAAATTGGAGAAAATATTTTCACTCAATGCATAATTACATTTTGGAATTCATTGTCGGAGAGTTTGTATAAAAAAGGTTTGGACAAATTCCTGAAGGAAAAGCCCATAAACCATTATTAATGTGGACTTGGGGAAATCTACTTATTATTCCTCAAATAAGCAGCATGGAATTTGTTTGCCTTATGGGATCCTGCCAGCTACTTCTGACTTGGATTAGCCAGAAAATCCTTGAAGACAAACTAGATAATAGGGGAAAGCCAAAAGTCGCCCAAGAGTGCATGGTTCGGAAGAATGTATCCTTGAAGGATATTAGCAAAAGAGGGAAGTTAGGAAAACCCATTACAGAGGTTCCAATAAGATAAAAGTAACACAGATGCCCTTAATTACAGAGGAGACAGACCTTAAAGATTCCAAATTACCTCTATCAATAGATAACCAGATTTGCAAGAGACAATGATGTTGGGGCCGCTTGGCAAACGTGATCATAGCATGATTGCATTTAATTTAATAAATGGAGGAAGGACGGTAAGGACGGTAAGGAAATCCACAGTACTACCTTTTAACTTTCAAAAAGGAGACTATGATAAAATGAGGACAATTATTAAGAAAAAACTAAAAGAAGCAGTTGCAAAGGTTAAAGCTTTACATCAAGCATGGGTGTTGTTTAAAAATACTATCTGTGAAGCCCAGACCAGCTGTATTCCATGCTTTAAGAAAAGTGGAAGTCCAAAAAATTGCCAGCATGGTTTAAAGGTGAGGTCAGAGAGGCTGTTGTGGTCAAAAAAACATCTTTCAGGAAAAGTAAAAAAAAGCCAAATGATGAAAAGTGGAAACAACATTAGCACTGGCAAGTTAGATGATAAGGCAAGCAAAGAGAGAATTTGAGAAGGAGCTTGCTGTTGAAGCAAAAATGTGTAATAAAGACTTTTTCAAGTACATTCATAGCAATAAACCTGTGAGAGTCAGGTGGACCAGTAGATGAGAGAGGGGTAAAAGGGGCACTAAGAGGGGACAAGGCCATAGCAGAGAGACTGAATGAATTATTTGCTTTGGTCCTTACTGAGGAAGATGTAAGGATGTTACCTATGACTGAAATGGTATTTAAAGGTGATGCCACAGAAGAACTGAAAGAATATCGATAAACCAGGAAGATGAATTAGAACTATTTGATAAACTGAAGAAGAGCAAAACACCTGGACCGGATGGTACACATCCACGGGTGTTGAAAGTGCTGAAATAAGAGATTGCAGACCTACTATTAGTAATCTGTGAACTATCATTAAAATCTTCTGTAATACCTGAAGATTGGAAGATGCCAATGTAACACCAATTTTTAAAAAGGGTTCCAGGGGTGATCTGGGAAATTACAGACTGGTGATTCTGACGTCAGAACTGGGAAAAATGGTAGAAACCATTATAAAGAACAAAATTACTGAACATGTAAATAGTCATAGCTTAATGCGAGACAGTCAACATGGCTTTAGTCAAGGAAGGTTTTGTCTTACTAATCTGTTATGTTTTTTTGAAGGTGTGAATAAACAAGTAGACAAAGGTGAGTCGGTTGATATACTGTATCTGGATTTTCAGAAAGCCTTTGACAAGGGCCCTCATGAGAGACTCTTGGCGAAATTAAAAAGTCATGGGATAGGAGGCAGTGTACTATTGTGGATCAGAAAATTGTTAAAAAGAAATAAAGCAGAGGGTAGGGCTAAATGGCCAATTTTCCAAATGGAGAAAGGCAGATACCCCAGGCAGATACCCCAGGGATCTGTGCTGGGTCCGCTGCTTTATAACATAATTGTAAATGACCTGGAAATGGGAATAACAAGTGAGGTCATCAAATTTGCAGATGACACAAAATTATTCAAAGTTGTTAAAACCCATGAGGATTGTGAAAAATTGTAAGAGGATCTTGATAAATTGGAAGGCTAGGCATCCAAATGGCAGATGAAATTTAATGTGAACAAGTGCAAAGTTATGGATCTAGGAAAGAACAACTCAAACTATGGTTACATGATGCAAGGTTCCACATTAGGAACCACCAACCAGGAAAAAGATTTAGGCGTCATCATGGATAACATGTTGAAACCTCCCACCGAGTGTGCAGTAGCGGCCAAGAGAGCAAATAGAATGCTAGGAATCATAAGGATATTATAATGGAGAATAAAACAAAGGATATTATAATGTCTCTGTATCATTCCATGGTGCGACCGCACCTTGAATATTGTGTGCATTTCTAATCGCCGTATCTTAAAAAGGATATAGTGTTATTAGAAATGGTACAGAGAAGACCAACCAAAATGGTAAAGGGGATGGAAGGATACCCCTATGAGGAGAGTCTAAATAGGTTAGGGCTCTTCAACCTGGAAAATAGATGGCTGAGGGGAGATATGATAGAGGTATATAAATTAATGAATGGAGTGGAACGGGTAAAATAAATAAACGTAGATTGATTGTTTACACCATCAAAACATAGAAAGACTAGGGGACATGCAATGAAGCTACAGGGAAACCTATTTAAGACTAAATATTTTCCCACTCAATGTGTTATCAAACTCTGGAATTCGTTACCGGAGGATGTATTAAAAGCTGTTAGTGTAGCCAGGTTTTAAAAAGGAAAGGAATGGAGAATAAAACAAAGGATGTTATAATGCCCCTGTATCGCTCCATGAAGTGACCACACCTTGAATATTGCATACAAGTCTGTCTGGAGTGAGTGTCAAATTAGTATGTGAAGTTTCACCCCTGAAGAAGCCAGGATTGGCGAAACAAAGATCTTTGTAGGGTGTTTGATCTTCATGGAGAATTGGCAATCATGAAATAAGTATTGGAGTATGATTTTGCCATTTGTTTGTTCTTCTCTGGTAAGCTTATAATCTTTTGATTCTAGGAGCAGCATTGCTACTGAGTAACATTGGAGTGGTTCAAAAGAGTAACACTATTGAAATGGCTTGAAGAGTCTTGATGCCTAGTTTTGGGCGTTTATTTGATATGGAAGGTGATCTTTATGATATAATTGATAAAAAATAAAAATGATCAAAACAAAATAACTAATTGGAGATAAATAAAATTAATACTGTTTTCTGGGGGAGTTTTTGGCACGCGATGCTGAGATATAATGTCTTTCCCCTTTTGGCAGGTCTCTGCTACATAGAGGGAAATTGATAAACTTGCTGAGGTCTTTTCTCCCCTAGTAAGTTTTAGGCATTTTTTAGATAATTGATTAACATTTCTCCTTGTGGGATTGGAATAAATAGAAGTAAAAAGAATTGAGGTTTAGTCCTTTTTGTAACTACCTGAAAATTGAGTGTTGAATGTGTTACATTATTATTTTTTTACTGAGCTTTTTGTGTGGTTGTACAATTCTGATCGCTATATTTTAAAAAGGATGTAGCAGAATTAGAAAAGGTACAGAGAAGAGCCACCAAAATGGTAAATGGAGGGATACTCCTATGAGGAAAGGCTTAAAAGGTTAGGGCTCTTCAATTTGGAAATGAGACAGCCGAGGGGAGATATGATAGAGATCTATAAATTAATGAATGGAGTAGAATGGATAAACGTAGATTGATTCCTTATGCCTTCGAAAAGTAGAAAGACTAGGGGACATGCAATGAAGCTACCGGTACAATGTAACCCATTTAAGATTAATAAGAGAAAATAATTTTTCACTCAATGCATAATCAAACTCAGAAATTTGTTACTGAAGGATGTAGGAAAAGCTGTTAATGTAACTGGGTTTAAAAAAAGGTTTGGACAAGTTCGTGGAGGAAAGGGCCATAAACCATTATTAAAGAGGACCCAGGAAATCCGCTGCTTACCCCGGGACAAGCACTGTGGAACCTATGTACCTTTTTGGGAACCTAACATCCAATCAAAAATAGCACTGCACACTCTTACACTTGTATGAGTACCACCAAAACGAAGCAGAGTGTGATAACATACTTTTTTTTGTTTACTTCACCCCAAAGGGCTGTTAGAGGCCTCCCGACATAGCTGTGTTTCAGCACTGCCTTTGTCAGGGGATTGGCCTACACAACAATCATAAGAAACACATTAAAAAACAATCATAGATAATATATGTACAATATTATAAATAAATAAATAGATAAATATATATATAGATAGATAGATATAGATATATATATAGATATATATGAAAGAAAGATTAAAACATACTAAACCATAAAGAGGAAATGTCATCCCAAAGGAAAAAAGGAAAATAAAAATAAAATAAAAATACAACCATGAAAAATTGCATTTCAAAAGGAATAGTAAAGGAAACAAATGTGGTCTTACCAATAAAGCACCTTTGTGCTTCTTGTGCCTAAGGGGAATTATATTCAAATACTGCAAAAACTAAATGAAGAGAATGAAACAGAGTGAATTGTTTTAAATGTAAATGGGGGGGGGGGGGGGAAGGATGCTCAATCTCCAACTGGTGTCTAAAGGAGGAGACATAACCGTATTTTAAATAAGAGAGAGACCATTACCTTAATATGCCAAATTTTAAAAAGATATAATGCTAAACCTTAGCGTACAAAAGACCTCCTATAACCCGTTATTATATTGTTTTTAATTTCCTTTTTGTCGGAACAGTCATACAAAAGAGGGAGGAACAAAAACCTCCCCCTCGCTGTGACTGCTCCTTTTAATCATTTTAAACATGCAATGTTGTAAAACACTTAGCTTATCATAATATTTGGAGCTCAATGAAACCGCAAGGATCAAGATGAACAACGTGGCCCCGTTTCGGATCAAATAAATTTCTGACCCTGCTTCAGGTTAAGTGAATCCCGCAGTTGTATAAGCTTCAAAGGGTTATAGGAGGTCTTTTGTACGCTAAGGTTTAGCATTATTTCTTTGATATTTTGCCTTGAGCGGGGGTTTTTTGTTTAGATAAATTTTAAAAAGAACTTATAAGTATGGAAAGCACGGAAAGGGAAGGGGAGGGAAGAGGGAGAGGGAAGGAGAAGGAGAAGGGAAGGGAGAAGGGGGAGGTGGAAGGGGAAAGGGGAAAGGACAAGGGAAAAGAGGAGGGGGAAGGGGAAGGACAGGGGGATGGGGAGAAGGGAAGGAAAGAAGGGGGAAGAAAAGGGAGGGGGAGGGGACTATTGTACGAATCACAAATAACTTGAAGAGTTCTATATCAAACATTTTTCAAGAAACGCTATGCTTATCTTTGAACCGATTAAGTAAACTTGAAAGAAAAAGCCATTGAAAAGAAAAAATTCCTGGCAGGAAAATATAATTTAAATATACCACATTGTATTTATCACTTCTTTTGGGACCCTGTAAAGTTGCTGTAGTACTGTATGTTAGAGTCCCCGCAGCCGCATTCAATCTTAAATTCCCAATTTAAACTAAGTTTGGTTGTCAGTTGTCACATAAGCAATTATTGGATTGCACTAGGATAAAAGAACACTATGAATAAAAAACGGATGTGCTGAAGAAGGGACATTTCCCACTTATTTATCTTCATACATTTAACATATAACCAGGAATAAATCTGACCTGCTATATCCCGCTAAAAGATAATAATATATAACCTGATCACTCCCATTAAAGAATAAATAGAACTGTATTTAAACATAGCGAGGAGGATGGCACCGTGGTTGTTGTTCTGACAATCCACTATGCACGCGTTCACAGATTTAAGTAAAACCTTTTAAGCAGGATACATCAAAACATATAAGGAGAAAGCAGCAAGGCATAGAACACAAATTAAACAACTAAAATATATATATTTTGATCTACCCGTCTTACCGACTGAATTGCATCGTAATGCTTTTCTTTTGAAACACCCCACAGCCGTAGTCCATCTTAAATATCCATTTTTGGTGCGAGTTCTGGTTGCCAAGCAACATATAAATAAATCTGTAACTCCACTATAGAATGAAAGTTGCCAAAAGTCTTCACAAAACATACTAGTAAACAATCTATTTTTGTTAATGAAGAATTATCTATTTTTGTTTTTAAAAAATGTCTTGAGTTGCCATAGTGCCTAACTTTCACCATGGTGTTGCTTATGACAAAACACAATCATTTCTTGGGGGGACTTGTTTCTGCATATTGAGCAATGGAAACATCAAACAAATCTGTAAATTGTGCTAATTCAGGAGTTTTTTTATCAATCTGCTGTACTAAGGGCACAGGGGGAGGTACTAGGGAAGGAACTGTGATGAGGAGAGGCGGGGAAAGGCGGAAAGAGGAGGGGGAGCAAGGGGAGCAAGGGGAGGGGGGAAAAGGGAGGGAAGATAAAAGAAGGGAGGGAGGGGGAGGGGGAAGAAAGGGAGGGAAAGGGGGAGGGAGGAAGAAGAGGAGGGGCAGGGGAAGGGGAAGAGGGGGAGGGGGAGAAAAGGAAAAAAGGGGGAAGGGATGAAAGAGGGGAGGAGGGGAGGAGAGGAAAGGTAGGGGGAGGAGGGGAGGGAATGAGCATAAAGAATAAATGATAAATAAAAGGTAAAAGAGAGTAAAATGAAAATGAACCTATCTACCACCCGGGAGTATATATATGGAGCGAAAAGGAGGAAAGAGGGGAAGAAAAAAAGGGGGGGGGGGCACAACCACTATAAACCAACAGAAATAAAAACCAAATTTGAAAAATTGGAGAATTCTTATTAAATAAATAAAAAGATAAAAACTTAAAATATCAAACTATCAAAGATAAATAAATAATGGATAGGGGAGGAAAGGAAGGAAGGAGGGGAAGAAAAGAGGGGAAGGGAAAAGGGAAAAAAACACTTCTGACAAACAGAAATAAAAACTAAAAGGATAAAAAGTTAAAATATCAAATTTGTTAAAGATAAAATAAATAAGGGACAGAAGACATAAAAGGGAACAATATAAAAAGGAGTAAAAGGAAGATAAGGGAAGATTAAATAAAATAATAGCAAACCTGTAAACATTTAAAGGAAAACATATCTATGAGGTATGTTTACTAAACCGTCTTAATGTTATCGGCGTTAGTTGCAGCGATAATGTGAAGAATGCCATATAAGGAGTGGGCGTTCGGGTCTTAAGGTAGCAATCGCGGGTTATCGCGCGATAAAGTGCGCCGTGTCCATTATCACGCGTTAACCTTAACTTCATGTGCTGACCTGCAATCACAGCAATAGAGGTGTAGCACACTGGTTACTGCAATGACTGTGGAGGCAGAGGTCATAGCTTCAATTCCACAGTGGTGTTATGTAATAAGGCTGTCTGAGGCATTACCCTTTACTTTAAATCAGTGCTGTCTGAGGCATTTTCTTTTTTAATTTAAATTAGTGCTGCCAGCAAACACACCCTCACAGTGCCATAACCTAAGGTGCCGCATAAGGCGCCCTATAAAGCACTCCAGAGGGCACATTATGAAACACACTGTCCACCAAGGCACCTGATAATGTTCCCTATAGGGCGCCTTATGAGCAACCTTAAGGTTACAGCACTGTGAGGGTGTTTTTGCTGGCAGCACTAATTTAAATTACAAAATGGAAATGCCTCAGACAGCCTTATCAAATATCACCACTGTGGGATCAAACCTATGACCTCTGCCTCCAGAGTCAGTAAATAACCAGTGGGCTACATCTCTATAGCTACTAACAAACCCCTGGCTGGCTACAGAAAGACTGCAGGTCACCACACAAACTGTCTGCTGTGGTTACCAGGACCCATGATGCACTGCACATGCAGATCAGCAGTCTACAGATGATCACAAGATGGGGTATGCACCCCCACAGCACCTCTGCCTGGTAGGGGGAACTGACCGTGTGTGTTACTGGCACAGAGTAGCTACAGACCGTCACATTGTGTGGATACTGTGCTCATCCTGAGGGCGAGGTGGGGCGCCCAGCACCAGGTCTGCAGCACCTGGCTTAGCTGAGGCAGGCTATGCTGCAGGTCGCCATCAGTGCCAGTGTGTGATAGGTAGTCCTTGCAGACACACCTAGGATACACCTGTGTCCATCCGTATTTCCCAGTCACGTGTAGCCCTTGTGGACTATGATGCACCCAGAATAGTGCACATCCTGTGGGGGTGCCATGGTCACATGATGTAAGTGAAGGGGGGGGTTTGGACCCATAAGCAGATTATGTAGCACCACCCAACCCGCCCTCTGGGGCTCAGGGTGCGGGACAGCATCGCCCACCAACAGATCCACATTCTACATCCCTGCAATGGTGGCAGTAGACGGGACCATCAACCCCAGTCCTGCTGGGGAATGGGCACCCTATGCAGATCCGTACGCATCCATAAGGCAATGGCAGACAGACAGTAGGCCTGGAAATGCTCAGCTGCCCCCTACCACTATGTGACATTCTCCAGCCACTGCATCCTGCAAGGTGTTCCAGCCATACACATACTAACTGCAGACAGTCTGCTAGCTAGTACATAGTCCTGGAGGAACTGTGTGCACCCACAAATGGGATGTGAGCGCACACACCAAGCAGGTAAGTCAGTG
This sequence comes from Ichthyophis bannanicus, assembly GCA_033557465.1. Taxonomy (NCBI): domain Eukaryota; kingdom Metazoa; phylum Chordata; class Amphibia; order Gymnophiona; family Ichthyophiidae; genus Ichthyophis; species Ichthyophis bannanicus. The sequence goes on along the minus strand of CM066031.1, from coordinate 288,514,225 downwards.
ATTGGGCCCCAGAAAAGGGAACCCATAAATATCATTTGAGAGAAATATTATATAGCACTATGGGAGAACCTAGCCATGCCGTGGTCACTGCTCAGTCAGGGTGAGAGTGACCTCCCAGCAGGACATGCTGTGGCAACCCTGTCCGTGCAGGTGGTGGCCGGGCACTACAATGTCCCAGCCATTGCCCTATGCCCTGTGCAGATGCATCCTGCCCAGGCCAACCTGTCCGGGCCATACCCACAGTACCTTGCTCCTCATTATGCACATTGGCAGGCTAACTCTGGAAACAATGCAAGCAGTGTGGGCTCAGTAAGGTGTAGGCAGCCACAACACACTAGATAGACAGGCACACACTCCCACACCTATGCCAGCATTGTGCAAATATAGAGGTTTGTGGCAACCCTGGCCGCCACACCAGTCCTGGCAACAGTGCAGGCATGGCTATGGTACGCAATACTGTTGGGGTCACTCCCCGGGGTGGTAAACACTGTCAGAAACCAAAACTGAAACACACTCCACAGATATCAGAAAGGTTGCTATGATGCAGCTCTATCAGCAAATTGTGATTAACATAGGAATTGTTATCTGCCATTAATCATAGCAACCTTTTGATATATGTGGAACGTGTTCCCAAGTTTAGGGCGGCATTGCTAAGGTATGCAAGTGCTAGTATTGGGAGATGCTGCTGAGCGCAGGGACCAACAGCCTGACTCTCCATGAGGCTTTGGATAGTGGAGCCTGTGGGTGTGGGTGTTTGTGTCCCTGTTGACGCTGCTCTAGGGCAGAGGTTCCCAACTCCGGTCCTGGTGAGCCAAACACTGTTCGGGTTTTCATGCTGTCCCTAATGAATATGCATGAGATACATTTGCATACACTGGGGGCGGCGCATACAAATGCAGCACAGGCATATTTATTAGGGACAGCATGACACCTGAATGGTATTTGGCCCTCCAGGACTGCAGTTGGGAAACTCTGCTCTAGGGATTGCACATGTTTATGGTGTCTGTGCTCTGTAGGGTAAAATATAGGCGTTTCAGGCATGTTTACTTTATCTGCAATAAAGTTTCTGTTTTTATTACCACGGTTTGGTACTGGGTAAAATATGGGTATGGGGTTGGCAGGAGCTGCAGCTGGGACTTGAACTGGTGATCTTCTGCTCCTGAACACACTGGCTGTGTGTACTGCACCACACTGTTGCCACAGGGACAGATCATTCCCTGGGGATACCATGACTGTTCGTCAGACAGACCCTGTCTGTTGCAGTGCACGGCACCCACCTAAACGGGGCTTGGCCATGGTCTGCTGTGGGCAGATGCCACTGCCCCCTCCGCCACCAGCACCCCTCTGCCACCATGCTGACATGCCCTTATGCCGGTGGTGCTGGTGGTGTGCAGTCCCAGGCCATCCAGTGTGCCAGTAGGCAGCTGCCTATGGTGTGGGTTCTCAGGTAGGGGTGCCTACATGGACATGCGCGCTTCCCCCCGGCACTGCCTGCCAATGTTCTGTGCCCTTGGGGGTACCTGCTGGGTAATATCCCCTGTGACACTGTGGAACACACACTCGTGCCCATGTTGGACCCTCGTCAGTTGCTGTCTTGCTGCTTTACAGTTTCGGCATTCCTATGTGCCACCTAGCCATCTGCCTAGTCCTCACTGTGCCCCAGCTGGACTACAGCATGTGCCTCCCGCAGCCCCCTGTATCCCATTTACAGCATCAGTACAGTTGTCCTTTCCTACGTGCCCACTCTGCTGTTGCTGCACATGTGCACACCATAACAAACCCGCCCAATCTAAATGACAGAAATCCTAATCAGTGCTATTTCAATGTGGGATCATTCACTTTGTAGGGGGACAGAGCATAGACCCTTCCAAACATGATATCTTAATTTTTACGCTTTGTCAGTAGTGTTTCTTTATGTTTAGCATTAATATCACTATTGGCCAGCTTGGTTATTTGGATTTTAAATGTGGTTCTGGTCATTTTATATGTTTATTTGCCTTTTTGGTTCCTGCACATGTATCACAACTATCACTTTGCTGGGTTTCCCTGCCTTTGCTGCACATTGCTGACTTAAATGGTTTCTCTTTCCTGCAAATGTGCCTTAACGCGAGGGTTTCACTGGCGTTAGTGTTCAGACCCGGATTTCACAACGTTAGTGTGCCTGGAGCCTCTCCCCTCCCACTCTCCGCCCATTGACCCCCTTCTCTCTGCCCTCTGGGAAGCCTTACTCCACCCTTCAGACCCAGATTTCACAGCATTAGTGTGCCTTAACGCCGCTGCTGCGTTATCACGCGATAAGTGACATTAGCGCACGATAATGTTACATTATCATGCGTTAGCGTCACTTATCATGCGATAATACCACTGCTGCAACGTTAGCACCGTTTAGTAAACATACCCCTATATCTAAATTGAGTCCATTGGGGGACAGGGAGTCTAACATATAGATGTAGTGTTGTTCTAAGCGTGACAATACACTGTTGAGATCACCCCCTCTCCAATTATGTTGGGTCACCATGATGACAAAAAATGTTAGATCTGAAATCTTATGCTGTTTATCAATCCAGTGTTGGACAAGTGGTTTTTCTGGCACCTTCCGTTTCAGACAACTCTTATGTTCAGTAATTCTTCTTCTAATATTCATTTAGTTTTTCCCACATATAGCATGGGACATGGGCATATGATTACATAAATTACACATTCTGTCGTACAATTGGCAAAATCCTGAAAAGGATGAGTGAATTCATTCCTAACCGGAAATACATGAGGGCAGACTGAACATCGTGCACATTGAAACTGTCCTTTATATTTTGGCCTAAAGATGCATTCTGTCAGAGCAGAAGGAACAAGGAGGTTACAGAGATTAACATTTCTCTTATGGACTATTATTATCTGGTAATCTGAAATGCACGGGAGGGTCTGCATGATATGCCACTCCTCTTGAGCTATTTTTGAAATAAATTTTGACTGCGCTGAAAATGTCAAGGGAAGAACCATTCTAGTGGTCTTGGATCTCTCCTTCTTCTCAAGAAGGGTTGTTCTATCAGCTCGTTTTGCATTATCATAAGCTCACTTGACATAGTGTTCTGGATAACCCTTTGCTTGGAATCTTTCTTTCATAATATCTGATTGTTTTTCGAATTCAACATCATGTGTGCATATACGTTTTGCCCTCAGAAATTGTTCTCTGGGAAGACTGGCTTTTAAAGAATGATTGTGAAAGTTGTGGTAATGTGACATTTGATTACGGTCTGTAGGTTTCCTTTATAACTTTGTATTGACTCTCCCTTCTTTACTGATTAGTAGATCTAAATAGGGTATTTTGCTGTCATCATAGGTGATATGAAATTGTAAATTTTGGTCTAGCATATTAATCCAATTGTTAAATTTGTCTAATTTGTCATAATTTCCATCCCAAATTATTAAAATGTCATCTATATACCTTATCCATAACTTAATGTTTTGCGAAAATGGGTGATTGGTTAAAAATTGTTCCTGAAAAACTGCCACATACAGGTTCACTACATCGGCAGTCATGGAAGAACTCATGGCCACCTTTTTAATTTGTTTGTAGAAAATGTCCCTAAAACAAAAATAGCTCTTAGTAAGAGACAATTCAGCCAACCTCATTAAAAATTCAGTGGAAATCCTTCTATGTGATCAGTACGTCCAAGCAAAAGGTTTTGTATAATATTCAATGCTTTCCTTTGTGGAATGTTAGTGTACACAGAGATACTACAATGTGACCAATCATGATATCCCTCAAAGAGGGTTAATAACTGAATCACGTGAGATGAGTTTCTGACATACGAGGGAGTCTGAGATACAAACGGACGTAATAGTACATCTAGAAACTGTGTATGGGCTCAAAGAGTGAGCCGATGGCTCAAATTATAGGTCTCCCAGGTGGTTTCTCTAATGATTTATGTATTTTGGGTAAAATATAAATCGTTGGTAAAACTGGATGATTCAATAAGAAAGTCTCTCTTTTTTTTGTAATGCGTCCCAATTCAAATGCGGTAGATACCAAACTATCTATACTTCTTTTTATCAATATGGTGGGATCACCATTTAATCTCATAAAAATTCTTATCCTGCATTTGTCAGTTAATTTCATCAATATAAAAAGTTTTTATCCATAATTACAACAGCTCCTCCTTTGTCAGCCGGTATGATAATAATCTTCGGATTTTTTTTTGTAAAGAGCGAATAGCTCCTTTTTCTTCTTTAGTAAGGTTATAATAATTAGACCTCAAATTGGGGTCCAGACCAGCCACTCGTTTGAGGACTACTTTTTAAAAGGATTCTATTATAGGATCTACTTGAGGTGGTGGAATCCATTTGGACTTGTTTTTTAATAATCGAGGTGTCTATTTGGTTATTTTCAGACTTAAAAGAAAAGTGTTTTATCCTAATCTTTCTGAAAAATTTATACAATCTATTTGAACTTCGAATGGATTATAATTTGTTGTAGGTACGAAGGAAAAGCCCTTATTGAGAACAGATGTCTCAGCTTTATTTAGTTGGTATTGAGAGATATTAATGTTATTCTCTGATATTAATACTTGGCCTTCCTGTGATCTGAGTTGTCCCTTCTTCATCCTCCTCCATGTCCCCTGCTTCGTCCTCGACCTCTCACTGGACCATCCATTCTGCGGTCGTTTGTAGTGGGGAGTCTGGATCGAGAGTTGTCTCGGCCTCCCCCTTTCCATAATTTGTCCATATTGAATAAATCATTATTATTATTCCTATTAACAGGCTTTTGCCTATTGTTTTGACTTTGAAAGAAGGAGTCTGAAGCGTCTACAAACTCTTCTGAGTGACTTTTACTTCTTTTCTTTTTTGGTTCCATTCTTTCCTCGTCTTCTTCAGGTAAAACCACACATTTTGCTTTCTTGTCATAATAATTCCATTTGGGTCTATTGTATTCACTATTATTCCTTTTACACCATGAGTATACATAGCTTTGTCGATAATCATCTTCATCTCGTTTGAATTTCTTTAACTTTTTTCTTTTACCTCATTCTTATAAATTTGTGTATTTCTTTCATGATCACTATACACTATTTCAAACCTCTCATCACAATCCTTAAGGGAAGCTAACTGTTGGTCAACTTTAAACTTAAGACTTTCCACTTTTTTCTTTAAGACGTGAATTAAAAGGATCATCAGATCTAGAGAGCACTTATTTAGGATGACGTTCCAATTCTTCATAAAAGATGCTTGAACCAGAAAGTCAAGCTAGAAGTACAGTATGTAAGGTTGGAAATGTTTATTGCTGGATAGACAATATTAATAACTTAGTGTAAAATGTTCTGGGGTCCAGTATCTGCTCTAGGTTTGTCTCCTACATAGAAGTTTAATGTTAGAAACACTGACATTTTCTTGGCTGTCTTGGCTTTTTTCTGGTTGATAGACTTGTGATGCTAGACTTCTTTGTATTGCAATAAAACTTAAAGAATGGCTTTCTGAAGTACATTTGAAAATAAATTACAACTTGTCCCTTGGGATAGCCATTGTACTGCTTTGTTCCATAAAGTCTTATCAATGAACTACTTTTACTGTTAGTAGTAGTGCAATGAACAAGCATTCCAGATCTGAACACCAAATTTGGCTACCTTAATCTCCACGGGTTTATGCAAGACCTAGTGTGGGCCTAAATAACCTCATACCCATCTAGACTTATCTTCTCCTCCCACCTGGGCAGCTCAAATCCTATCCCCCTCTTTACTCCCAGGCCAGGATTCCCCCCTCACGCCACTGGCCAGCAGCCACTTTACAAGCTGAATGAAGCAAGGCAGCATGTGCACCAGGCAAAATAGTTCCGGCCCACCTCATGTGACCCTTTGCCTTGCATCAGTATTGTCACAAAACATTAGGTTTAATACTTTTTTGTACACTGGCCCTCAAGGTCAGGTGTTATAGCACAACATTTACATTAAAGACAGCTATTAATTCACATTCATGGCCAGTTTTACTGCAGCTTAATACATTGGATTCTTAGGTGTCTGATTTAGCTCTTCCTCCTGCAACTCCTAAAAAGATCTACATTCCCCCCCAAAATATACTGCAAATAACCACCTTACTTAATTCCACCTCTTTTAAACTTTGCACTGGACATTTCATCCCTGCAGGCATAAATAACTCATGGACTGCGCCTCATGACATGTTCTTTCCATTATAACCCTGGTGTACATGCTATCTCATTCCTGAAAGGTGTACTAATGTCAGGAGACTAAGATGGGTAGACCCTGTGATTTGGGAACTGCACTGTCCGCCTCTTTCCTTGCCACTACCCTGACTGGTGCATTTTTTGTTTCCACTTACCCATCAGACAACCATACGCCTACACTCCCATATGGTATGTATTTATGTATTTAGACAGTTTTGTATACCGCCTTATCCTTCAATCAAAGCGGTCACAACACAATTGGGGGATACATTTAACACGCGGGGATATGAGACACATACACTAATACTTACAGGGAACATGGGCAATGGAGGGTTAAGTGGCTTGCCCAAGACCACAAGGAGCATCTGTGGGACTAGAAACCCCAGTCCTTCCGGCCCAAGGTTGCTGTCCTCTAGTGGGATTTGAACCCCCGACCTTCCGGCCTGAAGTACCTTGCCCCAACCACTAGGCTACTCCTAGTGTTGTGGCACTTTGAAAGATCTTGGTTATTTCATTATTAAACCCCTAAGTACAAGGAGAACAAAATAATTTAGATAGCCTGCACCTTTGCTGTACTTCAGAAGTCTGTTAAGTGCCATCCTTAAGAGATCTTGATGCTCCTGAAAAATAGATATTTTAGTGGGTTATCCATTTCTTAAATGATTTTTGAGCTCCATCTAGTGAGAATATTAAGAATAACATGCATCCACCATCGAATCACATTAACAGAGGATGAGGGATGAGGATTAACTGGCAATAGACCCACTTACATATAGCGAAAGCAACCAAGAGAACGGCTATCAAAGTGGTGCAGAGCATATACCAAGACCTATGAAGTGAGATTTAAAGACTAAAATAATTTTATGTATACATTGTGAAAGAAGGCCAGGTCACAATGAAGATGTTCAAATACCTCATATCAATAACACATAAGAAGCAAACCTTTTCCAGTGGTCAGGATGCCCTCAAAGTCTGATATGAGGCTTCAAAGCAACTTCAGAAAATATTACTGCCTCTCAGTAGACGTAGTGAAGCAAATATTGTAACAGACCGTAACAAAACATGCCTCTAGCCAAAAAAGAAAAGGAAAATCAGTGATCACCTAGGGCTAGGGTAGGGATGGGCAAACATTTTCGCCCCAGGGCCACATTGAAATATGTTGCTGTCTCTGGGACTGGCAATCCCCTCAGGTTTAATTAAATTTATTTTGGGTTTTGCTCATGTATTGTCAGTAGTAGATCAGTGTGAGTTACATTCAGGTACAGTAATTTCCTTATCCCTAGAGGGCTTGCATTCTAAGGATCCTATTGACTAAGATGTGTTAAGGCAATGGCATGTCTTATTTGCCAATAACACAGCTTAACATATGATTTTACTACAATACATTAAATAATGAGCTGCAAAGCACTTTGTTTTTGCCAAATGAATAACACAGCTTGTGTTAAACCTCACAAACTGCATTTTTCATAGAAAGTTAACATCTGAAGAGGTGTTAAGTTTCCTCCCTGATAACATCAGGCCACCAACTCATGACCTAACACTCCAGACAGCTTTCCTCAAACCTGAACCTCATGCCACCCCATAATCCAAATGTAATTAAAAGACCTCCTAGCCCCCCACAGTTTCTTCTATCCCCCAGCAGCTACCAGTGGTTTCCCTGTTGAGTAATTGGGGGGAGAGAGGGGGGCAATAGTGATCCACAGGCACTCTTGCCCTTGCAGCTGCTTCAATGAAAATGGTGGTCTTATGATACCACTGCTAAGGGGTAAGGCTGCCAGATAAAGGAACGCTCATCTATTTGGCAGCCTGATAGTAGTGCCACAAGACTATTTCTAAGGAGTCTGAGGCCACTACTTTGACTAATGGAACTGCCAGGACAGAAGTTCAGGGATAGTCCCTGTCCCGCACTACCCATTAGGGAGACTCCTAGTAGAGGCCAGGGAGGGTGAGAGGCAGGCTTTAAATTTAAGCTGGAATGGAAGTGAAAAGTTGTTTTTTGTTAGTCCAGCTGTTTAAAAGATAACAGACCTGACTGGGATCCGCTTCATGTTGCTGTGCCCAGGAACACATGATACTGCAATAATACCAGAATTTACCATAGGATTCACTAACCTGCAGTACTGAAATACCAGGGTTACTGAATCCTGCAGTAAACAAGTGCAATAATGTGCTGTTTTACCCCAGATGAGTAAGGAAGGGTGAAGGCACTTACCCAAGATCACAAGGAGTGTCAGCAGGATAAGGACTCTGGTGTCCATTTCTTAGCTGACTGTTCTAGCCACTAGACTGCTAGGAGCCCAAACCATAGACATCAATGCACTGCTGATGCCCAAAAGCTCTTGTGTGGTATATTCATTTACGGATTTCTCTTCTAAATTTTGCCATGAAAAGGCTGGCATACTGCCGTTTCAGTGTGTACAATTTGTACAGTTTACTCCTACATTTGCATCCTTTGTTGGTGAAAGTGTACAATTTTGGGAAACTTGTCAAAGAACTAGTAGCTGGTCAAGCAACGTCTATGCCAACACACCCCATAAACACTGTTTCAAAACATACCCTTCTTAACCACTTACTGCGTACTTTTGCAAGTACATATTTTAGATTTTTGCATACCTGAATGTCTTATTATTCATTTTGAAAATGAAGCAAGTTCCCAAAATCCTGAATACTATCAACCACACTGCATGGATAATCTGCCCTCATTCAGTGTTCCCAAGCAGTGCTGAAGTTGGGCATCCTGTGAACAATAAGACTTGATAACATCACCCTCCTCAGCACCTTGGGGCCATACCTCCAACTGTGGCAAAAGCAGCAGCAGCAACAACAAGGATTATCAGCAACCCCTACTCCTGGACAAGCTGCCCCATGCCACCATATTTTCCACCATGCACATCTTGTGCTTGAGAGGCCTTCCCCTGCAACCCTCACTCTGTCTTCATCATTGCTGTTACTCAGAGGTGCCACAACCAAGCAGAATCTGCAGATCTCTCCCACAGTCCAACTTTTGGACTGAGGTGAAGGGAGGTGGAAGCACATGATACCAACTAGGTGGGGGAGAGAAATCAGCGTTTGAGGCAGAAAAGGTAGAGGTGTAAGCAGTAACACATTAAACTAGCGGGCGGGAGGGAGAAGCATGATAGCAATCCACAATCTAAAGTGGAAGGAGAGGACAGCACACCTAGGGAGAGGGGAGAAGTAGAATCAGGGATGGTGGGAGAGTAAGAGGACTGGGGAGAAAGGACCCCAGACTTGGTGAGGGGGGGGGGAGAAATGGGGTGGGGGGGGGAGCAAGCAGGACGAATAGATAGGTGAGAAGCTGAGGAAGAACGAAGTAGAAGAGGGCAGAAATAAGAAAGAGAAAATACTAAAGTATCCAGTGCTGAAGGACAAAAAGAAAGAAGAGAACTGAAATAGAAGAAAAAGGAGTACAGCAAAGAGAGAACAAATCAGAAACAGCAAATCAAGCAGAAGAAGATGCTGAAACAGAAAATTGAGCCAGAGGCACCAATGGCGGAAAGTTTTATTGCCTGATAAAGAATACGTCCTGATTGCCTCTACTACTACCTAGAAGAGAACTGAAAAGATGGTTGGAGAGTGGATGCTGTGGTAGGCATGGCATCTGATGTTGGTGGGCTCCTAACACTGGAGAAGATGCCAATGTGGATAGGTTGAATGAAAAGGTCCCATGGATCTACTGAAATGACTCTTGCCAAAGTCTCCAGTGAATTGTACCTGGCAAATTCCAAGGACCTTTACTCAGTTCTCATCCTTCTTGACCCTTCTGCTGCTGTTCACACTGTTGACCACAACCTTCTCCTTGATACCTTGTCTTTGCTTAGTTTTAAGGGTTCTTTGCTATCCTGGTTCTCTTCTTATCTCTCCCATTGTACATTCAGTATCTGTTCTATTGAATCCTCCTCTACTGCTGTATATATTTGTACTCAATCAATATCAAAAATTACCAGTTCCTACCCCTCCCAAAATAATAAAGTGAATGTTAACATACTTTTTGTCGGATGAAGCCAGGGGAAGCTAGAACTATACCCTAACCACTCCAGATGGCATCATCCATTTTAATTAAACGTACATTAATACTTTAGAATAACTTAACTTAAACACAACTAGATGCTCCTCCACATGCAGCATAACACAGTCCTCAACAGTTGTAGCACGACGTGCACGTTTCGGGAACAAATCCCTGTATCAAGTGCATTCTTCTTCAGTCAAAGTCAACCGCCAAAAAACTGAAGAAGAATGCACTTGATACAGGGATTTGTTCCCGAAACGTGCACGTCATGCTACAACTGTGAGGACTGTGTTATGCTGCATGTGGAGGAGCATCTAGGGACTGGGGTCTCTAGTCCCATGGCTGCTCCTTGTGGCCTTGGGCAAGCCACTTAACCCTCCATTGCCTCAGGTACACTTAGATTGTGAGCCCTTCGGGGACAAGGGAATAAAAAGTACCTGTTAGTATATACATGTAAACCGCTCTGATGCATAAGTAAAGGGCGGTATATCAAATGCCTAAACCATAAACCATAACCATAGTTGTGTTTAAGTTAACTTATTCTAAAGTATTGCCAGTCCTGACTCCTGGCGACCCAGAAGCTCCTGGGTTTTCTTGGCAGTGTCACTGGAAGTAGATTGCCAGGCCTTTCTTCCGAGGCAATGGAGGGTTAAGTGACTTGCCCAAGGCCACAAGGAGTGCTAGTGGGAATTGAACTCTGGTTGCTTAGTTATCAAGCCAGTGTTCTAACCACTAGGCTACTCTAAAGTATTAATGTATGTTTAATTAAAATGGATGATGCCATCTGGAGTGGTTAGGGTATAGTTCTAGCTTCCCCTGGCTTCATCCGACAAAAAGTATTTTAACATTCACTTTATTATTTTGGGAGAGGTAGGAACTGGTAATTTTTGATATTGATTGTTTATGCCATTACCAAGAAGTGGGGTTTGAGCTACATACTTTAGTGTGTATATATTTGTACAGCACTGCATATGCCTTGTAGCGCTTTATAAATGTTTAATAGTAGTAGTAGTAATAGTAGTACTGCTATCCCGCTCTCAGTTGGTGTACCTCAAGGGTCTGTCTTGGGCCCACTCCTTTTCTCTCTATATACCTAGTCCCTTGGTGTGCTCATTTCTTCCCAAGGCTTTCAATACCATTTTTATGCTGATAACTCTCAGATCTACTTCTCTACACCTGAAATCTCTCCAGCAATCTAGGCCCGGATCTCTGCCTGCCTTTCTGACATTGCTGCTTGGATGTCTCACTGCCATTGAGCTTCTTATTTTTCCCCTCTAAACCCTCCTCTCCCCTTCCGCCTTTCTCAGTGTCTGAGGTTAGCGATCTACTCCTCTGTTTTTCCTTGGCTCGCAGTCTTTGACTCCTCCTTTTCCACATACATCCAACTAATAGCTGAAACCTATCATTTCTTTCTCTATGACATCAACAAAATTCACACCATTCCTTTCTGAACACACTACTAAGACAATTATCCACTCTTTAGTCACCTCCGAATCTAGACTATTGCAACCTCCTCCTTGCTGGTCTCCCTCTGAATCATCTCTCTCCCCTTCAATCTGTTCAAAACTCAGCTGCGTGGCTAATCTTCTGCCAGCCTCATCATGCTCATATAACCCTCTTCTCAAGTTGCTTCATCGGTTCCCTATCTGTTTCCACATCCAGTTCAAACTTCTCCTGCTGACTTATAAGTGCATTCATTCTGCAGCTCCTCACTACCTTTACTCTCTTATCTCTCCCTACACCCCTCAGGAACTCTACTCTTCTGGAAGATCTCTTATATCCATGCCCTTCTCTTCTACTGCTAACTCCAGACTTCACTCCTTTCACCTTGCTGCTCCTTATGCCTGGAACAAACGACTTTTCAAATCCAGGCTAAAAAATCATTTCTTCGCTGCTGCTTTTGGATCCTGATTTGCCTAATCTCTTTTATGGTTCCTTACCATTCCCCCTAGATGTATCCTTGTCCACAGTTGTTGTGTTGTTTGTTTGTGACCAGATTTTAAGCTCTGATGAGCTGGAACCGCCTTTTACATGTGTCTGTGCAGCGCTGCATACGCCTTGTAGTGTTATACAAATGTTCAGTAGTAGTAGTAGATGCAAAGTGGCCCACAGTCCATCATTTGCCCACTCCTGGTCTACGATGCAGAAGGAAAAGATTTGGTCAGATTACATGGATCCTGTGGTCCTTATTTGCTGTATGTTCTCTTTCTAATGAACAGGAATCAAAGAAAAATGCAAGATGGTACCTTTTTGTTCAGAAGGGTCAAGCCCATAATGGATTTTTTGAGATAATGGGGGAGCTCTCAATCTGGCCCCCCCCCCCAACTCTGCACAGCTTAATGGTATAGTCTAGTGTATTGTCTCAGCTCAGATGCCTGAAAAGGGGATCTCATTGGGCTGAGGGTGGAGAGCAGAGAGTTTGGTTGAGCCACAAGGATGCAATGTAGTCAAGTCAGGCAACAGGGTATCCTTCATTCCAGATAAAAGACTTTTCTAGATAACAGAATATGATCTCAAGACTGATTTTTCTTGATAATGTGACTTTCTTTTTAACGAATCCTGTAAAAGGCGCTCTACTGTGTTTACACTTAGTCATTGTTTTCTGCTTGTAGAGAGATACCAGAGCCTCTTTGTGCAACTTTAAGCCACTTTTCCCTGATGCAGCCAGTTGGCAAAGTGGGTGTCCTCACATCAGATGGTGGTATGAGAAAACGAAGTTGACAAGCTATTAGATGAGTTTTTAAATGTTTGAAAATATATTTGGCATAGTGTGTCTTAAGTTATACTCTGCTGGAGAAAAAAGTATGGTCATTTAGACATTGATTGTGCAGAAATATGTATTACATCTAATTAAGAATAAGAATTAGAAACATAGAAACATGATGGCAGAAAAAGACCTTTAGAGATCTGTGTTTGTCCCATGCTTTCTTGAATTCAGATATTGTCCTTATCTCTACTACTTCCACTGGGAGACTATTCCACACATCTACCACTCTTTCCATAAAGAAATATTTCTGCATATTACTCCTAAGTTATCTCCTTTCACCCTCATCCTTTGTCCCCTCATTGCAGAGCTTACTTTCGATTGAAAGAGGCCCTCCTGTGCATTTATGCCATGGAGGTATTTAAACATCTCTATCATATCTCCTCTATCCTGCCTTTCTTCTAACATATACATATTAAGATCCTTAAGTCTGTCCCCATATGTTTTATAATGAAGACTACTGCCAGTTTTGGTAGCCACTCTCTGTACAGACTCCAATCTGTTCATATCCTTTTGAACCAATCGAAAAAATCCCCAGCACAAGGCAAAGAGTAATCCAAATCTAAAGAAATAGCCCCGGCATTAACCTCCGTATATCAAAAAACCTTGAAATCCACAAACGTGTATCTTACAATTATTTAACTTTTTCTTTTTGTTGGAGTGACATAACTAAAGGGGAAGGAACTGCAACCCGCCCCTCGCCGTTGTCACTCCTTTTTAATCATTTAAATGCTTGAAAAACTTAACTTAACTGAGTCCAGCCAGCACAGTGTTAAGTTTTTCAAGCATTTAAATGATTAAAAAGGAGTGACAACGGCGAGGGGCGGGTTGCAGTTCCTTCCCCTTTAGTTATGTCACTCCAACAAAAAGAAAAAGTTAAATAATTGTAAGATACACGTTTGTGGATTTCAAGGTTTTTTGATATACGGAGGTTAATGCCGGGGCTATTTCTTTAGATTTGGCATATCCTTTTGAAGGCATGATCTCCAGAATTGCATACAATATTCCAAATAAGGTCACACCAAAAACTTATACAGAGGCACTATCACCTCCTTTTTTCTGCTGGCCATTCCTCTCCCTATGCACCCAAGCATCCTTTTAGCTTTTGCAGTCACCTTTTCTACCTGTTTAGCCACTTTATGATCATCAGAAACAATCACATCTAAGTCCTGCTCTTCTTTCAAGGACAGAAGTACTGCTCCCTTGGATTTTTGCAGCCCAAATGCATGACCCTGCATTTTTAGCAGTAAATCTCAGCTGCCAAATTCTGTTCCAGTTTATTTGGTGACTTGAAGAGAAAGAGGTACAGTGTGTCTTTAATTAAATTCTGCTTCAGCTTGATATGCTGAAAGGAAAATGCTGGCGAGAAAGAAAACTTTCTAATTTGACTTGCTGGAGAAAACAGTATGGTCAAATAGACATTGTGCTGAAGTATTTATTACATCCGATTAAGAATAGCAAACATTCTGCTTCAGCTTACTGAGTAATTTAAGGAGACAGATTTTTGTAGTTCACAAGAGACCAGTTTTGCACGTGCATATTTGTATATAAAAAAAAATAACTAAAAATGAGGGGGGGGGGGTTGGGAGAGGGAAGAGAGGGATTCACTGACAGCGCTCAGCCCTAGAAAAGCAGCTAGCCATCACCATTGAACCTAAGACCTGGATATTCAGTGCTGAGGCCATATCCAGCCACCAGCATTGAATATTCAGGTTGGCCGAATAGCATGGAAGCTAACAAGGCAGTGGCGATAGTCAATTGCTGCCTGGTCTGCTTCTGCGGTGAAAGTTAGGCCGCCTTTAAGGTGACTAACTTTTGCCACTTAGGGATAACTAGGCAGCTCTGAATATCGCCACTGTCTAGTTATCCCCAGGTGCTGCCTCTGCTCTACCCCCAGAACACCCCGACGCTAACTGGTTATTAGCCCTTGTCTACGTTTAACTCCTTCCTTCCTTTCGTATGTTTGTTAGCAGAACATTTCTGAAAGTGTAACCTAGGTCCTCCTTCCCTCATTTAGCCCCTTGTCCTGTCGTCTTGTCTCATTGTCTCCGCTGATTTGTTTTCGATTTTAATGATATTTTGGTATTGTTGGCCGCCTTAGGCAGTGTATCAAATAACGCAAATTGTAACAGATCAGTGGTGGCACCCGTGAATATTCATCAGCACTAACTGCGTTAGTGGTCGCTGAATATCCTGATCGCTGTGATTAACATGGTTAGCAGGTCTGCTAAATGCGTTAATTGTTTTGAGTATCGGGCCAGGGGGGTTTTGATTTATGATGGAAGAACTCTGAGTCCAGTTTTCATCAGTAGGGCTGGAATTCTCTGAGGTCTTTTTGTCCTCAGTGATTAAGAATAATAGTTACGTTTAAGGATGGTGCATATATTTTCGGAATGGCATTGTGGTCTGATCTGGAACCAGTTTGAGTGTATGGTATTTGATGCCCTTTTATTAAAGCCTGTTAGGTGGTTAATGTCCATTTCAGCATGAACTTGCTGTCTGCAATGACACCAAACATGTGCATAGTGAGCGATCACTAAGACGTGCGTTAATTGACTATCATCTGATGGGGTGAGGACGGTGTGGGTTAGGAGTGGAGTGGGCGCATTCACTGCACATTCTGGTTAATGTGGATATCATTAGTGTGCACTGTCCTTGTGGTAGCCAGCATGGGTGCACCTAACAATACGTCTATGGGTATCATTAGGTGCACCTGTGTTAATTTCACTCTACGTTTAGCATAGGTATCTGCATGTTTGCTGCAGTTACCTGACAGTTGTCATGGAGGTTTTGCGCTTATCATGTGTTAAGTGCACAACCTTAATTGAAATTAGTAAAATGATCCCTAGGTTACACATGTTCAAGTTTCTCATTTAACTATTAAAAATGTCAGGATGAAAATGTCAGGATGGATAATTAATGGTTCTAGCTTGGAAAACAAAATTTAGGTCTGTAGAGTGCTGCATACATCTTGTAGCGCTACACAAATGCTTAGTAGTTGTAGTAGTAGTAGACTCCTCACTCTTCTTGGACCTCTGGGTAAGCACCCAGTCTCATCAGTTGTCTGCAAGCCACTGATAAATATTCCCACAAAGCATTTAACACTTGTGTAACCCATATGCCTATAGGTTTCTGCATAGTCATTTCTGGGCTAGAATCAATGGACACCAACCCTCCTGGCTAGGCAGAGTATAGACAGCACTCTTCCATGACCTGAGTGAGGGTGTCTAATGTCTAGTAGGGGAGAGGAGCTGGCACTGAAATTAAAAATGGTACAGATACCATCTTGGAATGGGAAGGTAGGCAATAACCAGATAATGGTAGTACTTAAAATAGATTTAGGAAAAGGTAAATGGGGGAGGGGGGAAGCGGGATAAACAAATTAGTCAAATAGAATGTGAACATAATTCAAAATTAGCAAAACAGCAAAACATTGTGTTGATTTAGTAGGGAAAAGCAGGCTTCAAATAAATGCTTGTTTTCTCTTTGACTTCTTTAACAGACAATGCACTCTGTCCTTCCAGGATCAAGCCTCTCTTCAACACCTTAAGGGAATCCCACCTTTCCTATATGGGATTTCATGGGATCTTGCATTACCAATCAGCAAACATTAGGTAAGTATGAGTGACTATTAACAGCCTTGGCCTGTGCACGTTACTCCAAGGATCCAGATCCTTTCTGACTTTTTGTGCCTTTCTAGCACCTCTTTCCAGGATTAAGCATCCAGATTAAGCAAACGCTGGAAACGTCAGGTAAGAGGTTTCTTATTGCAAATGCTTAGAGTGCTGGTACTGAGGCTTCATTTGAGCACTCTGAGCCGTGTGCATGGAGAACTCATCAATGAGCCTCAGGATATGAGAAGGCTGTGGGCTTAAGCAAAGGCACGGGTGGGGGAGGGGAGTAACCTGCACAGAGCGGCAGCTGCAACCTTACTGGGCAGGCTAGGTGAGCCATACTGGTCTATATCTGCTGTCATTTACAGTACTATGGAGGAGGGGGGGAGGGATATTCCAAGGCATTTACACGGTTTGCAGACCTGCAAACTGTGTACTGTAAATGCTGCAGAACTGGATGAACATGGTTAGTGCCGCTGAATGTCTGCGCGTGCTGTCGCTACACGTCCCGATGCTAACTGGTTAGCATCAGGACGTGTGAGGGGCATCCGGGGCAGCATGCTTCACTATCTGGGCAGCGGCTCAATATCGCCACTGCCCGGTTAGCTTCTAGGTTCTGTGGCCAACCTGGATATTCATTTCCAATGCCGGGGTTACAGTTCAGCAGCGATGGCTAGCTGCTTCACAAGCACTAGCCACTGCTGCTGAATATCCCCCTCCCCCCCCCCAATGTTATTATGTAAAATGCCCACTTGCCATTGAGTCTAATATTTTCAAAAGAAGAAAATCCTCTCTTCCTGGCTGGCAGACTACATAACTTCAAGGCCTTTCACATAAAATACATATACCCTGTACTTCCTGCTCTGTATTTGTCTGGCAAGTTAAAAAATTCTGTCTAGCTTAAGATTCATAGCTCTAGCACTAAGAACATAAGAACTGATTCTCTCAAATGGATGTCTGTCAGATGGGACCAGACTTCTTCTGCCACTCTACAGCATGCAATGGCCTTGGCAGCCTCTGATCACCTCTTGGGCTGGCTCCCTTACCTCTGCATCTCACTGCTGGCTCACATCAACTTCCAGGGACTCTCCTTGAATCACCGTTCCTCCAGATGCTCTGGTTCATTCCTGACTTAGCATTCCTCATCTCATCTTCAGGCTCTGCAGCAAAGCCTCCATGAACTGCTCCTGCCTCTTCAAGGGTCTTGTCTTTTCTGTTCAGCTCTGCCTCCCCCCTGCTTTCTGACTACTGCATGAGGGTTCCCTGTGCTTCCTTCTGTAGGATGGGGCTCCATATAGCTTATTTTTCTTCCTGTGGTACTGCACTGTTAGTCTGTTTGGTTCCCCGTTCAGAGATTCCAATCTTCCTCCTATAGGGAACCTTTGCTTTGTTCTGGTTTCTTGAGAGGGCTTTTCAAGGCTGCCAGACCCTTTCTCTCTATGTCCTGGCTGGTGCCCAACTGCTCCTCTCCTGGTTTTGAACTTGGATTCCATGCAGCATGGTATTTGTAGTCTGCTACAATGGCATTGAGTGAAAAAATATTTTCTCTTATTAGTCTTAAACAGGTTACATTGTAGTTTCATTGCATGTCCCCTAGTCTTTCTACTTTTTGATGCCGTAAAGAATCAATCTACATTTACCCGTTCCACCCCATTCATTAATTTATAGACCTCTATCATATCTCCCCTCATCTGTCTCTTTTCCAGTTTGAAAAGCCCTAATCTTTTAAGCCTCTCCTCATACGGGTATCTTTCAATCCCCTTTACCATTTTGGTGGCTCTTCTCTGTGCCTTCTCTAATTCCACTATATCCTTTTTAAGATATGGTGACCAGAATTGCACATTATAAAGATCTGCATACTGAATTTATTTGGTCAGTGTTATGACCAGCTTATTGATGAGGGAAGATATAAAATGAGAAAAACTAATCCTGGTAGCCATAAATTCGAGGGCAGTGTTGATTGCCAGGGGCGGCTCTATAATGAGGCAGAGTGAGGCAACATCCTCAGGCGGCAAAGTTTTGAGAGCAGCAAAAATGCCCCCAAAACAGCAAAGTAGCTGTCGCCTCACTTTACTTTCTTTGTAAAAAAAAATAATTCAAGTGGATCAGCCGCTGCTGCTGTCACTTCTGCTTCTCCCAGGTTGGCAGTGGTAGAATCATCCCTCTCATCGTCACTGCCCCAGATCTGAGGACAAGCAGTGGGACGAGCTGTCAACTTTGAAAAAAAAGGAAAGCAAAAGCTCGGGCTCTTGCAACTCTGGCATACTTGTAAGGCCTGATGCATGCATCCTATTCTCTCTGATGCATGCTTCCTGTGCCCTCTGATGCATGCTTTTCACGTTAGAGGGGGCAGAACCAGCAAGGACGTACAAGTGCGCTGGAGTCTTAAAGACCCCATACTTTTGCTTTCCTTTTTTCTTCCCCCTTCTTTTTTTTTAAATCACCGCTGCTGTCGATATTGAAAGAGGCATCAGCAGTGGCAGCAGGAAGAGAGGTGGAGGTAGACAGCAGATTCTGGACAATGGGGGGGCAGGAGGACAAATGCTGGACAATGGAGGGAAGCAGGAAGACAAATGCTTGACACGGAGGAAGAAGGAGAACAAATGCTAGACACGGGTGGGGGGGAAGCAGGAAGACAAATGCTGGACATGGGGGGGGGGGGAAAGCAAGAATATAAATGTTGGACAAAGGGGGAAGGGGGAAGGAAGCAGGAAGACAAATTCTGGACCATGGCTGGCACTACCCGGTATGGTGGATAAGTGCAGTAGAGGGGTGCCGATGTCAGGAGGGCACCATTGTTAGCTGCCCGCCACCCGCTGCCACTTCTCATTCAGGATTAGCAGGGACTGTCTTTTACATGTGTCTGTGTAGTGCTGCATACAAATGTTTATTAGTAGAGTAGTAGTAGCAGTAGTAGTAGTAGGATGGCTTGTGGAGTGCTGGCGGCCTAGTGGAGAGCCTGCCTGCGGGACACACTGCTCCAGCAGGCAGAAGGCTGTGAGAGGCCGTGATCGCCACTCACAGCCTTCTGCCCATGGGTTGTCATGCTGTGAGGGCTTGTGTGCATCAGTGATGCTGAGAGCTAAGCTATCAGTAGCTTAACTACTGGCAGGGTCTCCCAAGATGGACAGGTCTCAGCTGAGGTGCTAGACCAAGACAAACCACCAATCTGGGCAGAAGCAGAATGAGATTGTGTTGGCAGCGGAGGATCACATTTCTGTGACAATGGCAACAACACTAAAATTAAACTGTGCGGAAGAAAGGCCTGGCAATCTACTTTCGTATCTTGCCATGAAAACCCAATGGACAGTCACAACAAAATGAATTGCACTATAGTGCTGGACGATGAGACCCCCAGGTCGGAAGGCATTCAACTGACTACTGGGGAGGAGCTGAAGACTTTTCAGAGTAAAGCCAACATTTATGATGTGGTTGGATCAAAGCCCTTGGGATGTGTGTCTGCTAATGTAGCTGCGCATGAAATGAGAGTCAGAAACTGCAAAGATGTTTTACATATTGGGACATGGAACGTAAGAATCATGAACCAAGGGAAGTTGGAGGTGGTCAAGAATGAAAAGGAACGCATACAACTCGATCTGTTGGGTGTCAACGAACTGAAATGGACTGGCATTGAGCACTTTGCATCCGATGATCACATGGTCAACTATGCTGGAAATGAAAGACAAAGAAGAAATTGTATTGCATTTATAATTAAGAAGAAACTTGCAAGAACTATACTAAAATACAATGCAATCAGTGAACGCTTAATTACTATTCATCTATGAGGAATGCCCATCAACACAACTATAATTCAAGTATATACTCCAACAACAGCTGCAGAAGAGGATGAGGTTGATGAGTTTTATGAATGAGCACAAGCTGACATTGACAGAACATGCAAACAGGATATTCTAATAGTCATGGATGACTCAAACGCAAATGTTGGCAACAATGAAGAAGGTAAAATGGTTGGAAAATATGGGCTTGGGGACAGAAATGAAGCTGGAGAAAGACTTATAGAATTCTGCAAGACCAATGATCTATTCATCTCAAACACCTTCTTCCAGCAACACAAGCAGTGACTGTACACATGGAAAAGAGCAAGCCACTCATGAATGTAACAAAATATGACCTTGACAATATACCACTGAAATGTAAAGACTGCCTGCAAAATTGATTTGCTGTCCACAGGCCGTCTGTTGTTTTCCCTCTGAGCTCAAAGAAAGTAGAACTTTGTGTGTGATTGTGTTCTGTGTTACTCTCTGCCTGTTTCTCACTGCTTGAGGGACCAGAGACCGAAAGAGCTGTGGTATTGTGGCCAGATCACGGGGTTTTCTTCAATTTGTGCTGTGACTCGGATCACTGTGTTCTTCAGCAGTTGGAAACAGCAAACAAGTCTCCAGGACGCGAACAGTTTTTCTGTCATGAGTAGTATATTAACAAGGCAGGTCTTTCTGTCGTGTGGGCAAAAATGCCAGTAAAACTAAAGAGTACTCTGTTAGATGAATGGGGCAAAAAAAAGCTCGCGATATAGGGCAGAAAAAGGAAGCCCAAATTATGAAATGAGGCGCAGGTTTGGTGATAGCACCCTCATGTTGGCCGTTGACATTGCTTTATGAAAAAATAGAATTAATCAAACAAAGTTTTGAAGGACTAATTTTCATGTCATAATTGTAGTGTGAAGTTTGTTTTCTCTAATTTAGTGGTTAGGGAAGTGTGCTGTGCAGTATAAGTTTTGTTTTTTACTGCAGTAATAATTTGGAGGTTTCCGACACAGATAACAGCTTGGCATGACTGCAGTATTAGCAGGAAGAAAGTCTTGAGCAACCGTGGTAAGATTTTCTTTTGTTAGACTAACCATAAGCCTTATTGGGGAAGTTAAAAAAAAAACTCCAAATGTGATTAACTATTTCTTTTACTTGTATATGTATAGTAAATAAGTTTTGTTTTCTAGGTCATGGATCTGAACTTATTTTGGATTATGAGAATTTATCTACTGATTCCATTCTATGTGTAATAATGCAAATGCTGAAAAATATTATTAGAAACACTACTCCTCGGTGCTTCTTATGTCTCTGGATACTTTGGGAAAAATGATTGATGATATATTCTCCAAATGGTATTTTTAGTTATAATTGATGCGAATGAATGGGAAGATCTTCCATGCTTTGATGCATTTAGATATTTGATAAAATTGTGTGGATTTGTGTGATGTGACAAAGGTTAAGAAAAATTAAGTGTTTAAAGGAAAGATAGAAGTTAGTAACTTAACTGGAAAAAAACAAAACACAATTGAATTGCTTGTCAAGTTAAGTCAAGCAAGTTTGTTTATTTAAAGGGAAAAAGTGAATGATACAATTACTTTCAAACAAGTGAATTAAGTAATTAAACAGTATGGTAAATACATGTATAATGTTTTATTTTTCTTTTGTGATAGTAGACTGGTTGAAAATTACAACTATGATAGAGTATGAGTAACAATGTCTGCAGAAAAAATGCTGATGTTTCTCCTAGGGGGATGTTTACTAAACTGTGGTAATGGTACAGAACGCGCGTTATGATCGTTAAAGTCTCATAACGTGCGTTAACGTAAGTTAACGATCGTAAAGTTCCGCGGCGCGGTAAAACACCGCAGAAGGTGGAGAGAGGGCGGAGAGAAGGGGTCAATGGGCGGAGTGTGGGCGGGGAGAGGCTCCTTTCACACTAATGCGCTGATCTGAAGAGCTGAATCCTAACGCGATTGAAAACCTGCCGTTAAATGCACATTTCAGGGGAGAGAAACCATTTAGGTGTCAGCAATGTACAGCATAGGCAGGGAAACCTAAAAAAAGTGATAAGTGTGATACATGTGCACAGAAAGCACAGTTACTTACCTGTAACAGGTGATCTCTGGGAACAGCAGGAATAAGTCTTCACATATGGGTACATCAGTACCGATGGAGCCTGCGTGGGAACGCTCCCCAGCTTCCCAAAAAGGAAAGCTTTTGGGAGCATCCCACAGCGCCTGCGTGCTGCCTTCCCGCCTTTCCTAACCAACTCTCCTCAGTTCGAGTTTAAAGCTGAGACAATAGAGAGAGAGAGGAAAGGAAAGATAGAAAAGAGATACAACTCCTAGGGGAGGTGGGAGGGTTGTGAAGACTTATTCCTGCTGTTCCCAGAGATCACCTGTTACAGGTAAGTAACTGTGCTATCTCCAGGAACAAGCAGGAATGAGTCTTCACATATGGGGACTCCCTAGCTAAGATGCCTGGGAGATCCCCAAGGATATGAGACCCTGAAAGGGGTCTGCGTCCTCCTATGGATCTCAGGCATCCATCCAGGGAAGGAGGGCAGGAGTTGTTTAAGAATGGAACAGGTGTCTGAGGACAGCCTGACCAAACAAGGCATCCTGGCGGGAGTCCTTGTCCAAGCAGTAATGGGCTGTGAAGGTATGAACCGAGGCCCAGGTGGCTGCTCGACACATCTGGTCGATGGACACAGAATTTAGATGAGCCATAGAGGTGGCCATGGCCCTCACAATATGAGCTGTGACATGGCTCTCCAGAGAAAGGTTCTTACTCTGGTAGGCGAAATAAATACACTGAGCAATCCAATTGGACAGTGTTCTCTTAGAGACTGGAAGTCCCAAATGAGAAGGATCAAAAGCAACAAAAAGCTGGGAAGACTTTCGATGTTGCTGTGTCCTATGTAAGTAAAAAGCAAGAGCTCTTTTACAATCCAGAGTATGAAGATTCCTCTCTGCACTGGATGCATGAGGAGCTGGAAAAAAGACAGGTAAATATACCTCTTGATTAAGATGAAAAGGTGAGACCACTTTAGGCATAAAGTGTGGATTTGTCCTAAGGACTACCTTATCATGATGGAACCTTGTATAAGGTGGATTAGCCACTAATGTCTGCAGTTCACTGATGCGGCGAGCTGAAGTAACTGCAATGAGGAAAATGACCTTCCATGAAAGAAATTTAAAGGAGGTAGTGGCTAAGGGTTCAAAAGGTGGCTTCATGAGCTGACCAAGAACCAAATTTAAGTCCCATGCCACTGGAGGAGGCCTAATGGGAGGTTTAGTTAAAGTTAGGCCTCTCATGAATCTTGCAATGAGAGGATGAGAGGAAATAGGTTGTCCATTGATGGGCTTAAGGGATGCTGCAATAGCACTCAAATGGACTCTTACTGAATTTGTTTTAAGGCCTGCATTGGAAAGATGCAGGAGATAGTCTAAAGAGAATTTAAAGGTAGTGCTAGAGGGTCAAGACCCTTTTCAGCATACCAAATGGAAAACCTTTTCCATTTAAAAGCATAAGAACGCCTGGTGGAAGGTTTTCTGGAAGCATGGAGGATATCCTTCACTTGTTGAGAAAGATTCCAGTCTTGAAGGTCTAGGCCTTCAGTAACCAAGCTCTGAGGTGTAGGGACTTGGGGTTTGGGTGCCACAAAGTCCCTTCCTCCTGGGACAGAAGGTCTGGAGCAGCTCCCAAGTCCAGAGAGGGGGCTTGGGAGAGATGTAGAAGTAGAGGGTACCACACTTGGCGTGGCCAGCGTGGAGCTATGAGGATCATAGATCCTTGATCCCTCTGGAGTTTGAACAGAGTCTTGGGAATCAAGGGAATGGGTGGAAATGCATACAGGAAGCCCTGACCCCAATGGAGGAGGAAGGCATCCTTCGCCTGAACTCCCTGACATGGAATTCTGGAACAGAACCAGGGAAGTTTGGCATTCCACGGACTTGCAAAGAGGTCTATGTCCGGGGTTCCCCATTCTTGGAAGATTCTGAGTACCTGATCCATGTGCAGGGACCATTCGTGTGGAAGCAGAACTCGACTGAGTCTGTCTGCCCAAATGTTTTGGACTCCTGGGAGGTATACTGCCAGGAGGTGAATTTGATGCTCTCTGGCGAAGGCCCATAATCTTAAAGCTTCGTTGCAAAGCGACAGAGAGCCAGTTCCTCCTTGCTTGTTTATGTAAAACATGGCTACTTGATTGTCTGTATGAATGAGGACTGTCTTGTAGCTGAGGAGGGTATGAAAGACCTTGAGAGCTAGAAAAACTGCTCGAAGCTCCAAGTGGTTGATATGAAGGGAGGTCTCCTGTGGGGACCAAGTGCCTTGAGTGGAGAGGTCCTGTAGATGGGCTCCCCAACCTGTTTGGGAGGCATCTGTTGTGAGGGTTGCTTGGGGCAACAACTGTTGGAAGGGGGACCCCAGCAACAGATTTTGAGTGGACATCCACCATTGGAGAGACCAAAAGAGACGTTTGGAGGTTGCTATTTGGTCTGAGAGAGCACCTGAAGCTTGAGTCCACTGGGTGGACAAAGTCCATTGAGCTGCTCTCATGTGTAGGCGAGCATAGGGTACCACATGCACTGTGAAAGCCATGTGGCCTAGCAGTTGTAGCATCTCCCGGGCAGTTAAGTGGCTCTTTGACTGAATCTGGGAGGCTAACTGCACTAGACGTTGACAATGGGCCTGAGGAAGGTAGGCCTTTGCAGTAGTGGTATCCAACCAGGCCCCTATGAATTCTAGGGACTGAGTAGGGATGAGCTGAGACTTTGGGAGGTTTACCACAAGTCCCAGATACTGCAGAATGCGCCTTGTGCGGTCCAAGGAATTCTGGGCCTCTGACTGAGATGGAGCTCGAATGAGCCAGTCGTCCAGGTATGGGAAGACAAATATTCCCAGAGTTCGTAGAAATGCAGCAACTATTGCCATGCATTTGGTGAACACTCTTGGAGCAGAGGCCAGACCGAAAGGAAGAACTCTGTATTGGTAATGTTTTCCTTGGAAAAGAAACCGCAGGAATCTTCTGTGAGAGGGATGGATGAGGACATGGGTGTACGCATCCTTGAGATCTAGAGAACAAAGCCAATCCTGACTTTGAAGGTATGGAAGGAGAGTGCCCAGAGAAAGCATCTTGAACTTCTCCTTGCATAGAAATTTGTTCAATTCTCTGAGATCTAATATGGGTCTGTATCCCCCTGTCTTCTTTGGAATGAGAAAATAGGGGGAGTAGAACCCTGACCCTTGATGAAGAAGAGGAACTTCTTCTATTGCCCCTTGGGCAAGAAGGGTAGCTACCTCTTGACCTAGAAGGTCGAGAAGAGATGTGGGAGAATTGAAATGTCTCACCATGGTGTGGGGAGGAAGGTATGAAAAATGAAGCTTGTAGCCCTCTCTTATGATGGAGAGGGTCCACTGCTCTGATGTTATTTGCTCCCATCTGGGAGCAAAATGAGCCAACCTTCCTGGAATGGTGAGAGGCTCTGGCTGCTTTAGAGCCAGAAAGGCTAAGTTCTCTAGCATCAAGTCAAAAACCCTGAGGAGGTTGGGCCTGCTGAGTTGCAGCAGCCCCTGTAGGCTTAGGCCTGTCCTGTTTAGGTTGCTGACGCTTAGTGGCAAAGCGACCTGTAGAAGATTGTTGGCCAGAAGTAGAAGGAAATCTGCCCTTTTTAAAGAAAGACTTTTTAAAAGGCTTTTTCTTGGCAGGAATGGGGGTTGACTTTGAAAGTCTATCCAGAGCAGAGTTTTCTTCATCCATTTGAGTGGCTTTTATTTGCCATTCTTTGCCAAATAGGTTTTCACCTGTACAGGGAAGATTTCCTAAGCCATCTTGAACCCAGGGCTCTAAATCAGAAGCCTGGAGCCAAGCAATTCTGCGAGCAGCTATGGCAATGCCTGAGGCTCTGCTGGCACCTTCAAAAGAGTCAAAGGCTGCCCTGTTGGAAAACTTTGAAATGTCTTGGGTATGCTTAAGCCAAATGAGGAATTCCTCCCTTTTATCCTCTGGAAGAAAAGGGAGGAAAGTGTGCAGTTTTTGTGCAATTTCCTTTAGAAACGTACCCATGTAAAGGCTATATGAGTTGATTCTGGCAATAAGCATACTGGCTTGGAAGAATTTCCTACCAAAGGCATCCAAGGTCCTGCATTCTCTTCCTGGAGGAGCAGAAGAGTGTCTCTTTGTACTCTTTATCCTTTTCATAGCTGACTGCACCACAATGGAATGGTGAGGAAGCTGAGTTTTCTGAAATCCAGGACAAGGAGGGACACGATACATAGTGTCCAATCTACGAGAATGAGGAGAGAGAGTGAGAGGAGTCTCCCATAGATCAATCATGTGTTCATAAAGAATCTCATGAATTGGTAAGGTGACCGCCTCTTTAGGAGCTCTAGAATAGCCTAAAATATCCAATTTTTTAGCTCTAGGCTCTGATTCAGAAGTTACTGAAATAGAAAGTCCTTTAGCTACTTCTCTTATGAAGTCTTGAAAGGACAAGTCTTCTGGAGGAGACATTCTTCTTTTTGGAGAGGAAGGCTCTTCAGGAAGGGCTATGGATACTTCAGGAGACTCGTCTGATGTATCAGAATCATCAGAGGAATCGAAGTATCGCCTGTCAGGGTGCTCTTCCAACGCTCGATACGCGTATTGAGCAGTATCGACATCGGGCGTCCCCGGTACCGGATCGGTACCAGTAAGCAGCCCTGGACAAGGAACCGCTGCAGCCGGTATCCTGGTCGATGTCGATGCAGTCGGTACCGGTATCGGTGCTGGTGCCGGTACCAGAGCCGATACCGAGAACGGAGTTTGTTTCGGTACCAGCGGCGTCGCAGCTTGAATGAAGGCCATAATAGCCTGCTGCATGACAGAACATTGTGATCCATCGACGCCATGAATGCCTGGAAGTCGGTACCGGGAGATTGTGCCGGTACCCCAGAGCATTCTAACAGGTGATCGGTCGAGGCCATGCCATCGATGTCAACCTGTAACCCCATAGGAGGAGCTTTGGAAGCAGGAGCTTCCCACCGGGGTTGTTTTGCTGGCGCAGGATCCTCGAGGGCAAGCCCAGAGGCATCTCGATGCTTAGAGGGAGATCTACCCTTCGAGGACCTGCTAGGTTTATGTTTGGTTACCTGAGATCCATCAGGAGAAGAAGACCTGGAAGATGTCGATGCTACCGACGGTGCATCAGCGGGAAACAGCACATGGAGCTTGGCTGCTCGGTTCTGTAACCCCCGTTTAGACATAAGAGAGCAGGACGGACAATCTGGAATGGAGTGTTCAGGACCCAAACATTTAAGACACCATTCATGGGTATCTGTAACAGAAATAGTACCGCTACACTTAGTGCATTTTTTGAACCCGGAGGCTGGTTTTTCCATGAGGGAAATTTTCTTGTGGGCCCTGAGGCCTAAGAAGAAAAATACACCAAGTGAGGAAAAATATCAATATATATTTTTTTTTTTTTAAGAAAGAAAGAAAAAGACCGGCGGTACCGGTCCGGAGTCGGGGAAGGCAGACACGCGACCAAAGAAATAAAATAAAAGAAAGAACTTCTTCAGCGGTGACAGGGCTCGACCTGCTGGCTCCGCGGCAAAGAAGAACTGAGGAGAGTTGGTTAGGAAAGGCGGGAAGGCAGCGCGCAGGCGCTGTAGGATGCTCCCAAAAGCTTTCCTTTTTGGGAAGCTGGGGAGCGTTCCCGCGCAGGCTCCGTCGGTACCGACGTACCCATATGTGAAGACTCATTTCTGCTTGTTCCTGGAGATCAAAAGGGCACATAAACATTGAAAATGACCTCAACAAACTGGAAAAAAAACATAACCAAGCTGGCCAATAGTGGTGTTAATGGGAAACATCACCCCCCCCCCCCCCCCGAGAAAGCTCCATAGAAAAGATATAAATCGTGGAAGGGTCTATGCGCCGTCCCCATACAAGGTGAATAAGCCACAGTGAAATTGCGCTGTGCAGGGTTTTCCTTTCCATCGGACAGGTGTCCTATGGCATGCACATGTGTGGCAACAGCAGGACGGACATGTCGGAACGGCAACTGGACAGATGCTGGAAAAGGGGATACAGAGGACCGCAGGCGGCACATGCTGTGGTGCAGCTGGGCCACAGTGCGGACTAGGATGATGCCTAGCTGGCCCATACCAGCAGAAGAGACTATCAGCATGATGGCAGAGGGTCACTGGTGGTGGAGGGGGCAGTGGCAGCTGCCCAGAGCAGACCGTGGCCTAGCCCTGTGTAGGTGGGTGCCATGCACTGCAACAGACAGGACCTGTCTGACGAACAGTCATGGTATCACCAGGGAATGTGCTGACTCTGTGAGAACATGGTGGTGCAGTGCACAAAACCAGTGTATTCAGAAGCAGAAGGTCACAGGTTCAAGTCCCAGCTGTGGTTCCTGCCAACCCAGTCCCCTTATTTTACCCACTACTAAAACGTGCTAATACAGACAGAACGTTTATTGCAGATGATGTAAACATGCCCATAATACCTACCTTTACTCTACAGAGCACAGACACCATAACCATGTGCATTACCTAGAGCAGAGTCTCCCAAATGCAGTCCTGGAGGGCCAAACACCATTCAGGTTCCATGCTGCCTCTAATAAAGATGCTTGTGCTGCATTTATATGCGCCGCCCCCATGGTATGCAGATGTATCTCATGCATATTCATGAGGGACAGCATGAAAACCTGAACAGTGTTTGGCACACCAGGACTGGAGTTGGGAACCTCTGCCGTAAAGCAGCAGCCAACAGGGGCAGACACACCCGCACCCACAGGCCCCATTATCCAAAGCCTCCTGGAGAGGCAGGACTTTGGGCCCTGCGTGCATCTCCCAATACTAGCACTTGCATACCTTAGCAATGCCACCCTAAACCTGGGAATACGGTATACATCTATCAAAAGGTTGCTATGATTACTGGCAGATAGCAATTCCTAAGTTCAGCACAATTTGCTGATTGAGCTGCATCATAGCAACCTTTCTGATGTCTGTGGAGTGTGCTTCAGGTCTGGTGTCTGACAGTGTTTACCACCCTGGGGAGTGACCCCCAACAGTATTGCTTACCATAGCCATGCCTGCACTCTGCCCAAGACTGATGTGGCGGGCAGGGCTGCAAAACACCTCTATAGTTGAACAATACTGGCATAGATGTGGGGAGTGTGTGTCTGTCTATCCAGTGTGTGGTGGCTGCAAACACCCTCCACAGCCCACACTGCTTGCACTGTTGCCAGTATTGGCCTGCCAATGTGCATAATGAGGAGCAAGGTACCGTGGGAATAGCCAGGATAGGATGGCCTGGCCTGGATCCATCTGTACATAGCATAGGGCAATGGCACGGACAGAGTGGCCACAGCATGTCCTGCTGGGAGGTCACACTCACCCTGACTGAGAAGTGACCACGGCATGGCTAGGTTCCCCCATAGTGCTATATAGTGTCTCTTGTATGTGATATTTATGGGTTCTCTTTTGGGGCCCACTCCCTGACTTATCTGCTTGGTGTGTATGCTGCCATCCCAGTTCTGGGTACACGCATCTCCTCCAGGAACATGCACTATGGACTAGCTAGCAGACTGCCTGCAGCTAGTATGTACCTGGCTGGAACACCTTGCAGGGTGCAGTGGCTGGAGGCTTGCTGCTGGAGAATGTCAGATAGTGGTGGGGGGCAGCTGGCCTACTGTCTGTCTGCTATTGCTCTATGGATGGGTACAGATCTACATTGCCTGCCCTGTAGGGTGCCTGTTCCCCAGCAGGACTGGGGTGGATGGTCCCCTCTACTGCTACCATTGCAGGGAGATGGAATGTGGATCTATTGGTGGGTGATCCTGTTTCCCACCCTGAGCCCTAGAGGGTGGGTTGTGTGGTGGTACATAATCTGCCTATGGGTCCAAACACCCCCCCCCCTTCACCCACATCACGTCACCATGGCACCAACACAAAATATGCACTATTCTGGGTGCATCATAGCTCATAAGGGCTAGACATGACTGAGAAATACAGAGGGACACAGATGTATTCTAGGTGTGTCTGCCGGAACTACCTATCACACACTGATGGGGACCTGCATCATGGCGTATCTCAGCCATGAAAGGTGCTGTGGACCTGGTGCTGGGTGCCCCACCTCACCCTCAGGGGGAGCACAGTACCCGCACAATGTGACGGTCTGTGGCTACTCTGTGCCAGTACCACACACGGTCAGTTCCCCCTACCAGGCCGAGGTGCTGTGGGGGTGCATACCCCATCCTGTGCCCATCTGTGGACTGCTGATTTGCATGTGCAGTGCATCATGGGTACGGGTGGGTTAACCGTATCCTGGTAGCCACAGCAGACAGTTTGTGTGGTACGTGCAGTCTTTCTGCAGCCAGCCAGGGGTTTGTTAGCAGCTATAGAGCTGTTGCCCACTGGTTACTTCACTGCCTGTGCGGCCAGAGGTCATGGGTTCATACCCATGTTGGGGTTATTTGATAGGGCTGTCTGAGGCATTGTCTATTTTTGATGTACATTAGTGCTGCCAGCAAAAACACCCTCAGAGTACTGTAACCTTACAGTGCCTCATAAGGCGCCCCATAAGGCACCTTATAGGGCGCCCTATAAGGTGCCTTATAGGGTGTTCTATAGGGGACATTATGGGGTGCCTTGGTGGACAGTGCACTTTATAATGTACCCTATGGAGTGCATTATGGGGTGCCTTATGCGGCACCTTAGGTTACGCCACTGTGAGGATGTGTTTGCTGGCAGCACTACTGAAACTAAACGTAAAATGCCTCCACAATCACTATTTAAATGTAGAGGGTGCTGCCTCAGCCAGCCTTATGCAATGGGCACACTGGGGGATTGAACCCATGACCCCTGTACCATCAGTCCATGTAGTAACCATTGTGCTACAGCTCTATTGCTGTGTTTTGTGTCTGTGCGCCTTCTTAAGATTAACGCGCGGTAATGTGCCATGTAACGCTCGTTAATTTATGGCGCCTTGTAACACGCGTTATCGGTAATGATGTACCGCCCATGTCCTTATTTGGGATTTCTGCCTGTACCGCGGATCCTAACACGAATCACACTAACGCAGTTTAGAAAACATACCCCCTAGTCTCTTTTAAACTAATCTGCAGGAGTCGATTGGAGGAATGATCTTAAATTTTCATGTCGTGTATGTTTTAGTTATTATGGAAAGACCTCTGCAGAATTGATGTTGTTAATTGCAAGTGTGATTTAATAATATGCTACCTCTTCTATTGTTGCTGTTTGTGTTTTTGCTCAGAAATTTCCCACTGGACTTAAGCCACTGGGCTATTTTTCAGACTTTTGTTGCCCTGTTGTAGCGGGAATGCCTCCATGTTTTCAGTTTCTGGCAGCAGTAGTCTTTGCAATCCAAATGACTGATTTTCTAGTACTAAAACATGCCTCTCGTTCAGTTTTTATATCTTTTACACTTGGAAAAAACAGCTTTCTTCCAGCTCTAGATTGTTACTGTTTGACCTCACTATGTACTGATGGTTCTGCTTTGCGCAATGAATAAGGAAAATTGATGCAATTATAAGAGTTGATTCTGTGGCAGAGTCGGCTGCTTGTTATTTGTTAGTGCTCAACCAGCTGAAGTGTTCGCTCTTTCTAGAGCTCTTATTTGCTCATTTGATCATCAATATTGATTTTGTCTCAGGCTTCTTGCATGGGGAGCTCTATGTGCTGATACTTTACTACTATGCTGTTTTGTTCTGAAAACAGGGTAACAAAGATAAAACTGTTAAGCCATTAAGAAGTGGTAATTGACTTTCTAATTGGTTCAAATTTGGTGTTAAAAAGGTTTTATAGTTTATGAATGTATACACTCTTATGTAAATGTTCCTTCTTTTGTGAGCTTAGATGTCTATGTGAATTAGAATGGAATAGAGAAGTAGTCTAATGACTAGCGTACTAGCACTCCTTGTGACCTTGGACAAGTCACTTAACCCCTCATTGCCTTACAAAGAAAAATTCCAAGTTATCAACGTTCCTGTTTTATGTGCTGTACCAAGTTTTAGTTGCAATGTGAACTGCTGTG
Source organism: Ichthyophis bannanicus (assembly GCA_033557465.1). NCBI lineage: Eukaryota > Metazoa > Chordata > Amphibia > Gymnophiona > Ichthyophiidae > Ichthyophis > Ichthyophis bannanicus. The sequence continues at coordinate 288,481,832 of CM066031.1, read as the reverse complement.
ATTAGTGGGGAAAATGGTATTAAAAAATAATAATAACATAAAAAGAAAAAGGGTATATTACTGATAATGTTTAAAGTAATGTGAGTTGAACCATCACCTAAGATAAGACAGCCTTCCTAATTGTTGACAAACAATTGAAATGAGTTTAATTTGTCATAAACTGCTAGTTATGTTTTAATGTTTGTTACCACTTGAATAACCAGATTGACTATACCTTGTATATTGTTATAGCTGGAGAGTACATCACAAATATAATTAGTGATATGAATATGTACAATTGTGTCCCTGACAGGAAAAAGAAATGTGTCTATTAGGCCACATGCTAACATTTGATTTGGCAAGTAGACAGAATAAGTTTAGGAATGTAGATGAAAATAATAAGTATGTTACAGGCTAGCTATGTAATAATTTAGTGCTAGCAATAGATGTATTGTAATTAACAATAGATAATATAATTCTGTTCAACAATTTAAGACTGTCATTAGGGATGAATAATTGTGCTTGTTTGCAATTGTATGGAATCAAGAGAGATGCTGTAGTGGAGAGTAGGATTTTTACAAATTATATATTGTATGCACTGAATCCTATGGGCCGAAGAGGAAAACGACTGAATAAAATGCTACTGGTTATGGAGACTCCTGATAAAGATCAGCGGAACTACTCATGTATGTGCAGCAGTGAAGCCTGGGTGGACAGTCACTGATCTAAGATGTGCATAGCACAGCCCATGGTGAGAAAGGATGCTGCTGAAGAATCTGGAGTGATGATTGGTGTCATGATATGAGGGACTAATCTCTGAATTATTGCTAGATCTATGAGAAGCAGTTGGCCACTGCTAGAAGAGATAGTGCTTACAAGAATAATTGGTAAAGTCTTGCTCTCTGTACATATTCTTATTGAGGCTAAGCAAAGGCAAACAATGTCACATGATTTTATATAACAACTTCCTCCAACGAACAAGATGGAGCTCACCTATGGACCAGATGTGCCTAGGACTCTGAAGGAACATCTGCAAAATGAAGCCTACTGTAGAAGATTTATTCTGGAATTGGACATGTTTTAGCTACCGCTCTTTTGTAATGATTCTTTATAGAATCACAGGGAGGACTGTAGAAATGAACAGGTAAAGGGATACCAGAATCTCCAATATGCAATTGAAGATGGATGAATTTCTTGATGCAGAATGTGCTTAGAAGTTTGGCCTTTCACCTACTTCCTCTTAAATAGAATAGGATATCATGATCATGAGTTCTGTGTAACTGTTTTTAAAATAGTTTGGAACATTGTTAACGCAAGCATAAAGAGTAAACATAGGCTATGAACTGCGCAACCATAGTTCATTGTACAGCCAATGCTGACACAACATAATTTTTGCAACTTTGCAATTACAAATAATTTTGTCATAATCAAGTAAATTTCATCTAATACACTGTAATCAGCTCTTACTCTGTAAAAAGAACTTTAGCGACACCTTGTGTTATTTCACGTTTATAATAAATGACTGTTACTTCCCCTTTTTCTTTAATAAAAAGAGCTTTTCAAAAGGAAGAATTTGAATCCGGCAGACGTGGAACTGTGCTGTGTGTCCACAGGCCGTCTGTTGTTTTCCCTCTGAGCTCAAAGAAAGTAGAACTTTGTATGTGATTGTGTTCTGTGTTACTCTCTGCCTGTTTCTCACTGCTTGAGGGACCAGAGACCGAAAGAGCCGTGGTATTGTGGCCAGATCACAGGGTTTTCTTCACTTTAGATACAAATGACAGAGCTCCAGAAGAGTTATGGGATGACATCACAAAGGTTGTGTTGGAAGAAAGTGAGAAATCTCTACAAAAGGTGAAAAAGCAAAAACAGCCAAAATGGATGACAGAAGAAACTCTGAAAATTGCCCAGAAATGCAAAGAAGCTAAAAAGCCAGAAGTGAAAGAGAGGCAATCACAGAACTCAACAGAGATTTCCAATGTGCAGCAAGACAAGACAAGGAGAAGTACTACAATGATGCATGCAAGGAAATAGAAGCAGAAACTATTAGAGGAAGAACAAGATCGGCTTTCCTAAAGCTACGAGAGTTAAAGAAAAAATTCCAGCCTCAAATTGGAATATTACAAGATGCTCAAGGATCCATGTTGAATGATGCTAAGAAGATCAAGAAAAGGCGGAAGAACATACAGAGTTATTATATGATAAAGATCAAGTGGACCAACAGCCATTTCAAACTGTATCTTATGATCCGGAACAATTGATGATGAAAGAAGAAGTCGAAGCAACATTGAAAGCCTTATCAAAGAACAAAGCACCAAACATTGATGGCATTCTCATTGAAGTATTACAGCAATCTGATGCAGCTATCACCATACTTACAAGGCTCTGCCAGGAAATTTGGAAGACAACATCATGGCCAACTGACTGGAAAAGATCTGTGTTTATACCAATACTAAAGAAGGTGACCCGACTGACTGTGGAAATTATTGCACAATCGTTCTGATCCCACATGCCAGCAAGATTCTACTGAAGATTATTCAGCAGAGACTACAACCATACCTGGAACGAGAACTGCTTGAAGTGCAAGCAGGATTCAGGAAACAGCGAGGAACAGAACATCACAGATGTGAGATGGATCCTTGAAAAGACAAAAGAATACCAAAAGGATATCTATATGTGTTTTATTGCCTACAGCAAGGCTTTTGACTGTGTAAACCATGAGAAACTCTGGGCCACATTAAGAAGCATGGGTATACCAGAACACCTGATTGGTCAAGAAGCAACATTTCAAACGGAAAAAGGAGAAACAGAATGGCTTAAAATCAGAAAGATGTATGACAAGGAATGTAAAGAAAACAAAGATCCTGACAACTGGCAAAAACAAAGATCCTGACAACTGGCAAAATCAATAAGTTCATCATTGATGGAGAAGAAATTGAAATAGTGGACAACTTTGACCTACTCGGATCAACTATCAATAAAGAAACAAGCATTCAAGAAATCAAACGATGCATTGCTCTTGGCAGAATGGTAACTGAGGCAGGTCGGATCCGGCGCTAACCCGCTCGAATCCCCACCTCCCTTCCTTCAACAAACCCATCCCCCCCCCACCTCCTACACCTTCAAACCTCCATACAAACCACACCAACACATTTTATGGGCTTATATGGTCGCAGCTTTATTCACAAACAGGAAATTCCAAACAATTTCTTGTAATATAAACTCCTTAATCATAACCAACGAGCGGAACGAGCCATCACCCGCCATACCACTAGCAAGATGACCTCATTCCACTCCCGCCGCGGCCGAGCCAGCGGCAAACACCCACCCCCCTTTTTCCCGGCCTCGCCATATTACTAGCAAAGGCCGGCAAGGGGTCATCCGGGTTGGGGGCAACCGCCCCCGCCCCAATTCCATTTAAAGGCTCCGTACCCCGGAAACCTCCGGGATCCCGCCCCCCCCCCGCTGCGACAACCCATACTGATATGCCCCCGCGCCCCAAGAATGGGCGGGAGGATGGGCAGCAAAAGACCTGCACCTTCTTCTGTCTCCAGCGCCAGAGAGAGCCGCAACGTGCGCCTCTCCCATAGCTCCCCCGGACCGGCGCCTACCATTGGCTTGCACGGCTGTCACTCACTGGCGAGCCAATGCTTTTAAACAATGCACCCCCCTCCCAAAACAGCCGCCCCCGCACGATGCCGCGAACAGGGTCCCCGCGCCGGGCCTCCCGCCCGGTTACCGCCAGCCGCCGGGACCCTGCCCCGCGGCCTCACCTCTATGAAGTATCTGCAAGATTCTCAAGAGCAGAGGTGTCTCTCCATACAAAGATTCAACTCATTCGAGTCATAGTATTTTCAATAACGTCATATGGATGCAAAAGTACCTGCTGGGTAATATCCCCTGTGACATTGTGGGACACACACTCGTGCCCATGTTGGACCCTCGTCAGTTGTTGTCTTGCTGCTTTACAGTTTCGGCATTCCTATGTGCCACCTAGGCATCTTCCTAGTCCGCACTGTGCCCCAGCTGGACCACAGCATAACAAACCTGCCCAATATAAATGACAAAACCCTGATCATCGCTATTTCACTGTGGGATCATTCATTTTGTAGGGGGACAGAGCATAGCCCTTTCCAAACATGATATCTTCATTTTTATGCTTTGTCAGTAGTGTTGCTTTATGTTTATCATTAGTAGCACTATTGGCCAGCTTGGTTATGGGGATTTCAAATGTGGTTCTGGTCATTTAATATGATTATTTGCCTTTTTGGTTCCTGCACATGTATCACTACTATCACTTTTATGGGTTTCCCTGGCTTTGCTGTACGTTGCTCACCGAAATGGTTTCTCTCTCCTGCAAATGTGCCTCTAGCGCAAGGTTTTCACTGGCGCTAATTTTCAGACCTTCATTTCACGGCGTTAGTGTGCATGGGGCCTCTCCCCACCCATTGACCCCTCATCTCCGCCCCTGGGGAGCCTTACTCCACCCTCTGCGCACCTTAACACCGCCAAAGACATTATCGCGCGATACGTGATGTTCTCGCACGGTAAAGCGCCATTATCGTGCGTTAATGTCACGTATTGCACGATAACATCGCAGCTGCACCGTTAGCGCCGTTTAGTAAACATACCCCTTAATCTCTTTAGCTTATCTTCATAGTAATCATTCCATTCCCTCTATTAGGCTGATTGAGATACCATGACTGAGATTGCATTCAGTACTCAATGTGGAGTTGTACCATGGTGCAATACAGATGCATTATGATATTCTTTGTCTTTATTACCTATTCTTTTCCTAATTCCTAACATTGTTTGCTTTCTTTAGCCACCATCATCTACTGGCTGGAAGATTTCAACATTGTCCACAATGATGACTAGATTTTTTCCTGGGTGAATTCTAATATGGAACCCAGCATCATGTAGGTAAAGTAAGGGAAGAATAAATCTATGTGCATCATTTTGCCCTTGTCCACATTAAATTTCATTTACCATTTGGATGCCCATTCTTCCAGTTTCTTGAAAGGTCCTCCTGCAATTTCTCTCAATCTATATGTATTTTAACAACTTTGAATACTTGTGTTATCTGCAACTTTGATCACTTCACTGTTACCATTTCCAGGTCACTATAAATACGGTATGTCAAAGTACTGGTCCTAGTTCAGATCCCTGTGGAACTCCACTATTTACCTTTGTCCATTGAGAAAACTGCTCATTTCACCCTACTGTTTTCTCTTTTAACCATTCCCCAGTCCATAGCAGGACATTGCCTTCTATCTCATGGCTTTTTAATTTCCATAGGAGTTTCTCATGAGGGACTCTGTATTTTCAGAAAGCATTTGGCAGATACTTTATCAAATGGCTCCCCTTTATCCACATGCATGTTGTCACAAGCACAATGCCCAAAGCCACTTGCCTCTAGTGGTCGAGGGGCGTGGTGGTTGAGGATTCCTTCTTCTATCAGCTCCTAGCAGCCTATTTCTTTGTGTTGGCTTCTGGGAAGTGTAGTACTGCTAAAATATGTTGGTGCTTTAAGTAGAAGGTTTGTAGTTGAGGTAACCGAGGGTAAGGCTTGTAACAGAAAGTTTATTTCCATAACACAAAACACAGCATGTTCAAGGTATCATTTACAGGATTATAACTGTAGGATTTGCTTAAGGTACAGCAAATAATGGCAAACAAACCAAAAGAACTCAGAAATGGCTTTTTAAAGTCTTCTTACTTGCAGAAGCAATTGCCTTTAGAAACTAGGCTGCCACTTTCCTTTTTAGTCCTTGTTAATCAGAGCATAAAGAAAAATTTAGGCTTAATTCTTCTACAGCAGTTTGGTTTCTGCCAGCCTCAAAAACCTCTCTAGGCTGCATTTCTACGTGAAACCAAACTTAGAACAAAACAAACATTCCAAGCTGTTATCAAAACTCTTAGCAGGCTTTTCATATAGGAGAGGAGCAAGCAAAAACTCTTATAGCAGCTAACTTGGCTTTTCTTGCCGTTGCACAGTTCAAACACAGGTGATAAACAAGCATGAATCAGAGCTTCCAGATCAGGCTTACGTTGCAGTAAATTTCCCTTTTAAAACACACAGAAATTTACTTCCACACTGCCTGTGCCATATGGTTAACTTCCAAGGAGAATTACTTCTTTCAGGGCTAGCTTTCCTCAAGACCTCTTGTCGAGAGCTTGGCATAGAGAGCAATCCATAAAGCAATCTTCTTCCCCCAACTCTGACACTGGTTCTCCCAACTGCATGGGTTCAGACTCACCGACCTGGTCAGACTGCTCAGCTGACAACCTCTCTGGTGGTCTGAAAGCTTCTCACTTCCTGGCCCCCACCTCTGTTGCCAACCTGTTGCAGGGAATTCAGCTCTCTCAGCATTGGGTAGTTCAGCTCTTCTCCAAGAATCAGCTCCTTCTCTCAGCCTCTGTCTCAGCTGTTCTCCCGACTGCTCTCCTTCTTGTCTCTCTCTCTCTGCATAATCTAACCCAGGCTTATACCTCCAGGATTCTAACCCCACCTCTTTCTTTCCCAGGTGTTGGTAATCCCCCTGCCTTCTGGTATTAGAATAATCAGTGCACTTGTTAAAGTAAGGGCTTTGGTCCTCGTGCTTGCAATCCCTCTTTCTTACTTTATCAGTCATTGTGTGAAACTTGTTCCAGTTGGGGTTTTTGTGTTTTTGAAACCTGGCTGTGGCTTTCTCTCCCTGCACTCCTAGAAGGGGACCCTTAACTAGGGTGAATTTGTTATGCTTCTCACCTCCCCCACTCTCAGGATAGCTGACTTTGCCACAATGTTCATGCCTTCAAAAAATGTAACAGGCAAAACTTTCCTTGACTAAGTCCATGTGACTCTGTCCCATTAAATCTTGTCTTAAAGGGTATGTTTTGTTAAAGGTTAATACACACATTAATGATAGGTGAAGTGTATTAAAAGTGGTATCACAGCCCTTAGAAATAAAAGGACCATGGCAGCACTTCACACACATTAAGTTAATGTGTGTTAACCTTTAATAAATATGCTCCTATGTGTTCAGTAATGTTCTTCATTATTTCTTCCATTTGCCTAGCATTGACAGCTCAGCAGTCTATAGTTTCCCCAATCACCCCTCACATTTTTAAAAATTACTGTTATGTTGGCCATCCTCCAATCTTCAGGTTTCACTGCCAATTTTAATAGGATACAGACTACTAATAGATCTGCAATTTCAGACTCAGGAGTAATATGTGGAAATATTTCTTTATGGAAAGAGTGGCGGATCCGTGGAATAGTCTCCCAGTGGAGGTGGTAGAGATGAGGACAGTGTCTGAATTCAAAAAAGCATGGGACAAACCCAAAGGATCAGGAAAAAAAAGGGAACTGTTGTAGTAGTTGAGATGGAAGGGCAAACTAGATAGGCTGTGTGGTCTTTTTCTGCTGTCATGTTTCTCTGTTTCTATTTTTAAGCTTTTCAATACTCTAGGGTGTATACTATCCAGTCCAGCTGATGTGCTACTCCTTAGTTTGTTGATTTGGTCTGTTACTTCTTCCAGATTCAGATTTTGTTTCAGCTTTTCTGAATTATCACACTTAAATGCCATTTCTGGAAGGGTTAGATTCCTTAAATTTTCTCCAGTAAATACTGATGTAAAAAGCACATTTAGGAGCATGTTTACTAAGCTGGGTTAACAGTTACCACATGCCAATTGTAACTAGGTCACATGTTATTCAAAAGGATATAAAGGCGATGGAATTGGTCCAATGTAGTTACTGAAATGGTCAGTGGACTTTATCATAAAGAATATGGTGACAAACATATATATTCTATATGAAAGGAAGTTTAGTGGAGCTATGATAAGAAACATTTAAATATCTTCAATGTATAAATTCACTGGAATCAGGCCTCTTTCAATAGAAAGGAAGCACTGGAAAGAGAGATCATAGGATGAGGGTGAAAGGGGGTAGATACAGAAGCAGGGCCAGCCTGTCCACTAGGCAGTTGCCTAGGGCAACAGGCCCTGGTGGGTGGTATGCTCCTTCTTTGAAACAGCAGTTATGCTTCAGCACTAAAATGCAAGCGTGGTCATGGCCTGCCGCTCCTGCCCCCTAAATTGTAGTGGGCAGGAGCGACAGGTCCTGAGCATGTGCAGATGTTTTAAAGCCCTCTTCAGCTAAACTGCTGCTATTTCAAAGTAAGAATGCTGCCCCCCCTCCTCCCCCGATAGGTAGATGGATGGGGGGGGGGGGCGCACGGAGGGCTGGCCTAGGGCAGCAGAAACCCTTGGGCATGTCCTGCGTATAAAGTAATGTAAAGAAATACTTATTTATGGCAAGTGCAGATGGATGCATGGAACGGCATCCCAGAGGAGATGTGGAGACATATTTGAATTCAAGAAAGAGCTTAGTGGTTGGCATGGATGAGCAGATTGGATATGTAATATGTATTTTATGAATCAAAACCTTGGCAGCCTGCGATGCACATGTGGCCTCTTAACCCATGCAGGCTGTACAGACATTAACCATCTATAAACACACAGACAACCCCGGAAGTATAAAGAACAAGTCTTCATTTTTTTCAACTGCATCTTCACTCCCTCGACAATCACTTCTACTTCAGCTTTAAAGCCCAGAACCCGATCCAGCCCCCTTGACAGCACAACACGCGTACACGTTTTCCTGCCTTCGCAAGACGGCTGCGGAGAACATGCGCAATAACGGTGACGGGGAGACCGGAAGCCGTGCTTGTTTTCATGATGATGCGCATGCCCAATATAGTGCTGCGTCTCGAAGAGCTGAGGGAGGTGATTGAATGCGAACGGAAAGAAGACGATAGCAGCGAGAGGGGAGCCGGTACTCCGTGCAGCGAGGTACACATAAAACAATCTCATTAGGTGGGTTATCTGCTTATGTTCACGTTGCTCTGCTAGTCTCGTAAGATCACCGTGAGAGTACAGGTATCGCTTTCCGGGACAGCGTGGCGGAGAAGTTGGTAGGATCGGGATTCGGATGGCATGCCCTCTTCTGTTTCAAAGCACGCATGCACGCACATACACACATCCTCTGTGAAGCACACATAGATGCACACCATCTCTATTTCTGTCAAATACACATAGTCGTCTTCCTGCTCACACACATCTTTTTTCTTCGGATACCTGGAGGCATGTAGAGAACTAAGATGCTCAAGTTCAAGCTCAGGTGAGCAGTCGCAATTACACATGCAGATTTGGAACTGCACCGGATGATTTTACTAGTTATGATTTTCTAGTTAAATAGAAAAAAAGTCCCTACTTTGTTTTTGAGATTTCTCCTTTTAAATGACAGTGCATGCACAGAATATGTCTAGTCATTTGTTTAACCATTGGCTAAATAAAGTGCTGTATTAATCCACTTTTGTTACTTGTTACACTGAAAAGTTTGTAAAATTTAACCAGTACATTCATAGAGAGTTTCTGGTGGAAAAAAAATACAAGTTAATGTGTTTGTTTAGAAGTAGCTGGAACATTCTGAATTTTTTAGATGTTAATAGTTTATAGGAAGGGCAAAGTATCCCTTCATTGTGGAGATCAGTAGTTCGTGGCTGCAAATGAGGTAGGTGGTAATTCTGATAACTATCTCACTATCCTAGTTTGTGAAATATATCCTTATTAGATTGTTACTCTTGGAGTTTGGTTATGAATAGGAAATTTACAGTATATCTCCAAATTCTGGTAGGTTACAAATATGAAATTTATTTGTATTTATTTAAGAACTTTTCTATACCACCCCTTCTAGAGATCAAGGGCGGGTTACAGTTAACAAGAACAGATACATTGAACTTTAAGCATGGGTGTAACAAATGAACTGCTCATAACATATTTGTTGTTGTTGTTAAGTGCCGTCGAGTCGGAGTCGACTCATGGCGACCCTCTGGATAGCTATCCTAAATTGTGTTCGGTCTTCAGTCAGGCGGCTCATTGTTGACAGACTGGTACCCGTAGCTGCTGTTATTGTAGCGATCCATCTCATTGCTGGCCTTCCTCTTTTGCGTTGACCTTCTATCTTGCCAAGCATGATGTCTTTCTCTAATGATCTCTCTCTTCGCATGATGTGTCCGAAGTATGAAAGTCGAAGTCTTGTCATCTGAGCTTCTAAAGAAAGCTTAGGTTTGATCTCCTCTAGTACCGACTGGTTTGTTCTTCGGGCAGTCCATGGTATACACAGTATTCGCCGCCAGCACCATAATTCAAAGGCATCAATTTTCTTCCTGTCTGTCTTTTTCACTGTCCAGCTTTCACATCCATATGATGTTATTGAAAATACCATGGCTTGAACAAGTCGAATCTTTGTATGGAGAGAGACATCTCTGCTCTTGAGAATCTTATCTAGGTCTTTCATAGCCATTCTGCCAAGAGCAATGCGTCGTCTGATTTCTTGACTGCTTGTTGCTTCTTTATTGATAGTAGATATTGTATTACAGTCGTTATAAATAAAATGTGTGTGTGTGTGTGTATATATATATATATATACCGTGTTTCCCCGAAAATAAGACCGGGTCTTATATTTAGTTTTGCTCCAAAAGATGCACTAGGGCTTATTATCGGGGTAGGGCTTTTTTTTTTTTTTTTTTGATATACAGCTTGACAGCACAGAATGAGTGGCGCTGCAGCTCCCGCCCGCACAGATGATGGAAGTGGCCCACAGCACAGGCACCCAATCGGCGTCAGGGAGTGGAGCAAGAGGAAAGCTCCTCCCCGGTCCTCCCACCGAAGCCAATCAGGCCACAACAGCACCATCTTCCAAAGAGCAGAGCGCCCTTGGCGCAAAGGAAGCAGCCCGCAGCTCAGCACCGGCACCTGATCGGCGTCGGGGAGTGGAGCAGGAGGAAAGCTCCTCCCCGGTCCACCCGCCAAAGCCAATCAGGCACAACAGCACCAAGAACTTAAAGGAAAGCGCCCTTGGAGCGAAGGAAGAGGCCCGCAGCACAGCACCGGCACCCGATCGGCGTCGAGGAGTGAAGCAAGAGGAAAGCTCCTCCCCGGTCCACCCGCCGAAGCCAATCAGGCACAACAGCACCAACCACTTAAAGGAGAGCGCCCTTGGAGCGAAGGAAGAGGCCCACAGCACAGCACTGGCACCCGATCGGCGTCGGGGAGTGGAGCAGGAGGAAAACTCCTCCCCGGTGACCCCCCAGGTTCCGAATCTGTCAGACATGATCTGCACCAGGACTTATTTTCTGGGTAGGGCTTATATTATGGGAATCTCAGAAAAACGTGCTAGGTCTTATTTTCAGGGTAGGTCTTATTTTTGGGGAAACACGGTGTGTGTATATATGTATATAGATAGATATAGATATATAGATATATTTATGAATAATGAATTGTAAAGTTCCTATATTAACAGCCGTGTGAACATACGATATGCCATACTGGGTCAGGCCAGGGTCCATCAAGCCCAGTATCCTGTGGCCAATCTAGGTCATAAGTATCTAGCAGTCTCCCCTAAAAGACCCAGGTTCCTGAATGCTTTTATTGGGTCAAGCAGTGATATCCTGGGTCCTTTTTAATAATGGTTTATGGACCTTTCCTCCAGGAACTTGTCCAAACCTTTAATATGCGTGGTTTAGTGTGGGGCTTAATGAAGGATTTCATAGTTATGTTGGATATACATTGTACTGGTCTGTTAAGTTCCTAAAATGTTCAGAGAATAGGTGGGTTCTAATTTCCTTATAGAATATTTGTAGATCATTGATGGATCTTAGTTTTTCAGGGAGTGCGTTCCAGAGTTTAGGGATAAAGTAAGAGAAAGCCCTATTACTGGTAGAATGGTTAGTTTTATGGAATTCGGAAGGGACTATTAATATTATTTTGGGTACATCCTCTTCTTGTTCTCTCATCAGAAGACATGTTAATCAGAGATGTGAGGTAAGATGGGGCTATGTTTCTCAGAAGCTTAAATGTGATCATGAGTGATTTGTATTTAATGCGGCTTAAGACTGGTAACCAATGTAGATTGTATAGTAATGGGGTGATGTGATCTGAGACTGGGGTTTTGTGGATAATATGGGTGGCAACATTTTGAGCCATGTGAAGTTGATTGAGTGTCTACTTTGGTATGCCTTGAAGAGTGCTATTGCAAAAATCAAAGTGCAGGGTGATCATAGCTTGAAGCACAGATCTGAAGTCATTGCTAGAAAGTAATAATCTCAGTTGTTGGATCATTTTTAGTTTGTAGAACATCAGCCTTGTTGTCAGTTTGATGTGTATTTTCATGCTAAGCTTGCGATCTCTTGTCACACCAAGCTATTTCACCTTGTTTTTTTTATTTCCAATTTGGCTTGTTGAAGATGGAGTTTTTGAGGGAGGTAAAGTTTTGGCTCTTTGTGATTAATAATACCACAGTTTTGGTATAGTTTATTTTTAGGTTATGTGCTTGTAGCCAATTTTCTATTTCACAAAGGTAGGATGTAAGCTGAAGCGGGGTGGGATTAGTCATATCAATGGGTAGATACAGCATTATACATTCTGCATGGATATGATATGTTACATTTAATTTTTTGAAGATCTTGCATATTGGTTGCAGGTATGTATTAAAAAGAAGAGCAGACCCTTGAGGAATACTCTATTCCTGTTTGTAAGGACTGGAAGTTTGCTGGCTGAGCTTAACTTGTTGGGGGCAATCAGTAAGGTATGACTGGAACCATTGGAGCACCGCACCTTGTATCCCTATTTGGTGAACTCTTGTAAGGAGCAAACTATGGCTGATGCTATCAAACACTGAAGCAAAGTCCAGAAATACAAAGATAAAAGCTTGTTTTGGATTATCTATTCCTCTAATCAATCTATCAAACAGGGCTAGTAGTAGAGTTCCTACACCATGAAATGGTCTAAATCATATTGCTCATTAGAGGGGCTTTCAGATCTACGTAATCGTGGAGTTGGGTTTGAACAATTTTTTAAGTAACTTTGGCCAGGAACAGGAGGCTAGAAATAGGCCTGTATGAGTTGGGGTTTTCTTTATCCAATGAGCTATTTTTTTAATACAGGCCAGATTATCGTGTACATTAGAGCTGAGGACATGACACCTTGTCTCAATGATTGGTGAACTATGTTAAGGATGAATGGTGAGAGTTCATTACGAGTAGCTTTCAGCCAAATTACAGGGCAAGTGTCTAAACTAGATGTAATAGTATTAATTTTGGAGATTGATCTTAACCACCTTAAAAATATAATCATGTGGAATCTTTGCCATTAAAACCGAGGACACTAGATCTGACTCAGGGTGAAAGTTTGTCTCAGTGGATGGGCGTTTCAGTTTGTTCATGTAATGAAATGCAAGGGTCTGAGGTTTGATGGTGTGTATATTAATTTCTGCATTAGATTTCTGAGTGAGAGATTTTACAATCTCAAATAGTTCCCGTGGGCGAGTCAGAGATTTGGTGACAATCTCAGTATGACAGGCTTTCTTTCTGCTATTAATAGACTTTGTAGAGTTTCAGAGTTATCATGTAAAGTTTTTGTCATGTGTTGCTTTTGTGACCCTCTAGGTAAACTCTATCTTCCTCAAGGCCTGTTTTAGCTCCCTTAGCTTGTGTGAATACCAATTTTGAGGTCATTTGTTTTGTTCTTTGGTATGGTTTAGGAGCAGTGGCAGCATTTGAGATTGTGATGTTCCAGTTTGATAATAGCGTATCAGTTAAAGGGAGATCAGTAAGGGGGGGGGGGGTTCATTTAAGAAATCATCCTTTTTTAAATGTTTTATATTGATTGGTATATAAGCCTGTATTATTTGCTACTGTTATAGGGAGTTGGGCTGGCAAATTAAATTTTATTAAATAGTGGTCCATCCAGGGAACTTGTACTGTTTGTGGAGGTGAATATAAGTAATGTTGGCAAATAATATTGGGAAGGAATACTAAATTGAGGGTATTACCTTTTGTTATGTGTGGATACCTGTACAACATGCTGATAATCCATATCAGATATAGAATTGAGAAATGCCATAAGAGTGTGCATAGTGAAGTGGTGGGAGGTTAAAATCCCCCAGAAGAATTAATGGCTCCTTTACTGATGATGAACAGACTGTTTCTAGACTTGTGGGTAGGCTATCCAGATTGGGATTTGGTGGCCTATAAAGTAGACATAGCGCTAGGTTTTTATTTTCTATCATAAGGGTGTTCATCCCATCTACATTTTTAGTAGTGAAGAGAGAGTCTTTGAGAGATTTTTTTAACATGATGCTGACCCTTCCTCCTCGCCCTGAACTCCTGTAACAGTGGAATAGGTCATATCCAGGGGTATTTAATTGATTGACTAATACAGTGTCCGAATCTGATAGCCAAGTTTCAGTAATACAAATAATATCCAGTTTGTTATCGTTAATAAGATCTATTATAACCGGTATTTTATTCCTTAGAGATCTCAAATTGAAAAGATAGCATTTAAGCAGGGTAGAGTTGGGTGGGAAACAGTAGAGAGGGTCATGACTTTGAGGAGTGATATAGATTAGATGTGGGTATTGCTTATTTCCATATAATGTCTTATGTGCTATTGTGAAGTTGCTTTGGCAAGCATGGCTATGGATGATGGGAATACTGTAGTGTTGGGTGGGAACAGCTGTATATAAGTAGCTCTGATTTTATAAAGCACAAAATCAGTAATACACTGAGCATGCATATTGCTAGTATCCCAGTCTCCATTATTGTCAGTTATACAGTTCCTATAACTTCCAGTTATGAATTAGGTGAGGCAGGAAAACAAAGTAATAAAGATGGGTGGACTCGGTTATGAATAAGTAAATAAGTAAGTAGTCTCTTGCAACAGGGGTGGAGACCTGACAACATGGCAAAACATGGAATAGGCACAGTAAACTAATATAAATCTAAGTATGTCTGGGGTTATAAGAACTAACTATGTCTTAAGACTGAGATAGGGAACAAGAAAGAGCTCAGCAGAGTAAAGACACCTCTTAAAGTCCAAAACAGCTTTATTAGCCCCTACACTTGCAGTGTTCCATTTGGTTCCTCCAGTCCAGTCCCAACACCTTTGGGTAGTCACGTCCCTCCAGCAGCTTGAAGACTGAGCATGTCATGATTTTCATGACCTTCCCTTGGATATGCTGCTGGCTCCACCCCCAGCCTTCAGTATCTCAGTCTCCAAGCAGCTGGAGGGACATGATTCCCAATCAGGACTCACTGAAGGAACAGAAAGAAAGATTTATTTTTCTTTAAATTCTTTTTCCTCAAATTGTCCCATATTGACTATTGGCTCAGATTTGGTGGTATAGAGTACTGGTCCAGCAGCAGGGCAAAGCAGGTCACAGCTGCTCTTGCTGCTCAGTGCTGAGCTCCTGAGGCGAAGAAGAAAAAAAGTCAGTCTGTCGTCAGGATCGGTGCTGCTCCCCTGAGTGGGGTGGGGGGGGGGAGGTACTGCAGAATGCTCAAGCTACACTGCATCCCAGGTCAGCAGAGTCCAGCGCTGGGTCAGAATCGGGGGCTTAGCCTTGTACCCGGAGTGCCAACAGTCTCAGCGTTCGGTGGGAGACCAGGTACAGGGCAGGAGATTGGGGACTTGGGAGGTCTTGCCGTGCCCATTCGAGGCCCAGAGGAGACGTTCTGGGAGGGCTGGAGGCCTAGCAACCCGGGAAGCATCACAGAAAAGCAGCGGAAGAAGGCCAGTGTGTTTGGGGGCCGCATGGTGTACGCGTGAGGGACCAGCAGCAGCCATTTTAAAAACACTGGAGCCGGGCTCTGAAGCGGCAGCCATACCGCTGGCAGGCCCTACGGGAGTGTGCTCTTTCCCTCTCTCTGTTGTTTTCCCAGAGGTTTTGGCTGTTTGTAAGCTTACAAGGGCATTCAAGGCTTCTGCAAAAAAAAAAAAAAAAGGAGGGCAGAATGCCTGCAAGGCAGACTTGTGGGGCACGCAGGGACTCGGACTCGGCAACTGGCTTCTGTAAGGGCTACGAGGTAGAGCTCCGGTTGGCAGAAGTGGAGCTGCAGGGGGACGATGCTGGCAGGCCTCCACGCTCGGAAGCAGAGCAGTAGGTAGTGGGTCCTGTGGCAATTTCAAATGCAAAGGCTGGTATTGGAGAGGGGAAAGAGCCTCTTCTGGCAAAGGCGCCCAAAGGTAAAGGAAAGAAAGAGACAAAGCTGAAGGGCACGAAAGAGCTCAAGGTGTTGGCAGCCTGGGAGATTTCTTGTCTGAGTTTGTGCTCCTACTGCATAAGACATTTTGTTTGAAGCATGCGGCACCAGAGAAGACTGTACCTCCAAGCAGTGGAGCTAAGCACCCAGTGGAAGCCATTAGGGTGCTGGAGGATGACAGTGAGGAGCCTGGTCCCAGCAAGTGCTGGGTGGAGGATAGCGTCTGGAAGGACGCTTCACAAGACATGGAAGACACGGAGAAGGAAGGAGAGATTCCACAGGTGGAGGAATCCCACATCATACAAATCTGTAGGGAGGAACTGGTGATCTTGATAGCTCAGTCAGCTAAGGTATTAAATTTTCGTTTGGAGGCACCAGAGGAAGAGGAGCCTGTAGAGGATCCACTGTTCCAAGCTGTGCGTTCGACTCAGGTCTTTCCTTTACATATATATACAGATGATATAATGATATATCTCTCTTCGGACATCTCTAACCCTTCAATTCAACAAATCACAGATTGTGAGGTAATAGCCATTCTGCCGCCTCTGCGAAGCAATCTCATGATCAATTTCAGCAAAACTAAAGCTCGCTATATAACAAGGAATCAAAGTTTTAACAAGAAAAAAGAACTCCGACCCCCCCTCCTTCATCCCTATGACTTCAAATCAGTCATCAACGCTATTATTACACCTCACTTCGACTTCTCCAACACCATCCTTAAAGGACTATCTAAACAAACCTTAAGATTGCTCCAAACACACCATATTGCAGCCAGGATAACATTTAACACCAATCCAATAGAACACATCACTCCAATATTATATAATCTGCACTGACTTCCAATCCAGAGCTGCATACACTACAAAATACTGGTAACCACATCTAAACTAATCAATGATATTGCCCCGTCACACCTCTCCACGCTCATTTCCAGGGAAATAAACACTCATACACAACGTGCTTATAACAGAAATAAACTTAAAATACCCTTAGAATTTAGGAAAACCACAAAAATGACAAACGGAGCATTCTCCCACTTTTCCTCCATCCTCTGGTATAATCTCCCAGACAACCTAAGACAGATAAATGGCCTCTCCACATTCTGCAAAAAACTGAAAACCTTCCTATTCATCCAACACTTTGGAAACCAAAATGAACCCAGTAATAATGACCCCACCAATCCCACCACATAAGTGGCTCATACATGCTCACCTACGAATGCACCCTACTAAGAGCAACCTTTATGGCAACAGGACTAAATATGTGTATCGTTCTTCTCATCATTGTGTTGACTGTTATATGATGTTAAATGTATATAGTTTAACTGTTCCATGTAAATCTATCTGTACTGTTTCTTGTACAATTCAAAGGTTATTATTTGTAAACCACATTTGATCTACTGGAAAATGCGGTACAAAAATTCCAAATAAATAAATAGGCTGGTGTGGAGCATGATCCAGGAGGAATAGGACGTGCCAGAAGGACTGCTCAGAGGTACAATGTCTCGGTTGTACTCTCTCCCTGAGCGGGATAGAGATCTTTCGTCCACCTTGAGTGGATGCAGCAGTTTTGACGGTGACAAAAAAGACCACGATACTAGTAGAGGGTTGCTTGGCTTTAAAAGACGTTCAGGATCAAAAGATGGAAATGCTCTTGAAGCAGTCATTTGAGACTTACGCCCTCTCATTGCAGGCATCAGTGTGTGGTGCGTTTGTGGCCCGGGCCTGTCTCTGCTGGGCGCAAGGAGTCAGCGGAGATGCAGACGAGAAGCAGAAGCGGCCAAGCTGGAGTCGGGAACGGCATGCCTTTTGTGACCTGATTCGTTGTATGTCCAAGGGAATGGCTTCGGTAGTAGCGGCAAGTGTACTTTAAGAGGAAACCATTGTGAACCTGTTGTGCCCTAAATAACCATAGAGACAAGGAGGAGAATTAAACCACTATCTGTGTAATTACTATTTCAAATTTGGTGGAAAGGGCAGTATCAAGGGGAAAGATCCATACTTAGCTGCCTCTAAGAACTGTAAAAATCGATAAGAACATCTGGAACAATAAAGGGGCGGGGCAATGTAATTAACAACAGATTGATCCTAAATAGCTATTCCTCAACTCGGGGCCATACATATGACAGTGTCGAAAGGTGGCGATGTAATCCGCCCAGTGTTAAACATACACAGCTCATACAAATTTTAAAAGTTTTTAAAAAAATTAAAAAAATTAGTAATGCTACCACAACCCTCCCGTATGTTGCATATCGAATAGTGACCCCCGTCTTTTAAATCACCATAGTCAACAAGTCAAACTGATCTATTATAGCACCAAAGCATGAATCCTGAGAAACTGTAAAGCCCATAACAAAGCGCAAGTATCTTACCACAGTAGTATCAGCTCCAGTCAAACAAAAATTAAACTGTGAATGCACGCTGAGGACCGGCAGACACATTAATTCAGCAAAATGGCGAGAAACGAAATTAAGGGGTTACCAAGGAGACCAACTTGAGTTACAGAGATTATTTACACTTGTGTATACAATGGGGGAATAGAAAAAAGGGGGGGTGATTTAATACATACTGACAACCCAATCAGATAGCTGCACTCGGGCAACAAAGGTGCTGTAAATTCAAATCACTATTTAAAGTACTGCAGACAAGATCTGTGTGTACAAGCGTGATATCTACGGAAGCACCGGTGCAGAAGCCATCATATAAGAGAGGAAATCCACACACATTGTAAAAGCCTAGCCTGTTACGCTTCCAAAGTAAAACTGTCAGTACAAACACCATTCGAAGAGGAACATCAGAAAAACAATGCATAAGTGAGTTGATTAATAACTAACTAAGTAAAAATGATAGTCAAGGTGCGCACCATCAGTACAGACGCGCTGAAACAAGAAACATTAAAAGATAATAAAAGAACTGAATAAAAATAAGACAGCAAGCATGTGTCCTAGACTCAGGAGGGGGGAGGGGAGTTGGACCCCAATAGTGAAAACGCCGTTGAGTCCAGAGACACCAAAAAACAAACCATAAACTGGTCAATAAATAAATAAATAAATAAAACTGAGTAAGGCAGTAGCCATGGAACCCACCATCGGTGTGGACATCACTAGAACCAGATCGCTCAAAAATTCTAATAGTGGTTGAATAAATAAAACAAAGCCAAACCACAGTCCTACAAATTATAGATGAAATAAAACTCTAAAAACCAAAGAGTGACTGAATAAATTAAACAAATAAAAAATAATCAGTAGCCAAGGGGACCCACTCAAAAACTAAGGTACATGTGACTTGGCATCCAGTGAGTATCCTAACACACACAGAGGGGCACATACATTGGCTAAAACCCTTTGTGGATGCCTATGGCTTGTCACTGTCTGCTTCTTTGGGTGGTCTGCCACCAGCCTTGGCATGCAATTCTGAACAGCCCGAGCCCAGAGAAACTGAACCCAATATGCTGATGGAACACTGCCAGCTGACCATTATCTTTTCACATTTCCATTACTGTACTTGTTTGGAGGTTCATGCAAAGGAACTAAACTACTGCTATACCCTTGAACAAACAACGGTATTTCCTCTATCAGGAGGAGAAGCATGGAGTGCTGACAAAAGCAGACACCCACCTAGCTGGCCTGACAGCTGAATCAATTCTAGCTATCATGGGGAACAGATTGCCTTCACATCCTCCATTACTGTACTTGTCAATTATCAGGCTAATACTTGTGACAGAACACCATCTTGCTGCTGTATTGGTCTTCCTCAACTCTTCTGAGCTGTTGATGTCAGTGCTGCAACCACACTCCCACTATGTTTGGGGACCTCACCAAAGATCCTTTAATTCCTAGTTAAATCCATCAGCATGTTTTATGTGTGGAACAGGAAGCTTTTCTGAGAATGCTACTCTTGACGCTCAAAAATGTATCCCATTCCACAAGCAGAGCTCTGGAGTATCAATTCATGGATGAGACAGTAGTGCAGGGAAGAAGGTTTTAGATTTGTTAGGAACTGGGAAACATTCTAGGGAAAAGGAGGGAGTTTCCAAAAGGATGGGCCCCACCTTAATCAGAGTGGAACGAGGCTGCTGGCATTAACCTTTAAAAAGGAAAAAGAGCTTTTAAACTAGCTAATCGGGGAAAGCAGACAGTCACCAAAGAACACATGGTTCGAAACAATATATCTTTGAGGGATACTAGCAAGATGGGAAGTTACAGCATCCTGATAGAGAGGGTGCCATAAAGGAAAAATAATCCAGGTGCCTCAGCAGACAGAGTTGAAAGATTCCAAATAACCCCTGTCAACTGATAACCAAATTGTTCATATTAACAAAGAACAAACTTTGAAATGCCTGTATGCAAATGCCAGAAGTCTAAAAATAAGATGGGAGAGTTTGATTTAATTAGTGGAGGAGGGATAGTAAGGAAATCCACAGTACTACCCTTTAACTTTCGAAAGGGAGACTATGATAAAATGAGGAAAGCAGTTAAGAAAAAACTAAAAGGAGCAGTTGCAAAGGTTAAAGACGTACATCAAGCTTGGGTGTTGTTGAAAAATACTATCTTGGAAGCCCAGACCAGCTGTATTCCACGCTTTAAGAAAAGTGGAAGGAAGTCCAAAAAACTGCCAGCATGGTTTAAAGGTGAGGTCAGAGAGGCTGTTGTTGCCAAAAAAGCATCTTTCAGGAAATGGAAAAAAGAGCCAAACGATGAAACCTGGAAACAGCACAAGCACTGGCAAGTCAAATGCAAAGCATTGATAAGGCAGGCAAAGAGAGAATTTGAGAAGAAGCTTGCTGTGGAAGCAAAAACGCGAAATAAAGACCTTTTCAAGTACATTCGTAGCAAAAAACCTGTGAGAGAGTCAGTTGGTCCATTAGATGATAAAGGGGTTAAAGGAGCACTAAGAGGCGACAAGGCGATAGCGGAGAGACTGAATGAATTCTTTGCTTCGGTCTTTACTGAGGAAGATGTAGGGATGTTACCCATGACTGAAGTGGTATTTAAAGGTGTGGAAGAATTGAAGGAAATATCGATACATCGGGAAGAAGTCTTACAACTATTAGATAAACTGAAGAGTAGCAAATCACCTGGGCCGGATGGTATACATCCAAGGGTGTTGAAAGAACTGAAATTTGAGATTGCAGACCTGCTATCAGTAATCTGTGAACTATCATTAAAATCATCTCAAATACCTGAGGATTGGAGGATCGCCAATGTAACACCAATTTTTAAAAAGGGTTCCAGGGGTGATCCGGGAAACTACAGACCGGTGAGCCTGACGTCAGTACTGGGAAAAATGGTAGAAACCATCATAAAGAATAAAATTACTCAGCATGTAGATAGTCACGACCTAATGGGAGACAGCCAGCATGGCTTTAGACAAGGAAGATCTTGTCTTACTAATCTGTTATGTTTTTTTGAAGGAGTGAATAAACAGGTGGACAAAGGTGAGTCGGTTGATATTGTGTATCTGGACTTTCAGAAAGCCTTTGACAAGGTCCCTCATGAGAGACGTTTGGCAAAACTAAAGAGTCATGGGATAGGAGGCAGTGTACTACTGTGGATCAGGAACTGGTTAAAAGATAGAAAGCAGAGGGTAGGGCTAAATGGCCAATTTTCCCAATGGAGAAAGGTGAATAGTGGTGTACCTCAGGGATCTGTGCTGGGTCCGCTGCTTTTTGACATATTCATAAATGACCTGGAAAGTGGAATAACAAGTGAGGTTATCAAATTTGCAGATGACACAAAACTATTTAAAGTTGTTAAAACCCAGGAGGATTGTGGAAAATTGCAAGAGGATCTTGATAAATTGGAAGACTGGGCATCAAAATGGCAGATGAAATTTAATGTGGAGAAGTGCAAGGTTATGCACCTAGGGAAGAACAACCCAAACTATGGTTACACGATGCAAGGTTCCACATTAGGAACCACCACCCAGGAAAAAGATTTAGGCGTCATTGTGGATACCTTGTTAAAACCCTCGGCCCAGTGTGCAGTGGCGGCCAAGAGAGCAAATAGAATGCTAGGTATGATAAGGAAAGGAATGGAAAATAAAACAAAAGATATTATAATGCCTCTATATCGTTCCATGGTGAGACCGCACCTTGAATATTGTGTGCAATTCTGGTCGCCGTATCTTAAAAAGGATATAGCGATTTTAGAAAAGGTTCAGAGAAGAGCCACCAAAATGGTAAAGGGGATGGAAGGCTACTCCTATGAAGAAAGGCTAAAAAGGTTGGGGCTCTTTAGCCTGGAGAAGAGACGGCTGAGGGGAGATATGATAGAAGTCTATAAATTAATGAACGGAGTGGAACGGGTAAACGTAGATCGATTGTTTACCTTATCAGAATATGGAAAGACTAGGGGACATGCAATGAAGCTACAGGGTAAACTATTTAAGACTAATAAAAGAAAATATTTTTTCACTCAACGTGTAATCAAACTCTGGAATTTGTTACCGGAGGATGTAGTAAAGGCTGTTAGTGTAGCTGGGTTTAAAAAAGGTTTGGACAAGTTCCTGGAGGAAAGGTCCATAAACCATTATTAAGAAGGGACCCAGGATATCAATGCTTGAACCAGTACAAGCATTGTGGAACCTGTGTCCCTTGGGGAAACTGCTAGGTACGTATGACCTAGATTGGCCACTGTTGGAAACAGAATGCTGGGCTTGATGGACCTTGGTCTGACCCAGTATGGCATATCTTATGTTCTTATGTAGAGTTAGAATATATAGCACCGAATGAACCTGGTGGAAGGAGGATAACAATGGAACACTGATATCAGGGTACAAATTATATAACAATGATAGGGTAGATCAAATTGGTGAACAGGTAACGCTATATGTTAAAGAGGTAATTGAGTCAGACAGGATAAGAGTTTTCTAGGAAAAAAAAATACAATATATAATTCCTGATCGTGTGCCAGTCTAGTCCCGGACCTCTGGGTTCCCTATCTTATCCAGCAGCTTGGAGACTGAGAGAACTCCTCCTTTTTGTGATGTCAGTGCTATATCCTCTCGGGATCCGCCTCCTGTCACCAGTTACCTCAGTCTCCAAGCAGCTGGATAGATGGGAGCCCGGGGGGTTCGGGCTCACCGGAGAGACAATTGAGAATTTTTGTTTTTTTTGGGGGTGCACGAAAAGGAGAAGCGGCCTCAAAACCTCCATTTCGCGATGGATTCGGGAAACGATCGTGTCGGCTTATATTCTGAAGGGTCGGCGGGTGCCCGAAGGTCTTAAGGCCCATTCCACCAGGGCACAGGCGGCGTCATGGGCGGAGGTTCGCTTGGCATCGCCGGCGGAGATTTGCAAGACGGAGACCTGGTCCTCCTTGCATTCATTTGTGAAGCATTATCGCCTGGACGTGTAGATGGCGGAAGAGGCTTATTTTGGATCAGCAGTACTTCAGGCTGGTCTTCCAGGTCCCTCCCGTCATTAACACTGTTCACTGCTCTGGTACTAACCCAGAGCTCCGGGACTAGACTGGCACACGATCAGGAAGGTGAAATTAGACTTACCTGCTAATTGTTGTTCCTGGAGTGTAGCCAGTCTAGTCCCGTATTCCCTCCCACTTTTTTCTTCGATGACTGCGGGCCTGAAGTTGCTACTAAGTCACAGGTAAGAGCCGTTTATTTTTGGGGGCCTGTATTCGCAAAGGGAAGGGCTTGCGTTCTGCAAGCAGTGCTCTGACAGGGAGTTTTCGACATTTCCTCTTGGGGGAGTGGCCTGTTCAAGTTTGAATCCACGGTTCACAGGTATTCTATAAGTTGACAGTTAGTATGTTTATTTTTTACTTGTTCCTCCGGTGAGTCTGCTTTGTCAATAGGTTACTGGTGACAGGAGGCGGATCCCGAGAGGATATAGCACTGACATCACAAAAAGGAGGAGTTCTCTCAGTCTCCAAGCTGCTGGATGAGATAGGGAACCCAGAGGTCCGGGACTAGACTGGCTACACTCCAGGAACAACAATTAGCAGGTAAGTCTAATTTCACCTCTCTATAGCTAGATAGCCCATGTAAAAGGGGTTATGGAATGGCAGTGGGGATATACTAATCCACAAAAAGTACCACCAAGCTCTGCACTACAAAAGTATATTCATAAACCATCGAACAATACTCAACAACACAAGAGTTTTAACAACTTAGCTAAGGCAAAGAGGACCTCAGGATGGCTAAAACCCCACATGCAGTGAAAAATCACTATAGGGAATAGCAGACGCTTACATCACAGGTCCAATAGCCACCACATCTCACCCACTAAATTCACCAAATAAATCTATTCAAAACCACAAAAATACTACTGGGAATAGAATACACAACCTACCTAAACATAACAAACATACACCATGCACGACATACACACAAATTTAAAAGCGTCTATGTACTGAATATGCTGGTAGAGACAACGCAGGAACCATCAATGCTTTTCCTAAATGCAAAGAAGAACAAAGATAAGAACATACTAAATTATTCCATGCCCAAAAAGAGAGCATATAGCACTTATCTGTTCAAAACGACTCTGTAGGCAACTCAGGAAGAAAGTTCCAACGATGCTCAACCGCACCACACCATAGCTTCCGAACCAGAACAGCACTGGAGAATTATCATAATCCAACAGATCTGCAAAAGTACCAAACGCCCGACGGAGGCTTCCGTTTCGCCACACAAAGGCTTCTTCAAAGGGCAACTTAATAAATTCAACAGCCACAGTCCACTACCATGGACATTCTCCGACAACCAACAGTACGGTGTCTGACGCACATTAAAAAAGACAACTAACACCAACCACTACATTACACGTCACTGTTACATCAGAGGAGGTGGAGCTACAACGTTCACATTAACAAAAACACTGAAGAATGATCAAAAAAATAAAGACCATTCAATTTTATCATTCAAGCCCTGAGGGTACAGCTTATTCAATGCATATATCCATCGTTGCTCTCTCTGTAACAGTAGCCTGCCACGATCACCCCGTCGAATATTAAAAGGAACATGATCAATCACTGTACAGCGAAGGTCTTCAAATTGATGTTTCAACTCCAAACAGTGCTGAATTAGGGGAGTATCTATACGAGATTTCCGAAGACTATACTTATGTTCTGCCAAACGAGTCTTCAATGGACGAGAAGTCTTACCAACATATAAACATGGGCATGGACACCAAAGACCATAAACTACATACGATGTAGAACATGTAGTCGTAGCTTGCAAGACAGGAATCTTCCCCTGTTTCTTAAATTGATCACATAATTCAGGCATCATAAGTGCACAAAAAGAACAACGTTGACACGCCGTATGGCCCCGAATCACGTCGGGCAATGTAGACTGACGCTGTACAGCGGGACAGAGATAATCTCTCAAATTCCGTCCCCGACTATGTGCCTTTCGTAAACGGCAGTTAGAAAGTTTTGGATGGGTACTTAATAGTGTCCATCTTTTATGCAATGATGATACAATACGACGAGACAGGCTAGAATGTTGCAATACACACGTAACAACTGTTCCAGAATCTGACACCACACTTCGAGGAGCCAGTAACCATTCCCAATGATTAAACCTCGCTTGTTTGTATGCTTTAGATAACACTGCAGCTGGTTATCCCCGATCTTCAAATTTACAGTACATATCACGCGCTTGAGATTTAAATTCCGATAAAGTAGAACAAATGCGCCTACAGCACAAAAATTGAGAATAGGGTAAATTACTTCGAAGATGATAAGGATGAAAACTGTCAAAATGTAACAAAGTATTCCGGTCGGTTGGCTTGGAATAAATAGTAGTCAAAAAACTGCTCATAGTCTTCACTACCCGGAGAGTGGGGGTATACTACCATCTGCCTGTCCAGAATGAACACAATTACTGAACATACAGTCATGAGACAAAGGATAAAGGAGAAAAGCACCAGAATGACATTGATTATATAGGTGTTGGCTCCAAGTGACTATTCTGTGAACCATGCTGAGAGGGAGAAGAACTTCAGGTACCAAGAAATACAGTCAGAAGATATGGCAGAAAGATACACTTTATTTCCCAATGTGTTGGATGCTAGGGACTTGATTAAGAAGAAATTTCCAAGAACACCTTGATAAATTACATCTCATGAACTCCAGGAGGTGGCATGATGCATGTACTTTGCAGAGTGTTAGTAATAAATCCGAGAGACTACGATCATACTCCACATACCATATCATGGCAATGAGGTTCATTACTGTCATGGTATGCTCAAAACTAACCCATTTGGAGAAACTGCAGAAGGAGCTTTGCCAAGGCTTTAGTTAGCAGTGTTCTCTTAACTTGCACAGACCTATGCCCTTTGCGATCAGTACTACTCTAAATTGCCCTGCCCCTCTGGTTCTGTTACTTCTGCAATGGGAGCTTGCCCAAGTCTCCTTCTGCCCTCACTCACACTCTCCAGGCCACAACCCAGTTTCACTCACCACCATGTCTCTTGCCACTCATGCTTCTGAGTTCATGGTGACCTGCAAACAAGACCTCCATTTTCCTACTCTGGCTCCCACCAATGCAGTTCTTGGCTCCCTCCATGCGCCTGGAACATTGAGCCTGCCCCCTGCCAGCCCCTCACCAGGACCCCTTGCCAAGCAGAAGTGCAGTGACACCTGTGCTACAGGAAAGAGGGGCTAAGAATAGAGCAACACTTCTGGAGAACTGTGAATGAAGGTTTATGGTGCCACAGGCGACAGGGCAACAAGCCTGAAAGAGCAGAAGGAAGCTGCTCGGAGAAAGAACAAATTATCACAGGCATTCATATCCATGCAAATGGAACATGTTATTATTTATTTATTTATTTATTTATTTAACAGTTATTTATATACCGCTCTTTCCCATGTTTCAAGTGCGGTTTACATGTAACAGTAGGTTAATTGGTATGAGATATACCAGGACATTTTACATAGAACAGATAATTATAAATTACAAGGAAAATTGTAACATTACAAGTATAACATATTAGAACATATATACATTGCTAGTTAAATTATTAATCATCATGTAAATGAGTGTGTAGTATGGTTAAATTAGTGTATTAGTGTCGTTTATTTTTGAAAATAGGGTATATAATATTAAAAATAAATGTTAGCCTGTATCCCTTTGAGAATTCTGTTTTGGGAGTGTATTATAGTGTAATGTAAATAAGTGAGTTTTTAATTTTTTTTTTTAAATTCTTTTATGTCAGACAGTAGGCGAATGTTGTCAGGTAAATTGTTCCAGAGTATTGGAGCAGAGTGTGAGAAAGCTCTCTTATTGGTTTGTTTTCTGGCTTTTGTAAAATCTTTTGGTATTGTTAAAGTATTTATGTTTCTGCTCCTTTGAGATCGTTTATCAATGTCAATGTTAATCAGTGTATTTAGTGCAGATGGTGCAAGTTTATTTATAAGTTTAAATGTAGTGACAAGAATTTTATATTTGATTCGGGAGTAAATTAAGAGAAGATGGCCCGTCTTAAGATCTAATATAGGATAACATCATATTTTATGTTGGTAGTATAAAAGTTGCTTGAATAAATGCTTTGTTAGTGATCTAAAAGTAGAACAGTTTTGTTAGAGCTGACCCAGTATTGGATTTTTGACACTCCATATACAGAATCTCCATTTGCAAGCAGTTTCCTACCTGTAACCTACCAGAATTTGGAGATATGTGGTCTCCAACTCTGCCCACTGCCGACGTCACTTCCCTGAACCTCCAGCCTCTTTAAATTCCACAGCACCTCAGGTGCACATCCTCAGACTGGATTCACATCGGTGATTAACGGGGGCTTGGCAGGGCACATCGGGGCTCTTCGCACCAGAGAGAACGGTGTTTTCCTTCTTTCCTGCATCTCTGTTAAAGTTGAGTGAACTGAGTGTCAGGAGCTTAAACGGGGGCATTTCCTGTCTTATGTAGGCAGGAAATGCTTCTGTTTAAGTTCCCAATACTCAATGCGCCTGCAGGCTTAACTTTAACAGCGCCACGGGAAAGAAGGAAAATGCCGTTCTTTCTTGTGGCTCTGCAGAGGTAAGCTGGGGCTTCGGGCCTCGAGTCTCCCTGGCTCCCTCTGAATCCGGTCAGGCAGCCATGGGGCTCTTCCAGAGGGGGTGGGTAGGATTGGTAGTGGGCTGATGGGGGGGCTAGGACTAGAGTGGGCTAATGAGGGGGTAGGACTGGAATGGGCTGATGGGGTGGGAGGGGAGAGCTGCTGGCCCTGGAAAAAACCTGGGGGTTAGGGCTACAAATGGACTGATGAAGGGAGATGGGAGGAGAGAGCTGCTGGCCTTGGAAGAAGACTGGGGACTAGGGCTGCAAATGGGTTGATGCGGGGTTGGGGGGGGGGGTGGAAGATGGGAAAATGGGACTGGAAGGGAGTGGATGCTGAGAGGGGCTGGAACTAGAAGGGAGTTGAGGTTGAGGGAGGACTAGAAGGGGATGGGGATGGCAAGAGAAAAAAAAGCTGGGGGAGTGAGGATGGAGAGGGGAAAATATATTTTGTGTGGGAGGGAAGAAAAATCTACAATTGGCCGGGTATTGGGAGAGTAAGTGGGGATTGAGGATGGAGGGGTAAAATTTTGAGTGGAAGAAAAAGGAATATAGAAAGAAATGGAGATAAGGGCAAAAGAAGAAAGATCAGTATGTTTGAGCAGATATAGAGCGAGAATGGAAAAAACTAGAAGAACAAATAGCAGATAATGGAGAGTTAGCAGAAGACACGAAAGAGCGACTGGAGCAATTGCGACTGAAAAATAAAACGCCCAAAAACAAAAGCTAGAATTTTTTTATTTTTTATTTTGAATTTATTAACTGGAATATGTCAGCTCTGGGAAGTGTGCATCACTAACATATTTGCATTTACTACAAGAGGAAATTAATTTACATTTTTATTTCTCCATTGTTGTACATTCCAAGTTTGGATTTTGGGGTTCCCAGTTTAATTATTGTCGTCATATTTCTAAATTGTGATCCCTTGTTCTATGTTTGGTGATGATCTATGTTTTGCATGTGTAACCGAGCTGTGATATTTCTATGTGACACAGTTCTACTTGTTCTCTTTCCTCAGTGGGAGATATATTGGTATTCTCTGCGATGTATTGGTTTAATATTTACATTGTTGCCTTTTGATAGGTAGGGTTTGGTGCTTTTGTGAGTCCTGGTAGTGCTGTTAGGATACAAAAGGTTTGCTATTGGTTATGAATGGCAGGGTTTATAGTACTTCCTAATGCACCTGGCAGTTGACACTGGAGTATAGTAATGTAG
This sequence comes from Ichthyophis bannanicus, assembly GCA_033557465.1. Lineage (NCBI taxonomy): Eukaryota > Metazoa > Chordata > Amphibia > Gymnophiona > Ichthyophiidae > Ichthyophis > Ichthyophis bannanicus. The sequence continues at coordinate 288,452,536 of CM066031.1, read as the reverse complement.
AAATCTGATAGTATTTCTTTATCCTCAATGCCCATGCAAATGGTATTTGGACACTCATTAAGAGGCATGTTTACTAAAAGTTAATGAACATTCACAAATATTAATGTGTGTTAAGTGCAGGAACACCCATTTTACTTCTGTTGGCATAGTGGCACTTAGGGGCATGTCGTCTAAATATTAATGAGCGTTAAGTGAGTGCCATGAGAAAAAAGAGGCTTATGAAGGGTTTCTTTGAAAGCCGCCTAAAATTTTAGATGGGTAACATATACATTTTAAAATAAAATAAATTAAATCTATGCAAATGAGGTCAATTGGATATGCAAATGAAGCCCCGCAATGAGTCTCCGCACATGGCTCCACATCACCCTTGGGCCACCCCTGGGCACAATACAAAATTAGTGCTAATTTGCAAAATAAGCAATGTAAAGCTACTTGCATATTGAAGGAATCGTCTCTCACAGTGGAAATAAGACAGGCCTAGCTCCAAGACCTGAGTTTGATTCTGGGTTAATCGAATAAACAAGAGGTTGATGATAGCTGTTGTCTGCTTTGTGATCAAGTTGTCACCACAGGCCCCAACTACGAAGGCATTCTCCTCTGTCTGCAGGCATACCTGCCACAACCTGATTGTGTCCTAGATAAACCTGTAACTCTTAAATACAGTGGTTCTCAAACTGGATTGGTGGGATTGAGGCTGGCAATTTGAATTTTGGTGGGAAAGTTCATTGGAGAAAGGCAGAAGGCTTCTCTTTTCCCATAGAGAAGGTTCTCTGAGTTTAAATATGTTCTCTTCATAGTGCTGCTTTAAATGTTCTCTTGGACTTCTGCAGTTAATATGATGATCTTTGTAGTTTTCCCGCTCATGTTGCATCTTAGTAACAGAACTTTCCCACCAGAATTCATACTTCCCATCTCAATCCCACAAATCTGGTTTGAAAACTACTATATAAAAGAATAGATAACCACTTCACCCTTAATTAAGAAAGCCGTAGCATGGTGGCTAAAGCATCAGTTCCAGTTACTAAGACGCAGCATGACCTGGAAACTGCAAGGATCTTCCCCTTACCTTGTTGGTGACATGTAAGTGGTTGGAAGACCATCACTGTGTACAACAGGCCTTGATAAATGTTGTTTGGATTTAGGAGCCAGTGGCTGTGACCCCCTCGCGCCCCCTTCCCTCCCCTATTGCCTTCATTCTTCGCTGACATTCCTCTCTTTGCAAACTCATTCATGTATGATGAAGATGGAAGAGTTTGATGAGAGATGAAAAAGTGTGTCTTGTTATGGTAACAGGAGCTGAATGAGGCATCTTTAGACAGACGTATATAGATAGCAAGTATCATACATTTGTGTGTGTGTGTGTATGTGTGTGGTGCAACAGTGGTTTGCCTCTCTGTATGGGATGTGGTGGTGGGTGCCTTTGTGTGGGTGGGGTGCAGCACTTCAGTGCATGTATGTGTGGTGCAGATGTGGGAAAACTATATATGTGTGGTGTGTGTGTGTGTGTGTGTTGTATGGAGGTGAGGTGTGTGTGCGTGTGTGTGTTCAGGGGAAATACATCTCTTGGCATATATAATTGTCCCTTTTTTCCCCCATGCATTCATCCCTTTAACCTCCAAGCCTTGCACTCTTCGCCTCTCCCCTTCAACCTCTCCCCACTCTCTCCCCTTCTCCTTTTGCCCTCATTACCCCATCCTCCTTCCTTCCTTTTTTTTTTTCAGTACTGATGCCCCTTTAAATTTCTGATGCTGAAGCGAGGGGGCTGCGATTGAAGCTGCTTCTGCCTGCAGGAGATTGGATTCTTGCAGGAAGCCAAAATTTGCATGGGGGGCAGCAAGAAAATCCCAGGCACCAGGTGGCAATTTCTGGTCGCCATGGCAGCCTGGGATTTGTTGAGCCTTAGTATACAACCATGGTGATGTGTGGGACTATCATCATGTCAGAAAATCACTGAACAGATTTCCTGCCCTCCACCCTTAACTGTTCTCAGGGTGAGCAGATCTCGTGAGTGCATTTGGACCTGGAACTTCATTCCCTTGCACTAATGAGTTTCAGGCCTGGCACAGGTCAAGACAAGATCAAAGCAAAAAATGGGATCCACTGTGCATACAAACAAATATATCTGCAAGTGCAAAGAAAAATCATGGAGGAAAAAAGACCTCAGGATAGAAAAAAAGTCACGTGACACATGAGCAAGTGAAGACGCTTATTCACTTGCTCCAGGGCCGCCTCGGCGATATTGAATTAAAATCTGCTGTTTGAGAGCCCGGTGGCCGGTGCCGGCGGTGGGAATACCTGCCCAGCATAGTGCTTCACCTTCCTGGTGCGCTGTGAGTCGAATGCCGCCACCTGTTAGACGGGAGAAGGAGAAAGCGCCCAGGTTACGGGCCTCGGCCTCGGCGGCGATGCATCCTTCGTCTCCGGGAACGGAGAGCGGGGATTCCACATCCGAAGAGCTAGCGCGGGAGGTGGCTCGACATCTAGACCCCAAGCTCGATCAGATCCTCTCCAAATTGGAAGGGATGGGGGAAGCGCTGGCCGCACAAGGGCAAAGAATCGACGAGCTTGAACACCGCGTGTCTGCCTTAGAGGATGATGGCGGCCGGCAGGAGAGAGGGCAGGCGGACACGAGTGCACAAATCGCTGCTCTGCAACGTAAGCTGGACGATCTGGAGAATCGTTCCCGGCGGAACAATCTCCGTTTGGTGGGCATTCCGGAGGCCACGAATGACCAACAATTGCTCCCTCTCATTGAGAAATGGCTCCCGGAGGAGCTGGGCCTACCCACGCTAGTTGGTGAGCTTAAGGTGGAGCGGGCTCACCGGATTGGGCCTAGGCAGGAGAATCGAGCTCGACCCAGAGTGGTGATCGCACGTGTTCTCAATTTTGCCCATAAGGGGAGGCTGCTGCGGGCTTACCAGCAGCACGAGGGACTTGTACTGCAGAATAATAAAATCCTTCTGTTTCAGGACTACTCCACAGTCGTCTCGGCGAAACGTAAGGAGTTTTCTTCTGTCTGTTCGACCCTTTTCCAGAAGAACATTCGTTTCACCCTGGCCTTCCCGGCAACGCTACGGGTACACCATCTGGGGAAAACTATGGTTTTTGCTTCAGCGGGCGACGCGAAAGCCTACACTGATCAACTGAGTGAGGATCTGCCCACGCGTTCGGATGTGAGGACCGGGACTGAGGTGCCCTGAATCCTGCATGGCCTGTTCAGTGAGACCTTGATTGCTGCGGTGAGGCCTGCGGGTGTAACCCGTGGGGGTTTGGGGGTCCTTCATACAGGCTCCGTAGAGACTTTTGTCATTGTTGGACTATGTGAGTTCAGCCCTTTGCTGCCGAACCTTTTATTTAATCTCTGCTGTAGTGTTTTATGTTGCGGGGCTTAGCATTGTTCTTTGGGGGTTGGGATCTTATATTTGGCCTGCATGAGGGGCATTGTTTCCTGTTTAATGCTAATTGTTGACTGTTAATTGAGCATGGTGGTCTGGGATGGCTTTGCCCCTTCTTCTGTCTATTTTCTTGCTCTATTACTTCCCCTTCGAGGCGAGGCCCGGCGGGCAACAGTGAGGAGTGCATCTTGTCCCCTGGAGAGATGTGGCCTAGGTGGCTGGGAGCATATAGTGGAAGGGGAGTATGTGTGTGTGGGGGGGGGGGGGTTAGTCGATGTGGATGGCGGCACTGGTGCTGGGCAGGAGTCCGGGGTGGCCCCGTAGTGCACATCAGTGACTTCGGCTCAGCACCTGAGCTGAGGTGGGATGTCTGTTTCTACGGGGGTAGGGAGTCAGAGGGTTGTGGGGTATGAGGAGGAGGGGGGGGAAGGGGGGGGGGTAGGACCAGTAGGGGGGAGGGGGGGGGTAGGACCTGTAGGGGGGAGGGGGAGGGGAGGGTGGGGGGGGGGTATTCGGGCTCTTATGGCTAATTTTGTGGTGCTACACCCTCAATATTCTTGAGAGAGGGGGGTCCCGGGCTGGGAGGACCTCCCTATTATATATGCGCTTCGCCCTTTGGTGGATCTTTGACACTGCCTCATGCCTTTGAAGATTGTTACTTGGAATGTGTGCGGGCTGGGGAGCCCGATCAAGAGATATAAGGTGCTTCAAGCCCTTGCTCGCCAAAAGTGCGATATCGCCCTCCTGCAAGAAACCCACCAGACAGCCGAAGAACATGATAAATTATGCCGTTCATGGGTGGGTCAGGTTTGGGGTTCTCCTGCACAGGGGCGAAAGGGGGGCGTGGCGATTCTGTTCCACAAAAGGGTTCGCTTTTCGCTGGCCTCCCTTACCACAGATGACATGGGTAGATATCTGCTTTTGCATGGCTACCTTGAAGGGCAACTATTGACTATTGGTAACCTTTACGGGCCGAATACGTATGTCCCCAATTTTTTTTGTGACTTGGCCTCCCGGGTCGAACAGCTTCCCGACTGTCCCTTGCTTTTAGGGGGTGATTTTAATAGCATTCTGGATGTCGAGTTGGATACTTCGACGGAGGGGGAGAACCGAGACAGGATCCCCACGACTCGTATGCTGCAGAGATTTCGGAGACGGCTGGATCTGGTGGACCCCTGGCGACTGCTCCATCCTCTGGAGAGGGATTACACCCATCAATCCCGAGCACATGGCTCGAGTGCCCGTATTGATTACTTTCTGCTTTCGGCGGGAGCCCTTGCCCGGGTGGGAGAGACAAAGATTGGTCCGGTGGAGATTTCCGATCACGCCTGGGTCTGGTTGGAACTACATTGGGGAAAAGCACCTCCTTCTGGGTCTCGGCTCTGGCGCTTCCCGCTTGACCTTTATCATGATGCTCAGTTCCATCGCTTCCTTCGCCAGCGCTGGCAAGAATTTTTGGACGACCATCGGTGCCATGAGGGGGACCCTGAATTGGTTTGGGAGACGGCGAAAGTAGTGCTGCGTGGCGATATCATTGGCTTTGCGGCTCGCAAACGCCGGATGATCGCTGACCGAATCATATGCCTGGAAAGGCAGGTGGTGAGTCTGCGCCGGCGATGTGCCCGTGCCCCACTCGCAGCGACTAAAAAACGGCTTTGGGAAGCTCAGGTGGCTTTAAACGAGCTAATACACCAACGGGCCAAGAAATCCCACCTTTACTACCGCTACCAACTGTATTGTCATGGAGACAAAACGGGACGGTTGCTCGCCCGGTGTCTGCGGGGACAGCGGGGTTCCCGCCTAGTGGCGGCCTTGCGAGATGATACGGGTAGACTCCGCAGAGAGAATGAGGAAATCGCGCAACTCTTCCGGACCTTTTTTCAATCTCTATATGAGACCGAGAGTGTGCCAGCGGCCGACCTCTGTGATTATCTGAAGGGACTTGACCTCCCCCAACTGACTCCAGCCCAACGAGAGATCCTGGAACAGCCATTGACGACTCAGGAGATCCAGGCGGTAATCACCTCTGCCTGTTGTTTCAAGTCACCTGGCCCGGACGGCTTGGGCGCTGAATTTTACAAGCTTTTGGGAGAAACCGTGACACCAGCAATGTTGGCGGTCTATGACCGTCGTATTGAGCAGGGGGCCTTTCGCTGGGGGAACAATCACGCTCATATTGTGTTGATTCCTAAGCCCGGCAAGGATCCCTTAGCGGCTAGCTCCTATAGGCCTATTTTGCTGCTCAACTTTGACCTGAAAGTTTTAGCCAAGGTTTTGGCTACTCGGCTGGCAGAGGTGTTGAGCCACCTTGTGCATGTCTCTCAGGTGGGCTTCGTTAAGGGCCGACATGCAGTGCGGAATCTGCGAAAAATTCTGGTCTCCCTGGAGTGGGTGCATTGTCACCAACTACCTTCTTTGTTGGTTAGTTTCGATGCCGAAAAGGCTTTCGACCGGGTGAACTGGGAATATCTCTGGGCACCTTTGCCAAAATATGGACTTGGTGCCTACTTCTGCCGGATGGTGCGAAGTCTCTATGCCCAGCCGACGGCGGGGGTGGTTTGCAATGGCGTCGCCTCGGAAGCCTTTGACTTAGGCCGAGGGACAAGGCAGGGGTGTCCTCTTTCCCCCCTGCTGTTTGTCCTTTCTCTCGACCCCTTGATTAGGACTATCGAGGCCTCCAGAGATATCTCCGGTATACGCATTGGGTCACAGGAGTTCAAGCTCTCGGCCTTTGCCGACGATCTACTTGTTCACTTACTCTCCCCGGAGCGTTCCCTGCGGAGTCTGATGTTGGAATTCGAAAGGTTTGGGAGAGTGGGCGGGCTTGCGCATCAATAAGGAGAGATCAGAGGCCCTCGATGTACTAGGCACTCTCCGGGATGCGTGGCCTGGAGAGTTCCCTCTCAAATGGGCGACAGACGAGTTCATATATCTGGGAATTGTCTTGCCCAGCCATCCCGGTAGGTTGTATGGCCGTAATTTCGACCGACTCCTGAGGAGACTGCAAACGCAGCTGCGGGCGTGGGGTACCCTTCCACTGTCCCTCTCAGGGAAGATAGCGGCGGTGCAGATGGTGGCTTTGCCCCGCCTCCTTTACTGGCTCCAGACCCTACCAGTGTGGTTGCTCCGCAAAGATTTGCGCTGCATTGAGGCCTGCTTTCATTCCTTTTTCTGGAGGGGGGGAGGGCGCGCATCCCGTGGGCCCGGCTGCTGGGCGGGTGGCGTGCGGGGGGGATGGGCTTCCCGGACCTGCGGGCTTATGCCTTAGCTTGCCAAGTGAGGCATCTGGCAGACTGGCTCGGTGACACTGCCTACTACACGCCCCGGATCCTCAAGGAATGTTTTGTTGCCCTGCTTACTCTATTAGGGGTTCTGCATGGAGCCAACCCGGGTCTCCCCCGCTATCTACGGCGGAGCGTGTTGATAACCTCGGCAAAACGGACTTGGCAATATCTTCACGTGCGATGGGGTGAATCATGGCAGACCTCTAGTTGGTTACCACTGCGAGGGAATCTGTCATTTCCCTCGGGCTCGGAATCTGTGCTTTTCCAAGACTGGGATGGCCGCGGGATCAAGCTTCTTGGCCATTTGGTAGAACCTTCGGGAGCTTGCAAGTCCTTCAGGACATTGAGCCGGGAGTGGGATCTTTCCCCTCGGCATGCCTATGCTTATATTCAGGTGGCCCACTATATTTCTTCGATACCGCCTGCGGCACTGTGCACTGAGCGGGCTCAGCGGATTCTGGATTTCTTTGAACTTGGGGGCGATGCCCCGGTATCGATATCTGTTTTTAAAGTTCGGGTGGCCGACCTCTGTCCTGCCCCGGACTATCAGGAGGTGGAGATGGCCTGGGAGGAAGAACTGGCTTGCGAGGTGCCCCCTGGCACGGTGCGGGCGGCGCTCTGCCGTATTGTCGGCCTAGCCCAAGGGATGCGTTGGAGGGAGGTGCAATTTAAGTGTGTCACTAGAGTCCATTTCTCCCCGCGGCGGGCGCTGCGGAGCCGACTCACTACAGACGGCCGCTGCCCCCGCTGCTCCGAGCCCTTGGCGACCCTCCTACACATGTGGTGGGACTGTCCATCCTTGCAACCCTATTGGGCTAAAATTTCTTCTTTTTTGGGGGGTCTCCTTCAGCAGCACATCCGATGGTCGGGCCCCTTGGTGGTGCTGGACTGCATACCCCCCCCTTGCCCAGGAAAGAAGGGGGAACGGCTATTGGTTCGTAAGGCCTGTCTGGTGGGGAAGGCGCCGATTCTTCGGCTGTGGAGGGATCCCCAGCCCCCCACGTTTGGGGAGTGGAGGAATGGTTTCCACCAATTGATGCAAATGGAGCATCGTTGGGCGCGAGGCAGTGTCAAACGGTGGCCGGCCTTTATGGCGGTCTGGGAGCCCTACATCCTACAACTAGGGGCCCGAAGTCGGAATGAGATTTTATAGTCTGGGAACTGAGGCACTAGCTAGACTAGCACAAAGAAGATTGATCGTGAGAAGTGTAGTACCAATGGCTATCTCAGGGGAGAGGGGGGCTAGCCGGGTGGGGAAGGGTGCACAGGGGGTGGGGGGGATAGGAGGGGAAGGGGGGGGGAGGAAACCTGTTAAACGTCACCATATATTTACTCTTCTGTATCGCCCGGGGGGGGGGGGGATCAGAGTACACCCCGCCCTCCCGGGGCTCTTTGTTTATTTGTACTGTATTGTACTGTTTTTGGTGGACTATAAATAAACTATTTAAAAAAAAAAAAAGACCTCAGGATACACAAACAGCCAACGCAATGGCTCAAAAAGCTGAAAACACAAGCTCTTACTCTGCTAGAGCCGTCACCGGCTTACTGCAGTTACATATCCTCACATCATAGGTCATAGAAAAAAACCTCCAGACTTTCTTCAACAGACACTAACATCCACAACTTAGGCTTTTCGCTTTTCAGCTAGGCAAAGCACCAGTTAATCACACAGATGGAACGATTACAGTGGCAAAAGTACTTGGCTTCAGTCAGGGAACTATAACAGGCCAAACTTCAGCACCAGGCATTTCGCCAAAGTTGCTTCAGGGAATAGGACCATCCACATCATAGCTAAGCCGCTGCTGCCTACAAAAGATACCAATCAGCCCAATTATCACCAAAGCACTTGCAAAACTCAAACATCACACTTAAAACTTTTTTCCCATGAACCCCAAGCAACAAAAACAACCAGGTTAATCACACAACCAGTTTGACTGAGGTTTTTTTCTATGACCTATGATGTGAGGATATGTAACTGCAGTAAGCCAATGATGGCTCTAGCAGAGTAAGAGCTTGGGTTTTCGGCTTTATGAGCCATTGCGTTGGCTGTTTGTGTATCCTGAGGTCTTTATTTTCTCCATGATTTTTCTGTGCTGTGCTTGGATTTGCACTTACAGATATATTTGTTTGTATGCACAGTGGATCCTATTTTTTGCTTTGATCAAGTTTTGCACAGGCTCCTGAGAAGCTACAATATATATTGAGGACAAGTCAAGACAAGAAAGAGTCTTTCCCACACAATAATTTAGAGGATAGACATTATTGAACGTATGTAGTACTATATGTTCCCTTTTTCTTTTTTTGTCATGGGCAGTAGAGGTCTTCTAGATAAGACCCGTCCTGCCTACTGATTAACGGGGTCAGAAGAGAACGACAAAAGTCATTTTGATATCCTTTTGTGAGCTATATATTAGGCTGTCTATGCAACTTGGTTCTTTCGGTAATTTTATTTTTGTCAAAAGGTGTAAACCAAAGGGTCATTATGGCCTTTGTTTTGTTTTTTTGGGGGATTTTTTGCAAAGGTTTGGTGCAGAACTTTGTGTTTTTTTAAAGCTATACTTACATTGTGTGTGCAACCCTGCAAGCATTTTCTACTCTTGATCCCCCTCATGTTATCTACTGTAGCTGTCAGTGAATAAAAACTGGAAAGCAATAACGAGGAGATGCATCTAGTGGCCTTAGGCAGTATTTGTTTTTCTATTTATTGCATATTCAATACAAGCATGATACAATAAAAATGTGCCCAAAAGCACAATTATAAATCACCTTGGGAATTTTCTCTTGTTCAGAAGTTCCCAACCCTTTTTGGATGGACGCATTATTAACCTCCACAAAGTTCAGGGACCCCCATTTCATCCTTGCCACTCTTCCCAGACTCCTTTCCTTTAGCACCAAGTAACATGCATAGTAACATAGTAAGTGACGGCAGATAAAGACCAGCATGGTCCATCTAGTCTGCCCAGTAAGATGGCAGGAGTAGGTGCACCCCTCCCCTTGTCTTTGACCAAGGGTGCACCTGCCATTCTGTGTAGGCCACCCCTCCCCATGTCTTTGTTTAGGGGTGAACCCACTGCTCCATGTAGGATACCCCTATTTGTTGAGAAATTAGATGGTTCAGTTCATTTTGATTTTATCCTGTTGCTGTAAAGGGATCCACTGTGTCTGTCCCATGCCATTTTGAATTCCGTTACTATGTTTGCCCCCATCACTTCCATCGGGAGGGCATTCCAAGCATCCACCACCCTTTCAGTGAAAAAGTATTTCCTGACATTGCCTCTCAATTTACCCTCTTGCAGCTTCACGTTATGCCCCCTAGTTCTACAGCTTCCCCGTCTCTGGAAGAGGTTTGTTTGTTCGTTATGGTTCAGACCTTTAAATACTTAAAGAGAAATATCTCCCCTATCCCTCCTCTCCTCCAAAGTGCACATATTTAGGTCTTTAAGTCTCTTCTCATAAGGCTTCTGACCTAGGCTCCAAATCATTTTGGTCACATTCCTCTGAACAGTTTCCATTCTTTTTACATCCTTTGCAAGATACGGTCTCCAAAACTGAACACAGTATTCCAAGCGAGGCCTCACTAGTGACTTATACGGTGGCATTAGTACCTCTTCCTTTCTGCTGGTAATTCCTCTTTGTATGCAGCCCAACATCCTCCTGGCTTTTGCCACCGTCTTGTCGCACTGTTTAGCCACCTTGAGATCTACAGAAATAATCACACCAAGGTCTTTCTCCTGATCCGTACACACCAAACGTTCTCCCCCCTATCGCGTACATTTCCCTTGGATTTCTGCTACCCAAATGCATGACACTGCACTTCTTTGCATTAAATCTTAATTGCCAAGCATTAGACCATTCTTCCAGCTTTTGCAGATCTTTCCTCATGTTAACCACTCCCTCAGGGGAGTCCACTCTGTTGCAAATTTTCGTGTCATCTGCAAAAAGACAGACCTTTCCATTCAGTCTTTCAGCAATATCATTCACAAATACATTGAACAGTGCTGGGCCCAGGACCGAACCCTGGGGCACCCCGCTAATCACCTTCCCTTCATCCGAGTGAGCACCATTTACCATCACCTTTAGTCGTCTGTCAGTCAACCAATTTCTGATCCAGTTTACCACCTTGGGACCTATCCCCAAACTGCTGAGTTTATTGATAAGCCTCCTGTGAGGGACAGGGCTTTGCTGAAATCCAGGTAGATGACATCCATCGCATGCCCCTGATCTAGTTCACTGGTCACCCAGTCAAAGAACTCAATCAGATTTGTCTGGCAAGATCGTCCTTCAGTAAAACCATGTTGCCTCGGATCTTGCAACCTGTTGGTTTTGAGAAAGTTCACTATTCGCTTTTTCAGGAGCGCCTCCATTACTTTTCCCGCCACCGAGGTAAGGCTCACGGGCCTGTAGTTTGTCACTTCTTCCCTGTCACCACTTTTGTGTAGAGGTACATCAGCCATTCTCCAGTCCTGAGGAACTTCTGTTTCCAAGGATCTGTTGAAGACATCCTTTAATGTCCTTGCAAGAACCTCTCTGAGCTCTTTCATTATCCTGGGATGTATCCCATCCGGTCCCATGGCCTTGTCCAGTCTGTCCCCACTAGCCCTCTTTTATTTCCCTTCCCCCATCCCCTTCCTGCCTCTCCACCCCCCCCCCCAACCAGTGCCCACCAGTCTTTCTCCCTCTTTGCAGCCATTTCCCTCCAGTCTGTCTCCCCACCTTTTATCTTCCCCATAGACAATCCCTACCTCCTCCTCTTTTTTTTTTTTCTCTTTTCTGTGTCCTGTGGACACCCTAAAATGTTGTCAAGAACCCCTAGGGGTCCACAGACCACAGGTTGAGAATTCCTGCTCTAGTTATCTCTGACCTTCTCTCACCAAGAGACTTCAGTGCTCTCTGCCTTGATTTCTTGTAAAAGTATTTGATGAGTGACAATGGGTATCACCAGTCTAACTGTGTTGAAGTCGTAAGATTAATGAGAAATTAGATGATTAGATAGCAGAAGAATATCTATAGTCTGATGAGAAAATTGCTTTAAAAACATAAACATATATCAAAGAATCTCAAATTAATTCCATGTTGAAGGGTAGTTCAAATGGCAGTATGGTAAAACAATTTGATTAAAATATAATGAATGCTTCTGGTTTACCTGAAATTAAAGCAGCACTTAAACAGAGCTGAGTGCTTATTAGACTGTAGAAATACCTTTGTGGAAGCTAGCTCAAAATGTCATACTCTTAGATCCATAAATGTCTTACTCTTAGATCCATAAATATCTTACTCTTAGATCCAAGTATGTTCCCCATTATGTGCTTGTGCTTATCAGAGCCAAATAGAAGACCTGTCACACCCTATCTCCTTTGCCACAAAATGTAGGCTATTGGTAAGCTGTATACTTGCTCTGTAGAAAACTGCACAGCCATGTTATTTTAGCCTAGTTAGCTTTCGGTCAGCAAAACTAAAATTCTGTTTTTAATGGAATAAAATTTGAATTTGTCTACACCACACAAATATTTCTCCAGGAACAATCAGGAAGTCAGTCCTCATATATGGGTGATGTCGATGCCGATGCTGATGAAGCTCTATGCAGAGCATCTCCCCAGCTTTCAAAGAAAGCCTTTGGGAGATGCCACCACGTATGTGTGGTCCCATTCCTGCCCAAGGGTGCCATCTTGCTCAGTCTTCCTTTTTCTGTGGAACCCTACAGACTTTCGTCTTGTCCCCCTGGAAAAAAGTTGATTTTTCTTATACATTTGTGCCTATTTTGCCTTGCACTGGTTCCTTTCCTGCCTCCGAGCCCTGTTGCCCCGGCATTGGGTCTCGGGACCCTTTTTCTTAGATTCTTTTCCATCAGCGCTTTTGCGCCTTTTTCCAACCACTGGCCACATTGAGGGTCTTTGACCTCGCGGGGGGTATTTTTTGCCCCAACGGCCACTAGTTTTAAGAAATGTGATCAGTGTTCAAGGAACATGTCCCTCACCGACACTCACGATTGTGGCCTCCGGTGTCTGGGCACCGAACATGACCCGGAGGAATGCTCCCTGTGTAAGAAGATGTCTGCAAAGGCCATCCAGCACCGCTGGCTTAAACAGGACAACATCTTCCATAAGGCCAACTCGACCCCGGTATTCCTGGTAACCTCTTGCTCAAAGGCCCCGCATGGATCCTCGGAGTCGTGTAAGGCCCCCGCGGTTCCAGAGTGGGCTCGCAGGCATTCCGAGCAAGGGTCCCCAGAGCAGGAGCGTAAGAAGAAAAAGAAGACCTCAAGGGCCTCATCCTGGGAGGCAATCAAGCATGGGTTTCCCCCCGACGGGCCTCTTAGGAATTGGAGCGGGAGCAACCATGAAAGTTTCCCAGGACTGAGGTCGAGGCCTCTGGCGATGAACCCCAGTCTCACAAGGGTTGTTCCATCGAGGACCCCCTCTCCTCTTCAACACCCCCACCCGATCACCCCGGTGTCAGTGGCTGCCATCCTCGGGTGGGAAGCTCGTATGCTGGCACTGGAGCGCAGTGTTTGTGTTCATTGCCTCCCAGCAAGCTTTGATGCCCGGCCCTGCCGGTGCTCACCCCGAGACTGCAGGGACCTCTATATCGAGGACTCCCCAGGCTGCCGAAGCGATAGCCGAGAGCCATATGCCTTGGGCAGATCCTCGGCGAGGGTCTCGTTTTCGCTTCTGATCCTCGAGGATGAGGTTCTTGCAGGCAAGCGCCTCTGGCTCCGGCCATGCCCTGGCCTCGGGACACTGAAGACCAGTGCGAATGACACCCTTGAAGCCATCAGGTCTCGAGTCTTCCTCAGACTACTCCGAGTGGGCATCAGATATCAAGACATCTCTGGAGACCCAGGCCTACTGAGACCTTCCCTCGGACCCATCTCCACCTGCCGCCAGGCACTGATCACCGCACGAGGACTACTCATTCTTCGAGTTCGTCAGGGACATGGCTCAGGCACTTTCCCTCACTACCGAGTCAGAGGAGGATCCCCATATGGAGGAGCTTGACATCTTCCAGTTGCAAGGCACCACCAAAGGAGACCCTAATGGTCCCCGTTCCCTCCATTCTCAGCTGGCCTCTTCTTAGGATATGGGAAACCCTGGCATCGGTGCTGATTGTCAGTCAACACCTGGATATGATGTACCGTATTCAGCAAGGACCAGGCTTCCGCAATGTGCAATTCCCCCACACTTCCATGGTGGTCGAGTTGGCCATGTGCCGGCAGAAGAGATGGAAGACCCACTCATTGGTGCTCCCGGGCAGGGAGTCTCGCGCCCTCGATGCCCTTGGGCAGAAATGCTACCAAGGCTCGATGTTGGCGTGCAGTATACAAACTTACCAACTTTACATCGGTATGTTCCTCCGAGACCTGGCCAAGGAACTTGGAAGTTTAGCGGCTGGCCTCGATGGAGATCACTTCTGGCGCTTCCAGACTCTTATGAAGTCTGTCGGAGAGTGTTTCAAGTATCTGTCCCCAGCCGCTTATGATGGCTTCAAACCCAGAGTGAGGGTTGCTGCTGCCAGCATCGGCGCTTGACACCAGGCCTGGCTCTAATCATCGGACCTCGAGCAATGGGTACAAGAGAAGCTTCTCAATGTTTCTTGCCTCGGGGAGCAACTCTTCAACAAACCAATGAAGGGCAAGGCAGCTGACATCGAGACAGAGTTCTTACCCGGATTTGGCTCTCAAGGAAGACCTCCATCCTCCCGAGGAAGAAGCCACAGGGAAAGAAGCCTCCTTTCCTTAGCCTTGATAGGGTTGGCCCTTCCTATCATCCATACCTGGCTACCCAGACCCCTCAGCAGGGTCACCAGGGCAAGGGAGTGGGCCAGGGCTCGCGCAAGCCCAAGGGTCCCAAGCCCCAGCCCCAGCCCCAGCCCTAGCCCTAGCCCAACCTGGGTTTTGACACTCCCTGTATAGCCTCTCTTTGACTGGAGGGTCAGCTCCCAACAGGGGGGCTCCTGGTCCATTTTGTCCACCAGTGGACCTCCGACTTGTGGGCACTTCAGGTGCTCAGGGAAGGTTACCACCTCCACCTGGACCAGGTACCTCCACCCTTCTTCCCTGGGAAACCTCCTTGGTCTCTCCTGCACCAGACTCTGCTAATGCAAGAACTCGCAGGCCTTCTCAGGAACAGGGCCGTGGAGTCCGTACCACACCACCTGAGAGGACAGGGGTTTTACTACAGGTACTTTCTGGTTCCAAAAAGAAGAGGGGCTACGGCTCATCCTGGACCTGAGAGACCTGAACAAATTCCTGCTGCAGGAGAAATTCAAGATGTTCTCCCTTGGAATATTGCTGCCCTACTTCCAGCAGGGAGATTGGCTATGCTTCTTTGACCTGAAGGATGCCTGTACCCACATCCTCATCTACCCCAGTCACAGATAGTACCTAAGATTCATGGTTGTGGGCGACCACTACCAGTACAGGGTACTGCCCTTTGGCCAAGCCTCTGCACCAAGGATCTTCACCAAATGCCTAGCAGTGGTCGCTGCCTGTCTTCATCTCCAAGGGACCTTCATCTTCACGTACCTAGATGACTGGCCAGTAAGAGGGGACACAGCCTCAGAGACGCTGCAGGCCACAGGTCACACAATCAAGGTCGTACAACATCTGGGATTCGTGATAAATCACCCAAAATCACATCTCACTCCAACACAGGACTTCGAGTTCATAGGGGCTCACCTGGATACCCTCCAGGCCAAGGCTTTCCTCCCTCTGGACAGGGCGGATTTCCTCAGGGCCCTAGCAGCCAAGGTACAGCACCACCACATGGTCTCAGCGCGGTCCATGCTTTGCCTTCTCTGCCACATGGCCTCTGTGGGACATGTGGTACCCAACTCCCGCCTCCACATGCAGGTGGTTCAGTGGTTCCTCCGTTCACAGTGGATTCAGGCCACGGGCCTGTTCCAGGATGGAGTCACTCAGTTGGTGGCAGGTTGTTCAGAACCTGCACCAGGGCATGCCCTTCTAACTCACAAGCCCCCAGAAAGTACTCACGATGGAAGCCTCCCTATGGGGCTGGGGTGCGTACTGCGAGGAGCTGCGCACCCAGGGGTTGTGGTCACCCGAGGAAAGTTGGCAGCAGATCAACCTACTGGATATCAAGGCCCTCTTCTTAGTGCTAAAAGCTTTCCAGCACCACCTGCAGCATCAGTCAGTGCTCATCCAGACAGATAATCAAGTCACGATGTTCTGTCTGAACAAGCAGGGGGCACAGGCTCCTACCGCCTCTGCCAGCAGGCAGTTGCCCTCTGCTCATATGCGACCAGAAAGAGTATGCTTCTTCGGGCAACATACCTCCCGGGCCAGGACAACACCCTGGAGGACAGACTGAGCAGAGTCCTCCAGCCACATGAGTGGCAACTGGACCCAGGGGTGGCAAAGCAGCTGTTCAGAATGTGGGGCACTCCGAGCCTTGACCTCTTTGCCAGCTCGGTCAACGCTCGGCTACCGCATTTCTGATGTTCATGCCCACACCTGCACCCAGACCGGGTAGCATTAGATGCCTTCCTCATCTTGTGGTTGGGGGGTCTTCTGTATGCCTTCCTTCCCACACCACTGATAACATGGACCCTCTTCAAGGTCCAGCGAGACAAGGCCTCCGTGATTCTGGTGGCCCAGACAGCCTTGGTTTCCCCTGCTGCTCCATCTCTTGACGGAACCTCCAGTCCCTCTCGGGAGCTCCCCGGGACTTTTGACACAGGAGCAGGGCTCATGCCTCCACCCCAACCTGGGATCCTTGTCTTTCACAGCATGGCTCCTGAACGGGTCGCCTTAGCACCCCTCAACCTCCCCAGGGAGGTGGAGGAGATCCTTCTGGCCTCCTGCAAGGACTCCACGATATAGGCCTTTGCCTTCAAGTGGCGCAGATTCTCCTTATGGTGCATGGACCACCGGGCTAATTCATTCTCCTGCCCAGAGCACATGGTGTTGCAATACTTGCTCCACCTCTCGCAGTCTGGACTCAAGTCCAACTCTGTCCAGTACACCTGAGCACACTCTCCGCAAACGTGAGCACCACCCCCCCACCCCATACTGTATTCAACCCAGCTGCCTCGCTATTGGAAGGTGGTTTGCTCCTTTCATTTTATCTTTGTTAAACAGTAGATCACAAAGAGCAACTGATCAGAACTCCATCCGCTGCCCTCTTGCACATGCTCTGAAATTTTCTAAGAAATGTCTTACAGAAACCTTTGAGAGAGGACATGGGGCTTACTGCACTTCTCTTACCAGAAGACACCAGTTAAAGAGCAGCAATTTTGATTTTTTTTCCCTACCTCCATTTTATGTTTTTCCCTATCCCATGACAGTATGTTTAGACGTCTCAATAAACCTGAGGGTTCACAGGGATACTTGAGTTTTTTCAGAAATTGCTGCCTTTTCCAAATCCAAGCTCAAAGGGAGGTACAGTAGGGAGTTGCCTTCTAAAGAGGGCTTAGAATCTCAGTTTATACCTGAGATAAAGAAGAGTGAAATGATCTCCAAGGTTACAAAGGGTATTGGTGAAAGAAGTGGAATCTGAACCCTGGCTTCCCTGGTTTGTAGTCTGGCTGCTAGGCTACTCCACTCATTCATTAGCAAGCAAGATCCACTACTGTGTAGCTGCAGCCATCTTGCCATCCTCTCTGGGCCAGAATACACCATGTTCATGGTGCTCCCATGCTTTCTGGACCTTGATGGACAGGTAATCCAAAGACATCTACTCCGCATTGTAGGCCAAGCCACATTGCTGGTTCACCATATATCTTTATTTATTTTTAAGTCCAAATTTTTCACTAATTTTTTTATTAATTCTTTGTAGAGTTCTGTTGGGTTTGATTGTAATGAATTATATGAGAACAGAGGAATATAAGAACAAGTATATCTCTGTAATTGAAAATGTATTGCCTGAGAAACTTGTAAGTACATGATAACAGTAATTTGTTCGTTTTTTTTCTCTTTTAGAGAATTAAGAATGGACCTTCGATAATGTTAGGTGTACAATGGGCAGTGCCGCACTTCGTTACTTTTGTTATGGGTGCCTTTTCACATCTGTGACCTGGACAATTCTGCTGTTTGTTTATTTCAACGTTAGCGAAGAAAGCCGAGCTCTCAAGCATGTGCCCATCAAGGGGCTCGAACCTTACAAGCCATTTCCCAAAAGGTTTTATCCCCGTTTTACTCGTAGTCCATTTAAAACCTTTGATCGACAGAAGAACAGCAAGGTAAGGAACTGGACTGGAAATCATGTGGGGGATCCAGCAGGAGGAAACTCTGAACTCTTTCAAGAAATGGGTAAGTATACTTCATCTCTGTTACCAGTATGACCTAAATTGAGGCAGGGTAACAATTGCAGCCATTCCAATTAAAGTTTTTATCAAAGGGACACTTGAGCAAATCGGGGTAGAAAACCGTTTCGTAGACAAAACTTTAAAAGATGAAGTAGGAAATGCAGAAAGATCATTGTTACAGAGTGGATTAAAATCTGATTTGAAAAGTTTATTGCAGATTTAGCATAACATGTATACCTTAATAAGAAAATATGCATAAACCCACGTTGGAACAAAGAAGTAGCCCAGTGATTAGAGAAGCAGGTTGAAGACCAGAGAAGCTAGGGTTCAAATCCCATTTTGCTTATTGTCACTTTATTAACTTTTGTTGTACATCCAAATAGAAAAGAATGTTAGTCCAAACCACAAAATAATCCCATCCAATAAAGATTAGACTATACTAAAGGTTAACAAATTGATTTGACGTCACTTTTCAGAGCTTTAAGCTATATAGCTGTGCAATTCAATACTAGTTCCACTATTTACCACAAATTACATGACCAACTTTTTATGACAATAGCGATCAGGTCTCAGATAAGACTAGTCACTGAATCTGCTTAGTGAATACAGTGAAAAAATCTTTAACACATCAACGACCTGTTTTTTTATCGCTATATTTTACTCTTCTTTTGTTTTGTTTTCCTTCTTTCTGACTTCTTATATATTATTATTATGCAGTGGCTGCCCTCAACTGTGGATGAGCCTTTACATACATAAAGATGAAAAAATCATCAAATGAAAAGATCAAAAATATCATCAATAATCTCTATGAAAATACTTAGCTTTGCCTGTAGCACATCTTTTGACAGGGATTGACCATATCCTTAACTCAAAGGCAAAAACTATAGTCCATAGTGAACTTCCTTGCGTTACTCAAAACGTCATTGACGCTTCGTTGTAGGCGATGGTTTATAGGCAGACTTATCTTCTGAAACTCTCACATTCCAGACGCATTCATTTGGCGCCGTAGCGTTTCACCTATAATGTTTCGTCAGGGGATTATCTTAAAAAAGATGAAAAATGATAATCTTAATTTATACATCCATTCTGAATAAAAGTTAGTCGCAAAAGCTTTCCAATGAGTTACTCACATTTCCCTTCACTTCAGATCCAAATCTCAAAGGACGCCGCGCATGCGGGTTGAAGCGCACACTGACTTTTAAACTCATATGGAAGGGATCAGGTGAGATTAACTCGATCCCATTATTGGTTGGCTTCCACTAGCATGCTCCCCAATCAATAGAGGTATTAAGACCTTTGGGACTTAGTGTATGTAAACGAAAGATCCATTCTTGCTCTCGACGTATTAATGTTTGATCTCTAGACTTGCCTTTCACTCCACGATCAATTTGATCTATGCAGAAACATTGCAAAGAAGTAAACACATGTTGCTTTTCCAAACAGTGAGCCACGATCGGAGCCTGCATTACCTTGCAGTGTAACCGGCTGCGGTGTTCTTTCATTCTCACATGGAATTCACGAATGGTTTTCCCAATATATAGCAATGGACATGGGCAAACTATCCCATAAACTACATATGTGGATTTACAAGTGGTTCGATGTCGAAGTAAATAAATGTTCTCATCGTGTGTGAACTGTTGCAGCTCTAATGTTATATTGCAAATTGTGCACTCGCCGCATTTATAATGACCAGTGAGCTCAGTTGTGATTTGTTGTGGAGATGTACGTAAGATAGTAGGACTAAGCATTTCCTTAAAATTACGATGGCGCTGCCATACACATTGTATTTTTTGATTTTCTAATCCTGGAGTAGTGTTTAAGATGTTACTATGTTTCCTTAGTATTCGCTGGATTTGATGGCTAAAAGGAGAATACTTAGTCACTAGATGTATCATGTCATCTGCAGTCCGTAATTTGGTCATAGGCTGTACTAATAGCTCCCTGTTGATATACAGAGCCCGTTTGTATGCTCTTTTTATAACGTGACTAGGATATCCTCGAGATAAAAATTTTTGTTGCAGCAACTTGGCTTGATGTTTATAATCAATGATGCTAGAGCAGTTTCTTCGAAAGCGAAGAAATTGAGAAAATGGGAGGCTGTCCCGAAGACCTCGGGGATGGGCACTAGTGTAGTGTAATAGACTATTACGGTCCATAGGTTTTTGAAACACTGTAGTTTGCCATTTACTATTCTCCTTAAAAATCCTTACATCCAGGTACGTAATAGTGCATGGATCTTGCACATATGTGAACTGAATATTGGTGTCACAAGTATTCAGCAAGTGTACAAATTCTTTCAGCTTTTGTTCAGTTCCCTCCCAAATCATAAACACGTCATCAATATAACGAAGCCAAAGCTTTATATTGATGGAAAAAGATGAGGAGGGTGACAACCATTGTTGTTCAAATCTCGCCATATACAGATTGGCTATCGAGGGGGCGCACGTTGCGCCCATAGCGACACCAGCTATTTGTAGATAGAATACATGCTCAAACACGAAATAGTTCTGAAACAATATCAGTTTTAATAAATCTGTGAGAAACTGGAGTTGTAGTTCAGTTAGATCTCCTCTATTTTTCAGAGCTTCCCTCACTATTTCGAAGGCCGCTTTTTGAGGAATGCTCGTATAGAGCGCGGCCACATCCAGGGTGACGAATAGTATATTCGAAGCTGCTGCCCATGTGTTGTTATTAGCTAGAATCAACAAAAAATGTGTGGTATCTCGTACATAAGATGGAACCTGTGGTATTAAAGGACGTAAATAAGTATCCACAAACACAGACAATGGCTCCAAAACTGACCCCTTAGTTGATACTATGGGCCTCCCTGGAGGGTGCGTGAGACTCTTGTGTATTTTAGGAACTAGATATAGTTTTGCCACATCTGGACTATGTTCTTTAAGAAAACGCCATTCTTTTCGGGAAATGACTTTTTATTCTTTTGCTTGCAGCGTCAGGTCTTTAATAATCATTTGCAATGCTTCTGTGGCATCCTTTTCTAGTACTTGATAGGTCTTATTGTCCGCCAATTGCCTGATCGCTTCCTGCTTATATTGTTGGCGATTTAACACTACCACACTACCTCCTTTATCCGCTCTTTTTATAACCAGGTCCTCCCTGGCACTCCTTGACAATCTACTTAGGGTCCTCGAGAACAAAAACTCCATGTTCATACTCATATTCATCGATATCTCAGCGGCATTCGATACAGTACATCACAACACCCTTTTGGACCGTCTGGCCTCGCTAGGGATAACAGGGACCCCCTTGAAATGGTTCGCTTCATATATATCCAATAGGATGCAACAAGTACAATTCAACAACGACAAAGCTAATGCTTTCCCCCAAACCCAAGGGATCCCTCAAGGGTCTGCCCTCTCATCCCTACTGTTCAATTTGTATATAAAGCCGGTCTGCAGTATTTTCCAGAAATGCAACATCAATTACCACATATATGCTGACGATGTGATGCTATACACACAGCTTGACATAACACAGCCTAACTTCAGTCCACTAGAAGAATGCCTTGGCATGCTCCAATTATGGCTTCAACAAAACAACATGTCAATAAATCACAAAAAACAGAGGTCATGTTCATGTCCAAGAAAGCCAATTTCATCCCGCCCACCACAGTCACACTAAACAAAAACATATACTATACGAAGCCTGTAATAAAGTATCTAGGTGTCCTACTAGACAGCAACCTCAAGATGGACAAACACCTCAGAACAGTTAACCGAGCTATCTTTTACAAACTCAAAATCCTACAACCACTTCGCAATATCCTCGAGAAATCCGACTTTAGGTCTGTTGCTCAAGCACTAATCATTCCCCACCTGGACTACAGCAATGCCATTCTACAAGGGCTTCCAAAGAACACACTAAGCATCCTGCAAATGGCTCAGAACGTGGCTGCAAGAGTCATCATGGAAAAGAAAGTCACCGACCACATAACCCCAGTTCTAATGGAACTGCACTGGCTCCCAGTAGCCGCCCGCATCCTCTACAAACTACTCATCACAACATTTAAGCTCATCAATGGCATCGCACCATCCTACCTCAATAACCTAATCACTATACAACCATGCAACAGGAGCAGGAGAACTATGAATCTCAACACCCTATGTATCCCGACCAGCATAAGATCTGTCAAGGCCGAAACAAGCAATAGGGCGTTCACATACTCAGCGCCAATCCAATGGAACCAACTACCGCATGAATTAAGGCGTGCAAACAACCTGAGTGAATTTAGACGAAAACTTAAAACCTATCTGTTTCAAACCCACTACTACGTGATATAACTGCAATACCCTACCTCAACTAGATCCCCTCTGCCGCCCACGGCAGCATATAATCTAATAGCATATAGTCATATATAGCCTGTACTCCTTGGCAATTTACTTTGTACAAATTGTATATATAGGGCCCCTCCCAACCTATTGAAATCAAATGTATACCCTGATCTGTGTACTATAATCAAATGTGTATCGTATCCAAATGCTTATCCCGTGTTACATAATCATTGACTAATCAAAATGTAAACTGAAAATCTCAATGTACTATACAATACATTATGATTCTGTAAAGTAAACCGCTGCTGATCGTAGGAAGCAGCGGTATACAAGTGTTTACTAAATAAATAAATAAATAAATCTCTTCCCGTGTGAGAGTGTTTCGTTTCCGAATAGTGCGTTGTTGAAGCATGTGGGTGACATCATTCAATACTAGTTCTTTATATACAGATATAGCTGGGGGCAAAGGACCAGGTGGTGTCCATTCTGATTTTAAAGGTAGCGCTACCCGATTTTGAGCCGTTGGCTGTTCAATGGGCAGCTCATTAGTTGCAAAGAAAGCTTTCAGTGATAATTTTCAAATTAATTTCATGAAATCTATATTAAATTGAAACTCATCAAAATATATGGTCGGTACAAAAGAAAGACCCTTCGCTAGCAGTGATAGCTGTGAATGGGGGAGATCTATTCCTGAAATATTAATCACTGGTATAGAATCTTCTATTGATTTTTTTGACGTGTTGATATTCGTCGGGGTAATGAATCTTGTACCTTTGGCTTCTTTTTTGTTTTTTCTTTCCCCGTATCTAAAAAATCTTCCCAGGATCGTTTACTAGAATCTGAAGAGGTGGTATCATCCGATGTTTCTAAAAATTCCACCTTCCGACGCCGAGCTGATGATTGATTCTTTCGTCTAGGATTTAACCAGGGGTAAACATAACCGGTTGTGTAATCTTCATGGTCGCGTTGTAATTTTTTGGCTTTGCCTTTCTTAACCTCTTCCTTAATTGTATCCATTTGTCGCTGATGTTCTTTCAATGTTTCTGAAAATTTGTCCATTGCTATATATTGGGAAAACCATTCGTGAATTCCATGTGAGAATGAAAGAACACCGCAGCCGGTTACACTGCAAGGTAATGCAGGCTCCGATCGTGGCTCACTGTTTGGAAAAGCAACACGTATTTACTACTTTGCAATGTTTCTGCATAGATCAAATTGATCGTGGAGTGAAAGGCAAGTCTAGAGATCAAACATTAATACGTCGAGAGCAAGAATGGATCTTTCGTTTACATACACTAAGTCCCAAAGGTCTTAATACCTCTATTGATTGGGGAGCATGCTAGCGGAAGCCAACCAATAATGGGATCGAGTTAATCTCACCTGATCCCTTCCATATGAGTTTAAAAGTCAGTGTGCGCTTCAACCCGCATGCGCGGCGTCCTTTGAGATTTGGATCTGAAGTGAAGGGAAACGTGAGTAACTCATTGGAAAGCTTTTGTGACGAACTTTTATTCAGAATGGATGTATAAATTAAGATTATCATTTTTCATCTTTTTTAAGATAATCCCCTGACGAAACGTTATAGGTGAAACGCTACGGCGCCAAATGAATGCGTCAGGAATGTGAGAGTTTCAGAAGATAAGTCTGCCTATAAACCATCGCCTACAACGAAGCGTCAATGACGTTTTGAGTAACGCAAGGAAGTTCACTATGGACTATAGTTTTTGCCTTTGAGTTAAGGATATGGTCAATCCCTGTCAAAAGATGTGCTACAGGCAAAGCTAAGTATTTTCATAGAGATTATTGTTGATATTTTTGATCTTTTTATTTGATGATTTTTTCATCTTTATGTATGTAAAGGCTCATCCACAGTTGAGGGCAGCCACTGCATAATAAAAATATATAAGAAGTCAGAAAGAAGGAAAACAAAACAAAAGAAGAGTAAAATATAGCGATAAAAAAACAGGTCGTTGATGTGTTAAAGATTTTTTCACTGTATTCACTAAGCAGATTCAGTGACTAGTCTTATCTGAGACCTGATCGCTGTTGTCATAAAAAGTTGGTCATGTAATTTGTGGTAAATAGTATACTAAAGGTTAGACTATGCCCATGAAAGTTGTAAATTATTTATAAAGATTTTCCAATATATTTTGTCGGAATGTTTGTCATGAACGGATGAAATCCTCTCTAGAAACAAACTTTCCTTTTTGTGCTCACCTAGTTTGAGAATAATCACCAAAATTGAGTAAACACCACAAAAGTGTAACACATTAATAAACCTAAAAACTTAGCTTGTAAAGTGGCAAACGCCAAGTTCTCAGATTGTCAAAATGGCATTGGACAAACACAGTGGATCCCTTTACAGCAACAGGATAAAATCAAAATAAACTTATCTAATTTCTCAACAAACAGGGGTGTCCTACACGGAGTGGTGGGTTCACCCCTAAACAAAGACATGGGGAGGGGTGGCCTGCACGGAGTGGCAGGTGCATCTACTCTTGCCATCTTAATGGGCAGACTAGATGGACCATACTGGTCTATATGTGCCGTCATTTACTATGTTACTGTGTCATCCACAGAGTACTTTGCCAGTGTAGGAGCCAATCTGGAGAAAAGCACAGGAAATCCCAAAAGTTGAAAGCAGACACAGAACTATATTTCGAGCTCACACAATTGACATGAGCTCTGCCTCAAGCGCAGTATTTAGAGACAGGTTCCTGCCAGCATGCCAAAGATAGTAATTCTAAAGTGCTACTGGCAGGAACCTGTCTCTAAATACTGCACTTGAGGCAGAGCTGTTTGTCAATTGCGTGAGCTTGAAATACAGTTCTGTGCCCGCTATCAACTTTTGGGATTTCCTGTGCTTTTCAACTACTGCTACTGAACATTTGTATAGTGCTACAAGACACACGCAGTGCTGCACAAACCCTGTAAAAGACGGTCCCTGCTCATCAGAGCTTACAATCTAGTCAAGACAGACAACACAGTAGCTGTAGACATGGGATACATCTAAGGGGAATGGTAAGGAAATATGAGGGAGATCAGGTGAATCAAGATCCGAAAGCGGCAGCAAAGAGGTGAGTTTTCAGCCTGGATTTGAAGAGTCAGAGAAGGCACCTGACATACAGACACAGGTAGTTTGTTCCATGCATAAGGAATCCAAAAAAAGGAGAAGGGGGGCCTTCCACAGAGTATTAAGTAGAAAGTAGCGGAGGACAAAGACCACGGCCAACACAAGGGAATATCCAAAAGATACTTTATTGAAGACCTAACTAAACAAGTTTCGGCCCTAGGCCTTCATCAGGGGTCTGAAAACAGACAGATAAACACACAAAATATAGAAAGTACAATACTCAGAAATATTAAAAAACGAACAAAATAAAATACAATACATTGCATCCAGGAAAGACCATGTGACCCCCATCCTGAAGCACCTACACTGGCTCCCAATACGCGGCAGACTCACATATAAAATCTTACTGCTGACATTTAAGGCCGTCAACGGGCTCTCATCCACATCACTAACAGAGCTGATCCAGACAATGCCCCACAATAGGTCTAGAAGATCTACAGCAGTTAATACGCTGATAGTTCCGAAATCAATAACCCAATGCACATGTTCAACCGCAAACAGAGCCTTCAAATTCAGTGCGCCAAGATGCTGGAGTGCCCTACCTCCCAGCGTACGAGCAGTCCCTGACCTAACACAGTTTAGAAAGGCATTGAAGCACCATCTCTTCCTCCAGTATTACCCCCTAGACAGTGCCTTAATAGCCCCATCAGCCACTTAGCCGACACAGTTCAGTAACCCTTCCACACAATCAACCATGACTATCTCCAGCAAGGTGATACCTATCTTGCCTCATAGATGTACATAGTTTACCCTTGTTATCCAAGTTCTATTACCTTGTTCAATGTAAACACAAATTAGCTAATGAGATGTGTAAGTTGTTTGTATGTAAACCGCGCTGATACCGAATAGCGCGGTATAGAAGAGACTGTAAATAAAGAAAGAAAGAAATAAATTACCAAAAGATACAAAGGACTGAGCATAGAAACCGTCCGCAGAAGCGGAACAGTATCACTCTTTCCCAATCTAAAGCAGACAGATAAAATTGATACATAAAAAACATCCATTGTCAAGAGTGATCATAACAAATGAACCAAAGAAAATCGTATCAAAAAGCAGTAGTGACAAACTGCATATAAATATAAGTGATGGTAATATGACAAACATCATAAAATGAAGAAACATAAAAACGCCATTCATAAAATATGGCAATGTAGTACAGAAGGTATTAAAAAACACAATAAATATGATACACACACATGCATATAAAACACTAAAATCATAAAAATCATAGATGCAAGGTAAAATGTCATAAAACGCTTCTAATTTACAAGAAACCAACATATTGTGCAGCCAGCATTTGAATAACATAAATGCAAACACATAATTTATTTTATTGCTTTTATATACTGCGCTCTTTAAAATCAGTGTGGTTTACAGATAACAGTTTTGTGCGGAACAGGAGAACTGTTGAGCACTTACATTGAACGGGTGATACAACTTGGATTTCAAACTGGGGAAACATAAGGGAAAATAAACGGATTGAACACATTATTAAAAACAATGTTAGATTGCAGTGTTAATAAAAGGCAGAGGGGAGCCATTATTGTCAGAGGTTGCCGACATTTCGTGTATAAAAACATATAAAGAGTAAACACAAAAAGGAACCTGAATAAGCCTGTGAAAAGGACATTGTGAAATTTGCAAACATCAGGATGTCTTACCTGCAAATCCTAGAAAACAAGAGAAGGTGGCTTTCCGCAGAAAATAAATTAAAAGTACAGTGGAGGGCAGAAACCACGGCCAACCAGATGATGAATAATCAAACCAACTTTATTGAAGTTGGTTTGATTATTCATTGTCTGGTTGGCCGTGGTTTCTGCCCTCCACTTACCTGCAAATCCTGTCAAGAGCTGGAAAACACCGCGCAGGGGCAGAAGAGTCATAAAAGGGGAGCACAAACTCCTCCCACCAGAAAAGTCATATTGACTGACAACAGAAGAAAGCTAATCGAAAAAAGGGGAACATATAACAGAGGAGGTGAAAAACGTTTTGTATTCAATCAAATAAAAATGGAATCTTACAAAAGAGCAAACACTAAGAAACACTAAAAATATATTTTATTAGAAACATAAAAAAGGGGGAAAATTTCCATGGTTACAGAAGCATATTAGAACAGAAGAACTTTATAAAAAAGCATTATACTCTATTTCTTTATTCAAACCTCCAGGGGTGACTGTATTAAATTGAAAAATGAGCCTTTGTTCTTCTTGAACTAATAAACGGCCTAAGTCCCCACCCCGGGGGGGAAGGGGTAACTTTTTCTTAATGACAAAAAACTTTACGTCATCAAGGTTGTGTTGGAATTGGATCCAATGTTCTACAAGAGGGGCTGTGACTATTTTCCTTTTAATACAGCTCTTATGTTCTTGAACGCGTGTTTTAATGGCTCGGATAGTTTTGCCAACATATAGAAGAGAACAGGGGCAAATAATATAGACTACATGTGTGGAAAGAAAGTTTGTCCTGGTGTGTTGTTTATACTGTTTTTTTAGTGTCTGGATGTATGAACATATCATTCAGCACAAGAGCATGTTTGCAAACTGAGCAGTGGTTACATTTATAATGTCCCTTTTTGGATGGTAAGGAAATGGGAACTGAAGGCATGTAAGAGGAAACTAAGGTATCAGCTAAGTTACGTTCCCTGTTGTAAGCAATGGTCAATTGTTGGTTGCAAAAAACAAGAACGTGTCTGAAGAATGTGCCAATGGGTTCTCAAAATTTTTTGAATTTTCGAAAAATGTGCCAACTACTACCCAGGCATAAGTTATAGCAAGATGAAAGGAGCAAAGTCTGGAGTTAGCAGTAGAAGAGAAGGGCACAGATAGAAGAGATTTGCCAGAAGAGCGGAGTTCCTGAAAAGGGGTATGGGGAGAGATAAGAGGAAAGGTAGTGAGGAGCTGCAGAGTGTGAATGCACTTATAGGTCAGCAGGAGAAGTTTGAACTGGATGCAGAAACGGATAGGGAGCCAATGAAGTGACTTGAGAAGAGGGGTAATATGAGCATGATGAGGCTGGCAGAAGATTAGCCACACAGCAGAGTGTTGAACAGATTGAAGGGGGAGAGATGATTCTGAGGGAGACCAGCAAGGAGTAGGTTACAATAGTCTAGACGGGAGGTGACTAAGGAGTGAATAAGTGTCTTAGTAGTGTGTTCAGAAAGGAATGGGCGAATTTTGTTGATGTTGTAGAGAAAGAAACGTCAGGTTTTTAGCTATCAGTTTGATGTGTATGGAGAAGGAGAGAGAGGAATCAAAGACAACCCAAGGTTGCAAGTTGATGAGTCAGGGAGGAGTAGAGAGTTACCCACAGAGACTGAAAGAGGGTTTAGGGGGAAAAATAAGAAGCTGAGTTTTGGGCATGTTCAATTTCAAGCAGCGGTGAGACATCCAAGCAGCAATGTCTAAAAGGCAGGTAGAGATCCTGGCCTGGATTGCTAGAGAGATTTCAGGTTTAGAGAGGTAGATCTGGGAGTCATCAGCATAAAGGTGGTACTGAAAGCAATGGGAAGAGATGAGTGCACCAAGGGACTGCCTATAGAGGGAGAAAAGGAGTGGACCCAAGACAGATCTTGGGGTACACCAACTGAGAGTGGGATAACAGTAGAGGAGGATCCACCAGAACAAACACTGAAAGAGCATTGTTAAAGATAGGAAGAGAACCAGGCTAGCCCAGAGCCTTTAAAACTAAGCGAGTACAAGATATCAAGGAGAAAGTTGTGGTCAACATTGTCAAAAGTAGCAGAAAGGTCAAGAAGGATGAGGATTAAGTAAAGCCCCTTGGATTTTGCCAGGAACAGGTCACTGGAGGCTTTGGCAAGAGCTGTTTTGTTAGAATGTAAAGGACGAAAGTCAGATTGTAGAGGATCCAGAAGTGCTTGAGAGGAGAGAAAGTCGAGGCAATGGTGGTGAACTGCATTTTTAAGTAATTTAGAAATGAAAGGGAGGAGGGAGATGGGTCGATAGTGAGAAGCACAGGTAGGGTCTAGTGAGGGTTTCTTGAGGAGAGGAGAGGAGTGACCACAGCATACTTGAAAGCTGCAGGGAAGGTTGCAGTGGAGAGCGATAGGTTGAGAATATGAGAGCTGGAAGGGACTACAGTGGAAGGAGTTGGAGCCAAGGAGATGGGTAGGAATAGGATCATACAAGTAGTGAGTTTGGATGAGGAAAGAAGGTGAGTGGTTTCCTTCTCGGAAACTATAGAAAAGGAAGAAAGGGTAGCAGAGGGAGGAGGGGAAGGCTGGGAGTGAAGAGGGGGAGAAGGAGACGCAGTTGACCTCTTGGGGAATTGGAGTGTGATCTTGTGGATTTTTGTCATGGTAGTAGTCAGCCACAGTTTAGGCGGAAACGGGGGGGTGGGGGGGAGGAGTCAGAGGCGGAGGTACCTTTAGGAGAGAGTTGAGAGTTGTAAAGAGACAGCGAGAGTTAGTTAGTCAGATGGACATAATAGTCTTGTTTGGCGACTGCTATGGCCGACTGGAAATGGAAAAGCATGAATTTGAAGTGTAGAAAGTTCACAAGGGTGTGGGATTCGAGCCAAGCACGCTCAGCTGAGCGGGTGCAGGAAGGAAGATAGCGGGTAGTGAAAGACAGCCAGGGTTGAGTAGAGTACACCTCACAGGACATGGCATGGGCGGAGCAAGAACATCCAGAACAGAGGAGAGTGCAGTATTATAGGAAGCTTTTGTCTAATCAACAGACTTAGATGACATAGTGGAGGAAAGAGGTGATGAGACAATGGAGGAGAGAGCCAACAGGTCAATAGCATTGAGATTTCTAAAGAGGTAGGAGACAGGGTGAGTGTTGAAGAATGAAGCTTACCAGGTGATAAGGGAAGAAGTGAGTTACAGAAGTTTGAGGGTAAGCAATTTAGAGAAGAATACAAGGTTGAGGCAGTTTCTTTGCTGGTGAGTAGGGGCAGTAGAGCAAAGCTGGAGGTTGAATGATGAGGTAAGGAAGAGGAGCTTTGAAGCATAAGGGTCAGAGGGGTTATCAACATGAATATTAAAATCCCCAAGAATAAGGGAGGGGGAAGATGAATCCAGAAAGAAGGAAAGCCATGAGTTGGTCGGAGAGAACGGTAGAGGTGGACGTGTCAGGGGGTTGTTAAATAAGAGCTAATCGGAGAGATAGTGGAGTAAATATCTGAATGGAGTGGACCTCAAAGGAGGAAAAGGAATAAGACTGAGGAAGAAGGAGGGGTTAAAATTTACAGGAAGGAGATGGTACAATCCCAGCACCACCTCCATGGCCAGTGGGACAAGGCGTGTGGGAGAACTGATAGCTGCTATGACAGAGAGCAGTGACTGAAGCAAATTTCTCAGGGAGGAGGTAGGTCTCAGTTAGAGAAAAGAGATGGAGAGCATTAGAGATAAAGAAATCATGAGTAAAGGCAAGTTTATTCGAGATGGAGTGTGCGTTCCACAAGGCACATGAGAAAGGGAGAGAGGATGGGGAAAGAAGAGGGATATAAATAAGATTTGAGCAGTTGTGTGAGGATATGTCATATAGAGAGTGAGGAAAATCGAGGGGTGGCCAGATTTGGGATTCGTGTCAACATAAGACAGAAGGAGAAGGAGTAGAAGAGAGCGGGGCAAACAGGAGACAGCATCTCGGAAACAAGGGTGAGGTTGTTTGAGAGAGAGGAGAAGGCTGAATGAGGAGGAGAAAATGGTTAAGCTCAAGAGCTGATGAAATGGTAGTTGACAAGATGCTGGGAGAAGTGGGAATCGTAAAAGGGAGATATGGAATGGGGACTTGATGTTGGTTGGAGGGGACAAGATAGGGAATGTTAACAATAGAAAGAGAAAGTGATGTGGAGCCATAAGAGAAATGGAGAGAACAGAAGTCAGTTGAAATATATGAAGGATTGGAAGGAGAGAGATCTTGGAGGATTATGGTGCACCTTGAGTAAAAATGGTAATGAGCACAGGATAGATGTAAAGGAATGCTAGCTACGGGGTGGGTGGACTGAGGGGTGGGAGGTATGGATAATAAGGCTGAGGAGGATCAAGATAGAGAGCTGGGAATAGCTGAACAATATTGCAAAAAGTACAAGTGAGGTAAAAGGACATACTAACAATGATAAATGCATAAATATAATATATATTGAAGAAAACTCCATGATCTGACCACAATACCACGGCTCTTTAGGTCTCTGGTCCATCAGTAGTGAGAGACAGGCAGAGAGTAATACAGAACACAATCACACACACACAAAGTGCTATTTTCTTTGAGCTCAGAGGGAAGATGGCAAGCGGTATATGGACGGGCATAATTCCACACCTGCCGAATTCAAAGTCCTCCTCCAAAAAGCTCTCTTTTTATTAGAGAAAAAGAGGAAGTAACAATCATTTATTATAACCATGAAATAACACAAGGTGTCGCCAAAGTTCTTTTTACAGAGTAAGATCTGATTACAGTATATTAGATGAAATTTATAATTGCAAAAGCTTTAAAAAAATTGTTGTGTCAGCAGGGACTTCCAGCTGACTGTACAATGAACTATGGTTACACAGTTCATAGGCGTTATGCTTAGTTAACACTGTTCCATCTATTTTAAAGACAATTACACAGAACCCATGATCATGACTTCCTATTCTATTTAAGAAAGTAGGTGAAAAGTCAAACTTCTAAACACATTTTGTATCAAGAAATTCATCCATCTTCAATTACATATTGGGGATTCTGGTATCCCTTTATCTGTCCATCTCTACAGTCCTCCCTGTGATTCTAGAAAGAATCATTACTAAAGAACAGTAGCTGAAACATGTCCAAGTCCAGAAAAATCTTCTACAGTAGGCTTCATTTTGCAGATGTTCTTTCAAAGTCCTAGCACATCTGGTCCATAGGTGAGCTCCATCTTGTTCATTGGAAGAAATCATTATACAAAATCATGTGACATTGTTTACCTTTGCTTAACCTCAATAAAAATGTGTACAGAGAACAAGACTTTACCAATTATTCTTGTAAGCACTACCTCATCCAGCAGTGGCCAACTGCTTCTCGTAGATCTAGCAATAATTCAGAGATTAGTCCCTCAGATCATGACACCAGTCATCACTCCAAATTCTTCAGCAGCATCCTTTCACACCATGGGCTGTGCTATGCACATCTTAGATCAATCTTTTTCAGTGACCATCCACCCGGCTTCACTGCTGCACATACATGAGTAGTTCATCTGGAATCGCTGATCTTTATCAGGAGTCTCCATATCCAGTAGCATTTCATTCAGTCGTTTTCCTCTTCGGCCCATAGGATTCAGTGCATACAATATATAATTTGTAAAAATCCTACTCTCCACTACAGCATCTCTCTTGATGCCATACAATTGCAAACAAGCACAATTATTCATCCCTAATGACAGTCTTGAACAGAATTATATTATCTATTGTTAATTACAATACATCTATAGCTAGCACTAAACTACAGCCATTCCTCGCTTAACGACCGAGTTCCGTTACAACGACCCGGTCGTTAAGCGAATTGGTCGTTAAGCGAGGAAAGGCATACTTCAGCTTATGGGATCCTGCGCAGGAGAAATCGACGCTGACAAAAGCAAGTGCAGACATACCTGATAAAAGGGAACACCAGGACAGATGAGGGAAAACATGAACAAGCAGGAATGACTGTGAGAGCTCGCACCTACGACCATCGCTTCGCCGTTACGACCGCTCACCGTCGGTGATATGGTCGTAAGTGTGAGCGGTCGTAACGGCGAAGCGATGGTCGCAAGTGCGAGCGGTCGCTAAACAGGTAGGTCGTTAAGTGAGGACTAGCTGTATTACATAGCTAGCCTGTAACATACTCATTATTTTCATCTACATTCCTAAACTTATTCTGTCTACTTGCCAAATCAAATGTTAGCATGTGGCCTGATAGACACATTGCTTTTTCCTGTCAGGAACACAATTGTACATATTCATATCACTAATTATATTTGTGATGTATTCTCCAGCCTTAACAATATACAAGATATAGTCAATCTGGTTTATTCAAGGGGTAACAACATTAAAACATAACTAGCAGTTTATGACAAATAATTTAAACTCATTTCAATTGTTTGTCAATGATTATTAGGAAGGCTGTCTTATCTTAGGTGATGATTCAACTCACATTACTTTAAACATTATCACCACATCCTGTACACACAAACACCCCAATACCTC
This sequence comes from Ichthyophis bannanicus, assembly GCA_033557465.1. NCBI lineage: Eukaryota > Metazoa > Chordata > Amphibia > Gymnophiona > Ichthyophiidae > Ichthyophis > Ichthyophis bannanicus. Next base: position 288,419,006 of record CM066031.1, on the reverse strand, counting down.
ACTGGTCTTCTCCACTTCCATATCCCTACACGTAGTCTTCATTCTCTTCACATTAATCAACTTCACTTCCCCCCACCATCTCGTGCACACTTACAGTCTACCCGTCATTCTGCCTTTTTCTTCCTTGGTCCAGCTCTGTGGAACTCTCTTCCCACTTCACTCCATCTGGAAGATAACTACACCAAATTCAGGCCCCTACTTAAATCCCATCTGTTCACCTCAGCATATAACCTCCCAGCCACACCCAACTGACCAGGTTTATCTATTTTTGCACTCTTCTTTGTTTTTTTTTTAATTAATTTTTTTCTAATACTACTTTCCCCACTAATCACAGCAGTTCACATTGCAACTAAAACTTGGTACAGCACATTAAACAGGAACATTGATAACTTAAATTTTTTCTTTGTAAGACAATGAGGGTTAAGTGACTTATCCAAGGTCACAAGGAGTGCTAGTACTCTAGTCATTAGACTACTTCTCCATTCCATTCTAATTCACATAGACATCTAAGCTCACAAAGAAGGAACATTTATATAAGGGTGTGTACCTTCATAAACTATAAAACTTTTTAACACCAAATTTGAACCAATTAAAACTGTTAATTACCACTTCTTTTCAGAACAAAACAGCATAGTAGTAGAATATCAGTACATAGGGCTCCTCATGCAAGAAGCCGGAGGCAAAATCAGTATTAATCAAGTGAGCAGATAACTCAAGAGCTCTAGAAAGAGCGAACACTCCAGCTAGTTGAGCATTAGCAAATAGCAAAACAGCCGACTCTGTCACAGAATCAATTCTTTTTTTTTTTTTAGAATTTTATTTATATTTTCCAAATAAACAAATAGCAACAAGAAACAAAACATACCAATCCCCACCCCACCCCACTCACCTCACCCCCCTCCCCCCTCCCCGCCCATAAAGCTGTAGCGTAGTCACCCTTCCCATCAGCAGTAAAGTAGCATGCTAAAAAACAGAGAGTAGGGGTGAACTATGAAGACTGAGCAACTATGACGCAACAAGAATATCATCATATGAACAACGAGCTGCATTACAATACTGTATGAGAGATTGCCATTTCCTCCAGTATCCAGGTCCAAGTCGAGTCCCCTTACGAGGCATCATTTCATATTTACTATACAGACACACACAATTCCACCAGACCTGGTACTGGAGGTCAGAGAGCACTTTCCAATTGCGCACTCTACAGCAGATGGCAATCCCCAGAAGAAAATCTAAGAGGAAAGAGTCCTGCCGCCTCAAAGGAATCCCAGATCCAGACCGAAAGACCAGGATCTGCCAGGTGAGAGGGGTGTCAATACGGAGAATGCCCTGAATGCAATTCCAGATTTGTGTCCAGTATTGAGAAAGAGAAGGACAGTCAAACATCATGTGTCGCAAAGTACCCACCGCCTTCTTACATAGCCAGCAAATATCGCTAACAGAGGGAGCCCACTTGGTCAGCTTGACAGGAGTAATAAAGGCCCTATGAGCGAAGAAAAACAAAGTCTGGGTAATGGAGGCCGATCTGGTAACCCGAGTCTGTCGGGTCCAGAAAGCCGACCACTGCTGCGCAGAGAGAGTAAGCCCTGACTCATATTCCCACGGGCGTTGAGACCTCTGCGAGTCCTGGGAACCGCACCGCACTAAGAGTTTATACAGAGAGGAAGCAACACCAGGTGCGGACCAAGCTCGGGTAAGATCCGCCAGGAGTGTCCCATCTGCACTAGAGAATCTCCTGCCCCCTAACGCTGCCTCTACACAGTGCTTTAACTGGCACCACTGGAAAAAAAGAGAGCCCGGGAGTCGAAAGTCCCTCTGCAGTTCCCCAAAGTCTCGCCACTCCTCATCACGGCGCAATTGACCCAGCGTCCAGATATGCCTATTATACCAGGGACGCCAGGCAAAGGTCCTTTTCTGGATTTTGAATAGAGGGTTGTGCCAAAGCGGGAGGTCTAGGGAGAAGCGCTCTTCGAGGGGCACAGAGGTTAGAAGATCCTGGAAAGCCCTTTGAGTGTCGATCAGGAGAGAGGGCCAGCGGGGGGACGAAGGAAAAAGCATACCGTGTGCGAGTCTTAAAGGGAAGGGCTCCATTATACGCCGCTCCACATCCAACCATATCGGGCTGAGCTCCGTCACCTCGTCCCGCCATCTGCCCCCCTGCTTGAGGAGAAAGGCCCTGTGATACAGCCGAAAATCAGGAAAACTCACCCCTCCCTCCTCTTTGACCCTCTTCAACTTGGCCAGTGCAATCCGCGGGGGCCGATCATGCCAAAGGTATCGCACAAGAATCGACTCAACCCGCTTGTACACCGAAGGTGAAAGCAGAAGGGGAAGCATTTCCAAGACATAATTGAGTTTGGGGGCGATGGTCATTTTGATAGATTCTAAGCGGCCCCACCAGGAGAGGTTTAACGGGGACCATCGGGCCGTCAAGGAGGTAGCCAAAGATATAAGGCGCTCCGTATTATAACGCAGCGTCTCCTCTAAGGGGTAGGAGTAATAGGCCCCCAGATATTTTACCACGCCCGCCTCCCAGACAAAAGGGAATTGTGCAATATCCTCTTTAAACACCCGAGCGTTTAGAGGGAAGGCAACTGATTTCGTCCAATTGATCTTGTAGCCGGATAAGGCAGCATAGTCATCGATCTGTTTCAGAACACAGGGGACCGAGGGCGGAGTGGTGAAAAGTAGCAAATCATCAGCGTAAGCCGATAGTTTAAGTTCAGCGCCACGTATGTTAACACCGTGAATCTTAGGATTCTGCCGGATAAGTAGAGCAAGAGGCTCCAACGCAAGGTTGAAAAGAATCGGGGAGAGGGGACAGCCCTGCCGTGTCCCGCGATGCAGCCTAAAAGCTAAGGACTGAGCACCATTGACACAGATGCGGGCATTGGGATTAACATATAACAAGCCAATACTCTTGAGAAAAGCCTCCCCCAACCCGAACCAGCGGAGGGCATGAAAGAGAAAAGACCATTCAAGGCGATCAAACGCCTTTTCAGCATCAAGGGATAGGCCTAGCACAGGGGTCTCCAAGGAAGCGGCCCCCGTCAAGACATGACAAAGGAGACGGGCATTATCCGCCGTGGACCGACCGCCTACAAAGCCGCACTGATCTGGGTGAATCAACCGCGGGAGTACTGAAGATAAACGTGTCGCAAGGATAGAAGCATAGATCTTATAATCCGCGTTTAGTAAGGATATGGGTCGGTAGTTGCCTACCTCAAGGGGATCCCGCCCAGGCTTCTCGATCACCACAATACTGGCAGACGCGAACGAGCCTATTTGGGGGCATTCCAGCAACAGCACTTGATAGTATTGCAACAAGAAGGGGCTAAGGTCTTTACTGAATACCTTAAAAAAACTCAGGTGGAAGGCCATCCGGACCCGCCGCCTTCCCAGAAGAGAGGGAAGCAATCGCTGCAGCCAGTTCCGTTAAGGTTATAGGAAGATCAAGGGGGGCTAACAAACACGGATCAATTTCCGGCTTCCGGACCCGTTCTAAAAGCCGTGTAAAGGCCTCAAGAGAGCAGTCGCCCTCCGACGAGTAGAGGTGGGCATAGAAGTCCCTGAATACCGCTAAAATCTCGGGGTCGGTAACCATCACAGCCCCTCGCTGAGGGTCTCTAAGAGCAGCAACCCGCCCTCGCTCCTTCCGTGCATTCAACTGACTGGCCAACAATGTGCTGGCTCTATTGCTCTCCCGATAGTAGAGCCCCTCCTGTGAGCGGATACTTTTGACGGCCTCGGTGGTAAGAATCTGGTTATAACGGAAGCGCAGGCGCTGCAGACGGATTAGCACGCAGGGATCGGTGCGGCGGACCAGCAGCCGCTCCCCCGCCTTAATCTGCGTCTCCAAGACCCATAATTGTTCCCTATGCAGTTTCGCCTGCCCAATACTAAAACTGGTAATGATTGCTCTAATATAAGCTTTGAATCCTTCCCACCTGGCCCATCCTGAGGTTAAGTGAGGGGGGTTGAGGTCAAAATAAGTGAGAATTGCTGCACGTATCTGCTGCTGGAACTCTACGTTCTGTAACCAGCTTCGGTCAAAGCTCCAGTGAGCCGAAGCAGCTCGAGGCCCGATACCCTCTAAAGTCACTGATACTGCAGCATGATCTGACACACTGGTGGAAAGAATGGCAGCCTCTGTAAGAAAGGAGACCAGGGACTTGGAGACCAGAAGGAAGTCAATGCGGGACAGTGACTGGTGGGGGGACGAATAGAAGGTAAATTCTTGCGCCGCCGGGTGGCACAGTCTCCACACATCCACCAAGCCAGCATCGTGAATTAGGGAACGGAAAATCCCCAGAGCCCGGCTACTGTCAGAGGCCCTGGGGGGCTTCCTGTCCACCAGCGCATCCAGAACTAGGTTGAAGTCACCCCCTAAGACCATTGGCGTATGGGAGGGGGTGTAAGTCAGCTCAGCTAGTCTACTGAAAAAGTCAGGACAATCTTTGTTAGGGGCGTAAACACTTAGCAACATGAGCTCAAGAGAACCGACCTTCACAAAGGCCTGAACCCATCTGCCCTCCTCATCCTGTCGGGAGCGAGTCACTTGTATATTGAGCGACTTGCGAGCCAGGATGGCCACCCCGTTGTGTTTGCCCAAAGCTGGGGAAAAGGCAAGCAGAGAGAAGGGGCGGATATTCAATTTCAGGGATTCCTTTGCGTTTAAATGCGTCTCCTGCAACATTAAGATATCACTCTGAAGTTGCCTGCCATATAGGAGAATTTTCTTGCGCTTAATGGGGTTATTCACCCCATTAACATTCAGCGAATGAATGCGTAAAGACACCATATGGCAGGCATACACACAGAAATGTCGGACCGCAGTGCACGCAGGACTCCCCCTGTAATCATACAATTGACAGTGCAGCATAACATATCAGCAGTCAGAAGGGTAACATATGACAGAAAAAAAACAGCGCCATAGAGAGGACTAATACAGCTACAGCTTTCACAATCCCGGGGGGGGGGGGACTCCACCGTTCTGAACGGGTGAGCCCAACACTAAAGCGGGAAGACACATCCAGAGAAGAACAGCAGTCACACAGGCCTGCGCCGGCCAATCCACCATTGCCCAAGCACCCCATCTATTCTGGGGATAACCAGGGTCGATCAGTATACAGCTGCAAATCAGATGAAACGTGTCAGGACAGACTTAGGAGTTCATAAGTTCAGCTTCCTTTCCCTCAATGTAAAGCCCCAGGGCATTCGGGTCGTCAAATGTTTTTGTAACGTTATGCAAAGTAACCCGCATCCGAGCAGGCTGAAGAAGGCCAAAACGCGCCTGTAGGCGTTGCAAGCGCGGACGTAAGTCGAGGAAACGCTTCCGCTTCTCCACAGTGATTTTTGCAAAGTCAGGGAAAAACATGAGCCGGTGACCCTCAAAGACTACCGGCGACCGGATCTTTGCAGCCTCCAATATTTTTATAGCGTGCTGATGCCGCAGGGCCTTGAAAATAATAGGCCGGGGTCGCTTACTTTGAGGGAGTGCTTGAGAGGGGACTCGGTGCGCTCTTTCCACCTCAAAGGGAGATTCAAAGGATAATTGCAATGTAGTAGAGAGGAGCTTAGAGAGAAATCCAAACATATCCTGCCCCTCAGCTCCCTCTGGGACTCCCACCACGCGGACATTATTCCGTCTGGCCCTGTTGTTAATGTCCTCCATCTCCTTTTGTAATTGCGCAATTTGGCGGGAGTGCTGATCCAGCAGTTTCAGTCGTTCCTCGTGCACTTGCACTCGCTGCTCCGTGCGCTCCTGTCGAACTGCAAGGGCCCCGAACTGCTCCTTCAGTTGTAGCATGTCTTCCTGCACACACTGGAGCGTGGTACTATTCGCCGTCACAATGGATTTGACAGCCCGGATCTCCTGCAAGAGCTCCTGGAGCGCCGCCGGGTTCTCCCGCTCCGCCGCCATTTTGTGCGGGGACGGGGGCTCTGTTTTCGACCGCTTGTTTCCTGAGCCGCACCCCGGTGAGAAGTCCAAGCGGACAGGCTTCGAGTTTGCCATGCCGCTATATTGTGCAGTAATTTTGAAGGGATCGCGAGCTCAACTGCCGGCGCAGGCACAGGATTGAGAGACCAACTCCGGGAGCTCACGCTTCACGCGTCCATTTCCCTTCGCGCTAGGCTCCGCCTCCCCACAGAATCAATTCTTATAATTGCATCAATTTTCCTTATTCGTTGCGCAAAGCAGAACCATCATTACAGTGTGGAGGTCAAACAGTAGCAAGAAAAGAGCTGAAAGAAAACTCGTTTTTCAGTAATTTGGATTGCAAAGACTACTGCTACCAGCCCAGTGGCTTACGTCCAATGGGAAATTTCTGAGCAAAAACACAAACAGCAGCAATAAAAGAGGTAAGCATATTGGATCACACTTGCAATTAACAACATCAATTCTGCAGAGGTCTTTCATAATAACTAAAACATACACGACATGAGAATTTAAGATCACTCCTCCAATCGACTCCTGCAGATTAGTTTAAAAGAAACTAAGAGAATATCAGCATTTTCTCTTCAGACATTTACTCATACACTATTATAGTTGAACTTTCAACATTATACATATATTCGCCGTACTGTTTTAATTACTTAATTCACTTGTTTGAATGTAATTGTATCATTCACTTTTTCCCTTTAAGTAAACAAATTTGCTTGACTTAACTTGACTAGCAATTCAATTATTTCCAGTTAAGTTACTAACTTCTCTTTCCTTTAAAATACTTAATTTTTCTTAAACCTTCATTACATCACACAATTTTATCAAATATCTAAATATATCAAAGCATGGAAGATCTTCCCATTCATTCACATCAATTATAACTAGAAATACAATTTGGAAAATATATCTTCAATCATTTCTCCCAAAGCATCCAGAGACATAAGAAACACCAAGGAGTAATATTTCTAATAATATTTTCAGCATTTGCATTATTACACATAGAATAGAATCAGTAAATAAATTCTCATAACCCAAAATAAGTTCAGATCCAGACCTAAAAAACAAACTTATTTACTATACATACACAAGTAAGAGAAATGGTTAATCACATTTGGAGGTTTTTTTTAACTTCCCTAATGGTTAGTCTAACAAAGAAAATCTTACCACAGTTGCTCAATACGTTCTTTCCTGCTAATATTGCAGTTATGCCACGTCGTTATCTGTGCCGGAAATCTCTACATTATTACTGCAATATCAAAACTTATACTGCACAGAACAATTCCCTAACCACGAAATTAGAGGAAACAAACTTCACACTACAATTATGACATGAAAATCAGTCCTTTAAAACTTTGTTTGATTAATTTCTATTTTACAGTCATACAGCAACGATATAAGTTTTTCCCTGTAAGTTTCTGTTTCTTTTATATTTACACTATTCATCCTAAACACTTGATTTTTAAATTTTTTAAAACACAGAGTCAGTGGCTTGCTGCACTTTTCAGCCTTAAACTGCCACAAAACCATTCATGACTGGTATGAAATTTGCTTAAATCTAATCATATTTCATACTGTAATCAACTCAACTTGTCCCACTGAAATGTTCCAAGGGGGAACGGCAAACTGTGGTTACTGGCAGTCATCGAATATTAACATAAGGGCGCTTCACCAAAACCTGCGCCTCATTTCACAATTAGGGCTTCCTTTTCTCTTGCCCCATCTCACTTCACTTATCTAACTGAGATCTCTAATTAACCTTACCGGCGTTACATTACAATCACAATATGCACACAGATATCTGTCAAGTCTTTAGTATACTCACGGCAACCACTGCCTGTGTCCTTGAGACTTGTCTGCTGTTTCCAGCTGCTGAAAGAACACAGAGATCCGAGTCACGGCACAAACTGAAGAAAACTCCATGATCTGACCACAATACCATGGCTCTTTAGGTCTCTGGTCCATCAGTAGTGAGAGACAGGCAGAGAGTAATACAGAACACAATCACACACACACACAAAGTGCTATTTTCTTTGAGCTCAGAGGGAAGACGGCAAGCGGTATATGGACGGGCATAATTCCACACCTGCCGAATTCAAAGTCCTCCTCCAAAAAGCTCTCTTTTTATTAGAGAAAAAGAGGAAGTAACAATCATTTATTATAACCATGAAATAACACAAGGTGTCGCCAAAGTTCTTTTTACAGAGTAAGATCTGATTACAGTATATTAGATGAAATTTATAATTGCAAAAGCTGCAAAAAATTATGTTGTGTCAGCAGGGACTTCCAGCTGACTGTACAATGAACTATGGTTACACAGTTCATAGGCGTTATGCTTAGTTAACACTGTTCCATCTATTTTAAAGACAATTACACAGAACCCATGATCATGACATCCTATTCTATTTAAGAAAGTAGGTGAAAAGTCAAACTTCTAAACACATTTTGTATCAAGAAATTCATCCATCTTCAATTACATATTGGGGATTCTGGTATCCCTTTATCTGTCCATCTATACATATATAGAGGCAGACAGGACTCGCAAAGCAAGCAATTTCAGTGTGCCAAGCAGAGCTTGTAATGGATCTGCTCTCGTCCCAGTGGAGAGAGAGGCAAACGGAGAGCTAAGCACACGTGGAAGACAGGAAAAGGGGCTATACAATGCCTCAGCAGGCTTTTCCCCAGATTGGCTTCTACATCAGCAAAGTACGCTGTGATTGACAATCGGAGAACTTGGCATTTGCCACTTCACAAGCTAAGTTTTTAGTTTTATTAATGTATTACGCTTTTGTGGTGTTTACACATAATTTTGGTGATTTTATTCTCAAAATAGTTGAGCACAAAGGAAAGTTTGTTTCTAGAGGGGATTTCATCCGTTCATGGCAAACATTCCACCAAAAAATAATGGAAAATCTTTATAAATAATCTAGAACTTTCATGGGCATTTAACAGTCTAACTTTGTGAACTCTAGCAAGTCATTTCACCCTCCATTACCTCAGATACAGTTTAGATTGTATTGCCACTTGAGTGGGGAAATAACTTGTGTACCTGTAATTCGCCTTGAGCTCAGATTTAGAAAAGGTGAGTAATAAGTCTAAAATTGAAAATTCAAACTTGTCTGTAGCTCATACTATACTGTTTTTCATATTTATGGAGTATTTACATGCTTCCAAGTATAGAGAGGGAATCAAATGATTAGTTGCAAAATCAGAAATAAGAGCTAAATAAAAATTTCTAATGAGAGCTGAAATTGGTGGTGTACCTAGGGAGCTGGTCTTATCATATGGGTGGCTCTGTGCCAGATTACCAACATATTCCCATTTCAGGTAGATCTGCAGGACATGAATAATGTGATCTTGAGTGTTGCAGGTATGCACATGCTTGTAGCACTCTGGCTGTTTTTCTCATAGGTATCACCACGTATATGAATGAAGCTTACTGCAGAAATGATAGATGCACTGGGTGCTGTGAATAGACATAGCCAATTGCATTTGGTCAGCGGGTGTGCATTTATGAAGATAGTGTACAGTAGTTATTTTCTTTGAAAAAAAAATAAAGTATAAGCTCAATGCCAGGTTAGATTCAGATGGTCCTGCTGGTGGATCTTAGCGAATTAAGAAACTACTGCAGTTCAAAAAAGGTTCTGGTTTGGTGACCCTACATGCAAGGAATCTGTCCTGCAAGGTGTATCTAAACCATTGTTAAACTAGGCCAAAGCATAGACCTTTATTAGAGATGACACTTTTTTTTTTTTTGTAAACTTTATTTATTGATCAACAACAAATCAGAACCAATAACATATCAGGCAACCAGCCCCCAGCGGGGTGTACTCTTATCCCCGCCGTAGGGTAAGTCGCATATGCAGTCATCATAACCAGCAACAAACATTGTCTCATGAATTAATCAGTTTTAAACGTTTTGTATTCCCCAACGCACGTAGGGAAGAAAAAACCCCCTACCCCCCCCAACCCTCCCCACCCGGTCGCATTCTCCAGCCTTGGCATACCCAGAGAAATTTGGTCTACAGGAGGAAGATCACCAGCACCACTCCGATGAGCCCCTTCAACTAGGCTCAAACTTTCTAAGAACCCACACGAACTATTTCATTCCGACAGTAGGGCCCCAAATTCTGAATATAGGGTCCCCCAAACTAGCATAAAATTGGCCCAGCGCTTGACATGACTCCTAGCTCTCCAGCACTCCGCCAACATCATTTAGTGAAAACTATTACGCCATTCCAGGAAGGTTGGTGGCAGCTGTTCACGCCATCTGTGTAGAATTGGGCCTTTCCCGACCAAACAAGCCTTACGCACCAAGAGTCGTGCCCCCTTCCCACTAGGACAAGATTGATTCAGCTGATCCAACACTACCAAGGAGCCCATCCAAGGAAACCGCTGCTGCAACAGTCTAACTATAAAATTACTGATACGTGCCCAATACGGGCGAATACGCTTACATGACCACCACATGTGAGTTAAGTCCGCCAGTGGCACGAAGCATCTAGGGCAGGACCCATCTTGAGTAATATGGCTCCGCAAGGCTCGCCGGGGCGAGAAATGCGCACGGATTAATGCTTTAAACTGGATTTCCCTCCAACGTGCCCCTTCCGTCAATAGAGCAATGCGCCCCAAGGCCGTCCGGATAGTCCCAGCCGGGATCTCTCGCCCCAATTCCCTTGCCCATGCCCGCTCAACTCCGTCATAATCCGGCATCACCCGAAAGCGGTCAAGCCGGGCCTTTAATCCTGCTATCGAGGGGGGGGGAATCCCCCCCGAGACCAAAGAAGTCAATAATCTGCGCCGACCGATCCGCCGCAAGGTCCTCCCTGGGTAAAGAAGCCACATAGTGAGATAGTTGGAAGTACGTAAAAAACTGATGAGGTTGCAGCTCATACTCCGCGCACAGTTCCGAGAACGGTTTACACTCACCGGTCAGTCCGACAACATGACCTAAATTTCGTACTCCCTTTTCCCGCCAAGACCGAAACTCTTGAGACTCGGAACCTGGCAGGAAATTCACATTACCTCCTAGGGGTAGCCAACTCGACACCCTCCAATTCCGATTCCAATAACAATTCAACGGTTGCCAAGTACGCTGCGCCAAAGCCATCAGCATACTGCGTTTAATTCTGTTAGGTAATTGGGCGCTCTCCGCATGGAGAGCGCCCAACAAGGAAAATGGGGCCACTGCTGCCATCTCCAGGTGTCGAGGTGTATAGACGTCAGTCTCGCCCAGCCAATCACCCACGTGTCGTGCTTGGCATACCAAGGCGTAATACCACAAATCCGGCAAACCAAGACCTCCAGCACGCCAAGGTCCAATCATACGATTCAGCGGGATACGAGCCCTAGCTCCCCTCCACAGAAATCTCCGGATCTCAGTTTCTAAGCGGTGTAGATCACGACGCCACAACCAAACTGGCAAGGTCTGTAACCAATACAGAATTCGGGGTAGAATCACCGTCTTAACAGCGGCTACCGTCCCCAACAAAGACAATGGCAGGGGATTCCAGGCTCGCATCTGGTTTCTCATTCCAGTCAAAATTCGTTCAAAATTAGTATAATATAAATCTTGAGGCAACCTTGTCAAGACTATTCCTAAATACACAAATTTCTGATCCGTCCATTTTAAGGGGAAAGCCCTGGGCCAACTTCCTCTCATCTGGCCCGAAACATCTATGGCCTCCGATTTGTCTACATTTATACGAAGGCCTGCGAACCGGCCATATGTCTCAAACTCTCTCATCAATCTCTCCAGTGACTCCCGAGGCGTGAGCAAGTGTACCAGCAGGTCGTCCGCAAAGGCCGATAATTTAAACTCATGACGCCCCACCATTACCCCCTTTATCTCTTTATCTGCTTCTATGCGACGGATTAGGGGATCCAAAGCTAAAACAAATAGTAAAGGGGACAGCGGGCAACCCTGGCAGGTTCCTCGATTTAATGAAAACGGATCCGATAAGACCCCATTACAGAGCACTCGAGCCGTTGGCTGCGCATAAAGGCTCTTCACCATCTCACAAAAGGGGGTCCCCAAGCCGTAAAGAGGTAACAAATATTGTAGATATCAAATGCTTTTTCAGCATCAAAACTTACCAAGAGAGAGTGTAAATGGTGCAGATGCACCCACTCCAAGGACGTTAAGATTTTACGGAGGTTACGCACTGCGAAGCGTCCCCGAACGAACCCAACCTGCGATTCATGTACCAGGCCGCCCAAAAGGACCGCCAGTCTATCCGCCAAGATTTTTGCCAACAACTTCATGTCAAAATTCAATAAAGAGATCGGCCGATAAGAAGATGCTTGTAGGGGATCTTTTCCTGGTTTAGGAATCAGAGTAATATATGCCTGGTTCTTCCCCCATCGCAACCCCCCCCCCCCTTGTACGTTGTTGATAGGTATCCACTAAAAGGGGGGCCACCCCAGCGGAAAGAATCTTGTAAAATTCGGCCCCATAGCCATCGGGGCCCAGGGCTTTATAACAACTCGCAGCTGATATCACCTGCTGCACCTCCTGTAAAGTGATGGGTTGTCCCAAGGAGGCACGCTGCTCCTCTGTCACCTGCGGCAAGTCCAGGGTTCGGAAATAATTTTCCATACAAGTGGGGGCAGGTTCCTCAGCAGTATAGAGGTTTTGAAAGAAACCTTTAAAGATGGCACTAATCATTGTCCTATTATTTTGCATCTTCCCTTGATCGTCGCGAAGAGCAACCACCAACCGCGAACCCCCCTGCCCTTTCAAACACCTCCCCAACAGTTACCCCGGCTTATTCCCAAAGCAATATAATTTATATTTATAGTACAGGATAGATTTTTTTGCTCGCTGGTGTAGCAGTTCATTTAACGCGACCTGAAGCTCCCACAATCTCTTTCAATTTTGGGGTAGAGAGGTTCGCCCACAGAGACGTCGTGCATGAGCCACCTGCCTCTCGAGTCGAACAATCTGCTCCACCATTAAGCGTCGCTTCCATGTCACATAACCAATTATGTCACCGCGTATGACCACCTTGGCAGTTTCCCACAGCAGTTCCGGATCGTCTTTATGTCCTTGATGGTGTGTCTCAAAATCTTGCCAACATTGGCCCAAGAACTGCCGAAAGTGGACATCCTTGTACAGTTCTGTCGGGAACTGCCATAGGCGGGTCAATCCCGAGCCACCCCCCCGTACCAGTCTATCCAAACCATAGCATGATCAGAGATCTCTAGTGGGCCAATCCGGGCGTCCTCCACACATGCAAATTGATTCGCCGAGATCAACAGATAATCAAGGCGGGCACTGGTACCATGTGCCCGCGACACATGAGTGAAGTCCTTTTCGGTAGGATGCAATAGTCGCCATGGGTCTACCAGGCTCAATCGAGCCCTGAACCTTTGTAACGTCCGGGAGAGACTTTGTCGGTCTCTGGTACCCGCATCCCTCGAAGTATCAAGACCCACCTCGAAAACCCCATTAAAATCCCCACCCAAAAGCAAGGGTACGTCCGGTAACTGTTCCACCTTGGCCGCCAAACGGTTAAAAAAAATCCTGATCCGGTGTATTGGGACCATACACACCACCCAAAATTACCTCCCGATCTTCCAGCGTACCATGAAGAAGCAAAAATCGCCCTTGAGAATCTAAAACCTGTCGTAGTAACGTGAACCGCACCTTCTTATGTATCAAAATGGCAACACCCCCCTTCTTCCCTACCGCTGGCGCTTCCCAGATCTGACCCGCCCAATCCCGAGCAAGCTTAGCGTGTTCCTCGGCAGTTTGATGAGTTTCCTGCAATAGCGCAATATCACACTGCTGTCTGGCCAGTGCTTTCAATATTTTATATCTCTTGATGGGGCTGCCTAAGCCACACATGTTCCAAGATATAATCTTCACCATCCTAAGAGTAGTTTTGGGGTGTTGTACATATTAATTTTACTGTTTCTGAGGAAACCCTCCCAGCCTGAAGTCTCCTCCCGTATTCCTCCTGGTACCACGAGTTAAGTTGCCGTAAAGGCTGAAGAAAGCGACCTGTCCCCCCCCCTTCCCCCCAACCCTCCCATTACCCCCCTAATCTCCCCCCTCCTCCTTGTCCCCCAACACACCACCTTCCTCCCTCCCTGTCCTACAGTGCTTAACCTAGTCATAAGGTTAAACACCCTTCCTGCGGCATTAGGCCTACCCCCATAGAAGGCTCTCTTCCCCGAGTCCTCGGGAGCCCATGCTTCTCCTCCCCCTCGTAGGCTACGGGTTCTCCAGACTCAACACTACCCCCCGTCTATTGGGCCCCTCCCCGTTCTCAGCCCCTGCACCCATGAGCCCCCCAAACCTCCCGCCTGGGCCCAATTAATACTCCCGACTGGGCTAGAGGAGCCAACATCAGTAGGTGGGTGCGCACAGCAATGAACCGCCGCTAACGCTACCCAGAGCCACCAGCCCCGAGACAGACTTTTTAAAAAAAAGAAAGAAAAAAAAGAAAAACTCCAGTTAACACGTGCCCCTCAGATTCCCTCATGGTATATCCCCCCCAGAAACAATCAATCAAAAAGCATGCGAGCAGTAATTAGATACAGAAATCCACATTGAATATCAGTTAATGCCCCCCGCCCTCTCCACTAAACCCAGAACTCAGCATAGCGGACAGTGAGATCAAATGAGAAGCAAAGCAAATCGCACTTATATGTGGTACAAAAATAGAAATGTCATGACTCAGACCTCCCAACCCAGTGGTAGGAGCGTGGGATCCTACGGGCCCCTACATCCTCCTGTGCCGCACGCGACCGGGGTAGACCCCGGGCGCGAGGCACACAGATCCCTAGGCTGCGCCATCAGCATGTTCCCGTGACCCGGCTCAGCGGCCAACGCCAAGTGGGGGGACGACAATCTTACCTCCCATTGTCTCCCTCCCCCACCCGGCCGAGCTTCTTAAGTCAGCGGGAAATCCCGGCGCAGCATCGCAGTATCTTCCCTCGGCTGCAGAACCCTGAATTGGAGAGGGGCTAAACATATTCCTCACTGAGGGGCCACGGGACATACCAGGGGCCTGCGAACCCCCACCTCCCGAGACATAGTGGGCAACCGGCCCGGGGAAACATCCGCCACCCAACCTCTCAGAGGGACCCTCCCGAGTCACCCCTCTAATGCTCTAAGCAATAAATATGGGAGGGCGGTCCCTTCGATAAAACAACATTCTGCAATACATACACTAAAGCACAAAATACACATCCATACAGCCACACACATTCACAGCAGTCAACCAGAACTAGTATAACTTTTGGGCACATTTTGAGCGCCAACAGAACATTAAAGAGAAGGTCGAGTCTCTGTAGCGTGGAGCTCCCCCCGGTGAAGTCTCACCCGACGACAGTCTGTTCCGCTCTCTTAACTCTTCTGTGGGATAACGTCGCACACGTATTTCGTTTCCAGAATTTCACCTTACAGTCATAGAGCCGACTCCGTATGTCCAGTCAGGCCCTCCAGGAAGGTCTGGGCCTCTGCGTGGGACTGTAAGTATCGTATCTTCCCCTGATGTTCCACTCGTAGCTTGGCTGGGTACAACAATGATAGACGTACCCCCTTATTAACCAGTTGAGTACACACTGCAGAGAAGGCCCGGTGGCGTTGACTAACCAGCATAGAGAAATCCTGAAATACCAGGATTGGTGTCAGGTCTGATGCGGATCTCTTATGGTTTCTGACAGCTTTCAACACTTCCTCTTTCTGATGGAAGTCGAGGAAGCGTGCTATGACTGCACGAGGCCGACGCTCATGGTCGCGTCTGGGGCCCAGGCGGTGTGCATGCTTTATCTTAATGGGGCCAGCTATTGCTCCAGCAGAGATCTTATCAATCCAGGCTATCAAAAAGCCACGGAGTGCCCCATCTGTAACATTCTCATCGATCCCGATAAATCGAAGATTTTTGCGGCGGCCCCTGTTCTCGAGGTCGTCGAGTTTGTCACCCTGCCGCTTCACAAGATCTTCCAAGGCCTGCACTTTGCCTACCAGGGTATTTTGAGTGTCCTCAACGGTTGAGATCCGGGTTTCCGCTTGCTCCACTCTAGCTGTGACTTCAGTGAAGCTCTGATGAATCGCTTGTATTCGATCTGCTAATTCGCGAAATCGATCATCTAGTGCCCGGACTACTGCAGCGCTGACCTCTGTAACTAGTGTCTGGTTGGTTTCCGATCCCGGGCTTCGAGGTGCTCCATCCGCCATTTTTGTGTCGGGGACCCGGGCCTTCTCCCGTCTCGGCGGTTTTGCAGTCATTGATAGGTTGCTAGCTCTCCGATAGCTCTGGTCTTCTCCTACTACTCCCCGTTACCAAGACACTATGAATATAGGTGTGAAACACCCACTATTGCAGGTTATATTCGCTGATTTGTGGGGTAGAGTGCCTAGAGCTGACCACCACACGTCTTCTCAGCTCATTGCCACAACCGGAAGTCTAGAGATGACACTTTTTATCATCAGGCTTTGTACTTTAATTCAAAATATATTTAAAATAAAGAATGTTCTATGATGACTCAGAACAAAGGCCTTCAAGTCTAGCAAGTCTTGGTTACAAGTACCTCATCAGATCCCCAAAACATTTTCATAGCTCATTTCAAGGGATAGACTTATTTATCTGACTAATAATTTCTTATAGACTTTTCCATCAGGAAGTTGATTATAAGACAACTCTTATAGACAACTCTTGAATCCTGAGATGTTAGTCATCTTTCTGCGATTTGGTTTCAGTGACCCTCAGGTCATTTAGTTTCATAGCATGTCCTTTGTTCCCTATATAACTGTTTCACCCAACTCCTGATTTTATAAACTTATTCTATCTCCTCTGTTATCATCTCTTTTCCAAGTTGGTGAGCGCTATTCTGTTTAGCCTTTATTCATAAGGGAGACATTCCATACACTTCATTTTTGTCTCCTTTCTCTGAACATTTTCTAGTTCTTCTATATCCTTTTAGAAATGGGATATCCTTATTTGCACAGAATACACAGGTCAGACCGTATCGTGTATCTATTCAGAGGCATAATGATATTCTCAGTTTTGCACTCCATTTCCTTTTGAGTAATTCCTAGCATTTTACTTGCTTTTTCAGAAACCACAGCATACTGGGCTAAAAATTTTAACATATTGTCCACAGTGACTCAGAAGATCTTTTTCTTGGGTGGTGTCCAGCATTTTGTACTTGTTGGGATTATTTTTGCCTATGTGCATCGCTTCACACTTATTCACATACAATTTCATTTGTCATGTATATGCCCAGTATCCTAGTCTCACAAGATCCTTCTGCAAATTCCAACAAAACTCTGCTGTTTTAACAACTTTGAATAATTTCATTGTTCACCAGAGTGGCTTTCTGTAACCCCAAGATGAAGCTCAACTCACTCATTGCTCCTTTCTCAAGATCATTTATGAAATGTTAAACAACACATGTACCAGTACAAACCATTGGGGCACCCCATTATTGACCCATTTCCATGTGGCAAACTGACCATTTTGTCGTCCTTTTTTTTTGTCTATTTCCAGTCCACAATAGGGTATTCCTCTTCGTCTCTCCGGGCCAGTCCAGGAACTGTAGGGTTGTCAGTCCTCTCCAGCAGCTGAGGACTGAATTCTCAAAGTCTTCCTGACAGGCTAAGCTCCTCCCCCTGGTGTCAGAGACTGTCTATCAGTCTTCAGCAGCTGGATAGGACAGGGTTCTGACAGGCTCCTGGTGAGACGGAGACGAAGACGAAAAGAGAGCATTTTTAAATTGTTGCCTGAGAGCCCTAGCAGGGTTCGCTTATCAGGAACTGGCAGACAAGCAGTGAAAAAACAAAAACAAACCCTCCTCTAGAGAGAAGCCTGCTTGGTAACGCAGCCGAGGCAGAGCCTGCCTTGCTAACGGCAGCGTGAGAAACCAATGTTAAGGGGGGAAGCTGGGAGCCCCAGAGTTCAGCCCTGTCGGTGCCAGTAACCCGATCTACCTCTAGCGCTAGCAGCGTGAAGAGGCAGTTCGGAGTGTGTTTGAACATAAGCGATCTTAGCTTCGTTGGCGTCCAGTTTAGTCGGGCCTCGGTTCGGCGGTCAGCCACGCGATCGGCAGTGAAGTAGGGGCAGTTGTAGTGACAGCGCATGCTGCCGCAGTCGGCAGCTTGTGCGCTGTGTGAAAGTACTCGTGGTCTGTCTAGTTTTGGTTGCTGCCGGTTTTGTGAGTGAAGGGGGAGTTGGAGTGCCAGGCTGTGGGTTAGCAGCATGGAGGAGAAGTCGAAGGCAGTGATTCCCTTGAGCGGAGAAAAAGCGGGAACAGCGGCCATTTTGGAGAGCACAGCCGTTTTCTCCCACGCACCATAGAAGCCGGAGAAGAAGAGGACAAAGACAAAAAGATCACTTTCCAAAGAGCCTGCTGTGCAGATACCGGGGCCAGGACTGCAGGGGAGCCTAGAATCCATTTTTTCAGCGGATTTTATTTTATCGCTCCACAAAGCCTACTGCCTTAAGCTGGGGCAGGAACAAGGCAAAGTTTCTCCACCTCCCCTGTACGGAACGCTGGTGGCAGAGGGGAAGGCAGTGGACCCTGGTGAGGAGACCCCTAGGGAGGTTTTGATGCCGGATGCTGCTACCGATGGCTTCGGGCTGCAGGCTATGCCGCAGGTAGCTGAGGAGGGTGACCTAGGCTTTCAGGTAGGTCTGGATCAGTGGGCAGGAGACTTGGAGGAGGGAGAAATTCCTCCAGGTGAGGATCCCAATGTCTTTCGAGTTTTTCGGAAAGAAGAGTTGGGATCTCTGATTGCTCATTCGTTAGCGGCCCTCAATATAGTGCTACTGTCAGTACAGGAAGAGCTCTTGGAGGATCCGTTGCTTCAGGGGTTTAAGACAGAGCAGCGGTGCTTTCCGGTGCATAGGGTAATTAAGCAGATGGTGGAATCCGAATGGGAGTGCCCGGAAGCCACTCTAAGAGGTGCTCGGGCCATAGGTTGTCTGTATCCGCTACCGCAAGAGGAGAAGGAGTTATTTAAGATGCCAAAGGTGGATGCTTTGGTATCAGCAGTAACTAAGAAAACTATGATCCCTGTGGAGGGCAGAGCGGCCCTTTAATGATCTACAAGATAGGAAATTGGAGTCCATTCTAAAGCAGGCATTTGATACCAATGCTCTATCCCTACAAGCTTCCGTTTGTGGGGCCTACGTGGCTTGAGCCGCTAGTCTTTTTGGCTTCAGGAGGAGGCTAGCACAGATGGGTCCGACGGCTTGTCGGGGGAAGGTGCAAAGCTCGAGTCGGCGGCAGCGTACCTCGCAGATGCCTTCTACGATTTGGTGCGCTTGTCGGCAAAGTCCATGGCATCAGTGATTGCTGCAAGGAGATTTCTCTGGCTGAGGAGTTGGGCGGCGGACGCCTCTTCTAAGGCGTGCCTTAGTAAGCTACCCTATAAAGGCAAGCTGCTCTTTGGGGAAGCTCTGGAAAAGATTGTTAAGGATCTTGGAGACTCAAAAGGAGGTCGGCTTCTGGAGAACCATCCTAAAGGCCCAAAGCTGGGAGGACTACAGAAAGGACCAAGCAGAGAGTTTCGCAGATTCAGAGGAGCGCGGTTTGCGCCTTATCAGAGGAGTCGTGGTATGTCCAGAGGGCAGTCCTTTCGAGGAGCGAGAGGTTTTGGCAGGGGGTACTTCGGTACCCAACAGGGCTCCTCCAAGAAGTCGCAATGATACGCGGTTGGTCCAGGCGGAGATTTCCGTGGGAGGCTGCTTGTGGGACCTCCTCTCCGTTTGGGCCAATATAACGTCGGACCAGTGGGTACTGGAGGTTATCCGCGACGGCTATGCACTGGAGTTCGCGCAGACTTTGTCGAATGCTTTCGTGGTGTCTCCATGCGGGTCGCAGGAAAAGAAAATTGCGGTTTACACCACTCTCCAGCGTTTACTACGGCTTCAAGCGGTAGTCCCCGTACCGCCGGACCAATACGGGTTAGGTCGGTACTCCATTTATTTTGTAGTTCCCAAAAAGGAGGGATCCTTTCGGCCTATTCTGGATCTCAAGCACGTAAACCGTTGTTTAAGGGTGCCGCATTTCCATATGGAAACTCTGCGGTCCGTAATTTGTTCCGTGCGTCCGGGCGAAGTGCTTTCTTCCATAGATCTCACGGAGGCTTATCTTCACATTCCGATCAGACAGGGGCATCAGAAGTTTCTGCGTTTTGCGGTGCCCATGGGGCATTTTCAGTTTTGGGTGCTTCCGTTCGGCCTGGCGATGGCGCCACGCACATTCACAAAAGTGGTGGTGGCAGCTGCGCTGCGAAAGGAAGGCGTCTTAGTACATCCCTACCTAGACGACTGGCTGATTCGCATGTCGTCAAGGCAGGATTCAGTCAAGGCGACGGCGAGAGTGGTGGAGCTTCTGGAGCAACTTGGCTGGGTGATAAACCAGGCCAAAAGTCATCTGGAACCGGTGCAGCGCCTAGTATACCTCGGAGCGTTGTTCGATACGGCCGTGGGGGCGGTGTTTTTGCCGGAGGACCGGATTCGGAAGATTTTGAAGCAGGTGACAGCGTTCGTACGCATGCAGGCTCCGACGGCGTGGAGATATTTACAGCTACTGGGTTTTGGTTTTGGTCCCATGGGCCAGGGCGCATATGTGTCCTCTTCAGCAGGCCTTGCTTTCCAGATGGTCACCTCAGACTCATTCGATGAATCGACGGTTAGAAATTCCGGACTCGGTACGGGTCAGCTTACAATGGTGGCTAGACGTAAAAAATTTAAAAGCAGGGGTGCCTCTAGAATATCCGGATTGGGTCCTGGTGACCACGGATGCCAGCCTGGCAGGCTGGGGAGCACATTGTTTGTCGCAAATAGCACAAGGAGTCTGGCTGCCAGAAGTGAGAGACTGGTCCATCAGTCGGTTGGAGATGAGAGCAGTTCACATGGCTCTTCAGAGTTTCAAGGTGCTGGTAGCGGGAAAGGCGGTGCGCATCTTTTCCGACAATGCAGTCACAGTATCTTATATCAATCGGCAAGGAGGTACGGGCAGTGCAGCATTGCTGGAGGAGAGTCAGTTGCTAATGCAGTGGACGGAGTCTCATGTCATAGCATTGTCAGTGGCCCATGTAGCGGGAAAGGACAATCTGCAGGCCGATTACCTCAGCCGCAATGTAGTGGATGCAGGAGAATGGGAATTGAACGCAGCGGTCTTTTACGACATTACACTACGATGGGGGTAGCCGGTCATGGATCTTATGGCCACGCTCGCCAACTCAAAAGCGCATTGGTTTTTCAGCAGGTGCAGAGAACCCATGTCGGAAGGGCTGGACGGCTTGGCTCAGCCTTGGCCGACAGTCGGTCTACTCTGTGTGTTTCCTCCGTGGCCCATGATTGCCTGAGTAGTTCGGTGGATAGCTCAGCACGAGGGCATGGTGATTCTCATTGCTCCGGATTGGCCAAGATGGCCCTGGTATGCAGATCTGCGGCAACTGCTAGTGGACACTCCTTGGAGGTTGCCCAGTCAGTCCAATCTGTTGCACCAAGGTCCGATTCTGATGTCACAGGTGGATCGCTTCTCGCTTACGGCTTGGCTATTGAAAGGGAGCGGCTGAGGCGTAGAGGTTACTCGACCACATTGGTATCCACAATGCTGAAATCCAGACGACAGTCTACGTCTTTGGCGTATGTTCGAATCTGGCTCATTTTTGAATGTTGGTGTGACCGGGGTGGCATCCGGCCTTTCTTTTCTACGGTACCCTATGTTCTGTCCTTCTTGCAGAGCGGTCTGGATAAGGGTCTTGCTCTCAGTTCCCTGAGAGTCCAGGTGGCGGTGCTGGCTGCTTTCCGGAGTAAGGTTCAGGGAGCAGGCTTGTCTCTGCACCCGGATGTCTTCAGATTCTTGAGAGTGGTTAAAAACGTGCGACCTCTAGTGCGGTCGGTGGTGCCGGCATGGGATTTATACCTGGTTCTGGAGGCGCTAAAACAACCTCCTTTTGAGCCAGCGGATTCGCTCAGAGTTCTCTTTGAAGACGGCGTTCTTAGTAGCCATGTGTTTGGCACGGCGCATATTGGATCTATAAGCTCTATCATGCAGGGAACCCTACCTTCAGTTTTCTGCGGAAAAGGTAGTGTTGCGTCTGGTGCTGGCTTTTCTGCCGAAGGTTGTGTCCGGTTTTCACATGAACCAACCGATTTCCCTTCCCACGTTTTAGGGCAGTGAAGGAGCTGGCAGGGATAACTCCTTGCGTAACCTGGATCTGGGCAGAGTGCTCCATCGGTATTTGTGGAAGACGAAGGCGTTTAGGAAAACGTACAGGTTGTTCGTGCTCTTCGGGGGGCTTCAAAGAGGAGAGGGGGCATCTAAGGCTTCGATTGCTCGCTGGGTGAAGCTAGCGATTGTTAGGCTGTATCAATCAGCTGGAAAGGCGGTTCCTGAGGGGCTTCGGGCGCATTCCACGCGTGGGCAAGCGACGCCTTGGGCCGAGTTCGCCTTAATTCCTCCAGTGGATATTTGTAGAGCGGCTACATAGTCATCCCTTCATACGTTTGCAAAGCATTACAGATTAGATGTTCAGGCGAGGGGAGATGCAAAGGTGGGAGCCGCGGCCATAGTAGCGGGTTTAGCGGGTCCCTCCCGATATTGAGTACTGCTCTGGTACTTCCCCACAGTTCCTGGACTGGCCCGGAGAGACGAAGAGGAAGAAGAAATTAGACCTTACCTGCTAATTGTCTTTCCTTGAGTTCTCTCTGGCCAGTGCAGAGCCCACCCGGATCAGATACAAGCTACAAAGCTATGACCTGCTGGGTTTGGCAGTCGCTTCAAGAGGCTATGACTGCTCGGTCAGCTATGTTGTGCTTCTGTTGTTGGATTACTGAGTGCTCGGTCATTGCTGAGGTAGTTATATTTCGGGGAGCTGACACGGAAGAGCTGACTAGGGGGCTCCCTGTTGCAGTTAAAAAATAAAAATAAAATAAATAAATAAATAACAGTATCCTATTTAGAGCAATGTTAAGATTATAGCACTACAGTTTCGTAGGTGTTCGGTTGTTAGAAGAGAGTAGTTTCTAGGCTGCTTTGACAATAGTAGACTGAGTCTCTGACACCAGGGGGAGGAGCTTAGCCTGTCAGGAAGACTTTGAGAATTCAGTCCTCGGCTGCTGGAGAGGATTGACAACCCTACAGTTCCTGAACTGGCCCGGAGAGAATTCAAGGAAAGACAATTAGGTAAGGTCTAATTTCTTCTTGCCTCCTATCCTATGACTCTTTAACTTCCTAAGCAGACTTTTATGAAGTGCTTGGTCAAACATCTTCTGAAAATCCAAATATCCTCTGTTAATTGACTTATTTTTGTCTACTTACTACTACTGCTTATATACATGTAAGAGACAATCCCTTCTCAATAGAGCTTACAATCTATTCAAGACAGACAACACAACAAACTAAGGACTAGGATAAATCTAAGGGAAATGATAGAAATGCACATAGGTAGTAAACAGGACAATAAGAGGATCAAGATCCAAATCCTTGAAGTGGGGTTTTAGCCTGGATTTGAATAGGGCCAGAGATGGAGCCTGATGTAATAACTTGGATATGGAGTAGCAAAGTGGAATGAAGTCTGGAGTTGGCAGTGGAAGGGCACAGATAACCTTGTTTGCTTACACCTTCAAAAAATGCAATAACTTGGTAAGGCAGGATTTATCTTTGCTAAACCCATGCTGACTAATTTTTATTAAGCTGGGTCTGTCTATATGGATAATAATTTTTATTTTTTTAGTGTAACTTTTACCATTTGTCCTACTGCTGATGTCCAGCTCACAGATCTGTAGTTTCCTGGATTATCCCTGGGGCCCTTTTAAAAAATTGGCCAACCCTTTAGTTCACAGGTACTGTCGCTGTTTAAGTTATCAGTAACAGCTTAGAAAGTTAATGTTTGAATTTTTTCACAACTCTGGGATAATACCGTCTGGTCCTGGTGATTTATTACTCCTGGTTTGCCAGTTTGCTTGCAGTGATTTGCATTATTCTCCCTGAGTGTTCCTTGTACCCCTTGGTTATCCAGCAGTCCAGGCAACTTCATGTGCTTTTTGTTTCAAATGTACTTTAAAAAGTTCTTAGTATTTAGTTTTTGCCTCTACTACAAGTTTCTTTTTAAAGTCTCTTTTGGACTGCCTTAATACTTCTTTATGTCTAACTTGACAGTGTTCATCTGTTTTCCTAGTTAGTCTGCTTTCCATTTTCTGAAAGATGTCCTTTTAGGATTTCACTGCCTCTTCCACCTTGCCATTAAACCATTCTCTGCCATTTGGCCTTTTTTATTCTTTTTAATCAATTTTAATATATTTTATTTGTGTTTCCAAAATGGCTTTTTAAAAATAATGCCCACAGCTCATGAAAACCTTTGACCACAGCTTCCTTATTTTAATATTGCCTTCCTTTTTAAAATTAGACACTATGGTCGTGGGTTTTCTTTTTAGTTCCCTTCTTAAACTGATTACAGATTTTGATGACATTGTAATCACTATTATTTAGAGGCTTTATCACCATTATTCCTTGTACCAAATCCTTTGTATCAGTGAGGACTAGATTTAAAGTAATTTCCACTCTTATCGGTTTCTGGACTAGCTGCTCAATGAAGTAGTGGTTTATGGCATTTAGAAACTTTACCTCCTTTGCATGTCCTGAGGAGACATTTACTCAATCTATATTTGGAGTAATTGAAATACCCTACCTATCTCTACCCCCAAAACAGTGTTCCCTTCTTTCAACCTGCTACACCCTCCCCTCTTTCCTGTAAGTCAAAGACATACACGGGCAGCACAACTACACACTCCCACAAGCAGAGGTGTTGGAAAGAATTCCATCAACCATGTTCTTTATGCTTTCCTCACTTTGTTATTGTGTTGCCAAATTTGTTAGTTGTCTAAATTTCTCTTAGGTTTTCACTGATTCCTTTATACTATCCAGTGAGCAACTGTAAACATCTCCCAAGATCTAGCTTAAAAGCTGCTCCATCTCCTTTTTAAAGGTTAGTGCCAGCAACCTGGTTTCATCCTAGATAAGGTAGAACCCCATCCCTTTGGAAGAGTCTCCTGCCTCCCCAGAATGTTAGAAGTACCTTAAAAACCCAGCAAATAGCAAACCACATAAAACTTTTTTTGTCGGATTGACCAGCACAGTAGACAGGATCAATGCCCGTTACCACAGCGGCCCCTCCTTTTTAATCATTTATAAGACAATTTTAAAACAGCTCCTGTTAGTAAAAGCTGGTACTTAGCTTTGTGAAATTAGGCTGTGAAAACAGGCAGGCAATGAAAATTCAGTGCCTGATTCAGTAGGTCATGTCGCTACGACGTGCCACGTTTCGGGGGTACACTCATCCACCCCCTGCTTCAGGTCAGACCTCCGAATTGAAGTAGAAGCATCAGCCATAAACACCCAGCTGTGAAAGTGGTTTATATATCCAACCGCCATTATGAATCACGGGAAGGGACACGCCCCCCCTGTTGTGATAGGCCCAGGAGAAACCAATCCAGTCAAAGAAGTGAAACCACCAAACAGGTTCCACCTCTAAACATGGAGGGTTAATAGGTGATTGATAAACCTCAACACAAAGAGGAAAAGGCATATCGGCATACAGATGTGAAGTTCAACGAATAGTGTACCAGTCAATCTGTTGATTGAGACCGTTTGGAACAACTGAATGTAAACGGAATATCCATTGTTGCTCTAAGTTCTGTAAACGCTGAATCCGATCTCCACCACAGGGATCCAAGGGGACATGGTCCAAAACTCGCCAATGTAGGTCCCCAAACACATGAGAATGTTCAAGGCAATGCCCGACCAGGGGAGCTGACATCGTTAGGGTCCGTACCCGGGAAGCGTGTTCAATCAGGCGGTGCTTTAGGGATCGCGAAGTCCTACCAACATATGGTAACTGACACGGGCAAACGATCAAATAGACCACATGGTCCGTGTTGCAATCAGTGTGCCACCGAGTGTGATAAGATCTGTGGGTACGAATGTCCATCCAAAGAGCGCCCTGCAATGTGCCCAGTTACCCAGTTCCTAACATCTCTGCACTATTACTGTATACACATAGGGAGACTAGAACAGTCAGCCTCTGGGGTCCTGTGTGCAGACCTGGGAGCAGTTCTGAGAATGCATCCCCAGAAGTTCTGGATTTCAACTGTCTACTTAAAAATCTAAATCTGGCTTTCAGAACCTCACTCGCATACTTTGTCGGTGCATGTACCAAGACATCTTGTTCCTCCTTAACACTGTCTAAAATCTTATCGAGTTGAGGTATGAGGTTCACCACCTTTTCATCAGATAGGCAAGTTAACAAGATCCTCATTCCCACCAGCTATTCAGGTATCTACGTTCCTAATGATTTCAGTTGCCATCTTCAACAGCCATCCTAACCTTCCCTTCGGGGCATGCATCCTTGGTGCAAGAGAATACTACATCAACTGGAGGGCAGGTCTTCACTCCAGGCTCACATGCTGCCACACTAAAATGGTATTCGTCTTCCAGGTGATATTTCTTCTCCAAGACAGCACAGAAGCAGCCTAACTGGAGATGTGAGCATTAGCTGTGAATTTGAGAGACTGCGATCATACATCACATACCCTAGTTTAGGAGTGAGGTTCATGGCTGTCATGGTTTGCACAAAACTAATCCATTTGGAGAAATTGCACCCGATAAGTGAGTGCTCTATTATTTTGCTAGGGGCCACCTCTATATACCTCTGCCTCAGATCCTCCAAGTCTGCCAATCTGGCTTCTAGAGATTAGACTCATTTTCTGAGTACCAGGAGTTTTTTGCACAGTGTGCACACATATAACCTCTCACCAACTAGGAGATAATCATAGATGTAGCAGTTGGTACAAAAAAACTAGATAGCCCCCCATCTCATTGCTGTCTGCATCGTAGCATTGTTCATTGGTTAGTTATTTAAAGTTGCAAAAGGAGTAGAGATGTTTAAACTCATGAAATCTCTTAATTTAGTATTTTTTAATGCTATATTTTATATCTGTTTGTCAATGATCTGCAGTGGAACTAGAATTTATCTATTGCCAATATTAGAATTACTTGTTTGTTGCTTGTAAAAAACTCAAGTGGAAAAAAATCCTTCATATCCTCTTAATTGGTATAACAGCGTATAAATCAGAGTATGCCTGGGTGGTTGAGGAAGGAATAAAACATTTTTTAATCTATCCTGTGTTCTACGTTTTTGCTAAAAACAAGTTACATATAATACAAAGAGTTATTATTTAAATCTACCGGCCTAACAATGAGAATTTTCTAGCAATCTAGTAAACCAGGGCCATAGGCCTTTTTAAAAAGCTAGGTCTATACTACTTTGCAAAATAAAATTGGATTCCATCTCAGATTACTGGACAGCGAGTTCCACAAAATAGGCACAGTAATAGCAAATGTGTGATTCTGGAATCTCCAGGAACAAGCAGGAATGAGTCTTCACATATGGGTACGTCGGTACCGACGGAGCCTGCGCGGGAATGCTCCCCAGCGTCCAATCAGAAAGCTTTTGGGAGCATCCCTCAGCGCCTGCGTGCTGCCTTCCCGCCTTTCCAACTGTCTCTCCTCAGTTTTCGTTTTTCCGCGGAGCCGACAGGACGTCTTCCTGTCACCGCAGAAATTTTTTTCTTTAAATCTTTTACTTTTTGTTTTCTTGTGGTCGCGGCTGTCTCCCCGACTCCACCGGTACCGCCGGTGGTTTTTTCTTTTCTTTTTTCCAAAACTCAGGGAGTTTTTTTTTTTTTTTCCCTTTGTTTTCTGTCTTGAATTTTTGGGCCTGTAAGGCCTCTCCATCATGGAGCCTTCTTCTCCTAAGAAGTGCCTTAACTTTGAAAATACAGTTTTCTTTTTAGACTCCAATAACTGGTGTCTAACCTGTTTGGGTCCTGACCCTTTTCCTCCAGAGCCATCAGGCTACAATTTTATGAGAAGAAATTCTCCATTTCGAGTTTCCCTCGATGCAGTTTTCCCTTCCAGTGTAAGGGCACCGACCATTTCTTCTCTACAAGATCAGGTAACCCACAAACAGTCTGTTAAGACTAGCCAATCCTTGGGTGGTAGGTCTCATGCCAAGCATGATGACGGCTCCGGCCTTGCCCTCAAGACCCCATTGGCTTCAAAACCCCGGCGGGAGTCTTCAGTCTCCAAAGCCTTTCAGGGGTTTCAGGTTGTTCCTGGGGCTCACCCCTCACAGAACATACCTGAGCCATGCTCGGGGGTGGCATCCGCTTCGAGCGGTACCGATAACCCGGCATTGGCACTGGTGTTGAGCGATCCACTCCTCACCAGGGATCGTCATCTGGTGTACTCTGTGCCTTCGGGACCGATCGATACCCAGATTGACTTTCCAGTATCGGCAGCTCTGTCGATACGACCCCTGACGTCGGTACCATCTAGACCTGCATCGATAGATTCGCTTCCTTCGATGCCGAGTCTAGAATCGATATCTAGTCTGGAAGACTGGGTACCGATGCGTCTCGGAACCGACACGCACCGATTCCGGATGCCCTTTACCGAGGATATTCACCGAGACTTTCGAGTTTCCTCGGTACCATTTGAGCAGCCTCCGATGACTGTTTCGATGTTGGTATCGCCTTCGATTCCGGCTCAGCTACCGGTATCGGTGTCGATGCTGGTACCTGCAGTAACATCGGGACCAGCTCCATCCAGGCTTTTTTCACCAGGATCGCTCCTTTCTATACCTAGTTTGGAGTCGATACCTAGCATGGACGATACCGTACTGACGGTTTCAGGTCATACCCGCCAGTCCCAGTATCCATTCATTAGAGATCCTGTTTTGCACCGCACAAGTACTGGTGCCCAGCGCAGTTCTTCGAGTTTAGCCTGTCCAGGGATTGTTCCCATTGGAGATCCTTCTTTTCAGAAATTTCTCCTTGACATGGCAACATTCCTGGCTATTCCTATCCCTGGCTATCATCCTACACAGGGCTTTTCTGGGAAAAAGGAAAATATAATGCTTCCTTTACAACATTCCTTACAGGATCTTCTTCTGAAAATATGGGAAACACCTTTAAGGGCTTCCTCACCTTCTACAGCAGCGGTTCTCAACCTGTGGGTCGCGACCCCAACGGGGGTCGCCACAGGATTTAGCGGGGGTCGCTTAGCCTCCACCAAGTTAAAAAAAAAAAATTAAGATGTGCACAAGTTGCTGCCGCTGCCGAGTCCGCTTCTCGGCAGCAGCAAACTCCGGCAAACTCACCGCCTTCTTCTGCAGCCGCGGCTCCCTGCCTTTTAGGGAACCGCGGCTGTACTTGTAAAATCGTTGCGGAGCCCTTCCTGTCTCAACGGGCTCCGTGCAGCATTGTCCCGCCTCCAAAGGAAGTGGTAAACAACTTCCTTTGGAGGCGGGACAATGCTGCATGGAGCCCATCGAGACAGGAAGGGCTCCGCAATGATTTTACAGGTACAGCCGCGGTTCCCTAAGAGGCAGAGAGCCGCGGCTGCATTAGAAGGGAGGCAGACAACCTGCAACACGGCTGACATCGACAGAGGGGTGCTGACATGGAGGGAGGGGTGCTGACATGGAGGGAGGGGGGCTGACATGGACAGATGGAAGGATGGGGCTGACATGGAGGGAGGGATGGAGGGAAGGGGCTGACATGGACAGATGGAAGGATGGGGGCTGATATGGATGGAGGGAGGGAGGGGGCTGACATGGACAGATGGAAGGATGGGGCTGACATGGAGGGAGGGAGGGGGGCTGACATGGACAGATGGAAGGATGGGGCTGACATGGAGGGAGGGAGGGGGCTGACATGGACAGATGGAAGGAGGGGGCTGACATGGAGGGAGGGGGCTGATATGGATGGATGGATGGATGGATGGAGGGAGGAGGCTGACATGGACAGATGGAAGGATGGGGGCTGACAGGGAGGGAGGGAGCTGACAGGGAGGGAGGGAGGGAGGGATGGGGGCTGATATGGATGGATGGATGGAGGGAGGGAGGGGCTGGGAGGGAGGGAGGGAGGGGGCTGGGAGGGAGGGAGGGATGGGGGCTGATATGGATGGATGGAGGGAGGGAGGGAGGGAGGGGGCTGACAGGGAGGGAGGGAGGGATGGGGGCTGATATGGAGGAGGGAGGGAGGGAGGGAGGGAGGCTGACATGGACGGATGGAAGGATGGGGGCTGACATGGAGGGATGGATGGAGGGAGGGAAGGGGGCTGACAGGGAGGGAGGGAGGGAGGGGGGCTGATATGGAGGGAGGGAGGGAGGGAGGGAGGGGCCTGACAGGGAGGGAGGGAGGGAGGGAGGGATGGGGGCTGATATGGATGGAGGGAGGGAGGGGGCTGACAGGGAGGGAGGGAGGGAGGGATGGGGGCTGATATGGATGGATGGAGGGAGGGAGGGAGGGAGGGAGGGATGGGGGCTGATATGGATGGATGGAGGGAAGGAGGGAGGGAGGGAGGGAGGGGGGCTGATATGGATGGATGGAGGGAGGGAGGGAGGGAGGGAGGGGGGCTGACATGGACGGATGGAAGGATGGGGGCTGACATGGAGGGATGGATGGAGGGAGGGGGGCTGACATGGACGGATGGAAGGATGGGGGCTGACAGGGAGGGAGGGAGGGGGCTGACAGGGAGGGAGGGAGGGAGGGATGGGGGCTGATATGGATGGATGGAGGGAGGGAGGGAGGGAGGGAGGGAGCTGACAGGGAGGGAGGGAGGGAGGGATGGGGGCTGATATGGATGGATGGAGGGAGGGAGGGGGGCTGACATGGAAGGATGGGGGCTGACATGGAGGGATGGATGGAGGGAGGGGGGCTGACATGGACGGATGGAAGGATGGGGGCTGACAGGGAGGGAGGGAGGGAGGGATGGGGGCTGATATGGATGGAGGGAGGGAGGGAGGGAGGGGGCTGACAGGGAGGGAGGGAGGGAGTGGGGATGATAAGGATGGAGGGAGGGAGGGAGGGAGGCTGACATGGACGGATGGAAGGATGGGGGCAGACATGGAGGGATGGATGGAGGGAGGGGGGCTGACATGAAAGGATGGGGGCTGACAGGGAGGGAGGGAGGGGGCTGACAGGGAGGGAGGGAGGGAGGGATGGGGGCTGATATGGATGGATGGAGGGAGGGAGGGAGGGAGGGGCCTGACAGGGAGTGAGGGAGGGAGTGATGGGGGCTGATAGGGATGGATCGAGGGAGGGAGGGAGGGAGGGAGGGGGGCTGACATTGACGGATGGAAGGATGGGGGCTGACATGGAGGGATGGATGGAGGGAGGGGGGCTGACATGGAGGGAGGGAGGGAGGGGGCTGATATGGATGGAGGGAGGGAGGGGGGCTGACATGGAGGGAGTAGGCTGGCATGGACAAAGGGGAGAGACATGGGGACATACTGGACAGACGGGATAAATGCTGGACAGAGGCGAGAGACAGTGCGGGTTAGGATTATAATGGGCTGATGGGGGTGCTAGCACTGGTAATGGGCAGATGGGGGGGCTACGAATGGTAATGGGTTGATTAGGGAAGGCTAGGACTGGGAATGGACTTATCAAGGGGGGGTAGGACTGGTAATGGACTGATGGGGGTCTAGCATTGGAAATGAGCTGATCAGTGAGGTTAGGACTGGAAATGGGCTGATTAGGGGAGCCTAGCACTGGTAATGGGGTTGAGGGGGGGACTAGCACTGGAAATGAGCTGATGGGGGGTAGGACTGGTATTGGGCTGATTAGGGGGGGTAGGACTGGTAATGGGGTTGAGGGGGATTAGCACTAGAAGTGAGCTGATTAGGGGGCTTTGACTGGGAATGGGCTGATTGTGGGGAGGGGAGGATAGAGCTGCTGACCCTGGAAGAAAACTGGGGGCTAAGGCTACAAGTGGGCTGATACAAGGGGATGGGAGCATGGAACTGAAAGGGAGTGGATCTGAGAGGGGCTGCCATGGTATTTGTACTAGAAGGGACTGATCAGTGGGGAAGGAGGGGGACTGGAAGGGAATGGACACCAGTGGCAGTCATGGGAATGCAAGTTGACATTGGAAGGTACTGGGAGTGAGGACTGGAAAGGGGCTGATACTGGGGAGGGTTACTGGGACTGGAAATAGGCTGATGGAAAGAAGTGAAGAAAACAAAAGAGATAAGAACTGGCAGATGGACCATAGACCACAGAAAGAGAGCTAAGAGAAGACAGGAAAGCAGAAGCCTCAGATCGGGACCAGCATGATCAGAGAATAAATTGGTCAGACAGCAAAGGTAGAAAAAATAATTTTATTTCATATTAGTGATTTGACTACAAAATCATCATAATTTTGAAATCAAATATTGTTACTTGTTGTTTTGATTATTTAAATAAGTATTTTATAAATAAAAACATATTGCAAAGGCCTATAATATATTAATAATTCAACAAATGATTACAGCGACAATGCGTTAACGGTAAAGGAAGAGAGACGCATTTGATTTTATCATTGGGGGTCACCACAAGTTGACCAACGGTAAAAGGGGTCACGGTACAAAAAAGGTTGAGAACCACTGTTCTACAGCAACTATTCTTCTGTATCAGGTGCCCCCCTCTCCAGGGTTTCAAAAGACTCAACTTCCCCATCATTCCATTGTAATGGAATCAGCAATGAGGAAGGTAAAAAGCAAGAAGAAGCATTCTTCTTTTCCGCCAGGTGCATCTAGAACACTGGATGCCTTTGGACGTCAAACCTTCCAAACATCTATGCTGGCAACAAGGATTCTCTCATATATTTTTTATATGAGTCTATCCCTTCAGGAGGTCACAGAGAAATTATCTCTTTTGACTCCTTTTCTTTCAGAGCCCAAGGCTGCAGACTATTCCTTGCTTCTTAGTCATAGCCAGAATATCTCTAGGTTTCTTTCTCGTGCTTCCCTAGACTCCTTTGAGTCTGTTAGCAGAACCTCTGCTATAGCCATAGGAGCACGACGTAGAGCCTGGCTCCAAGCTTCAGACTTGAGCAGATGGGCACAACAAAGACTGGGTAACACTCCTTGTACTGGAGAAAATCTCTTCAACAAGGAGTCTTTGCGTCAGGTTGCTCATTGCTCCACTGACTTCCCTGCTTCTGAGGGCCATCCTAAACCTTCTCCTTCCCCAGCAGGTAAGAAATGCCCTACCAAACCTCCTTTTCCTAAAAGAAGAAGGTTTTATTCTTCTCCTGCCCATCATGCCGATGTTCCCAAACAGGGGAAACCTCGCCCTGGCCTGAAGAATCCAAACTCAAGCCAGGAGAATTAACCCTCAATGGGGTTCTAATTGATCTCTTATAACATACAGTTCACTTCTTCTCAGCAGAAGTTTTTTCACTGTTTTTTCATTTAAAACTCTACGCTTGGATTCCTGTTTCCAGGACATCCACTTGCTCTCAAGTAGGCTGAGCTGTCAGGAGATTCATGTCAGGAGGGAGGAGTAGCCTAGTGGTTGGGGCAAGGTACTTCAGGCCGGAAGGTCAGGGGTTCAAATCCCACTAGAGGACAGCAACCTTGGGCCGGAAGGACTGGGGTTTCTAGTCCCACAGATGCTCCTTGTGGTCTTGGGTAAGCCACTTAACCCTCCATTGCCCATGTTCCCTGTAAGTATTAGTATATGTGTCTCATATCCCCATGTGTTAAATGTATCCCCCAATTGTGTTGTGACTGCTTTGATTGAAGGATAAGGCGGTATACAAATCTGTCTAAATAAAATAAATAAATAAATAAATGTCTGTGGGTCACAAGGTTTTCCTCCTCTTCCTTCCATGAAGAGAGGTTTGCCAACTATCTCATGATAGTTTCCCTGTACCACCATGAATTTTTCCTTCTACAGACTTACCATATAGCAAGTCTCCCTACAGCTCCTATTTATCTTAACCCTCTTTTTCAGGGACTCCCCTGTAAGAGTGCTACCATACCACTGGAAGGCTTTCTTAGCCTTTCCAGTCTTCCTTTCCTTTCCAGTGTAGAGTTTTTCTCTGGAGTTACCCCCCTGCTTTCATTGGGCAGCTCATCAGTCATGATCAGGATTTCTCCTCTTGTTCTGTCTGTTCTCTCTGTTACAAACAGAGGAAGTCTCTCTGCTGTTCTATTCAGCAGCTGCCCATGCAGGAGTTCCAGTGCTTTGACTACTGGTACTTTCTACGGGTCCCAGTCTTGTCTTCCACTACTTTCTCTAGTCTTAGTAGTGCTTCCAAGATAGTGCTCATCTATCTTGGAAAATCCTTATCGCTTCTTTTCTGTCATCTCCAAATCCCTGGAGTTGGCAGCATAACTGAGGTGGCAGCTGGTTTCCTCCAACAGCCACTTTTATTCCCCAATTCTCCTGCATAGTGCTCTCTGCAATCCTACTGCGAAGCTTTCCACTATGGGCCCTTGCTAGAGAGCAAGAGGATTTTTTCTCTAATTTCTATCCTATATGGTTGAAAAAGGCTTCCTCAGTCATTCCTCATGACTGTAAGGGTTCTTTATACCCTTCTGTTTCCTTTTAATAAAGGACTTCAGCCTTCTCTATGTGACAGTCTAAAGAGTCACCCAGTTTCTACAGGAGATATGCTCTTTTTCCTTGCAGCTTGTCCTCATGGTATCCTAATCCTTCATGGACAGCACATATTTCATTAAACAACGCATGATACCCCCCCCTCCCTTGTTCCGCAAGTGGGTCAACCTGGTATCTCATCCTATGCGTTTTCTGTCCATTTACCATGCGAGAGTTCTATAGGACTCAGGACTTGCTGTTTACAGACGGATATTATCCTCTGTTTTTCACGCAACCATCCTGGTTATTCCACTGGATAGCATTCCTGCACCATCTTAGCCAGGGGGAATAGATTCTCTAGATATCTTCTCAAGTAGGTTCCACCTTCTTTTTCTTCGATGAATCTTTCTCCTTCACATTTCCCATGTGAATCTTCTTATGGGCATATCTCTGTCTGCTTAGTTGCAGACATTTATCTTTAGACATCTATAGACATGTATATATTTCTATATACTTCTCTATAGATACATATGTCTGTAAGCTGCGTGTGCATATCTTATGCCCCTCCAGATCTCACTATAGACATATATCTATATCTACCCCTGTATAGCTATATATATATACACATATATCTATATATATCCTTATATATATATGTATCTGTCGAGATGCTTCCTTATAGATAGATATGTATTTACATACTTATCTCTCTAACTGTCTGTGCTTATAAAAGGTTTTCACCTTCCTATAGGTTCCAGACAGTGGGCTTGCATATCTTCATACTGTCCCTCAGTATGTCTGAGGTATTATGCACACAACCACTACTGTGGTGCTGACAGCTCCTACTTTAACCCTAGGTCTAGGTATCCCTGAAGCTCCATGCTTCACTATCTTTCCTATCTCTCGAAAGATAGGAAAGACAGGGTGGACCTTCAGTAGATCTGAAGTTTCAGCCCTTCAGACATCTGTCCTCCTTGGGAATATGGGCTTTTTTCCATACCCCTTCTTCCCTCCAGGACTGGGCTAGTTGTCCAAATCAGTCAGTCTTCCTCTTTTGTTCCTAAATGTTACTAACTCTGTAACCAAAAGAGTTCCCAGCTTTTTCCAGAAAGCTTCCACTAAAGACCTGACGTTTTGGTACTACCCCAGTTGCCACCTGGGTCACCTGTCAATTCCAGTTTGGACCTTCGCCTTCACTTCAGTGAGATCACCTTGAACATTCCTCTGCTGGATCTCCAGTAGACTCCATCAGCCTCTCTACTTCCTGCAATCCAGTAGGTGAGGTCCATCTTGTGTTTGTTCATGTCAATATTTTTCATGATAATTATCATACATACAAGGACTCCTTACTTGTAGTCCTTAGGTTAGCTGTTTTTCCTACAGCTCCTCTCTTTTCAACTCCTACCCTCCATCCTCAGGATGCCTGGCCATATGAGGTGTAGCATGTTCCAATCCCCACCATGCTGGGGCTCCAGGCATCTTAGCTTGGGAGTCCCCATATGTGAAGACTCATTCCTGCTTGTTCCTGGAGATAGCACAGTTACTTACCTGTAACAGGTGATCTCTGGGAACAGCAGGAATAAGTCTTCACAACCCACCCACCTCCCCTAGGAGTTGTATCTCTCTATCTATTTTCCTTTCCTCTTTCTCTCTTTGTCGCAGCTATAAAACTCAACTGAGGAGAGACAGTTGGAAAGGCGGGAAGGCAGCACGCAGGCGCTGAGGGATGCTCCCAAAAGCTTTCTGATTGGACGCTGGGGAGCATTCCCGCGCAGGCTCCGTCGGTACCGACGTACCCATATGTGAAGACTTATTCCTGCTGTTCCCAGAGATCACCTGTTACAGGTAAGTAACTGTGCTTTACGGGAAGACAAACCTGATTGGCATCAGTAAATATTCAGATCACATCTCCTTTGCTTCATTTTTTAATTTGTTTGCAGGCTACTGATTTAGGCCTATTTTTATTAAATATTAGCATGCACTGCCTGCCACAGAACTCATAAGAACACCAGTGGCACCGCAGGAGATAGCACGCGCTGACATTTAATAAACATGGCCCTTAATACCTTTTGTTGTTGTTGAAATTTGCGTTCATTTTGATGCTTTCATTTTGTACAGAAAATGTGTTAAGCAATAGAATCCTAATTTCAATTTTGTTACTCTACAGCAGCAATTTTACCTTTACATAATGTAGTTAAAAATTAGTCCTTCATTTGTTACATTTGGTACTTGCCCATTGAAACCTTTTGGGGACATTTTTGCTTTCCAGTTTAAAAAAAAACTGGCAGAAGTTTTAGATGTTGGAGCAAATATAATGCCTAGTTTGTTAACCAATATAACTTACTTACATTATATGTTTGTGTTGCAGGTATGATTTTTAATGAACAGGATCAGGAGGTGAGAGATTTGGGCTATCAGAAGCATTCCTTCAATGTTCTTATTAGTAACCGGTTGGGCTACCATAGAAATCTTCCAGATACAAGGGACCCAAAGTATGTCCTTCACTTTCCGTCTGTCATTGCTCTGTATTGTCAGCCCTCCTGTGCTTGTGTGGTAGCTCGTAAGACTGGCATGAAAGATCTGATGTTTGTTCATTCACAGTGATATTCCATGGGTCTCAAGTCCTTTGGGGACCAGGGTTTGTTTACATTTGTGCCCTCTCCCACCACATTGCAAAGGCTCTGTGCTTTTTGTTTTTTGACCTTCCATTTCCTCCTTCAGTGCCCTCCTCTCAGGCTGGCACTTGGAGGTTTTGGACCCCTCCTCTCCCACCCCCCTCGATATGCCACTGCTCATTAATCTATTGCATTTTGCCTATTGCAGGTTTGTCATCCCTGAAGTTTAATGTTTTCTATCTCTGAAGAAATTGAGGCTTTCAGATGACTATACTCCCTGGAGGGGAGGGAGTTGTAGCCATTGCACAATGGTGGCAGCGGGTAACTGAATTTAGGAACTATGATTGCAGGTTTCAGGTTGCATGGCCTATGGCTAAAACTTTTGGTGCTATGACAGGAATAACGCTCATATTTACTAAACTGCATTAAGTGATCAGTGTAGGTTTTAATGTGCCCAGAACAAGTGGGCCAACTTTTCCACACAATCAGACTAGACATTCTCCAGGACCAAGCAGGAAGTCAGTCCTCACATATGGGTGTCATCGACGCCGATGAAGCCCTAGCGGAGCATTTCCCCAGCTTTCCATGAAAGCCTTTGGGAATGCAGGCACACATGCGCGGTTCCCTTCCCACCTAAAGGTGCCATCTTACCTCAGTCTCTCTTTTTCCGAGAAGCCCACCGGACGTGTGTCCTGTCATCCCGGATAAAAGTTTGATTTTTTCGGCAATTCTCGCTATTTTTCTTCCCCGGTTCGACGCCGGTTCCCCTCCTGCCGGGTTCGGTACACCGGTATCAAGCCCGTTTCTTCTTTTTCGGTTTTTGCCCTTCGTGGCTGGCGTTCGCGCCCTTTTTTGCTTTTTCCCTGGCAGCCCCGGCCTTTGACCTCGCGGGGACTCTTTTTTTCCCCGATGGCTTCCAGCGGTTTTAAAAAGTGTGATCGGTGTAAGAAGTTGATGCCTCTCACCGACACACACGACTGCTGCCTTCGGTGCCTCGATCCTGATCACGACTCTAAGACGTGTGGACCATGTGGGAAGATGTTTTCCAAGGCAATCTGAAGTCGCCAGCAGCAGAAAGAGAGGCTTTTTTCTGACTCAGCCTCCGGCCGGGCCCGGACCTCATCTGAGGCCTTGACACCTCGGGATTCGGAATCTGAGCGCAGTCGTGGCTCCTCGGACAGGGGGTCCCCTGACCGGGAGCGCAAGAGGAAGAAGCGGCTCGTGAGGGCGTTGTCGGAAGAGGTCCCTGGCTCGTCGAGGGCCAGGTCTAAGACCCCCGACCGTCGCCCCGGGCCCGTGGAGCAAGAGAAGCCTGCCAAAGTTCCTCGCGTGGAGCCGGAGTCTGCTGGACACGTAAGTCCTGTAGTCCTCGAGGACTCTCCTCCCAGAGAGCCGACGTCGGGCCCGGTGCCGCCGGGGCCCGAGTCGGTGGCTGCTGCGTCTCCCGAGCTGAGTCTCAGGATAACAGCCTTGGAGTGCAGACTGTCTGCCTTCATGGAGCAGCAGCGGGCACTGATGGCCAGCCTGTCTGGCGCATCTGCCCCGACCACCGGGACATCGACATCAAAGTCGACCCCGGAGACCGAGCCAATACTCGAGACCATGAAGGCTCGAGGTCGACCTTGGTCGCAGTCTCCCTCGACCTCCCGTTCGGGACCGAGGGCATCGACGCCGGTGCCTCCGGCGTCGGGGCGGGTGCTTCTGGGCCCCGTAGAGTCTGATCCTGACTCCTCGTCGGACAAATCCGCCTGGGAGACGGAGGATGAGGAGTCCCCCGACACAATCAAGACTCGGTGCGTCCGTCGGACTCACCGCAGTCTGAGCCCCAGAGTAGATCCCCTCCGGAGGATACCCGGTTCTCGGAGTTTGTCCGGGATATGGCCGCCGCGTTGGCTATCCCGGCGGACCCCGAGGAAGAGCCTCGAGCCGAGGAGCTCAAGGCCCTGCAGTACGACTCTCCTCCGAAGGAGGCCTTTACTGTCCCGGTTCCTCCGATGCTGGAACGGCTCCTCTTCCGGATGTGGGAGGCACCGGCCTTGGCGCCGGTTCTGAGTAAGCGGGTCGATTCGATCTATCGACTCCGGAAGAGCCCTGGTTTCCAGAAGGCACAGCTACCACACCATTCCATGGTGGTGGAATCGGCCATGCATCGCCTGAAAAGTCAGAAAATGCACTCTGCGGTGCCTCCTGGCAGGGAGGCCCGAAACCTCGATGGTTTTGGTAGAAAGTGCTTCCAGGGCTCGATGCTTGCTTGCCGTGTCCAGTCTTACCAGCTGTACATGGGCATGTACTTGCGAGACCTGGCCAAGGAGTTGGCCGGGTTCTCTGCTGGTCTCTCCGGGGAACCCTTGCAGAGATTCAAGTCCTTGTCCTTGGGGATTCGGGAATGCTCCAAGTTCATGTCCCGCGCCGCCTACGATGGCTTTGAGGCTTCGGCCCGAGTTGCGGCAGCCGGCATCGCAGCTCAATGCCAGGCATGGCTGCAGTCATCGGACCTCGAGCCATGGGTTCAGGACAAGTTGGTCGATGTCCCTTGCCAAGGTGAAAACCTTTTTGGCAAGCCCATGGCCGAGAAGGCCGCTCAGCTCGAGACCAAGCACCTTACAAGGACAAGACTGTCTAGGAAGACCTCTGCCCCTTCTCACAAGAAGAAGGGCTTGGGTAAAAAGCCCTTTTACCCGAGGAAGGGCACTGCCTACAAACAGTACCCTCAGTATCAGGCTGCCCAAGCTGTACCCCAGGGTCAGCAAGCCAAGGGGCAGGGTAATGGGCCCCGTAGGCAGAGGACCCCCAAGCCTCCAGCCCCTGCTCCCACTCAGCAGGGTGGGGATTTTTGACTCCTCAAGCATAGCCTCTCTGTCCCTGCTCCCCCAACCCTGCACAGGAGGTCGCCTCGCCCTCTTTGCCCACCAGTGGCCCCACATCACTGGGGACAGTTGGGTGTTAAACATAGTCCACAGGGGCTATGCACTACACTTTCACCAACTGCCTCCTCCATATTTTCCAGGAGAGCCTCCAAGGCCTCCCCTGCACACAGATCTTCTCCTCCAGGAGCTCCAAGGTCTGTTGGTGGACAGGGCGGTGGAGCCTGTGCCCCTTCAATTACAAGGTCAAGGGTTCTACTCCAGATATTTCCTGGTACCCAAAAGAACCGGTGGCCTTCGACCTATCCTGGACCTCAGGAATCTCAACAAGTTCCTAGAGAGAGAAAAGTTCAAGATGCTTACTCTTGGAACACTTCTGCTCTACCTTCAGCAGGGAGATTGGCTATGCTCCTTAGATCTAAAGGATGCGTACACTCACATCCTCATTCATCCAGACCACAGAAAGTACCTCAGGTTCATTGTGGGAGGAAACCATTATCAGTACAGAGTACTGCCTTTTGGCCTAACCTCCACTCCCAGGGTCTTTACCAAATGCCTGGCAGTGGTGGCGGCCTACCTGAGAACTCAAGGCATCTTTGTCTTTCCTTATCTGGACGACTGGCTCATAAGAGGTCAGACGTGCCAGGAGGCCCGACAGGCCACCCTCAGGACTATTGCTCTTCTTCAAAGCTTGGGGTTTGTGATAAACTTCGCAAAGTCCACTTTGCTCCCCTCCCAGAACTTGGAGTTCATAGGGGCGAGGTTGGACTCTCTGCTGGCAAAGGCATTCTTGCCAAAAGACAGAGCTCAAAGACTCATAAACTTAGCAAACCAGTTTCTCAGCAGGTCACTGGTCTCCGCCAGACTCTGCCTGAGGCTTCTAGGCCACATGGCTTCAACAGTACATGTGACCCCATATGAGGCCTGCACAGTGGTGCCTTCGGAGTCGGTGGTAACAGGCCACCGGCCGCCTCAGAGACAGGATAAGGGTGTCCAGACCTTTTCTGGACTCCCTCAACTGGTGGTTGCACCCATCCAATCTACTGAAAGGGGGTGCCTTTTCAAATTCCTGGGTACACAGTGGTACTGACCACAGACGCCTCCCTGCAGGGCTGGGGGGCTCATTGTCTGAACAAGTGCACCCAGGGCCTGTGGTCTCCCTGGGAGGCCGCACAGCAGATCAGTCTCCTAGAACTCAGGGCTATTCGATTAGCACTCAGAGCTTTCTCTCCTGCCCTGGCTCATCAATCTGTCCTGGTTCAGACAGACAACCAGGTAGCCATGTTTTATGTGAACAAGCAAGGCGGGACTGGGTCCAGGCTTCTTTGTCAGGAAGCACAGGACCTTTGCTCATTTGCCCTCAAGCACAACATGCTCCTCAAGGCTGTATACCTTCCAGGCCAGGAAAATTACCTGGCCGACAGGTTGAGCAGAATTCTGCAGCCCTACGAGTGGCAGCTGCATCCTTTGGTAGTTCAGAATATCTTCCTGAAATGGGGTCTTCCTTTGATAGATCTGTTTGCCAGTCCACTGAACAAACAGCTGCCTCGGTTCTGCTCCAGACAGCCGCATCCTCTGCGGGTAGCAGCAGATGCTTTTCTGATGCCATGGTCTCAGGGCCTCCTGTATGCGTTTCCTCCCACGCCTTTGGTGGCCTGAACTCTGCTCAAAATTCTTCAGGACAAGGCCTCAGTCCTGCTGGTGGCTCCCAGGTGGCCGAGACAGCCTTGGTTTCCACTTCTGCTTCAGCTAGCAGTGGATCCCCCACTGCCTCTGGGGTTGCAACCCGACCTTCTTTCATCAGGATCAGGGTTCCCTTCTGCACCCCAATCTCAAAGCTCTCAATTTGATGGCCTGGAGGCTGCAAGGGTAGTTTTAGCTCCCTGGAGCCTACCTCCTGAAGTTGAGGAGGTTGTCCTAGCCTCTAGGAAACAGTCCACTAGGAAGACCTATGCTCTCAAATGGAAAAGGTTTTCTGTGTGGTGTCAGCTACGTACACAGGATCCTTTCTCCTGTACTGTACCAGTAGTGCTTCAGTACTTACTGCACTTATCCAATCAGGGACTTAAGTCCAATTCTGTTCGGGTCCACCTCTCAGCTTTAGCAGCTCACCACTCCCTGGTGGAAGGACATTCTCTCTCGGTTCACCCCTTGGTGTCCCGCTTTCTCAGAGGCTTCCTTTTGCTCAAGCCTCCAATCCGTCCTCCTGCTCCTGAGTGGGAGTTGAATGTGGTCTTGCAGCAATTGACTCGCCCACCTTTTGAGCTGATGGCTACTTGCCCCCTACGCTTCCTGTCCTGGAAGACACTCTTCTTGATAGCTCTAACCTCGGCCAGGCGAGTGAGTGAGCTTCAGGCCCTGGTTTGTGACAGGCCTTACACTCGCTTCTATAGGAACAGGGTAGTTCTTAGGACTCACCCAAAGTTCCTCCCTAAAGTTGTCTCCTCTTTTCACCTCAGCCAGAAGGTGGTTCTTCCAACATTCTTCCCTAGGCCTCATGCAAGCCAGGCTGAAGCAGTTCTGCATTCCTTGGACTGTAGGAGGGCCTTATCCTTCTACCTTGACTGTACGCAGGGGCATAGAAGGGCTACTCAGCTCTTCGTGTCTTTTGACCCTAATAAGTTGGGGTTGGCTGTGTCCAAGCGTACCTTGTCCATCTGGGTAGCTGACTGTATCACCTGGGCTTACAAGGCGGCTGACCTTCCTTTGAATTGTCGGGTCACGGCCCACCGTGTCAGGGCAATGGCTGCCTCAGTGGCTCATCTCCGCTCTGTGCCGTTGGTAGACATCTGCAGGGCTGCAACTTGGTCTTCAAGCCAGACCTTTGCGGCCCATTACTGTCTGGAGAGGGAGTCCCGTAGGGACAGTGCTTTTGGCCAAGCAGTACTCCGCAATCTCTTTGAGGTTTAGACAACTCCTGCCTTCTGTTGGGCTACCGGTGGAGGTTGTGTCAGTGAAAAGCCTTTCTTTGATGCTGGGACTAGAGGGAGTTCTCTTGTTCAGCCTGGGTTCCTTGGTAGCCCAGAGCTAGGGAGTCACCCATATGTGAGGACTGACTTCCTGCTTGGTCCTGGAGAAAGAGTAGTTACTCACCTGTAACAGGTGTTCTCCAGGAGCAGCAGGAATCAGTCCTCACAACCTTCCCTCCTCCCCTGGGAGTTGCAGTTGTACTTAGCTAAGAACAGCACACAAAAAGTAAAAATAAACTAAGTACAACTGCAACTCCCAGGGGAGGAGGGAGGGTTGTGAGGACTGAGTCCTGCTGCTCCTGGAGAACACCTGTTACAGGTGAGTAACTACTCTTTCTCCAGGACCAAGCAGGAAGTCAGTCCTCACATATGGGTGTCATCGACGCCGATGAAGCCCTAGCGGAGCATTTCCCCAGCTTTCCATGAAAGCCTTTGGGAATGCAGGCACGCATGCGCAGTTCCCTTCCCGCCTAAAGGTGCCATCTTACCTCAGTCAAATGACATAGCTAAGAACAGCACACAAAAAGTAAAAATAAACTATGTCATTTGACTGAGGTAAGATGGCACCTTTAGGCGGGAAGGGAACCGCGCATGCGTGCCTGCATTCCCAAAGGCTTTCATGGAAAGCTGGGGAAATGCTCCGCTAGGGCTTCATCGGCGTCGATGACACCCATATGTGAGGACTGATTCCTGCTGCTCCTGGAGAACACCTGTTACAGGTGAGTAACTACTCTTTCTCCCCCTCCCCCCAACTTAAGAATGGGGGAGGAGCAGACTTCCTGCTGCCACACTTGCATATTAAATGATGTTCATTTTGTTATGGGGTTTTTTTAATGTTGTATTCTGATGTATATCAGATTAATTTATTTTGTTTTGTTGAGGTAGGGGATAAGTGACCAGTGCTGGAAGTGGCGGAGGGGATAAAAGAGAGAGTCTCTGGTCTCTTTCCACATTTTGTATTGCCTATTGGCTCGTCCAGCCAGTGGTGGTCAGCATTTTTTTTTTAATACTGGCCCCTGTGGCCAGAAGAGATCTAGCACTAAGATCAGTAGCACTATCTCTATAGTGTCTGCCACTGAATATCTGGATTGTGCAGGCACTATCCAGATAGTAGTTATCTGGATAGTGATCTTAAAAATCATCACTATCCGGATAATCTGTTTCTGCCCCAACTAAGCCCCCTGAACACCCCGCACTGTCCAGATAG
The DNA here is from genome assembly GCA_033557465.1 of Ichthyophis bannanicus. NCBI lineage: Eukaryota > Metazoa > Chordata > Amphibia > Gymnophiona > Ichthyophiidae > Ichthyophis > Ichthyophis bannanicus. The sequence continues at coordinate 288,375,007 of CM066031.1, read as the reverse complement.
CATTAAGGCAGTCTGTAAAGATATTCAGCTGCACTATATGGGTAGTGCAACTCTGAATAACATTTTCAGGGGCATTTATCCAGGTAGCAGGTACTGCTGCCAGGGTAAATGCTTTTAAATATGAAATCCTATATATCCTTATTCCTTATCCTTTTAGACCAGTCCAGACTTATGGGTTATGCTCCGTTGATAGCAACTTTCAGAGATGTCATCACTAGGTATGTCTGCTGGTGCAGCACTAAAAAAGAAGCCAATATTTTCTGCCTCCAGCAGGTGGCAGGCTGTGTGAACTGGTTCTGTGTACAGATAGGCCTGTCTCCCCTGGCCCCAGACGGTGGTCCTGTGTGCATTAGACCAGTAGGCCCAGCATTTGCTAGGAGCTCGGATATGCCTCTGTCTCCTTAGAAATATAGAAACATGATGGCAGAAAAGGACCACATGGCCTATCTAGACTGCCCTTCCATATCAACTACAATAATCCTCTTTTTACCTTTAGAGATCTTCTGTGTTTGTCTCGTACTTTTTTGAATTCAGATATACTCTTGTCCACCACCTCCACTGGGAGACTATTCCACGCATATACCACTCTTTTTGTAAAGAAATATTTCTGCATATTACTCTCGAGTCTATCCTCTTTCACTCATGCTATGTCCCCTTGTAGCAGAGCTTGCTGTCAATTGAAAGAGACCACCCTGTGCATTTATGCCACGGAGGTATTTAAATGTCTCTATCATATCGCCCCTATCCTGCCTTCCTCTAAAGTATACATATTAAGATCTTTAAGTCTGTCCTCATATGTTTCATAACAAAGACCATTAGCCATTTTAATAGCCATCCTCTGCACTGACTTCAACCTGCTTATATCCATTTGAAGGTGCAGTCTCCATAATTGCACACAATACTCCAAATGAGGTTGCACCAGAGATTTACACAGAAGCATTATCACCTTTTTTCTGCTGTCCATTCTTCTCCCTATACAACCAAGCATCCATCTGGCTTTCACAGTCACTTTTTCTACCCGTTTAGCTACTTTAAAATCATCAGACACAATTACGTCCAGGTCCCGCTCCTCTTTTGTGGACCGAAGTACCTCACCCCCTACACTGTACAGCTCCTTTGGATTTTTGCAGCCCGAATGCATGACCCTGCATTTTTTTAAACATTAAATTTCAGCTGCCAAATTCTAGACTATTTTTCAAGCTTAACTAGATCCTTCCTTGTGTTATCTACTCCTTCCTGGGTATCTACTCTGTTGCAGATTTTGGTATCATCTGCAAACAAGCAAACCTTACCCGACAATCCTTCTGCAATATCACTAACAAAGATGTTAAAAAGTGTCAGACCAAGGACAGATCCCTGCGGCACACCACTGGCAACCTCCTTCTCCTCAGAGTGAGCTCTATTTACCTGTACCCTTTGTCGCCTCCCACTCAACCAATTTCTAACCCAATCAGTAATTTTAGGGTCCATCTCTAGGGTGCTCAGTTTGTTTATAAGTCACCTGTGTCAAAAGCTTTGCTGAAATCTAAATACACATCATCTAGGGCTCTCCCTCGGTCCAACTCCCTGGTCACCCAGTCAAAGAAATCAATCAGATTTGTCTGACCAGCCTCTGGTGAATCTATGCTGCTTCGGATCCTGTAATCAGTTGGACTCCAGAAACCTCACTCTTCTCTCTCTTAGTAGCCTTTCCAATAATTTACTAACCACAGAGGTTAGACTAACCGGCCTGTAGTTCTCAATGTCATCCTTACGTCCACTTTTGTGTAAAGGGACCACATCCCTTTTTCTCCAGTCCTATGGCACCACTCCCAACTTCAAAGGGACACTAAAAAGGTCAGGCAGTGGAGCCACGAGCACATCCCCAAGTTCCCTCAGTATTCTTGGATTTATCCCATCCGGAACCATGGCTTTGTCTACTTTTTAGTTTAGCTAGTTCCTCACAGTCTTCTGAAAATCGTTAGAGATCCACGTCACTTCTGTTCCTGTTTTGAGTATTTTCAGAGGTCCTGTTCCTGGCCCTTCATCTGTGAACACAGAACAGAAATATTTCTTAAGCAATTCTGCTTTATCCTCATCAGTTTCTCCAAATACCATTTTTGCCCTTCTTCCTTTCACTAACATATCTGAAAAATGTCTTATTCCTGCATTTTATTGTATTGACTATGTTTCTTTTTGTACTTTTGCTTTCCTGACTATTTTGCTAGCTTCTGTAAGTTTTTTTTTTCAAATATAGATACCTGTCTTCCTCTCTCTGTGACCTCTTGTATTTCATAAAGGTCTCCCTCTTTTTCTTCACCGTTTGCGAACCATAGTGTCCTCCTTTTCCTTTTACATTTATTTACCTTTCTAACCAAAAGGTTTGTTGCCCTTAAAATATCCCTTTTCAGTTTTGCCCACTGTTTTTCTATATCCCCCAGCTGTTTCCATCCCACTAACGACTCTTTGAGGTATTGTCCCATCTTGGCAAAGTTAGTTTTCCTAAAGTCTAAGATCCTCACTTTTGAATGGATTTTATCAGCCCTAATCCTAATACTGAACCACACCATCTGATGATCACTGAATATGAGATGATGTCCCACTGTAACATCAGAAACACTTTCCCCATTGGTAAGTACTAAGTCCAGTATGACTCCATCATGTGTGGGTTCTATTACCAGTTGCTGGAATAGTTCTCCCTGCAGAGAATCCAGGATCTCCTTACTTGTAGATGACACTGCAACAGGGATGAGCCAGTCAACATCCAGCATATTGAAATCATCTATCAGTAGCACTTCCCCTTGCCTAGCAATGCTGCGTATGTCTTGTATTAGAACTTTGTCCACTTCTTCTCCCTGTGAGGGGATCTGTATATAATTCCAAATCAAATAGATTTCCCTTTCCCTCTTCTCGTTTAACCCACAGTGCCTGCTCTCTTCCTTTTAAGCCCTGCAGTTCTAAAGTTTTAATATTATTTTTTACATATAGTTCCACTCCACCTCCCCTTCTTTCTATCCTGTCCTTCCTGAATAAAGTATATCCCGGTATAATTACATCCCAGCCATGGTTGTCCGTGAACCATGTCTCCGTAACTGCCAGTCAGCCTCTTCCATTAAAGCCTCAACATCTGTGATCTTATTTCCCATGTTACGGGCATTTATACACATCGCTGACCAGATGTTGCCCCTGTTACCCATTTCTACAGAGGTATTTAATGTTTCACTTACCTGGGGGCTCTCTTAACCCATCTCCAACAAATCCTCTTCAGTAGGTTAGCCAGTCTGCTGCTGAAGACATTTCGACCCTTCTTGGACAGATGGACACCATCCCTGCTCTGCAGCTCTTGGAACATCATCCATGGTCCAGGAAAGCTAAACGCTCTTGATGATACCATTCACACAGCCATGCATTCATCTCCAGGATGCGAGCTTCTCTACCTCAACCTTTACCCTCAGTAGGGAGGATTGAAGAGAATACCACCTGCGCACCTGTCTGCCTCACCCTCTGTCCCAGAGCCATGAAGTTACGTTTGATATGCTCGGAGGGCTTCCTAGCAGTATCATTTGTGCCGACATAGGTGAGCCACATTGGTTAATAGTCAGTAGGCTTAATGAGTCTTGGCAAACTCTTAGTAACATCTCTGATTTTGGCACCTGGCAGACAGTACACCTCACTGGACATCAAATCTGGTCGGCAGATGGATGCCTCAGGACCCCTCAGAAGAGTGTCACCAACCACTACTACCCTTCGCTTCCTAGTGGTGACTGATTCTGCAACTTTGGAGTACTTGAACTGTGGTTCTCCCGTTCCCTCAGATGCTTCCACCTCCTCCATTTCCAATGCTGGTTTGTCAATTTAAGGGCAAGAGAAGTTGGATTGTTGAAACTGCAGGCTCTGGGTACTCGTGCCTAACCGTCTTCTTTCTATAACCTCTCATTTTCACCTCTGTCAGAGAGCTTCAATATTTCAAGCTTTTCCTGTTCCAGCACTGTTGCCCACAGGTTCTTAGTGCTTGGTGGGCTGGAGAGCAGACAGCAGGATCCCACAGGACCCATGAGGGCAGTTGGTACATTGGGTCTAGGACTCTCCTTCCGTCTTGCTATCGTATAAATACAAAATTAGCAAGTAGATGCATCTTCTTTTTTCTTTTTTTTCTGTCTCCTTTTTTATCCCTATTGATTTCAGTGGAACTGCATTTGGCTCTCTGCTGCTTGCAATAAAGCAGCTATAAATTAAAAAAAATAAAAATATAAAAAAAATTTGACAGCTAGGCCTCAGGCCTGTGGGGGTGGCTGGGACCCCCCTTCTCAGATTTCCTTAACAGGTTTTAAGATTCCCCTTTCGTGGTTCCTTTTTCTCCATTGGTTATCTTAATTTTTTTTCTTCAGGCCATTGCTGTGCTTAAAAATCATAGCCTAATGCAGCTTGGGGCCTTTGTTTTTTTGTTTTATTTTGTTTTTTGGGTGTTTTTCCCCCCCTGTGTAGTTTTATGCCTTCGGTGCTATGGGATTGCTTCAGGGTTTATTTTTGTGGTATGTTCAGGGCCCAGTGCCATGTTTGTTGCCTTGACTGCACTCCTCCTGTGTTTCACCCCCCCCCCCCCTTGCTTGCTGGCTATGTGACCTTTTATATGGTAACATGATACCTGCTGATGGGAGGGTTTGGATGACAGCAAGCCCATGAGCCTCTATAAGCTCTCTGGGATACTGGAGCCCCTTCTTTCTAATGGCTTGCACAGTAGCAGCTGAAAGAGGCTCAGGTTTTCCTTAAGGGGTCCAAGAACCTCTGTCACTATGGGCTGTGGGGTTATATACGCCCACTGCGCCCTTTCACCTGCCTGTTTCTCCAGGAACCCAGTCATTCCCTCTGGGGGTTGCTTGGTTAGCAACAGGACCGGGATCAATGTTCCCTCTAATTTTCTGTAGGCTGTGTGCACATAAAATATCAGCTGTGTGCAGCTTTTGAAGGAAGGTTAAATTTTTGTGCGCCACATAACGACACTCGGAGTTATATACTTTAAAATTTGACTACACGTCAGAATACAGTATATACACCACATTGATTTTAATCAAATTAAATGAAAATAGACGATTACTAAATTTCTAGTAATTACAATCATAACTTTTAAATTTTAAGACGTCTGTGTTGTTTCCTATCAGAATCAGAGCTGTAATTTTTGTGCGCTCTGTTGTAAAGTATGTGCGCTCGCTCGGCGAGGTGTGTGCGCGCGCAGACGCGCTCAGCTTAGAGGGAACAGTGACCGGGATTCCCTTCGGTGTTGGGCAGCTGTGCTTCTCCTCCGGTCAGTTTCCCCCATGGATTGGCTTCGAGTGGCTTTGCCGTCATTGTGACACAGTGAGTAATGGAGTTTGTTTTTCAGAGCAATGGTCAGTTGTTGGTGGCGGTGCGTTGACCGCATCAGGGCGCGAATCAGGATTGTGCAGGCGGTCAGGCTTGGTGTAGTGCAGTGGTTATCAACCTTTTTTGTACCGTGACCCCTTTTACCATTGGTCAACTTGTGGTGACCCCCAATGATAAAATCAAATGCGTCTCTCTTCCTTTACCGTTAACGCATTGTCGTTGTAGTCATTTGTTGAATTATTAATATATTATAGGCCTTTGCAATATGTTTTTATTTATAAAATTTACTTATTTAAACCACAATAATTTATCACAATAACAAGTAACAATATTTGATTTCAAAATTATGATGATTTTGTAGTCAAATCACTAATATGAAATAAAATTATTTTTTCTACCTTTGTTGTCTGACCAATTTATTCTCTGATCATGCTGGTCCCGATCTGAGGCTTCTGCTTTCCTGCCTTCTCTTAGCTCTTTCTGTGGTCTGTGGTCCAACTGCCGTTTCTTATCTCTTCTTTCGTTTTCTTCACTTCTTTCCATCAGCCTATTTCCAGGCCCAGTAACCCTCCCCAGTATCAGCCCCTTTCCAGTCCTCACTCTCAGTACCTTCCAATGTCAACTTGCATTCCCATGACTGCCACTGGTGTCCATTCCCTTCCCTTCCATTACTTCTCCTTCCCCACTGACCAGTCCCTTCTAGTACAAATACCACGGCAGCCCCTCTCAGATCCACTCCCTTCCAGTTCCATTCTCCCATCCCCTCGTATCAGCCCATTTGTAGCCTTAGCCCCAGTTTTCTTCCAGGGCCAGCAGCTCTATCCTCCCCTCCCCACAATCAGCCCATTCCCAGTCGAAACCCCCCAATCAGCTCGCTACCAGTGCTAGTCCCCCCCCCCCTAATCAGCCCAATACCAGTCCTAGCCTCCCCTAATCAGCTCATTTCCATTCCTACCCCCCCATCAGCCCATTACCAGTCCTAGCCTCCTCTAATAAGCCCATTTCCAGTCCTAACCTCCCTGATCAGCTCATTTCCAATGCTAGCCCCCCATCAGTCCATTACCAGTCCTACCCCCTATCAGCACATTACAAGTCCCAACCCCCCTTGATCAGTCCATTCTCAGTCCTAGCCTTCCCTAATCAACCCAATACCAGTCCTAGCCCCCCCCATCTGCCCATTATAATCTTAACCAGCACTGTCTCTCCCCTCTGTCCAGCATTTATCCCCGTCTGTCCAGTATGTCCCTCTGTCTCTTCCCTTTGTCCATGTCCCCCTGTCTCTTCCCTCCATCAATGCCAGCCACCCCTCCCTCCATCTTTCCATGTCAGCCCTCCCCTCCCTCCCTCCATCCATGTCAGCCCCCCTCCTCAATGTCAGCCCCCCTCTGTCCATGTCAGCCCCCCTCCCTCCATCCATGTCAGCCCCCCTCTCTCCATCCATGTCAGCCCCCCTCTCTCCATGTCAGCCCACCTCCATCCATCCATCCCTGCCTCCCTCTATGTCAGCCCCCCTGCCTCCCATGTCAGCCCCCTCTGTCAATGTCAGCCCCCTCCCTCCATCCATCCGCGGCTCCCTGTCTCTTAGGGAACCATGGCTGTGCCTGTAAAACCATTGCAGAGCCTTCCTGCCTCTCAACGGGCTCCGTGCAGCATTGTCCCGCCTCCAACGGAAGTGGTAAACAACTTCCTTTGGAGGCGGGACAATGCTGCACGGAGCCCGTTGAGAGGCAGGAAGGCTCCGCAACAGTTTTACAGGCACAGCTACGGTTCCCTAAGAGACAGGGAGCCGCGGCTGCAATAGAAGGGAAGCGGTGAGTTTGCCGCTGCTGAGAAGCAGACTCGGCAGCGGCAGCAACTTGTGCACTTTTTTTTTTTTTTTTTTTTTAATGGCGGAGTGAGGCGACCCCCGCTAAATCCTGTGGCAACCCCCAAGGGGGTTGCGACCCACAGGTTGAGAACCGCTGGTGTAGTGTGTTATTTGTGCAGGAAGCTGGGGAGTTGCGCCATTGGAGTTTTGCTGCATGTGTTTAAAGCAGAGTAGTTTTTGTTGGGCGGATCGGACTCCGGCGCACATGGAACAGGAGGCAAGCCGTTCCCCTGAGACCTCCCCCCAAGGAGTTGGCGGTTCCTGCCAAATCGGACAGCCTTTCGACACGGGTGGCCATGTTCCCTGGGGAGTCAGCTAAGCATGGGAAAAGCAGTGATAAAAGCAAAAGCAGGAAGAAGCACGCAGCTGCTGGTTCTCCCACTGAGTCTTAGAGAGTAGTGGGTTTGCAGGAGTCCCTTTTCTCTCTGGAGTTCATACTTTCCCTCCATAAGGTTTTCTGCCTCAAGCAACAGCAGGCCGGGGAGGGTCTCTGAGAATAAAGCGTCTGCTCTGGGGAAGGGAGATTCCCTACAGGAAGAAGCCTTTGAGGGGGGGGCCCTCTGAAGAAAAGAAGTAGAAGGGAGTCAGACACTTTGCTGGGTCAGGACTCCCCGCAGTGATGGATCTCGGAGGATCTGGGGGAAGGGCCCTCAGACCTGTGGGAGAAGCCATTGGCCCCGGAGCTGGAGGAGAGATTCCAGCTGGGGAAGACCCCAATGTTTTCTGGGTTTTACATAAGGAAGAGCTAGTGGCTCTAATCGCCTGTTCACTGGCAGGATTGAACATTGTGCCTCCTCTGGTGCTGGTGGAGGAGCCCCTGGAAGACCCCTGTTACAGGGGTTCAAAGGAGAACAGGCATGTTTTCCGGTGCACAGAGTCATCCAAAAGATGATTGATGCAGAATGAGAGTTCCTAGAGGCTACCTTGCGGGCAGTAGGGCGATGGGTCGCCTATATCCCTTCCCTCATGAGGGACGGGAACTTTTGCGAATGCCAAAGGTTAATGTCTTGGTCTCAGCAGAGACCAAGAAGACCACCATTCCCATGGAAGGCGGGGCAGCGCTAAAGGACCTTCAAGATGGCAAGCTGGAGTCCCTGCTCAAGCAGGCTTTTGACTCGAGTGCCCTTGGGTTGCAGGCCTCAGTTTGTGGGGCTTATGTGTCGCAGGCATCGATTCGATGGCTGTACAGTTGGAGTCCAATGCATCCCGGGGGCCAGCCGACTTTGGAAAGCTGTCAGCTCAAGTCTGCCGCGGCTTATATTGCAGACGCTTTATTTGATCTGGTCCGGGTGGCATCAAATACCATGGCCTTTATAGTGGCAGCCCGGCTGTTCCTCTGGTTGCAAAATTGGTCGGCAGACTCATCCTCCAAATCAAGGCTTAGTAAGCTTCCCTACAAGGAGAAGCTCCTGTTTGGGGAAGATTTGGAAAAGATTGTGAAGGATTTGGGGGATTCTAAGCGAGGCTGCTTGCCCTAGGATAGGCTTAGGAGTGGACACCGCAAGGACTTCCACAGATTCCGGGGCCCTTGTTATACTCCATATCAGTGGTGGCATTTTGGGGTGACAGGGCAGCCCTTTCAAGGCTCCATGGGGGCTGGTAGGGGCTATTGCTTATCCCCTATGGCTTCAAGTAAAAAGCTCCAATGAAACCAGGGAGTGCCCAGCCGGTGGCGATTGGCTTCAACAGTTTTACGCCGCCTGGGCGCGTATTACAACCGACCAGTGGGTGCTGGAGATTATTCGAGAGGGGTACATGCTGGAGTTTGCCATTCCCCTCTTGGAGGCCTTTGTTCTCTCCCCCTGCAGAGCAGCAGGGAAGGAGGGAGTGGTTTGAGATACTCTGCAGCGCTTGTTGTAGCTTCTGACTCTAGTGCTGGTAGCTCCAGACCAGTGGAGGACCTGCCGGTACTCCTATATATTTCATGGTGCCAAAGAAGGAGGGCACGTTTCGGCCCATTTTAGATCTCAAGCATATGAATCATGCCTTGTGTAGTGTATTCCACACTTCTGCATGGAAACCCTGCGGTCAGTTATTTTGGCGGCGAGTTCTTTGCCGCTCTGGATTTCAAGGAGGCCTATTTGCACATCCCCATTCGGCCAGACCACCAACTGTTCTTGTGGTTTGCCCTGCCCAAAGGGCATTTTCAATTGAAGGCTCTACCATTTGGTCTCGCTACCACCAAGGTCATGGTAGTGGTGGCAGCAGCCCTGCAGAGCTAAGGTGTTCAGGTGCACCTTTTCTCCAGGAACAAGCAGGAAGTCAGTCCTCACATATGGAGCATTTCCCCAGCTTTCAAAGAAAGCCTTTGGGAATGCAACCACGCATGCATGGTCCCCTTCCCGCCCAGAGGTGCCATCTTACTCAGTCTTCCTTTTTCCGCGGAGCCCTTCGGACATGTGTCTTGTTCCCGGAAAAGGTTTTCTCTGTTTCTAACCAGTTTTTGCTGTTTGACCTTTGCTGGTTCTCTTCCCGCCTCTTGAGCACCTCTGTTTCGGCCTTGGTCTCAGAGTTTTTCCTTTTTGCCTTTTTTGTGTTTTTGCACGCTTCGTGCCCTTTTTAACTGCTGGCTGTGTCGAGGGTCTTCGACCTCGCAGGGGTCCTTTTTCCCCCAATAGCTTCCGGTTTCAAGAAATGTGATAGGTGTTCCAAAAACATGTCTCTCGCGGACACTCATGACTGTCTCAGGTGTCTAGGAGCTGACCACAACCTGGAGCTATGCTCCCTCTGTAAGAAGATGTCCTTCAAGGCCATCTAGAGTTGTAAGCAGAAGCTGAATGATCTCTTACGTAAGGCACCCTGGTATCCCGCGTAGCCTCCCGCTCTTCAGCCCTGCAACCTCTGGAGTCTCCCAAGGCTCCTCCCCGGGCCCAGTGGCATACTGACCAGGAGTTGCCTGAATGCAAGCGGAAGAAGAAGGATGCGAGGACGCTGTCGGAGGCGCCAGACAAGTGTGAGAGGTAACGCGCCCAGTCTCTCAGCCCCCCACGGCAAACCTTCGAGTCGGAGGGGGAGCGGCTCAGTAAGGTACCTCAAACAGATATGGAGGCCTTCGGCGAAGGTGCCCTTTTTCCTGAGGATCGCCCCGGCGAGGGCCCCCTCTCATCCTCGACACCCGACCCGGTCACCCCGGCGTCTGTGTCACAGTGCCCCCCTCCCAAGTGGGAGGCCCGGATGCGCGGTATATAAAAGCTATTAAATAAATAAATACAATAAATGCTGGCCTTGGAGCGCAGCGTTTCTGCATTCCTCGCTGCCCAGCAAGTGCTGGTGCCTGGCCCGCCGGTATGTGCCTCGAGACCGCAGGGACTTTGAACTCGAGGACTCTCCAGGCTGCCGTTGTGACTTCCAATAGCCAGAAGCTGAGTGAGGATCCTCGGCACAGGTCTCTATCTCCGTCCCAGTCCTTGGCATGAGAGCTTCTCGGGAGAGCGCCTCCGGCTTTGGGCAGGTTTTGGCCTTGGAAACCCGGTGCAGATCACCGACCCATCTTGAGCCGCCTGACCACAAGTCCTCCATGGACTACTCAGAGTGGGAGTCTGATGGGGAGACCTCCCTTCAGACCCCTCTCCGCTGACCTTGAGTCAGCAGTCACCTCCTGAGGACATCTACTTTCTGGAGTTCGTCTGGGACATGGCACGGGCCCTAGCGCTTTCCATCGAGTCAGAGGAGGAGCCCCACGCAGAGGAACTCGATATTCTGCAATATGAGGACCCTTCGAAAGGGGCTCTCTCAGTGCCGGTTCTTCCCATTCTAAACTGACTCCTCTGCATGTGGGAGACCCCAGCCTGGACGCTATGTATAAGGTACAGCAGGGTCCAGGGTTTCGTAAAACTCAGCTTCCCCACACCTCAATGGTGGTCGAATCGGCCATGCAGAAGCTAAAGAGCCTGAAGACTCATTCTTCGGTCCCCCTGGGCAGAGAGTCTCGTACCCTTGACGCCCTTGGGCGCAAGGCTTATCAGGGCTCCATGCTGTCATGCTGCATCCATGTTTACCAATTATACATTGGGATGTTCCTCCATGACCTTGCTAGAGACCTCGGAGGCTTTGCGGCTGGCCTTAACGGAGACCATCTCCGGCATTTTCAGGCCCTCTTGAAGTCCATCGGAGAATACTCGAAGTACCTCTTGTGAGCAGCATACGATGGCTTTGAGTCTTCTGCCCGGGTGGTGGTGGCTGGCATTGAAATCCACCAGCAGGCTTGGCTCCAGTCTTTGGACCTGGAGTAGTCGGTCCTGGAGAAGCTGCTGGACATCCCCTGCCTTGGAGAGCAACTATTCGGCAAGCCCATGGAGGATAAGGCAGCGGAGATCAAAACGGAGTACATGACTTATACAAGCCTCTCCTGGAAAATTTCCTCCCTCACCAGGAAGAAACAGCAAAGCAAGAATTTTCTTTCACTGAAAGGGGCTCCTGTTCAGGGGTTACCCTTCCTTCCTGCCGGCGTCAACCCACGTTCAGGGCGGTCAGAGCAAGGCCATAGCTCTCATAAGCCAAAGGGCTCCAAGATCCAACCCCTGGCGCCGTCCTCGGGGTTTTGATGCCATTAGCATAGCCTCTCATCTGCTGGCAGTGCAACTGTCCGTCGGGGGGCATCTGGTCCACTTCTCCCACAGGTGGGATTCCATCTCCACTGATGTTTGGGTCCTCCAGGTCATTCGGAAGGGCTGTTGCCTCCATCTAGACCAGGTCTCTCCCCCATACTACCCCCGGGGAGCCAAGTCTGCTTCCCCAGCACCAGACCCTCCTGAGTCAGGAGCTTGCAGGCTTCCTCAAAGACAGGGCAGTAGAACTAGTCTCACTGCATTTCTGAGGACAGGGGTTTTATTCCTGGTACTTCCTCATCCCGAAGTGGATAGGGAGCCTTTGGCCCATTCTCGACCTGTGGAACCTAAAGAGGTTCCTGGTGCGGGAGAAGTTCTCCCTTGGAACATTGCTGCCCTACCTCCAGCAGGGCGATTGGCTATGCTCCTTGGACTTAAAGGATGCTTACTCTCACATCCTCGTCCATCCCAAACACAGAAAGTACCTCCGCTTCATGGTTCAGGGAAACCATTACCAGTACAGGGTACTTCCCTTCGGCCTTGCGTCTGCCCTGCAGATCTTCACAAAGTGCCTGAAATCCTATGGTCCAACACAAAAGCACAAATCCACATAAATTAGAAGAAGCCAGTCCAAAACGTGGTAAAAAGAAAGATAGTTGCTTTTATTAAGACATAAAGGAGTGGAGGAGTATCCTAATGGTTAAGAACACTGGCTTGGGAACCCAGAGACCAGGGTTCAATTCCCACTAGCACTCTTGTGGCCTTGGGCAAGTCACTTAACCCTACATTGCCTCAGAAAAATCCAAGTTATCAATGTCCCTGTTTAATGTATATTACCAAGTTTAAGTTCCAATGTAGCAAAAAGCTAATGAATCTTATTGTTCTTGCTTTTTTATTGGATGTGAGTCTCAGAATGAATGGAGGAGGATAGCTACAGGCCACAGTGATTGAAAAGCCTGAGAAAGTCCTCGCTCCTTCCTTACATCAAGGACACCACATTCCAAGTTTTTTTTATATGTTTGAATAAAAGTTCACTCTTGAAAAGCCATTAAGGTGAAAATCCGATATTTCAACAAATCCCAATGATGTGTCGCATATATCTATCCCTCAGTTCATTTATATATATTTAGAAACTTAGCTGTATGGGATATCAAGGCGAATCTTCACTTTGTCCCGACGCAGATGTTCAGCGCTGTCGCGTTTCACCGCTCCCGCGGTTTCTTCGGGGGAACCGCGGTGGTCTCAGCGTTTCATAACAAATGGTTTAATGTGATTCAAAAGAAGCCTTATAGCTTCCGTCCTCAAAACTTCAAAGAATACGCTGGCGGATTGCCATTCAAACCTAAAACTACTATTCTAAAGGCAAAAAACACAAACGTCAATGATTAAAATGAACGAATGAAAGTGCCAGTGCAGAATTTACAACAAATTAGTGGAAAAATATGAAAATATATCTGCTACAACAATATTTAAAAGATCTGCCTCTGAGAAATTCACGCCGTGCAATAGTAAGGCTGAAAGAAGTTCAGATCGCAAGAGAACGCCCGCACTTGCGCTGTGGGTTATATCTGTCACCACGAGAAAGTGAAGTCAGCTGACCTCATAGAAAACTTTGATGGCTTCAAAAGTCTCTTGAAAGATATTGTCTAGCCTACCTTTTTGGCAAAACTCCTGTATCCCTGAGATCTAGTTCTGAGGCTCCACGATCTAAGTTGACTTGCCTTTTTTAACAAAATCGCCGGTAATGACAGCTGCGGGGAGGCTAGCTGACAACTGCTAACTTACATTGCCCATCGTAAACAGTTGATCGGAGCACTTCAACCATATTTGCCGTATCGTAGGTAACTCCAGCATTTCATAAAATACTTGAACTATATATTAATCAAATCTGCCTTAAACAATGTCAATGTCTATATAAATATAATACAGGGGATAAAAAATGAAATGAAAAGCTTCTCAGAGGCTCAGCTAAACTCTGCTAAAAGATAAATTAGAAAAATTAAAATGTGAACCATTAGATAGAAGTTGAAGAGCACTGTGGCACAGAAACTGTGATTTCCATAAGGGAGGTAGCTGCAGAACTGAAGCCTATCATTACCAGTTTCCGACTACTCCAGTGCGGATACCTGCCAGCTCAGGAAGCCGCTTCAGAGGCCATGGCAGTATTTGTGCATCATTAGAAGTGACCTGCTGGTTCAAGAGTGCTGGTTTAAGGACTGTGGCAGGATCAGCAGCAGCATTAGCAGTGGTCAGCAGTAAGGTGGTGCTGGTCTCTGGGAAGTGGTTTCATGGGCTATTTGAACTATTTTATTGTAATGAGGCAAGCCAAAATTTTGTTCTGGCAGGCCAGTTCTAGCTTATGGGCTGTAGTTAGCCTGCCCTTGCATTAGGAGTTCACTGTTAATACAAATTCTTCTCTTCTAAACCATCAGCAGCCCCAAGAGTTTTACAGTATGTCTAGCGGTAGTAACCACTCATTTTCATAAAACAAGTCTGTATTTCCTTACTTAGATTGGTTGGCCAAGGTCTGTCTCTCTGAAGAGGCCAAAGAGTTGCTTAAAGCAACAGTTCAGCTGTTAGAATCACGGAGTTTCATCAAACATTCCAAAATCAACCTTACTATTGTCACAACAGCTCCAGTATATTTGAGTCATAATAAATACCCATCTGGCAAAAGCTCTCCTCATGAATCAGAGAGCAGACACACTAGTAGAGTCTTATGAGCAGAACAACTTCCTGTGTGTTCTTTTTGTGTCTGGCCAAATGGCAGACGCTTTTGACATGATTTAGTATGCATACTTCTGTATGCAGCAACTTAAGTGAGCACAAAAGTTTCCATGGGGTCAGTTGCCTCAGCTATTATCTTGCCAAATGAAAATCAGCAGTTGGATTTTTCGTAAGTACCAACTTGATCATAGACTTCTTTTCCAACAACCTCAGCATCAAGTGATATTAACCATGGATGCATCCAGTATAGGATGGGGAGCTTATTTGCTATTCTTCTGTACCCAGAGAGCTTGGCAGAAATGAAAAAAAATCATATTGCACACTCCCAAGCTGAAAGCAGTCTTCAGTGCCCTCAAAGTTTTCACCATTGTGTGGCTGGGAAAGAGTATCCTGATCCAGATGGACAACCAGGTGGTGATGTGTTATGTAAATGAATAAGGAAGAACTGTTTTTTACATCCTGTTAAAGTAAACACTGAAGATCTGGAGCCAGGCTGTCTTTGTAAGAATTCAGCTTTTGCAGCAACATACTTTTCAGGAGTTCAGAATGTGATTGCAGACCTTCATTGCCTGGAATTTCCGAAATGGTCCTCAGACCAGGAGATAGTGGATGATACCTTCCTACACTGGGGGTCTCTTCATGCCTGAAGACAAGATGATCTATGCTTCTGTTCCAGAAGAGCAAGTGAAAGCAGGATGACTTTAGATCTTTTTGGTATGCATTGGGAAATAGCGTTCTTCCATACCCATGCTCCCATTCTACTAATATCCAGGACTACAAAAATAGAGCTGGAGGGGCTCTCTAATTCTCATAGAACCATCTTAGCCTTGTTATATCTAGATTCCCCATCTCTATCTGCTCTCGGGAAAGCCATTGCACGCCTGATAATGCAAGATATAGGGAAGATCTTTACTTGAGCATCTGCTGGCTAACACTCACTCACTGCATGGATGTTGAGTGCTCATTAGTAAGTTTCTCTCCACCTCTCTCAGGAAAAGGTGAACATTGTAATATCTTCTATAAAACAATTCTATAAAGATAAAGATGCAACCTCCCTCTCCCTTCTTTCCCTAACTTCTTTTTTTTGTCCCCTCTGCTTTTGTTTACTTTTTATTGTAAACTGCTGTAGTGGCCTTTTGCACTCATTGGCAGTATAGCAAATGCTGGTAATTTAAAAAAAAACCTCCCTCCATTCCTCCCCCAACCCTAAAATTTCTTAGGGTTTACCTGGTGGGTTAGTGGAGCAGCAGGAGTCATCCCTGGATGCTCCTGCCCCTTAGTTGGCCCAGGTTCAAAATGACAGTTTTAGTAAACGGGCCTCATAAGTGCATATGACCTGTTTTTACAAAATAACCCCAAAATAGGCACCCACTTGCACTCCCTACCTAGGTGACCTATGTTAAAATGATCTCATTTACATTTCTTAACTGCATATCTGAGAAACGCTCATTGTGGTTTAGCAAATAAGGCAGGCAAGCCAGTTGCGCACACACCCTGATTGAGAGAAACTACGCACATTGCGACAGGACTAACTTACTGCACACATCTTATCTGATTGTACATGCAGTTCTTAATTCAAGTTAGTCACCCACTTTTTTCTGCCCTAGCCCATTTTCTATAGCTTGTCTTTTCAGTCTACATGTTCAGAATCTGCATGTTTCCTCCACTGTCATTTAAGGTTATGTTGGCACCATGAGTTTTATGCCTCCTGTTATGTGAATGTTTTACTATGTTTTAATGTGGAGTGGAGGAGTGGCCTAGTGGTTGGGGCAAGGTACTTCAGGCCGGAAGGTCGGGGGTTCAAATCCCATTAGAGGACAGCAACCTTGGGCCAGAAGGACTGGGGTTTCTAGTCCCACAGGTGCTCCTTGTGGTCTTGGGCAAGCCACTTAACCCTCCATAGCCCATGTTCCCTGTAAAATAGTTGTCTCCAAGTTATAATGCCCTGTGCAATGTAATTTCAGTTTGTTCAATGTAAACCGCACTGATGCAGAATAGCGCGGTATATAAAAGAATGTAAATAAATAAATAAATGTGTATTGTTACATGAATGTTTTACTGCTAATACTATCATATTATAGTTACTGTGATTTCGCCTACCTGTTTCTGTGTATGTCTTGTAGCGCTATACAAATGATAAGTAGTACTCGTCTCTAGTTTACCTTGCAATTCTAATTGTGTACTGTGCTGGTATTTGAACATTTTATTATGGTCCTAAATTGCTTGAGTCCAATTCTACTAGCTGTAAACCATCTTAAGGTGAGTTTTGTCATAGAGGCAGTCAAATTTTAATTAAACCTTACAAGACATAACCTCCAGTGTGTCTATAGGTAAGTGCCATCAGTGCATCTATTTTCGGTGACTTATGCACATGGTTGGACCTTTACCTATGTATTTTAGCTGGTTGATATTCTGTAAGTTCACACATCAGGCTGATGGCACGTACTTTTGGTGTGGGCATCCAATTGGGCTGAATCTGGGAAGGGCATAGGTGGAGCGCAAATTTACATGCATAAGTTATTTAAAAAACAAACAAGCCTATAACGTCTTTGCTTTTATTAAAAATCTAGGCACGGGCACGAACACCAGCCCTAGGACTGCCATAAATGCTTGTGCCTAGATTTAACATACATTCCTTATCGTCCCTCCAGTCCAATCCCGCACCTCTGGGTTAGTTGTACCTCTTCCATCTGCTTGGAGACCTGAGTATGTCACTCTTTGATGACACCAATATAAATACCACTGGCACCTCCCACCAGCTCCAATTATCTCAGTCTCCAAGCAGCTGGAGGAAGTAGTGAGCCAGAGTGCAGGGCTCACTGTAGAAACAACTAAGGAGGTCTAATTAGATCAGGTTTAGGGTTTTTTCCCTTGTTCTTTATTCTTTTTTTTAGGAATTGTTGCCTTAGAGGTTGCGTTTTTTTTGTTTGGTATTACAGTTTAAAAAAAAAAAAAGAGAGGATTCCCCTCTCGGCTCAGCGCTCCCTCAGTCCTGTTTAAGGGGGCAGATTAGCGGTATCCGAGGTGCACCAGGGTTGGGAGCGTCTCCCGATCCCTGTTGGGGGTGAGGAACCGCATGGCCAGGAGTGCAGGCACAGCATTCCCTGGAGGCCCTTCTTGTCACCGAAACCACAATCAGCTGAGCACAAGGGGAGACGGTAGAACGGAGCAGCGTTGCCGTAGCAAAGGGAAGGAAACATGTCTCCAGTGGCCGGATCAGCAGTGGCGGTGCAAAGGTACGAGGGGGAGTGCGGAGGCAGAGGAGAAGGTGAGCGGCAGTGTCAGGGTCTGGCCGTGTGGTCAGCAGCAAAGTGGCAAGCCAGGAGTGGCAAGCCAGGGGGCGGAGCTTCTTGGTTCCCACTCGTAGGGGTTTTTTGTCGCCTTCCCGCGGCACGGTTCTTCCGCGGTGGACACTCTCCCCCCTTCCTTCTCTTTGTTAGTAAGAAGGAAGAGAAACAGGTCCAGGATTCGATTTAAAAAAAAAATAGGGAAAAGGAGCAAGAGGCTCTCTACCCAGGATCTCTGCAGTGGGCTCACGGGGTGGCGAGTGAGGGGGACCCCCCTGGGCGGTGAGTGAGGGGGGACCCCCCTGGGCGGCATGGGGCAACAGTGATCCAGTCTTGGGACCTTCTGGCCTAGGATGTCCTCGAGACCCCAGTACCTTGTATGTGGGACCTGCTGAGGGGAGGTATCTGAGGACGGGGTCTGCAGGGGGTGTGCACAGGAGGCAGTTTCCATGGAGCAAACATTAGATAATGTTAGTGCGCAGGTTTTGGCGCAGTCTCCGGTTAAAGAGGTGCAGGAACTGGGGGAGGGCAGCCCAGCTCAGCAGGATGTGGTGCCTGGCTCCTCGGTCGTGCCAGGTCCCTCTACCTCCCTGGGCCCAGGAGGGGCAGGGGTTCTGGGGATGTTTTTGCCAGAGTTCATTCTCCTGCTGCACCAGGCATTCTGCCTATGACAGAAGCAGGCAGGGGGCCGGCAGGGTGCCAGGGAAGGACCAAGAGGGCAGGGAGTCCTCTGGGCAGTGAGCCAGGGGTCATGCCTGTGAAGAAGCTATGGTCCCTAGAGGAGGGTCACTTGGACTCTCCGGTCTCTGAGGGGCAGGAAGGCGAGCAGTTGGATATGGACCAGGAGGTCGAGGACCTGGAAGAGGGTGAGATTCCCGAGCAGGAAGAGCAGGCGTGGATAGTGCGTGTATTCCTCCGGGAGGAATTGCCGGCACTCATTGTGGAGTTTGAAAGCCCTCAACATGCCCACTGGTAGAACGCCGGAGGAGGAGGCACTGGAAGACCCTTTGCTTCAGGCGGTTTGGAAATCACAGAAGGTCTTTCCAGTGCATAGAGTGGTTTGGCAGATGATTCAGGACAAGTGGGTCTTAGCGGTCACAAAAAAGATGGCGATCCCGGTGGAAGGTAGTGCGGCGCTAAAAGATGCCCAGGATAGAAGTTTGGATACCTTGTTAAAGCAGGCCTTTGATGTCAATGCTCTTTCTTTGCAGGCTTCTATTTGCGGTGCCCGGGTAGCTAGGACCTGCCTCCGCTGGTCTCAGCGGGTCCAGCAGCAGGAGGGGCCTGCGGCGGGCTAGACGGAAGAAGTAGCCAGGTTGGAGTCGGGTGCAGCGTATCTGGCTGATATCCACTACGACCTTATCGGAGGGTTGTCGAATAGCATCGGTACTCCTTCCTCAGGAGCCCTCTTCTCCAAAAAGAAGAATGTCTTCTCCAGAAGACTTGTCTTTTCAAGACTTCATTAGGGAAGTGGCCAGGGGCCTCTCCATTTCAGTGGCCCCTGAATCAGAGCCTAGAGCCAAGAAATTGGATATTTTACAATATCCTAAGGCTCCTAAAGAGGCAGCTACTTTACCAATTCATGAGATCCTTTATGATCACATGTTGGGCATATGGGAGACACCTCTCACTATCTCCCCTCATTCTCGTAGGTTGGACACCATGTACCGTGTTCCTCCTTGTCCTGGCTTTCATAAGACTCAGCTTCCTCACCACTCTATTGTGGTGGAGTCTGCTATGAAGAAGATAAAGAGTGCAAAAAGACACTCATCTAATCCTCCAGGAAGAGAATGCAGAACCTTGGATGCTTTTGGCCGGAGAATTTTCCAGGCCAATATGCTTGCTGCCAGAATCAACTCCTATAGTCTCTATATGGGGATGTTTCTAAAGGAAGTTACAGATCATCTGCAAACTTTATCTCCTTTTATCTCAGATGATAAAAGGGAGGAGTTTCTCACCTGGCTTAAACATGCCCAGGATGTTTCCAAATTTTCCAACCGTGCAGCCTTTGACTCTTTTGAGTGTGCCAGCAGAGCCTCGGCTATTGCCATAGGTGCACGCAGAGTTGCTTGGTTACAAGCTTCTGATTTGGAACCCTGGGTCCAGGATGGATTAGGAAATCTTCCTTGTACAGGTGAAAACCTTTTTGGCAAGGATTGGCAAGCAAAGGCCACTCAGATGGATGCTGAGAATTCTGCCTTAGATAGACTTTCAAAGTCTACTTCTGCTCCTGTTAGAAAAAGGTTGTTCAAAAAGGCTTTTTATCCCAAAAAAGGGAGATATTATCCTGTTTATGGTCAGCAGACATCTTCTGCAGGTCGTTTTGCTGCAAAGCGTCAGCAACAACCTAAACAGGCCAAGCCTAAGGCTGCAAGGACTGCTACGGCCCAACAGCCTCAGCCTCCTCAGGGCCTTTGACTTACAACTAGAGAACTTAGACTTTCTGGCTCTAGAAGAACCAGAGCCTCTCACTATTCCAGGAAGGTTAGCTCACTTTGCTCCCAGATGGGAACAAATCACAGCAGAGCAATGGACCCTCTCCATCATAAGGGAGGGGTACAAGCTTCATTTCTTAAACCTTCCTCCTCACACCATGGTGAGACAGTTCAATTCTCCTGTGATAGGCTATGGCCTAGAATAGCCTGTAAAAGTATGTTATGTAGCAGAGGCCTGTAGGTTAGGCCTGAGTCCCCCACCCCCACGTCAGAATATTATAGCTGAGCAGAGCAAAACGCCAGTAGAAGTTAGAAAACCTGCTTTGAACTGCTTTGATAAGAATGCAAGACTTTTCCATTGAGCTTGTTATGTTATTCACAGATGTATTTCAGTATCTAACTTTCACACAGTTTCTGTGCTGCGGAGTGACCTTGCAAGCAGAATGTAAGGCAGAGTGTATTATGTCTAGAAAACTGAGCCATGGCTAGAAAGGCCTGAGCAGGGGGAGAACAGGTGGCCGGTCAGAGATCTCCATTGGATGGGGGTGAGGGGGGCCACTGGGACCAATGAGGAGTTTGTCTGTGTAGAGTTGAGGAAGAAAGATATAAATGCTGTTGTTTTGCTGAAGTCCATGCTCAGACCATTTTGAATGTGACAAGTGCCTGAGACGGTGCACAAATAAACTGGTTTGAATCCTAGTAAATAGACTCCTGGTTTTATTTGTTGCGGGCACTTCGCTACCACATATTCTTGGTTCCCTGACCGGGAAGGTGGGGTACGTGAATGGTGCGCAAGTGAATACTACCATGTATTACCGCCTCCAGGTTTGGTCCGGCTGGAACCGCGGCCGATCGACAGCGGAGAGGACCCCAGGTGCCGCCGGTCCCCTTGCATCGGAGGGTTCCGCCCTGCCTCGGCGGCCTGCTGGGTCCGGCCGGCCAACACCTCGAACCCTGAGGGGAGTCCAGGATTCAACCCAAGGTGGAACTGGTTACGCAGCGCATTAGCTACCGGATCCGGTGAGTAATGATTTTTCTGGTTCTTAGTCAGTTAGCTCTGGGAAAGTCTCGAGACTAATATGGTATGGTAACAGGTAAAGGGAGTCTGATCAACTTCCAGGGCGGTCCTAGTAACCCTGCATGAGTATGCGTGGGGCGAAGCCACTGACCCTTTTGGTTTGGTACATTTTGGTTTAGTCAGTTAGCCCGGGAATTTGGAATTTGGGAAATGCTAGCATGTTTGGTTGTGTGAAGTGTGCTTGAGAGGTCTTGCAATACAGACTGAGCGAGAGCGGACTCCTAAGTAGCGCAGTTCCTGGCCGGGCGACCGCGCCCAGGTCACGAAAAGGAGGAAGCGTCTGGTGTTTGTCCCCCTCATTGTTCTGTGGGCTGTGCGGACCCCTTACCCGCAGCCATCCTACCCACCCTTTCTGTTTGCTGTTTTGTACGTCTTATGTCATAATGGGAGGGGTGGAGTCCGTACAAACTCCGTTGAACTGTATGATCACGAACTTTAAGAAGGGATTTAGTGGTGATTATGGGGTAAAAATGACACCGACCCGCTTAGGAATATTGTATAGTAGGGTGTGGCCGGCGCTGGACGCCGTGTGGCCACCAGAAGGTACTTTTGATATTCGAATTGTGTCCCGTGTGCACAAGGTGGTGCGCAGTTATGATCCCGAACAGTTTTCCTATATAGATTCCTGGTTGGATATCTGTGAGAAACAACTCTCTTGGATGAGGCGTTGCCATGAGGGGCAGTGTAGAATTATGTTAGCAACTGCAACGGGAGTCCCTGCTAAGAAAGAAAAGCCCCCTATTTATGTAGCCCCAGAGCCTCACGAGATCCCGGGTTATCCACCCACATTTCTGTATACACCAGTCCTGTCAGCTCCATCAGTACCTCGAGTAGAGCCAGAGGTAGTGAGAGTACCTCTAGCCGAGGTACTTCCACCCGATCACCCACCTCCAACACCTGAAGACCAGATCCCTCCCCCAAGGAGAAGGCGGAGCCCTAGTGCTGAGCAGAGCTCTGAAATGGAACCATCATCCCCTGAAGAATCCGCTAGCGGAGGGTCAGAGGCCAGTCCAGGGCCATCCACCCGTCCAAGCGCCAGCAGCACAATCACCACCGGGTCCCCAAATCTGCGTTACGCCCTTAGAAGCAGAGCAGTGGGCCCGAGAGCAGTTCGCCAAATGCCACTGCGGCAAGTCCCAGGATTACCTATTGTAAATGAAGAGGGTCAGGTTGTGATCGGACCGACCAGTCTAGTTTATGTGCCTTTCTCCACAACAGATTTATTGAGCTGGAAAGCGCATTATGCCTCTTATACTGAAAATCCCCAAGATTTGACAGAGTTAATGTCCAGTATTATGCAAACCCACCAGCCCACCTGGTCTGACTGTCGCCAGCTCTTGGCTACCCTCTTTACTACTGAAGAGCGGGCACGGATAGTGCGAGCAACCACTCGATGGTTGGAAGAGAACCCTGAAGGCGGGAGAGACCTAAACCCCCAACAGGCAGCAGCTGTAGATTTCCCAAATGAAGATCCCAGGTGGGACCCAAATAGTGACGACGGAGAGAAGGCCCTCACCCAGTTCCGCCATGCCTTACTGCAGGGCCTAAAGAAGGGAGGGCAGAGAGCTATGAACGTTGGGAAAGTAGCAGACGTTCTTCAGCGCCCAGTTGAAAGTCCAGCTGCTTTCTATGAACGATTAACTGAAGCCTATAGACTTTACACCCCCTATGACCCAGCAGCCCAGGAGAATTTACGCATGGTGAATGCCGCTTTTGTGAGTCAGTCCCAGGGAGACATAAAACGAAAACTGCAGAAATTAGAAGGATTTGCGGGCATGAACTCAGCACAGTTAATGGAAGTCGCACAACAGGTATTTGTGAATCGTGATCAAGAATACAAAAGGGAAAGTGAAAGAAAGATGAAGAAGAAAGTGGATCTGCTCGCTGCAGCACTAGTGGAAGGACGCGGAGGAGGCTATCCTAATAGAAGAGCCAGAGGATGGGGAAGGGGCCGAGGGAGCGCTTGGCCCCCCTTAGGTGCAAGCCAGTGCGCTTATTGTAAAGAAGAAGGACATTGGAAGAACGAGTGCCCGAACATTAGCTCCACCTCCTGGAGGGGAGGCGGGAGCGCTAGGAGAGCGGGGGCGATTCCAGCAACGAGGGGGGATGCAGCGCGCACAATTTCAGCAAGAGGCTGCCATAGAGGGAGTGGCAACCTCCGAGGACCATTTTATGGATGAGGACTAGGCCAGACCGGGCTCCAAGTTCGTCCTAGGTCTCCAGGAGCCTATGGTCAATTTAAAGATTGGAGACCAGCATATGGACTTTATGGTGGACACTGGGGCCGAGCATTCAGTAGTAGCCAAGCCTGTGGCCCCTGTGTCCACTCGATCTGTCACAATCGTGGGAGCTACAGGAACAAGAACCACAAGACCTTTTCTGCAGAACCGCGCCTGTGAACTAGGGGGACAGAAGATAACACACCAGTTCCTGTATATGCCTGAATGCCCAGTTCCCCTGTTGGGCCGAGATATGCTTGCGAAACTCCAAGCACAGATATCTTTTGTTGAAGGGGAAAAATGGAAATGACTATAAACTCAAAACCTGCTGGCCTGATGGTGTTAACTGTCCCCCAAGAAGAAGAATGGCGGTTCTGTTTACCTATATCCACAGCAGCAAGCTCCTGTACACCTACCAACATTGCAGCCCCGCCTGGAGTATGGATGGAGAATAATCCACCTGGCCTAGCAAAGAATATAGCTCCTGTGCTTGTCACCCTGAAGCCAGGAGCAGAACCAGTGCATGTGCATCAGTATCCCCTCCCACGACCAGCAATTGAAGGTATTCATTGCCACCTGAAGAAACTACTGCAGTATGGACTCCTTAGAGAATGCCAATCACCCTGGAACACCCCCCTTCTCCCAATCAAGAAGCCTGGGACGGGTGACTACCGCCCAGTGCAGGATCTACGTCAAGTGAACAGTGCAGTTGAAACCATATATCCAGTAGTACCAAATCCTTACACCCTCCTGGGACTGATTCCAGCAGAAGCTACACATTTCACTGTTTTGGACTTAAAAGATGCCTTTTTCTGTATACGCCTGGCATCTGCCAGTCAGCTTCTGTTTGCATTTGAATGGGAAAACCCTACCACAGGAAGACTAGGACAACTCACTTGGACTCGATTACCACAAGGATTCAAGAATTCACCCACTATCTTCAGTGCAGCCCTCAGTCAACATCTGTTGAGTTACCCTGTAACTCCGGGAAAGAGAATCTTACTCCAATATGTAGATGATTTGCTTATAGCCACCAACAACAAAACTGATTGTGTGCAAGCTACCAGTGATCTCTTGCACCTCTTGAATGAAGCTGGATACAAGGTCTCGAGAGCCAAGGCACAACTGTGTCAGACAGAAGTGAAATACCTAGGGTTCCATCTGTCCAAAGGAACCCGGAAATTAGGACTTGAGCGAAAGGAAGCAGTATGCCGCATCCCAACCCCCACCACCAGAAAGCAGGTGCGGGCTTTCCTGGGAGCTGCAGGCTATTGCAGCATATGGATACCAAATTTTGCGCTCATGGCAAAACCCCTGTACCAAGTCACAAAGGGAGTGGAACGATCCCCCTTGGAATGGGGCCCAGAACAAGATAAAGCATTTAAATCCCTAAAAGCAGCATTGATGTCATCCCCAGCTTTGGGACTACCAGATGTGCAGAAACCATTTTACCTATATGTCCATGAGTCAAGTAGAAATGCATTGGGAGTCTTGACCCAGCCTCTTGGGTCTTGGCAGCGACCTGTAGCCTACCTGTCAAAACAATTGGATCCTGTTGCCAAAGGATGGCCACCTTGCCTGAGAGCTGTAGCAGCCACAGCCCTCTTGGTGAGCGAAGCGGACAAGCTCACCCTAGGACAAGAGCTCCAAGTCACCGTACCACATTCTGTTTTAACCCTGATGGAACATAAAGGAAACCATTGGCTCACCAACGCTCGAATGTTGAAATATCAAAGTATGCTATGTGAAAATTCTCGATTGCAATTGAGTGTCAGCCAAACTCTCAACCCAGCTACCCTATTGCCAGCCGGTCCAGGCCCCCCTGACCATGATTGCTTGGAAGTAATGGACATTGTATACTCAAGTCGCCCAGATTTAACTGATATCCCTTTGGACCACCCAGACAAAACTTTCTTCGTGGATGGAAGTAGCCTCATAATTGAAGGACAGCGATGTGCTGGATATGCAGTGGTGACCCTAGACATGGTAGTAGAATCGTCAGCCCTGACCCCAGGAACCTCAGCACAGAAGGCTGAATTGATAGCCCTCACACGCGCACTCAAAATCGGAACAGGAATTAGCTTGAACGTATACACGGATTCCAAATATGCTTTCACAACACTACATGCCCATGGCGCCCGGTACAAGGAGCGTGGATTAATCACCTCAGGAGGCAAGTCTGTCAAGTATGGCCCAGAAATATTGACTCTATTGGAAGCAGTATGGGCCCCCAAACGCGTTGCTGTAATGCATTGTCGAGGCCATCAAACTGGAGATGGAGAAGTGTCCTGAGGAAATAGATTTGCCGATGCCACAGCCCGAGAAGCAGCCATTGCTGGACAAATCTCTACCCCTAGTGTAACAATTCAAGCAGCCGTATTTCCAGTACCTCTTAGTGCATGGACACCCAGATATACCCAGACAGAGATGGACCATTACTGTCGACATGAGGGGGGGCAACTATCAGAAACTGGATGGATAGTGTTGCCACCGCCTGAAGGGAGCTCACCCCCTGGTATGACCGTGATTCCTGAAGCCCTAGGCCCTGCCTTTGTCCAAGCCTTTCATCAAGCCACACTCTATGGAAAAACCAAAATGGCAAACGCTCTGAAACCATACTTTTATATCTCCTTGTTGGGACCTCTGACCACCTCAGTAGCCCGAAGATGTGTGACTTGTGCCAAGAACAATGCCCGACAAGGTCCTGTCCCACCCCCTAGAGTTCAGTCAGTAGGAGTTACCCCCATGGGAAATATTCAAATAGACTTTGCAGAAATGCCACGAGCAAGTGGATATCGCTACTTGTTAGTCCTAATCTGTACCTTTTCTGGATGGGTGGAAGCTTTTCCCACTAGAACTGAGAAGGCCAGGGAAGTCGCCAAAGCTTTGCTCCATGAGATCATCCCCCGGTTCGGAATACCTTTGACCATGGGGTCCGACAATGGGCCCTCTTATGTGTCACAAGTAACCCAGCAGCTAGCCCATGCCCTGAAAATACAATGGAAGTTACACACAGCCTACAGACCCCAGAGTTCAGGGAAAGTAGAGAGAATGAACCGAACCCTGAAGTCCCAGTTATCTAAGCTCTGTCAAGAAGCCCACCTAAAATGGCCCCAAGCTCTCCCCATGGCCCTTCTCCGAATACGTTCAGCCCCCACCACGCCATCAGGAGTATCCCCGTTTGAGATTTTGTATGGGAGGCCCCCGCCCATAATTCAGGGAATAAGGGGGGATATGAATCAAATTGGATCAGTAATCACTAGGCAAGAATTGTTGGCTCTAAGTTCTGTTTTACAGGGCCTTCATACCTGGGTGCAAGACCGGTTGCCTATCAATCTAACAGAGCCGTTGCATCCTTTCAAGCCTGGAGCCTCGGTGTGGGTAAAAGAGTGGAAGAAGACACCGTTGGCGCCTCATTGGAAAGGACCATATGTCGTTTTGCTATCAACCCCAACAGCAGTTAAAGTGGCAGAAATCGACTCCTGGATCCACCACAGTCGAGTAAAACCAGCAGCAGTTCCTGAGAGTTGCCCCTGGACCTCGATCGCTAATCCTGCATCACCGTTGCGACTCACGCTACGAAGACAAGATCCGGCATCGTAAAGACTTTGCCAACCTGCTCCTGGATATCAAAGAAAGAGACGTCCTTCAGTTTTGCTTTATCCACATTTCAGACTCTCTCGATCATTATCTACCTACCTCAATCAATCATTTAGAGACTATGATCATGATGCTTACTAATTGTTGTTTCATTCTTACGGTAGCCCTGGGACTCTTGAGAACCACTTTTGCTTTGCCCCCTTGTGCAGCCTGTATAACCACCACCCGAACTGGAATGCAAGTCACTCAGACTTTACTTTATCACTCTTACTATACCTGCACTGGCATAGTCAGCCAGTGTATCTATAATGGTACAGAACTGAATGTCTGTACAAAGGGAAAGACTCGTACTTGTTTCAGACCCCGACAGAATCCATCTTACTATGTCCTGGAACTGAGATGGAATGATGAAGATGGAGCCCTCGTCAACGCTACTAGTCAACTCTCTGATCCCACCCAACCTGCGTACCTGTATTTTGATGCCTGTGACTTAATTAACAGAAATAATTACTACAGGTGCGGATCATGGGAACAAGCTTACTATTATGATGAGAAATATATATATGTCCTGAAGGTGCGTACAGATGGGGGATGTGCACTGGAATACACTCCCCAACAACGTATAGCAAATCATCAGAAGCAGACTACTACTGCCCGAAGTGGGACTGTGTGTACTATGCTACCTGGTCTGGTGGCCCTACAGGACAGACAGGAGATAATCGCAAAGCTATGCTGGAAAGATTACCCTTACTAGAACCCAATAAGTGCAAGAAAAGTACATGCAACCCCCTACGACTTCAGATCTTCAACCCCAGCCAATAGAAGCAAGGATTTTGATTTGGCCTGCGCATAGCAGGAGGTGGAACTGATCCTGGAACCATCGTATTCATCCAACTGAATGTAAAGACTCATGTTTCTTCACCTTATCGCATACATCATACCTTCCATGAGGCCATGAAGGCAGAATTTGTAGTTCCCCACGCTTCGCAGAATTTATTCATCGAACTAGCTGGAGCTGTGGCCTCCAGCCTCCATGTCTCGGACTGTCTCTTTTGTGGAGGAACTCAAATGGGAGACCAGTGGCCTTGGGAAGCACAAGAACTGAACTATTCCGTACCATATAACCAGACTGATGTCCATAACACTACCAATGAATGGGTCCTCGCCCACTCCATAGTGGGTAAACTGTGTTTTGTATGGGCGGGACCACAATTGACTGCACTAGTAGGACAGTTGGTCTGTTTGAAACAGAAATATTACAATGCTACTACTGGGAAGACTTCTTGGTGGTCAGGTGCCAATACTCTGGAACCCTCAAATCCTTTGATCAGTTTTCCTCACTTGGCCAGGATATGGATAAATCTGGCTATGCATAACATCTGGCAAGCTCCACCTGGACTTTATTGGATTTGTGGCACTCGAGCATATGCTAGACTCCCTGCCAATTTGGGAGGAGCGTGTGTTCTAGGAACCATACGACCATCTTTCTTCCTTTTGCCCCTATCCCACGGAGAACAATTGGGATTCCCTGTATACAAAAGTCGACAGAAGCGAGAGGCTCTCAAAATCGGCCAGTGGGACAAATGGGATGCAACCTCTGAAGAATGGCCACCAGAGAGAATTGTTTCTTACTATGGACCTGCTACCTGGGCACAAGATGGTTCTTGGGGCTACCACATTCCTGTGTATATGTTAGACCGTATTATACGTTTGCAAGCTGCTGTTGAAATTATAACCAATGAAACTAGTAGAACACTAACCTTGTTAGCCAAACAAGCCACACAGATGCGTACAGCCATTTACCAGAACCGCTTAGCATTAGATTATCTGCTTGCAGCTGAAGGAGGAGTATGTGGCAAGCTTAATTTAACTAACTGTTTGCAAATTGATAATGAAGGGCAAGTTGTAGAAGATATAGCCAATCACATGAGAAAGCAAACTTATGTCCCAGTCCAAACTTGGCATGGCTTGCAACTTGATGGCTGGTTTGGTTTGTGGTTTTCAGGTATGGGTGGCCTGAAGACACTTGTATTGATTGTATTACTAATTGTGGCTGTTTGCTTGTGCATCCCATGTTTCCTGCCCTTATGCTGAACTCAACCATTGATAGTGTTATTGACCGTAAGGCAGCTGCACAGATACTGGCAATGTGGGACTACTACCCTATACCACGGAGTGATCCCTCCACCCTAGTCTAAGGTACCATATGTGTGATTCGATTCTCACCCTTTCTCACTTCCGGGCGAGAATAATCAAAGGGGGGAATGTGATAGGCTATGGCCTAGAATAGCCTGTAAAAGTATGTTATGTATTTCAGAGGCCTGTAGATTAGGCCTGAGTCCCCAACCCCCACTTCAGAATATTATAGCTGAGCAGAGCAAAACGCCAGTAGAAGTTAAAAAACCTGCTTTGAACTGCTTTGATAAGAATGCAGGACTTTTCCATTGAGCTTGTTATGTTATTCACAGATGTATTTCAGTATCTAACTTTCACACAGTTTCTGTGCTGCGGAGTGACCTTGCAAGCAGAATGTAAGGCAGAGTGTATTATGTCTAGAAAACTAAGCCATGGCTAGAAAGGCCTGAGCAGGGGGAGAACAGGTGGCCGGTCAGAGATCTCCATTGGATGGGGGTGAGGGGGGCCACCGGGACCAATGAGGAGTTTGTCTGTGTAGAGCTGAGGAAGAAAGATATAAATGCTGTTGTTTTGCTGAACTCCATGCTCAGACCATTTTGAATGTGACAAGTGCCTGAGACTGTGCACAAATAAACTGGTTTGAATCCTAGTAAATAGACTCCTGGTTTTATTCGTTGCGGGCACTTCGCTACCACACTCCAACATCTCTCCTCGACCTTCTGGGTCAGGAGATTGCTACCCTTCTTGCCCAAAAAGCAATAGAAGAAGTACCCCTTCTTCAACAGGGCTCAGGGTTCTACTCCCCCTATTTTCTTATCCCAAAGAAAACAGGGGGCTACAGACCCATTTTAGATCTCAGAGAATTGAACAAGTTTCTATGCAAGGAGAAATTCAAGATGATTTCTCTCGGTGCTCTCCTTACATACCTTCAGAGTCAGGATTGGCTTTGTTCTCTAGATCTCAAGGATGCGTACACCCATGTCCTCATCCATCCAACACACAGAAGGTTCCTTCGGTTCCTTTATCAAGGAAAGCGCTACCAATACAGAGTGCTTCCTTTCGGTCTGGCCTCTGCACCAAGAGTGTTCACAAAATGCATGGCAGTAGTAGCTGCATTTCTACGCACTCTAGGAATATTCGTATTCCCATATCTGGACGACTGGCTCATCCGAGCTCCATCCCAGTCAGAGGCTCAGACTTCCCTAGCCTGCACAAGGCGTGTTCTTCAGTATCTGGGACTTGTAATAAACATCCCAAAATCCCATCTCACCCCTACTCAGTCACTAGAGTTCATAGGGGCCTTACTGGATACCACAACTGCAAGAGCCTATCTTCCCCAGGCCCGTTGCCTACGCTTGGTGCAGTTAGCCTCCCAGATTCAGTTAAAGTCCCATTTAACTGCTCGAGAGATGTTACAACTGTTAGGCCACATGGCATCCACCGTGCATGTGGTTCCTTACGCTCGCTTTCACATGAGGGCAGCTCAATGGACTTTATCCACCCAATGGACCCAGGCATCAGGGTGCCTATCAGACAAAATAGCAACCTCCAGTTGCCTTTTTTGGTCTCTCCAGTGGTGGAACTCCACTCAAAACCTGTTGCTGGGGTCCCCTTTTCAACAGGTATTACCCCAAGCAACCCTTACAACAGATGCCTCTCCAAGGGGTTGGGGAGCTCATCTACAAGATCTCTCCACCCAGGGCATCTGGTCTCCACAGGAGACTTCTCTACATATCAACCTCTTGGAGCTCAGAGCAATTTTTCTAGCTCTCAGAGTCTTCCACACCCTGCTCAGCTGCAAGACAGTCCTCATCCACACAGACAACCAAGTAGCCATGTTCTACGTGAACAAGCAGGGCAGGACTGGCTCTCTGTCGCTTTGCAATGAAGCTTTGAGATTGTGGGCCTTCGCCAGAGAGCATCAAATTCATCTTCTGGCAATATATCTTCCAGGCGTTCAAAACTCTTGGGCAGACAAACTCAGTCGAATTCTGCTTCCACACGAGTGGTCCCTCCATATGGACCAGATAGCCAGAATCTTTCAGATTTGGGGAACCCTGGACATAGACCTCTTTGCAAGTTCGTGGAATGCCAAACTTCCCCGGTTCTGTTCCAGAATTCCGTGTCAGGGAGTTCAGGCCAAGGATGCCTTCCTCCTTCACTGGGGTCAAGGCTTCCTTTACGCCTTTCCACCCATTCCCCTAATTCCCAAAACTCTCTTCAAGCTTCAGAGAGATCGAGGGTCTATGATCCTCATAGCACCACATTGGCCATGACAAGTGTGGTACCCTCTACTTCTGCATCTCTCTCAAGTTCCTTCCCTGGACTTGGGATCTGCTCCAGACCTCCTGTCCCAGGAGGAGGGAACGTTATGGCATCCAAATCCCCAGTCTCT
This sequence comes from Ichthyophis bannanicus, assembly GCA_033557465.1. Lineage (NCBI taxonomy): Eukaryota > Metazoa > Chordata > Amphibia > Gymnophiona > Ichthyophiidae > Ichthyophis > Ichthyophis bannanicus. Next base: position 288,343,376 of record CM066031.1, on the reverse strand, counting down.
CCATCTTAGGGCCTGGTTGCTAAAGGCCTAGACCTTCAAGATTTGCATCTTTCTCAGCAGGTGAAGGATATCCTTCATGCTTCCAGAAAGCCTTCCACTAGACGTTCCTATGCTTTCAAATGGAAAAGGTTTACCATTTGGTGTGCAAAGAAGGGTCTTAACCCCCTTGCAATACCTCTGAATTCTTTACTCTAGAGTATTTGCTGCATTTATCCCATGCGGGCCTTAAAACGAATTCAGTAAGAGTCCATTTGAGTGCTATTTCAGCATCCCTCAAGCCTCTCAATGGACAACCTATTTCCTCTCATCCTCTTATTGCAAGATTCATGAGAGGCCGCCTTTTAGCTAAACCTCCCATTAGACCACCTCCAGTGGCATGGGATTTGAATCTAGTTCTTGGTCAACTTATGAAGCCACCCTTTGAACCCTTAGCCACTACCTCCTTGAAATTCCTTTCCTGGAAGGTTATTTTTCTCATTGCAGTCACCTCAGCTCGCCGCATCAGTGAGCTGCAAGCCTTGGTGGCTAATCCTCCTTATACAAGGTTCCATCATGACAAGGTAGTCCTCAGGACCAATCCACACTTTATGCCTAAAGTGGTCTCACCTTTTCATCTGAACCAGGAGGTGTATTTACCTGTCTTTTTTCCAGGACCTCATGCATCAAGTGCAGAGAGGAATCTCCATACCCTGGATTGTAAGAGAGCGCTCGCTTTTTACTTACAAAGGACACAGCAACATAGAAAGTCCTCTCAACTCTTTGTTGCTTTTGATCCTTCTCATTTAGGACTTCCAGTCTCTAAGAGAACACTGTCAAATTGGATTGCTTAGTGTATTTCTTTCGCCTACCAGAGTAAGAACCTTTCTCTGGAGGGCCATGTCACAGCTCACAATGTGAGAGCCATGGCAGCCTCTATGGCTCATCTAAACTCTGTGTCCATCGACCAAATCTGTCGAGCGGCCACCTGGGCCTCGGTTCATACCTTCACAGCCCATTACTGCTTGGACAAGGACTCCCGCCTGGATGCCTTGTTTGGTCAGGCTGTTCTCAAACACCTGTTCCATACCTAATCAACTCCTACCCCCCATCCCTGGTTGGATGCCCGAGATCCATGGGGGAAGGTAGAGCCCTTCTCAGGGACTCACAACCTTGGGGATCTCCCTGGCATCTCCAGCTGGGGAGTCCCCCATATGTGAAGACTCATTCCTGCTTGTTCCTAGAGATAGCACAGTTACTTACCTGTAACAGGTGATCTCTGGGAACAGCAGGAATAAGTCTTCACAATCCACCCACCTCCCCTAGGAGTTGTATCTCTCTCTCTATCTTTCCTTTCCTCTCTCTCTCTTTGTCTCAGCTTTAAAACTCGAACTGGAGAGAGGCGATGGGGAAAGGCGGGAAGGCAGCGCACAGGCGCTGTGGGATGCTCCCAAAAGCTTTCTTACTGGACGCTGGGGAGCGTTCCCGCGCAGGCTCCGTCGGTACCGACGATACCCATATGTGAAGACTTATTCCTGCTGTTCCCAGAGATCACCTGTTACAGGTAAGTAACTGTGCTTTCTTTACTGGGGGGTTATGCCAGCTAAGCCTCACTGTTTGGTGTGTGGGGCAAGGCGGGGTGAGCTAATAGGCTCAGGTGTATGTAAAATCTGCACCCGCGAAGCAACGGCTATGGAGGACCCGCTGGAAGGGCCAAGCGAGGACCATTTGGCAGGCCCTCGAGATACAGGAGACGCTCTGGCTGTTCCGTTGGTGGCTGGGGAGCAGGTGGCAGGGCCTGCCTCGGGGGAAGGGGCGGTGCTCTCATCTGCGGCCAGCCAGACGGCAGGTTCGTTGGGGATTCCGCCGGACTTCTTCTCCCTCATGCAGCAAGCCTTTGCCTTGTTGCAACCTGCAATGGTGGCGTCTGCTCAGAGCCCTCGGGGGCAAAAGCATCTTGCCTCGGCGGAGGTGGACTCTGGATCGCTTAAGAAGAACAAAGAGGCCAGTGCAGAGGATCCGGCGTCGCCTAGCTGGGAAGACCTAGATGCAGGTGGCAGGGATTTCGCGGACGGCTCGGAAGAGGAGTTGGAAGAGGGAGAATTGCCCAATGTAGAGCAGCAGAGTAGAGTGGTCTGTGTATTTAGGAAGGAGGAGCTTCCCGCTTTCATTTCAGAGACGCTAAAAACCTTGAATATACAGTCAGTGGAACTGTCTTCGGTGGAGGTTCTGGAGGATCCGCTGTTGCAGGCAGTGCGTACGTCCCAGAGGGTATTTCCCGTGCATAGGGTGTTTAAAACTATGATCCAGGAGGAGTGGGATGTGCCGGAGTTGGCCCTGAGGGGGTCCAGAGCCATAGCTAAGTTATATCCTCTTTCTGATCAGGATAGGGATCTCTTTCGTTCTCCTAAAGTGGACGCGGCAGTTTCGGCAGTCACAAAGAAGACCATGATCCCGGTAGAGGGGGCCGCGGCATTGAAGGACGTGCAGGACAGGAAGTTGGATACCTTGCTGAAGCAGGTGTTTGATATTAGTGCTCTATCCATGCAGGCCTCGATAGCGGGGGCATGGGTGGCAAGAGGCTACCTTAGGTGGTCCCAACGCTTGCAGGGGGATCAATCGGGAGAGCAGGAAGCTGAGGTATCGCGACTGGAGTCAGGCACCGCTTACCTGGCGGATATTCATTATGACCTCATCAGAGGCCTTGCAAAGAGTATGGCGTTGGTCGTAGCGGCGCGGCGCTATCTGTGGTTGAGAAACTGGCAGCGGACGGCTCCTCTAAGGCTCGTCTCAGTAAGCTTCCTTTTCGGGGAAAGCTATTGTTTGGTGAGGATTTGGAAAAGTTGGTGAAGGATTTGGGGGAATCCAAGGGGGGACGCCTGCCCGAGGACAAGCCCAAGCAAGGCCGGGGGGCTTTGGGTTCCAAAGGGGCTCAGAGAGACTTTCGTAGGTTTCGGACCTCTCGTTTTGGCCAAGCGCAGCGGGGGAGGTTTCTAGTGCGAGTCCAGGGTTTCCGAGGATTTCGGGGGGCAGGTAGAGGTTTTGCGTCCTTTCAGTCCATATCCCTTAAGAAGTCGCAATGAGATGAGGCGGACTCAGGCAGGGGGGGTGCCCGTAGGAGGAAGGTTGCGGGAGTTTTACCCTGCCTGGGTCCGTCTTACTTCAGACCAGTGGGTGTTGGAAGTAATTCGAGACGGATATGCACTGGAGCTTCATCGGCCCGTGTTAGATTCCTTTGTCCTATCCCCGTGCAGGTCTCCACGCAAGGTACACACGGTGGCGGAGACGCTGTGATGGCTGTTGCAGCTCAGGGCGGTGGTACCAGTTCCAGCGGAGCAGTGCGGTTCCGGTCGGTACTCCATCTACTTCATGGTGCCAAAGAAAGAAGGTACGTTTCGGCCGATTCTGGATTTAAAGTGGGTAAACCTTTGTCTCCAGGTGACTCATTTCCGCATGGAGACTTTGTGTTCCGTGATTGCGGCGGTCAGGGAGGGGAGAGTTCCTGACATCCTTGGATCTCACAAAAGCTTATCTTCATATCCCGATTCTAAAAGAGCATCAAAAGTTCCTGCGATTTGCACTTCCCATGGGTCATTTCCAGTTTCAGGCGATGCCCTTTGGGTTGGCGACAGCGCCTCGAGTGTTCACCAAGATCATGGTGGTGGTAGCGGCGGCGCTTCGAAAGGAAGGAGTGCTAGTGCACCCGTATTTGGACGATTGGTTGATTCGAGCGAAGTCAAGGGAAGAGAGTGTCACGGCCACCGCTCGGGTAGTCAGGTTTTGGAAAGCCTGGGCTGGGTGGTCAATCATGCGAAGAGCAGCCTGGTTCCCTCTCAGTGTCTGGAGTATTTGGGGGCGCGCTTAGAGACAAATCGGGGCGCGGTCTTTCTCCCAGATCATCGGGCTCGAGCATTGAGGAAGCTGGTGGAGAGGTTCCTGGCGCGGCAGGCTCCTACGGCGTGGTAGTACCTTCAGTTGCTCGGAATGATGGCGGCCTCGATCGAAGTGGTGCCATGGGCCAGGGCGCACATGAGGCCATTGCAGAGGGCGCTCCTCCACCGATGGTCTCATCAGTCGGACGCGTTATCGCGTCGTCTGGTCTGTCCTCCAGAGGTACAGAGAGCGCTCCGGTGGTGGCTACGGAGAGACAGTTTGGAAGCCGGCATGCCTCTGGAGCCTCCCGCCTGGACACTTTTGACAACGGATGCGAGTCTGGTGGGATGGGGGAGCGCATTACGAGGGGCGGTTTGCCCAGGGACAGTGGTCTCGGAAGGAGATGGCTTGGTCCATCAACAGGCTGGAGATGAGGGCGGTGTTTTTGGCCCTTCGGGAATTCCGGCCGTGGTTGAGAGAGAAGGCGGTCAGAGTTCTGTCCGACAATGCGACCATGGTAGCGTACATCAATTGACAAGGCGGCACCGGAAGTGCGGCTCTGGAGGAAGAGGCGAGTCAGCTGTTAGACTGGGCCGAACAGAATCTGCAGGGGCTGTCGGCGCAGCATGTGGCCGGAGTGGACAATGTCGAAGCGGATTTTCTAAGTCGTCGCAGGGTGGACCCGGGAGAGGGTTCTTCACCTGGAAGTGTTTGCTCTCCTCGTAAGACGTTGGGGTCCTCCTCTCATGGATCTAATGGCAACCTTCGAGTCGGCGAAGGTGGTGAGATTTTACAGCAGGCGGAGAGAGCGGATGTCGGAGGGCCTCGATGCATTAGTGCAAAGGTGGCCCGTGGAGGGCCTGCTGTATGTGTTTCCGCCTTGGGCTCTCATAGGTCGGGTGTTGCAACACATAGAGCGGCACCGGGGGCGAGTGATCCTGATAGCACCTGATTGGCCCAGGAGACCTTGGTATGCGGATTTGGTAAGACTCCTGGTGGACGATCCGTGGAGGCTTCCTCCGCGTGAGGATCTGTTGCGGCAGGGGCCTTTGCGGATGCCTCAGGTGGCTCGATTCTCGCTTACGGCATGGCTATTGAAAGGGCGAGAATGACGGCTAAGGGGTACTCCTCGGCGGTCATTTCCACCTTGTTGAGGGCGCGAAGACGTTCTACCTCGCTTGCGTATGTTCGGGTCTGGCGCATATTTGAAGGCTGGTGTGCGGAGAGAAATCTGCGACCGTTAGGAGCGTCTGTCCCTCAGATCCTGTCCTTTTTGCAAGATGGGGTGGAAAAGGGCCTTGCTGCTAGTTCTTTGCGAGTGCAGTTGGCAGCGATTTCTTGCTTCCGGGGCAAGATTCAGGGTCAGGTGTTGGGGGCGCATGGCGACATTCGGAGATTTTTGCGGGCTGTGGTGCTCATGCATCCTCCACGTAGATGTTCAATGCCCACGTGGGACCTGAATTTAGTGCTGGAGGCCTTGGTGAAGCAGCCTTTTGAACTGTTGGCTAAGGCTTCAGTAAAAGATCTGACTTTGAAGACGGTGTTTCTCGTAGCGATTTGTTCCGCTCATAGAATTTCGGAGTTGCAAGCTTTGTCCTGTAAGGAGCCGTATCTTTCCTTCTTCGACCATAAGGTGGTCTTGCGTACGGTACCAGCTTTCTTACCCAAGGTGGTCTCGGTGTTTCATGTTAACCAGGTGGTCTCTCTACCGGTGTTTTCCGGGGAGCAGAGTGTAGGTGCGGACAGCAGGTTGCGTTTTCTGGACATGCGTCGCACGCTTCGGCGATACCTCCGCGGGACAGCGTCCTTCCGTAAGTCTGACAGGTTGTTCGTGACGTTTGGAGGGCCGCGGAAGGGTGAGGCGGCGGCAAAGTCCTCTATTTCCAGATGGTTGAAAGAGGCTATTGCGGCTGCGTACATTTTGAAAGGTAGAGTGGCTCCGGAAGGACTCTGGGCTCATTCGACTAGGGCCCAGGCAGCGTTGTGGGCGGAGTTTAGCCTAGTGCCAGCCGTAGACATTTGTAGGGCGGCTACTTGGTCGTCATTGCACTCCTTTGCTAAGCACTATAGGCTTGATGTGCAGGCGGCAGATGATGTGCGTTTTGGGTCGGCGGTTCTTCAGGCTGGGCTGGCAGGGCCCTCCCGTTGAGGTTTACTGCTTTGTTACATCCTCTAAGGTTCCGGGACTGGACTAGAGGGACGAAGAGGAAGAGTAAATTAGACTTACCTGCTAATTGTTGTTCCTTAAGGAACTCTAGTCCAGTCCCGGAGCCCACCCGGTATCTGGGGGTTACCAGCCTGAAGTTGCCGCGTGCAGTGATGATGTGGGCGAAGGGTTTCTCAGTGAGGTACAAAGTGGCAGAACAAATGGGATCCCTTCGCAGCAGTGCTTGGTCAGTCATGACAAGTTTGTTATCTCGGGTTTTGGTGCAAGCCTGGGCGCTGCGCCTTCCCTCAGTTTGAAAAAAAAAAAAAGCCACCCAGGGTGCAGTGGTAGGTAGTTAGTGGTTAGGATGTCTATTTGATTACTTGTTTACCTACTTATTTGTTGCTCTGCTGAGTCTGCTTTGCCAATAGGTACTGGAGAGGAAGAGGCGGTCCTGGGCTACTTATGCAGAGGTCATCAAAGCGATGATGTGTTTCAGTCTCCAAAGCTGCTGGAGGAGATTCTAAACTCTAAGGTTCCGGGACTGGACTAGAGTTCCTTAAGGAACAACAATTAGCAGGTAAGTCTAATTTACTCTTTCTTGATATATGAAACCAAAGGCAATTGCCTCTCTGCTTCACCTATCACCATGGGCTGTTGTGCTCTCCCATATCTTACACCTTAGTCTTTCTCTAGTCTCTCTCTCTCTCCCATTCTTCCCCCGCCCAGTTCTTCTTTCTATCTCTTATACTGCCCCCCTCCTTCAGGCAACGAGACATTCCTCATTCCCAGGCATTTCCCAGCCATCCCGCATTCCCAGAATTTAATAACAGACATTAAAACAGGAGATGATAGATGATCGCTTCCTTCAGTGGGGGTCCCTTCACGTTGGAAGACAAGGTTCCTTTGCTGCCTATTCTCCCTCACCATGTTTTCAGTTGCTTCTGTCAACAATGAGTAAACAACATTCTCCAGGACCAAGCAGGAAGTCAGTCCTCACATATGGAGTGACGTCGGCGCTGACGGAGCCCTCGTGCGGAGCATTTCCCCAGCTTTCAAAGAAAGCCTTTGGGAATGCAGCGCACATGCGCGGTCCCCTTCCCGCCCAAGGGTGCCATCTTGCTCAGACTTCTTTTTTCCGCTGAGCCCGACGGACGTGTGTTTTGGTCACCCGATTAAAAGTTGATTTTCTTTGAAGAACTCGTGGGTTTTTTTTGCCGGTTCAACGCCGGCTCCCCTTCCCGCCTGGGCACGGTACACCGGTATCAAGCCCGGAGCTATTTTTTCGATTTTTGTCCTTCGAGACTAGCGTTCACGCTTTTTTTTCTTTTTCACTGGCAGCCCGGTCTTTTGACCTTGCAGGGGCCCTTTTTCCCCCGATGGCAGCCAGCGGGTTCCAGAAGTGTGATCGGTGTAAGAAACTGATGTCTCTCACCGACACACACACGACTGCTGCCTCTGGTGCCTCGGGCCCGGTCATGACCCGATGATCTGTGGCCCTTGTGGCAAAATGTCCTCTAAGGCGCTGAGGAGCCGTCAACATCAACGGGAAAGGATCTTCTCTGACTCTGCGTCTGGCCGGGCCCGGACTTCGTCAGAGGCCTCGACGTCTGAGGAATCCGACCCCGAGCATTGTCAGGGCTCCTCTGAGCGGGGGTCTCCCTCACGGGAACACAAAAGGATGAAGAAACCCGCGAGGATGGCGTCGGTGGACGCTCTTGGTCCCTCGAGGGCCAGGTCGCATAGCCCCGACTGCTGTCCCGGGTCCTCGGAGCCGGAGAGGCCTGCCAAATTGCCTCGTGTGGAGCCTGAGTCTCCAAGTCACGTGAGTACTGTTGTCCTCATGGACTCTCCTCCGGGGGGTGCCGACGTTGACTCCGACACAGTCGGGGGCCGAGTCGGGGGCTGCTGAATCTCCTGAGCTGAGTCTCAGGTTGACGGCCTTGGAGACTGCCTTCATGGAACAGCAGCGGGTGCTGATCGCCGGTCTGACTGGTGCATCTGCCCCGACCACAGGGACCTCGACGTCCAAGTCGACCCCGGAAGCCGAGCCGATCCTCGAGTCCATGCGGTCTCGAGTCGATCCTTGGCCAAGGTCTCCCTCAGCCTCCCGTATGGGGCCGAGGTCGTTGATGCTGGTACCCTCGGCGTTGGGTGGATGGCATCGGTGCCCGCTTGACCGGAGCCGCTCGATTCCTCCTCGGAGGGGTTGGGGTGGGAAACGGAGGACGAGTAGTCCCCGGACACTTTCCGGACCTGGTGCGTCCCATCGGACTCGCCGGAGTCCGAGCCTCGGAGAAGGTCCCCCCCCGGATGATACCCGGTTCTCGGACTTCGTGAGGGACATGGCCAAGGCCTTGGCCTTCCCCTCGGATCCCGAGGAGGAGCCTCGAGCCAAGGAGCTCGAGGCCCTTCAGTATGACTCTCCACCGAAGGAGGCCTTTACTGTACCGGTTCCTCCGATGCTGGAATGGCTGCTCTTCCGTATGTGGGAGGCACCAGCCTTGGCGCCGGTTCTCAGCAAATGGGTCGATTCCATTTATCAAGTCCGTAAGAGCCCTGGGTTCCAGAACGCACAGCTACCGCACCACTCCATGGTTGTAGAATCGGCCATGCATCGTCTGAAGAGTCAGAAGATGCACTCCTCGGTGCCCCCCGGCAGGGAGACCCGGAACCTGGATGCGTTCGGTAGAAAGTGCTTCCAGGGCTCTATGCTGGCTTGCCATGTCCAGACTTACCAGCTGTACATGGGCATGTATCTCCGAGACCTGGCAAAGGAGATTGTTGGGTTCTCTGCTGGCCTCTCAGAGGAACCTTTGCAGAGGTTCAAAGCTTTGTCATCGGGGATTCGAAGGGAAGTGGAGGAGGTGTTTTTGGCCTCTAGGAGACAATCCACCTGGAAATCTTATGCCCTCAAGTGGCGTAGGTTCTCCGCCTGGTGTGCTCAGCGCCAAAAGGATCCATTTTCCTGCCTGGTACCAGTGGTGCTGCAGTATCTGCTTCACCTGTCGGACCTAGGCCTTAAATCCAACTCTGTTCGGGTCCACCTCGGTGCTCTGTCAGCGCACCACTCGCCGGTGGACGGTCAGTCTCTGTTGGTCCACTCCTTAGTAGCCCGCTTCCTCTGAGGCCTGCTTTTGCTCAAGCCTCCGATTCGTCCACCAGCCCCTGAGTGGGATTTGAATGCGGTCTTGCAACAGCTTACTCGCCCACCGTTTGAGCCGATGGCTACCTGTCATTTACGCTTCCTGTCCTGCAAGGCCTTGTTCTTGGTGGCTCTTACCTCGGCCAGGCGTGTGAGTGAACTACAGGCTCTGGTTTCTGATAGACCGTACACACGGTTCTATAGGAACAGGGTGGTCTTACGGACTCATCCTAAGTTCCTTCCAAAGGTTGTCTCCTCCTTCCACCTCAATCAGGAGGTGGTTATTCCGACATTCTTTCCCAGGCCGCATGTCAGCCAGGCCGAAATGGTCTTGCATACCCTGGACTGTAGGAGGGCATTGTCTTTCTACATTGACCGTATGCAGGGGCATCGAAGGGCTGTTCAGCTCTTCGAATCTTTTGACCCTAATAAGTTGGGGTTACATGTCTCCAAGCGTACCCTGTCCATTTGGGTGGCAGACTGTATCGCCTGGGCGTACAGGGCAGCTGGCCTCTCCTTGCAGGGTCGAGTCACAGCCCACCGTGTGAGGGCAAAGGCTGCGTCAGTAGCTCTGTTCTGTTGGCAGACATCTGCCGGGCCGCTACTTGGTCTTCAAGCCAGACATTGGCGGCCCATTACTGCCTCGAGAGAGAGTCCCGCAGGGACAGTGCTTAAGGACAGGCGGTACTCTGTAATCTCTTTGAGGTTTAGGCAACTCCTACCCTCCAGCCCTTGTGTTGGGCTACCGTTCGGGGGCGTTCTCAGAGAAGATTCTTATCACGCATGCTGAGGCTCTAGAGGGAGCTTATTTTTCAGCTTTGGGTTTTCGGTTGCCTAGAGCTGGGGAGTCCCATATGTGAGGACTGACTTCCTGCTTGGTCCTGGAGAAAGAGTAGTTACTCACCTGTAACAGGTGTTCTCCAGGAGCAGCAGGAATCAGTCCTCACGACCCTCCCTCCTCCCCTTGGAGTTGCAGTCATATTTCATTTTGTTTTTTGCTGTCTTTTAGCTATGTCATCAGACTGAGCAAGATGGCACCCTTGGGCAGGAAGGGGACCGCGCATGCGTGCTGCGTTGCCAAAGGCTTTCTTTGAAAGCTGGGAAAATGCTCCGCACGAGGGCTCCGTCGGCGCCGATGTCACCCCATATTTGAGGACTGATTCCTGCTGCTCCTGGAGGAACACCTGTTACAGGTGAGTAACTACTCTTTCTTCTACCACATGATTTGGCTCTCTAAATTTGAGCCACGTGGCACAATTTCTTCTGTGTGTAAAAAAAAAAAATTTGGAGAGGCATGAAACCCATGGCAACTTGATGCCCAGGATTTGTTGAGCTCTGCTGTACTCAACCATTTGTCTTCCCCTGGTTTGCCATGTAGAGAAGCATTTAGGTTTTGGAAGAAGGTTGCACTCTATGGACCACCTGGTTGTCTTTTATCATAATCGGCTATATATTATGTCTGCAAATTTACTGTGCTCATGTGATACATTATCTTAGGCTCATCAGTAGTGTGCAGGTGGGGAAGGACCTTTTACTCATACTGGAGGTCCGCCCTTGCTTCCAGGTGACTGAAAGTACACCCTGTTTTACATGTTAGATGTCTAGGTGTGAAAGAGCAAGAAAGAGAAACTAAGTAGTTGTGACAAACGTTTGTATTGAAAAATCAGACATTGAATTTTTGAATCTTCTAGATGTATTTATTTCAAAACCTTCAGTGTATTCTCCATGCTGCTATATAGAATCTACCAAGTATCTAACACTGATTGGAAAAAGTGTTCTTAGAATATATTTAAACCCTTGCCTGTAGAGAGATGGGGATCATTCTTGAAGTAAATTGTGAGATACTTGTATCTTATTGTCATAAAGGGTAATTTTAAAATAGATTCTTTAAGCTGAGAGACAAGTAGGCACTTCTCTGTAATCTATTTTTTAAAGACACATAGGCATCTCTGTGTCTTTATGAAATACTAGGGATAAATAAGCAGAAATCGCAGCTAGATTGAAGTTGTGGACATTTACACCTGCTTCTGAGCAGACATAAATATTAGCACATAAAGGATGCATGCAGTTTGTGACCCTGCCCATGCTCTGCCCCTGAACACACCTATATGCAGAGTGTATAAAAGTACATGGCACCTTGCCAACTGTGCATACTTTTACACATTTTCCCCCAGGGGGTAATTTTTTTAAAAATCCCTTTTACATATGTAAAGCAGAGTTTTATGCCAGGGGAAATTCTGTAAAATGACTCCTATTTTGTTGAATCTTTATGGGGAAATTTCATGCTAGCAGTGTATTCTAGAATGCAATTGTTGGAACACTGGAACAGTCTCTCTTATTTTTATATTTGCAGGTGTGGAGAAATAGCCTACTCATCTGAGCTACCCGCTGCCAGTGTTGTTATTTGTTTCTACAATGAAGCGTTCTCTGCCTTGCTTCGGACAATACACAGTGTATTGGATCGTAGTCCAGCAAATCATCTTCATGAAATCATTTTAGTGGATGACTGTAGTGAATTTGGTGAGGAACAGCATGTGAGACTTACTAAAAACCGAGTCGTAGTTATATTAGTAACCAGGGCCAATGCCAAGGGTTTTGGGCGCCCTAGGTGAACCTTGATCCTCAATCTCTTCCTCCTCTTCCCAAGATTTTTGCAATTCTGTAAAAATGCATAACTGGACATCATACATCTTGATATTCAACTTTGCTTTGTATATATGTGTGCTCCTACTCTCCCTGCTTGTAAAAGAATGTGCTGATGGCTTTTTGAGCTTATATAGCTATCATGATCCATCTTTTTATTTTGATTGCTGTTGCTTTTAGCTGCCCCTCAAGCTGCTGCCCTAGGCATTTACCTAGTCTTGCCTGATGGTTGGACTGGCCCTGTCGACCAGTCCAGATTCTGTCTGGATGCTTTCTGTGAGGTGCTGTAGTAGGGGATGGTGCTTTACTACTGAAAGAATAGTTTCATGTTTTGCTTTGTTAGCTTGTATGTTAAATATTTAAAACAACTGGCAAATAAGATTGATGAATTTCATTATGGAAGGTTACTGTGGAAGAATCCAGGTGAATCTTGATACAACTCTCTCTCTTTCTTACAATGAGTTAAGCTCCTCCTGTCCAAGAATAGCTTCCTCTAGCTAAGCTTACTGTAGCCATGGATAGTTAATAGGAATGACATAGATGATGATATACCTCTGGGTATAAACAGTGAGCAGATGTCTAAATCTGTACCATCTGTTAGATGTGTCCCTGTTCCCCACCACCTCCCTAAGCAAAAAGAAACAATCAGATATATACTGCAGTTCTTAGACTTCTGGATGTAACAGCTGTTTTCTGTTTATTTTGGTTTTGCCATTGCTGGTGGTTTTCCAATTATAAAGGGAATTTTTTTAAATGTTTGGGTGTGCGTTTTTCTTTTTTTACGTTTTTGATGAACTAGAAGGAGAAAAAAAATCTGAGTATGCTAGGATAAAATAACTCTCTTTGTACCTGCACAGTATCTCTTACCAGTGGCAAAGTAGACTTGTTTCTGCTTCTCCTCTTGAGGGTATGATGGAATGTGCATTTTGCCATATGGCTTCCGACTTGGCTTCCTGCTTCAATTTCACTTAGGCCAGGGAGACTGTTTTTTTGGCTTGAGCAGAATGTTATAGTTAGGACAACTCTTGTGAATTTGCATCCACACTGTTCAAGAGACATTGTATCACCCTGGGCAAATCATGTTTTCTTTTGTTTCTCTCCATGTCTGCTTTACTTGGCTGGGCTTTGTTAATTTGTCAATTCTCCCACCTCCCTCACTCACCCCCCCCCCCCCCAAAGAGTTGTCTTGCTGTTCAGATTGGCCACTGTGGTGATTGTTCATGTCTGTTTTAGAGAATTATAATTATAGACTCTTAAGAGGCAGAAACTTTTTAAGTTCATAATTTATTATAATAAACGTATTTGGGACCAAACCATAAGTTGAAAGATTGTAATGTTGCATAACTTTCTTTTTACACAAGGCTTAAGTGATAACTTTTTTGTTTTTCAAAACTTAAATGGCTTATGTTTGTGTTAGTGCTTTTTGGGTTTAGTAGTAATTTTTGCAGCTTAATTAGAATGAGTGCTGGGGTTTATTATTTGTTTTAATTATTTTAGGTTTAGCTCACTCCTTTTTATCAATACTTATGGCTGGTTACATTCAGATACAGAAAGTATTTCCCTGTCTCCAGAGAGCTTTTAGTCTAAGGAGCTAGTGTACGACACTAAGAGCGAATTTGCCTTAACTTGCTATCTGTCCATAGTGCCTTCTAAGGAAGGAAATTGAGAGAATACATGCATCACAGATCAGGCTGGCCCCCTGATATTAGGGCGTTTGGTGGGGGAAAGCTCTTATCCTAACCTTTCCGCTTAGGGTTAGGACTGGCATAATTCAAAAACCAACCCTAACCCTTGGAGGATGGGTTGGGAATAGGGGAGCAGGATAAAGGTGCAATCATGATATATTGATTGTCAGTTGTTGTTTATATACCTAACAAGTTTGATATGGAGAATGCAATTGAATGGAAGATATATTATTTGTCTCCAAGTAGTACCTTGGATCTGATGTGCTTTTCGTTACCACCTCTGGTGATTAAAGATAGAATGTTGGTGTTGAAAGCTTACTTAAAAAAAAAAAAAAATCTTGTGTTTTGTGGGCAGAGATTGCAAACTTTCCTATATGTAGCATGCACTACTCTGATGCATAAGAAATCTTTTCTTGCCTTGAAGCCTCAGGTTCTTACAATAGGTTCCTGAGATGAGTAGCTGTTTCCAACTCTTCCTTATAGACTCTGCATATGTCACTTTTTTTTTTTTATATGCTCGCTGTAAACCATCACGTCCATAATCCACTGTCTTGGGCTGCTACTATCACTCTCTTCCTGTGGTTTCAGTTCACCTTTTCTTAACCACACATGTATCTTGGTTTGTTAAACAAATAGTTCCTGAAATAGTGCTTTGCACCTTTGTCACTCGTCATTTCTCGTTTGCTGGCCTAATTTTTTTTTTTAAGTTTTTTTTTTTTTTTTCCTCTTGCTTTACAAATTCTGTTGCTTCCTTCCCTGTGTATCTTCAGGGATTCTCATTGATTCCTTCTACTTGTTGGATTGCCTGTCCAAGTTTGATAGTGGAAACAATAGTAGCTCTGTATGTATAATCTCTTTCTATGAGACCCATTCCTCCTTCACCTTGAGGAATGTACAGTCTTGACATACACTATTTTTTATAGATAACCTCTCCATGCCCATGAAGTGTTCTTGTTCATATATTCAGTTTTTCAAGATCTTTAAGAACAAATCAGAAAAGCTGGGCTGTATGAAGACAACAGAGGTGTGAAGATTGGTGGAAGATTCATCAACAAGTTTCGCTGTGCTGATGCTACCACATTACTAGCTGAAAGTGAAGATGATCTGAAACATTTGCTTCTCAAGATCAAGGAACATAGTCTTAAAATGGGCCTGCACGTTAACGTAAAAAAGACAAAGATCCTGACAACTGGCAAAATCAATAAGTTCAACATTGATTGAGAAGAAATAGAAATAGTTGACAACTTTAACCTGCTTGGACTAATAAAGAAATGACAAGCGGTCAAGAAATCCAACGATGCATTGCTCTTGGCAGAATGGCCCATGAAGTACCTAGACAATATTCTCAAGAACAGAGATGTCTCTCCAAGGATTCAACTTAACCAAGCCATGGTATTTTCAATAACGTCATATGGATGCGAAAGTTGGACGGTGAAAAAGATAGGAAGAAAATCAATGCCTTTTGAATTATGGTGCTGGCACAGAATACTGTTTATACCATAGACTGCCCAAAGAACAAACCAGTCAGTACTAGAGAAAATCAAAACTAAGCTATCTTTAGAAGTTCAGATAAGGCTTTGACTTTTATACTTTGGACACATCTTATGAAGACCAGCAAGATAGGACAGACCAGCAATGAGATGGATCAATACAGTAACAGCAGCTATGGGTGCCATTTTATCAGCAATGAGCCGCCTGACTGAAGATGGAACACAGTTTAGGATAGCTATCTAGAGGGTCGCCATGAATTGACACAGCCTCTATGGCAGTAAACAACAACAATGATGATGACGAGCCACTCTACAATTCCAAAGTTATATAAAGAGTATGGGAATAGCCAGCTGATTATTGGCTTGTATCTTATTTTATGATTTTGAAGCATTTTTCAATATTTTTAAATTTTATTTATTTAACTAGGCTTATATACCGCTTTTCTACCAGTCAAAGCGGTGTACATTCAGGTACTGTATATATATTTTTTTCCTTGTCCCCGAAGGGCTCACAATCTGTATTTGTACCTGAAGCAACGGAGGGTTAAGTGGCTTGCCCAAGACCACAAGGAGCACCTGTGGGACTAGAAACCCCAGTCCTTCCAGCCCAAGATTGCTGTCCTGTAGCAGGATTCAAACCCCTGGTCCTCCGGCCTGAGGTAACTTGCCCCAACCACTAGGCCACTCCTCCCTCATATCTGTTTGAATCTCTCTCTATCCTCTGTTCCTAGGTATTTATATATGCCTTCCTTTTCAAGTTTTTTGATGACAGGGAGATGTTTTCAGCTTTGCTCATTTTTCCTCTAAGGAAGGTTGCCTTAGCACATTTTTCCAGGCTATAATTTATCTGTGAAGCTTTTCTCTACACTGAGCTGTTCTGCTTATTGTTGGTCACTGAAACTGTAGAGCTTCAAGTCATCTATAAACAGTAAGTGTTATGTTGTCTCTGGATTTTTTCCAAATTTAAGATTAAGGCTAAATCCATATCCCAAAGATTTAATGAGAGCACTCTGTGGATTAAGTGTCATACAAAACAAAAGTGGCAACAAGGAGTCTCCCTGAAATGATCTCTCTGGATCTGGATGTTAGGAATGACGAACTGTCCATTTTTATACTTTAGAAGGCGTATGGTTTGCCACACTTTCAAAGTAACCTTGATGCACTCAGTAAGTTGAGGGTTTATTTTGTGCATTTCAAAGTAATTGATTCATGAGTGCAGGATCTTATCAAAAGCTTTCTTAGTCAATCTATGCTACAGAGATTTCTGCTTTTCTTAGCAGTGGCCATGGTGGCTTTATTCAGTATTAACTGGTCTTTGGTTCCAAGTGCTCCCCTCTTACTGCTCTTCTGCTCTATTTCCATGATGTTTTTGGAATTAATATGTTTGTATAGTCTGTCAGCATCTATTGTAGTGAGCAACTTATAGATTGTAGATAGACACGTTATTGGCCTGTTCTTCCTGTTATTAACCATTGTAACATTAATTCTCCAGGACCAAGCAGGAAGTCAGTCCTCACTTATGGGTGACGTCGGCGCCGACGGAGCCCTCGCGGAGCAATTTTCCCCAGCTTTCAAAGAAAGCCTTTGGGAATTGCAGCGCGCATGCGCGGTCGTCTTCCCGCCCGAGGGTGCCATCTTAGCCAGTCTTCTTTTTTCCGCGGAGCCCTACAGACGTCCCCGTCTTGTCCCCGCGAAAAAGTTGATTTTCTTCTTTGTTTTATCCTTTTTTCTTTCGGTCGTTTTCCCGCCCGGACTCGCGACGCCGGTCTCGAGTCCGCTTACTTTTTTCGGTTTTTCTGACTTAGTCAGCTTTCGTTTTCGGTTTCCCTGGCAGCCCGGTCCTTTGACCTCGCAGGGGCCCTTTTTCCCCCGATGGCTGCCAGTGGGTTTAAGCGGTGTGGTCGGTGTGACCGAAATATGTCACTAACCGACACACACGACTTTTGCCTCCGCTGCCTGGGCCCGGATCATGAGGAACTGATCTGTGGGCCCTGCAGCAAACTGTCCTCAAAGGCGTTGAGGAGTCGGCGGCATCAGCGTGAGAGAATCTTCGCTGACCCCAGCCGTACCCGGACCTCGTCGGAGGCCTCCGCGTCGAAAGGCTCCAGCTCGGACCGTCGCCGGAGCTCCTCCGACCGGGGTTCTCCCTCCGGGGACCATCGTCGGAAGGAAAAACCCGCGAGGGCGGCGTCGGTGGACGCTCCTGGTTCCGCGAGGGCCAGGTCGCATAGCCCCGACAGCCGCCCCGGGTCCTTGGAGAAGGAACACATCCCGAAGCGACCTCGCCTGGAGTGGGAGATGCCTGCCCGGGTAAGTCCTGTGGTCCTTCTGGACTCGCCTCCGCGACAGCCGACGTCGGGCCCGACGCCGTCGGGGCCCGAGTCGGGGGCTGCTGGAGGCCTGGCAGACCTAGTGTGCGCGTCTCCGAGCCGCTGCTCTCGTCTCTCCGGTGGTGGCTCCGGCAGCCGAACCTGATATTCGGAATGCCTTTCCAGTCACCTCAGCCGACCCGGGTGCTGACCACCGATGCATCCCTCCTGGGCTGGGGAGCACATTGCCAAGAGGCACGTACTCAGGGCCTCTGGACCACGTGGGAGTCTGCTCAGCAGATCAACTTCCTGGAGCTCAGGGCGATCCGCCTAGCTCTCAAGGCCTTCTCCCACCTGACTTCCCACCAATCCGTCCTTGTCCAGACGGACAATCAAGTTGCCATGTTCTACGTGAACAAGCAGGGGGGCACGGGCTCCTTCCTCCTCTGCCGGGAGGCACTGAAGCTCTGCTCTTGGGCCGTCAGTCACGGCATTCTCCTCAAGACGGTTTATCTCCCGGGCCAAGAAAATTGCCTTGCAGACAAACTCAGCAGGGTCCTCCAGCCGCACGAGTGGCGTCTGGATCCCTTGGTAGTTCAGAAGCTCTTTCTCAAGTGGGGTCTCCCCACGGTAGATCTCTTTGCCAGTCCTCTCAACCGGCAACTTCCTCGCTTCTGCTCTCGTCAGCCGCACCCCCTTCGGGTTGCGGCGGACGCCTTTCTGATCTCATGGTCGGGGAGCCTTCTGTATGCTTTCCCTCCCATCCCGCTAGTCTCTCGGACTCTTTTCAAGGTTCTCCGAGACAAAGCCTTCATGATCCTGGTGGCCCCTCGCTGGCCCAGACAGCCGTGGTTTCCGCTCCTGCTGCAACTGGCAGTGGAGGATCCCATCCCTCTGGGGGTACAACCGGATCTCCTCACTCAGGATCAGGGGTCCCTCCTGCACCCCAACCTCAGGTCTCTCAACCTCATGGCCTGGCTGCTGAGAGGGTAGTCCTTGCTCCCCTTCTCCTGCCGGCGGAGGTGGAGGAGGTCGTCTTGGCTTCGCGACGGCCTTCTACCCGCAAATGCTACGCCCTTAAATGGCGTCGCTTTGCAGTCTGGTGTACCCAACAGTCTCAGGATCCCTTCTCCTGCCCGGTGTCGGTGATCTTGCAGTACTTGCTGCACCTCTCTAATCTGGGACTTAAGTCCAACTCCGTCAAAGTTCACCTCAGTGCTCTTTCAGCACATCATGTGCCGGTGGACGGCAGACCTCTCTCCAATGACCCTCTCGTAGCGAGGTTTCTCCGAGGTCTCCTTCTACTTAAACCACCTCTGCGCCCGCCAGCACCTGACTGGGACCTGAATGTGGTTTTGCAGCGGATCACCTGTCCGCCTTTTGAACCTATGGCTACCTGTTCTCTCCGTTTTCTGTCTTGGAAAACGCTGTTCTTGATAGCCCTCACTTCCGCTAGACGCGTAAGTGAATTGCAGGCCCTCGTGTCTGATCCCCCTTACACTAGGTTCTACAAGAATAGGGTAGTCCTACGGACTCACCCAAAATTTCTGCCTAAAGTGGTCTCCCCTTTTCACATCAATCAGGAGGTGGTACTTCCAACCTTCTTTCCCAGACCACACTCCAGCCGAGCTGAAACGGTCCTCCATACCCTGGACTGTAGAAGGGCATTGAACTTCTACCTTGACCGTACGCGGGAGCACCGTAAAGCTGCTCAGCTTTTTGTGTCTTTTGACCCCAATAAATTGGGGCTCCCGGTCTCCAAGCGTACTCTGTCCATCTGGGTGGCGGACTGTATCTCTTGGGCTTATGGGGCAGCCGGACTCTCCTTAGAAAGTAGAGTCACGGCTCATTGCGTTCGGGCAAAGGCCACGTCAGTGGCTTACCTCCGCTCTGTTCCGCTGGCAGACATCTGCCGGGCCGCTACTTGGTCTTCGAGCCAGACTTTTGCGGTCCATTACTGTCTCGAGAGGGAGTCCCGTAGGGACAGTGCTTTCGGACAGGCAGTCCTCCGTAATCTCTTTGAGGTCTGAGCAACTCCTACCCTCCATCCCGGATGTGGGCTACCGGTGGGTGATAATTCAGCGAAGATTCTATCCTTCTGTGCTGCTGAGCTAGAGGGAGCTCATTTTTGTGCTTAGGGTCTCCGGTAGCCTTGAGCTTGGGAGTCCCATAAGTGAGGACTGACTTCCTGCTTGGTCCTGGAGAAAGCGTAGTTACTCACCTGTAACAGGTGTTCTCCAGGAGCAGCAGGAATCAGTCCTCACTACCCTCCCTCCTCCCCTTGGAGTTGCAATCGTCTGCTTATGTTCTTTTTGCAAATTTTTATGCTGTCTTTTTTAGCTATGTCATCTGACTGGCTAAGATGGCACCCTCGGGCGGGAAGACGACCGCGCATGCGCGCTGCAATTCCCAAAGGCTTTCTTTGAAAGCTGGGGAAAATTGCTCCGCGAGGGCTCCGTCGGCGCCGACGTCACCCATAAGTGAGGACTGATTCCTGCTGCTCCTGGAGAACACCTGTTACAGGTGAGTAACTACGCTTTTTCCGGGAACAAGCAGGAAGTCAGTCCTCACATAAGGGTGACGTCGGCACCAATGGAGCCCCCGTAGAAGCATCTCCCCAGCTTTCAAAGAAAGCCTTTGGGAGATGCCACCACGCATGCGTGGTCCCCTTCCCGCCCAAGGGTGCCATCTTGCTCAATCTCCTTTTTTCTGCGGAGCCCTTGAGACGTTTGTCTGGCTTGTCCCCGGAAAAAGTTTATTTTTCTCTCTGAGTTTCATACTCGCCTCTGGTATTGCACCAGTACTCATTCCGCCTACCGACCTCATTGCCTCGGCATCGGGTTCAGTCTATTTTTGTAGTTTTTTGTTCTTTTCCTAGTGTCTTCATACCTTTTTTCTCCCACTAGCAGCCTGGAGCGTCTTTGACCTCATGGGGTACTTTTTTCCCCCATGGCTACCAGTGGCTTTAAGAAATGTGATCGGTGCTCCAAAATTATGTCTTTGACCGACACACACGACTGCTGTCGCCGCTGCCTTGGGCCAGACCACAACCTGGCAGCCTGCGGTCTCTGCAGGAGGATGTCCAGTAAGGCCCTCAAGAGCTGCCAGCAGCAGCACGATAAGTTTTCCCCCCCCCCCCCCGAGTCCTCATCTGAGGCCCCGACATCTCGGACATAGCTTTCTGAACCCGAGCCTCGTCATGGGTCCTCAGAAAGGGGGGGTCTCCCTCGAGGGAACCCAGAAAGAAGAAGAAACTCTCGAAGACGGTGTCCTTGGATGACTCCGACTGGCTGGGTGCTCCTTGGGGCCGGCCCCACAGTCCGAGATGTTTGTCTGAGGCGTCAGAGAAGGAGCAGCCTGCGAAAGGTCCCATGGAAAGACCTGATTGTGGACCGGCCTCTGTTCCCAGATACTATCCTCGGTGCCTGCGCTGAAGTCTGCG
Source organism: Ichthyophis bannanicus (assembly GCA_033557465.1). Classification (NCBI taxonomy): domain Eukaryota; kingdom Metazoa; phylum Chordata; class Amphibia; order Gymnophiona; family Ichthyophiidae; genus Ichthyophis; species Ichthyophis bannanicus. Next base: position 288,322,667 of record CM066031.1, on the reverse strand, counting down.
AAGCCTTCTGGTCTGGAGTCCAGAATGGCGGCACTGGAGCGCAGTTTGTCTGCCTTCATGGACCAGCAGTGGGTGCTGTTGTCCGGCACGACTGGTTCATCCGCCCCGACCAGTGGGCCCTCGACATCCAAGAGGTCCCCGGAGGCCGAGCCGATGCTTGAGGTCCTTCGGCCTCAAGTCGATCCTCGGCCGAGGTCACAATCTGAATTCTGCTCGAAGGGACCACAGTCATCCCCGGCAAGTTTGTCAGGCAGTGGCCTCAATGTACTACTCCGAGTGGGAGAAGGAGGACGAGTCGTCCCCCGATACCCGTCGCCACCGCAACGTCCCATCTGACTCTCCCATCTCGGAGCCTCAACGGCGGTCCCCACCCATGGATATGGGCTTCCTTGATTTTTGACAAGAACATGTCTATGGCCCTGGCATTCCCGAGGAAGTCAGAGGAGGACCCTCGGGTGGATGAGTTGGAAAACTTCCAGTATGAGGCCCCTCCAAGGGAATTGCTCACGGTGCCCATCGCTCCTATACTGGAACGACTGATGCTCCGAAAGTTGGAGACACCGGCTTTGGTGCCGGTAGTGAGCAAATGGCTTGACTCGATGTATTGAGTCTGCCGGAGTCTGGGCTTCCAAAAGTCACAGTTGCTGCATAACTCCATGGTGGTGGAGTCGGCCATGCTTCAGTTGAAAAGCCAGAAGATGCACTCCTCAGTGCCCCCCTCCCCCCCCCCCCCCGGCAAGGAGGCCTGCACCATGACTTCTCGTGGGCAAGTACTTCATTGTGTGGAGCTCCATTTGGGTCCTGTGGTGCTGGTGGCACCAGCTTGGCTGAGGAGGCTGTGGTATACAACCTGCTCTGTCTCCAGCAGGGTGCCTACCTGTGCCATCCGTCAGCATGGGGGCTCTTGAGGCAGTGGCTGATCCTGATAGATAATCCGGCTCCCCTCTCGCTTGCGGCTTGGCTCTTGAGAAGCGGTGCTTAGCACATAAGGGCTAGTCTGCTGCTGTGGTTTCCATGCTTCTGACCACGAGAAGAGGATTTCTGGTGTCGTCATGAGCACCGCGTATGTCCTAACATGGCCTTGCCAGCTCTGCCTACCTTTTCCCATAATGAATTTGGCTAAGACCTTTTCCTCAGTTTGCTGAGGGTTCAGGTAAAGACCTTGCCTTGTTTTAGAGGGCCAGTGATGGGTACGCTCCCTGACCTTGCACGAGATGTGGCCTGTTTCTTGCAGGGAGTTCAGCATTTACACCCTCCCCTGTGTTCGGTGGTTACTTTATGGATTCTCAGTTTGGTTCTTCGGGCCTTACTGGCTGAGTCATTTGAGCCCTTGCAGAGGGCTACACTCAAGGATTTGTCACCTAAGTTGCTGAGCAGATCATGACCAAAAAGATAGCCTTATCTTGGATTTGCAGGTCTGGCCGTGTCAAGATCCCTATCTGTCCATTTTGGAAGAGGCCATATGTGTATTTATTATTTAAGTCATTTGATATACTGCTGGTCACACAATAATAAGCTTCACAGCAGTTTATGTATCCCTATTCTATAACCAAGGGACAAATTTAAGGGTAATAAATTGACTTTAGACATTAAAACATTCCTTATTGTCCCTCCAGTCCAGTCCTGAACCTCTGGAGTTGTGCACCTCTCACAGCAGCTTGGAGACTGAGAAACTTCACTTTTGTGATGTCACTGGTATATATCCACAGGCAGCTCCTCTTTACACCAGTTATCTCAGTCTCCAAGCAGCTGGAGGACTGGTGGGCCCAGAGGTCAGGGCCGGCCCGTCCATTGAGCGAGAATGTTTTTTGCACAGGGCCCCGCGTTTCAGGGGGCCCCGCGCAAAAAACATTCTGATCCTAAAGTCAAATTTAAAAAAAAAAAAAAAAGCTGTCTTCTCCCGCTGCCGGGGCCGAATCGAGTGTGCCACGGGGCCCCCCCTGCCCAGCAGAGCCTGCCCTCCCCTGTATCCGCTCTCTCGTACAGCTGCCTGCAGTCTCACGCGCTGACTTTCAGAGCGCGAGGGGAGAGTTTTTCCCTCGCTGCTCTGTTAAACCCGCGGGGGCTGATGGGAAGTTCCCATCAGCCCCCGCAGGCTTAACAGAGCCGCGAAAGGGAAACTAGTCCCTTCGCGCTCTGAAAGCCGGCGCGTGAGACTGCAGGCAGCTGTATGAGAGAGCGGATACAGGGGAGAGCAGGCTCTGCTGGGCAGGGGGGGGCCCCGCGGCACACTCTATTCTGCCGCGGCGGCCCCGGCAGCGGGAGAAGACAGCTTTTTAAAAAAAAAAATTTTGGCTGGGCTGGGCTGGGCTGGGGGGGTTAGGAGTGCTGATGGGCTGGGGGGGGTTGGAGTGCTGTTGGGCTGTGGGGGGCGTTGGGGGTGAGGAGTGCTGTTGGGCTGTGGGGGTTAGGAGTGCTGATGGGCTATGGGGGGCTATGGGGGCTGGGGGGGTTAGGAGTGCTGATGGGCTATGGGGGGCTGGGGGGGGTTAGGAGTGCTGATGGGCTATGGGGGCTGGGGGGGTTAGGAGTGGTGATGGGCTGGGGGGGTTAGGAGTGGTGATGGGCTATGGGGAGGCTGGGGGGGTTAGGAGTGGTGATGGGCTATGGGGAGGCTGGGGGGGTTAGGAGTGGTGATGGGCTATGGGGGGGCTATGGGGGGGTAGGAGTGGTGATGGGCTATGGGGGGGTTAGGAGTGGTGATGGGCTATGGGGGAGCTAAGTCTTTATATGGGCTGATGGGATTAGGACTGGAAGTGGGTTGATGGGGGGTTAGGACTGCTAATGGGCTATGAGGGGTTTAAACTAAAAATTGGGTGATGGGGGATTAGGATTAGAATTGGGCTGGTGGGATTAGGACTGGGAGTGGGCTGATGGGGAGGTTAGGACTGGTAATGGGGTATGGGGGGGCTTAAACTGAAAATTGGGTGATGGGGATTAGGACGAAATGGGCTGATGGGGGGGTTAACACTGGAGGTGGGCTGATGGGGTTAGGACTGGTAATGGGCTGTGGGCTGATGGGGGGGGTTAGGACTGGTAATGGGCTATGGTGGGGGGTTAGGACTGATAATGGGCTATGGGGGGGCTAGGACAGGAAATGGGTTGATGGGGAGGGGTTAAGACTTGAGGTGGGCTGATGGGGTTAGGACTGGTAATGGGCTGTGGGCTGTTGGGGGGGTTAGAACTGGTAATGGGCTATGGGGGGGATAAGACTGGTAATGGGCTGTTGGCTGATGGGGGCTGTCTGGTAATGGGCTATGGGGGGGTTAGGACTGATAATGGGCTATGGGGGGGGCTAGGACAGGAAATGGGCTGATGGGGAGGGGTTAGGACTTGAGGTGGGCTGATGGGGTTAGGACTGGTAATGGGCTGTGGGCTGATGGGGGGGTTAGGACTGGCAATGGGCTATGGGGGGCTGACTGGAAATGGGTTGATGGGGTTAGGACTGGAAGTGGGTTGATGGGGGGGCTAGGACTGGTATTGGGTTGGGGGGTTGCTAGGACTAGAAATGGGCTGATGGGGGGCTAGGACTGGAAATGGGCTGATGCAGGGACTAGAAGGGAATGGATGCTGGGTGAGGCTGGAACTAGAAGGGAGCTGATGTTGGGGGAGGATTAGAATGGGATGGGGCTGGGAGAGTAAAATGGAGAGGGGAAAAATATTTTGTGTGGGAGGGATAAAAAATCTACAATTGGCCGGATATTGGGAGGGTAAGTGGGGATTGAGGATGGAGGGGTAAAATTTGAGTGGATGAAATAGGAATGAGGAAAGAGCAAAAGGAGAAAGATTAGTATGTTAAAGCAGATGTAGAGAGAGAGAGAATGGAAAAAAAAACTAGAAGAGAGAAGAAAGGACAAATGGACAGCAGATGATGGAGAGTTAGCAGAAAACATGAAGAAACCAGAAGAAAGTGGCTGGAGCAATAGCAACTGAAAAAAAAAATGCACAAAAGGTAGAAAGATATCTCTTTATTTTGAATTTATTAACTGGAATATGAAAGCTCTGGGAAATGTGCATCATTAACGTCTGCGCTTTGTTTGGTACAAGAGGAAATTAATTTATAGTTTTATTTCTACAGTGTTGTTGTACATTCCAAGTTTGGCTTTTGGGGTTCCCAGTTTAATTATTGCCTTCCTGTTTCTAAATTGTGATTCCTTGTTTGGTGATGGTCTATGTTCTGCATGTGTAACTGAGCTGAGGTATTCTGTTTATGTAATTCCTATTTGACATTGCCACTTGTTCTCTTTCCCCAGTAGGTCATGTATTGTTGTTCTCTGAAATGTATTGGTTTAATATTTGCAGTGTTGCCTTTTGATAGGTAGGGTATGGTGCTTTGTGAGTCCTGGTAGTGCTGTTAGGATACGGCGGGTTTGCTATTGGTTCTAAATGGGCAGTGTTTGTAATAGTTCCTAATGTGCCTGGCGGTTGGCACTGGATTATAGTAATGTAGAAATCTTTTAGTCTGTCTTTATCCATACACTCATTAAGAGACATGTTTACTAAAAGTTAGTGTATGTTAGCATTATGCAAATATTTATGCAAATAAGGCCACTTATGCAAATGAGGCCCCGCACCCCCCTTGGGCCGCCCCTGCCAGAGGTTCAGGGCTCACTTGAGGAACCATTAAGGAAGAGAGAGAATAGGGAGAAGGATTAGTTTATTTTTGTCTGTTTTAAAGAGGGAATCCAAATTAAAAAAAAAAAAAAAAAGGATAAAGGAGGGAACAGGTTCTCACTCCCCACCCCCTCTTTGTTTTTCTCTGGCCTCTGAGCTCACCTTCAGTTTGGGGCTTCGCGGCCAGCTGAGGGAGCAGCAGTGAGCATCAGGGAGCTTCCGGTGAAAGTCCCAGGTCTGCGGGGCAAAGACCGGCTGCATCAGCACTCAGACGCGTGCAGAGGGTTTGCCTGCGATTGCGCTGAGACCGAGGGCAGGAAAATAGAGGGAGAGAGCAGTTTTCGCGGCGGCGGCAGTATTGGGGGCATGAACTCCCGCGCAGGCACGGCAGAGCGAAAAGGCTCGCCCGACGGTAAGAGGCACTACGGTCAGCCGGAGTTGGGGGGAGGAAGCTGCAGAGGCGCCACGTAGAGCAGGCAGGCCGCGTGGGAAACAGCTCGTGCGGCTGCTGGGGCTTCCTAAGGGGCTGTAGCCAGCGCAGAGCTTAGTTTTCAGGTCCTTTCTTCACAGGGGGCAGGGGGACCTCGTAGAGAAGCTTATTGGCTGGTTTGTTTGTTTTTGGTGAAAAAAAAAAAAGAAGTAAACCGGAGGGGCCTGCAGTGAGGGGCTTGGACCATTGATATTTAGTGGAACTGGCCTGGCTGGAGTTCAGTAGGGGGCGCCAGCAGAATGCCTGCCAAGCAACTTTGCTTAGTCTGCAGTGTTCGCAGGGGTCAGTCTCAGAGGCAGGGGTCTGCAAGGGCTGCACGCAGGAAGCGGCAACAACGTAGCAGATCTTAGAGGCAGGCGGGGAAGGTCAGGTCGGGGGACCGGGGCCTTCAGCGGAGCCAGTTTCACCCAGGGGGGACGAATCAGGAGCCGGTGGCAGGGACTTCGTCCTCTCAGGATACTCCGCTCTCCCAGTCGGCATTGCCCGGTGGGCTGGCGACGATTTTCTCCCCAGAATTTGTGTCCCTTATTCAACAGGCATTCGGGGGTCCTCAGGGACATGTTTGTGGGCCAGCGGTGGAACCGGGGACGAAGAGGCCAGGTACTCCGTTGGGTACGGGGATGCCAGGTATGGTGGCTAAGATGTTCAGAGCGGATAAAGAGTTTTTGGAGCCGTCAGTGGCCTCAGAAGGTCCTCTCTCGGAGGGAGGAGATCCGGACTTGGACGTTGACGAGGAGTTAGAGGAAGGCGAGATAGCGGAGCAGGAGGACCAAGCGAGGGTGGTTCGGGTGTTTCGCAGAGAAGAGTTGCCGGCCCTGATATCAGAGACCCTTAAGGCCCTAAATATTCCGGCGGTTGGGCCGGCAGAGGATTCTTCCTTGGAGGATCCTTTGTTACAAGGGTTTAGAAAGATAAAGAGAGCTTTTCCTGTTCACAGGGTCTTCCGAGAAATGATTCAACAGGAATGGGATATGCCAGAGGTGGTTCTAAAGGGGGCCAGAGTTATGAACCGGCTTTATCCTCTAATAGATCAGGATCAGGAGTTGTTTAAGTCTCCGAGGGTGGATGCAGCCATTTCGGCAGAAACTAAGAAGACCACCATTCCGATTGAGGAAAGTGCGGCCCTCAAGGATACCCAGGATCGGAAGTTAGACGCCTTGTTGATACAGGTATTTGAGGTGAATGCACTCTCATTACAAGCTTCAATTTGTGGTGCATGGGTGGCGAGAGACTCCCTTCGCTGGTCGCAGCGGCTCCAGGGTGATCTGGGGGAGGGGGCGACCAATGAAGCCTTGAGATTGGAGTCGAGTTCAGCGTATTTGGCCGATATTCATTATGATCTTATCCGAAACTTGGCAAAGAGCATGGCCTCGGTGATAGCGGCCAGGCGCTACCTGTGGCTGCGCAATTGGGCGGCGGATGGGCCGTCCAAGGCCCAGCTAAGTAAACTCCTGTTCAGAGGGAAGTTACTGTTTGGTGACGATTTGGAGAAGCTGGTAAAGGATTTGGGAGAGTCCAAGGGTGGTAGGCTGCCAGAGGACAAGCAGAGGCAGAGTCGAATGGCGCCCCTGCCTAAGGGTCAGCAGAGAGATTTTCGTCGTTTTCATTCACCTCGGTTCGGTCAGGACCAGAGAGGGCGGTTTCCCTACAGAGGGCAGAGCTTTCACGGATTTCGGGGCGCTCACAAAGAAGTCCCAATGAAGTCAGGAGGACCCAAGTTGGGCTGGTGCCCGTAGGAGGCCGGTTGCGGGAGTTTTACCCGGCTTGGGTCCAAATTACTTCAGATCAGTGGGTTCTGGAGGTAATTCGGAAAGGCTATGCGCTGGAGTTCCAACAGCCCGTGTGGGATGCCTTTGTGCAGTCTCCATGCTGAGCGCGCGCCAAGTACGCAGCGGTACGGGAGACTATACAAAGGTTGTTGGACCTCAGGGCTATAGTCCCGGTCCCAGAAGACCAGTGCAGCTCCGGTCGATACTCCATATATTTCATTGTTCCAAAAAAGGAAGGCACCTTTCGACCAATTCTGGATCTCAAACGAGTAAATCGCTGTCTCCGAGTGTCTCACATTCGGATGGAGACGCTGAGGTCGGTCATCGTGGTGGTAAGAGCGGGAGAGTTTCTTACGTCCCTAGACCTGTCCGAGGGATATCTACACATTCCAATTCGAAAGAAGCATCAGAGGTTCCTCAGGTTTGCAGTGCTGATGGGTCATTTCCAGTTTCGGGCGTTGCCTTTTGGGCTGGCAACTGCACCTCGGACGTTCACCAAGGTGATGGTGGTGGTTGCGGCGGCCTTGCGCAGCGAAGGAGTTCTGGTGCATCCGTATCTAGACGATTGGTTAATCAGAGCAAACTCGAGGCAAGACAGCGAGGCGGCTACGGCTCGGGTGGTCGAGGTCCTCCAAAGTCTCGGTTGGGTAGTCAATTGGGAGAAAAGTCACTTGCTTCCATCGCAGCGCCTAGATTATCTGGGGGCCTGTTTCGATACAAAGGTGGGAAAGATTTTTCTTCCAAAACACAAAGCAGAGGGATTGCGGGTGTTAGTGCTCGAATTCCTCGACAGGTCCCACCCGAGGGCATGGCATTACCTACAGCTACTCAGGACCATGGCAGCGACTATCGAACTAGTTCCGTGGGCAAGGGCCCATATGTGACCATTGCAGAGGGCCTTGCTCAGACGCTGGTCCCATCAAAGAGATCAGTTGTCACAGAGGCTGCCCTGTCTGCCAGAGGCGAGTCAGGCGTTTCGTTGGTGGTTGTGCCCGGAATGCCTAGAGAAGGAGATGCCACTGGAAGCTCTGGCTTGGATTTCATTAACGACAGATGCCAGTGTTCTCGGCTGGGGGGCCCATTGTCAGGGGCAGTTTGCGCAGGGACAGTGGACGGAAATGGAAAGAGATTGGTCGATCAACTGGCTTGTGCTCCAGGCGGTGACGTTAGCGCTCCAACTATTTCAGCCGTATCTTCAAGGGAAGGGTATCTTTAGCGGAGGAGGGATAGTAAGGAAATCCACAGTACTACCGTTTAACTTTCGAAAGGGAGACTATGATAAAATGAGGAAAACAGTTAAGAAAAAACTAAAAGGAGCAGTTGTGAAGGTTAAAGACGTACATCAAGCTTGGGTGTTGTTGAAAAATACTATCTTGGAAGCCCAGACCAGCTGTATTCCATGCTTTAAGAAAAGTGGAAGGAAGTCCAAAAAACTGCCAGCATGGTTTAAAGGTGAGTTCAGAGAGGCTGTTGTTGCCAAAAAAGCATCTTTCAGGAAATGGAAAAAAGAGCCAAACGACGAAACCTGGAAACAGCACAAGCACTGGCAAGTCAAATGCAAGGCATTGATAAGGCAGGCAAAGAGAGAATTTGAGAAGAAGCTTGCTGCGGAAGCAAAAACGCGTAATAAGACTTTAAGTACATTCGTAGCAAAATACCTGTGAGAGAGTCAGTTGGTCCATTAGATGATAAAGGGGTTAAAGGAGCACTAAGAGGCGACAAGGTGATAGCGGAGAGACTGAATGAATTCTTTGCTTCGGTCTTTACTGAGGAAGATGTAGGGATGTTACCCATGAATGAAGTGGTATTTAAAGGTGCAGAAGAATTGAAGGAAATATCGATACATCGGGAAGATGTCTTACAACTATTAGATAAACTGAAGAGTAGCAAATCACATGGGCCGGATGGTATACATCCAAGGGTGTTGAAAGAACTGAAATATGAGATTGCAGACCTGCTATCAGTAATCTGTGAACTATCATTAAAATCATCTCTAATACCTGAAGATTGGAGGATCGCCAATGTAACACCAATTTTTAAAAAGGGTTCCAGGGGTGAACCGGGAAACTACAGACCGGTGAGCCTGACATCAGTACCGGGAAAAATGGTAGAAACCATCATAAAGAATAAAATTACTCAGCATGTAGATAGTCACAACCTAATGGGAGACAGCCAACATGGCTTTAGACAAGGAAGATCTTGTCTTACTAATCTGTTATGTTTTTTTGAAGGAGTGAATAAACAGGTGGACAAAGGTGAGTCGGTTGATATTGTGTATCTGGACTTTCAGAAAGCCTTTGACAAGGTCCCTCATCAGAGACTTTTGGCAAAACTAAAGAGTCATGGGATAGGAGGCAATGTGCTATTGTGGATCAGGAACTGGTTAAAAGATAGAAAGCAGAGGGTAGGGCTAAATGGCCAATTTTCCCAATGGAGAAAGGTGAATAGTGGTGTACCCCAGGGATCTGTGCTGGGTCCGCTGCTTTTCGACATATTCATAAATGACCTGGAAAGTGGAATAACGAGTGAGGTTATCAAATTTGCAGATGACACAAAACTATTTAAAGTTGTTAAAACCCAAGAGGATTGTGAAAAATTGCAAGAGGATCTTGATAAATTGGAAGACTAGGCATCAAAATGGCAGATGAAATTTAATGTGGATAAGTGCAAGGTTATGCACCTAGGGAAGAACAACCCAAACTATGGTTACACGATGCAAGGTTCCACATTAGGAACCACCACCCAGGAAAAAGATTTAGGCGTCATTGTGGATACCATGTTAAAACCCTCGGACCAGTGTGCAGCGGCGGCCAAGAGAGCAAATAGAATGCTAGGTATGATAAGGAAAGGAATGGAAAATAAAACAAAAGATATTATAATGCCTCTATATCGTTCCATGGTGAGACCGCACCTTGAATATTGTGTGCAGTTCTGGTCGCCGTATCTTAAAAAGGATATAGCAATTTTAGAAAAAGTACAGAGAAGAGCCACCAAAATGGTAAAGGGGATGGAAGGATACTCCTATGAAGAAAGGCTAAAAAGGTTAGGGCTCTTTAACCTGGAAAAGAGACGGCTGAGGGGAGATATGATAGAAGTCTATAAATTAATGAACGGAGTGGAACGGGTAAATGTAGATCGATTGTTTACCTTATCAGAATATAGAAAGACTAGGGGACATGCAATGAAGCTACAGGGTAAACTATTTAAGACTAATAAAAGAAAATATTTTTTCTCTCAACGTGTAATCAAACTCTGGAATTTGTTACCGGAGGATGTAGTAAAGGCTGTTAGTGTAGTTGCGTTTAAAAAAGGTTTGGACAAGTTCCTGGAGGAAAGGTCCATAAACCATTATTAAGAAGTGACCGAAGATATCAATGCTTGACCCAGTACAAGCATTGTGGAACTTGTGTCTCTTGGGGAAACTGCTAGGTACATATGACCTAGATTGGCCACTGTTGGAAACAGAATACTGGGCTTGATGGACCTTGGTCTGACCCAGTATGGCATATCTTATGTTCTTATGGGAGGCGATTCGAGTGTTCTCCGACAATGCGATGGCAGTGGCTTACATCAACCGACAAGGAGGTACCAGCAGTGTCGGGTTCGAAGAAGAGGCCGAGCAGTTGCTAAACTGGGCCGAGATGCATCTACGGGCGCTGTCGGCTGCACATGTAGCAGGAGTGGACAATGTGGAAGCTGATTTCTTGAGTCGCACAAAGGTAGATCCGGGGGAGTGGATGCTTCATCCGGAAGTGTTCGAGCAGTTGGTGCAACGCTGGGGGACACCGGTGATGGATCTGATGGTGACTTTTCAGTCCGCAAGGTCGAACGCTTCTTCAGCAGAAGGCGGGAACGAATGTCGGAAGGTCTAGATGCCCTCCTACAGGCATGGCCAGAAGATCAACTCCTCTACTTGTTTCCGCCGTGGGTGTTGATAGATCGAGTAGTGCAGCGAATAGAAGGTCACAAGGGTCTGGTAATATTGATCGCCCCGGATTGGCCAAGAAGGCCATGGTACACGGATTTGATGAGGCTCGTAGTGGAGAAGCCTTGGCGTCTGCCCGATTGGGGGGATCTGTTATCTCAGGGTCCTCTGTGGATGCCGCTGGTGACTCGATTCTAGCTTACGGCTTGGCTATTGAAAGGGCAAGATTGAGAGCTCGGGCTTATTCGAAGGAGATGATTTCGACGTTGTTGAAGGCACGGCAGCGATCTACCTCCTTAGCGTATGTCCAAGTGTGGTGGATATTTGAGGCTTGGTGTCGGGACAGAGATTTGGAGGCATTAAGAACTTTGGTGCCTCAAATTTTGGTGTTCTTGCAGGATGGTTTTCAGAAGGGCCTGGCGGCAGCATCCCTGAAGATGCAGTTTGCAGCGATCTCCTGCTACAGGGGTAAGGTAAAAGGGGAAGCGCTGGGGAGCCATGCGGATACTAAGCAGTTTTTAAGGGCCGTAATTCTCTTGAGGCCTCCTAGCAAGCGGCTAGTTCCAGCATGGGATCTCTCCGTGGTATTGGAGGCGCTGAGTCTCGAGCCCTTTGAGCCTTTGTCTAGGGCAACGCTAAAGGATCTCACTCTTAATGTTGTGTTCCTGGTGGCTATCTGTTCGGCCCGGAGGATTTCAGAATTGCAAGTGCTTTCCTGTAAGGGAGCCTTTTCTATCTTTTCAGGACTCGAAAGTAGTTTTACAAACGGTTCCGTCCTTTTTGCCCAAGGTGGTATCAGCGTTTCATATGAGTCAAGTAGTCTTTTTGCCGGTTTTCCGGGAGGGCAAGGAGGGAGCTTCGTCGGACCGTTTACGTCAGTTGGATGTCCGTCTGAGCCTTAAAGAAATATATGGCTCAAACGGCAGCGTTCCCCAAGTCGGACAGGTTGTTCGTGTTGTTTGGTGGAGTGCGGAAGGGTGAGATGGCATCAAAAGCATCCATTGCCAGGTGGATTAGAGAGGCGATAGCATCAGCTTATCTGTTGAAGGGCAGGACGGTGCCAGAAGGTCTACGAGTGCATTCCACTAGAGCACAAGCAGCATCTGGGGCGGAATGCAGATGGGTGTCAGTGGAAGACATTTGTAGAGCGGCGACTTGGTTGTCTCTGAATTCGTTTGTCAAGCATTACCGGCTGGATGTCCAGGCGTGAAGGGATACCTGTTTTGGATCGGCGGTGCTTCAGGCTGCTCTAGCGGGTCCCACCCAGTGAATTTGTAGGTACTGCTCTGTTACATCTCCAGAGGTTCGGGACGATAAGGAAAGTTAAATTAGTCTTACCTGCTAATTGTAGTTCCTGGAGGAACTCCAGTCCAGTCCCGTATCCCGCCCGGGTTTCTGTCTAATGGAGGCCTGCCTGAAGCAGAAGCATTTCAAATAGGTAAGAGAACAGATTGGTGGTGTAGGGTCGGATCCACATGGGCGGGATATCGACGGGGAAGATAGTTGTAAAGGCCACATTCTCCATACAGAGGGGAGGTAGGACCTGTGTCTTTCTGGGTTAGTTTCGTGAGAACAGTGACACTACACTGTTAGTTCTGAATTTTCTCTTTGGTTATTTGTTTAGGCAGTTATAATAGGTGTTTAATTATGTAGAGACAGTTAACTTAATTGTTGCTCCGGTGAGTCTGCTTTGTCATTAGGTTACTGGTATGAAGAGGAGCTGCCTGTGGATATATACCAGTGACATCACAAAAGTGAAGTTTCTCAGTCTCCAGGCTGCTGTGAGAGGTGCACAACGCCAGAGGTTCGGGACTGGACTGGAGTTCCTCCAGGAACTACAATTAGCAGGTAAGACTAATTTAACTATAACCACATACATCAAAATTACAGAAAAAAATACATAAGGGAGGGACATGGAATATCACAACAAATCCCCCTCCCCTAATAACTAACAAAAACCAGAACACATTAGGGATTGCAAATATCCTACCTTCCCACTTAGTAACACCAAGGCTACCTAGGTTCTGCATAAGGTTTTGAAACAACCAAATGTTTAAGTCTTTCTTAAATTTTCTTAGGGAATTTTCAGAACGAATCACCTGTGGAAAAGAATTCCACAACACAGGTGCCTGAAATACAAAAGAACTTTGCCTAGTTACCTCTAAACGGTTTGATCGAAGAGAACGGACAGAGTAAGTAAGTTAGCCTGTGAGGAGCAAAGTTGCCTACTGAGTAGATAGGGAATCAAAAATGGAAAAGATGGTATGGAACTCCGATGTAAAATGTACAGTGTGCCAGAGTCAGAATTTTATACTTCTATTCAGCAACCATTGGTGCTCTATCAAGAGTGAGTGATATGATCAAGAGTGAGTGATATGTTTGCACCATACATCAATTTAACTGCAGTGTGTTGGACCAGAATAGAGTGGAAGACCTGTAAAAAGGGAATTGCAGTAGTCCAGATGAGTCAATACTAAAGAATAAATTAAAGTTTGGAATGATTTCTTAAGATATATCAGTAGTATAATGGGTTCACTACTCGTCAGACTGATTGGCAGGTGAGATAAGGATGACAGGAGCCAGTCAGCGCTCACTTCCAGTGTATGTCCAGCCTCAGGCCATGCCCCTCCCATAGAAGTGAATAGTGAGTTAGCCCCGCCCATCCACACCCCCAGGTGTGGCCACTCCCCCCCCACACTGTGGCACGCTCCCACCCCACCCTCAAGGATGACATCAGCCAATCAGCGCCCACTTCCGGGTTTGTGCCATACCCATGCCCTCTCACCCTCAACCACTCCCCAGCCTACATCATCGGAAATGACATCACCGGAAACGGTGTGTCATCGGAAATGGACAGTGTCGCTTTTTGATGACATCAGCGGAAGCAGAGTGACTGACTCCGGAAATGTGTGTTTATGTTTGTTTATTACATTTGATATACCGCTCAAGCCAAAGCATCAGAGCGGTTTACAATATTACTTAAAAGTTACAGAAAATATGAAAAGAACGCCATTAATTAGATAGGACAGAATAAGAGATACAGTGATAGTTAAAGGAACAGAGGAGACAAGAAGAAATGCTCCACATAGCATCTGAAGAGGTAGATATCATACCACCAGGTGTTTAAGCTCCCACTCAACCTCCGCTGTCGACATCACCCCTCCACCGCTCTGATCTCCACAGCAAGCAGAACCAATGTAGCAGCATTTTAAACGGCCCCGCACGGTCCTACGCCTAAGGGCCCTCTGGCGAGGCCCTCAGGCACGGGCCCGCCAGTGGAAGTGACGGTTTTAAAGCTGTTAAAGGCAGCTGGTATGGGCAGGCTGAAAGGAAAGAGGTGGAGCTTCCACTCACACACCTCTGATGCTGGCTGGCTGCTGCTCTCCCCGTCTCTGCGCGCCAGTGGAAGTGACGGTTTTAAAGCCGTTATAGGCAGCTGGTATGGACAGGCAGAAAGGAAAGAGGTGGAGCTCCCGCTCACACACCTCCGATGCTGGCTGGCTGCTGCTCTCCTCGTCTCTGCGCACCAGTGGAAGTGACGGTTTTAAAGCCGTTATAGGCAGCTGGTATGGACAGGCTAAAAGGAAAGAGGTGGAGCTCCTGCTCACACACCTCCGATGCTGGCTGGCTGCTGCTCTCTGCCACTGGTTAATGCTGACATCTGCAAAAGCAGGAACCCTGGAAAACAAAACAAAAAATGCTTTCTCTCCCCCTGCCCCACTTCTTTTTTCTCACAAAGCAGTGCAATGCTTTTATGTGTATTGCAGGCTATTTAGAACTGATTGTTAAAAATAACCCTTTGGTAGCAGCAGCAGGAACACAATGCAGAGACACAGCACTTGGGTATACATGCTTCTTTTTTTCCAAATGCAATTGACACATCTTTGTTAGAGAAACCAGTGCTGTCCATGTGATAGAATTTTGCTTTTAAGATCTCACTGTTAGAGAGAAGTATTCTGGCAGTCCTGTAGTTCAGACTGAAATACAGAGAGAGACCTGAGTTCAAATCCCACAACAGCTATTTTTTAGTGGCTTTGAAAAAAAAATACAGAGAAACAAGTCTGGACATGCTTCTAGGAAACGAAATGGTAGCATGTGAATGGTAGAAAGAACAGGCTATACTTTAAAACACAAAGGATTTGTGGAATAAATCCATTCTGAAGCTGCTAGCAAAATAAAAAGAATAGTCAAAGCACGGCAATCATGAAGGAAACCTTATTGAAGAGCATTTACTATGACCCCAAAGCAATAGGGAGCTTTGGGGGCATAAATCCTCTACTTCAGTGATGGCTAACCTTTTTGAGCCCGAGTGCCCAAACTGCCGCACAAAACCAAAGAAATTCCTCAAAGTGCCAGCACGTCAATTAAACCTTAACAACAAGATTTTAGTATCTAAAAACTCTTTATAAAGTTGCCTGAACTATGTAACATCATTTGTAAAGTTTGGAATCTTTGTATTGTCAGAGAATCAATTTGATTCACAATCCTTTGGTTTTCATTTGAATTTATTGGCAATTTATAATGTTTTAATGATTTCATTCAATTTAGAAACAGGAAGGCAATAATTAAACTGGGAACCCCAAAAGCCAAACTTGGAATGTACAACAACACTGTAGAAATAAAACTATAAATTAATTTCCTCTTGTACTAAACAAAGCACAGACACTAATGATGCACATTTCCCAGAGCTGACATATTCCAGTTAATAAATTCAAAT
The DNA here is from genome assembly GCA_033557465.1 of Ichthyophis bannanicus. Taxonomy (NCBI): domain Eukaryota; kingdom Metazoa; phylum Chordata; class Amphibia; order Gymnophiona; family Ichthyophiidae; genus Ichthyophis; species Ichthyophis bannanicus. The sequence continues at coordinate 288,307,152 of CM066031.1, read as the reverse complement.
AAAGAGATATCTTTGTACCTTTTGTGCATTTTTTTCAGTTGCAATTGTTCCAGCCACTTTCTTCTGGTTTATTTGTGTCTTCTGCTATCTCTCCATCGTCTGCTGTCCATTTCTCCTTTCTTCTCTTCTAGTTTTTTTCCATTCTCTCTCTTCATCTGCTTTAACATAATAATCTTTCTCCTTTTTTAGTCTCCCAATACCCGGCCAATTGTACATTTTTCTTCCCTCCCACACAAAATATTTTTCCCCTCTCCATTTCACTCTCCCAGCCCCATCCCCTTCTAATCTCCCCCAACATCAGCTCCCTTTTAATTCCAGCCCCACCCAGTATCCGCTCCCTTCTAGTCCCCACATCAGCCCATTTCCAGTCCTGGCCCCCATCAGTCCATTTCCAATCCTATCCGAGTCCCTTCATCAGCTCATTTCCAATACCAGCCTCCCATCAGCCCATTTCTAGTCCTTTCCTAGCCCCACCATCACTCAGCCCATTTCTAATCCAAGCCCCCCATGAGCCTACTTCCAGTTCTAGCCCCTCCATGAGTTCATTTCAATCCAAGCCTCCACCACAGCCCATTTCCAAACTTAGCTCCCCCAACACCCAATTCCCAGTCCTATCCTAGCCCCTCCATCAGCCCATTTCCTGTCCTAGCTCCCTCCCCTAAGAGCCCATTCCAAGGCCCCCGCCCCATCAGCTATTTGCAATTCAAGCCCCCTTCCACTCAGCCCATTTCCATTCCAAGTCCCCCTCCCCATCAACTATTTGCAGTTCAAGCCCCCCACTTCCCCTCAGCCCATTTCCATTCCAAGCCCCGTCCCCATCAGCTATTTGCAGTTCAAGCCCCCCACTTCCCCTCAGCCCATTTCCATTCCAAGCCCCGTCCCCCATCAGCTATTTGCAATTCAAGCCCCCTTCCACTCAGCCCATATCCAGTCCTAGCAACCCCCCCAACCCATTACCAGTCCTAGCCCCCCATAGCCCACTCCCAGTCCTAATCCCACCAGCCCATTTCCAGTCCTAATCCCCATCACCCCATTTTCAGTTTAAGCCCCCTCATAGCCCATTACCAGTCCTAACCTCCCCATCAGCCCACTCCCAGTCCTAATCCCACCAGCCCATTTCCAGTCCTAATCCCCCATCACCCAATTTTTAGTTTAAGCCCCCCATAGCCCAGTTCCAGTCCTAACCTCCCCATCAGCCCACTCCCAGTCCTAATCCCACCAGCCAATTTCCAGTCCTAATCCCCCATCACCCATTTTTTAGTTTAAGCCCCCCATAGCCCTTTATCAGTCCTAACCCCCATCAACCCACTTCCAGTCCTAATCCCACCAGCCCATTTCCAGTCCTAATCCATCACCCAATTTTTAGTTTAAGCCCCCCCCCCCCATAGCCCATCACCACTCCTAAACCCCCCAGCACCCAGCACCACTCCTACCCCCCCCAGTGCCCATCACCACTCCTAACCCCCCAGCGCCCATCACCACTCCTAATCCCCCCGCAGCGCCCATCACCACTCCTAACCCCCCCCCCCAGCCCAGCCCAGCCCAGCCCAGCCAAAATTTAAAATAAAAAAAAGCTGTCTTCTGCCGCTTCCGGGGCCGCCGCGGCAGAATCGAGTGTGCCGCGGGGCCCCCCCTGTGCCTGGCAGAGCCTGCCCTCCAGATCCTGCCTTCCCCGGTATCAGTCCCTGTTTCCAGCTTGTTACACGCGCCGGCTTTCAGAGCGCGAAGGGAACTAGTTTCCCTTTCGCGGCTCTGTTAAGCCCGCGGGGGCTGATGGGAACTTCCCATCAGCCCCCGCGGGCTTAACAGAGCAGCGAGGGAGAAACTCTCCCCTCGCGCTCTGAAAGCCGGCGCGTGTGACAAGCTGGAAACAGGGACTGATACCGGGGAAGGTAGGATCTGGAGGGCAGGCTCTGCCAGGCACAGGGGGGGCCCCGCGGCACACTCGATTCTGCCGCGGCGGCCCCGGAAGCGGCAGAAGACAGCTTTTTTTTATTTTTTTAAATGCGGACCTTCCCGCGTGCCAGCTGCAAGGCCTTCGCGTGCCACAGCTGGCACGCGTGCCATAGGTTCGCCATCGCTGCTCTACTTCAAGCTGCTAAAAAGCATGATAAAACAGTCAACAGAAACGATGTAGTTAGATGGTCTACAGGACAAGATGCTTATACTTTACACAGACCTGCTAGAGTCTGTTTTAAAAGAAACAAGACGATCGTGTCAGATGTGGATGCGCAATGGCAGGCTGATTTAGTTGATATGGCATCCTTGTCCCATTATAACAATGGCTACAAATACATCTTAACAGTGGTAGACATCCTGTCAAAATATGCTTGGGCTGTAAGTTTAAAATCGAAAACCGGTCATGAAGTTGCTAAAACCTTTGAAAAAATATTTAATCTAGGTCGTATACCTGAAAAAATACAGACAGACAAGGGTAAAGAATTTTTAAATAGGTCTCTGAAGAATTTATTAAAACAAAGAGGGGTTCATCATTTTGTAACCAATAAAGATGTTAAAGCAGCGGTGGTAGAAAGGTTTAACAAGACTTTGAAATCCAAAATGTGGCGTTATTTCACAGCACACAACACCTTCAGGTACCAAGACGTACTGCAGGCTTTTGTGCACAGCTATAATCAGTTTTCACAGAACAATAAAGACGAGGCCTATAGATGTGACATACACAAATTCTCTGCAGATCTGGAAAAGAGTCTACGGTGATAGCATCAAACGTAAGCACACCAAGAACCCCTTAAAGAAAGGAGATCATGTAAGACTTTCAAAAACTAAAGGAAAATTTGAAAAAGGTTATGAGCAAACGTGGACTGACAAGGTATTTATAATAACGGACATTTTAAACAGGGGACAGAAAGCGACATACAAGATACATGATTATGACGGTGAAGCATACAAGGTTCTTTTTATCCTGAAGAGTTGCTAAAAGTCACCCCGCAACAGGACAGAATATACCATATCGATAAGGTTCTAAAGGTAAAAGGATGTGGCAGGAACAGATTCTACCTCGTGAAATGGAGGGGATGGCCTGTTAAATTTAACAGTTGGGTTAAAGCATCAGAGATTCAAGACATCTGATTTCTTTTTTTCTTTTGAAGCAGCATTAAAATTAAAAAAAAAAAAAAAGAATGATGGTGGCTTTTCTATCACACTGCCTAGCAATGCCTCAGCAGGAGTGTTTCCCCAAAATACCAGCGCTAATTTTACCATACAGCTAGCAAGGCCATTGGACTTACAAGGACCGTGGGAAGTAGGGTTAGTGGAAATACAATATCCCAACATTTGGGAGAATATTAAGGAAGATCAAAAGTATGTTGTCACCCTCATAGCAGGAAATATACAGCACCACATGACAGTCAGGAGAGGACATTACGCGATCATGCAGAGTTTGGTGGAATCCATGAATCAGGACATTAGCAGCATCTATAAATCTGCAGCACCACGAATCATTTATGAACTTTATGCGCGAAGAATCCGAATAAAATCGGAAGATAAATCTGTTATTTCTGCAGATGGTGATTTGGCAACCATTTTGGGAATAGAAGCTGACGTTAATACACAGCGTTCCCATTTTCCAGCGGATATCACGGGCGGTTTTAATACCCTCTACCTGTACACAGATATTGTAGAGCCGCAGTTAGTAGGTGACCATTTTGTGCCACTGCTGCGCTGTGTTCCAACTAAGGGGTTTAGGGATGAGTTTATCACATTAACTTATGATAAGCCGCACTATGTCCCTGTGAACAAACAGTACATTGACACCATCACATTTGAAATAAAGACAGATCAGAACAGACACGTCTCATTTTGTTACGGGAAGGTGATCCTTAAGCTTCATCTGTGCCCCCGGAGGGTGACTGTTTTTTAAAATGATTGTGGCTAAAGACTAAGGAGATCCCAAATTATACAGGGATTATTATATAACACAAGCCGGCTGTGAACTTTCAGGATATCATGGAGTACCAGTCATGTACGGTGCCGGTGTTGGTGGGGTGTTTCGTTATCTCTTTAGAAAAGCTATTCCGTTTTTGAGAAGGGATTTTGAAATTATTAAACCACACGTGAAAGGTGCCGAAAAAAACATAGCCAAGGATGTCATGAGTCATGTCACAACGGCTGTTCTAAATAAAATGAACCATTCTACAGAACAGGCAGGATCAGGACTGGCTGTGATTAGAAGAGCTGTTAAAAGAAAGAGAACCACGTCTCGGGAGTTACTGCAAGGGCCGCCCAAGCCTTTTAAAAGAAAGAAACCTGAAGGTGACAAGTCTCAGAAGCTTAACCACTGGTCTAAGAAGAGAAGCACACGTTCTAGGAAGTGAGATATATTCTAAAAAAGCACCATGGCTTTTGTACACCAAAGAGTGTGTTAAATCGGAACTGGACCTGTTTCAACTAGCCCCGACCCAAACAAGTATCGAAAAAAGTATTTATGTGGAAATTCCCCAAATAACGGCTTTGTCGGAAACAGCCCCTTTGGACTTCTATATTGCAGGTCATGGTGAAGACTACATTGATTTACATAGTACTCTTTTGCATCTGATCTGTAAAATTGTGGATGAAGGAGGCTCAAACATCGATCCAACAGCCAAAGTAGCGCTGGTGAACTACCCAATCGCATCTCTGTTTAGCCAGCTGGATGTTACCCTGGGAGACCAACTCATTAGCCAGAGCAACAACTGCTACGCCTACAGAGCCCTCATAGAGCTGCTTCTCAATTATGGTGAAGGATCCTTCAAATCACAGTTTACAAGCGGGCTGTTTTATAAAGACACAGCCGGGCAGCATGAAGTGAGAGAGATAGGATCTCGCAACGTCGGCTTTACTGAAAGGGCCCAATTTATGGCCTCTAGCCACAAGGTAGAGCTGTTGGGGCATTTACATAGTGATCTATTTTTTCAAGAAAAGCTATTGATTAATGGTCTGGATCTCAAAATTAAATTGACCCGTAACAAAAATTCTTTCTGTTTAATGAGCGGCAATGCCGAAGAAAGTTATAAACTCCTTATCCTAAACGCTGTGCTCTTTGTAAAGAGAGTTAAAGTTTCCCCCGGAGTGCGCTTGGGACATGCAGAAGCTCTGCTGAAAGCTAATGTCAAGTATGCTATTGACTGTGTGGGGCTGAAGGTGTTTAGCATACCAGCCGGAGCCCGTGTGACTAACCAGGAAAATCTCTTTTTGGGGCAGCTACCAAAACTCATTGTGCTGGGATTTGTGGATAATGATGCTTTCAGCGGTAATTATGCTAAAACCCCCTTCAGTTTTAAACATTATGATATTAATTTTGCCGCTCTGTATGTGGATGGTGAACAAGTACCCGGGAAACCTCTTCAACCTGACTTTCAAAATGGATGATGTGTAAGAGAGTATATGCAACTGGTGCAAGCAACTGGCAAATATCTGAAAGACACAGCGTTGCTGATTGACCGTCAGGAGTTTTACAAAGGTCATACCCTGTTGGCGTTTGACCTTTCACCGGATCAGGAATGTGCAGACCATTACTCGCTGATTAAAACTGGTAACCTGCGGGCTGAAATACGTTTTGCCAGCGCCTTACCCCATACAATTAATATGATTGTTTATGGGGTTTTTGACAATGTGATAGAAATGAATCATAGAAGGAATGTTCTTTTTGATCATTCGTGAAAATGAACACCATGCAGATCTTCCGTATTTTAAAGAAGGACCCCTGTGTTGCAGATTTCTTTTTAGATGTGCTACCCAGCGACTGGTTAGCTGATCTACAAATATCAAGGAAGCCCGTGTGTTTGGTGGTAAATATACACCCTAATAACCTACCTGGAGAACACTGGTTAGCCCTCTATATATGTGGAGATGGAACAGGGGAATTTTTTTGATTCTTATGGACAACCCCCAGATAGCTTATTCTTTCCTACCAGCATTATGAGCTTTTTCAACAAGCATTGTAAAGCTGTTTTTTCTCCAGGACCAAGCAGGAAGTCAGTCCTCACATATGGGTGACGTCGGCGCCGATGGAGCTCTCGCGGAGCAATTTCCCCAGCTTTCAAAGAAAGCCTTTGGGAATCGCAGCGCGCATGCGCGGTCCCCTTCCCGCCCAAGGGTGCCATCTTGCTCAGTCGTCTTTTTTCCGCGGAGCCCTACAGACGCTGTTTGTGATCGCCGCAGAAAAAGTTGATTTTACTTCATATTTCTTATTCTTTCTCGGTTCGACGCCGGATCCTTTTCCCGCCCCGCCCGGACCCGCTACGCCGGTAACGGGTCCGTTCTTTATTTTTCGTTTTTTTGTCCTTCGTGACAAGCGTTCGCGCCATTTTTTATTTTTCACTGGCAGCCCTGTCTTTTGACCTCGCAGAGGCCCTTTTTCCCTCGATGGCTGCCAGCGGGTTTAAAAAGTGTGATCGGTGTAAGAAACTTATGTCTCTTACCGACACACATGACTGCTGCCTCCGCTGCCTCGGACCCGATCATGACCCGATGATCTGTGGTCCGTGTAGCAAGATGTCCTCAAAGGCGTTGAGGAGTCGGCAGCATCAAAGGGAACGAATCTTCTCTGACTCCACGTCCGGCCGGGCCCGGACCTCGTCAGAAGCTTCGACGTCCCGGGACTCCGGTCTTGAGCATTGTCGGAGTTCCTCTGAGTGGGGGTCTCCTACCCGGGAACATCATCGGAAGAAAAAACCCGCGAGGGCGGCGTTGGTGGACGCTCCTGGTTCCTCGAGGGCCAGGTCGCATAGCTCCGATAGCCGTCTCGGGTCCTCGGAGTCGGAGAGGCCTTCGAAACATCCTCGTCTCGAAATGGAGTCGCCTGGACACGTGAGTACTGTAGTCCTCGTGGACTCGCCTCCGAAGGAGCCGACCTCGGGCCCGACGCCCTTGGGGCCCGAGTCGGGGGCTGCCGGGTCTCCTGAGCTTGGACTCAGGTTGACGACCTTGGAGAGCAGTTTGGCTGCCTTCATGGACCAGCAGCGGGCATTGATCGCTGGCCTCGCCAATGCATCTGCCCCGGCCACCGGGACGTTGACGTCCAAGTCGACCCCGGAGACCGAGCCGATCCTCGAGTCCATACGAGCTCGAGTCGATCCTCGGTCGCGGTCTCTCTCGGCCTCCCGTTCGGGACCGAGGTCGTCGACGCCGACACCCTCGGCGTCGGGGCGGAGGGCATCGGTGCCCGACCGGAGCCACTCGATTCCTCCTCCGAGGAATCAGACTGGGAAACGGAGGACGAAGAGTCACCTGGTACTTTTCGGACTCGGTGTGTCCCATCGGACTCACTCGAGTCCGAACCTCGGAGACGGTCCCCCCCGGAGGACACCTGGTTCTCGGACTTTGTGCGGGATATGGCCAAGGCCTTGGCATTCCTCGCAGATCCCGAGGAGGAACCTCGAGCCGAAGAGCTCGATGCCCTCCAGTATGACTCTCCCCCGAAGGAGGCCTTTACTGTACCGGTTCCTCCGATGCTGGAACGACTTCTCTTCCGCATGTGGGAGAGCCCGGCGTCGGCACCGGTGTTAAGCAAGCGGGTCGATTCCATTTATCGAGTCCGCAAGAGCCCCGGGTTCCAAAAGGCACAACTACCACACCATTCCATGGTGGTGGAATCGGACATGCATCGACTCAAGAGTCAGAAGATGCACTCCTCGGTGCCTCCCGGCCGGGAGGCCCGGAACCTGGATGCCCTCGGTAGAAAGTGCTTCCAGGGCTCTATGCTTGCTTGTCGAGTCCAGACCTACCAGCTCTATATGGGCATGTATCTCTGAGATCTGGCAAAAGAAATTGCCGGGTTCTCTGCTGGTCTCTCCGAGGAACCTTTGCAGAGGTTCCAAGCCTTGTCCACTGGTATTCGAGAGTGCTCGAAGTTTATCTCTCGAGCAGCCTACGATGGCTTCGAAGCATCGGCTCGAGTAGCCGGGGCCGGCATCGGTGTCCGCCGACAGGCTTGGCTTCAGTCATCCGACCTCGAGCCATGGGTATAGGACAAGTTGGTCGATGTCCCCTGCAGAGGTGAAAACCTCTTTGACAAACCCATGGCTGAAAAGGCTGCACAGATCGAGACCGAGACTCTGACCAGAACTAGGCTGTCCAGAAAAACCACTGCCCCTTCTCAGAAGAAGAAGGACTCGGGGAAAAAGCCCTTTTACCCGAGGAAGGCGGCTGCCTATAAACACTACCCTCAGTATCGGGCCTCAGCAGCTCCCCAAAAGGGTCAGCAGGCCAAGGGACGGGGTAATGGGTCCTGTAGGCAGCAGGCCCCCAAGCCCACAACACCGGCCCCTGCTCAGCAGTGTGGGGGTTTTTGACTCCATCAGCATAGCCTCTTCCCCTCAGCTGGTTTCTCTCAGCACAGGAGGCCGGCTGGTCCACTTTGCCCACAGGTGGTCAGCCATCACATCAGATACCTGGGTGCTTCATATAGTTCAGAAAGGCTATCTTCTACACTTTCACCAGGTACCTCCCTCCTACTTTCCAGGGGAGCCTCCAAGACTCCCTCTGCACAGGGACTTACTCCTTCGGGAGTTAGCAAGTCTTCTTCAGGAACAGGCTGTGGAACCGGTGCCCCACCACCTGAGAGGTCATGGCTTTTATTCCAGGTACTTTCTGATACCAAAAAGAACAGGAGGCCTCAGACCCATCCTGGACTTGCGAAACCTCAACAAGTTCCTAGCAAGGGAAAAGTTCAAGATGCTTACCCTTGGAATCCTGCTGCCCTACCTCCAGCAGGGAGACTGACTATGCTCCTTAGATCTGAAGGATGCCTATACTCACATCCTTATTCATCCAGACCACAGACAATATCTCAGGTTTGTTGTGGGAGGAAATCATTACCAGTACAGAGTACTGCCCTTTGGCCTATCCTCCGCCCCCGGGGTGTTCACCAAATGCCTAGCAGTGGTGGCGGCCTATCTAAGACTTCAAGGCCTTTTTGTGTTTCCATACCTGGACAACTGGCTAATCAGGGCCCAGTCTTCCCAAGAGGCCACTCAGGCCTCTCATCGCACTGTGTCTCTGCTCCAGCACTTGGGCTTTGTCATAAACTTCGCAAAGTCCACTTTGCTCCCCTCTCAAGATCTCGAATTCATCGGCGCAAGGTTGAGCACGCTTCAGCGGGCCTTCCTGCCTCTAGACAGAGCATACAGGCTCATGGATCTCGCCAGCCACTTTCACAGCAATTCCCTGGTCTCTGCCAGGCAATTTCTGCGACTGCTCGGCCATATGGCTTCCACGGTCCATGTGACCCCCAATAGCCGCCTGAACATGCGACCAACTCAGTGGTGCCTTCGCACTCAATGGCATCAGGCCTCGGGGAGCCTGACGGACTCAGTACAGGTCTCCGACCTGCTGGTCTCTTCTCTGCGGTGGTGGCTTCATCTGCCAAACCTGCTACTGGGAGTGGATTTTCAATCTCCTCCGCCTTCTCAGGTACTAACAACCGATGCTTCTCTCCTGGGTTGGGGAGCACATTGCCAAGGGACATGTGCTCAAGGCCTCTGGACTCCTTGGGAGTCTGCGCAGCAGATAATCTTCCTGGAGCTCAGAGCCATCCGCCTAGCTCTGAGAGCCTTCTCCCACCTCACTTCTCACCAGTCTGTGCTGGTCCAGACGGACAATCAAGTTGCAATGTTCTACGTGAACAAACAAGGAGGCACAGGCTCCTTCCTTCTCTGTCAGGAGGCACGAAGACTGTGCTCTTGGGCCGTCCACCACGGCATCCTCCTCAAAGCGGTCTATCTCCCAGGTCAGGAAAATTACCTGGCAGACAAGCTAAGCAGGATCCTCCAACCACACGAATGGAGATTGGATCCATTGGTGGTTCAGCGGATCTTTCTCAAGTGGGGACTCCCCACCATGGATCTGTTTGCCAGTCCTCTGAACCGGCAACTTCCCAGATTCTGCTCTCGACAACCGCATCCTCTCAGAGTAGCGGCGGATGCTTTTCTGATTCCATGGTCCACGGGCCTCTTGTATGCCTTTCCTCCCATGCCGCTGGTGTCTCGAACACTCTTCAAAGTTCTCAGAGACAAAGCCTCGCTGATCCTAGTGGCTCCTCGGTGGCCGAGACAACCTTGGTTCCCGCTTCTAATGCAGCTGGCGGTGGACACTCCTCTTCCTCTGGGGTTTCAACCCGATCTCCTGACACAGGATCAAGGGTCTCTCCTACACCCCAACCTCCGGTCCCTTCATCTGATGGCCTGGCTGCTGAAAGGGTAGTCCTTGCTCCCCTCCAGCTGCCTCGGGAGGTGGAAGAGGTTGTCTTGGCCTCGAGGAGGCCTTCCACCCGGAAGTCCTACGCTCTTAAGTGGTGTCGGTTCTCCATTTGGTGTGCTCAGCAGTCTGAGAATCCCTTCTCCTGCTTGGTAGCAGTGGTCTTGCAATACTTGCTTTACCTCTCCAATCTGGGCCTTAAGTCCAACTCTGTCAGAGTCCACCTCAGTGCTCTATCTGCACATCACGCACAGGTGGATGGCAGGCCTCTTTCCCACCACCCTTTGGTGGCTCGTTTTCTCCGAGGCCTTCTTCTCCTTAAGCCTCCTTTACGCCCACCAGCCCCTGAGTGGGATCTGAATGTGGTCTTACAGCGGATTACCTGTCCGCCTTTTGAGCCTAAGGCTACCTGCCCTCTTCGTTTTCTTTCCTGGAAAACTTTGTTTTTGGTAGCCCTTACTTCTGCTAGACGCGTTAGTGAACTGCAGGCCCTAGTGTCTGATCCTCCTTACACTAGGTTCTACAGGAATAGGGTGGTCTTACGGACTCGCCCTAAGTTTCTTCCAAAAGTGGTTTCTACTTTTCATCTCAACCAGGAGGTGGTTCTTTCGACCTTCTTTCCCAGGCCGCACTCCTGCCGGGCTGAAATGGTCCTGCATACCCTGGACTGTAGGAGGGCCTTATCCTTCTACCTTGACCGTACGCGAGAGCATAGAAGGGCTGTTCAGCTCTTCGTTTCTTTTATTTATTTATTTATTTAACGGTCTTTTCTATACCGCCCCTTCCAGAGATCAGGGGCGGTTGACATTGAACATTAAACAGAACAATTGTATACTTCTGTATACATTTACAAGGAACATTATGCTTTAACTATATACAGGTGTACTTACAGGGAACATATTTTGAACATATTTTGAACAACATTTTGAACATATTTTGAACATTAACTATAACAGAGCTTTTCAAACTATTTACAAGTTATATACATGGAGCGCATCTTAGTTAGTTACAGTGGTGGAATAGTCAACTGTTTGAGTGGTTCATTAGCGTGTTGTGTGGGGTTAGTGAAATTTCCTGTGTTAGTCATTTGTTCTGTCTTGGGTACAGTGTATGTGTTTCTGTGATTGTGTTGGTGAGGTTCTTTTGACCCCAATAAGTTGGGGCTACCTGTCTCCAAGCGTACTTTGTCCATATGGTTTGCTGACTGTATCGCTTGGGCTTATGGGGCGGCCGGACTCTCGTTAGAGAGTCGAGTCACGGCTCATCGTGTTAGGGCGAAGGCTGCGTCAGTGGCTCATCTCCGCTCTGTTCCGTTGCCGGGCCGCTACTTGGTCTTCAAGCCAGACTTTTGCAGCCCATTACTGCCTGGAGAGGGAATCCCGCAGGGACAGTGCTTTCGGTCAGGCAGTCCTCCATAATCTCTTTGAGGTTTAGGCAACTCCTACCCTCCGGCCCTGGTGTTGGGCTACCGGTCGGAGGCGTTTTTCAGAGAAGATTCCTTCCTTCTGTGCTTCTGAGCTAGAGGGAGCTCATTTTTCCACTTGAGGCCTCCGGTAGCCTTAAGCTTGGGAGTCCCATATGTGAGGACTGACTTCCTGCTTGGTCCTGGAGAAAGAGTAGTTACTCACCTGTAACAGGTGTTCTCCAGGAGCAGCAGGAATCAGTCCTCACAACCCTCCCTCCTCCCCTTGGAGTTGCAGTCCTATCATTTCGTTTTTGCTAATTTTTTTGCTATCTTTTAGCTATGTCATCAGACTGAGCAAGATGGCACCCTTGGGCGGGAAGGGGACCGCGCATGCGCTCTGCAATTCCCAAAGGCTTTCTTTGAAAGCTGGGGAAATTGCTCCGCGAGGGCTCCATCGGCGCCGACGTCACCCATATGTGAGGACTGATTCCTGCTGCTCCTGGAGAACACCTGTTACAGGTGAGTAACTACTCTATACCACAGCAGACAATTACAGCACCCAATGTCCACGGCTTGTGGATATCACTGTGTATTTTTCTTGCACCACCACTGTAAAGGGGTGCCTTTTGAAAATATTTTAGAAATGTATTCTGAAGATTTAATGCAAAATGATGATATGGTGTTATATTTTGTAAAACGCAACAAACAAACTTTGTGTAGATCTTTTAGAAATCCATTTCATAACCAGCAGGTGTGTGTCTCCTATCGTGAATGTTATGCTGCTGCTGAATAAAAAGTAACCCCTCTAAGGAGGTTTTTTGAAAAGAAACCACTGTCTAGTCTTTTATTTTTGTTTTTAAACATTTTATTGAAAATACATTTTTTATACACTCAACCACCGGTATCTGTGAGATAATTTATGTTTTTTGTGAGGGTGTAGCTCTTTGCTCTTTATCGGCTGCGTGTACATTTTAGTAACCTTCACAGATGGCTTCTCTTTGAGGCATGCCAGTACATCTCTGTTGGCTGCATTACCCATCACCGTAGAGGGCATATTTAATTCGGCTAGGGTTTTTATGAACTCCCCCCAGCCCCTGGGTATTCTTCGTTGTGAAAGAGCTTGGGGCTGCGTAGCCCCACGAACGAGGTCAAGTAGGTTAGAGCCTTTGACAGGGTTTCCCAGGTATACAAATGTTCCATTTCCCTCCCAGGATGCCACATCCTTGTTTTTTAAGAGTTTATTAAGCAGCACCTCAGCATTTTTCCTATAGCGCATATTGATGCTGTTTAACACTTGTATTACAGGGTCTGGAGGTATAATATTTTCTAGAGATGCTGCCGTTAATGTCTCATCTTGTGCCTGTAGATACAAGTTTATTTTTTCTTTTTCCATATCCATTTGTCCGTTAAGCATGAGATAGCGCTGTAACACTTCTGAGTAGCATTTAGCCTTTTCGTGTTCAGCGCTTTGCAGGATGTTTTTCATTTCTTCATCTAACTTATGAATGGTCGTGGTTCTAATATTTTCATCCCGATCTGGTGAGTTTCTCAAGCGCTCGAGTTGTTTATTTATTTATTTACATTCTCTTATATACCGCGCTATTCTGCATCAGTGCGGTTTACATTGAACAAACTGAAATTACATTGAACAGGGCATTATAACTTGGAGAAAACTATTTTACAGGGAACATGGGCTATGGAAGGTTAAGTGGCTTGCCCAAGACCACAAGGAGCACCTGTGGGACTAGAAACCCCAGTCCTTCCGGCCCAAGGTTGCTGTCCTCTAGTGGGATTTGAACCTTCCGGCCTGAAGTACCTTGCCCCAACCACTAGGCCACTCCTCCACTCCTTGTTGACTAGGAACTATGTACATTTTTTCAGCGTGCTGCATTAGCGGTTTGTCAGAAGCCCCATTATCAATGGTAATGCAAAACTTAACAGGGGCCCGATAAATCCACCCGACTGTCTCACCAATTGCTTCTTTTTTTTAATGGGTAGTCTTTTATCGCACAGACTCTTTATGGCGTGACGCTTCCCTTTTAAAACCTTTATCTGGTGTTGTGAAAGAGGAATGTTACCTTTTAGGGTGTTGAGAGCGATTTCAACTATAGCTGCTACCAAATCATTAGAAGCTGTATTCAGGATGGCTCTTCTGTGCTGCGGAGAGGCTTGAACCAAAAGTTTTAAAAGGGGCAGGTTTCTCTTTACACGGTTAGACATGTTGTCTGAGACACACAAGCATGTATGAAGGGCCGTTTACATATTCATTTCTTTTTATGTGGGATTTGTGGTTTTTCACAGTATACCGTAGTCCAATCTGGCGGGAAGATATCCGTCCTCAGTCTGTAAGCCTCAGGCGTTGTGTTGTTTAAATCCACAACGAGATAACCAAACAGCTTTCTGGTGGCATCCTCGAAGACTTCTAAAAATAATTTTGATTTTCCAGGATACATCTGCCTGGCTAGAATGGCAATCTGTAACTTATCTCTATTTTTATTTATTTTATTTAGACAGTTTTGTATACCGCCTTATCCTTCAATCAAAGCGGTCACAACACAATTGGGGGATACATTTAACACGCGGGGATATGAGACACATACACTAATACTTACAGGGAACATGGGCAATGGAGGGTTAAGTGGCTTGCCCAAGACCACAAGGAGCATCTGTGGGACTAGAAACCCCAGTCCTTCCGGCCCAAGGTTGCTGTCCTCTAGTGGGATTTGAACCCCCGACCTTCCGGCCTGAAGTACCTTGCCCCAACCACTAGGCTACTCCTCCCATTGTCTCTAGGGTTCTTAAAGAGCACCATATATTTGGTATTTGACGTTATAGTTCGGCTTGCTTTGCCTTGGCAGAAAACATTTTGAACAATATATATGATGCTCAGGTTTCTGTGATGCACATACTTGGTAAAGGCTTTCTCTATTTCATCACTTTTACAGGCAGAATCCATTAGATCATCAACAATAACCAAGTTTATCGGTTGGAAACATTTGTTCATCATTAAAAGTATCAGGCAAAGTGTCCATAAATGTAATAAAAGGATATTTTTTTAACATTTCTTTATACAAAGGTTGCCAGCAACTGTAACACCATACAATATTGTTAGGCATGACAGTCAATACACGACCAGCGTGTTCTAACAGCTTTTTAACAAAGAAGCTGTTGCCTGAATTGGATGGCCCAGCTAAAATACAAGAAAAAGGATGTGACCAGCGCAAATCCACCATGCTAGTATCCGTAGGGTAATGTGTTAAAGCCATCCTCCAACTTCACCCTTTTGTCATACACAACCTTTTGTGTTTTTTTAATCACACCCGTCTCTATTGTCCAACCCTTTTTGTTTCTTATAATACCAGGTTGCTGTACTCCTATCTTTTTCTGGGGTAAATCTGCTGCCCCAGGCTTGTAGTCCAAAACTAGATCTTTCAAACTAGTGAAATTGATTTTCTGGCAGTTTTCTACGTTTAACGTAATCCCTTTCACTTTCATACAGGTCTTCCCGCTTGACAGCTTGTAACCATATGTTTTAGGCCCCGCTGATATAAACTCTGTGATATGTTCATCTGAGGGTATCTCACTTGTGAGCTCACCTAAATAATCACCCAAAGATGGGTTCCAATCTCCCTCTCGACTTAGAAATATCACAGAATCTGTATCGTGGTACAGGCAGCGCTCTTGCAAACTATCTAGAAGATTGTACAACTCCAGGCGTGCATAAGCCGTTGTAAAACAGGCAATGAAAACATTTGTGCTACCCGACAATATACAGCTGTCTTTTGAGTGCCTCCAAGACACACAGGCTGTTTCATCATCAATAAAATCACATGATGAAACCTCGAATTCAGGAGAAAACAGATATTTAAAGAGATCATCAGGTTCTCTCACAATGCTTGTGGTAGGCAGGTGTGTTCTTTGACCAAATTTACCCTACAGGGAATTTAAGAAACGTTTTGCTATTTGACGCTTAGCAGGGTTTACTTTAATCTGGTCTGCATGCAAACACACACCCTCTTTTCTAAAGAAATCAGCTATGTACACATTCTGTTTTTCAGTATCATTGCACCACCGAGGGTAGCCAGAAGCCTCTTGTTTTTGACGGAGGTGCATTTTGATGTATTCGGAAAAGAGATTATCAGATTTTTGCTCGAAATGCCAGATTTCAACAACCACATACCCTTTTGCAATGGCTAAATTCATCTCCACCGTACACCAAGTCCTCACAAAAGTTCTCTCCTCATCCGTGTGGGCACACATTTCTTGTTGCCGTGTGTCAGCACACGTATGACACAGTGGAAACATAAGCTTACCGCCCAACCGTATGGGTAACACCGGTTAAAAGAGCTTTCGTGGAGGATATACTTTTGCTTTTATAAAACCAAAGTAATTTGTAGGGGGGCCAAATTTGTCATAAATGATTTGTGGATGGCCTATTGGATATTCCTTTGTTTTATTGACAAAAGGGTATAGACTAGTAAAATCATAGTAGTGTATTTTTTCCCCAGGTCTTGTTTTGTGGTAGAGACAAATGGCATTTGTTCTACCCCCAAAAAGGGCATCTCGTGGAATCAGAGGTTGCGGTATGTGACGTAGAAGCCCACACAGAGCCTATGCAGATAGATAGAAAGGAGAAATTTACCTTAGAATCTGTTAGGCCGCCAGCATGTGCAGCTCAGTGGTCTTTGTTATAAACCATATAGGGATAAACTTAAAGATCTCAATATGTATACATTGGAAAGGCGGGATAGAGGAGACATGATAGAGATATTTAAATTACCTCCGTGGTATAAATGCACAGGAGGAGAGCCTTTTTTGATTTAAAGAAAGCTCTGCAACGAGGGGGCATAGGATGATGGTGAAAGGGGATAGACTTGGGAATAATATGCATAAATATTTCTTTATGGAAAGAGTGGTAGATGCATGGAATAGTCTCCCAGTGAAGGTAGTAGAGATGAGGACAGTATCTGAATTCAAGAAAGCATGGTACAAACACAGAGGATCTCAAATTTGATATGGCGGGGCAGACTAGATAGGCCATATGGTCTTTTTCTGTTGATATGTTTCTATGAAATCTTCTGTTCAATGTGTGGTGGCCAAAAAAGCAAACAGAATGTTTAAGAATAATTTAGGAAAAGAATAGAGAATAAAACAAAGGATAGCATAATGCTTTTGTATCACTCCAGTTCTGGTGTGCAATTCTGGTTTCCTCATCTCAAGAAAGATTTAGTGGTATTAGAAAAGATACAGAGAAGGGCAATCAAAATGATAACGGGCATGGAATGACTCTCCTATGAGGAAAAGCTAAAGAGGTTAGTTAGGGCTCTTCAGTCTGGAAAAGAAACGACTAGGAAATATGATAGAGTTCTATAAAATCCTGAGTGGAGTGGAAAGGGTAGGTGCAAATTGATTGTTTACTCTCACAAAAAATATGAGGACTAGGGTACATGCCATGAAGCTACAAAATTAACGTTTTAGAAACATTAAAATATTTTTCCTCTTGATGTATAGTCTTTGGAATGTATTGCCAGTAGATGTGATAAAAGTAGATAGTGTAGCTGGGTTTAAAAAGGTTTTGACAAATTCTTGAAGGAAAAGTCCATAAACAGTTAAGGTAGTCCAAGAGAAAGCCACTGCTTCTTCCTGGGGATAAGTAGTATGGAATTGGCACTTTTGGGAAATTCAGGTACTTGTGTCCTGAATTAGTCACTGATGGAAACAGGACATGGGACTTGATGGACTTTGGTCTGATCCTGTATGGCAGTTCTTATGTTCTTAAGGTTCAGGTGGCAATCCTGCGTGTTGCAGAGGTTGTACCCGAGGGATTACATTTGTAGCATACTCTGTCTCCCGCATCTTCAGGGGAATGTGGCAGTTCTGTCTGCCTTTGGGCCCAGTTTTGCCTCAGAAGAGTCTATCTGCTTTTGAAGGCACCGAAAGGGTCTCCCTTTGATCCCATTCGTAAGACCTTCCTCAAGGATTTTTCCCTTAAGCTGGGTTTCCTGGGGGTTGTAGCGTCCATCAGGTGGGTGTCTGATCTTCAGTCCTTGTCTTGCAGGGAATCCTTCTTGGTTATCTTGATGGCTTCTGTCCCCTTATGGACTATGTCCTTTCTCCCAAAGATGCTGGCCTCCTTTTCATCTTATGCAGATGGTAATTCTGCCTTCCTTCTCAGAGAAAGACCCCTTGCTGTGTCTGGTGGATATGCAGAGGGTGTTGATCGGATAGATAAATGGTAATTGCTATTTCCTTCTGCTGTTCAGCTCATTCTTTGTCCTCGAAAGGCTGAGGAAAAGACTGACCACAGTAGAGTTTATTGTCCGTGGGATTAAGGAGACCATTGGATCAGTGTACACTACAGACGGTAGACATGAATTGGAATAAACCAGAACTCACTCCACTGGAGTGCTGGCTGCCTTCTGGGCAAAGTCTGTCTTGCTGTCTCCAGAGGATTATTTGTAAGGGCAGCTACCTGGTCTTTGCTCATCACCAATGTGAAGCATTGCAAGTTGCTTTGTGAAAGTTAATATTGTTGATGCCTTGGGCAGGGCAGTTCTGTCCTGAGCGTAGTCTTCCTACCACTGTGGGTCCCTCACTGCTTGAGGTGCATTACATATGCCTAGATTGGTCTGGCAACATAAGGAAAGAAAAATGTTACTTTAATTGTCTTTCCTTGAATCCTGTTATCCAGTCCAGAACTCTCCCCGGAATGTACCTTTCTGCAGATTTGGGAGTCCAGCTGCCATAGAATGTTTAGTCAGCACAGAGGCCTGGCACAAATTTCACTGTGGTAAGAGAGCCAAATATTTGTATAAGGAGTGGAGGAGTGGCCTAGTGGGGAGTGGAGGAGTGGCCTAGTGGTTGGGGCAAGGTACTTCAGGCCGGAAGGTCGGGGGTTCAAATCCCACTAGAGGACAGCAACCTTGGGCCGGAAGGACTGGGGTTTCTAGTCCCACAGGTGCTCCTTGTGGTCTTGGGCAAGCCACTTAACCCTCCATAGCCCATGTTCCCTGTAAAATAGTTCCCTGTGTGCTGTGATTTCCTGTCTAATCAATGTGTTTATACCTCAAAAATTTCCTGTCATGATTTGACAATTTCCAATCTGTAATCAAACCGCTGCTGATCGCTGGAAGTAGCGGTATACAAATGTATACTAAATAAAAAAAAAAAAGAAATAAAAAGATATTTGCTGCAAGGTTGAATTGTTGTCTAAGGTTACGTGTTTGAGGCCTTTTCAAGTTTTTCAGTATTGATTACTGCTTGGGAAGTTTAATACTGGCTTCTCTCTGTGCTGCACCAGTGATTAGATTACTGAAAGTTGCCCAAGTTTGCCTCCATGTGTTGGCAAGGGAGCATAACCCACATATCTGAGCTGGTCTCGCAGGATTCGAGGAAAGAAAATTATCAAAGTAAAACTTTTCCTTGGTAATCTTTCCCTCACCTGGAACCTAATGTACTAATCTCTTTCCATATAGACCAGGAAGTCATTCGTTAATTCCTCTACCCCCAGGTCTTTTTCCTGTCCTTCTTTCTCCTCCTCAGTTGACTTCTTGACCTGTTCTTCATTTATTTTGCTTTCCCTATCTCTCTCTGTACCTCGGGCTTCTTTCTTGTGTTCTCTTCCAAGCCTCCTCTCTTTCTCCGTCTTAACCTTTTTTCCTGAAGTTTCTTTCTGGATCCTTTTTCTCTCACTGTTGGAGTTCTTGTGCTCCTTTCCAAACTCCCTCTTTCTCCCTGTACACCAGCCTTTCTTCTGGTGCTCCTTTTCCTCTCTGCACCAAGTTTCTTCTGTTGGGCCTTTCTGAGGCTCTTCTTTCCTTTTCTGCATGTGCTTTTCTTATGGTCCTTCTGTCTAGGCCTTCTCGTTCTTGCTCTCTCTCAGCCCTCAATTGCTCTATGGTGTTATCACTCACATGCTACTTTACTTTGATCTTTTAAATTAGAGTTCTTAAATTTGCTTTGATTGCTTTTTGAAGCTTTTCCCATAGCAGCATGCCTCTTTCTTCCAGTTTTTGGTGGAACCTCTTGGTTTAAACATAGGGTTTGTAGCATAAAGGTAGCAGTACATTATCTCCTTCCTATCTGTAGGGATCCACTTAATTGAAGTTAATCTTCTTAACTTTTTGATTATCCTATGTGGTTTAACTAAAATAAAATCCAAATTAACAGCTGTAATGTAATGCAATTGAGGAAAACCTTTCAGCCAAATACTCTAGCAAATGCACACTTTCAGTGTATTTCTAATTTGACTGTAATTGCCCATTAGATGAATCAAAGCAGCCAGATGATTCCATAACATCAGGTCTGCGACAGAAAATTTAGAGACACATGTAGTTAGCAGTCTGGCTCTTTTAGTGATAGGATTGGTAAGAGTGCCGCTTCAGCTTAATGTAAGAGCATGGGCAGGGATGTAGCACAACTTTCTGATCACCTTGCTAAGCAATACATGTGACATAAAACAGAACATGTCACTGTGCTAACACCATCCATAGGGTAAACCAGGTGGTGGCAGCACTATGTTTGAAGATGCTTTGCAGCAGCAGTCGGAGGGAGTAGGCCTGCCAACTTCTAGAAAGAAAAACCTGCCACTGGCCTCATCCATCTCCCTCAACACCCAGTAACTACAGTGTTGGGGAAGTTGTTTAAGTGATTGCATCCTTTAGCCCTCATCGAGCTGCAGACTCTTCCTGAGGCTCCCCAGAGTTGCCAGCTCAGTACAGGTCAACTGAACAGGATGATCCAGTTGTAGTTTAGCCACATTGGATTACTGGATTTGTAACTCTGATGAAACAAAATGTATGCAATAGGCAAACATTAGGATTGGATTACCTGTTAAATCCGTGAGATGAGTTGATAATCCTATGACCTTGCATAATACAATCCCTCCAGTGGTTCTCAAGCTCTCCATCCAATAGTTGCCAACTCAAAACTCTCTAATAGAGAATTACAAGCCATCTAAACTTATCTTCTAACAACTTTAATCCTCCTACACTTCCTGGCATTGGAACCTCCATGAGGGAGGGAGCCCAAGCTTGTTGACTGTACTCCTCCTCCAGTCACCTGTTGCCTAATTAGCTTACAGCTGTCCTCTCCTGCTGTTTCAGTGCCATGGACATGGCCAGATTGGCTTACCCTATGCCATTGTCGAATCTCCTCTCTCAGCAACCACCCTTCCTTATCTCGCATTCTGCTAGCCTCCTGCTCTTATCACATATGCCTCACTTGTCCCTCATCTCTTTTCTTCTCCTTATCTCTTCTTGCCACCCTCCTTCCTCCTTTACTATCCCCTCCTCAACTCTCTTCCATCTCATCTCCCCCTCTTCATCTCTCATTTCTTCTTCCTCACTTCAAGCAACACTTAGCACATTAGTGTATTTAAAAATAAATATGTACCACCATCATATTTGCTCTTATCTTAGTACTTTATATACTTTATAAATAAATAAATAAATAATACTTTTGTTAAGACTGCAGTGTAATGGTATGCTTGACTTAGTGACTACATTTTTTCTGCTGACAGTGCTTCCAGACAGGAGTACCTTTAGGAGAATGATTCTGAGTGGACACTCATTTAGAATCCTAGAGAGGCCATCTCTGGTTCGCTACGTTTTATTTTTTAATAGAGATGATATGCTGTGTTTTGAACTGGTGGGGCTACAGAGGTCACTTTTAGGAGGCTTTAGGCACCTATTGATACATGAAGTGCTATTTCAACAGATAGTTGGAGTCACAGGACACAGTGCTGGTGAACCTGTACAAGTGTATCTTTCCCAAATAGACATATGCTACTACAGCTAAATAATATGAACCATATGCTCCAGAATTGGTGCTGCTGGTGAGCAGCGAGTCTGACAGATGTTCAGGGAATAAAGATACTGAGCTCCCTCTCGCTGCTGAATCAAGTGGGAGCTGAAGCAGCCAACCCTATACTGTGGGCTTGGAAAATGGGGAGTGGATAGGTACAAGTGCTTCAACTCCATATGTTTCAGTGGAATTTACCTTAATATATTTAGCATTTATTTACATAGTAGTTAATATAGACATTCATAAAATTAAAAAAAAGTTGGCAATGTGATGTGTGATTTTTACTGAGTCTTTGGGAAATGAGTGCCACAGACTGCAGTTTATGTTGAAACAATTTAGGGAATAGCTTTGAGTTTCCTTCCAGGACCGAAGTGAAGGCAGCCTGCAGCTTCATGTCCTTGGCTAATAAATGACCTGCACATGCTACCCCTTGACCGGATTGGGAGCAAGATCAATGCTTATATGTACGTCTTCTCCTGTTGCTGCACTGTGAATCTCATCATAAGTTAGACTGCCCTGATGCAGCAGGAACTATGTGCATTAATGCTTCTCCAGCTGCTGACTCAGACAACGGGCGGAATGTGACAGGGCAGGGCAAAAAGGGAATTAAGGAGTTTTAGGGAGAATCCAGTGATTGGCAGAAAACTGGCACTCATATTGGCTCGTTTTCTGTCTTACTTGCCCCATGGTCTCTCTCTCCAAAAGCCTGCCAGGCTGGCCCAATCATCAGGCAAACTAAGTGGTTGTCTAGGGCAGCAACCTTTTTCTTTGAAGGGAGAGGAGGCAGCAAAGAGCATGGCATTCAAATCTAAATAATAGACAGCCAGTAGGGGGGGTATAAGGCGTAGAGCACCAACACCTTGAACTAATTATGGGGTTGGCCCTGCTGGTTACTAGCTGGTTGATAAGCCTAATCTTGAGGCTTATGAAACTTGAAGGACATCTTGGGGAAACGTGTTAATCTGCCATCCATAGTCCTGTGATTGGGGAGAAGATTCATCTTTCAGCAGAATATGATTCTAAGCACAAAGGAAAAGCAACAGTGGAGTGGCTTGGAAAGAATAACAGTAGAATGTCTTCCAGTGTCCCACACCTAAATCCACTAAAACATCTGTGGCAAAACTTGAGGACTGCAGTCCACAGACGATCCCCAGCCAACTTGAAAGGGCTCAAGCTCTTCTACAAGAATGGGCAAAACCACCATTCTGCTCTGATAGAAACTTAGTAACTCATGTCTGTTATTGCTGCAAAAGGGCTTAATTCACGTATTGAGTCAATGGGTGTGAAAACTTATGCAAACATGATTTTTAACTATTCTTTCACTTTAAACATGCACAAACTTCTAGTTTGGTGCATTTTGAATTATATTTTTTAGACAGCAGAATGTGAAAAATGTACAAGAGTGTGGAGAGCCTTTTAGAAGGCGTTTAATGTATGTCACTTTGAATAACTCTTTGAAAAAGGTAGTTAATAAATTACAATAAATAAAATGAAGAATGCAAAGGGCACAATGCAAGACTGAAGATAGTGAATCAATGTAGCACAACTTAATAACATGAAAAGGTCCCTTGGATACTGAACATTTTTTTCTTCTTTTTATGTAGCCTTTAAATAAAATATAATTTACCTGCCATACAAAAAATTTCATTTGAGGTGTCTCGGGCAGAAAGGAAACCTAGTAGTTTTTATTTTCAAGTAGAAAAGCTCTCTTTATAGTCCTGTGATCTTTGCGTTCTTCACTATGGGACATGTTTACTGCAGTGTGCTAAGGGCTTGCGCATTAAGTGCCAGAGCTGATGGGGTATGCTCGGCATGTCCCCATGCAGTTACTGTAGTGAGAGTAACCGCCATGCTAAATTGTCAGCCGCAAATAATGTGCATGCACTTAGCACCCTCATTGAGGTGGCCATAAGTGCACCCCTGCCAAATGCAGCATTGACTATTAGTGCATGCTAGTGATCCCTGCACCAGCTGCAGTGTGCAGTTAATGCCCATTTTCTGCCTATCACACGTTAAGTGGTTAGTGTGAAATGGGGAGGGGGTCCCCGCTTTGACCCAGTGAAAGGCGGTATATAAATACAGCTAAACAAATAAATAAAATAAATAGTGTAGGGTACCGCTGCCCATCCCACACTAGCCATTAGCGCACTTTAGTAAATATGCCCCTATGTGATACCTTGTTAGACTGCGCTTTTGTTAGTTTTGTTGGATGTATTACTTTATGTTGTGCCAAAGGAAATTTAGAGGGTCATTTACTATCTCCAGGAACAAGCGGGAATGTAGTCTTCACATATGGGTATCGTCGGTAGCGACGGAGCCTGCGCGGCAACGCCAGCGTCCAATAGGAAAGCTTTTGGGAGCATCCCACAGTGCCTGCGTGCTGCCTTCCCACCTTTCTACCTCTCTCACTTCAGTTCTTCGTTTTACGCAGGGCCGACAGGACGTGTACCCTGTCATCGCAGAAAATTTATTCTTATTCTTTTGTTTTTTTATGGTCGCGTCTGCCTTCACTTGACGCCTACCGGTACCAATGGTTCTCTTTTCTTCTTAAAAAAAAAAAAAAGGTAGCTT
Organism: Ichthyophis bannanicus; assembly: GCA_033557465.1. Lineage (NCBI taxonomy): Eukaryota > Metazoa > Chordata > Amphibia > Gymnophiona > Ichthyophiidae > Ichthyophis > Ichthyophis bannanicus. The sequence goes on along the minus strand of CM066031.1, from coordinate 288,283,178 downwards.
TCTAAAATATTTTTCTTTTAGGGGCCTCTCCCCTTTCGGTGCCAGACCAAGAGGGGCCTGCAGAATAGAGCTGCAAAACCTGGTACCCTTTTTGCCACAGATACGATGTCAGTTGCATTGACGTCTTCCAGAGCTTCATCTTCCTCCCATGGATCTCAGGTAACTAAACTTAAGTCTTCCAAGACTGGCCGGTCCTCAAAGGGTAAATCTCCTTCTAAGCATCGAGATGCCACTGGCATTGCCCTCGAGGAAAGTTCACCAGCAAAACAGCCCTGGCGGTAGTCTTCGGTCTCCAAAGCATTAATGGGGCTCCAGGATGTTACAGAGGCTTCCACCTCTGCAGAACTACTGGTGCCATGTTCTGGGGTCATAGCCGCTTCCACCAGTACCGACACCCAGGCATCGGCAGGAGTGATGGATAAGAGAATCCTCGCTATCGAACGCAGTCTAGCGACCCTCTTAGCAGCTTCAGTACCGCTAAGACCGCTGCAGACGGTTCCACAAGTATCGGTACCGACATCGGTACAGAGGGCACCTGCTTCGGCAGGTATGCTCCCCCCCATGCCGAGCCTTGAGTCTATCTCAGGTATCGGAGGACAGGATCCGAGACACTCCGGTACCGACGTCGAGCGGTACCGGTATCGTGCGTTATGGGAACACCCGGTACAGAGTGACTTTGAGTCTTCTGATTCCGATGACTCTGATGACTCTACCGGCACTAGAACGATCCTACCAGAGTATCCAACTCCTTCTCCTCAATGCAGAATGTCTCCTCCAGAAGACATGTCCTTCCAGGATTTCATACGTGATTTAGCCAAAGGTCTTTCAATCACGGTGATTCCATAAAAGGAAGCTAGGGCAGAAGAATTAAGAATTCTACAATATCCCATGGCTCCTAAGGAAGCAGCTATGCTTCCCATTCACAAGATCTTACATGATCTTATGTTAAGGATGTGGGGAAACTCCTTTAACGGTGTCTCCATGTTCCCGACGCCTCGATACCATGTACCGAGTGCCAAGCTGTCCTGGCTTTCAAAAGACTCAGTTACCACACCATTCAATGGTAGTGGAATCGGCCATGCGTAGAATTAAGAGTGCTAAAACGCATTCTTCTAATCCTCCAGGCTTGGGAATCGAGGACACTCGATGCCTTCGGGCGTCGATGCTTCCAATCCTCCATGTTATCAGCCAAGATCACTTCCTACATTCTTTATATGGGTATGTTCCTGGAAGAAGTCGCACGTGACTTAGAGCTCATGAGCCCTAATATGTCTGAGGACAAAAGGGAAGATTTCCTTACCCTGGTCAAGCACGCCCAGAATGTCTCTAAATTCATGAACCATGCAACCTTTGATGGCTTTGAATGCATAAGCAGAACCTCTGCTATCTCCATAGGTGCACGTCGTATTGCCTGGTTTCAGGCATCAGACTTAGAACAGTGGGTGCAAGACAAGCTGGGAAACATTCCTTGTACAGGAAAAAATCTCTTTGGCAAGGACTGGCAGGACAGCTTGAATCTGAAAATACTACTTTGAACAGACTATCAAAGTCTACAGCCAACCCAGCAAAGAAAGTCATTCAAGAAACCCTTTTTCAACAAGAAAAAGAGGTTTTACCAATCATACCCCCATTTGGGCCACTGTCCAGTTCATTTTCCCCAAAAGGGACAACAACAGAACAGACAGCAAAGAAAGCCGCAAACTCAAAGAGCTCAACTGGCCCAGCAGACTCAGCCTCCTCAGGACCTTTGACTCTTACCTAGAGAACTTAGTCATTCTGCCCCTGAAAGGACCAGAACCCTTAACCATTCCAGGCAGGTTATGCCATTTTCCCAAGAGATGGCAACAAATAACATCAGAAAACTGGACTCTGTCCATTGTACGACTGGGTTACAAGCTTCACTTTCTCAACATGCCCCCGCCTTCAAAAAACAAACAGTTCAATTCTCAGGTCCCTGCCACTGACCTCTTGTGGCAGGAGGTCACATCACTTCTCACTCAAGGAGCAATAGAAGAAGTACCCATATCCCAACAGGGTACGGGGTTCTACTCGCCCTATTTTCTTATTCCAAAGAAAACAGGGGGACACAGACCTATACTGGACTTCAGAGAATTAAACAAATATCTGTTCCGAGAAAAGTTCAAAATGATCTCCCTCGGAACACTCCTACCATACCTTCAGAGTCAGGACTGGCTATGTTTTTTCTAGATCTAAGAGATGCGTACACACATATTCTCATCCATGCAAATCAGAGGAGGTTCCTTCGATTCCTGGTCCACGGAAGACACTTCCAGTACAGAGTTCTTCCCTTTGGTCTGGCCTCTGCCCCAAGAGTCTTCACAAAATGCATGGCAGTGATAGCAGCATTTCTGAGAACTCTAAGAATATTCGTCTTCCCTTACTTAGACAATTGGCTCATTCGAGCATCAACAGCTCCAGAGGCCAGCTTCACTCTTTCTTGAACAATGAGAATCCTTCAATATTTGGGATTGGTCATAAACCTCCCAAAATCTCATCTCACCCCCTCTCAATCTCTCGAGTTCAAAGGGGTTTGTCTAGACACACGGCAGTCAAAAGCTTTCCTGTCACAGCTGCGCTGTCTGTGTATAATACAGCTGGCATCCCAAGCAGCTATGAAGGTCTTCCTGACTGCTCGGGAGATGCTTCAGCTTCTGGGGCATATGGCATCCACTGTCCATGTGGTTCCATATGCTCGCCTTCATATGCGAGCAGCCCAGTGGACCCTATCCTCTCAGTGGACACAGGCCTCGGGTCGGCTAACGGACAAAATCAGAAACTCCACACGTCTAATTTCAACCCGGCAATGGTGGCAATCACTGGAAAACCACCTCGTAGGCTCTCCTTTCCAGCAGCCTCTGTGCCAAGCCACCCTAACAACAGACGTGTCCAAGTTGGATTGGGGGGCCCACTTGCACGATCTCTCAACTCAGGGTCTCTGGGCCCCACAGGAGGCTTCTCTTCACATAAACCTCCTAGAGCTGAGAGCCATTTTCAATGCTATTCGAGTATTTCATGCCCATCTCAGCCACAAGACAGTTCTGGTCCAAACTGACAATCAGGTAGCCATGTTCTATCTGAACAAGCAAGGCGGAACGGGCTCTCTGTCGCTATGCAATGAAGCTTTGCGACTATGGACCCTCGCCAGAGAGCTTCAAGTCCACCTTCTTGCGGTATACCTTTCAGGCATTCAAAATTTATGGACAGACAAACTCATTCAAATACTGCTGCCACACGAGTGGTCTCTCCACTCAGACCACCTTGCTTGAGTGTTTCAAATCTGGGGAACACCAGATATAGACCTCTTTGCAAGTCCACAGAATGCCAAACTTCCCCGATTCTGTTCCAGAATACTGGCTCACAACTGTCAGGCAAGGGATGCCTTCCTACTCCACTGGGGTCAAGGCTTCCTCTGTGCCTTCCCACCCATTCCCCTCATTCCCAAAATTTTATTCAAGCTTCTGAGAAACAGAGGTCATATGATACTCAGAGCTCCATGTTGGCCACGGCAAATGTGGTATCCTCTGCTTCTGCGTCTCTCTCAAACCACTCCTCTTGAGTTGGGAAATGCTCCAGATCTCCTTTCCCAGGAGAACGGATCCTTACTGCACCCAAATCCCCAGTCCCTGCATCTCAGGGCCTGGTTACTGAAAGCCTAGATTTCCTGGATATCAACCTCTCTCAGCTGGTAAAAGAGATCCTTCTGGCTTCCAGAAAACCTTCCACGAGGTGTTCCTACGCTTTTAAGTGGAAGAGATTCTCTGTCTGGTGTTCACAAAAGGGACGTACTCCAGTAGTGACTCCACAGGTACGAAAAGGGGGTTATCTCCTCCAACTATCCATTTCTGGTCTTAAGACCAATTTAGTGAGAGTCCATCTTAGTGTTATTGCTGCTTTTCACAATCCTTTTGATGGACAACCTATTTCCTCTCATCCACTTGTGTCAAGGTTTATGAGAGGCTTACTCTTAACAAAACCTCCCATTAAACCACCACCGGTGGCATGGGATCTAAATCTTGTTCTTGGGCAGCTCATGAAATCGCCTTTTGAACCCTTAGCCACTACAACTGTAAAGTTTCTTTCATGGAAAGTCATTTTCCTAATTGCTATCACTTCTGCAAGACACATTAGTGAACTGCAGGCTTTAGTGGCTGACCCTCCTTATACAAGGTTCCACCATGATAAAGTAGTCCTCAGGACTCATCCTCACTTTATGCCAAAGGTGGTTTAGCCTTTTCATCTAAACCAGTTGGTTTATTTCCCTATATTCTTCCCTAGGCCTCATGCCTCCAGTGCAGAAAGGAATCTTCACACTTTGGATTGTAAAAGGGCCTTAGCCTTTTATCTTCAAAGAACTAAGCAACATAGAAAATCTTCTCAGTTTTTTGTTGCTTTTAACTCTAGTCCTTTGGGACTTCCAGTTTCCAAAAGAACTTTATCTAAATGGATTGCAGATTTCATATCCTTTACATATGAAAGTAAAGGACTTTCTCTTGAGGGCCATGTCACAGCTCACAATGTGAGAGCCATGGCAGCCTCGATGGCTAATCTTTGTTCTGTGTCTATTGACGACATCTGTAGAGCTGCTACTTGGGCTTTGGTGCATACCTTCACAGCCCACTACTGCTTAGACAGGGGCTCCCGTCAGGATGCCTCGTTTGGCCAAGCTGTTCTCCAGCATCTCTTTCATACTTAATACAGCTCCTACCCGCCGGTCCCGGGTTTTGACGCCAGAGGTCCATGGGAGGAAGCATGACCCATCTCGCCTGGGTTCACAGCTTACTGGGATCATTCCCCTGGCATCTATAAGCTGGGGAGTCCCCATATGTGAAGACTGCATTCCTGCTTGTTCCTGGAGATAGCGTAGTTACTCATCTGTAACAGGTGATCTCCCGGAACAGCAGGAATTTAGTCTTCGCAACCCACCCACCCATCTCCCATAAGAGTTGTCTCCTATCTATCTCTCTTTCTCTACTCCTCTCCTTTGGTCTCAGCTATAAACTCAACTGAAGTGAGAGAGGTAAAAAGGCGGGAAGGCAGCACGCAGGCGCTGTGGGATGCTCCCAAAAGCTTTCCTATTGGACGCTGGGGAGCGTTCCTGCGCAGGCTCCGTCGGTACCGACGATACCCATATGTGAAGACTAAATTCCTGCTCTTCCTGGAGAACAGGTGAGTAACTACGCTTTTCAGATCCTACCAGATACTTGTGACCTTGATTGGCCTGACTCAGTATGGCATGTATCATGTTTTTAATAGTTATTGTATGAAATGGGCCTTGCAGCAGATAATGTGCAGTAATTATTGGCAATGATCTCCTTAAAATGTAAACATAAATGAACTCTTTGTTCATTTGCATTCCATTAACAATGTGTAATATTTGTATACCAGTGCTAGCTACCTAGGATGCCTCTTGCTTTCTTGTCTTGATTTGTAGTCTGTATATGTTCAAACCCTAAGTGTTCTGGAGTGTTTTGTGAGATATTCTTAGTGAATTCCTTTTTTTCCACAGATTAGTTCAAGCAGGGAAATGCAGTTTGTTTAAACTAGGGCTTCTCAACCCACTCCTCTGGTCCTATCTGGCCAGTCAGGTTTTCAGGCTATTCGGGTTATGTATAGGAGAGATTTGGACACCATGCCTCCATTGTATGCAAATGTTTGTTTATTCAGTATCTACTTAACTGCCTCTTACTGAATAAGCAGTAAGGCAATTTACATTAAAACTTTTATAAAAGGAGGAAAGAAAGTTACAAACTTAATAGGATAGAGAGAGTACAGCAGGAAGAAGAAAGAGTAATCAGGCAGTAAGAAACAAATACTATTGGCCTGAGGGAAGCTCTCATGGCAAGGACAGGGAAAGTCACGAGCTAAGAAATTCAGCAAAAACAGTCTTGAAGTAGGTTTTCAGAACCACCTTAAATTTTGGGTAAGATAATTCAGCATGACTATTAGGGGGCAGGGAATTCCAAAGGGCAGCTGCATGAAAAAAATAACACTGTTTCGACTCATGACAGAAGCAGACAACAGAAGGAAGAGTCAGCAAGTGACAGTTCTCCAGGAACAAGCAGGAAGTCAGTCCTCACATATGGGTGACGTCTGTGCCGATGGAGCCCCCGCGGAAGCATCTTCCCAGTTTTCAAAGAAAGTCTTTGGGAGATGGTCCCCTTCCCACACAAGGGTGCCATCTTACTCAGTTTCCCTTTTTCCGCCAAGCCCAACAGATGTCCTTATTCTTTCCCTGGAAAAAAATCTATTTTTTGAGGCATTAAATTGCCCTTTTCTCTCCGGTTAGCACCAGCCCCTTTCCTGTCTCTGAGCTCTGTTGCCCCAGCTTGAAGTCTCGGAACCATTTTCAGTTTTTCCTTCCAGGGCGGTTTTGCATTTTTTTTCTAAATGGTGACTGCGCCGAAGGTCTTCGATCTCGCAGGGGTCCTTTTTGCCCCAATGGCCAGTGGGTTCAAAAAGTGTGATCAGTGTCCAAAGAACATGTCCTTAACCAGTACATACAATTGCTGCCTCCGGTGTGTAGGTGCCGAGCATGACCCAGAAGTTTGCCCCCTGTGCAAGAAAGTGTCTGCGAAGGCTATCCAAAGTTGTCGGTAGAAGCGAAACAACATATTCCACAGGTCAGATTCTGCTCCGGTGTCCCCACGGCACCCAAACGGGCCTGCAAGCACTCCAACAAGGGTTCTCCAGAGCGTGAGCGCAAAAAGAAGAAATCATCCTGGGAATCGGGGATACACGGCAAGTCCCGTGCCAGTTCCCACAGTCCCTAGAGGGTATCGGAGGAGTCAGAGCGGCCGGTGAAGGTGCCCAGAACAGATGCTGAGGCCTCTGGTGATGGGTCACGGATCCCCGAGGCCTGTCCTGTCCTGTCGAAGACACCATCTCTTCACTGACGCCGGACCCTGTCAAATCGGCGTCCACGTTGAAGGTCTCCTGAGTGGGAAGCCAGGATGATGGCAATGGAATGCAGTGTTACTGCCTTCCTTGCCTCGCAGCAAGCATCAGTGCTCGAGCCCGCTGGTGTTTGCACCGAGAATGCAGGGACCTCGATATCGAGGACTCCCTGGGCTCCTGAGATGATCCTTGAGAACCTTGAGCCGGTCCTTGGCGAGGGTCTCAAACCCACATCCACACCTGTTCCTTAGGAGTGAGATCCTCCCTGGCAAGTACTTGTGGCTCTGGCCAAGCAGCCACCGTGGGTCACCGAAGACCTGAACCGATGCCTCACGAGCCATCTGGCCTCGAGTCCTCGACAGATTACTCGGTCTAGGAGTCCAAGGATGAAGCTTCCCCAGAGATGCGAAAGCATCACGATCTCCCCTTGGATTCGTCTCCCCCAGCGTTGTTCCTCAAGTCTGTTTGAGACATGGTGAAAGCCTTTTTTCTTATCATGGAGTCTGAGGAGGACCCTCGCATAGAGGAGCTGGAAATCCTCCAGTACGAGGCTCTGTCTAAGGAGACCCTGATGGTCCCTGTTTCGCCATCCTTGGGCGATGACTCCTTCAGATGTGGGAGACACTGACATCAGTGCCAGTAGTTAGCCGATGCCTCGACACAATGTATCGGGTCCAGTGGGGCCCCGGCTTTTGGAATGCACAACTCCCTCACACTTCTGTGGTGGTGGAGTCAACCATGCGCTGACAGAAAAGCCCGAATACTTACTCGTCTGTGCCCCTGGGCAGGGAGTCCCGTGCCCTCAACGCCCTTGAATGGAAATGCTACTAGGGCTCAATGCTAGGTTGCCAAATACATGCCTACCAGCTGTATATTGGCATGTATCTCCGAGACTTAGCAAAAGAACTTTCAGGTTTCTTGGAGGGGCTCAGTGGAGATCTCCTCCAGTGATTCCAAACCCTCACGAAGTGCGTCAGGAATTGCTCGAAGTAAATGTCTCGAGCCACCTACGATAGCTTTGAGTCTAATGTGAGGGTGGCCGCTGCAGGCATCGGGGCCTGACGCCAGGCCTGGCTCCAGGCATCAGACCTCAAGCAGTGGATACAGGAGAAACTCTTTGACACCCCCTGCCTCGATGAAAATCTCTTCAGCAAGCTGATGGGAGGACAAGGTGGCCGAGATTGAGACAGAGTACATCACCCAAACTCGGCTCTCCAGGAAGACCTCCACCTTCTCAAGAAGAAATCATTGGGGAAGAGGCCAATACCAGACCCCACAGCAGGGTCACCAGGACAAAGGACCAGGCCAAGGCCATTGTAAGCCTAAGGGCTCCAAGTCCCAAACAAACACCGACACCTAGGTCCTCCAGGTGGTAAGAGAAGGCTACCTCCTTCACTTGGACCATATGCCTCCCCCTTTCTTTCCAGGAGAGCCCCCTTGGACTCCCCTGCACCTGCTATGGAGCCATGGAACCAGTATCTCAGGGGCAAGGGGTTCTACTCCCATTACTTCCTGGTCCCAAAAAGAACAGGAGGCCTAAGGCACATTTTGGACTTGCGAGACCTGAACAAGTTCCTGGTGCAGGAGAAGTTCAAGATGCTCTCCCTTGGAACATTGCTGCCCTACTGCCAGCAGGGAGATTGGCTATGCTCCTTGGACCTAAAGGATGCTTACACCCACATCCTTATTCATCCCAGGCACAGGCAGTATTTAATGTTCATGGTTGGGGGCGACCGCTACCAGTACAGTGTACTACCCTTCAGTCTAGCCTCTGCACTAAGGGTCTTCACCAAATGTCTGGCAGTAGTGGCTGCCTGCCTCCATCTCCAAGGGGCCTTCGTCTTCCCATACATGGACAGCTGGCTCGTAAAAGGGAACATGGCCACTGAAGTGCAACAGGTCACAGCCTGCAGCATTTGGGGTTCATGATAAACCACCTCAAATCTCACCTCACTCCAGCTTAGGATCTGGAGTTCATAGGGGCTCATCTGGACACTCTCCAGGCCAGGACCTTCCTTTCCCTGGACAGGGCGGACCGCTTCAGGGCCCTGGCCACCAAGGTACAGCACTATCACTCTGTGTTGGTGTGATCCCTGCTGCGCCTACTAGGTCACATGGCATCCACAGTCCATGTGGTCCCCAACACCCCCACATGCGGGCAGCTCAGTGGTGTCTCTGCTCGCAGTGGACACAAGCCAACACAAGCCACAGGCAGGCTACGGGACAAGGTCTCAGTGTCCCGTCAACTAGCAGAGTCACTCAGCTGATGGCAGGGCACACAGCACCTGCAGGAGGGCATGCCGTTCCATCCTCCAAATCCCCAGAGGGCCCTCAGCACAGATGCGTCCCTACTGGGCTGGGGTGCCCACTGCGAAGAACTGCACACGCAGGGTAACTGGTCCCTAGCGGAGAGTCAGCAACAGATCAACCTGCTGGAGCTCAAGGCAATTTTTCTGGCGATCAAGGCCTTCCACCACCGCCTGCAGAACCAGTTGGTGCTAGTCCAAATGAACAACCAGATCACGATGTTCTAACTGAACAAGCAGGCGGGCACAGGATCTCAGCGCCTCTGCCAAGAGGCAGTAGCCCTCTGCTCGTACGTGATTGGTTAAGGAATGCTCCTCAGGGCAGTATACCTTCCAAGCCAAGACAGTACCCTAACAGACAGGCTGAGCAGGGTCCTTCAGCCACACGAATGGTGACTAGACCCCAGGGAGGTGCAGTGGCTATTCCATCTCTGAGGAGCCCCAGGTCTGGACCTCTTCGCCAGCCAGTGCTCAGCTGCCCCGCTTCTGCTGTCCCCAACCGCATCCATCTCGGATAGCAGCGGATGCCTTCCTCATCTCATGGTTGGAGGGCCTTCTGTATGCCTTCCCTCCCATGCCACTAGTTGCCCAGACCCTCTTCAATGTCCTGTGGGACAAGGCCTCCATCATCCTGGTGGCCCCGTGGTGGCCAAGCAGCTTTGGTTTCCCCTATCGTTCTGCCTCTCAGTGGAGTTCCTGGTCCCTCTGGGGAATGTCCTAGGGCTATTGACCCAGGAGGAGGGCTCCCTTCTTCACCCCAACCTGGGGCCCCTCTCGTTAACAGCATGGCTGCTGAATGGATAGCCTTAGCACTCTTCAACCTCCCAAGGGAGGTGGAGGAAGTCCTGGCCTCTGGTAAGAACTCCATGAGATGGGCCTATGCCTTCAAGTGGCACAGATTCTCAGTATGGTGGGTAGAGCAAAGGGTCGACTTGTTCTCTTACCAGGGGCACACGGTGCTGCAGTACTTGCTTTACCTTTCGCAAGCTGGACTCCGGCTCTCAGTGCACTATCATTCCATAGACGGCAGACCTCTTTCTGCACAGCCCCTCATTACCTGATTTATGTGGGGCCTTCTGTTCTCTAAGCCTCCTGCCCACCCACAGCAGAATGGGACCTCAACTTAGTTCTGATGTAACTCACCAAGCAGCCTTTTGAACCTCTGGCTACCTGCCATTTGCATTATCTCTCCTGGAAGGTCATCTTCCTGGTAGCGCTCGCCTCTGCTCACAGAGTCAGCGAGCTTCAAGCCTTGGTTGCCGAGCCATCTTACACCAGGTTCTACAAGAATAGGGTCGTTCTTTGCACTACCCTAAATTTCTTCTGAAGGTGGTATCTGCCTTCCACCTCAACCAGGAGGTGGTGCTCCCCACCTTCTTTCCACGGCCCCATGCCAAGAAGGCGGAAGCCGTTCTCCATACTCTGGATTGGAAGAGGGCTCTGTCTTTCTGCAAGGTACCCAGGACTGACTTCCTGCTTATTTCTGGAGAAAGCATAGCTACTCACCTGTAACAGGTGATCTCCAGGAACAAGCAGGAATGAGTCTTCACATATGGGTTTCGTCGGTACCGACGGAGCCTGCGCGGGAACGCTCCCCAGCGTCCAATCAGAAAGCTTTTGGGAGCATCCCACAGTGCCTGCGTGCTGCCTTCCCGCCTTTCCCAACTGTCTCTCCTCAGTTCTTCTTTTTCCGCGGAGCCAGCAGGTCGTGTTCCTGTCACCGCAGAAGAATTTCCTTATTTTTTCTTTATTTCTTTTGTGTCGCGTCTGCCTTCTTCGACGCTCTACCGGTGCCGCCGGTCTTTGTTCTTTTCTTCTTTTTCTTCAGGTGCACTTGCGTTTTGGGCCTTAGGTCCAAAACGTTTTTTCCTTAATATGGAAAAGGCTGCCTCAGGATTTAAGAAGTGCACAAAATGTGGCGGTACCATTTCCGTCACCGACACCCATGACTGGTGTCTAAAATGTTTAGGTCCTGACCATTCCATAACAGATTGTATGTCCTGTTCTATGATGTCTAAAAGAGGTCGGCAGAACCGAGCTGCCAAGCTCAGTACCCTGTTTCCCTCTGATGTGGCTTCGGTGGCATCGACGTCTTCCAGGGCTTCTTCTTCCTCACATGGATCTCAGGTAACTAAACATAAATCCAGCCGGTTCTCGAAGGGTAGATCTCCTTCTAAGCATCGAGATGCCTCTGGCGTTGCCCTCGAGGATCCTGCACCGGCAAAATTACCCCGGCGGGAGGCTTCGGCCTCTAAAGCATCATCATCAGGGTTCCAGGATGATCTCGATGGCGTCCTGGTGCTATGCTCTGGGGTACCGGTGGCTTCCACCGGTACCGACTTCCAAGCATTGGCGGCGTCGATGGATCAGAGGATTCTGTCCATAGAACGCAGTCTGGCGGCTTTCCTTGTGGCATCGACGCCCATGGTACTGCAACAGACTACTCCACTGGTACCGGCTCTAGCATCGCCATCGGTACCGATCCCGGTACCGGTGGCATCGACATCAGCATCGGTGTCCGCTATGCCGGTACTCTGTCCTCTGAAGCCCTCCGGTACCGTTACCCCGGTACTGGTTATTCCCGATACCGATCCCGGTCGGTACGGATATTGGGCTTTGCAAGAGCATCCGGACAGACGATACTTCGATTCCTCTGAGGACTCTGAGGATTCTGAAGAGTCGGTCGATGCAGTGATGCTTCTTCCACAGGAGGAGTCCTCTCCTAAACGAAGGATGTCTCCTCCAGAGGACTTGTCTTTTCAAGACTTTATCAGGGAGGTGGCTCGGGGCCTCTCTATCACAGTGGCCCCTGAGACAGAGCCCAGAGCCAAGGAGTTAGATATTTTACAATATCCTAAAACTCCTAAGGAGGCAGCTACCTTGCCTATTCATGAGATTCTGTATAATCTCATGTTGAGGATGTGGGAAGCACCTCTAACCACCTCTCCTCATTCTCACAGGTTGGATACCATGTATCGTGTCCCTCCTTGTCCTGGTTTCCATAAAACTCAACTTCCTCACCACTCTATTGTGGTTGAGTCTGCAATGAGAAAGATTAGAAGTGCCAAAAGACATGCCTCTAATCCTCCAGGACGGGAATGGAGAACCCTGGATGCTTTTGGAAGAAGAGTCTTCCAAGCTTCCATGCTTGCTGCGAGAATTAATTCTTATAGTCTCTACATTGGAATGTTCTTAAAAGAAGTCACTGACCATTTTCAGACTTTAAGTCCTTTTATGTCTGAAGATAAAAGGCAGGACTTTCTCACTGGGCTCAAACATGCCCAAGATATCTCCAAATTCTCCAACTGTGCAGCTTTCGACTCCTTTGAATGCGTAAGCAGAGCCTCAGCTATTGCCATAGGTGCACATAGGATTGCTTGGCTTCAAGCATCTGATTTGGAGATCTGGGTTCAAAATGAATTGGGAAATATCCCTTGTACAGGTGAGAACCTGTTTGGTAAGGATTGGCAAGCAAAAGCCAATCAGATGGATGCTGAAAATTCTGCTTTGGATAGACTATCCAAATCCACAGCTGTTCCTGCTAAGAAAAGGTTATTCAAGAAAACACCTTTTTCTAAAAAGGGAAGATTCTATCCTGCTTATGGTCAGCGGGCATCTTCTGCAGCTCAGTTCCCTACCAAACGTCAGCAATCATCCAAACAGAGCAAAGCAAAGGCTGCTAGGCCTGCTCCAGCCTAGCAACCTCAGCCCCCTCAGGGTCTTTGACTTTCCGCTAGAGAACTTAGCCTTCCTGGCTCTAGAAGGACCAGAGCCCTCCACCATTCCAGGAAGGTTATGTCACTTTGCTCCCAGGTGGGGGCAAATTACAGCAGAGCATTGGACACTCTCCATCATAAGAGAGGGGTACAAACTTCATTTTTCAACCTTGCCCCCTCTCACAAGAGTGCACCAGTTTAATTTTCCTACCTCCCTTCTCAACCTGTTGGGGCAGGAGGTTGCCACTCTTCTTGCCCAGGGGGCAATAGAGGAAGTGCCTTTTCAACAACAGGGCACAGGTTTCTACTCCCCCTATTTTCTTATTCCAAAGAAAACAGGGGGCTTCAGACCCATCTTAGATCTCAGAGAGTTGAACAGATTCCTAGTCAAGGAAAAATTCAAGATGGTTTCTCTGGGAACTCTGCTGCCATACCTTCAGAGTCAGGATTGGCTTTGTTCTCTAGATCTTAAGGATGCGTACACTCATGTTCTCATCCATCCATCTCACAGAAGGTTCCTTCGGTTCCTTTTTCAAGAGAAGCACTATCAATACAGAGTGCTCCCTTTTGGTCTGGCTTCTGCACCAAGGGTGTTCACGAAATGCATGGCAGTGGTAGCTGCTTTTCTGCGCACCCTGGGAATATTCGTCTTCCCTTACCTGGACAACTGGCTCATTCGATCTCCCACTCAATCAGAGGCCAGGAGTTCTCTAACCTGCACAATGCGTATCCTTCAGTATTTAGGGCTGGTAATAAACATCCCAAAATCCAATTTGATCCCTACTCAGTCCCTGGAGTTTATAGGGGCGTTGCTGGATACCACAAAGGCAAGGGCCTATCTTCCCCAGGCCCGTTGCCTTCGCTTGGTGCAGTTAGCTTCTCAAGCAGAGTTGAAGCCCCTCCTAACTGCTCGAGAGATGTTACAGTTGCTAGGCCACATGGCATCCACCATGCATGTGGTACCATATGCTCGCCTTCACTTGAGGGCAGCTCAGTGGACTTTATCCACCCAATGGACCCAGGCATTAGGCTGCCTGTCAGACAAAATAGCAAACACAAGTCACCTTATTTTGTCCCTCCAGTGGTGGAAGTCCCCTCAAAACCTGTTGCTGGGGTCCCCCTTTCAGCAGTCTCTACCCCAAGCAACTCTTACAACAGATGCTTCTCCAATGGGGTGGGGAGCTCATCTGCAAGACCTCTCCACCCAGGGCATCTGGTCCCCACAGGAGACTTGTCTACATATCAATCTCTTGGAACTCAGAGCAATCTTCCTTGCTCTGCGGGTTTTCCACACCCTGCTCAGCCACAAGACAGTCCTTATCCACATGGACAATCAGGTAGCTATGTTCTATGTGAACAAGCAGGGAGGAACTGGCTATCTGTCGCTTTGCAACGAAGCTTTGCGACTGTGGGCCCTCGCCAGAGAGCATCACATTCATCTTCTGGCAGTTTATCTTCCAGGCGTTCAAAACTCTTGGGCAGACAGGCTCAGTCGAGTTCTGCTTCCACACGAGTGGTCCCTACATATGGACCAGGTGTCCAAGATTTTTCAAGTTTGGGGAACCCCGGACATAGGCCTCTTTGCAAGTCCGTGGAATGCCAAACTTCCCCGGTTCTGTTCCAGAACTCTGGCTCAGGGAACTCAGGCAAGGGATGCTTTCCTCCTTCACTGGGGTCAAGACTTCCTCTATGCCTTTCCACCCATTCCCCTAATTCCCAAAACCCTGTTCAAGCTTCAGAGAGACAGAGGCCACATGATTCTCATAGCTTCACATTGGCCACAGCAAGTGTGGTATCCTCTTCTTCTACATCTCTCTCAAGCTCCCTCCCTGGAGTTAGGGTCTGCTCCAGACCTCCTCTCTCAAGAGGACAGAAAGTTGTGGCATCCCAATCCCCAGTCTCTGCATCTCAGGGCTTGGTTGCTGAAGGCTTAGATCTCCAGGATCTTCATCTATCTCCAGGAACGAGCAGGAATGAGTCTTCACATATGGGTACGTCGGTACCGACGGAGTCTGCGCGGGAACGCTTCCCAGCGTCCAATCAAAGAGCTTTTGGAAGCATCCCATCATGCCTGCGTGCTGCCTTCCTGCCTTTCCCAACTGCCTCTCCTCAGTTTTTGTTTTTCCGCAGAGCCGGTAGGACGTCGTCCTGTCACCTCAGAAAATTCTTCTTTTATTTCTTTATTTTTCTTGTGGTCGCGGCTGTCTTCCCGACGCCACCGGTACCGCCGGTGTTTTCTTTTCTTTTCTTGTAAAATCTTCCTTCTTCAAGGAATATATTTTTCTTCATAGTGTCTCACGGTATTTTAGGCCTTTTAGGCCTCTTCTTTTTCCTTCATGGAACCGCCAGCCACTTTCTCCAAGAAATGTTCACACTGTGGCGGTACAGCTTTATTTTTAGACCCTCGAAATCGGTGTCTAACCTGTTTGAGTCTTGACAACAGTTTGGTGAGAAGAAGTTTTCAATATCGAGGTTCCCTCGATACACGGTTTCCCTCCAGCTTCGGGGCACCGTCCCTGTCTTCTTCTACACAGCATCAGGTAACCCACAAACAGTCTGTTAAGACTAGCCAGCCCTCGAGTGGTATGTCTCATGCACTGCATGTAGACGGCTCCGGCCTTGCCCTCGAGGGCCCACTGGCTTCAAAACCCCAGCGGGAGTCTTCGGTCTCCAAAGCGTTTGAGGGGTTTCAGGTTGTTCCTGGGGTTCACCCCTCACAGAACATACCTGAGCCGTGTCTGGTGGTGGCGTCCGCTTCGAGCGGTACCGATACCCCGACATCGGCACTGGTGTTGGATGAAATACTCCTCACCAGGGATGGTCATCTGGCGTCATCGGTGCCTTCGGGACCGGTGGATACGCTCCAGACTGACCTTCCATTATCGGTACCACCGATGTCGGTACCCTCCAGACGTGCATCGATAGCCTCGCTTCCCTCGATGCCTAGTCTGGAATCAATCTCCAGTCTCGAGGACTGGGTACCGACTCGCCTTGGTACCGGCTCTCGCCGAAGGCTCGGTTCCGATGATTCGGATCCACAACTCTCGGTTCCCTCGAGGCCCACTGAGTTGCCACTGGTTGACCTCCATTCACCGATATCAGGCACGGTACCGAAGTCGGTGACGATGTCCTCATTACCCTTACGGTCGGTGTCTTCGATGCCCAGTTTAGAATCGCTCTCTAGTCTGGAAGACTCGGTACAAATATCATTTGGTACCGATACCGACCGATACCGGTGGCTCTGTACCGAGGATAGCACCGGGATGTTTTTGGTTGCCTTGGTACCGATTGAACGGTCTCCGATGACTGCTCCGATGTCTTTTTTCGGGCTCGACTCTGACATCGGTACCGGTATCCACAGTACCATCGTGGCCAACTCCTGCCATGCTTTTTTCAACAGGATCGCTCCCTTCTAGGCCAAGCTTGGAGTCGATACCTGGCATGGACAATGTGGTAATATCGGTCGCTGCTCCTGACAGTCAGTACCGGCGTCCATCCTTTAAGCATTCCACATTGCACTGTGCAGGATCTTCTATTCCTATATATCTGGATAGCTCTGTCGGTGCTCAGGCTAGTTCTTCGGATCTAACCTGTCCAAAGGAAATTCCTATTTGGGATCCCTCTTTTCAGAGTTTCCTCCGGGATATAGCAAGATCTCTTGCCATTCCTATCCCAGGACATAATCCTGCACAGGCCTCTCTTTCTACCAAAGCAAAGGACAACATAATGCTTCCTTTGCATCATTCCTTGCAGGATCTCCTAGGAATGTGGGAAACACCTTTAAGGGTACCCCCACCTTCCAGAGCAACTGATCTTTTATATCAGGTGCCCCCCTCTCCAGGGTTTCAAAAGACTCAACTTCCTCATCATTCCATAGTTGTGGAATCAGCTTTGAGGCGGATAAAGAGCAAGAAAAAGCACTCTTCTTATCCGCCAGGTCGTGAATCTAGGATTCTTGATGACTTTGGACGTCAAGCCTTCCAGACATCTATGCTTTCTGCAAGAATTCTCTCATATACTTTCTATATGAGTCTATCTCTTAAGGAAGTCACAAAGCAATTACATCTTTTGACTCCTTCCCTTCCAGAGTCCAAGAGTGCAGCCTACTCTTCACTGCTCAAGCATCTCCAGAATATCTCTTGGTTTCTTACTCGTGCTTCCCTAGACTCTTTTGAGTCTGTTAGCAGAACTTCTGCTATAACCATAGGGGCACGACGTAGAGCCTGGCTCCAAGCTTCAGGCTTGGACAAATGGGCACAGCACAGACTGGGACATACTCCTTGCACTGGAGATAATCTTTTCAACAAAGAGTCTTTACGTCAGGTTATTCAGTTTTCCACTGGCTTACCTGTTCCTAGGGGCTCTCCTGCACCTTCTTCTGTCCCAGTAGGTAAAAAATGTCCTGCCAAACCTTCTTCCTATAACAGAAGAAGGTTTTATGCATCCTCTGCCCATCCTACAGATGTTCCCAAACAGGGGAAGCATCGTCCTGGTCTGCATGGTTCAACCTCTCACCAGGCTAAGCAAACCTAGCAACCACATGGTTTCTAATCAACCCATCAGATGCTTGTGACTCTGGGGATTTACAATCTGCAGTTGTTTCTTCTCCATAGAGACAGTCCACTGCTGTCATTCTAAATCTTAAATATAGATCTCTTCCTGAAAGATATCCATCTTTTCTCTATGAGCTGTCAGGATATTCATGCTCCTAGGTCACAGGGTTCTCCTCTTTTCCTTCTAGTGAAAGAGGTCCATCCACTATCAAATGATAGTTTCCTGTGCCAGCATGTCTCCTTTCCTTTCTATTAACTTACTATATTGTAAGTTTTCTTCAGCTCCATTTTCTTTACTCTCTTACCACGGTTTTCCTCTGTAAGAGTGGTATTGTTCTCTGGAGGGCTTTTCTTCAGCCTCTCTAATTTCTTTCTTTTCTAGTGCGGAGTTCTCTTTTCTGAGTCACTCCTCTTTTTCATTCTTGCTTTGCAGCAGTTCATCAGACACCTCCAGAGTTTCTACTCTTGTTTTGTCTGTCCTTTCTGTTTTTCAACAGTACCATTCTTCTGCTGTCTGGCAAGCAGCTACCAATGCAGGAGCCTTTATGTTTCGACCACTGGTTCTTGTCCACCAGTAACCAGATTTGTCCTCCAATAATCTTCTATCTAGTATTAGTAGTGACTCCAAGTCAGTGCT
This sequence comes from Ichthyophis bannanicus, assembly GCA_033557465.1. Lineage (NCBI taxonomy): Eukaryota > Metazoa > Chordata > Amphibia > Gymnophiona > Ichthyophiidae > Ichthyophis > Ichthyophis bannanicus. The sequence continues at coordinate 288,265,051 of CM066031.1, read as the reverse complement.
GTCGTCTGTCTTGGAAATTTTTCACTACAAACGTATTGGATTGTCTTCTTTTCTACCATCTCCATTCCCATGGGTTTGGCAGCATGGTTGACATAGCTACTGGCTTCTCTGTAGCTGGTTCTATCTCCTCATTCTCCTGCATAATGCTCTCTGCAAATTACAGAGGAGCTCTCCACAATGGGCCCTTGCTAGAGAGCATGGTTTTTTTTTCTCCAACAGCTATACTAGATGGTTGAAAAAAGCTTTTTTCAGTCATATCTGCCATGACTAGAAAAGTTCCCTTTTTACTATAACACACATAGCCCTACTCTTACGTGAAAGCTTAAGGAGTTGCTAATTCCCTTCTTTGGTCCATAGTATTTCCATTAGGGAATATGTTTCCTCCTTCCACCTCGTCGTCATGGTAAGAACGCATGATACCTTTTTGCCCTTAACCAGGTCACTATGGTATCTCATTCCTATGCGTCTTCTGTTCACTTACCATGCTAGAGTTCTAAAATACTCAGGACTTGCAGACTACTGTCTGATATCATCCTCTGCTTTTCACGTAACCATCCTGGTTATCCTACTACCTAGCAGCCCTGTAGCCATAACCAGTTGGAATTGATTCTCTACATGTCTTCTCAAGTAGGTTCCACTTTCTTGTTCTTAGATGAATCTTTCCTCTCCACATTTTTCCTATGTGAATGCCTTGTGGACATATTCTGTCTACTTCCTGCAGACTTCCATATACAGGAATATATATTATATATATTCATACCTATAGTACACATCTTACAGAGGTCTATGTCTATCATGTGTGAGTATTTATACCCTTCATATCTCACTATAGATATATTCCCATATATCTATATGTTACATATATCTATCTATCTATCTATATGTATATATCGAGATATTCTACTATCGGTAGATATGTATTCTGCTTTATCTACCTAACTGTCGAGGCTCATATAGCCATATGATTCTGACAGAAGGGTTTTTACCTATACTATGCTATCCAGCATATTTTGGGATCCTACACTCACAACCACTGGTGATAGTAAACACCTACCATAACCCTAAGGTTTAGGTACCTCTGAAATATCTCTCCCAGCTGACTTCAGTTAGGAGAGATATTGCGGATCTTCAGCTACTCACAGGCTAACACCTCCGGCGTTGTCCTTCCCTTTGGGATACAGGGGGTTCTCATACCTTTTCCCCCCACAAGGACTGAACCTGTTTGTCCAAATCAGTTAGCTTTTCTCTTTTGTTCCTAAGAGTGAACCACTCTTTTGCCAAAAGAGTTCGGTTTTTATCATAAAGCCTTCTGCTGAAGGCCCTCCATTTTTTGTACTACCCCAGGGTTTTCCTAGTGGGGTTCCCTGTTCCCTTTCAGGATTCTGACCTCCATTATTTTTCCTACAGGTTCCCTACCTCCACTATAGTGGGGTCCTTCTTGAGGTTCCTCTACTGGGTTCCCCGGTAGATCCCATGAACCTCCATACTTCTCTAAAGTCCTGAGGGGAGGTCCCTTTTGCATTTTATTTCTTTGCAATATCATTGATGACATTTATCATCCACACATGGACTCCTTCTGCAGTCCTATGCTAGGTTAGCTGTTCCACAGCACCTTCTTTCTTCAACTCCTACCCTCCATCCTCAGGATGCCTGGTGTTGTGCAGGATAGCATGTTCCAACCTATAACATGCTGGGACTCCAGGCATCTCAGCTTGGGAGTCCCCATATGTGAAGACTCATTCCTGCTTGTTCCTGGAGATAGCACAGTTACTTACCTGTAACAGGTGATCTCTGGGAACAGCAGGAATAAGTCTTCACAACCCACCCACCTCCCCAGGAGTTGTATCTCTATCTATCTTTCCTTTCCTCTCTTTCTCTCTTTGTCTCAGCTTTAAAACTTAATTGAGGAGAGGCAGCACACAGGTGTGATGGGATGCTTCCAAAAGCTCTTTGATTGGACGCTTGGACGCGTTCCCGCGCAGACTCCGACGTACCCATATGTGAAGACTTATTCCTGCTGTTCCTGGAGATCACCTGTTACAGGTAAGTAACTGTGCTTTCTCAACAACTGAAAGATGTTCTTTACTTCCAGAAAACCTTCCACTAGACGTTCTTATGCTTTCTAGTGGAAGAGGTTTACTATCTGGTGTTCTGGGAAGGGTCTTAACCCCCTTGCCATACCTCTGGAATCTTTGCTGGAGTATCTCCTCCATCTGTCTAATGCAGGCCTTAAGACAAATTCAGTAAGGGTCCATTTGAGTGCTATTGCAGCTTCCCTTAAGCCTCTAAATGGACACCCTATTTCCTCTCATCCTCTTGTAGCCAGATTCATGAGAGGCCTCCTTTTAACAAAGCCTCCCATTAGACCACCCCTGGTGGCTTGGGACTTAAACTTGGTTCTTAGTCGGCTTATGAAGCCGCCTTTTGAACCTTTGGCTACCACCTCCTTGAAATACCTTTCTTGGAAGGTTATCTTTCTCATTGCAATCACATCAGCACGTCGTATTAGTGAATTGCAAGCACTCGTAGCTAATCCACCTTATACAAGGTTCCATCATGACAAGGTGGTCCTTAGGACTAATCCATACTTTATGCCTAAGGTGGTCTCGCCTTTTCACCTCAACCAAGAGGTCTACCTACCTGTCTTTTTTTCCAGGACCTCATGCATCAAGTGCAGAGAGGAATCTTCATACCCTGGACTGTAAAAGAGCTCTGGCTTTTTACTTACAGAGGACAGAGCAACATGGAAAGTCCTCTCAACTCTTTGTTGCTTTTGATCCTTCTCATTTGGGACTACCAGTCTCCAAGAGAACACTATCAAACTGGATTGCCCAGTGTATTTCTTTCGCCTATCAGAGCAAGAACCTTTCTCTGGAGGGCCATGTCACAGCTCACAATGTGAGAGCCATGGCAGCCTCAATGGCTCATCTCAACTCTGTGTCTATTGACGACATCTGTCGAGCAGCCACTTGGGCCTTGGTTCATACCTTCACAGCCCATTACTGCTTGGACAAGGACAAATCTGTTACCGGAGGATGTAGTAAGGGCTGTTAGTATAGCTGGGTTTAAAAAAGGTTTGGACAAGTTCCTGGAGGAAAGGTCCATAAACCACTATTAAAAAGGGACCCAGGATATCAATGCTTGGCCTAGTACAAGCACTGCAGAACCTGTGTCTTTTGGGGAAACTGCTAGGTACGTATGACCTAGATTGGCCACTGTTGGAAACAGGATACTGGGCTTGATGGACCTCGGTCTGACCCAGTATGGCATTTCTTATGTTCTTATGTTCTTATGACTCCTGCCAGGATGCCTTGTTTGGTCAGGCTGTTTATTTATTTATTTATTTATTTAACGGTCTTTTCTATACCGCCCCTTCCAGAGATCAGGGGCGGTTTACATTAAACTTTAAACAGAACAATTGTATACTTCTGTATACATTTACAAGGAACATTATGCTTTAACTATATACAGGTGTGCTTACAGGGAACATATTTTGAACAACATTTTGAACATATTTTGAACATTAACTATAACAGAGCTTTTCAAACTATTTACAAGTTATATACATGGAGCGCATCTTAGTTAGTTACAGTGGTGAAATAGTCAACTGTTTGAGTGGTTCATTAGCGTGTTGTGAGGGGTTAGAGAAATTTTCTGTGTTAGTCATTTGTTCTGTCTTGGGTACAGTGTATGTGTTTCTGTGATTGTATTGGTGAGGTTCTTTGTTGGTAGGGGATTTCAAAGTGTTTTGTAAAGAGGTAGGTTTTTAATTCTTTTTTGAATTGGTGAAGGTCTTTTATCATGCGTAGTGTTAATGGTATTTCATTCCAGAGGGTGGGGGCAGCGAAGGAGAAAGCCCTGTCACTTGTTGTCGCTTTAGTTTTTCTAAAATTTGTTTTTATGTTGAGGGAGTGGGTTGCGTTCTGTCTGCGTGATCTAGTATCTGATGGGGGGTGTATTAGGGTGGATAGTTGTGATGGGGAGATGTTGTTGACGATTTTGAATGTAGTTAGGAGGATTTTGTATTTTATTCGGCTGTTTATAGGGAGCCAGTGTAAGTCTAGGAGAATTGGGGTGACATGGTCTGTTAGATTAGCTTTAGTGACCATCTTGGCGCATATGTTTTGGGCTCTTTGGAGATGGTATATGCTTTTTACTGGAAGTCCATTTAGGAGACTATTACAATAGTCGAAGTGGGGGGTTATGAGTGTATTGACTACAGATCTAAAGTCATCGGTGTTGAGTAGGGGTCTCAGATGTTGTATTGTCTTGAGTTTATAAAATATGGTTTTTACTGTGTGTTTTATGTGTGGAATCATGGAGAGTGAGTGGTCTAAGATTATTCCAAGGTATTTTACCTCCTTTTTAACAGGTATAGGTGTATTATTTATTGTGATTGTATTGGGGTATATGTAGTCAGTGTCTGATTTCCTCGTTATGAACATTGCCTCTGTTTTTTTGAGGTTAATGCTTAGGTGGTTGTCTTCAAGCCATTTAGTAGTCTCGTTCATACATTGGAGTAGGCTATCATATTTGGGATTGTTAGGGTTTATGGGGGTGGCAAGCATGATATCATCTGCGTATATGAAATGGTTAATTTTGTGCTTCTTAAATATGTTTGTAATGGGCTGGAGGTATAAATTGAAGAGGAGGGCTGAGAGGGCTGATCCTTGGGGGATGCCTTGACCTTGTGGGAAAGTTTCGGATGTGTCTTTACCTAATTGTATCCGTATTAACCTGTTTGAGATGTATGATTTGAACCATTCAAGAACTGTCCCTCCTAGTTTTAGGTATTCTAGTCTGTTAATGAGGGTATTATGATTGATGCTATCGAATGCAGCAGACAGATCTATGAAGAGGAGAAGGAAGCCTTTGTTGTTGTCATTGGTGCCTCTGATGAGTAAATCTGTTAGGGCGATTAGGAGGGTTTCAACTCCGTGGAAGGGTCGGAAGCCAAATTGATGCTCATCAAGGAGTTTTTGTTCATCAATGTAGTCTTGTAATTGGAGTTGTATGGTCTTTTCTATTATTTTGGCAATTAGTGGTATGCTAGCTATTGGCCTGTAGGAGTTGGGGTCTTTTGGGTCTAGTTTATTGTTTTTTATTATGGGACGGATCGAAGAGAGCTTTAGGGCATTGGGCATGGTTCCTTACTGTTCCATACTTAATCAACTCCTACCCACCATCCCTCATGGGATGCCAGAGATCCATGTGGGGAAGTGCAGCCCTGTCCCAGGGACACACAACTTCTGGGATCTCTCCCTGGCATCTAAAGCGATATGTGAAGACTCATTCCTGCTTGTTCCTGGAGATAGCACAGTTACTTACCTGTAACAGGTGATCTCTGGGAACAGCAGGAATAAGTCTTCACAACCTCCCCACCTCCCCTAGGAGTTGTCTCTCTCTCTATCTCTCTTTCCTTTCCCTCTCCCCCTCTCTCTCTCTCTCTCTCTCTCTCTCAGCTCTAAAACTTAACTGAGGAGAGACAGTTGGGAAAGGCGGGAAGGCAGCATGCAGGCGCTGTGGGATGCTCCCAAAAGCTTTCTGATTGGGTGCTGGGGAGCGTTCCCGTGCAGGCTCCGTCGGTACTGATGAAACCCATATGTGAAGACTTATTCCTGCTGTTCCCAGAGATCACCTGTTACAGGTAAGTAACTGTGCTTTCTCCAGGATCTACAGGAATCAGTCTTCACAACCCTCCCTCCTCCCCTTGGAGTTACTGTACAATTTTTGCCATCTTCTTTTGTCAGCTCTAGCTATGTCATCTGAGTAAGATGGCACCCTTTGGCGGGAAGGGGAACACACATGCATGGTGGCATCTCCCAAAGGCTTTCTTTGAAAGCTGGACAGATGCTTCCATGGGGTCTCCATCAGTGCCGATGTCACCCATATGTGAGGACTGATTCCTGCTGTCCTTGGAGAACACCTGTTACAGGTGAGTAAGTACGCTTTCTGAGAATGGAGAGACCGAGTCAGTTGATAAGGGATCAGCATGGACAATAAATAAGCAGGTCTACCTGTGTACAGAGCTTTATGAGCAAAAATCAAGTTCTTGAAATGGCAACCATAAGAGCCAGTGCCTGGAGTAAAGAAGAAGTGTGAGTGATCATATTTTGATTCATCATTCAACGTTTGAGAAGAGGCAGCTGTAGCTATAGGATGTGAACAAGAGAACCTAATAAAATAATTGCTTCAAGGGCGAGGGAAGGAAGGAAAGGAGGTAACTTGGAACAAAGATTGATCCTAAGATAAAACCAGCGCCAAAGAGTGGCCAGCTTTGTGAATAGGAAATGAAATGTATTTCTGGAGACCCAAAGAAGCAATGTGACAAGAAATCTATCGCTAGACATCCCAGGGTTATCAAAATGAATGTAAAAGTTGCCCACTGTCAACAAGTTGGAGTAATGCAATGAGACATCAGACATGATGGAACATAAAAAGTTCCAGGATGTAGGATCAAGGGTGGGAAGACAATATAGGAACCAGGACATGAAGGGGAGTAGATGAATGAAGTTTCATCAGTAGAGCTTCAGAGTAGGAAGAGAGGGCCCTTGGTAAATGAAAAATGATCAAACAACCACAGCTTTACTTTTTCCAGTTTTAGTGATCCCTTGGGGTAGCAAAAAGATGAATAGCCTGCTTTGGGGGGGGGGGGGTGCAGGGAGCAGATAAGATATCCCTCTTCTCCCATGTGAAGCCATGTCTCTTTTAGAGGACAGACATCTCATGATCAATAATGAGATCATGAAGTACAGTCTTTGAACGGATATAATGAGGATTTAGGAGACCAATGGAGATAGTCGGAGGTGTATGATGAATTACATTGAGATTAATTGACTTTGGTTGGCATATGAGGCATAAGCACTCTCGCCAAACAGGAGGTCTAATAGGTTCATGAGGCTGCCACAGTACTAGGATGGAATGAAGGTGGACTGAGGATCCAGAGAGCATGGCCATCAGTGATGTGATATTAATAGAATATGTAAGGACAGTAAATAAAAACAAGAGGAGAAGGAGAAACCTATTTGGTTCTCCAAAGAGGTGGCTGCTCAAATAAAGGCAAAAAACACAGCTTTCACAAAATTCAAAAGCTTGCAAACGGGAACACAGAAAGGAATACAGGATCAAACTAAAAGAGACAAAAAGAGAAATAAGGAAAGCAAAATCAAAGGCAGAGGAAAAGATGATTAAAGATGTGAAGTGTGGCGACAAAACTTTCTTCAGGTATATTCGGGAGAGGAGGAAAATCAGATGTGGAATTGCAGGACTCAGAAGTGCTGAGAACGGACTTGTGGAAAGTGACATTGAAAAAGCGAAATTGCTAAACAAATACTTCTGCTCTGTTTTTACTAAAGAAAATCCTGGAGAAGGACCACCTGTGACTCCCAAATATAAAAATGGGAATGAAGTAGATACCACACCATTCACAGAAGATGATGTGTTAGAACAACTTGCAAAACTGAAAGTGGACAAGGCCATGGGACCGGATGGGATACATCCTAGGATACTGAAAGAGCTCAGAGAGGTTCTTGCAGGGCCGTTAAAGGATGTTTTCAACAGATCCTTGGAAACAGGAGAAATTCCTCAGGACTGGAGAAGGGTGGATGTGGTACCTCTTCACAAAAGTGGTGACAGGGAAGAAGTGACAAACTACAGGCCCATGAGCCTTACCTCGGTGGTGGGAAAAGTAATGGAGGTGCTTCTGAAAGAGCGAATAGTGGACTTCCTCAAAACCAACAGGTTACATGATCCGAGGCAACATGGTTTTACCAAAGGACGATCTTGCCAAACAAATCTAATTGAGTTCTTTGACTGGTTGACCAGAGAACTAGATCAGGGGCATGTGATGGATTGTCAACTACCTTGATTTCCGCAAAGCCTTTGATACTGTTCCTCATAGGAAGCTTATCAATAAACTCAACAGCTTGGGAATGGGTCCCAAGGTGGTGGACTGGATCAGAAATTGCTTGACTGACAGAGGATAGAAGGTGATGGTAAACGGAACTCACTCGGATGAAAGGAAGGTGATTAGTGGTGTGCCCCAGGGTTCGGTCCATGGACCGGTACTGTTCAATGTATTTGTAATATTGCTGAAGGACTGAATAGAAAAGTCTATCTTTTTGAAGATGACACAAAAATTTGCAACAGAGTGGACTCCCCTGAGGGAGTGGATAACATGAGGAAAGATTTACAAAAGCTGGAAGAATGGTCTAATGCTGGACAGTTAAGATTTAATGTGAAGAAGTGCAGTGTCATGCACTTGGGAAGCAGAAATCCAAGGGAAATGTACGCGATAGGGGGCGAAAGGTTGGTGTGCACGGACCAGGTGAAGGACCTTGGTGTGATTATTTCTGAGGGTCTCAAGGTGGCATAACAGTGTGACAAGGCGGTGGCAAAAGCCAGGAGGATGTTGGGTTGCATACAAAGAGGAATTACCAGCAGAAAGGAAGAGGTACTAATGCAACTGTATAAGACACTGGTGAGGCCTCACTTGGAATACTGTGTTCAGTTTTGGAGACCATATCTTTCAAAGGATGTAAAAAGACTGGAAAATGTTCAGAGGAAGGCGACCAAAATGATTTGGAACCTGCGTTAGAAGCCTTATGAGAAGAGACTTGAAGACCTAAATATTTACACTCTGAAGGAGAGTAGGGATAGGGGAGATATGATTCAGACCTTTAAATACTTAGAGAAATAATGAACAAACAAACCTCTTCCAAGGACAGGGAAGCTGTAAAACTAGAAGGCATAACATGAAGCTGCAACGGGGTAAATTGAAAGTCAATGTCAGGAAATACTTTTTCATTGAAAGGGTGGTGGATGCTTGGAATGCCCTCCCGATGGAAGTGGTAGGAGCAAATACAGTGACAGAATTCAAAATGGCATGGGACAGACCCAGTGAATCCCTTTACAGCAACAGGATAAAATCAAAATAAACTTAACTATCTAATTTCTCAACAAACAGGAGTGTCCTACATGGAGCGGTGGGTTCACCCCTAAACAAAGATATGGGGAGGGGTGTCCTGCACGGAGCGGCAGGTGCACCTACTCTTGCCATCTTACTGGGCAGACTAGATGGACCATACTGGTCTTTATCTGCCGTCATTTACTATGTTACTATGTAAATAATCTAAAAACCAGGTGGAGAATGTGAACTTCAGTTGGCCCCAGGACTCGCCTCAAGGATTTTGCTGCATGCATCTATTTGTCAATCTCATTGTTTCCACCTCTGCCTTTGTCCTCTGGTAGTTTCATTCTTTACTTTAGTCTACTTTTTTATGATTCTGTTCAGGCATTTGGTTGTAAATGAATTCAACATACGTTTAACCATTTTTGTTTTTGCTTGTGTTTCATAGCCAGGTAGTAAATATGCTTCTAGCTGAAAAAAAAGCTATGCATATGTTAAATATGGTGAAGTTACCTGATTTTGGTAGCTTGGATGTCCAGGATCACGATATACTTGGTACTTTTTCTATAGACCTAAGTGCTGCAAATTTCTTTTATTTTCCATAAGCAGAACAATAAAACAGGATAGCCTGCCAGAGTGGTTTTAACGGCACCCAGTATTTCATCAACAGAAATATAACGCTTGTTTTGCTTTTAAAAAGAACATAGAGTGCTAGAGATGACTGAAAGCGCTTGAGACTTTGAAAATGAGAGAAGTTGCACTTAAAACAAAATAAACTTAAATTTCTGTTCCCCATTCTCGGGGGCAACTATATTTTTGTAAAATAGTGAATCCAGCATTAAAGAGAGAAACCATTAAAAATGCTTAAACAATATGGGGTATGTTTACTAAACTGTGCTACTGTGTGCTGCGTGACGTTAGCGTGCGCTAAGGTACCTTAGTGCACGCTAATGTTGCATATGGGGCACAAATGTGCACGCTCATGTGTGTGGCGTGCTAATGTGCGATGAAGGCGGGGAAAGGCTCCTGGAGGGCGGAGGAAGGCTCCCCAGGGGCGGAGAGAAGGGGTCAATGGGTGGAGAGTGGGAGGGGAGAGGCTCCCCGCACATTAACGAGGCAAAAAATACCGCGAGTGAAAACCTTGCGTTAGAGCCGATTTAAAGAGAAGAGAAACCATTTCTGTCAGCAATGTACAGCAAAACCAGGGAAACCTACAAAAAGTGATGTGTGATACATGTGCATGGTACAAAAGTACAAATAAACATTGAAAAGGACCCCAACAAAATTTTAAAAAATTATAATCAAGCTGGGCAATAGTGATAGTAATGGGAAACATCAAAAAACACTCCCAAGAAAGCCCCAAAAAATAAATATGAATTTTGGAAGGGTCTACGCTCCGTCCCCATACAAGGTGAATGATCCCACAGTGAGATAGCACTGATCAGGGTTTCCCTCTCCATTGGACAGGTTACCTATGGCATGCACATGTTCCACAACAGTAGGGCGGGCATGTTGGAATGGGCAACTGGACAAATGCTGGGAAAGGGGATACAGAGGGCTGCAGGCGGCACATGCTGTGGTGCAGCTGGGGCACAGTGTGGACTAGGCAGATGCCTAGATGGCACTTAGGAATGCTGAAACTGAACAGCAGCCAGACAGCAACTGATGAGGGCCCAACATGGGCACGAGAGTGTTTATCACAGTGTATAGTACCCAGCAGGTACCCCCAAGGTCACAGAACATTGGCAGGCGGTGTTGGGGGGAAGCGTGGATGCCTATGCAGGCACCCCTACCCCAGATCATGCACCATAGGCAGCCGCCTACCTGCACACTGGATGGCTTGAGACTGCACACCACCAGCACCACCAGCAGAAGGGCATGTCAGCATGATGGCAGAGGGGTACTGGTGGTGGAGGGGGGCAGTGGCAGCTGCCCAGAGCAGACCATGGCCTAGCCCTGTGTAAGTGGGTGCCATGCACTGCAACAGACAGGCCCTGCCGGACAAACAGTCATGGTATCACCAGGGAATGCACTGTCTCTGTGGCAACACGGTGGTGCAGTGCACACAACCAGTGTGTTTGGAGGCAGAAGGTCACAGGTTCAAGTCCCAGCTATGGTGCCTGCCACCCCAGTCCCCATATTTTACCCACTACTACAACCGTGCTAATACAGACAGAACCTTTATTGCAGATGACGTAAACATGCCCAAAACACCTATATTTTACCCTACAGAGCAAAGACACCATAAACAGGCGCATTACCTAGAGCAGAGTCTCGCAAATGCAGTCCTGGAGGGCTAAACACCATTCAGGTTCCATGCCGCCTCTAATAAAGATGCCTGTGCTGCATATCTATGCACCACCCCCATGGTATGCAGATGTATCTCATGCATATTCATGAGGGACAGCATGAAAACCCGAACAGTGTTTGGCACAGCAGGACTGGAGTTGGGAACCTCTGCCATAAAGCAGCAGCCAACAGGGGCAGACACACTCACACCCACACCCACAGGCTCCATTAGCCAATGCCTCCTGGAGAGGCAGGACATTGGGCCCTGCGTGCATCTCCCAATACTAGCCCTTGCATACCTTAGCAATGCCACCCTACACCTGGGAATATGGTACACAGCTATCAAACGTTTGCTATGATTACTGGCAGATACCAATTCCTACGTTAAGCACAGTTTGCTGATTGAGCTCCATCATAGCAACCTTACTGCTGTCTGTGGAGTGTGCTTCAGGTCTGGTCTCTGACAGTGTTTACCACCCTGGGGAGTGACCCCCAACAGTATTGCGTACCATATCCATGCCTGCACTGTGCCCAGGACTGGTGTGGCGGCCAGGGCTGCTAAACTCCTCTAGAGTAGCACAATGCTGGCATAGGTGTGGGAGTGTGTGTCTGTATACAGTGTGTGGTGGCTGCAAACACCCTCCACAGCCCACACTGCCAGCACTGTTTCCAGTATTGGCCTGCCAATATGCATAATGAGGAGCAAGGTACCATGGGTATAGCCCGGACAGGGTGGCCTGGCCAGGATGCATCTGCACAGGGCATAGGGCACTGGCTGGGACATTGTAGTGCCCGGCCACCACCTGTACAGACAGGGTGGCCACAGCATGTCCTGCTGGGAGATCACTCTCACCCTGACTGTGCAGTGACCACAGCATGGCTAGGCACCCCCACAGTGCTATATAGTATTTCTCTCATGTGATATTTATGGGTTTCCTTTTGGGGCCCAATCACTGACTTATCGGCTTGGTGTGTATGCTGACATCCCAGTTCTGGGTGCATGCATTTCCACCAGGAACATGCACTATGGACTAGCTAGCAGACTGTCTGCGGCTGGTATGTGTCCTGATGGAGCGCCTTGCAGGGTGCAGCGGCTGAAGGCTTGCTGCAGGAGAATATCAGATAGTGGTGGGGTGCAGCTTAGCATATCCAGGCCTAATGTCTGTCTGCTATTGGGTTATGGATGTGTACAGAGCTGCATTGACTGCCCTGTAGAGTGTCTGTTCCCCAGCAGGACTGGGGTTGATGGTCCCCTCTACTGCCACCATTGCAGGGAGGTAGAATGTGGATCTGTTGGTGGGAGACCCTGTTTACCACCCTCAGCCCTGGAGGAGGAGGAGGGTGGTGGTACATAATCCTCCTAGGGGTTCATAGGGGCTACACCTGACTGAGACATACAGATATATCCAAGGTGTGTCTGCAGAAACTACCTATCTCACACATTAGCACTGCTGGGGACCTGCAGCATGGCCTATCTCTGCTGTGGACCTGGTGCTGGGTGCCCCACCTCACCCTCAGGGTGAGTGCAGTACCTGCACAATGTGACGGTGTGTAGCTACTCTGTGCCAGTACCACACACGGTCAGTTCCCCCTACCAGGCCGAGGTGCTGTGGGGGTGCATACCCCATCTTGTGATCATCTGTAGACTGTTGATTTGCATGTGCAGTGCATCATGGGTATGGGTGGGTTAACCCTATCCTGGTGACCACAGGAGACTGTTTGTGTGGTGACTTGCAGTCCTTCTGCAGCCAGCCAGGGGTTTGCTAGCAGCTATAGAGCTGTAGCCCACTGGTTACTTCACTACCAGTGGAGCCAGAGGTCATGGGTTCAAACCCACAGTGGGGTTATTTGATAGGGCTGTCCAAAGCATTATCTATTTTTAAAGTACATTAGTTCTGCCAGCAATAACACCCTCAGCGTACTGTACCCATAAGGTGCCTCAGAGGGCGCCCTATAGGGCACCTTATGGTTACCGTCCATATAAGGTGCACTATACAGTATGCTATGGAGCGACTGATAGGGTGCCAGTCCGAATAAGGTGCCTTATAAGGTGTCCTATGGAGCGCCTTATAGGGTGCCCTATAGGGGACATTATAGGGTGCCGTGGCGGACAGTGCACTTTCTAATGTGCCCTATGGAGTGCCTTATAGGGTGCCTTATGCGGCACCTTAGGTTACGGCACGTGAGGGTGTGTTTGCTGGCAGCAATAATTAAAATACAAATAAAATGCCTCAGGAAACAATACTTACATGTCAAAGCTGATGCCTCAGCCAGCCTTATGTATTGGGTACACTGGGGATCGAACTCATGACCCCTGTATCATCAGTCAGTGCCTTAACCATTGTGCTACACTGCTGTTGCTGTTTGTACATCAGCACACCTACTTCAGCTTACCACACGTTAACATGTGCAGTGCTGCCATCAGAGTAATCTTGCCATGCCTCATAGGGCACCCTATATGGCGCCCTATAGGCCACCCTTTAGGCAACATTGTAGGGTGCCTTAGCGGACAGTGCACTTTAATATGTGCCCTCTGGGGTACCTTATGGGGCGCCTTATATTACAGTGCTTTGAGAGTGCGTTTGCTAGCAGCAGTAATTAAAATAAAATTAAAATGCCTCATAATGCAATATTACACATACCAGGTAGTGCCTCAGGCAGCCTTATTCATTGGGCACAGTGGGGGATTGAACCCATGACCCCTGCACCATCAGTCAGTGTCTTAACCATTGTACTGTGGTTCTGTTCCTGTGCTTGTACATCAGCGCGCCTGCTTATGCTTCCCGCGCGTGTTTCTCATGTGCTAATGTGTGCGGCGCACATTAGCGCATGATTAATCCCGGTTTGCCTTTTTTCAGACTGAAACGCCCACTCCTTTTATGGCATCCTGCACACTAACGCGGCACGCGGCGCGAACCTAACGGGGGTTTAGTAAACATACCCCTATGTGTATGTACTGTGAAAATAATTTTTTCAATACTTTGAACTTTCCTACCCAAAATTCAAATCCAAACTCAAAACATGCCTGTTCCACATTGCCTTTGGCTTTCCACAGCCCAGCCTCTAGCCCTCCCTCCTATTCTGTTCTATCCCTTCTGCGCTTTGTATGAATGTGTACCCTTTCCTGTCCTGACAATGGAGTTCTTTTCCTTCTGTGTAATTCATTTGTATTTTTATTGTGCACCACCTGATAGCTTTGAAGATGTGGTATATCAAGCAGAATAAAGCATAAACATTCCATCACTGGCACTTTTTGTGGAGTAACTATGATGATCTTCAAACTAATTTCAAATGCATGAAATTCCATATAGCTGGAAATGGAAATAAATCTGCAGGTCATTTGCATGTATTTCCATGCTAATTGTGCTAAGATGATCGCAGCAGTGTGCCACTATGCTTGCTGCAATAGAAATAATTGCAGCACACACGCAATCGACAATAAACTGGAAGTAAACATCTGTGCCGCACTTAGTGCAGTTTTACACATCGGCTTGGGAGTTAGATAGTTCCCTGCTCAAGAAGGCTTACCATCTGCTTTACCTGAATGCCACTTGGATTTGGCAAGGTAAATCTTTTAAACCCAATACCCAAATCCAGATTTACCAGAGTTAAGTGAATGAATGTGCTTTTTGGAAAAAGAGTAAGTTTCACGTGAGGAGTTAAATCCCCCCATAAATTATCACTTTATTCATCTGTATATAATTGTTATTTATTTATTTTTTCTTAATCAACCTTGTTTGAGTTTCAGCTGACTTGAAAAACAAACTGGATGAATATATCCAAACAAATCCATTTGCTGCTGTTTCTAACTTTTTCTTTGTCAGCATTTGGTTTGGGCTATGAGGTTTTTTTAATATTCAGGGTTGTGGATGCAGTCTTCCCTTTCATTCCTGATCTTGTCTTCTGAAAGTACTCGGCTTTCCAGATGTGCCTTTTGGCTCATAATTCCAGTAAAGGAGAGCAGCAGCTGAGGATAAAACTCAGCACTAGGTAATGTCCAGATACTTTTGATTAATTGGAGAGAGGCCACCTCAATGAGAAGAAGCAAAAGAGCTGTTTGAAGGAGATGCTATACTTCCCTAGAGTGTATCATCAAAAAGGAATGTTTCTTTTGTATACTTGAATTCCAGCCATGGCACTTAAATTATGTTACCTGATTACATATGGAAAATACTGTGCATTGAAGGAGTAGACTAGAGGTTAGAGCAGCAGACTGAGAACTGGGGAAGCCAAGGTGAAAATCCTGTTCTCTGATGCTTCTGGTGACCTTGGTCAAATCACTTAACCTTTCATTCCTCACATAAAAAACTTATAGGCTCGTAAAGGAGGATTGTTAAAAATATGTATTAGACTTTTAATGCAGTTTTTTTTTTTTTACTTCCAATGTAATAAGGGAGGGAGGAGTGGCTCAGTGGTTGGGACAGGTTACCTCAGGCCGGAAGGCCAGGGGTTCAATTCCCACATGGGGACAAGCAACCTCAGGCCAGAGGGATTGGGGTCTCTAGTCCCATGGCCACTCCTTGTGGCCTTGGGCAAGCCACTTAGCCCTCCATTGCCTCAGGTACACTTAGATTGTGAGCCCTTCGGGGACAAGGGAATAAAAAGTACCTGTTCCTTAGCATCCCTCTAGTCCAGTCCCAGAACCATAGAGTTGTCAACCTCCTCCAGCAGCCTTGGAGACTGAAATACATCAGCGCTTTGCTGGCACCAGTATAAGTAGGCAAGGACCGCCCCCTCTCATCAGTACTTTCAGTCTCCAAGCAGCTGAAGGAGATCCTGAGCCTGGTTCTGGGCTCAGTTAGGGATATAGGCAGAGCTAAATAGAATACATTTATCTTTAAATTTGGATTTACTTTTATTACTTTACCCTTCTGTGTTTTGATTGCAGGAGCTGTGCTGGTGCAGGAGATTTCTTCCTCTGGCTCCATCTGCCCCCCCTTCCGCCCCCCTTCCCTCTTCTCTCTCTCTTACTTTCCCTTCTTTCCTTTCACAGCCCCATTGCTTAGACGAGCACTGTGGGGTTAAGACAGCACAAAGGTGTTTCTGTGCCTCCCTGCTCCCGAACCCGCGTTAAAGGGTGAGGAGCAGGTTGCAGGCTGGCAGCAGTGGCCCGGAGTTTGCAGGGCAGCTGAGGAAGTGCTGCTGGTGTTGGAGCTGAAGCCACAGTCAGGCTGAGCTCCAGCGAGGCTGCTGCATCTCTCCCTCTCTCCTTCACCCCATCTTTGCAGTGGTGAGTAAGAGGTGTTCCTTTTTTCTGGTTTTTGGGGCCCTTTGAGATTTAGCAGGGGGGGGGGGGCTAGGTTTAGGTTTCTGTTCCTATCGGGGTGGTCTGCCGCGTGTTGTTTTCGGCGGGAATCGGCAGCGGCGGCCATTTTGAAAAAATCCAGATTTGATTTTTTGCTTTAATTTTGCTTTTTCTGAGCTTTCTAACCCTCGTTTTGGCTGCAGACCTTCTGGGTTCGACTTGGGGGTGGTCTGGGGTCCTAGTGTGTGAAGAATTAAAAAGCAAACAAACAACTTGATTGTAAAAACGGGGGTTTCTTGAGCCTGCCTCACAAGGTCCTTTTTTCTAGGCTGTGCTGCTGATCCACGGGACAGAGGGTGGCAGTAGAGCTTTCCTCTGAGTATGCCTGCGAAGCCACGCTGTGTGGTTTGTGGAGCTAAGCGAGGTTTACTGACAGGGTCCATTGTGTGTGGGGCCTGTACTCTGGATTCCAGCGTTATGGAGATTACAGCTCCTTCTCCGGCCATCGCCGGTGAGGGGCTTCCACTAGGTGCGGTGGCGGCTTTGCCTCCGACTCTGGATTTTCAGGGGCCGGAGTCTTCCCCTGGGGAGGGGTCCTCGGGTTCGCAGGGTCAGAATTCGGTGGCCTTAGCTCCGGGGATTCCGCCTGATTTCTTCTCTCTCATGCAGCAGGCTTTTGCGCTCCTGCAACCTGGGTTAATCTCTCCGGCTCGTGCTTCGGAGGGGCAGAAGCGTCCGGGGTCCCTGATTCGGACGGAAGACGGCGCTCCTGCTGCGAAGGTGGCCAAGGGGTCGGCAGAGGAGGGTTCTCCGTCTCGTCTGGGGGAGGACCTCGGGATGGAGGACGTGGACCTGGATAACACCTCAGGTGAGGAGTTAGAAGAGGGAGAGTTACCTGACACGGAGCAGCACAGTCGGCTCGTCAGGGTGTTTCGTAGGGAGGAGCTTCCGGCCTTGATTGCTGAGACTCTCAAAATGTTGAATATGCCGGCGGAGGCAACGGCGCCGGATGATGCTCTGGAGGATCCTCTGCTCCAGGCGGTGCGTAAGTCCCAGCGGGTCTTTCCCCTGCTTAGAGTCTTTAGAGGGATGATTCAGGAGGAGTGGGACTCTCCAGAATCGGCGCTGAGGGGCTCTCGTGCCTTGTCGCGCCTTTATCCATTGTCCGATCAGGATAGGGAGCTCTTTCGATCTCCCAAGGTTGATGCGGCGGTGTCAGCAGTCACAAAGAAGACTACGATCCCGGTTGAGGGCGCCGCGGCGTTGAAGGATGTACAGGATAGGAAGTTGGATACGCTATTGAAGCAGATTTTTGATGTGTGTGCCCTCTCTATGCAAGCCGCCGTGGCGGGGGCTTGGGTCGCGAGAGGTTGCTTGCGCTGGTCCCAACGATTGCAGGGGGATGTAGGGACAGCGCAGGTGGAGGATGCGGCGCGTTTGGAGTCTGGGGCCGCCTATTTGTCGGACATTCATTATGATCTCATTCGTAGTGGAGCTAAGTCTATGGCCTCGGTGGTAGCGGCGAGGCGGTATTTGTGGTTGTGCAATTGGGCGGCCGACAGTTCCTCCAAGGCTCGTCTCAGTAAGCTTCCCTTTCGGGGGAAGTTGTTATTCGGGGAGGATTTGGAAAAATTGGTCAAGGATCTCAGTGAATCTAAAGGGGGATGTCTTCCGGAGGATAAACCGAAGCAGGTCCGGGCTGCCGCTGGGTCTCGAGGAGCTCCTCGGGAGTTTCGCCGTTTTCGGGCGGCTCGTTTTGGGCAGCCTCAGCGTGGATGGTTCCCGGCTAGAAGCCAGGGGTTTCGTGGCTTCAGAGGGGCCGGCAGAGGTTTCTCCGCCTTTCCCTCCGCCTCCGTTAAGAAGCCCCAATGAGATGAGGCGGGCTCAGGTAGATGTAGTTCCCGTGGGGGAGCGGTTGCGGGAATTCTACCCTGCCTGGGTCCAACTTAACGTCAGATCAGTGGGTTCTGGAGGTAATTCGAGAGGGTTATGCTCTCGAACTTCATTGTCCCGTGTTAGATTCCTTTGTTCTGTCGCCCTGCAGAGCTCCGCTCAAGCGGAGGGCCATCGTCGACACGTTGCAGAGATTGTTGCACCTCAGGGCCATCGTTCCTGTGCCAAGGGACCAGTGCAGTTCCGGTCGGTACTCCATCTATTTCGTGGTGCCGAAAAAGGAGGGATCCTTTCGTCCTATCCTCGATTTAAAGAGGCTCACTCGGTGTCTCCGGGTAACTCACTTTCGCATGGAGACTCTTCGATCCGTCATCGCGGCTGTCAGGCAGGGGGAGTTTCTGACTTCGCTAGACCTCACGGAGGCTTACCTGCATATCCCGGTTCGGCGGGAGCACCAGCGCTATCTGCGGTTTGCGGTTCCCATGGGACATTTTCAGTTTCAGGCGTTGCCCTTCGGCCTGGCGATGGCGCCCCGCACGTTCACCAAGATCATGGTAGTTGTAGCGGCGGCTCTTCGCAAGGAGGGGGTGCTCGTGCATCCTTATCTAGACGATTGGTTAATTCGGGCGAAGTCTCAGGCGGAAAGTGCGGAGGCCACCGCCAAGGTGGTGCAGCTGCTACAGAGTCTGGGCTGGGTGGTCAACTTTGCGAAGAGCAGGTTGACCCCCTCGCAGTCATTGGAATACCTGGGGGCGCGGTTCGAGACGCATCAAGCGGCAGTGTTCTTGCCGGAACAGTGGGCGCAGGCATTGCGGAGGCTGGTGCGGCGCTTTCTCCTGCAGGCAGCGCCCACGGTGTGGCAGTATCTCCAGTTGCTCGGCAGGATGGCGGCAACGATAGAGGTAGTGCCCTGGGCCAGAGCGCATATGCGAAAGCTTCAGAGCGAGCTCCTCCGTCGTTGGTTTCATCAGCGCGATGCGTTGTCTCGACGACTGATCTGTCCCCCGGAGGTATGCCTGGATCTTCGCTGGTGGTTACGGCCGGAGAATCTAGCCGCGGGCATGCCCTTGGAACCTCCATCCTGGAAGCTGCTGACCATGGATGCCAGTCTTCTGGGGTGGGGGGCGTGTTGCGGGGACGCGTTTGCCCAGGGCCTGTGGTCGTTGGAAGAGAAGGAATGGTCCATCAATCGGTTGGAGATGCGAGCGGTGTTTCTGGCTCTACAAGCATTTCGGGGGACTCTTGCGCGGCAGGCGGTTTGGGTTCTCTCGGACAATGCGGCCACAGTCGCTTACATAAATCGGCAGGGCGACACCGGCAGCATGGGGCTCGAGCGGGAGGCCGCTCAGTTGCTAGCTTGGGCCGAATCGCATCTGAAGTGTCTGTCGGCACAGCATGTGGCAGGCGTAGAGAACGTAGCGGCGGATTTTCTGAGTCGCTGACAGGTGGACCCGGGGGAGTGGGTCCTTCACCCCGAAGTCTTGGCGCTTCTGGTACGGCGCTGGGGTGATCCCCTAATGGATCTCATGGCGACCTTCCAATCGGCTCAGGTGGAGCGTTTTTTCAGCAGACGGCGAGAACGGATGTCAGAGGGGCTCGACGCGCTGGCACAGCCCTGGCTGCAGGAGGAGCTGCTCTATGTCTTCCCGCCTTGGGCTCTGATAGGCCGGGTGGTGCAGCACATAGAGCGTCATCGGGGCCTCGTGTTGCTGGTGGCGCCCGATTGGCCCAGGCGGCCGTGGTACGCGGATTTGGTGCGGCTGTTAGCGGATTGCCCGTGGAGGCTCCCTCAGAGGAGCGATCTCTTGTGTCAGGGTCCGTTGCACATGCCTCAGGTGGCTCGGTTCTCGCTTATGGCATGGCTCTTGAGAGGGCTCGGATGACCGCTAAGGGGTATTCGGCGGCGGTCGTTTCGACCTTGCTGAGGGCGCGTAGACGTTCCACATCTCTGGCGTACATTTGCGTCTGGCGCATCTTTGAGGCTTGGTGTTCGGAGCGTACCGTGCGTCCGTTGGGGGCTTCGGTGTCGCAGATCCTTTCGTTCTTGCAGGATGGTGTGAACAAGGGTTTGACAGCTAGTTCGTTGCGCGTACAACTGGCTGCCCTTTCCTGCTACCGGGGGAAGATGCAGGGGCAGTCTCTCGGGGCCCATGCGGATGTCCGACGGTTTTTGAGGGCGGTGTTGCTCATGCGGCCGACGCGGCGCTGTGCTGTTCCTCCGTGGGATTTAAATTTGGTGTTGGAAGCCTTGCTAGCTCCTCCGTTTGAATCGTTGTCCACTGCTTCGCTAAAGGATCTCACATTGAAGACTGTTTTCTTGGTGGCGATTTGTTCGGCTAGGAGGATCTCGGAGCTACAGGCCTTGTGTTGTAGAGAGCCCTATCTCTCTTTTTCCGACCACAAGGTGGTTCTCCGTACCGTTCCGGCGTTCTTACCCAAGGTGGTTTCCGCCTTTCATGTTAACCAGGTGGTCTCTCTTCCGGTGTTCTCCGATCGCGATGGGGCCGGATCTGGGGGACTGTTGCGTCTGTTGGATGCTCGCAGGGTTCTAAAGAGGTATCTGTCCCGGACGGGGTCCTTTCGGCGGTCGGATCGGCTTTTTGTGGCGTTCGGGGGACCGCGTAAAGGAGAAGCGGCGGCGAAGTCGTCTATTTCACGCTGGTTGCAGGAAGCTATTGCGTCGGCCTACATCTTGAAGGGCAAGTTGGTTCCGCAGGGTCTTCGGGCTCATTCCACTCGGGCGCAGGCAGCGTCTTGGGCAGAGTTCAGTTTGGTCCCAGTAGGCGACATCTGTAGGGCAGCGACTTGGTCGTCCTTGCATTCCTTTGCCAAGCATTACCGCTTGGATGTTTTGTCAGCGGAGGATGGGCGTTTTGGGTCAGTGGTGCTTCAGGCTGGGCTTGCTTGTCCCTCCCGTTGATGTTCACTGCTCTATTACATCCTCTATGGTTCCGGGACTGGACTAGAGGGACGCTAAGGAAGGGTAAATTAAACTTACCTGCTAATTGTTGTTCCTTGCGTAACTCTAGTTCAGTCCCGGATCCCTCCCTTGGTTTTTTGAAGGGTTGCCAGCCTGACTGTTTCAACTCCCACGGGTACTCTGCGTTTCTTTGCTTCCGGGTGGCGCGGGATGAAACCATTGGAGGACCCTCTTGCGTAGCGCTCTTGGCTGCCCATCCTCTCCGGAGGTGGTAGTGTAGGGCGTTTCTGTGTTGTAAGACGATATTCATATTCAGACACAGTCGATGAAAACCATTAATTAAAAAAAAAAAAATTAATTAATTGAAATGGCAAATGGAAACAACCTAATCCGTATATATATATTGATATGTATATCTGTTGCTAATGGTTTCCAATTCTTGTTGAATGTATTCTGGTTAATTCTACTTATTTGTTGTTCTGCTCAGTGTGCTTTTACAATAGGTACTGGTGAGAGGGGGCGGTCCTTGCCTACTTATACTGGTGCCAGCAAAGCGCTGATGTATTTCAGTCTCCAAGGCTGCTGGAGGAGGTTGACAACTCTATGGTTCCGGGACTGGACTAGAGTTCCGCAAGGAACAACAATTAGCAGGTAAGTCTAATTTACCCTTAGTATACATGTAAACCGCACTAATTCTAAAGACCGCGGTATAAAAAATAAATAAATAAAATAAATAAGATAATGATATGCAAAAACAGTGAATTGAAATAATCTGTGCTGAAATGGATATAAAGGAAATAGGGTGTAGCAAGTGTGATGCATTAGAATGTAAGTAAAGTTCTGTTTACTTCACTTCTATTTTAACACCAGAGGCTCTCTGGTCCAGGGACTTCATGGCCTTAAACCCCCCCCCCCCCCCACCCTCTGAGACAGACTGTCCTGATACAGGGAGATCCTCAGATCAGAGAACCCCTAAACCACCTACCCCTTTTTCTCAATGGACCAGCAATACTTAATCTGGTTTTGGGAAAGCATCATCTATCTGCCTTTTCTGCTACCCACCATTTTGGAACATGTCACTGATATTGGGCAAACTACTGCCCTCTGTTGAATCACTGCCATTTTCCAAGATGGCACATGACAGACAAGGAGGGCAGGTATTCCTTTTCTGGAATCAGGTGAGCATTGCTGATCCATCATGGGGCAGGTGGTTTAGCAGCTCTCAGGTCCATGGGTCTCCTGTGTCGGGAGATAAAGTAAAGTTTCAGTGCTCTCAGTGAAATTAAAAAAAAATGCTAATCTTTAGTACAGTTTGCACCATAGTAAGTTCAATATTTCTACTTTTTTCATCCTCCTCCATACATTCCTCCTTTTTACAAACTGTGAATACATGAAATAAATATTTCTTCTGCAGTACCTCAAAACATTTGCCTGCTGCAATGGAAATAATTGTAGCACACACGCAATCAGCAAGAAACTGGAACTAAATATCTGCGCTGCACTTATTTTATTTATTTATTTTGTTTCATACCACACTGTTCATGATCAGTACGGTTTACAAGATAACAACATCTTACATGGAACAGTTTACATTGAACATGTGAACAAGATATAAAACAATTAACTTATTTACATTAATAGATCCTTAATAGATCATATACAGTAGCATATAAGCATGGGGAACTGTTTACAGTCTGACAGAATCTAGAGAATGAAATTGATGGACAAGGCTTTAAGTTACATGGTCGAAAGCAAGATGGAATAGGTGTGCTTTGATTTCTTTGCGAAAGGTGGCCAAATCTGAAATGAGACGAATAGGAGCATGTAGGGAGTTCCATAGTAGGGGGACGAAGAGGGAGAAGGCTCTGTTCATGGCAAATTGGGAGCTTTTTCTAGATATGGATGTATTTAAGAGTATTTAACACACAAAAAAACAGACTATCTAAGAGCCTAATTAATCCACCCAACACAATCTCTTAGCAAACTTATATTCACTCAGAAACACCTTTGAATAAGATAATATATATATATGATCAACTCCAAATGGTGGTTAGCAACCAACAGTCCATTAAGGGGTAAAGAAGACCTCAGGATGGCTAGATGCCCTACATTTGCTGAAATAATCACTATAGGGACTAGCAGATGCTCTCATCACTGGTCTCCAACCTCCCCCATCTTTTATTTAATTGTATATACACAATTTAAACCCAATCACACCATTCACAAATTCAACGCTTACATATGAATTCAATCTAGATAAGTACTTTTCAGGATTTTTAATTAACTCTCAATATGATAATTCAACAATACCCACAATATATCATTTCAACATTATCATATAGCAGTGTCTTGGACTTTCAGTCAAAAATACCAGAACTAACCCGTTCTGAAAACGTACTCCGCTCTCCTGCAAACAAGCAAGGGCCAAATCACTGGCCAACAAATTTTTACAAAAGTCATGTTACTGAAATAAAAATAGTCATTTCTTATCAATTTTTATATGCCGAACACAAATATGATAGTGAAATTGCAAAGTTGGCTCTAGTCTTTTTGTAATCTACAAGAATTAATGTTTACATCACGAAATGCATGTCAATAGTAAATATAATAGGCCTTCAGTTAATACCTTTAAAAAACCAAGTCATAGACTACTTCTTAGATTTTTTCACCTGTCTCTTGTACAGCTGTTCGGGAGCTTCTCTGGGGAATGTCCAGCAGTAGTCAGCCAGCATTGTAGTGGACCATTTTCCCTGGTATCTTTTCTCCATCGTTGCGATATCCTGGTGAAAACGTTCGCCCTGTTCATCACTAACCATACCACAGTTGTCAGGAAAGAAATCGAGATGGGAATCAAGGAAATGGATCTTTAGAGACATATTGCAGCCAAGTTTCTGATACTGTATCAGTATGTCTTCTACTAGTTCCTTGTAGTTTTCTGCCCTAACATTCCCGAGAAAGTTTGTTGACACTAGGCGAAAAGCATTCCATGCTTGTTTCGCTTCACCCTGCAGCAAGTTGTTGAACCGGTCACCTTTGAAGAGCTCTCTAATCTGAGGACCCACAAAAACTCCCTCTTTAATCTTTGCTTCGCTGAGTCGAGGGAATTTTTCATGCAGGTATCGGGAAAACTGGCGAAGTGCGGTCCATGGCTTTCACAAAGTTTTTAATCAAATCTAGTTTGATGTGAAGGGGTGGTAGCAGGATTTTGTGAGCCTCAACCAGAGCTGGGTGCTAGATATTCTTCTCTCCATTTGTTACATTTTGTCTGCGATTCCATTCCTTCTGCAAGTAGTGCCAATCCCTTGCTCGGCTATCCCACTCACATAAGAAACACATGTATTTTATATATCCCTGCTGCAGTCCCATTAAAAGGGCAACTACCTTCAAGTCACCACAGAGGTGCCAGCTGTATTTGTTATAATTAATGGAAGTCAGTAGATGCTTTAAGTTATCGTATGTCTCTTTCATGTGGACGGCATGCGCTACTGGAATAGATGGAAGATGGTTTCCATTGTTCAAAAGCACAGCCTTCAGACTCAGTTTCGAAGAGTCTATAAATAGTCTCCAGTCTTGTGGGTCATGAGTGATTTTTAAGGCATTCATGAGGTTTTCAATATCGGAACAGAATACCAGATTACTTTCCTTTCTGAAGAAAGGCTCCAACTGCTGGTGGCGCTTTCGATATGAAGTAATGTTGACATCGTCTAGAAGATTCCATTGTTGGAGTCTTGATCCTAGCAATTCTGCCTTGTTCTTGGATAAGTCCAAATCACGAACCAAGTCATTTAGTTCTTCCTGTGTTATTCTGTGTGGAGTTGATATGCATCCCAGTGAAAATATGGGTCACTGCATGCTGACGGACCAGGAGAAGAACAGGTCGGCTCTCCCTTGTCCTCATCAGATGAATCAAGAGAATATTCTGATGGAGGTTCTGGAATAGGAAGTCCCTCACCATGTGGAACTGGTCTCAATGCAGACAGAATGTTTGGGTAGACTATGCTCGACTTCTTTTGCTTCGTTATTCCGCTGGAAAGAGGAGGAACCAAACAGAAGTAACAGTCATTTATGTGGTTGCTTGACTCTCTCCACACCATGGGAGCTACAAACAGCATTGATGGTCTTTTGCAATTCAACCACTGTGAAAGCTGTGTTGTACATGTAGCGCAGCATATATGTGGGGCCCAAGGCTTGTCTTGGTCACCAATCTTGCATCCGAAGTAAAGATGATATGCCTTCTTCAGTTGAGAAGTGATACTTTTCTTCTGGTTTGCAAATGTCACTTCCCCGCAAATGTAGCAGAAATTGTCAATGGTATTAACGCACTTTCACGTTACTGTTCTGTATTGTACCTAAATGGCTAAAATTATATGATTAATAAAAGTTACATGTAACAGTAGCTTAAACTGTCTCGCACACAGTCTGAAATATTTTAAATGCTCAACCTTTCCGACTGCATATAGTACACTGCTGACGTCAGATGGCTTCAGCAGCCGTCTGGCAGTAATATTGCATTGCATCAGAAAATGATGCAATCAAATCTGGATGATGTGTGCATGCTGGTATTATGCAATGTGATGCAATATTACATCATTCAAGGCTTATTTGGGATGTTGTTGATGTCCTACTGGATAAACTTACACGGTGAAACGTCAAAAATGAACTATATGCAATATCTTCAAAACGAGAGCCAATACAATTTTTTTAATGTTATATTCGTGTTCAGCTCACCAAGATACTACAGATTAGGGCCTTTTAAAGTCAGTAACGATTTCAATGTTGACCAGATACCAGCAATTTGTCAACCAAACCTAAAAAATAGGAAAGCAGTTACTTATCTTCAAGCCGTGGATTCCAGGCCAGCAAACACACTCGCTTCGCTCCCAAGGCCAACAGGCATATTAGTCTCACTTCGTTCACACGAATCAGAGTCACAACTTCATCACCCCAATCTTTTAACCCACGTTGAAAAACCCAACAAAGATCTTTGTTTCGCCTATACAGACTTCTTCAGGGTTTTCGGAGACAAAATCTAAGGAATACTCCCCGCCACAAGCGGCGTCCGACGCATCTGAATGTAAAAGTCCAACCACCAACAGAAACGCTCTCTACAGGTAACATAATCCTTAAAGGTACACTCATCTGCCGACCAGACTTGATGTCCAGAGAGGTATGCTGTCTGCCTGGTGCCATAATCCAAGATGTTACGGAGAGTTTGCCGAGACTCATCAAGCCCACTGACTGTTACCCAATGTTGCTAATCCATGTTGGAACAAATGATACTGCCAGGTATACCTCGGAACGTATCAAAAGTGACTTCATGGCTCTGGGACAGAGGGTGAAGCAGTTAGGTGCACAGGTGGTGTTCTCTTCAATCCTCCCTGTTGAGGGTAAAGGCCAAGGCAGAGAGGCTCGCATCCTGGAGATGAATGCATGGCTGCGTGGATGGTGTCATCGAGAGCGTTTTGGTTTCCTAGACCATGGGATGCTGTTCCAAGGATTGCAGAGCAGAGATGGCATCCATCTGTCCAAGAAAGGTCAACGCATCTTTGGTAGTAGACTGGCTAATCTACTGAAGAGGGCTTTAAACTAGATTCGTTGGGGATGGGTGAAGAAAGCCCCCAGGTAGGTGATACATTAAATACCTTAATGGAAATGGGTAACAGGGATAACATATGGAAAGCAGTGTGTATTAATGCCCGTAACATGGGAAATAAGATCCCTGAAGTTGAAGCTTTGGTGGGAGTGGCTGACTTGGATTTAGTGGCAGTTACAGAAACATGGTTCACAGAAAACCATGACTGGGATTTAACTATACCTGGCTATACTTTATTCAGAAAGGACAGGGTAGGAAGAAGGGGAGGAGGAGTGGCACTATATGTAAAAACTACTATTAAAACTTTGGAATTACAGAGCTTAAAAGGGAGAGAGGAGGCATTGTGGGTTAAACTAGAAAGAGGGAAAGAGAAATCTATTTGCATTGGTGTGATATACAGACCTCCCTCACAAGAGGAAGAGGTGGACAGAAAGTTAATTGAAGACAT
This sequence comes from Ichthyophis bannanicus, assembly GCA_033557465.1. NCBI lineage: Eukaryota > Metazoa > Chordata > Amphibia > Gymnophiona > Ichthyophiidae > Ichthyophis > Ichthyophis bannanicus. The sequence goes on along the minus strand of CM066031.1, from coordinate 288,237,755 downwards.
ACGCAGCATTGCTAGGAAAGGGGAAGTGCTACTGATTGGAGATTTCAATATGCCAGATGTTGATTGGCACATTCCTGCTGCAGTATCATCTAGAAGTAAGGAGATCCTGGATTCTCTACAGGGAAAACTATTCAGGCAATTGGTAAGAGACCCCACACGTGAAGGGGCCATACTGGACTTGGTGCTTACCAATGGTGAAAGTGTTTTTGATGTTGTAGTGGGAGATCATTTTGCATCCAGTGATCACCAGATGGTGTGGTTCAGTATTAGGACTAGGGCTGTTAGAATCCATTCCAAGGTGAGGATCTTAGACTTTAGGGAGACTAACTTTGCGAAGATGGGCCAATACCTCAGGGAGTCGTTAGTGGGATGGGAACAGCTGGGGGATGTAGAAAAACAGTGGGCAAAACTGAAAGGGGGTATTTTAAGGGCAACCAAACTTTTTGTTAAAATGGTAAATAAAGGCAAAAGGAAAAGGAGACCGCTATGGTTTTCGAAGGAAGTAGCTGAAAAAGTGAAGAAAAAGAGGGAGGCCTTCATGAAATACAAGAGATCACAGAGAGAGGAAGACAGGCATCTGTATTTGGAAAAACTTAGAGAAGCTAGCAAAGTAGTCAAGAAGGCAAAGATTCAAAAGGAGGAGGAAATAGCCAATGCAATAAAATGGGGGAATAAAACATTTTTCAGATATATTAGTGAGAAGAGGAAGGGCAAGAGTGGTATTGTCAGACTCAAGGGTGCAGGGGGGGAATATGTAGAAGCTGATAAGGATAAAGCGGAATTGCTTAACAAATATTTTTGTTCTGTGTTCACAGATGAAGAACCAGGAGCAGGACCTCAGAATACACCCACAAATAAGAATAGAAGCGAGGGACATCTTGAACAATTTTCAGAAGACTGTGTTCGTGAGAAACTAGCTCAACTTAAAGTAGACAAAGCGATGGGATCGGATGGAATACACCCTAGAATACTGAGGGAACTTGGGGACGTTCTAGCAACTCCACTGAGTGACCTTTTCAATGCCTCGTTGGAGTCGGGAGTGGTGCCAAAGGACTGGAGAGATGCTCATGTGGTGCCTTTACACAAAAGCAGAATTAAGGATGTGGTTGAAAACTACAGGCCGGTTAGTTTAACTTTGATGGTGAGTAAATTATTGGAAACGCTGCTGAAAGAGAAAATAGTGAGGTTTCTGGAATCCAGCGGATTACAGGATCCGAGGCAGCATGGATTCACCAGAGGCAGGTCTTGTCAGACAAATCTGATTGATTTCTTTGACTGGGTGACCAGGGAGTTGGACCGAGGGAGAGCTCTAGATGTGGTGTATTTAGATTTCAGTAAAGCCTTTGACACTGTTCCTCACAGGCGACTTATAAACAAACTGAGCACCCTAGGGATGGACCCTAAAGTTACTGCTTGGGTTAGAAATTGGTTGGGTGGGAGGCGACAAAGAGTACAAGTAAATGGAGCTCACTCTGAGGAGAAAGATGTTACCAGTGGTGTGCCCCAGGGATCTGTCCTTGGTCCGATTCTTTTTAACATCTTTGTTAGTGATATAGCGGAAGGGCTGTCGGGTAAGGTTTGCCTCTTTGCAGATGATACCAAAATCTGCAATAGAGTAGACACCCAGGAAGGTGTAGATAACATGAGGAGGGATCTAGCTAAGCTTGAAGAATGGTCTAGAATTTGGCAGCTGGGATTTAATGTTAAAAAATGTAAGGTCATGCATTTGGGCTGCAGCAATCCAAGGGAGCAATACAGTATAGGAGGTGAAGTACTTTTGTCCACTAAAGAAGAGCGGGACCTAGGCGTGGTTGTGTCTGATGATCTTAAAGTAGCTAAACAGGTAGAAAAGGCGATGGCAAAAGCTAGAAGGATGCTTGGGTGCATACGGAGAGGAATGGCTAGCAGAAAAAAGGAGGTGATAATGCCTCTGTATAAGTCTTTGGTGCGACCTCATTTGGAGTATGTTGTGCAATTCTGGAGACCGCACCTTCAAAAGGATGTGAACAGGATGGAGTCGGTGCAGAGGGTGGCTACTAAAATGATTAGTGGGCTTCATTATAAAGCATATGAGGACAGACTTAAGGATCTTAATATGTACACCTTAGAGGCAAGGCGGGATAGAGGTGATATGATTGAGATGTTTAAATACCTCCGTGGCATAAATGTTCAGGGAGAGAGCCTCTTTCAATTGAAAGCAAGTTCTGCTACGAGGGGACATGGGATGAGGGTGAAGGGAGATAGATTCAGGAGTGATATGCGAAAATATTTCTTTACAGAAAGAGTCGTGGATCCATGGAATAGTCTCCCAGTGGAGGTGGGGACAGTAACTGAATTCAAAAAAGCATGGGATCAACACAGAGGATCTCTAAAGGTAAAAAGTGGACTGTTGTAGTTGTTGTTATGGAAGGACAGACTAGATAGGCCATGTGGTCTTTTTCTGTCATCATGTTTCTATGTTTCACTTCCACTAAACCTAAAAAATGAAAACCAAAACCAAGTACGGTTGGAACTTCAAACTCCACCCAGCAGCATTACATCATATAAACAATGTCCATTCTATTTTATCATTTAATCTATTAGGATCCAGTGTATTCAATTTATAAATCCATCATTGTTCTTTTTTCAATAGCAAGTGTCCTCTATCTCCCTTATGAATATTTAATGGAACCTGCTCAAGTACTGTGCAGCATAACGCTTCAAAAACATGCGACATAGACGCACAATACATGATCAATGCTATTTCAATCTTCACCTTAGTGATACTATATTTATGTTCTGCCAGTCGCACCTTAAGTGGATGCATGGTTTTTCCTATGTACAGTTTTGAACATGGGCATCGTAAAGCGTACACCACAAAAGAAGTTGTACAATTAGTATTGCTCTTCAATCTATAGCTTTTATTTTGATGTTGGACTTAAACATCGTTTTCCATTATTGTACAGTACATAGTGTCCACATTTCACATGCCCTATAATCTCCTCTGAACAGGATGATCGAGGAGCTGCCGAACAAAGCCAGTCTCTAAAATTTCTGCCTTTACTGTAAGTCCGCAACCATTGAAAGACAGTGGGTATACTCCTCCAACTTTGCTTCTTATGTCATAAGGTGGTATAGGTACATTGATGATATTTTTCTATTGTGGAATGGATCACAAGAGCTTTTGAATGATTTCTACTGTTACCTTAATGTTTGTGATGGGAATATTTATTTTGAAATTGATGTTCAGCATCGATTCATTTTTTGGACGTTAGGGTTATCAGGTCCAATGATGCTTTTCTTACTACCATTTATACGAAGGCCACTGGTGAGAACACTATCTTGCATTTTTCCAGTTTCCATCCGGAACATTTGAAGCGTAATCTACCATATTCTCAATTGTTACGATGTCGCCGTATCTGTTTGTCGGACAATGAGTTTAAAATGCCAGCAAGTGCTATGCTTACTAAATTTAAAAAACAAGGATATCCCGATTCAGTTTTGCAGAAGGCTTACAAGAGAGCACAATTTAATCACCGTGAGTGGTTGTTAATGCTGAAATCTGAAAATCATGATCTGTTTTCTTAACCCCCGGCATCCCAAATTACGTGTATGCTGCAGCATTCTAGCCTATCGGGCCATATAGCAGCATCGATTCGTAAACAATGGAAACTTATACAAACTCATCCTAAGCTATCTGGTAGCCATTTACGTGTGGCTTACATTAGAGGCAGAAATTTTAGGGACTGGCTTTGTTCGGCAGCTCCTCGATCATCCTGTTCAGAGGAGATTATAGGGCATGTGAAATGTGGACACTGTATGTACTGTACAATAATGGAAGAAGACGTTTATTTCCAACATCAAAATAAAAGCTATAGATTGAAGAGCAATACAAATTGTACAACTTCTTTTGTGGTGTATGCTTTATGATGCCCATGTTCAAAACTTGTACATAGGAAAAACCACGCGTCCGCTTAAGGTGCGACTGGCAGAACATAAATATAGTATCACTAAGGTGAAGATTGAAACAACATTGATCATGCATTGTGCATCTATGCCGCATGCTTTTGAAGAGTTACGCTGCACAGTACTTGAGCATGTTCCGTTAAATATTCGTAGGGGAGTTAGAGGACGTTTGCTATTGAAAAAAGAACAATGATGGATTTATAAATTGAATATACTGGATCCTAATGGATTAAATGATAAAACAGAATGGACATTGTTTATATGATGTAATGCTGCTGGGTGGAGTTTGAAGTTCCAACCGTACTTGGTCTTGTTTCTCATTTTTTAGGTTTAGTGGAAGTGAGTGTACCTTTAAGGATTATGTTATCTGTAGAGAGTGTTTCTATTGGTGGTTGGACTTTTAAATTCAGATGCGTCAGAAGCCACTTGTGGCGGGGAGTATTCCTTTAATTTTGTCTCTGAAACCCCTGAAGAAGCCTGTATAGGCAAAACAAAGATCTTTGTTTGGGTTTTTCAATGTGGATTAAAAGATTGGGGTGATGAAGTTGTGACTCTGATTCATGTGAACAAAGTGAGTCTAATATGCCTGTTGGCCTTGGGAGTGAGGCAAGTGTTTTTGCTGGCTTGGAATCCACGGCTTGAAGATAAGTAACTGCTTTCCTATTTTTTAGGTTTGGTTGACAAATTGCTGATATTTGGCCCTTGCTTGTTTGCAGGAGAGTGGAGTATGTTTTCAGAACGGGTTAGTTCTGGTATTTCTGACTGAAAGTCCAAGACGCTGCTATTTGATAATGTTGAAATGATATATTGTGGGTATTGTTGAATTATTATATTGAAAGTTAATTAAAAATCCTGAAAAGTACTTATCTAGATTGAATCCATATGTAAGTGTTGAATTTGTAATTGGTGCAATTGGGTTTAAATTGTGTATATATAATTAAATAAAAGATGGGGGAGGTTGGAGACCAGTGATGTGAGCGTCTGCTAGTTCCTATGGTGATTATTTCGCCAAATGTATAGCCATCCTGAGGTCTTCTTTATCCCTTAATGGACTGTTGGTTGCTAACCACCGTTTGGAGTTGATCATATATATATTATCTTATTCAAAGGTGTTTTTGAGTGAATATAATTTTGCTAAGAGATTGTGTTGGTTGGATGGTAAGAGTGTTTACCATATTTGTTCTTCTTGCTCTCTTGTCAGGAGTCCAATGTAGGAGATCTTCCCGTGAGGATGCGGATAGGTGATGGAGAATTTTAAAAGTTATCAGGAGAGTTTTGTATTTAGTGTGGTTTTACATCGGCTTGGGAGTTAGATAGTTCCCTGCTGAAGAAGGCTTACAATCTGCTTACCTGAATGCCACTTGGATTTGGCAGGATAAGTCTTTTAAATCCAATACCCAAATCCAGATTTACTAGAGTTAAGTGAATAAATGTGCTATTTTGGAAAAAGTAAGTTTCACGTGAGGTGTTAAATCCCCCTTAAGTTATCACTTTATTCATCTGTATATAATTGTTTTTTTTTCTTAATCAACCTTGTTTTCATTTCAGCTAACTTAAAGAACGAACTGGATGAATATATCCAAACAAATCTTCCCAGTAAAGTGAAAATCATAAGAAATGAAAAGCGGGAAGGGCTGATTCGTGGAAGGATGATAGGTGCATCTCATGCTACAGGTATGGAGAATACTTTTATAACAGGCCAACTAGGTTGAGAGTGCAGGTAGGCGCTTATGTGTGTCTATAAAATTGCCCACAAAAGCTGCAGAAATTGTGGTTAAAATGAAGCCATGGACATTTACACTTGCTTAGGAGCAGGTGTAAGTGTTCACACATATTTTATAAAGTCCATATGTAAACTGAGACTCAGCCTGCACTTAGCCCTGAACTCACCCCTGAATGTGCCTACTGTAGAGTAGCATATAAATATGTACATTCCTCGTCATACGTACTTGTATGCATGGGGTAATTTTAAAAATGGCATTTTGCATTTGTATACTAACATGTACATGCAAAAATATCATTATAAAATTACTCCTTATTTTATTGCTGTTACTTTAGTGTTGCTTTGAAAAATAGCAGATATTAGCTTTTTCTCTTTTCACCAATAAAATGTTTCTCGTATAATATAATTATAATTCAGAGTTGTACTGTGATTTCTTTTCCACAGTATCACCATTCCATAAGTCTATAGCAATTAGCAACAGAAATAAAAACCAGTCCCTCTACACCTCCCCCCTTTCCAAAGCTGCTTCTTAGTAACCAAGAGAGATGTTCACCTCCAAACACTTGGGCCTTTTAAAGTCATAAGGATCCCAAACATGTTTACAGTGATCCATTCTATCATATAGCATGGCAGTCATGGTAACCATATTATATACATATTGAATCCTTCCTAATGCTCTTCTACACCAAGGTGGAGTTTCTACTTGCTTCCAACACTCAGCCACAGCCATGCGTACTGCAATCCTTACATAGCTCACAAACAAAATCATAACTTTATCCCTCCCGCCCACCCAGTTACCACCCAATTCAACAGCAAAACTTCCCTATGCTTGACCACCTTCCATCTCAAAACCTTACCCATAAAACCCTTCATCTTATCTAAAATGTCAGCATTTTTGGAAGAGTCCCCCAAATATGCTCAACCCCCACCCCCACACTCCTTTGCCCACATTTCCGCTAGCAGGCCACCTTCGCAACATTGCCCTTTTGTTCTGCCTATGGGGATCCAATCTCCCACAGGCAGAAAAGAAGGGGAAGGCTGTAATCACAGCCCAGATGCAAGCTTTCTACCCTTAGGGATCCCATCTTCCGTGGGCATACATAAGTGGTATCAACTGCAGTACTGGCTGTCTCTTTGCCTCGTGATTATTTTTTATTTTTATTTTTTTTTAAGAACATAAGATATGCCATACTGGGTCAGACCAAGGTCCATCAAGCCCAGTATCCTGTTTCCAACAGTAGCCAATCTAGGTCATACGTACCTAGCAGTTTCCCCAAAAGACACAGGTTCGACAATGCTTGTACTGGGTCAAGCATTGATATCCTGGGTCCCTTCTTAATAATCGTTTATGGACCTTTCCTCCAGGAACTTGTCCAAACCTTTTTTAAACCCAGCTACACTAACAGCCTTTACTACACCCTCCGTTAACAAATTCCAGAGTTTGATTACACTTTGAGTGAAAAAATATTTTCTTTTATTAGTCTTAAATAGTTTACCCTGTAGCTTTATTGCATGTCCCCTAGTCTTTCTGTATTCTGATAACATAAACAATCGATCTACGTTTACCCATTCCACTCCGTTCATTAATTTATAGACTTCTATCATATCTCCCCTCAGCCGTCTCTTTTCCAGTTTAAAGAGCCCTAACCTTTTTAGCCTTTCTTCATAGGAGTATCCTTCCATCCCCTTTACCATTTTGGTGGCTCTTCTCTGAACCTTTTCTAATAACACTATATCCTTTTTTAAGATACGGCGACCAGAATTGCACACAATATTCAAGGTGCGGTCTCACCATGGAACAATATAGAGGCATTATAATATCTTTTGTTTTATTTTCCATTCCTTTCCTTATGATACCTAGCATTCTATTTGCTCTCTTGGCCACCGCTGCACACTGGGCTGAGGGTTTTAACATGTTAACCACAATGATGCCTAAATCTTTTTCCTGGGTGGTGGTTCCTAATGCGGAACCTTGCATCGTGTAACCATAGTTTGGGTTGTTCTTCCCTAGGTGCATAACTTTGCACTTGTCTACATTAAATTTCATCTGCCATTTTGATGCCCAGTCTTCCAATTTATCAAGATCCTCTTGCAATGTTCCACAATCCTCTTGGGTTTTAACAACTTTAAATAGTTTTGTGTCATCTGCAAATTTGATAACCTCACTCGTTATTCCCTTTTCCAGGTCATTTATGAATATGTCAAAAAGCAGCGGACCCAGCACAGATCCCTGGGGTACACCACTATTCACCTTTCTCCATTGGGAAAATTGGCCATTTAGCCCTACCCTCTGCTTTCTATCTTTTAACCAGTTCCTGATCCACAATAGTACACTGCCTCCTATCCCATGACTCTTTAGTTTTGCCAAATGTCTCTGATGAGGGACCTTGTCAAAGGCTTTCTGAAAGTCCAGATACACTATATCAACTGACTCACCTTTGTCCACCTGTTTATTCACACCTTCAAAAAAACATAACAGATTAGTAAGACAAGATTTTCCTTGTCTAAAGCCATGTTGGCTGTCTCCCATTAGGCCATGACTATCTACATGCTGAGTAATTTTATTCTTTATGATGGTTTCTACCATTTTTCCCAGTACTGACATCAGGCTCACCGGTCTGTAGTTTCCCGGATCACCCCTGGAACCCTTTTTAAAAATTGGTGTTACATTGGCGATCCTCCAATCTTCAGGTATTAGAGATGATTTTAATGATAGTTCACAGATTACTAATAGCAGGTCTGCAGTCTTATATTTCAGTTCTTTCAACACCCTTGGATGTATACCATCCGGCCCAAGTGATTTGTTACTCTTCAGTTTATCTAATAGTTGTAATACATCTTCCCGATGTATCGATATTTCCTTCAATTCTTCCGCACCTTTAAATACCACTTCAGTCATGGGTAACATCCCTACATCTTCCTCAGTAAAGACCGAAGTAAAGAATTCATTCAGTCTCTCCGCTATCGCCTTGTCGCCTCTAAGTGCCCCTTTAACCCCTCTATCATCTAATGGACCAACTGACTCTCTCACAGGTTTTTTGCTACGAATGTACTTGAAAAAGTCTTTATTTCGCGTTTTTGCTTCCGCAGCAAGCTTCTTCTCAAATTCTCCCTTTGCCTGCCTTATCAATGCCTTGTATTTGACTTGCCAGTGCTTGTGCTGTTTCCAGGTTTCGTCGTTCGGCTCTTTTTTTCCATTTCCTGAAAGATGCTTTTTTGGCAACAACAGCCTCTCTGACCTCACCTTTAAACCATGCTGGCAGTTTTTTGGACTTCTTTCCACTTTTCTTAAAGCGTGGAATACAGCTTGTCTGGGCTTCCAAGATAGTAGTTTTCAACAACACCCAAGCTTGATGTAAGTCTTTAACCTTTGCAACTGCGCCTTTTAGTTTTTTCTTAACTATTTTCCTCATGTTATCATAGTCTCCCTTTCGAAAGTTAAAAGGTAGTTCTGTGGATTTCCCTACTATCCCTCCTCCATTAATTAAATCAAATGTGATCATGCTATGATCACTATTGCCAAGTGGCCCCAACACCCTTATCTCTTGCACTAGATATGGTGTTCCACTAAGGACTAGGTCTAATATGGCTTCCCCTCTGATCGGTTCATGAACCAGCTGCTCCAAGAAGCAGTCATTTATTTCATCTAGGAACTTTATCTCCCTAGCATGTCCTGCCGTGACACTGACCCATTCAATACCAGGGTAATTGAAATCACCCATTATTATTACTGCGCTGTAACTTTTGTTAGCTTCCTTGATTTCTTTGAGCATTTGATCATCCATTTGTTCATTCTGGCCAGGCGGTCGATAGTACACCTCCACTGCCATCGCCTTCCCTTTTTTACATGGAATTTCAATCCATAGAGATTCTACAGCAAATTTTGTTTCCTGCAAAGCTTTAATCCTTTCTGACTCAATGCCCTCTCTAACATAGAGCGCAACCCCTCCACCAATTTGATCAGCTCTATCATTACGATATAGTTTGTACCCAGGTATCACAGTGTCCCACTGGTTGTCCTCCTTCCACCATGTCTCTGATATTCCAATTATATCTAACCTTTCATTTAGTGCTATATATTCTAACTCTCCCATCTTATTTTTTAGACTTCTAGCATTTGCATACAAGCATTTTAGAGACTGTATTTTATTCATATTAATTTGGCTATTGGTAGACATGGGTAATTTGGGATCTTTAAGCTCTGTCTGCTCCATACTCGAGGGCATTTGGGCTACTTTACTCTTTTTTGGAACCTCTCTGCTTTTGGTAGTATCCTTCAAGGATACATTCTTCTGAACCATCCGCTCTTGGGCGACTGTTGGCTTTCCCCTATTATCTAGTTTAAAAGCTGCTCTATCTCCTTTTTAAAGGTTAATGCCAGCAGCCTGGTTCCATCCCGGTTAAGATGAAGCCCATCCCTTCGGAAGAGCCCCTCCTTTCCCCAGAATGTTCCCCAGTTCCTAGCAAATCCAAAACCCTCATCTCTGCACCATTGTCTCATCCACACATTGAGACTCCGGAGCTCTGCCTGCCTTTTGGGTCCTGCGCATGGAACGGGAAGCATTTCGGAGAATGCTACCCTGGAAGTTCTGGATTTCAACTTCCTACCTAAAAGCCTAAATTTAGCCTCCAGAACCTCCCTACCACATTTTCCTATGTCATTGGCACCGACATGTACCAAGACAGTTTAAATCATTATTAGTTTTTAGTTTAAATCATTATTAGTTTTTATAAGTAAAAGTTTTCACTGTATCAAACATTTCATACTGAAATCAACCAAACAAAGCATACTCCCCGCTTTCCTCCCCTTCCCAACCTTCCTCACCACCGCCCTCACAAGCCACCTGAAGTCCCTGTGTCAACACCTGGCAGCACTGTGGAGGTAACACTCTCAAAAAAGGTTGCCACATTGGCAATAATTGCTTGTGCTTCCACAGACTAGCCTCAGTCATAGACAAAGATTCCATCTGTACCAGAACATTCATCTCCATTTGCTACCAGTGCCAACGTAGGAGGCTCAGCGCCCACCCATTTAAGCAGAATACGGTGTTGTGCCACTAACAAAGCCTTCCAAACAAACAAAATTTCCACTTTACTACTTAAAAGTAGACACTCATGCAGATCCAAAAACCACACACATTCATCCACCTCCAAGCGTTCCCCCAGCACTGATGACAAAATTGGAGGCACACTCTTTCAAACGTATTACACTAATGGGCATCTTATCATGCTATGAAGGTAAGTTCCTCTCTCATCACCACATTTAAGACACGCCCCCCCTCCCCCTGTTTCCAACACCCCCACCTGATGTGCCCATTGAGGATGCATATATAGACGAAATAAAAACTTAATATGTATTTCTCTCCAGAACACACTACCTACCAGTTCACACATACCAAACACACTCACACTAAAATCATCCACATCCATGTCTATGTGCAACTCCCACGTCCAAAGGCCTACTACCCACTTCAAATCCCTTCCTGGAATATCCCAGACCAATTCATGATATAACAAAGAAATCACCCCATCTTTAAAGTCCTCTTCAATTATCAAACAACGAATTGCCCCATGGCCTCTCATCTGCCCACAGACAATATTGTATATAATGTTGAATCTGCAACAACCCATAAAAATGGTTATTATTCAAACCATGCTTCGTAACAAGTGCCTGAAAACTTCACAACCCTCCCTCGCTTTTGCAACAGACCTCCACAGTTCAAAGGCCCTTCGTCCCCCCTTCCAAAATAAAATGTTCTCCATGCTTAGGGAAAAATCCCTATTCCCACAGATGGACCGATGTCCTGAAAAGGTACATGACAACCCCAACTTCTTCCGGGCCCATTTCCAGGCCCATTGAACTGGACGGACCAGAATACTCAAGGCCCGCCCCCCCCCCCCCCCATTAGCTTCACTGCCAAACAATGCAATGTATATGACAAAGAATAGGGACCCACCAGCTGATACTTCAATTCAATTCAACATCCACTACACCTTTTGAGACCCCTTTCCAATCCCTAGCATAACAAAACAAGGCACAAATATTATATAAGCGTATATTTGGAAGTCCGAGACCACCATAGAGTACCTCTCACAGTAATATTTGCAGTTTCAGCCTGAGTCTCCTTCCCTTCCACAAAGCACATTGTTCCAAAGCAAAACCACAGGCAAACACTGCAAAATATACAACCAGTGTGGCAATGTAACCATTTTGATAAGATGCACCCGTCCCCACAATGAAAGAGGCAGCCACCTCCAATGGGCCAGGAAAGATTTTGTATCATGGAGTAGAGGCAATACATTCAATTTATACAACTCTTCCAATCTAGTTGGCAACTGAAAGCCTAAATAGCGCATAAGACAATGCCATACTGGGTCAGACCTAGGGTCCATCAAGCCTGGTATCTTGTTTTCCAACAGTAGCCAGTTTCATCCCGATCCAGAAACCTGGCCCAAACTTTACCGACCACCTCTGGTTTCTCTTGCAGTTCAATGGTGAGTTTCTCCATCCTATAGATATCCCACACCTTGACACGCCATTCTGCAGTGCCAGATGTCCACACTCTGGGCTCAAGTAATAAACAGTTTAAAAGACACCGAAGCTCAGTATCAGTCAGAGTCGAGTGGCCCAGCACATGGGATGCAAGTGAGAAGGCGATAGACAGCTCTAGGACTCAACAAATATACCAGTGGACCTCCAACCAGAAGCATTGCAGCTTGGGGCAATGCCGCCACATGTGTTCTAGATCACCAGACTCCCCATAGTTTCACCAGCACAGAGTATTGTCTGCTCTGCTCCAACGAAAGAGGTCTGCTGGGGTGACAGACATGCACAGCATGATGTAAAGTTGCAAATTGACCAGGGAAAGAGAAATTGAGCCAAGAGTGGGTATATTGGCAGACTTCATCCCAGAGGTCCTCAGATTGGTCTCCAATCGCTGCCCCCCCCCCCCCCCCACCTCTTCTTGTGCAGCAGCTCTTGATCCGGGTAAGGTTGCTCAGCTGAGAGTGCATGGTAGAGTTCGGCGATGAAAGACACCAGTCTTGTGGACTCAAACAGGACTCTCTCCCACACTTTGGAGGGGTGCAAAGCTGAGATCTTCCATACAGATCCAGTCTGAACATGAGTCTGTAAACCAAAAATGCGCTGCCCAAAGACATGAGCCTAGTCCCCTGTCCTAGGCAAAAGCTCTTTGAGTGGAAGCCATTAACTAGCATTGTCACCACTGGACTGGCATAAATAGCCGCGACCCAATTACACAAGTTAGGGCCAAATCCAAATTGTTAAGCACTTCAAACAAATATGGCCATTCTACTTTATCAAATGCTTTCTCTGCATCAAGGGAGAGGACTGTGTGCAGCTCTTTACTCCCACATTTTCCTTGCATCACATCAAGTAACCACTGAACATTCTCAAATCCATATCAATGTTTCATGAATCCCATCTGGTTTGAGTGAAATAGCCCTGCAAGCAGGATTCAAGGCGTGTGCACAGAGTCAATGGATCCAGGAGGGATATGGGCCCATAGTTGCTACAAAGGAACGCATCCTTGCCTCCTTTAGGCATAACCATAATCACTGCTTGGTAAAAGGATTTTGGGAGCGATCCCTGATGAGTACAGGGGGGGATTGTTCCTGCAATGTCCTATAAAGCTGAGCAGGGAGCATATCAAGCCGTGCAGCATTCGCCGGCATAAGACTATAGATAGCGCATTGCACTTCCTCCAGTTTGAATGGGTGCTCAGTCGCATCACTCCAGGTTCCCAACTGAGGGAGGTTCGCTGCACAATCCACTCCCGGCTCTCTCCCTCATCAGCTACCAGACAGTACAAATCACCATAGAATTGGGTGAAGGACTATGCCATCTCTGTGGAACGATACAACAGGGCCCTACTTTCTGCTTTAAGAGCATGAACCTTTTTCCTCTGCCTCTTCAGCTGCCAGAGAAGCAGACAACTCGCTTTGTTCCCATGTTCATAAAAGTGTCATCTCGTGCGGAACATAGTGGTAGCAATGAATTCACTGTCCAGGGATTTGTTTATTTATCCGATTTATATACCGCTTTGTCTGGGTAATCAAGGCGGTTTACAGGGAACATTTTACTAACTCTGCACAGGGCAGTTACAATGAACATTTTACATATTTACAGTAACAATGAACATTTTACAAATCTCCCCATTTAGACACAAGCTGTGTCCATTTATTATTATTATTATTATTAATAATAATAATATTATTAAGCATTTATAAAACACTACCAAGCATACACAGTGCTGTACAGACACAAAAGAAGACAGTCCCTGCTCAAAGACAGACTTACAGGACAAAATAATATGACAGGAATAAGGACAATAGGAGTTGAAATACAAGGGAGGGGATTAAGAATCAAAGGCAGTCTCAAAGAAGTGAGTAACTACGCTTTTTTCCCCCGGAATGGAGAACTCGGCAGACATCTCAGAACCTCCCCATAAAAAAAAAATAATCAAAGGCCTAGCGATCCCCATCCCATTCCCTCCCCACAGTACTGCTGTCCAACTACAGATCAGCCACCCCTTTAAAATCCCCCATGACCAACACTGGAGCCTCCTCCAATCCTCTGTCTTATTTCACACTGTGAAAAAATAAGGCTCACTTTTACCCGTGGGAAAATACACAGACATCACCGAAAACAGCTCACACCAAAAGGTACCCAAAAGAGCTACACATCGCCAGTCAGAGTCCCACACCACTCACTTCTCCACAAAAGGAACCGCCCGGTGGATTAAAATCGCAGCCCCAGCCCTATGGGACACGGGAGCTGATGCATAATAACAGTGACCCACCCAATCTTGCTTCAGTTTAGCATGCTCACTCTCAGTAAGATGTTTTTTTTACAAACAAGTGAACACAGCCTGCTGATACCGCAGTGCAGGAAGAATCTTTTTCCTTTCTATAGGCGAGCCCATGCCACCCACATTCCAAGTAATCAAAACTTTAACAGCCATACTTTCCTCCACCTCCACGGACACGCCCACTCAGCCCATCACATATTAAACATAAGCACTCTCAGCACCATACACTCCACAACTGCCATCCAACCCCCATTTCCACAACCCCTTCCATTCCCAAAGCCCACTCCCACTCTCTCTCCCCCTTAATCCAACCCACCTTTTCCCCTCCCCCCTTCTTTACCCCACCCTTCCTACCCTGCTTTCATCATCCACCCAGGGCCACATAACCCCACCTGGGGCACAGAGGAAAGATCAGCCCAGTAACAGCCCAAACACAGTCCACCTATCCAACCAGCCCCCCTCTACAACCACAGTCTCCCATACCCAAAGTTAAACACCCCTTACTCAAATAAGTTAGCATCATAACAAACCCTGCAAATAAAAAGCAGTCGCCAACAAGTGTATATAACAGATTCCCACCTTACTATAACTCCTGAGCATTTCCTCACTGCAGCAGCCTACACCAAGCAGGACAAGCAGGAAGAAAAAAAAACAAGCAAAAGAACCATGTATTTAACAGTCATAAACCACACTGTCAACAGTCCCGGACTTGATAGTCTGCACAGTCCAAGCTCAACTACCCCAGGAAAATCAAATGATCATCATCTGCAAGTGTCCACAACCAATCACACATCTCTTTCAGTGACTTCTTCGGGCTTCACTCACTCTGACGACTGCTGCTTAAGCCTCCAACTGACTCTCACTACCCATTGCCATCTCAGCATTGCAGCAGATGGTTACATTGGCACAGAGGAGTCTAAAGACCACCCTTTAAACAGGCCCATTTTCAGCAGTGCCTGCCAGGCCTCATACAAGGAATGCACACAATATGTGGCTCCCGCAGATGAAAATATCAACCCAAATGGGTGAAGCCACCTATATCGTAATTTTGCCTTTCTCACAACAAGAGTCATTTCTTTGAACTCCCAACATTGCTGAAGTGTGATGGAGGAGGGTCTCTAAAGATTTCCACATTGTGCCCATCCATTTGCAGATAAGGCTGCTTTCTGACCAAAGTTAAAATCTTTTCTTTAACAGGATATCGCAAAAGACAGATCACAGTATCTTGTGGTAAATTAGGATGGGATAGTCCAAGTGCACAATGTGTCTGTTCAATTGACAACTCCATTGGAGTCAGAGTCACTCTCCCCCATCAGAACCGCAGCAAAAACATGGCGTGCTATAGCTTCTGCATCTGCATATTCTGATCCACATGCCACATCTATGTCCCTGATTCTCCAGATCCTCAACTTTAGCCTGCAGCACTTCCCAGTGCATTTGTCCAGATTGGTCATGTCCCAGTGCACTTTTGCAATTAGCTGCTGCAGCTCTGAAACCAGCCCTCCAGAGTCCTCCTTTGTCACTATGTAACTTGCTCAAGAGCCACTCCAGCATCATCGAAGTCACTGGCGCCTCACATTCCAGCTACTCAACATCACTACCCACCTTTGAACTGACATCTGCCCCTGAGCATAAGCCGTGTTTGCCATCTGCACGTGGTGCTTTAGTGGCAGACTTTCTGCTCATCTGCAGGAGAGTTTTAATGCCAGATACTTGAGATTTTGCTGCCAACTCACAACAAGCAGAGCTTCATACATCACCCGGTTACTCAAACGGGAGGGCTAACAGAGGGGAACAAGCGATTAATGGGGCTTCGTTTGCTGTTGCTATCAGAGCTCACAGATTAGGCTGCCATTTGCTGGGCTGAAGTCACTTCCTCTGTTCTTTTAAGAGGGGACGGCAAGTAAATCCCAGGCACCAGGTGCAAATTTCTGGTCACCATGGCGACTTGGCACCTGGGATTTGTTGAGCTCTGGTCTAGCATCTCCTTTTCCCTACTCCCTCTCCTCACCATCTGTTCAGCATCCCCCATTCGCTACCCTCCCCCAAGGTGTATAGCATCTCTCCCCTGTTTTCTTCCCCCTGTCATCACTGCTACTGCACCCACTGCCTTTCCTGTTCAGGAGGCCAAAGTACAGGTTATGTGGGTAGTAGCACAGCCAGCCATTGTCGGCATCTGTGAGCATACGCCCGCTCAAGGCCTGCTGGAGTAGGTGGGATGTGGCAGGTCTTGAGCACATGTATGTGCAGATGCTGAAGGGCCTGCCACTGACAGCAACTTTAAAGGGAGTCCCTGTGGCTGGCACTACACTACTGCTCCCCCCCAACCCAAAAGCATACTGCCCTAGGTAGATGCCTAGTACTCCAGTAGCAGGGCCTGCCCTGCTTTTGTTTCCAATCCCTCTCTATCTTTTAAGCATGCAGCAGCACATGCTGCCATGGCCTGACATTTTCTCTGTGTTTCCTCAGCAGCCTTGTATCCTCCACTATTTTTTAACAATATTTTGGTAAGTACTCAATCTTGCAGCACTTCACTGTTGCACCTCTGCAAAGGTTTCCTAACGTTATTTTGGGGGATTAATAGTTTCTCCATGGAGCTAGTCTTTTAGTGTCCATGCTCTACAGGTGACTTCACTTCCTTCTGTGATGCTTTCAAACCATCCAGAAACAAATTTAAACTGATGAATTTTCTTTCACCTTGGAGTAGAGACACAGTAATAAGCATATACCTGTGTGTGTGTGTATGTACATGTTTACACCTGCACACAAAATATGTAATGTGAGAGAGGTACATTTGTGTGCAGAATAGAAGCTGACAGCCTCTATGTGGTACAAAGTTAAATACTAGACACCAAAAAAGTAAGATGACCAAGTTTATAATTTTAAAAGTAAAATGTACAGGCTTGTTTACTAAGCTCTTTTGAATATTATTATTCTTTCTTCACGATATGTTTTATAGCTCAGGCTTTGTGAGCTGAATTTGTAGCTGCTGTTATTGTATCGATCCATCTCATTGCTGGCCTTCCTCTTTTGCGCTGACCTATCTTGCCAAGCATGATGTCTTTCTCTAATGATCTCTCTCTTCGCATGATGTGTCCAAAGTATGAAAGTCGAAGTCTTGTCATCTGAGCTTCTAAAGAAAGCTTAGGTTTGATCTCCTCTAGTACAGACTGGTTTGTTCGGGCAGTCCATGGTATACACAGTATTCGCTGCCAGCACCATAATTCAAAGGCATCAATTTTCTTCCTGTCTATCTTTTTCACTGTCCAGCTTTCACATCCATATGAGGAGTGGAGGAGTGGCCTAGTGGTTGGGGCAAGGAGTGGCCTAGTGGTTGGGGCAAGGTACTTCAGGCCGGAAGGTCGGGGGTTCAAATCCCACTAGAGGACAGCAACCTTGGGCCGGAAGGACTGGGGTTTCTAGTCCCACAGGTGCTCCTTGTGGTCTTGGGCAAGCCACTTAACCCTCCATAGCCCATGTTCCCTGTAAAATAGTTATCTCCAAGTTCAATGCCCTGTTCAATGTAATTTCAGTTTGTTCAATGTAAACCGCACTGATGCAGAATAGCGCGGTATATAAGAGAATGTAAATAAATAAATAAATAAATATTGAAAATACCATGGCTTGAACAAGTCAAATCTTTGTATGGAGAGAGACATCTCTGCTCTTGAGAATCTTATCTAGGTCTTTCATAGCCATTCTGCCATCCTGATTTCTTGACTGCTTGTTGCTTCTGAATACAAAATGCAAAAGAGATACCATGTTCTCACACTTTCTAAGAAAGAAGTGGCTCCCCCTTGACTATGTAAAATGTAAAAATGTAAATGTAAAATAAATGTTCAAAAACTGATTTTTTAAAAAATCTTTAAAAATACGCCATTAATTTGTCAGGAGGATGCACACAGTGTGATTATATGGGATAGCAATGCTTAAGGGCTATAACAGGTAAGAACTGGCTGATCTGTTTATGAGCTTTTATATTTTTTATAATCTAAGATAACATTTTTCTTTATAATTAGACATGTTTCTATACTAAAACGTTCTATACTAAAACACACATAGAGGGTCATTTACTAACAGCATGTGCTATTAGCACACTTTATTTTGTCATAGGGTTCATTGCATAAAATGGGCTTTGTGATAGATAAAGCGCATTAATGATGTGATAAAGCACATCCCCGGAATGCATTTTCAATAGCTTGTTTACATTATTTTTATTTTGGCAATTATCAGTCTGTGGCAATACATCAGGTTTTTACTCAATACTGGAAGAAAGTTAAACACATCATCTTTCTTCAAATTTTAATTAATAATTACTATTTTCAGGTTTTTATACATTAAGCATATGACAAATGTGAATGTGGTAGGTGTAAAGGTTTGTGCACCATTTTGGTTAGTACTTTAGTATCTCCTTTGTCAGAAGTAACAGCTTCTAAACATTTCCTGTAATCAGCTTAGTGTCTTTAATTCTTGCTTTTGGTACTTTTTTCTCCACCCTTCCCCTTAGAACTCTTCTAGCTCTATTCTTAGGTCTCCTTGCTTGCGCTGTATGTTTGAGATCTTCCCACAGATTTTAAATAATGTTCAAGTAGAGTCTGAAGGCCATTTCAAAACCTCCATTTTTCTCAGGGTAGTTTCGATTAATAATCTTTTTTGGAAAATCCAGCCTCTTTCCATCTTCAGTTTCTTCACTGATTATGGGACATTAACTTTGAGGGTATGTTGATATTTAATTGAATCCATTCTTCTTTCCACCCACATAATAATTCCTATGCCTCTGGCCACCACATAACCCCAAACTATGGGAGATCCACTCCTGTGCTGTTTAGGAAGGTATTATTTTCTTCAAAGGCTTCACCTTTTTTATCCATATGTACTTTGTGTGGTTGTGGCCTATTATTCCTCCCTTAGAAGTTCAATAATAGTTTGAAGTCATGGGAGCCCTTTTACTAAAATGTGCTAAGCGGTTAATGTGCATTTGAGCTTGTGGAAATTGTCAGCTCAGGACCATGTGGAAATTGTCAGCTCAGGACCATGGTAACGGTTACTGCACCAGCATGACAGTTACCAAGCGCTAATTCCTGCAGTAATTACAAATTGCAGCTTGTCGTGCTGTGAAGGCTTTGTGCATCAGTGATGCTGAGAGCTAAACTATCGGTAGTTTAACTACTGGCAGGTTCTCCTAAGATGGACAGGTCTCAGCTGAGGTGCCAGACCAAGACAAACCACCCATCTGGGCAGCAGCAGAATGGGATAGTGTTCACGGCGGAGGATCACATTTTTGTGACAACGGCAACAACACCAAACTTAAACTGCGCAGAAGAAAGGCTCGGCAATCTACTTCTGTATCTTGCCATGAAAACCCAATGGATAGTTACAACAAAACAAATTCTGCTATGGTGCTGGAAGATGAGACCCCCAGGTCGGAAGGCACTCAACTAGCTACTGGGGAAGAGCTGAAAACTTTTCAGAGTAAAGCCAGCATTTATGATGTGGTTGGATCAAAGCCCTCGGGAAGTCTGACTGCTGATGTAGCTGCGCATGAAATGAGAGTCAGAAGCTGTAAAGATATCTTAGCCGCCTGACTGAAGACCGAACACAATTTAGGATAGCTATCCAGAGGGTCGCCATGAGTCGACTCCGACTCGACGGCACTTAACAACAACAACAACAACAATTACAAATTGCATGTTGGGGTGGGGAATGGCAGGGTAGGGGCGGAGAGTGAGTGTGGAGAGCAAGTTGCAGTTAACATGGGGGAGCATATTGCATACTGTCAGTATTGCAGTTAGCATGGATGCGCTTAATGTCACCTCAGTGTGTGGCATAGGTTCACCAGCACTAATTGCCCCATGCATTAGAGTATGTGGCCATGCCCTGACTGTTACCATAAAAGCTTTGCACATACGCACATTGTTTTAGCGCTAAACATTAAAACTGTTTAGTTATTTCTCTTTGATTCCTTTTTTTTGAGGACAAAAAATAGAGCAGGAAGATCTGCCCACTTCAGAGATGTTGGCAAATCATTTTACCACTGAGGTCCTTGATATCTGGAATACCTTTTTGCCCCAGATGAATCTTGTCATGCTTCCCTTAGTCTCAGTCTCGGTTCCTCAAAACATGCATACCACTGAAGATGTACAAAAAAGTGCCTCATTTAGGCTAGTTTTAACTGTCCATCTCATTTTACTCATGAGAACATTCCTGACTACGCACAGTGCTACTTCTGCTCTTGATCCAGTTCCTACAAAGTCTGTCAGATATGCTACCCTTTTGTCTTCTTTATTTCAATAATAGTCAATTTAGCTTAACATTCGGATATGCGCCTATTATATTTATTTTATTTTATTTATTTAACATTTTTATACTAAAACAAGCTACTATTCATCCCATTCCAAAGAAGCTCTTATTAGATTTATCAGGCGTTGCTAATTACAATCCATTGTCAAGCCTCTTTCTTGTTCAGGAAAAAGAATTTTGCCCAGCTATTTGATCTGGTGGATAAAACACTTATACTGTACTTCATCCATACCAATCTGCTTTCAGGCACGTCATAGTATAGAGACAACTCTGACTGCCAATCTGATTGTTTTTTTCAACCTACTGGATCAAGGAAATTGTCATGTTTGTATTTGCACATTAATGCAATCTTATGGTATTCATGGACTCTGTTTTGCAGACAGTCTTCAGGTTTAGGCTGTAATAGATCTTTGTCTAGATCTATGCCCCCTCAATGCTTATCTTGCACTCACAGATAATAGATTGAAACTTAATCCCCCAAAAATTTAGACAATGTGGATCACAGGTACACAGTTTCAGCTAGATGCTTGTCCCATACCATGTGATCATCTGGTGCCATTACAAACATTGTATATTCTTCTATGTCAGATAATGAAATTTATTTTGAGGATTAAGTATTATGTATTATTCAATCTTGTTTTTTTGCCTTATGGCAGATTTGTTTGATAAAGCATTAATTAGATTTCCAAATACATCACACTAAACCCGTCCGGACTAGTGGGTTGTGTCCCCTTGCCAGCAGATGGTGAGACAGAAAAATTCCCGAAGCTTTGTGACATCACCATTGGTATAAAAACCCATCCCCCAAGGGGAGCTTCAGTATTTTCTCAGTTTCAGCAGATAGTGGACTTCTTCTAATTCTTGGCGTTCTTGGAGAAGAGAGTTGGTGTCAGTGTAGCTGTCTTTGGCAGTTGTGCATTCTGTGGTGCCCCTTCTTTGCCGACAGTTTTCCTTTCTTCACTTTTCAGAGCTGCCCCTGGTCAAGAGGACCAATAGAACACCTCTGAAGGGAAGTGCCCCTGTTCATGAGGAGCTGTTGCAGCCTTTCTGTTCTGACTGTTCTACAAGCAAGGCTTCTATCAGCTAAGTTGGCAGTCACCTTTTGTTATTTTTCTAACGCCTTAAAGTTTAAAAATTTAAAAAAAAAATGTCTTCAAGGACCCGGTTGCTGAGGAAGTTGTCGGGCAGTTTGTCGGGCAGTTTTTTCTTCTCCGGACCCTTCCTTCTTCTCTTCACATGGTCAGTAAACGGCTGTTTCCTGGCTCTGGTTTGCTATTTCCTGCCATAATTTTTGTGCCTTGGCTGTCATTCTTTCTTCAGAGTCTCTCTTTTCATCGTCCTGCTACATCGTTTTCCGCGTCCTCATCTTAGAGTCCACTTCAGAGACGTTCATTGCTATCGGCTTGATAAATCCAGTTCTTCTTCAAATAAGGCTTGTTCTAAGCTTCAGTCTTTTCGGGCTATCCATCGCAACCAGGACAATTTCTCCTCATCAAACAAGTTTTCCGGTTCCGCCAAACCTTCCCGTTGAGGGTTTCTGAGTTCATTCTGGGGTGCCTCCTGTGGGCAGACACTTACAGTATTTTTTCCCGCGAATGGACCTAGATAACATCAGACTGGTGAGTACTTGAGGTAGTAACACAGGGTTATGCTCTCAGCTTCACCGAGCCTGTGCCGAATGTCTTCCTTATCTCTTCATGCGGTTCCATGACCAAGGCAGCGGCTGTACGCCTGACTCCACCGCCGCCTTCAGCTCAGTGCAGTATGTCCAGTTCCTCCCTCAGAAAGAGGTTCTGGTCACTATTCCATTTACTTTGTCATTCCCAAAAAGGATGGCTCCTTCTGTCCTATCCTGGACCTTTAGGGAGTCAATCACTGTCTTCAGGTGCCGTGGTTCTTGATGGAAACCTCAGGACAGTTAGTCATTCAAACTGTATGGCCAGGCAGTTTTCTCGCATCCCTGGATCTGGTGGAAGCGTATTTTCACTTTCCAATCTGCCAAGATCATCATCAGTATCTATGTTTCGTGATCCTCAATCAACATTATCAGTTTCGTGCCCTTTGGTCTTGCCACAGCTCCTTGCATTTTCTCCAAGGTGATGGTAGTAGTGGCAGCTTCCCTGTGGTGCCAAGGTATTCAGGTTCATCTTTATGTAGATGATTGGCTGATCAGAGCAACGAGTTTCAAAGAGGCTACTTCTGCAGTCTCTCAGGTCCTCTCCTTTCTGGACCGTCACGGCTGGGTGGTCAATTATGCCTAAAGCAATCTGTGCCCAGTTCAGTCTCTGGACTTCCTCAGCGCCCACTTTGACACGAGAGTGGGTCGCGTTTTCCTCTCTTATAACAGATGCAAGAAACTCTGCGTTCAGATCCATGCCTTCCAGTGCCTGGCAGCTCCCACTGCCTGGGATTAACTACAACTTCTCGGCACCATGACTTCTGCTCTCGACGTAGTCCCCTGGGCCCGTGCTGACATGTGTCTGCTTCAGTATTCTCTCCTGTCGCACTGGTCCCCTTCCATCCAGGACTATCAGATTCATTTACCTCTTTCTTCAGTCGTTCACTGCAGTCTTCGCTGGTGGCTTTGTCCTCATCAGTTGTTGAAGGGCATTCCCTTGGAAATTCCGTGTTGGGTGGAGGTCACCACGGATGCCAGCCTTGTAGGTTGGGGAGTGCACTGCCAGGGGCAGACAGTGTAGGGATCTTGATCCATTCAAAAAGCCACTTGGACCATCAATCACCTTGAAGCCTGGGCTGTTCGTCTGGCTCTACCCTTCTTTCAATCTCACCTCCAGGGCAAGCAATCGGAGTACTTTCCGACAATTCCACCACTGTGACTTATCTCAACAGATAGGGTGGGAGATAAGTCACAGTGGCGGACACTTCCAAAGCGACCATTGTTGTGCTGGATCAAGCAGACTATTGAGTCGGCTTATATTTTATTGGACAAACCTGTGCCCATAGGTCTTCGGGCATATTCTGCGTGGGCCCATGCTACCTCCTGGGCAGAATGCCCATGGCTAGCTCCGCTAGATTTTTGCTGGGCGGCCACCTGGTCCTCCCTCTCTACTTTTGCATGTCACTATCGCTTGGATGTCCAAGCTTGAGAAGCAGCTTGCTTCGGAGCCTGTCTTGGCTGCAGCTGTTTCTTCCCATCCTGGAGTGGTTTAGCTATGGTACGCCCCACCAGTCCAGGACCCGCCCCTCTAAATTGTTTAGTCCGTCGCCTAGTTAAGACTCTCTTTATGTTATCTGTGACATTGCTATACCTCGCCATTTACACTTCCTTGGCCTGCTGGTCCTGTTTCACATTGTTTGGTTTAGCTTGTTATAAGAGTTATTAGTTTATGAACTCATTTTTGGTCTGGTTTTGTGCTTCCTTGGCTGTTTGAATCCCTGCTGCTTGTTATGGTTATACTGAAGCGCCTCTTGGGGGATGGGTTTTATACCAAAGATGATGTCACAAAGCTTCAGGAATTTTTCTCTGTCTCTCTCATCATCTGCTAGCAGGGGGACACAACCCACTAGTCTGGACTGGTCTAGCAGGATTCCAGGAAAGGAAATTATTGGTAAGTAAAATTTCTCCATTGCTCAGGTATGCACCCTGGTTCGGGCCCTAATGTTTTTCTTGGCTCGATTATGGCAATTCCCTCTTTTTGGGCTTTGAAGTCTTTTCTGTTAAGTGGTTTTAGATTACACAGAATGCAGCAGTTCAAGTAATCTAAAATACCAGGAAATGTCATCACCTTTCTCCTCTGAGCACTGGCTTCCTGTAACACATCATATTTAATTTAAGGTTATTTTAATAATATTCAAAGCACTGAGAAAAATGTGTTCGACGATCTTGCTAGATATCTGATAGCTTATGCACCCCTATGATCACTCTAACCCAGTGATTCTCAAACTTACTTTTAATTTATTTTCTTCTTTTCCTTTCATGTTATAATTAATATAGGGTAGAATTAAAATTAGATGATAAGTCTGAAACCTTTTAGAACAATAGCATTAGTAAGTTTTGCTTTTCCATACTTAGATAACACAGGTACACTACCAAAAAACTGCCTCCAGTTTTGCAACTGATTCCTATAGATTTTGGGGTGCTGAATCCAGGAAAAATAGCCAAAATGTTCCATCACATCACGTTTTCTTGCAAAATTAGATTTCTTACCCATATAAGGAATGTTCACATAATTTCTTTTTAGCCGACTGCAGTTTATTTTCTTGGCCCAAAATAGAGGTTGTAATGGTTAACTAACTAGAAACACTCCCTCATGATATTTTAGAGTGTTTTGTATTCATTTTATACATTAACAGGACAATTGGGAGGCGGGGGGCTAAATCCAGTACTCGCGCTGGCGCATGTTCTTTCCTGTTCGCCTCGCCTCGTTCGCTCGCTCAAACACGGTGGTTGCGACATGAACGTTCCTGTCAAATTTCAGTTTCTTGCAAGTTCATTATTACCTTTTGTTTGCTCAGTCGTAATCCAGCTTTATTCCGAAGTGGTTCACTACAGTTGTAGTTTGCAGTGCTGTGTATTTGTGATGGCTCACAGAGCCAGAGGTTGCGTCAACTCTCCGGACAGTTTTTGTTTTATTTGTGGGGAATATACCGTGAAAAAGCGGCAGAGGAACATTTCTCCATTTATTAAAAAAGTATATTTTGCCTATTTCGGTTTGAAGTTAGGCGATCAAGACAAACCGTGGGCTCCTCACAAAGTGTGCAAGACATGTGAGGAAGATCTACGCTTATGGATGAAAGGTAAAAAACAAGCATTTCGTTTCGGAATACCTATGATGTGGCGTGAACAAAGAGACCACAGCAGTGACTGCTATTTTTGCTCTTGCATTGTGAAGGGATACAACTTAAAAAATAAGAATGTAATAAGTTACCCCAACCTTCCCTCAGCAATTAGGCCTATGCCTCATAGCAACGAAGTACCTGTGCCTGAACCACCAAAATCTTTGGATCATATTTGTGTGGACGGTTCTGATCATGATGAGACTCATCAGATGGCTTTTCCCGATGAGTCCAGTACTTCCGAGTTTGAAACTGAACCAGATCCGAAACCTGAACTTTTCTCTCAAGCTGAATTGAATGATTTAGTCCGGGATTTAGGACTCCCAAAAGATGCTGCCCAACTGCTAGGTTCTCGGCTTAAACAGAAAAATCTATTGTCACCAGGAACAACTTTTTATTGGTACCGCAACCGCGAGACACAATTTTTGAAGTATTTCAGCAAAGAGGAAGATTTGGTATTTTGCAACGATATATACGGAGTGATGGAAAAGTTTAAACTCAAGTATGATCCTGCTGAATGGCGGCTGTTCATTGATTCATCAAAAGACAGCATAAAAGGTGTTCTTCTTCATAATGGCAACACATTCGCTTCAGTTCCTATTGCTCACTCTGTTATTCTCCAAGAAAAATACGAGAATTTGGCCCTGATTCTTCAGAAGATTCGTTATGATGAGCATAAGTGGATGATTTGTGGATACTTTAAAATTCTATCCATGCTATTAGGGCAGCAATCCGGTTTCACCAAATATCCCTGCTTCCTTTGCTTGTGGGATAGCCGGGCCCGCGACCTACACTGGGGGAAAAAAGACTGGCCAATTCGGGAGTATTTGAGACCCGGTGAGAAAAATGTTCTTCATGAGAGCTTGGTACCTCGTGATAAAATTCCATTACCACCTCTCCACATTAAGTTGGGTCTCATTAAGCAATTTATCAAGTCCCTTCCAAAAGATGGTGAGTGCTTTCGGTACCTTTGCTCAAAGTTCCCCCGACTTTCTGAAGCAAAGCTAAAGGAAGGAGTGTTTGTTGGCCCTGATATAAGGAAACTCATTTCAGATGGAGCATTCGCTGAAACGATGTCTGAGAAGGAAAAAGAAGCCTGGGATTCCTTCAAGGATGTTGTTCTCAAATTCTTGGGGAACAGGCGGGATGAGAACTATAAGGATATTGTTGCCAGGATGCTCAATGCCTTCAAAGAACAAGGCTGTAACATGAGCCTGAAAGTCCATTTCTTGCACTCCCATGTGAACTACTTTCCCGAAAACTTGGGGGCGTACAGTGAAGAACAAAGTGAAAGGTTTCACCAGGACATCAAGGACGCAGAGAGAAGATACCAAGGAAGATGGAACACCACTATGATGGCTGATTTCTGCTGGTTGCTGCTGCGGGAAACCCCAGATGAAAAATACGCCAAGCAGCGCACCAAGAGAAGCATTCGGGGGAAGAAGAAACGGGCCCACCAGGAGATTGATTGACCCAAGAATGACTTTAAAATCTAAACTGTGTTGACAAATATCTTGTTTTTACTAAACTTTGAAATAAAAATTTGCTAGTTATTACCACAGTGTCGGATCTCATTTATTAGAATTTTATTTTCACACCATCGGGTGTTTGTCTTCATGTATTGCAATGGTGCGGTTTGCGTTTTCTATTCTTACATACATACCTGTACAACATTTTTTGCACATTTCTTTGCTTTGCTTTGTGTCTAACCTCGCTCTTATATGCTCAATGTTTGTGCACATGTATGTGGCTGTTTTAAGTGCAGACAATTTTGCTACCATCACAGTGTGTTTTGTTGACATTACTCTATTCTTATGTGCTGCCTTGTTACAATTTTCTTTATTCTTATTTGAATAACTACTAAACAATTAGTATAAAGAATTCATCCAAGAAACTTTTATCTTGATCGCACTCAATCTGAAACGTTCACCTCAAACTGCTAACCCAATGTAGCAAAAAATCTGTACGTGATGGAGCAAATTGGTTACCAGATTTGGATTCAGCGCACCAAAAAACGTAAAAATCAATCGAAACATTAGAGGCAGTTTAAAAAAAAATTTTTTTAGTGTACCTGTGTAATTGTTTGAGGCCACTGAAAAGATTTCTTTCTGACAATGCTCTTTTGCAAGATGTCGTCATTACTGTTGGCCTTTGGTGTGATCCATAGGCTTTGTTTTGCAGATCTCACTAGTTTTTGGGCAGTTGTATGAGATTTTTCTTGGCCTTCCAAATCTCACCTTGACTTCAACAGTTCTGTGTAACTTCCATTTCTTAGCAATGTTTCTGACAGTTGAAATTGCTAGCTGAAAGTATTTATTCAAGGATTTATTTTTTTTTTTAATTGAAAGGCAGGCATAAAATACATTAGGAACCGACATCATAGGCATAATACAATATCAAAAGAGAACAAAGCTAAAGTCACTAACAAAAATCACAAGGCTAGCCAACAAAACGCCTTCTTTTGTTTTTAGATTTTTTTGTTTTTATTATCCCGTTACATTTGTCCCCCTTCCCGTATCCCCCAACCCCCTCACACCCTACTGCAAGCCACAGATAACCCCCCCAGGAAGAAAGAAAACATCCACCCCCCCCACCTTCCATCTTCCCCTCCCACACCCAAGCCCCCCATCTGATCTCTCCCGCCCCCCCCCCCACGAATCTCCATACCAGCCCATAAAAAGAGAGACTATGCCAGTCATTCAGTGAACTGAAAGCAAAAGGCGATGCCGCCGACAAGCATCCTGCAGCAACACATGTCACCCACTACTTTCGAGGACAGGCCACGGCCTTAAGCAATCAGGTGCCATAACGAAGGACAAAGGGTTCCCACACCTGCTCAAAACGTGGTAGTCGCATCCTCCCAGCAGCTACCCCACGCTCCATTGTATATGTGTCTCACATCCGGTCCATCCAGACAGAAAAAGACGGCAGGAGAGCCTGCTTCCAAACAGAAGCTAGCGACATACGAGCCGCATTCAGACCATAGCGAAGCAAAGCCAGTTGGGGGCTGCGCGTCCCGGGCACAGCAACCCCAAATAGAAAGATACCTGGATCCCAGGGAATGCTCACCCCAATAAGCTGCTGTAAGCGAGTTTGAATCCCCCTCCAAAATACTTGAGTGCGAGGGCAGGACCACCAGATGTGCTCCAGAGCCCCCTTCTGCCCACATCGCCGCCAACACAGATCCGAAACCCCGGGATAAACGCGAGCAATCCGCACAGGAGTCATGTACCACCTATATAATAATTTATAATTAGTTTCACGGACATTAACCGCCACCGAGCTCTTCCACAGTCTACCCTCCACCTGTTCCCACTGTTGCTCAGAGTACAAAAGATTCAAGTCAGTATTCCAATTTGCTCTATGCTTGACAAAGCGCGGTTGCTGTGCCTGCAGCTGAGTATACAAGGCAGCTATTAGACCTTTGGTGGTGGTGCACCCCTCGCAAAAACGCTCCAAATCTGTCAGCACTTGGGCCACGTGGGGCCCGAACGGCTCTAGCCTGAACCCAATGGGCCACCTGTGTATATTGGAAGAGCTGACTATCTGGAAGGTCAAATTCCTCCCGGAGCCTTTGAAACGTTTGCAACTTACCCTCGTCAAACAGTTGTCCTACACGGCTAAGGCCCTTATGACCCCACATCCGGAACATCGGATCAACCAATCCCGGGGGAAAGGAAGCATTATCTACTATAGGCGCCAAAGGGGTGAGGTCCGTCCCACGAGGCCGAAAGAATTGGTCCCAACAGTGAAGGGTATGTAAAATGTAGGGATTGCTTAAACGCTGACCACTTCGCAGTTTGGGACCAAGCCACAGCCGGTCCCCCAAACCCGCCCCCCCTGCGATAGTCATTTCCAGTTGCACCCAGCGCTTGGAGCTATCCGCGATCATCCACTCCACCCCGGCGCGACACTGCGCTGCCGCATAGTACCAGTGAAGATTAGGAACCCCCATACCCCCAATGCGCGATCGAGCATAAAGAAGCTGACGTGGCAGACGCGGTCAACGGTACTGCCAGATAAATTTCATAAGCAGGGTTTGCCAGGTGGCCAATAATCCCCGGGCCAACGAGATAGGGAGAACCTGAAAGAGGTACAAAAACCGGGGAACGACCACCATCTTTACCACCGCAATACGCCCAAATCAGGATAACATTAACCTATTCCAGGTTTCCAGATCGTGCCGGACTTGCCGGAGTAGCGGCTCATAATTAGCCTTAAAAAGGGCCGTCCGGTCCACTGTCAGATTCACCCCTAAATATCGCAGAGCACCTGACACCCACCGGAAGGGGTAGGCAGCACGAAGCTCCGTACAGACCGCTTCCGAGACCCCCACATTCAGAATTTCAGATTTCGTATAGTTGATTTTAAATCCAGATACCTGGGAAAAGGTGTCAAAAAGCTGCATAGCGGCAGTAAGAGACGTGGAGGGATTCACCAAAGATAATATGATATCATCCGCGAAGAGCGCGATCCGGTACTCCGCAGGGCCCACACGAACGCCCCCCATTCCCGAATGTTCGCGAAAGCTCTGTGCCAAGGGTTCCATCACTAGTGCGAACAACAGTGGCGACAGAGGACAGCCTTGACGAGTGCCCCTTTCCAGTGAGAAAGTTCTGGATTGACCCCCGTTAGCCCGAACACATGCCTGGGGGTCCTGATATAAGCTATGAACCCAGCATATGAAATTAGGACCAAAGCCCAACGAATCCAACACACACCAAAGATAACCCCAACTGACACGATCAAAGGCCTTTTCGGCATCAACCCCCATCACCAGGGTCGGCTGCAAATCTTTCTGCGCTACGTGGATAACCTGCAGCATTCGCCGAATATTATCTGCCGCCTGGCGCCCCGGTACAAACCCAACCTGGTCAGGATGTATCAGAGTAGGGAGAACCCGGTTCAACCGCGCAGCCAACACAGAAGCAAGTATTTTGACATCCGTATTTAAGAGGGAAATGGGACGATACGAGGCCGCGTCCTGCAGGGGTTTACCTGGCTTAGGGATCATGACTATCAAAGCTTCACGCTGAGATGGAGGCAGAGGCGCCCCCCTCAGGACCTCATTGAAGAGTACTACCAGCGTAGGCACTAATTGCACACAAAATTTTTTATAGTACTCCGCAGGGAAGCCATCATTACCCGGCGCTCCCCCCGTTTTCAACCACCGGATTGCGAGCTCCACCTCCTCCACCGTAAGTTCAGAGTCTAATTGCTCACGATCAGGGTTAGTCAACTGGGGCAAGGTGATTTTCCATAAGAAGCCCTGTGCATGGGCCAAATCAAAAGGTTCGGCTTTATATAACCGTTCCAAAAAAGTAGCAAAGACTTCACGTATCTCTCGAGAGATCACCTTCTTCTGTCCCCCAGAGTCGTGAAGCTCACGGACCACCCGCCCCGATTGCTGCTGCCGAAGCTGCAAGGCTAAATAGTGACCTGTCTTGTTCCCCTGCTCGTAGAATGTTTGACGCAGTTTCCGGCGCTTATTGTCTAACTCTCTTTGTGAGCATGCATCTAGGTTAGCCTGGACAGCCCGCCATTGCCGTAAGACCCGCTTCGATCCAGTCTGGGCGTGCTCTAAGCGCAACCGGGAAGATTCTCCCACTAATTGACAATATTCCCGTCTTCAGGCCCTCCGCATGCGGGCCATTTCAGCCATAAGTTGGCCCCGAGCCGTGGCCTTGAAAGCGTCCCAAACAATGGGAAGCGGCACCTCCCCAGAGTCGTTTAGCTCAAAAAAATCAGTTATAAAACGGCCGTGGTCCTGTACAGCGCACTGCCGCCGAAGGAATCGCACATCAAGCCTCCAGAGCCATTGGCGGTCACTGTACACATCCGCCGGGAGGGAGAGCCAGCACGGGGCATGGTCCGACCAGGTCAGCGCCCCATGACCAGCCTCCACCCTCCCGTCCATCAGGCGCTGATCCAACAAAAAATAATCTATGCGGGTGTGCACCTGATGGACAGGAGAAAAATAGGTGTAGCTTCTCTCCCTCTCATGGGTATCTCTCCACACATCGCGCAAGCCCAGTTCTTTCAAAAGGTTTTGCAAGGCCTTACCGGGCCCGTTCAGCCCCCTCCCACCACTACTCGTAGAATCCAAATGGGGCACCAAATGGGCATTACAGTCCCCACCGAGTATAATGGGGCCTTTCGCAAATTCAGCGAGCAAGGCCTTCAGTCGTGTAAAGAAAGATCCCTGCCCCTCATTTGGTGCATATATGTTAGCTAAGGTTAACATGTGACCTTCCAAGAGTATATTCGCAAAAAGCCACCGTCCCAGGGTATCTCGCTTAACCTCTTCCACCTGTAGGGACAAGCTGTGATGAAATAAGCAGGCCACCCCACGTTTCTTTCGCCCATGCACATCTGAAGCATCCCACACCTCAGTATAAGGATTACGCTTTAACCACCCCTGTTTGCTAGCTCGGAGATGCGTCTCCTGCAAAAAGACAATGTCCCCCCTCTGGGTCCTCAGCTCCGAGAACAGCAAAGATCGCTTTCGAGGGGAGTTAAGACCCTTAACATTCAAGGAAATCAAGCGCACCATTGTTGTTCAACCACCACACTCCCCCCGTCCTTTGCTTCCCCTCTGGCCCACAACATGTTTCCCCCACGACTCTTGTAGGAGTTGCAGTGCTCTCCAGCATAAAACGCCATCATCATGAAACCACCAGGCTAGCTGTAGAGATTCACCCCCCCCCCCGCCTTCATACTCCATATCCCGAAAAGAAAATATTAAAGCCTCCCCCCCCCACCCACCCCCCCTCCCGTCAGTACCTCCCACCTGTTAAAGAAAAAACAGGACACGGTAAACTGACCCCAAACTAAACTCCGCCTGGGCCCATTCAAGGATTTTTTTAAGAGCATTCCCCTGTTTTGTAAAAGTGAATTATCTTCATATTCAGATACTTTGGCAACGTCTTAGAAGAACCCATGGGTCCTGAAATTAGAACAGCAATCACAAGTAGAGAGGTTAGAAACATGAGCGAACTTGTTTAACCTTGCAATTGGCTTCACCTGACTAAATAAAGGCCTAACAAATCACAAAGCATTTTAGACCTTATTTACAAAAAATGAACAAATAGTAACGAATCAACTGGAAAGGCATCCAAAATTTTCGGAATGCCATATTTACTTCTTAATTAGTTTCTGTTTGGTAAAATCAGAAAATAGTAATTAAACGTATTTCTATTAATTATAATACATAACTTTGTACCATGCAGAGATTGTGTCAACTTCTGTTCATGTAGGGATCCATTGAAACATACAATTTGACCAGTGATGCCTAAAGTTTTGCACACAACTGTTTATGCATACATATCTCAACCTTTTTATTCCTTTCAACCCAACTGAAGTTGGAAAGGATTATACAAAAGGGGTCAAGAATGTCTCTGTGGGCAAAATAACTCTCCAAATACTTAATGGAATTGGATGAAACATGGCATATGGACATAACTGGTAAAAAGACACATTGAGTTAAAAAATGGGCCAGGGGTTCCAGAGGAATAAGCTTCCCACCAAAAATAGCCCAGTACATATAAGGGAGCAGAAGTTCTGGCTTCTGTAGTATAGAAATTTACAAACAGTAAAATATATAGCAGTTAGAGAATTGCTCCTTCAAACTCTTCTTCTTCTCTATTTTTCCAACCCCCCAAACTATCCTCAACCTCCAAAATGTCCCACCATCTTGCACACAGCCCCTACCCCAAAGAAATATTCCCTCACAGCTGCCCTTCCAATCTGCCAGTATCCCCAGCACAGAACAAAATACTCACACACGATTTCCTCACCAACCTGCAAACTTCCCCATCCCCAAATTGCCCTACACCACTAATTTCCCACCCCAGAAAACAACTTCCTCATCACCCAGCAAACTGCTCCACCCACAGAAACTACATACGCACAGCTACCCCACCACCCTGCAAACTGCCCCACTCGCATAAATTACCATCGTGTAATTGCCCAACCTCCAAAACTCCCCTCACAACCACCCTGCAAACTGTCCCATTCACAGAAAATATCCCCCTCAACTGCCCCACCCATTTCAAAGTATTCCCTGCCCCCTAACTATCTCCCTCCAACTGACATCAACCCCAACACCAAAAATTACATCCTCTGGTCATGCTCCACCATATGCACAGCACACACACAATGATTGCAAATAATTTCCTGGCTGTCATGTGTTTATATTTATTACATTTGATATACTGCCCTTCTACAAAAAACAGAGCGGTGTACAATAAGCAAATTACAAAGATGGCCCATGGCCAGAAAAAGGAAAAGAAGTTACAATGTAGGACAGGACAGGAAATAGAATAATCAATCATACCAAACTAAAAAAAAGGTAGACAACATGGAAAAGACAAAATGTGCTGCATTTTACACTGACATATATTTTATTTTTCTTTGCTGTCATTTCTGCTGTGAAAGCTATGGACTGCACCAAGCCACCACCCTACTACTGCCGAATGGCTTGTAGCAGGCCTTGTGCTTCGGCACGCATGGCCTGCCGTTTTCTGACTCTCCTCCAACACAACTTCCTGTTGAGGGGGGGGGGGGTTTCAGAAGTGGCAGGCCATGTGTGCTGAGGCACATGGCTTGCTGCGGGCTCCGTGCTGCCCAGAGAGGTTTGCTTTTCTAGGCAGCCGCCTAGTGGGCAGGCTACATTAAAGCATTAAGGCTCAGGTCAGTTTACAGAGGGTTTTAACGAACCAAATAAGATAATGATTACCCTCCAAATATATTGAGAATTTATGTGATGAACACTGCACGCTATCAAAACACAATTTTTTAACAGAACCAGTGGTCTCAGACTCCAGTCGGCAGTGCTTGAAGTACTCTTAAAGCAATATGCCTTGTTGCATCAATGACCACAAATGTTCTCAATGATTTTAAAAATGTCGTGCACTTATACATTCATCAGCTCTTTCTCCAATATTTGAACAATTCCAAAAAATATAGAGTTGTGCTTATCTCAAACAATGCTGGTACAGATCCCCAACGCCACCATTCAGGTACTGTCTTTGCGTTTCAATGCTTTATCAGGGGGTAAATTTTAACACAGCACGATCTATAAAAGAAGGACAAATTTTATAGCTTTTGATAAGCCCCGGTCCTGGAAAACCGTGGCTGCAATCTTATATGCAATTTACCCTACCTTGTTTTGGTTTAACTCTGTTTTACGCTCCATTCCAACAGGCTACCATTAACGTATCTACTGAAGATTACCAGCTCAAAGTAGAACGCCGCGCATGCGAACAGCAAGCCCAGCAGAATTTAAATAGTGTGATGTTCCAATAGTTTAATGACAAATTACCTCACAGCACCCTCTAACATGGACTAATATGCCTCCACAGGTTACACAACTATGACTATTAAATACAGGCCCTCCATTCAATTGAACTGTTGAGTCCAGTTGGAATGACGGATTGCAGTTTATAAATCCACTTCTGCTCTTGAATCAGTAACGTCTGCGCCCTAGACTTGCCGTTTCTGCCCCTTGCTATCCACTCTATCCCAAAACAGCGTAACCCCTCAAAAGTGTGATGTTTAACCAAACAGTGTGCCACCAATGGGGCTTCTTGTACTTTGCATTTTAATCTGCTCTGATGTTCATTAATTCTAATTTTGAGTTGGCGCACAGTTTTTCCGACGTATAATAGAGCACAGGGGCATCTGATACCATAGACAACATGATCTGAATCACAAGTAGTGGAATGTTTCAAACAATAAATCTTCCCATGATACTCAAATTGGTTGAGTTCTTCTGTCACTAAACAGATGTTACAATGGCCACATTGTTTATGGCCAAATAGCGCAGTTGAACTAATCACCCCATATGGTCGTAATTGGTGTTGGTGTTTTGATAGCGTGCAGTGTTCATCACATAAATTCTCAATATATTTGGAGGGTAATCATTATCTTATTTGGTATATTAAAGCATTGGCAAGCTAGGAACATATATATCTATGGTCAAAAGTTTAGAGGGTGATGTCATGTGTGTTTAGTACTCAGGGGTTGGGGATTAACAATGGTCTGACTTTTTTCATAGTTCTTCTCATTTTTACATTAATATCTGGAAGCTGGAAAGAGGAATAACATGTCTGGACATTTTTTCAGAGTACAAAAACCTCGATTTGCAGTGGGCATTCGGTGGTTTTTTTTTTTTTTTTGAGGCTTCAGGCGGCTGCCACCAATAGCACACTAGCTCATCTTCCAACTCGGCTTATTCAATGTCCTAGACTGTTTTAGTAGGATGATCTATTTTATAGAAATTATTTGAAATGTATGAATTAGCTAAAATCCATGGGGCAAAAGGAAGACAGAGCATTTCTAACTGCCTAATTAACACAGGGGAACCATTTACAGGTCAAGTTAACAGTACAAATTGTATGTGAATATTCATCACAAATATATCCATAATGCATATTCAGTCTAAAGTTAGTCCAGCACAGCCCTCTGGTTCACTTTAAGCCTGCAATCTGGCTGACCAGTTACCTAGGTAACATTTGCCAGCCAAAGTTGAACTGTGCCCCGTCTTTTTGTCCAGTTAGTAGTGACCAGGGAATTGGAACGAGGGAGAGCCCTAGATGTGGTGTATTTAGATTTCAGTAAAGCCTTTGACACAGTTCCAAACAGGAGACTTATAAACAAACTGAGCACCCTAGGGATGGACCCTAAAGTTATTGATTGGGTTAGAAATTGGTTGAGTGGGAGGCGACAAAGGGTACAGGTAAATGGAGCTCACTCTGAAGAGGAGGAGGTTACCAGTGGTGTGCTGCAAGGATCTGTCCTTGATCCTATTCTGTTTAACATCTTTGTTAGTGATATTGTGGAAGGGCTATCTGGTAAAGTTTGCCTCTTTGCGGATGATACCAAAATCTGCAATAGAGTAGACACTCAGGAAGGAGTAGATAACATGAGGAGGGATCTAGCTAAGCTTGAAAAATGGTCTAGAATTTGGCAGCTAAAATTTAATGCTAAAAAATGCAGGGTCATGCATTTAGGCTGCAAAGATTCAAAGGAGCGGTACAGTGTAGGGTGAGGTACTTCTGTCCACAAAAGGGGAGTGGGACCCAGGTGTAATTGTGTCTGACGAACTGAAAGTAGCTAACCAAGTAGAAAAGGTGACTGTGAAAGCCAGAAGGGTGCTTGGGGGTATAGGGAGAGAAATTGCCAGCAGAAAAAAGGAGGTGATAATAAGTCTCTGTTGTGACCTCATTTGGAGCATTGTGTGCAGTTCTGGAGACCGCAACTTCAAAAGGATATAAGCAGGTTGAAATCTATACAGAGGGTAGCTACTAAAATGACAGGACAGACTTAAAGATCTTAATATGTATACTTTAGAGGAAAGGCGGGATAGGAGTGATATGATAGAGACATTTAAATACCTCCATGGAATAATTGCACAAGAGAAGTGTCTCTTTCAATTGAAAGCAAGCTCTGCTATGAGAGGACATAGCATGAGAGTGAAAGGGGATAGACTCAGGAGTAATATGCGGAAATATTTCTTTATGGAAAGAGTATTAGATGCTTGGAATAGTCTCCCAGTGGAGGTGGTGGACAAGAAGACATAGAGGATCTCTAAAGGTAAAAAGAGGATTATTGTAGCTGATATGGAAGGACAGACTAGATAGGTCATGTGGTCTTTTTCTGCCATCATGTTTCTATGTTTCTAAGCAGGGGTGGGGAATTGAAGTTAGCTGGATAAACCCTTTAAATATTGACAGTTGGTAAATTGCTTTGCTGCACAGTAAAAGCAGAGGAGCTAACAGCCCCAACTACATTGTTATGTTTCTCCTGCCCTTAGACTGGAGCTTCCTTTCTCCCTCTTCTTTCCCTCCAGCACAGTTTGCAGGTTTAGGTCCAAACGTTCAAAACACCTACGTATGATCTTAACATGTTATATTCTGAAACGACGCTGTCATCTTTTTTAGCAGATTTTTATTTTCTTTGTAGTCAGGATACACAGCTTTGAGTGTGTTGCAAAAAGTGAAACAACGTTCTGAGATCAATATTCAATGGCAGCAGTCACTAAAATACATATTCACTGCTGACTTCTGTCATTACTGTCTCTTTAGTTTAGGCCTAAATTGAACCTATAAGCTATCTATTTAGCAGCTGAATAGCCCTACTGAAGGGCTAGTTTCATGTTGCTGCTCTAATTCTACCCTTCTACTATATAGATAGTAGTGGAATGCTTAGATGGATTCAACCCAGCACTACCTGTAGAGCTGCTGAAAATCCACAGATAGTGAACTTAAATGTTACCTTTTGAAAACTGGCTAAGAACCCCACCGCCCTGTTCTAGAAAGCTGTGTCTTTGCATGCTTTTCCCACTTGTTTAAAGCTTGAAATGGCCTGTAGACCAGTAGCCCTCTGTTCAATGAGCAGCACCAAAGAAAACGTGGCTCAAACACATTGAGGAAGACCTAAGGAACTAATGACTGACCATCAATGAGGCCAGAAATGTTGCCACTGATCGCCAAGGTTGGAAGCGCATTGTGAGCAACACACAGAATCCAACAACACCTACAGCAGTGTATTGGCTGAGAGGACAACCTTCTCTCCGAATGCCAGCTAGAGATTAAAGAAGAAGAAGAAGAAATGGCCTGTGTGGAGGTTGGTGACATGACGCTCATGTATGGCCGCTTAGCTTAACTGCTCTGGTGAGCTTGAGGGAAGATTAGTGAGACCGCACCTTCAAAAGGATGTGAACAGGATGGAGTCGGTGCAGAGGGTGGCTACTAAAATGATTAATGGGCTTCATTATAAAGCATATGAGGACAGACTTAAGGATCTTAATATGTACACCTTAGAGGAAAGGCGGGATAGAGGTGATATGATTGAGATGTTTAAATACCTCCGTGGCATAAATGTTCAGGGAGAGGGCCCCTTTCAATTGAAAGCAAGTTCTGCTACCAGGGGACATGGGATGAGGGTGAAGGGAGATAGATTCAGGAGTGATATGCGGAAATATTTCTTTACAGAAAGAGTAGTGGATCCATGGAATAGTCTCCCAGTGGAGGTGGTAGAGATGAGGACAGTAACTGAATTCAAAAAAGCATGGGACCAACACAGAGGATCTCTAAAGGTAAAAAGTGGACTGTTGTAGTTGTTGTTATGGAAGGACAGACTAGATAGGCCATGTGGTCTTTTTCTGTCATCATGTTTCTATGTTTCTATGATAAAAGCCATAGCCTTATGCAAGAATAGAGTCAGCAAAGGGAAAATATAACTAGGTGTGGTAAATAAGAAAAAAAGCAATAGATTTGAGAGAATACCCTTTCCCCGGGATCTCACAGCGGTGTATTGAAGGAGAAGATGGCAGTCAACTGAGTAAGGAAGTGCTGTAACAAGAGGCCTGTCGCACACTGCACCATGGATGCAGAGCATGATGGCAGCTTATAACCACATCCAAGCCATGAGGACATTGATTTTGAAGTGGAGGTGAGAGCGAGGTTTGGGTACGTCGGTACCGACGGAGCCTGCGCGGGAACGCTCCCCAGCGTCCAATCAGAAAGCTTTTGGGAGCATCCCTCAGCGCCTGCGTGCTGCCTTCCCGCCTTTCCAACTATCTCTCCTCAGTTTTCATTTTTCCGCAGAGCCGGCAGGACGTCCTCCTGTCACCGCAGAAAATTTTTTTCTTTAATTCTTGTTTTCTTGTGGTCGCGACTGTTTTCCCGCCTCCACCTGAACCGCCAGTGGGTATTTTTCTTTTCAAAAACTCAGGGAGAGTTTTTCCCTCAGTTTCTGTCTTAAATTTTTGGGGCCTGTAAGGCCTCTCCATCATGGAGCCTTCTCCTAAGAAGTGCCTTAACTGTGGAAATACAGTTTTCTTTTTAGACTCCAATAACTGGTGTCTAACCTGTTTGGGTCCTGACCCTTTTCCTCCGGAGCCATTAGGCTACAATTTTATGAGAAGAGATTTTCCATTTCAAGTTTTCTGGCATGAAGGAAGAGCTGAATGAGAGATTTGATGAGATCCACTGCAATATCCACCCTAATAATCACCTACATATTAACTCACAACTTATCCTCCCCATATCTACAATCCATCATACACAAAACACCAAATAATTGAACAAGAAGACCACGTATGCAAAATATGTACTGTATACCATACTACTGAAAAAGCCAAGAGCACACAAACAACTTGTTCATGTGATTTTTCACTCTGCGCACCAGGTCTTTGGAATGCTTTACCAGAGAAGATAAGAGCAGTGTCAGCCTTTATAACATTCCGGAAGGAATTAAAGACTCTGCTTTTTAAGGGATACTTTGGATCTGAAACTCGGCATATGCAAACCTAACTAAGGACCCAAAAATGCTAAACTGCAGCATATATTCAGCTATAACCACATGATTGTTTTATTCACTGTTATCCATGTTATCTGAGTTGAGAGTTCAATGTTATATATAAACTTTAAAGTTATTGCTGTTAATTGTAAACCGCTTTGATTTTAAGATAAAGCGGTATATACAAGCAAATAAATACATAAATAAATAAATATCAATAATGTTGGCTGATGGGTGAAAGAGGTCAAGAGCTGTATTGAAGAGCAATGAGAAGTAATGTGTCAGCTATTGAGAAGATGAAAGAGAAGCTTTTTGATAAATTTAGAAGATTAAGAAAACTGCTTGAGGCAGCACAGTTTGCAATTCTGGGGCATCCCTGAGGATGCGGAGCTCTCACTGCCATGCCGTAGTGTAGAAAATCTCTGTAGCAATCTTATCTCCAGGAACAAGCAGGAATGAGTCTTCACATATGGGTACGTCGGTACCGACGGAGCCTGCGCGGGAACGCTCCCCAGCGTCCAATCAGAAAGCTTTTGGGAGCATCCCTCAGCGCCTGCGTGCTGCCTTCCCGCCTTTCCAACTGTCTCTCCTCAGTTTTCATTTTTCCGCAGAGCCGGCAGGACGTCCTCCTGTCACCGCAGAAAATTTTTTTCTTTAATTCTTGTTTTCTTGTGGTCGCGACTGTTTTCCCGCCTCCACCTGAACCGCCAGCGGGTATTTTTCTTTTCAAAAACTCAGGGAGAGTTTTTCCCTCAGTTTCTGTCTTAAATTTTTGGGGCCTGTAAGGCCTCTCCATCATGGAGCCTTCTCCTAAGAAGTGCCTTAACTGTGGAAATACAGTTTTCTTTTTAGACTCCAATAACTGGTGTCTAACCTGTTTGGGTCCTGACCCTTTTCCTCCGGAGCCATTAGGCTACAATTTTATGAGAAGAGATTTTCCATTTCAAGTTTCCCTCGATACCGAGTTCCCTTCCAGTGTCAGGGTACCGACCATTTCTTCTCTTCAGGATCAGGTAACCCACAAACAGTCTGTTAAGACTAGCCAATCCTTGAGTGGTAGGTCTCATGTCAAACATGATGACGGCTCCGGGCTTGCCCTCAAGACCCTATTGGCTTCAAAACCCCGGCAGGAGTCTTTGGTCTCCAAAGCCTTTCAGGGGTTTCAGGTTGTTCCTGGGGCTCACCCCTCACAGAACATACCTGAGCCATGCTCGGTGGTGGCATCCGCTTCGAGCGGTACCG
The DNA here is from genome assembly GCA_033557465.1 of Ichthyophis bannanicus. Taxonomy (NCBI): domain Eukaryota; kingdom Metazoa; phylum Chordata; class Amphibia; order Gymnophiona; family Ichthyophiidae; genus Ichthyophis; species Ichthyophis bannanicus. Next base: position 288,196,613 of record CM066031.1, on the reverse strand, counting down.
ATACCCCGGCATCGGCACTGGTGTTGACTTATTCACTCTTCACCAGGGATCGTCATCTGGTGTTCTCGGTACCTTCGGGACCGATCGATACGTCCCAGATTGACTTTCCAGTATCGGCAGCATCGCCGATACGACCACCGATGCCGGTACCCTCCAGACATGCATCGATAGACTCGCTTCCTTCGATGCCGAGTCTGGAATCGATATCTAGTCTGGAAGACTGGGTACCGACGCGTCTCGGAACCGACGCTTACCGATTCCGGATGCGCGGTATCGAGGATACTCACCAAGGGTTTTTGGTTGCCTCGGTACCGCTTGAGCAGCCTCCGATGACTGCTTCAATGTCGGTATCGCCTCCGATTCCGGCACAGTTACCGGTATCGGTACCGATGCCGGTTCCTGCAGTAACATCGGGACCAACTACTTCCATCCCATTTTCACCAGGATTGCTCCTTTCTATGCCTAGTTTAGAGTCGATACCTAGCATGGACGATGCAGTACTGACTGTCTCAAGTTATAACCACCAGTACCAGTATCCATCCATAAGGGCTCCTTTTCTGCACCGGACCAGTACATCCTCCGGTGCCCAGGCTAGTTCTTCAACTTTAGCCTGTCCAGGGATGGTTCCCATTGGAGATCCTTCTTTTCAGAAATTTCTCCTTGACATGGCTACATTCCTTGCTATTCCTATCCCTGGCTATGATCCTACACAAGGCTCTTCTGGGGAAAAGGAAAATATAATGCTTCCTTTACATCCTTCTTTGCATGATCTTCTTCTGAGAATATGGGAAACACCTTTAAGGGTTTCCTCCCCTTCTACAGCAACTGATCTTCTGTATCAGGTGCCCCCCTCTCCAGGGTTTCAAAAGACTCAACTTCCCCATCATTCCATTGTACTGGAATCAGCAATGAGGAAGGTAAAAAGCAAGAAGAAGCATTCTTCTTATCCGCCAGGTCGTGCTTCTAGAACACTGGATGCTTTTGGAAATCAAACCTTCCAAACATCTATGCTGGCAACAAGGATTCTCTCATATATTTTTTATATGAGTCTATCCCTTCAGGAGGTCACAAAGAAATTATCTCTTTTGACTCCTTTTCTATCAGAGCCCAAGGCTGCAGACTATTCCTTACTTCTTAGTCATAGCCAAAATATATCTTGGTTTCTTTCTCGTGCTTCCCTTGACTCTTTTGAGTCTGTTAGCAGAACCTCTGCTATAGCTATAGGGGCACGACGTAAAGCCTGGCTCCAAGCTTCAGACTTGAACAGATGGGCACAACAAAGACTGGGTAATACTCCTTGTACTGGAGAAAATCTCTTCAATAGGGAGTCTTTACGTCAGGTTGCTCATTGCTCCACTGACTTCCCTGTTTCTGAGGGCTATCCTAAGCCTTCTCCTTCCCCAGTAGGTAGGAAATGCCCTACCAAACCTTCTTTCCCTAAAAGAAGAAGGTTTTATTCTTCTCCTGCCCATCATACAGATGTTCCCAAACAAGGGAAACCTCGCCCTGGTCTGAAGAATCCAAACTCAAGCCAGGAAAATTAACCCTCAATGGGGTTCCAATTGATTTCTTATAACATACAGTTCACTTCTTCTCAGCAGAAGTTTTTTCACTGTTTTTTCATTTCAAACTCTACGCTTGGATTCCTGTTTCCAGGACATCCACTTGCTCTCAAGTAGACTGAGCTGTCAGGAGATTCATGTCTGTGGGTCACAGGGTTTCCTCCTCTTCCTACCATGAAGAGAGGTTTGCCGACTATCTCATGATAGTTTCCCTATACCACCATAAATTTTTTTCTTTCTACAGACTTACCATATAGCAAGTCTCCCTTCAGCTCCTATTTTTCTTTACCCTCGTTTCCAGGGCTTCCCCTGTACGAGTGGTACTATACGACTGGAAGGCTTTCTTAGCCTTTCTAGTCTTCCTTTCCTTTCCAGTGTAGAGTTTTCTCTGGAGTTACCTCCCTGCTTAATTGGGCAGCTCATCAGACATGATCAGGATTTTCTCCTCTTGTTCTGTCTGTTCTCTCTGTTACAAACAGAAAGATTCTCTCTGCTGTTCTATTCAGCAGCTGCCCATGCAGGAGTTCCAGTGATTAGACTACTGGTACTTTCTACGAGTTCCAGTCTTGTCTTCCACTACTTTCTCTGATCTTAGTAGTGCTTCGAAGATAGTGCTCATCTATCTTGAAAAATCCTTATCGCTTCTTTTCTGTCATCTCCAAATCTCTGGAGTTGGCAGCATAACTGAGGTGGCAGCTGGTTTCCTCCAACAGCCACTTTTATTTCCCAATTCTCCTACATAGTGCTCTCTGCAATCCTACTGAGAAGCTTTCCACTATGGGCCCTTGCTAGAGAGCATGGGGATTTTTTCTATAATTACTATCCTATATGGTTGAAAAAGGCTTCCTCAGTCATTCCTCATGACTGTAGGGGTTCTTTACACCCTTCTGTTTCCTTTTAATAAAGGACATAAGCCTTCTCTATGTGACAGTCTAAAGAGTTACCCAATTTCTACAGGAAATATGCTCTTTTTCCTTGCAGCTTGTCCTCATGGTATCCTAATCCTTCATGGACAGCACATATTTAATTAAACAACGCATGATACCCCCCCCCCCCCCTTGTTCCTCAAGTGGGTCAACCTGGTATCTCTTCCTATGCGTTTTCTGTCCATTTACCATGCAAGAGTTCTATAGGACTCAGGACTTGCTGTTTACAGACTGATATTATCCTCTGTTTTTCACGCAACCATCCTGGTTATTCCACTGGATGGCATTCCTGCACCATCTTAGCCAGGGGGAATAGATTCTCTATATATCTTCTCAAGTAGGTTCCACCTTCTTGTTATTAGATGAATCTTTCTCCTTCACATCTCCCATGTGAATGTTCTTATAGGCATATCTCTATCTGCTTCGTTGCAGACATTTATCTTTAGACATCTATATACATGTATGTATATATTTCTATATACTTCTCTATAGATACATATGTCTGTAAGCTGTGTGTGCATATTCTATGCCCCTCCAGATCTCACTATAGACACATATATATATATATACCCTGTATATATATATATATATATATATATATATATATATATATATATATATATATATATATATCCCTATATATATATACACACACATATATATATATATATATATATATATATATATCCCTATATATATGTGTATCTGTCGAGATGCTTCCTTATAGGTAGATATGTATCTACATACTTATCTCTCTAACTGTCTATGCTTATAAAGGTTTTACCTTCCTATAAGTTCCAGACAGTGGGATTGCATATCTTCATACTGTCCCTCAGTATGTCTGGAGTATTATGTACACAACCACTACTGTGGTACTCACAGCTTCTACTTTAACCCTACGTCTGGGTAGCCATGAAGCTCCATGCTTCACTATCTTTCCTATCTCTCAACAGATAGGAAAGACAGGGTAGATCTTCAGTAGATCTGAAGTTTCAGCCCTTCAGACAGTTGTCCTCCTTGGGAATATGGGCTTTTTTACATACCCCTTCTTAATACCTTTATGGAAATGTGTAACAGGGGTAACATATGGAAAGCAGTGTGTATTAATGCCCGTAGCATGGGAAATAAGATCTCTGAAGTTAAAGCTTTGGTGGGAGTGGCTGACTTGGATTTAGTAGCAGTTACAGAAACATGGTTCACAGAAAACCATGACTGGGATGTAACTATACCTGGCTATACTTTATTCAGAAAGGACAGGGTAGGAAGAAGGGGAAGGAGGAGTGGCACTATATGTAAAAACTACTATTAAAGCTTTGGAATTACAGAGCTTAAAAGGGAGAGAGGAGGCATTGTGGGTTAAACTAGAAAGAGGGAAAGAGAAATCTATTTGCATTGGTGTGCTATACAGACCTCCCTCACAAGAGGAAGAGGTGGACAGAGAGTTAATTGAAGACATACGCAGCATTGCTAGGAAAGGGGAAGTGCTACTGCTAGGAGATTTCAATATGCCAGATGTTGATTGGCACATTCCTGCTGCTGTATCATCTAGGAGTAAGGAGATCCTGGATTCTCTACAGGGAGAACTATTCAGGCAATTGGTAACAGACCCCACACGTGAAGGGGCCATACTGGACTTGGTGCTTACCAATGGAGAAAGTGTTTCTGATGTTGTAGTGGGAGATCATTTTGCATCCAGTGATCACCAGATGGTGTGGTTCAGTATTAGGACTAGGGCTGTTAGAATCCATTCCAAGGTGAAGATCTTAGACTTTAGGAAGACTAACTTTGCAAAGATGGGCCAATTCCTCAGGGAGTCGTTAGTGGGATGGGAACAGCTGGGGGATGTAGAAAAACAGTGGGCAAAACTGAAAGGGGGTATTTTAAAGGCAACCAACCTTTTTGTTAGAAAGGTAAATAAAGGCAAAAGGAACAGGAGACCGCTATGGTTTTTGAAGGAAGTAGCTGAAAAAGTGAAGAAAAAGAGGGAGGCCTTCATGAAATACAAGAGATCACAGAGAGAGGAAGACAGGCATCTGTATTTGGAAAAACTTAGAGAAGTTAGCAAAGTAGTCAAGAAGGCAAAGATTCAAAAGGAGGAGGAAATAGCCAATGCAATAAAATGGGGGGATAAGACATTTTTCAGATATATTAGTGAGAAGAGAAAGGGCAAAAGTGGTATTGTCAGACTCAAGGGTGCAGGGGGGGAATATGTAGAAGCTGATAAGGATAAAGCGGAATTGCTTAACAAATATTTTTGTTCTGTGTTCACAGATGAAGAACCAGGAGCAGGACCTCAGAAACACCCACAAATAAGAACAGAAGCGAGGGACATCTTGAACAATTTTCAGAAGACTGTGTTCGTGAGAAACTAGCTCAACTTAAAGTAGACAAAGCGATGGGACCGGATGGGATACACCCTAGAATACTGAGGGAACTTGGGGACGTTCTAGCAACTCCACTGACTGACCTTTTCAATGCCTCGTTGGAGTCGGGAGTGGTGCCAAAGGATTGGAGAGAGGCTCATGTGGTGCCTTTACACAAAAGCGGTAGTAAGGATGTGGTTGAAAACTACAGGCCGGTTAGTTTAACTTCAGTGGTGAGTAAATTAATGGAAACACTGTTGAAAGAGAAAATAGTGATGTTTCTGGAGTCCAGCGGATTACAGGATCCGAGGCAGCATGGATTCACCAGAGGCAGGTCTTGTCAGACAAATCTGAATGATTTCTTTGACTGGGTGACCAGGGAGTTGGACCGCGGGAGAGCTCTAGATGTGGTGTATTTAGATTTCAGTAAAGCCTTTGACACTGTTCCTCACAGGCGACTTATAAACAAACTGAGCACCCTAGGGATAGACCCTAAAGTTACTGCTTGGGTTAGAAATTGGTTGGGTGGGAGGCGACAAAGAGTACAAGTAAATGGAGCTCACTCTGAGGAGAAGGATGTTACCAGTGGTGTGCCCCAGGGATCTGTCCTTGGTCCGATTCTTTTTAACGTCTTTGTTAGTGATATAGCGGAAGGGCTGTCGGGTAAGGTTTGCCTCTTTGCGGATGATACCAAAATCTGCAATAGAGTAGACACCCAGGAAGGTGTAGATAACATGAGGAGGGATCTAGCTAAGCTTGAAGAATGGTCTAGAATTTGGCAACTGGGATTTAATGTTAAAAAATGTAAGGTCATGCATTTGGGCTGTAGCAATCCAAGGGAGCAATACAGTATAGGAGGTGAAGTACTTTTGTCCACTAAAGAAGAGCGGGACCTAGGCGTAGTTGTGTCCGATGATCTTAAAGTAGCTAAACAGGTAGAAAAGGCGACGGCAAAAGCTAGAAGGATGCTTGGGTGCATACGGAGAGGAATGGCTAGCAGAAAAAAGGAGGTGATAATGCCTCTGTATAAGTCTTTGGTGCGACCTCATTTGGAGTATGGTGTGCATTTCTGGAGACCGCACCTTCAAAAGGATGTGAACAGGATGGAGTCGGTGCAGAGGGTTGCTACTAAGATGATTAGTGGTCTTCATTATAAAGCATATGAGGACAGACTTAAGGATCTTAATATGTACACCTTAGAGGAAAGGCGGGATAGAGGTGATATGATTGAGATGTTTAAATACCTCCGTGGCATAAATGTTCAGGGAGAGAGCCTCTTTCAATTGAAAGCAAGTTCTGCGACGAGGGGACATGGGATGAGGGTGAAGGGAGATAGATTCAGGAGTGATATGCGGAAATATTTCTTTACGGAAAGAGTAGTGGATCCGTGGAATAGTCTCCCAGTGGAGGTGGTAGAGATGAGGACAGTAACTGAATTCAAAAAAGCATGGGACCAACACAGAGGATCTCTAAAGGTAAAAAGTGGACTGTTGTAGTTGTTGTTATGGAAGGACAGACTAGATGGGCCTTGTGGTCTTTTTCTGTCATCATGTTTCTATGTTTCTTCCCTCCAGAACTGGGCTAGTTGTCCAAATCAGTCAGTCTTCCTCTTTTGTTCCTAAATGTTACTAACTCTGTATCCAAAAGAGTTCCCAGGTTTTTCCATAAAGCTTCCACTAAAGACCTGACGTTTTTGTACTACCCCAGTTGACACCTGGGTCACCTGTCAAATCCAGATTTGGGCCTTCGCCTTCACTTCAGTGAAGTCACCTTGAAGATTCCTCTACTGAATCTCCAGTAGACTCCATCAGACTCTCTACTTCCTGCAATCCAGTAGGTGAGGACCATATTGTGTTTGTTCATGTCTATATTTTTCATGGTAATTATCATACATACAAGGACTCCTCTCCTGTAGTCCTTAGGTTAGCTGTTTTCCTACAGCTCCTCTCTTTTCAACTCCTACCCTCCATCCTCAGGATGCCTGGCCATATGAGGTGTAGCATGTTCCAATCCTCACCATGCTAGGGCTCCAGGCATCTTAGCTTGGGAGTCCCCATATGTGAAGACTCATTCCTGCTTGTTCCTGGAGATAGCACAGTTACTTACCTGTAACAGGTGATCTCTGGGAACAGCAGGAATAAATCTTCACAACCCACCCACCTCCCCTAGGAGTTGTATCTCTCTATCTATCTTCCTTTCCTCTTTCTCTCTTTTTGTCTCAGCTATAAAATCAACTGAGGAGATACAGTTGGAAAGGCGGGAAGGCAGCACGCAGGCGCTGAGGGATGCTCCCAAAAGCTTTCTGATTGGACGCTGGGGAGCGTTCCCGCGCAGGCTCCGTCGGTACCGACGTACCCATATGTGAAGACTTATTCCTGCTGTTCCCAGAGATCACCTGTTTACAGGTAAGTAACTGTGCTATAGCTGTGGGAGAAGGGATTGAGAAGTTAGACATATGAATTGGTAGAGCCCACAGAGCAATGGGGCTGGTGGGGAGTTAATAGGCCTTGTGACATTATAGCCTACTAATATCATTGTAGCCTTAAGGAGAAAGTTGCAGCCAAGGTCAGAGCTATTGAGACTAAACCTGGAGTCATACCAGGTAGAAGTTTACGCTGATTTGGCCCAATCAACTTTGCATCGGTACTGAGAGATAAGATTTACTGGCTAAAAGTGCATGAGGAGAAATTTGCTATTGATGGGCTTTTCCATTTGGCTGGAATTTCACCATTAATGAAAAGGATATAAGATGTGCTTACAGTTGAAACAATGCATGTCTTAACTGCGGTGGGCCTAAGAGGACTGAAAACTAGTGAACAAACAGATGAGATGGAATGACTGTGGGAAGATAGACCTGAGCCTGTGCTTTTATGGTCTGTAGATTTCAGTTACAGCAGTGGATGTTTGAGACGTGCCAAAAATAGATCTTTGTGCCTGGAGGATATTGAATTGCACGTTGGCCATGAGCCTTCCTTTGTATGGGATTAGGAGCTCTGAGGCAGTGAAAACATTATTTTTGACATAGGGTTTTTTTTCTTGCTCTCCAAAAGTAGTCCTCTATATCTATAAGAGCCTGAAAGAGAATATGCCTTGCCACTCTAGCTCCCCAAATGTAGCGAAAAACCTTCCTCTGCAACTTCCTTAGGACTCTCTCTAGAACAGTGGTTCTCAACCTTTTTTGTACCGTGACCCCTTTTACCATTGGTCAACTTGTGTTGACCCCCAATGATAAAATCAAATGCGTCTCTCTTCCTTTACCGTTAAAGCATTGTCGCTGTAGTCATTTGTTGAATTATTAATATATTATAGGCCTTTACAATATGTTTTTATTTATAAAATGTACTTATTTAAACCACATTAATCACAATAACAAGTAACAATATTTGATTTCAAAATTATGATGATTTTGTAGTCAAATCACTAATATGAAATACAATTATTTTTTCTACCTTTGTTGTCTGACCAATTTATTCTCTGATCATGCAGATCCCGATCTGAGGCTTCTGCTTTCCTGTATTCTCTTAGCTCTCTTTCTGTGGTCTATGGTCCATCTGCCATTTCTTATCTCTTCTTTCGTTTTCTTCACTTCTTTCCATCAGCCTATTTCCAGTCCCAGTAACCCTCCCCAGTATCAGCCCCTTTCCAGTCCTCACTCTCAGTACCTTCCAATGTCAACTTGCATTCCCATGACTGCCACTGGTGTCCATTCCCTTCCAGTCCCCCTCCTTCCCCACTATCCAGTCCCTTCTAGTACAAATACCATGGCAGCCCCTCTCAGATCCACTCCCTTCCAGTTCCATTCTCCCATCCCCTCGTATCAGTCCATTTGTAGCCTTAGCCCCCAGTTTTCTTCCAGGGCCAGCAGCTCTATCCTCCCCTCCCCACAATCAGCCCATTCCCAGTCGAAACCCCCCAATCAGCTCGCTACCAGTGCTAGTCCCCCCTAATCAGTCCAATACCAGTCCTATCCCCCCATCAGCTCATTACCAGTCCTAGCCTCCCCTAATCAGCTCATTTCCAGTGCTAGTCCCTCCTCAACCCCATTACCAGTGCTAGGCTCCCCTAATCAGCCCATTACCAGTCCTACCCCCCATCAGCCCATTTCCAGGCCTAACCTCCCCAATCAGCTCATTTCCAGTGCTAGCCCCCCATCAGTCCATTATCAGTCCTACCCCCCTATCAGCACATTACCAATCCTAGCCTTCCCTAATCAACCCATTACCTGTCCTAGCCCCCCCCCCCATCTGCCCATTATAATCCTAACCCGCACTGTCTCTCCCCTCTGTCCAGCATTTATCCCCCATCTGTCCAGTATGTCCCCCTGTCTCTTCCCTTTGTCCATGTCACCCCCCTCCCTCCCTTCCTCCATGTCAGCCCCCTCTGTCCCTGTCAGCCCCCCTCCCTCCATCCATCCATCCATCAATGTCAGCCACCCCTCACTCTCCATCTCTCCATGTCAGCCCTCCCCTCCCTCCCTCCATCCATGTCAGCCCCCCTCTCTCCATGTCAGCCCCCCTTTGTCCGTCAGCCCTCCTCCCTCCCTCCATGTCAGTCCCCTCCCTCCATTCATCCCTCCCTCCCTGCCTCAATGTCAGTCCCCCCTCTCTCCATGTCAGCCCCCCTCCATCCATCCCTCCATGTCAGCCCTCCCTCCATCCATGTCAGCCCCCCTCCATGTCAGCCCCCCTCCCTCCCTCCCTCATGTTAGCCCCGTTGCAGGTTACCTTCCCCCTCCTCCCTTCTCCCTGTCTGCCTGCTACTGCCCTGTTCTTCTGCAGCCGCGGCTCCCTGTCTCTTAGGGAACCAAGGCTGTGCCTGTGAAGCCGTTGCGGAGCCTTCCCATCTCTCGACCAGCTCCGTGCAGCATTATCCCGCCTCCAAAGGAAGTGGTAAACAACTTCCTTTGGAGGCAGGACAATGCTACATGGAGCCCGTCGAGAGAGATTGGACGGCTCCGCAACAGTTTCGCAAGCACAGCCGTGGTTCCCTAAGAGACAGGGAGCCGTGGCTGCATTAGAAGGGAAGCGGTGAGTTTGCCGCTGCCGAGAAGCGGACTCGGCAGCGGCAGCAACTTGTGCGCTTTTTTTTATTTTTTAACGGTGGAGTGAGGCGACCCCCCCTAAATCCTGTGGCGACCCCCATGGGGGTTGCGACCCACAGGTTGAGAACCGCTGCTCTAGAACCTCAATCGAAAGCACCTGGTACAGGTACAAATATCGGGGCAATACCACCATTTTCATACTTGCAGTATGCCCCAACCAGAATAAATTGAACCTTGCCTCCCCTTCCCACTCTAGCAAGCACATTTTTTAAATTAGCTTGGAAAAGGTTAGTTGGGTCAACTATAATCCAGACCCTAAGGCAATTCATACTGAAATGAGCCCATTCTAAAGGAAATGTTTTCCCAAAACGACTGCTTCTGATCTTTAGCTAGATGAACTGGCAAGATCTCAGACTTCTGTTGTATTACATGAAGCCAGACAGCTTTCCAAACTCTTTCAGCTCCTAAAATAGGAGTAGAAGAGTAATGTGTGACTGGGTCACTGTAAAAATGTCATCAGCATATTTAACAGCTAGAAGGAATGTCAAGAACTGACCACGTCACTCCAATCCTGAAAAAGCTCCATTGGTTACCAATTCAAGCCAGAACCCAATATAAGATCATAATTTATAACCTTCAAAGCCCTGAACAATCAGACCCCCACAGCCATCACTGAGCTGATACACACCTCACCCCACAATAGAAGCAGAAGATCAGCAGCAGTAAACACCCTGATAATTCCGAAGGAAACAACGAGATGCACAAGGGCAACAACTAACAGAGCCTTCAGCATCTATGCCCCCAGAGCCTGGAATGCCCTCCCACCTGACATGAGAGTTATCACCAACCTAACCCAATTCAGGAAGGCCCTAAAACACTACCTATTCACAAGATACTTCTCGGTGTAGACCCGATAGGGAAATACACTCCCCATGTAAATAACTGTAGATACTTGTCAAGGTAATAACTGTTGTTGTTTACCCTTGTTATCCAAGTTTCAATCCCTATTCAAATGTGAATACATTGCAGTTAGCCTGCAGTGTATATGTTTGTTGGATGTACACCGCACTGATGTTAATAGCGCGGTATAAAAGAAATGTTAAATAAATAAATCAGCATATTGATCCGATAACCTACCTCCCCCACCTCAGTGCTTCTGATGTCTGCACTCAAGTACACTTCAGCTGCCAACAGCTTAATAGCAAGAGCAAAGAGGAGGTCCGACAAGGGGCAACCCTTCCAAGTTCCTCTCTCTAAGTTTAAAAAAAAAAAAATCAGAATAGCTTCCGTTAACTTTCACATAGGCCTTGAGTGCTCTATACATCATCTTCACCCAACTCAAAAACTACAGCCCAAGCCCATATGTTCCAGTGTGTGAAGCATGAAAGGCGGGGAGTATACCTATTTTGGTGCTGCTGTGTGTCAAAGAGTCCCGGAGAGTAGCAGAAACAGCGTTCCTGAACAGGCAAGCCTGAGAGAGTCCACCAGCGATGGCAGCTGCCCAGGCTGCCTTAAGGTGCAAGAACCTTTTATTTGTTGGAGAATACCTGTTTCTCTAGGAACAAGCAGGAAGTCAGCCCTTACTTATGGGTGATGTCGGCACCGACGGAGCCCGCGCAGAGCAATTCCCCAGCTTTCAAAGAAAGCCTTTGGGATTGCTGCCATGCATGCGTGGTCCTTTTCCCCCCCAAGGATGCCATCTTTCTCAGTCTCCCTTTTTCCGCGGAGCCCTTCGGACGCACGTCCTCGTCCCTCGGAAAAAGTGTTTCGTTTTTCGGCCTATAGGCCTACCTCTCTTCTGGTTGCACCGCTTCTCTATCCGTCCTTCCCCTGCTCTATCCTTTTAGAGCCAGTAGGGGATGTTTATCTTCGCTTTTTTTTTTTTTGCTTTTAACGGGCTTCACACCCTTTTTTCCTCCAACCGCTGGCTGCATGGGTCTTTGAATTCACGGAGGCCATTTTTGCCCCTATGGCCACCGGATTCAAAAAAATGCGATAGATGTTCTAAGAACATGTCGCTTACGGACACCCATGACTGTTGCCTGTGGTGTCTCAGGGCTGACCATCATCCAGAGCTCTGTTCGCTTTGTAAGAAAATGTCCTCCAAAGCCCTGCTCAGTCGTAAGCAGAAGTCTGAAGACATTTTCAGAAAGACTTCATCGGAGTCCCCGGTGGCACCCTTAGTCTTCTCTCCTCCAGTGGGATCCCCCACCTCAGCCCCGCGCTCTCGGTGGCACTCTGACCAGAGGTCCCCTGAAGTGGAGCGGCGCAAGAAGAAGAAGGCCTCGATGTCACTGTCAGGGGCCCCCGACCAAGCACGAGCAGTCCTGCACTCAGTTGCTTAGCCCCCTTCGGCATTCCTGAGAGTCGGACAAGGAGCGGCCCCGCAAGGTACCACGTACAGATATGGAGGCCTCCGGAGAGGACCCCCCTCTCCTCCTCGACGCCTGACCCGGTGCCCCCGGGGTCGGCGTCACAGGGCCCCACATACTCGTGGGAGTCCTGCATGCTGGTGCTAGAATGCAGCGTTTCTGCGTTCTTCGCTTCCTAGCAGGTGCTCACAGCTAGCTTCGCTGACTCGCACCCAGTGACTGAGGTTCCCACGTGTGGGACGCCGAAAACCATCCAGGAAACCCCTGAGAGCCGCGGGTCTCGTGAGGGTCCTCGACGTTGGTCTCACTCGCCTTCCCGTTCCTCGGGGGCGAGATCCTCCAGGGCCTCTGGCTCCAAGCGGGCCTCAGTCATTGAACGGGGCGACCAGCCCGGTTCGGATTCCTCATCCGACTTCTCGGACTGGGAGTCCGATGGGGAAACCTCTCCGGAAACCCGTGCCCATCGGGACCTTCCGTCGGATCCCTCCCTGCCCGCATTTCAGCAGCGCTCGGCACCCGAGGACACTTCCTTCCTGGTGTTTGTTCATGATATGGCATGGGCTTTCTACCTGGCCACTCAGGCTGAGGAGGACACTCAAGCTGAAGAGCTCGACATCCTTCAGTACGAGTCCCCACCTCAGGAGTCTCTTACTGTCCCAGTTCCTCCCATCCTATTCAGGCTGCTTCTCTGCATGTGGGAGGCACCTACCTCTGTTCTCATCATGAGTAAGTGCCTTGACACCATGTACAAGGTCTAGCGCGGCCCTGGGTTCAGGAAAACCCATCTCCCCCCCACCCTTCCATGGTGGTGGACCTGACCATGAGAAAGCAGAAGAACCCGAAGTCACACTCTTCAATCCCCCCCCCACAGGCCGGGAGTCGAAAGCCCTCGATGCCCTATGCCGCAAGACCTACCAGGGGTTCATGCTCTCCTGCCGTTTTCAGGCATGCCAGTTATACATGGGCATGTTCTTGCGTGACTTTGCCAAGGAGCTTGGAGGTTTCTCCGCAGGCCTCGAGGGCGAACCCCTCAGTAGGTTCAGTACCCTGCTAAAGTCTGTCGCGGACTGCTCAAAGTACCTCTCCCATGCTGCCTACGATGGTTTTGAGTCCTTTGCTCGAATGGTGGCTGCTGGCATCAGGGCCCATCGCCAAGCATGGCTCCAATCCTCTGATTTGGAGCAGTGGGTACAGGAGAAGCTCCTTGATGTCCGTCCCCTGCCTCGGTGAGCAGCTCTTTGGCAAACCGATGAAGGACAAGGCCGTGGAGATAGACGGAGTTAGTCACCCAAACCCGTCTCTTGCACAAGACCTCCGCCCTCCCTCGAAAGAAACAACAAACCAAAAAGCCTTTCTTTCCGAGGAAGGGCCTGCCGTAACGTGGCTACCCACCGTACCCACCTACTCCCACACCGACCAGTGCGGCACAAGGGAAGTCTGGCCAGGGTCACCGCAAGCCAAAAGGGCCCAAGGCCCAAAACCCGGCACTGCCTCAATCCTACAGGGGTTTTGACACCAGCAGCATAGCCTTTCATCCACCGGCGACTCAGCAGCCAGTGGGGGGACGCCTGTCCTCCTTTGCCCCTCAGTGGGCTTCCATCACTTCGGACATCTGGGTCATCCAGGTAATCCGGGACGGCTGTTGCCTCTGTCTAGACAGGCTTCCCCCTCCCTTCTCCCCGGTGGACCCTCTTCAACGCCCCACGCATCAGGTCGTCCTGCAGTGGGAATTAATCAACCTTCTCAACCAGCGGGCGGTCAAGAGGGTGCCATCGCACCTCCGAGGTCGGGGATTCTATTCCCGTTACTTCCTCGTTCCGAAGAAGACGGGGTCTGCGGCTCATCCTCGACCTCCGAAAGCTAAACAAGTTCTTTGTGCGGGAGAAGTTCAAGATGTTATCCCTTGGCGTCCTGCTGCCCTACCTCTGGCAGGGCAAATAGCTATGCTCCTTGGATCTAAAAGACACCTACACCCACATTTTGATTCACCCCCAGCACAGGCAGTCCCTGCGTTTCAGCGTGCAGGGGGAGCATTTCCAATACAGGGTGCTCCCTTTTGGCCTCGCGTCCGTCCTGCAGGTCTTCACGAAGTGCCTCTCCGCGGTCGCTGCCTCCCTTAGGTGTCAGGGTGTACCGGTCTTCCCCCATCTCGACGACTGGCTTGTCGTGGGATCCTTGTCGACGTCACCCACAATCCTCCTGTTCGAGTGCCTGGGTTTCTTGGTCAACTATCCCAAATTCCATCTCGAACAGGTGCAGGCTTTAGAATTCATCGGCGCGCACCTCAATACTCAGCGGGCGACCACTTTCCTGCCAGTGAATCACGCCGACCACCTCCGAGCCCTGGTGGCCCAGGTCCAGAGCACACCTCGGATCACGGCCCGAACTATGCTGCATCTCCTGGGCCATATGGCCTCTACTGTCCATGTGGTTCCCCACGCCCGCCTGCACATGCGGACAGCTCAGTGGTGCCTCAGTGCACAGTGGAGCCCGCTGTCGGCCACCTCAGTGACCCCATGAAGGTCTCCCACAGCCTTCGCCTGTCCCTGGGATGGTGGAAAAACACCCGCAAACTCCTCTGTGGGTTGCCCTTCCAGACCCCACAGCACGAGCTAGTGCTGAAAGCAGATACCTCCTTTCTGGGGTGGGGAGCCTAATGCGGTGCATTGTGCATGCAGGGGCAATGGTCACCCAAGGAGTCTCAACAACAAACTTGCTTGAGCTCCGTGCGGTTCGGTGGGCCCTCAGAGCCTTCATGGATCACCTCAGGGGAGAGGTCAGTGCTTGTGCAAACCAACAACCAAATGGCGTTCTACATCAACAAGGAGGGGGGTACCAGATCACGCTCCCTCTGCCGGGAAGTGGTCCTCCTCTGCTCCTTCGCCTTCCATCGGGGGATGACCCTCAGGGCGGTCTACCTCCAAGGCCAGGAGAATGTCATGGCGAACAAACTCAGCAGAATTCTTTGCCTTCACAGATGGCGGCTGGACCTGGGGGTGGCCGGCTGGCTGTTTCATCGGTGGGGAACTCCGGCCATGGACCTATTTGCCAGCCCATTGAACCCACAGCTCCCCCGATTCTGTGGCCCAATGCCACACCCGAGCAGGGAAAGCCCAGACGCGTTCCTTCTGAGCTGGTCCTCTGGCCTGCTCCATGCATTCCCTCCCACTCCTCTCATTGCGAGGACCCTCCACAAAGCTCAGTGGGACCGGGCCTCCATTTTGGCTTCGACAGCCCTGGTTCCCGCTCCTGCTCCGGCTTTCGACGGAGCCTCCAGTTTCCCTGGGCTGTGCCCCGGGCCTACCAAGGCAAGAGGAGGGACCGGTACTGCACCCGAACGTGGCCTCATTATCCCTCACAGCCTGGTGGCTGAACAGGTCTCTTTGGCCTTGCTGAATCTCCCGAAGGAGGACAAGGAGGTCCTCCTCGCGTCAAGGAATCTCTCGACTAGATGAGCTTACGCCATCAAGTGGCGACGCTTTCGGTCTGGTGCTCCGGGCTCCAGATCGACCCAGTCTCTTGCCCGACTCGGTGTGTCCTTTAGTACATCCTCCATCTCTCGAAGGAGGGCCTGAAGTCGAACTCTGTCAGGGTGCATTTGAGTGCCATCTCAGCAAATCACCTCCCCGTCAAGGGAAAGCCCCTCTCGGAGCAGCCCTTAGTCTCCCACTTTATGTGGGGTCTCTTGCTGTCCAAGCCACCCATCCGGCCTCCCCCAGCGGAATGGGACCTGAACATATAGTGTTCATGCAGCTTATGCGTTCACCCTTTGAGCCGATGGCGATGTGCTCGCTTTGGCACCTGTCCTGGAAGGTGGTCTTCTTGGTGTCTCTGACCTCAGCCCGCTGAGTCAGTGAGCTCCAGGCTCTCATGGCTGATGCCCATTACACTAGATTCTATAGGAATAGGGTGGTCGTCTGTACCCACCCCAAGTTCCTGCCGAAGATTGTTTTGGACTTCCATCTCAATCAGGAGATAGTCTTACTGATTTTCTTTCCGAGACCCCATGCCGACCAGGCATTGGCGGCTCTCCATACACTCGACTGCAGAAGGGCTCTTACTTTCTATCTGCAGCGCACCCAGGCCCATTGCACGTCTGGCTGACTCTTTGTGACCTAGGATCCCAATCGACTGGGGCAGGCAGTCACTAAATGCACCCTCTCCATTTGGGTGGCGGACTGTATCGCCTTTGCCCATGCGAAGGCGGGTGCCCCGTTAGATCGTCGGGTCACCGCGCTCTGGGTCCGGGCCAAAGCGGCTTCAGTGGACATCTGCTGGGCAGCAACTTGTTCTTCAGCGAACACCTTCGCTGCTCACTACTGTCTGGAGAGGGAGTCCCGTCGGGACAGCACCTTCGACCAGGTTGTACTCCATAATCTGTTTGGGGTATAAGCAACTCCTGCCCCCCGACCCTTCTTCACAGCTATTGAGGGCTTTGACCCGAGGACTAAGGCTCCTTTGGGCATCAACTTCTGCTCATGACCTCGTGGAGGCGTTTTTTGGTTACAGGTTCGGTAGCCTGTAGCTGGGGAGTCCCATAAATGAGGACTGATTTCCTGCTTCTTCCTGGAGAAAGGTAGTTACTCACCTGTAACAGGTGTTCTCCAGGGACAGCAGAAATCAGTCCTCACTACTCTCCCACCTCCCCTGATGAGTTGCTGGATTTTTGTCCTTCCCTTGCCATCTGCTGGTAGGGCTCGAGCTAAGGGACCTGACTGAGCAAGATGGCACCCTTGGGCGGGAAGAGGACCACGCATGCGTGGCAGCAATCCCGACGTCACACATAAGTGAGGACTGATTCCTGCTGTCCCTGGAGAACACCTGTTACAGGTGAGTAACTACACTTTTCGGTGCCGCTACATGTTGGAAGGTTCCAAAGAGGTATAGGAACATTGTTCCTCGAACAGGCAAGCCTGAGACAGGTTGCTAGTGACATCTGATGCCAAAGCCTTTTAGGCCGGTGGCCCTATGGAGTGTGGTCAGAGGGGCACACCTGCCCCGTGGAGAACCTTAGAGCATTGGAACATCATCAGGAGTTCCTTTTCTGGACCTTTTTCCTAGTGGGCATGCAATATTGAGGTAAGTGGAAATTAACATAACAACATAAGATATGCCATACTGGGTCAGACCAAGGTCCATCAAGCCCAGTATCCTGTTTCCAACAGTGGCCAATCTAGGTCACAAGTACCTAGCAATTTCCCCAGAAGACACAGGTTCCACAATGCTTGTAATGGGGCAAGCAGTTGATATTCTGGGTCCACTTCAATAATGGTTTATGGACCTTTTCTCCAGGAACTTGTCCAATCCTTTTTTAAACCCTGCTACACTAACTTCTTTTACTACATCCTCAGGTAGCAAATTCCAGAGTTTGATTACACGTTGAGTGAAAAAATATCTTTTCTAATTAGTTTTAAATAGGTTACTCTGTAGCTTCATTGCAAGCCCCCTAGTCTTTCTATATTTTGATGGCGTAAACAATCTATGTTTACCTGTTCCATTCCATTCATTAATTTATACACCTCTATCATATCTCCCCTCAGCCGTCTCTTTTTAAGGTATCTCCAGGAACAAGCAGGAATAAGTCCTCACATATGGGTACGTCGGAACTGACGGAGCCTGCGCGGGAAAGCTTCCCAGAAAGGAAGCTTTTGGGGCCTCCCACTGCACATGCGCGCTGCCTTCCCGCCTTCCTGACCAGCTCTCCTCAGTTTCTCTTTTTCCGCGGAGCCAGCAGGTCGTGTTCCTGTCACCGCTGAAGAAATTCTTATTTTAGTTTGTTTCTTTAGACCGCGTACCTGCCTTCCCCATACCGAAACCGGTACCGCCGGTCTCTCTTTTCTTTTCTTTCAAAAAAAACCAAAAAACTTTTATTTAGCACAACTTGGTGACTTCGGTTAGGCCTCAGGCCTACACAAATTCTCCTCATGGAGAAACCAGCCCCTGGTTTCAAGAAGTGTACCAAGTGTAGTGCTGTTATTTCTGTTACAGACACCCATGACTGGTGTCTTAAATGTTTGGGGCCTGACCACTCCATTCCGGACTGCCCATCCTGCTCCCAGATATCTAAACGTGGTTTGCAGAACCGGGCCAACAAATTCCATGTGCTGTTTGCTTCAGATAATCCAGCATCACAGTCATCCAGGTCTTCCTCTCCGGATGGATCTCAGGTAACCAAACCTTCTTCGGGCAGGTCCTCAAAAGGCAAATCTCCTTCAAAGTATCGAGAGGCCCTCAATCTTGAGTCAGAGGAACCTGCCCCAGCCAAACAACCCCGGCGGGAAGCTCTGGCTTCCAAAGCACCATCTATGGGGTTACAGGTTGACATCGATGGCACGGCCTCGACTGATCACCTGTTAGACTGCTCTGGGGTACCGGCCCATGCCGGTACCGACATCCAGGCAGCAGTGGCGTCTATGGGCAATACTGTCCAGACCATGCAGCAGGCCGTTCTGGCTTTCATTAAAGCTGCGACGCCCTCGGTACCGCATCTAGCGGTTCCGGGTCCGGTTCCGGTACTGTCTTCCATACCGGAACCGAGACCATCATCTTCCAAACGCAGATCGGTTCCGCATGCCGGATCCGGGTTTTCACCCGATACCGATCCCATACCCGGTACGCCCGATGTCGATACCGATCGGTATGCGTATCGTGCGTTGGAAGCAAATAGAGGATTCTCTGATTCTTCTGAGGATTTTGACTCCTCTGATGACTCTGATGAGCTGTCTCTAGTTCTTCCTGAAGAGCCTTCTTCCCCAAAGAGGAGAATGTCTCCACCAGAGGATTTGTCCTTTCAAGACTTCATTATAGAAGTAGCTAAAGGACTTTCTATTACTACATCCTCTGAAAAAGAACCTAGATCAAAGAATTTGGTATATTTTAGGATACCCTAAGGTTCCTAAAGAGGCAGTCACCCTGCCTATCCATGAAATCCTTCAAGAACACTTGATGGACTTATGGGAGGCTCCTCTAACGTTGTCTCCTCATTCTCGTAGGTTGGACACCATGTACCGGGTCCCTCCTTCTCCTGGTTTTCAAAAAACTCAGCTGCCTCACCATTCCATTGTGGTGAAGTCTGCGCTGAAAAAGATTAAGAGTACCAAAAGGCACTCTTCTACCCCTCCAAGGCGAGAATGTAAGACTCTAGACTCTTTTGGTAGGAAAATCTTCCAGGCTAGTATGCTTATAGCCAGGATTAATTCATACAGTCTGTATATGGGCATGTTTCTAAGGGAACTTGCCCTAAAGGTACGGCATTTTGCCTCATTTATCCCTGAGGATAGAAAGGAGGAGTTCATTTCTCTGGTGAAACAGCTTCTAGATGTTTCTAAGTTCTCCAACAGAGCAGCCTTTGATTCCTTTGAAGGTGCCGGTAGAGCTTCGGGCATGGGCATTGCCATTGCAGCCCGACGACTTGCTTGGCTCCAGGCCTCTGACCTAGAACCCTGGGTCCTGGATGGCTTACGGAATCTGCCCTGTACAGGTGAGAACTTATTTGGTAAAGACTGGCAAATTAAAGCCACTCAAATGGACGCAGAAAATGCTACATTAGATAGACTTTCTAAGTCTACCTCTACTCCTGCCAAGAAAAAGTCTTTCAAGAGGCCTTACTACAAGAAGGCCAGATTTTCCACAAATACTGGCCAACAATCTTCTCAGCCTCGCTTTGCTGCTAAACGTCAGCAACCTAAACAGGCAAGGTCAAAGCCTGCAGCGTCTGCCACTCCTCAGCAGGCTCAACCCCCTCAGGGGTTTTGACTTGCCCCTAGAGAACTTAACATTTCTGGCTCTAGAACAACCAGAGACCCTCACCATTCCCGGAAGGTTAGCTCACTTTGCTCCCAGATGGGGGCAAATTACATCAGAGCACTGGACCCTCTCTATCATCAGAGAGGGCTACAAACTTTATTTTTCCAACCTTCCTCCACATACCATGGTGAGGCACTTCAATTCTCCCCCATCTCTCCTGGCCCTGTTGGGTCAGGAGGTCTCTTCCCTCCTTGCCCAAAGGGCAATAGAAGAGGTTCCTCTTCTCCAACAAGGGACAGGTTTCTACTCCCCTTATTTTCTCATACCAAAGAAGACAGGGGGATTCAGACCTATCCTAGATCTGAGAGAATTGAACAAATTTCTATACAAGGAGAAATTCAAAATGCTTTCTCTGGGCATTCTCCTTCCATACCTTCAGAGTCAGGATTGGCTTTGTTCTCTAGATCTCAAGGATGCGTACACACATATACTCATCCACCCATCCCACAGAAAATATCTACGATTTCTGTTCCAGGGAAAACATTTCCAGTACAGAGTACTTCCCTTCGGTCTAGCCTCTGCTCCAAGAGTATTCACCAAATGCATGGCAGTTGTAGCCGCATTTCTAAGAGGTCTGGGAATTTTTGTATTCCCATATCTGGACGACTGGCTCATCCGAGCTCCATCTCAGTCAGAGGCCCAGATTTCCCTGGACCGCACAAGACACATTCTGCAGTATCTGGGACTGGTGGTAAACCTTCCCAAGTCTCAACTCATCCCTACTCAGTCTCTGGAATTCATAGGGGCCCAGTTGGACACCACCACTGCAAGGGCCTACCTACCTCAAGTCCGGGGCCAACGTCTGGTGTGCTTGGCCTCCCAAGCTCAGTCCAGCAGTCACTTGACAGCCAGAGAAATGCTGCGACTTCTGGGCCACATGGCCTCCACAGTACACGTGGTGCCCTATGCTCGTCTTCATATGAGAGCAGCTCAATGGACCTTGGCCACCCAGTGGACTCAAGCATCAGGAGCGCTCTCCGACCAAATACTCACCTCAAAGCGTCTGTTTTGGTCCCTCCAATGGTGGATATCCACCAAGAATCTGTTGTTGGGGGCCCCCTTCCAACCTTTGTTGCCCCAAGCAACCCTCACAACAGATGCCTCCCAAACAGGGTGGGGAGCCCATCTACAACACCTCTCCACTCAGGGTACTTGGTCTCCACAGGAGACCACCCTTCACATCAACCTCCTGGAACTGCGAGCAATCTTCTTTGCCCTCAAAGTCTTCCATACCCTCCTTGTCAACCTGACCGTCCTAGTTCAAACAGACAATCAGGTGGCCATGTTCTACGTAAACAAACAAGGAGGGACAGGCTCTCTGTTGCTTTGCAACGAAGCTCTCAGATTATGGGCCTTCGCCAGAGAGCATCAAATTCATCTTCTGGCAGTGTATCTTCCAGGGGTTCAAAACTCTCGGGCAGACAGACTCAGTCGAGTTCTGCTTCCACACGAATGGTCCCTACATATGGACCAGATACGCAGAATCTTTCAGGAATGGGGAACCCCGGACATAGACCTCTTTGCAAGTCCGTGCAATGCCAAACTTCCCCGGTTCTGTTCCAGGACTCCGTGTCAGGGAGCTCAGGCCTACGACGCTTTTCTCCTGCATTGGGGTCAGGACTTCCTATATGCCTTTCCGCCCATTCCTTTGATTCCCAAGACTCTGTTCAAACTCCAGAGGGATCACGGATCGATGATCCTCATAGCTCCACGCTGGCCACGCCAAGTGTGGTTCCCTCTACTTCTGCTTCTTTCCCAGGGACTCTCCCTGGACCTGGGAGCTGCGCCAGACCTTCTGTCTCAGGAGGAGGGGACTTTGTGGCACCCAAACCCCAAGTCCCTACACCTCAGAGCTTGGTTACTGAAGGCCTAAGCCTTCATGACTTCAATCTTTCTCAACCAGTGCAAGATATCCTTCATGCCTCTAGGAAACCCTCCACGAGGCGTTCCTATGCTTTCAAATGGAAACGCTTTTCCATTTGGTGTGCTCAACAGGGTCTTGACCCTCTAGCACTTCCCTTGAATTCTCTACTAGACTATCTCCTGCATCTTTCTAATGCAGGCCTTAAGACGAATTCAGTCAGAGTCCATTTAAGTGCTATTACAGCATCCTTAA
The DNA here is from genome assembly GCA_033557465.1 of Ichthyophis bannanicus. Lineage (NCBI taxonomy): Eukaryota > Metazoa > Chordata > Amphibia > Gymnophiona > Ichthyophiidae > Ichthyophis > Ichthyophis bannanicus. The sequence goes on along the minus strand of CM066031.1, from coordinate 288,174,427 downwards.
AACCTATAAATGGACAACCTGTCTCCTCTCATCCTCTTATTGCAAGGTTCATGAGAGGCCTGACTCTAACTAAGCCTCCCATCCGACCTCCTCCGGTAGCATGGGATTTGAACCTAGTTCTAGGTCAGCTTATGAAGCCACCTTTTGAACCGTTGGTTTCTACCTCCTTGAAATTTCTTTCCTGGAAGGTCCTTTTCCTTATTGCAGTCACTTCGGCTCGCCGCATCAGTGAACTACAGGCCTTAGTGGCTCATCCACCTTATACTAGGTTTCATCATGATAAGGTGGTCCTCAGGATGAATCCCCACTTTATGCCCAAAGTGGTCTCGCCTTTTCATCTTAATCAAGAGGTATATCTACCTGTCTTTTTCCCGGCTCCTCATGCATCCAGTGCAGAGAGGAACCTTCATACTCTAGATTGTAAAAGAGCTCTTGCCTTTTACCTCAACAGGACTCAGCCACATCGAAAGTCTTCCCAACTTTTTGTGGCTTTTGATCCTTCTCATTTGGGACTCCAAACGTACACTTTCCAATTGGATTGCTCAGTGTATTTCCTTTGCTTACCAGAGTAAAAACATTTCTCTGGAAGGCCATGTCACAGCTCACAATGTGAGAGCCATGGCCACGTCTATGGCTCATCTTCACTCTGTATCCATAGATCAGATCTGTCGAGCAGCCACCTGGGCCTCGGTTCATACCTTCACAACCCATTACTGTTTGGACAAGGACTCCCGCCGGGATGCCTTGTTTGGTCAGGCTGTCCTCAAACACCTGTTCCATACTTGAACAACTCCTGCCCACCTTCCCAGAATGGATGCCTGAGATCCATACGAAGATGGCGAACCCTTGGAAGGGGATCTCCCAGGCATCTTAGCTAGGGAGTCCCCATATGTGAGGACTTATTCCTGCTTATTCCTGGAGATAGCACAGTTACTTACCTGTAACAGGTGATCTCTGGGAACAGCAGGAATTAGTCCTCACAACCCACCCACCTCCCCTAGGAGTTGTATCTTCTATCTATCTTCCTTTCCTCTCTCTATTGTCTCAGCTATAAACTCGAACTGAGGAGAGCTGGTCAGGAAGGCGGGAAGGCAGCGCGCATGTGCAGTGGGAGGCCCCAAAAGCTTCCTTGCTGGGGAGCTTTCCCGCGCAGGCTCTGTCGGTTCCGACGTACCCATATGTGAGGACTAATTCCTGCTGTTCCCAGAGATCACCTGTTACAGGTAAGTAACTGTGCTTTAAGAGCCCTAACCTTTGTAGTCTCTCTTCATAGGGGTATCCTTTCATCCCCTTTACCATTTTGGTGGCTCTCTTCTATACCTTTTCTAATAACGTTATATCCTTTTTAAGATACGGTAACCAGAGCTGCACACAATATTCAAGGTGCGGTCGCACCATGGAATGATACAGAGGCATTATAATTTCCTTTGTTTTATTCTCCATTCCTTTCCTTATTTATTTATATACATTTCTTCTATTAAAATCAGTGCGGTTCACAATGAACAGAACAATGCTACAATGTATCAATGACACAATGCGCTTACAGAGAACAGGGTAATAGCTTAAGGGAGAACCTGGGCAAACTATTTACAGAACATTTTTACAAAGCTACAGAGTATTTATAGTTGAAACAGGTTTGGTGGCATCGGGAAATCTGTACCAGGAGGTGAGCTGATTTAACCATTCTCACGTTGGGTTAGAGTTTTGGAACAGTTAGGAAGGGGGGTCAGAGGACACTTCCTATGTTTTCCGGGGTTGGTTTCTGGATAGTGTAGTTGGAACAGATGGTGTTTTAGCGCTTCTCTGAATAAAGTAAGACTCATGATGGCTTGGATTCGAGTGGGAAGGGCATTCCAGGCTATGGGTGCATAAATCGTAAAGGCCCTACTGGCAGTTGCCTTCGTGCATTTTGCCTTTATCTTAGGGACTTCTAAAGCATTCAGCATTGCAGATCTTCTATTTCTGTTGTCAGGCATGTTATTGATCAGCTTGGCGATGGGTGTGGGAGGCTGGTTCTTCAATGCCTTGAAAGTCAGGACGAGTGCCTTGTAATGAATACGGGCCTGTAGAGGTAGCCAGTGGAGTTCCTTCAACACTGGCGTTATGTGTTCGGATCTTGGTACACCTGCGAGTAATCTAGCGGCCGAGTTCATGGCAAGCCGAAGCGGATTTAGCATTGCCTGTGGGAGCCCATGGAGAATGATATTGGCAAAGTCCAGGTGTGGGATAACTAGGGCTTGGAAAATCGTCCGATAATCAGGGAAGTCAAGTAGTAGCCGAAGATGGCGTAGTGTTCGTATCTTATGATACACTGCTCTTGCAACATTTTTCACATGTGTTATGTCAAGCCGCTGATCTAGGATGATGCCTAAATAGCGAATTGTGGTTTTTGTTTTGAGTTCGGCATTGTTGACTTGTAGAGAGGGAGGTGGGCTGAACTTCTGGTTTCTTGTGACGAAAAGAACATCAGTTTTGCTGTGATTGATCCGCAGGTTTTGTGTGAGAAGCCAATCTGCAACTGCTTCAAAACATCTGATGATAGGAGAGAAATCAGGCTGGTTGATCGTGAACGGGAGGTATAGCAGGATGTCATCTGCATAGGTGAGGCATTGTACGTTTAAGGAACGGATCAAGGTGCAGATGGGTTGCATATAAATGTTAAATAGTAATGCAAACGGGGATGATCCCTAAGGTACCCCCTGCTTCTGTGGGAACGGCTCCGAAGTCATGGTACCTGTCTTAACTTGTTGCCATCTATTAGTTAGGTATGATTCACACCATTGTAGAGCTGTGCCTTGTATCCCTTTTTCTTGGAGACATTGTAGTAGAATCTCGTGATTCACTGAATCAAAGGCGGCTGCAATGTCCAAGAAAATGAGAACGAAACCTTTATTTATTTATTTATTTATCTATTTTCTTTTATACCGCCCCTTCCAGAGATCAAGGGCGGTTTACATGGAACGATTTAACAATCTTGTACACTTCTGTATACATTTACATTGAACAGTAAAATTCAGCTTTGTACAGGTAATAATGCAAAACAACTGTCAAACTATTTACATTGGCTATTTACAAAGGCTATGTATAGTGTGTTACAGGGTTGGATAGTTAATGGGCATGTGTAGGTATTGGAATTTATTTCCTTTTTGTCGTAAGTCAGGAGTGTGTGTGGCGGAGGTCTGTCGGGAGTTAGTTAATTGTAATTTCGGGGGTTTTGTGTTTGTGTGACTGTGGTTGCTGTGGGGCTGGACTTGGGGGGTAGGGGATTTCAAAGTGTTCGGAGAATAGGTACGTTTTTAGTTCTTTCCTGAATTGAGAGAGGTCTTTTATGATGCGAAGGTCTATTGGGAGGTCCTTGGTGTATGTTGTCGATTGTTGAGGAGGGTCATTAGGATGGTGTTGACACCATGTGCTTCCCTGAAGCCGTGTTGAGATGGATCGAGAGGTGCCTCAGCATCGACATGCTGTTGGATCTGCCGCTGGACGACTTTTTCGATGATTTTGGCAAGCAGGGGGATACTCGAAATTGGTCTGTATGATTCGACTTTGGATGGATCAAGTCTGCTATTCTTTAGCAGTGGCCTGATTGATGTGTGTTTAAGGCTCTGTGGGAACGAGCCTGTTAGTAATGATTGGTTCAGTATTTTGCACAGTGTGTTACTTAGATCGAATCGTAACTCTTTTATCCAGCTAGCCGGACATGGGTTGTTGGGTGCCGTGGTGAGGTTGATAGAGACAATAGTGTCTTCGATTTCTTTACTGGATACTTCACAGAATTTGAGCAATAGTGTTGGCTGTGGTGTTTTGTATATGCTGGTAAAGTTGAAGGTGGTCAAGTTCGTACAGGTCTGGATCATCTTCGATTGCAGGTAGTCGGAGTAATCCTGGGGTTGGGGCATGGGTGGATGCGCTAATGCTGGATCACCTGTTAATGATTTTACGATACTGAACAGGTCATGTGATTTATTTAATGATCGCTTTAGAATATCTGTGTGGTGCTGCTTCCTTTTTTTCCATTATTCTTCCTCTGTGTGTTGACAGGTATGAGTTGTATGCGCAGTGTGCTTCAGCAGTTTGGGTTCTGCGCCACTGCCTCTCGAGCTTACGTAGGTGTAGGAGGGATGCTCGTAGGTCTTTAGAGTACCATGGGGCATGTTATGATACCTAGCATTCTATTTGCTCTCTTGGCCGCTGCTGCACACTGGGCGGAGGGTTTTAACATGTTATTCATGATGATACCTAAATCTTTTTCCTGGGTGATGATTCCTAATGTGGAACCTTGCATCGTGTAACCATAGTTTGTGTTTTTCTTTCCTAGGTGCATAACTTTGCACTTGTCCACATTAAATTTCATCTGCCATTTGGATGCACAGTCTTCCAATTTATCAAGATCCTCTTGCAATTTTCCACAATCCTCATGGGTTTTTACAACTTTGAATAGTTTTGTGTCATCTGCAAATTTGATAACCTCACTCGTTATTCCCATTTCCAGGTCACTTATGAATATGTTAAAAAGCAGCAGACCTAGCACAGATACCTGGGGTTCTCCACTATTCACCTTTCTCCATTGGAAAAATTGGCCATTTAGCCCTACCCTCTGCTTTCTATCTTTTAACCAGTTCCTGATCCACAATAGAACACTGCTTCCTATCCCATGACTTTTTTAGTTTTGCCAAAAGTCTCTTATGAGGGACCTTGTCAAAGGCTTTCTGAAAGTCCATATACACTATATCAACCGACTCACCTTTGTCTACCTGTTTATTCACACCTTCAACAAAACATAGCAGATTAGTAAGACAAAAATCTTCCTTGTCTAAAGCCATGTTGGCTGTCTCCCATTAAGCCGAGACCATCTGCATGTTCAGTAATTTTGTTCTTTATAATTGTTTTCACCATCTTTCCCGGTACTGACGTCAGGCTCACCGGTCTGTAGTTTCCCAGATCATTCCTGGAATCCTTTTTAAAAATTGGCATTACATTGGCCATCCTCCAATCTTCAGGCATTACAGATGATTTTAATGATAGTTCACAGATTACTAATAGTAGGTCTGTAGTCTCATATTTCAGTTCTTTCAACACCCTTGGATGTATACCATCCGGTCCAGGTGATTTTCTACTCTTCAGTTTATCAAATAGTTGTAATACATCTTCCCAGTGTATCAATTTCTTTCAGTTCTTCTGCAGCATCTCCTTTAAATAACATTTCAGTCATGGGTAACATTCCTACATCTTCCTCAGTAAAGACCGAAGCAAAGAATTCATTCAGTCTCTCCGCTATGGCCTTGTCCCCTCTTAGTGCCCCTCTATCATCTAATGGTCTAACTGACTCTCTCACAGATTCCTTGCTACAAATGTACTTGAAAAAGTCTATATTACACGTTTTTGCTTCCACAGCAAGCTTCTTCTCAAATTCTCTTTGCCTGCCTTATCAATGCCTTGCATCTAACTTGCCAGTGCTGATTCAAGACATTGATCCAAGCATGTTGCAAGAACTGAAATATGAGATTGCAGACCTACTATTAGTAATCTGTGAACTATCATTAAAGAAATTAAAGAAGAAGAAACCTGCCTTCCCTCTTATTATGCTGGGACCAAGTATGTGAATTTTCCTCAGTGGAATGTTTTTGTAATTAATTTATATAATCTCCAGGAACAAGCAAGAATTTAGTCTTCACATATGGGTACCGTCGGTACCGACGGAGCCTGCGCGGGAACGCTACAGAGCGTCCAATAGGAAAGCCTTTGGGAGCATCCCACAATGCCTGCGTGCTGCCTTCCCGCCTTTCCCAACTTTCTGTCTTCAGTTCTTCGTTTTCCGCGGAGCCGTCAGGTCGCATATCCTGTCACCGCAGAAAAAATCCCTTCTATTCTTCTTTTTTGTGGTCGCGTCTGCCTTCCCTCGATGCTACACCGGTACCGCCGGTTCTTCTTCTTTCTTCAAAAAAAACCCTTTCTTATGGAGTCTTTCCAGTAATTTTCTCTCAGGTGCCACGCGCCATTTTGGGCACTAGGCCCAACTTTTCCTTCAGAATGGAAAAACCCGCTTCGGGTTTTAAAAAGTGTTCTAAGTGTGGCGGTACCATCTCTGTCACTGACACCCATGAATGGTGCCTCAAATGTTTAGGTTCTGACCACTCTATTTCAGAGTGTGTTACCTGTGGGATGATGTCGAAAAGGGGCCGGTAGAACCGAACTGCTAAGCTTAGCACCCTTTTTTCCCTCTGATGCAGCCTCCATGGCATCGATGTCTTCCAGGGCTTCGTCTTCCTCCCATGGATCTCAGGTAACTAAACATAAGTCTAGCCGGTCCTCAAAGGGTAGATCTCCTTCTAGACAGCGAGATGCCTCTGTCATTGCCCTTGAGGGACTTTCACCGGCAAAATTGCCCCGGCGGGAGGCTTCGGCTTCCAAAGCACTAATGGGGCTCCAGGATGTTCTTGAGGCTTCAACCTCGGCAGAACTACTGCCACTTCTTCCGGTACCGATACCCAAGCATCGGCAGCGTCGATAGACCAGAGATTCTTGGCTATTGAACGCAGTCTGGTGGCTCTTCTCACGACCTCAATGCCCTTGAAACCGCTTCAGACAATTCAACCGGTACCGGCACCGACTGCATCGACATCGGCAGGTATTCTGCCGGGACCGAGTCATGCGTATCCATCCGGTATCGACAGGTCAATACCGGACCACTCTGATGCCGACTTCGATCTGTAACATAAGAACATAAGATATGCCATACTGGGTCAGACCAAGGTCCATCAAGCCCAGTATCCTGTTTCCAACAGTGGCCAATCTAGGTCATACGTACCTAGCAGTTTCCCCAAAAGACACAGGTTCCACAATGCTTGTACTGGGTCAAGCATTGATATCCTGGGTCCCTTCTTAATAATGGTTTATGGACTTTTCCTCCAGGAACTTGTCCAAACCTTTTTTAAACCCAGCTACACTAACAGCCTTTACTACATCCTCCGGTAACAAATTCCAGAGTTTGATTACACGTTGAGTGAAAAAATATTTTCTTTTATTAGTCTTAAATAGTTTACCCTGTAGCTTCATTGCATGTCCCCTAGTCTGTCTATATTCTGATAACGTAAACAATCGATCTACGTTTACCTGTTCCACTCTGTTCATTAATTTATAGACTTCTATCAATCTCCCCTCAGCCATCTCTTTTCCAGGTTAAAGAGCCCTAACCTTTTTAGCCTTTCTTCATAGGAGTATCCTTCCATCCCCTTTACCATTTTGGTGGCTCTTCTCTGAACCTTTTCTAATAACGCTATATCCTTTTTAAGATACGGTGACCAGAATTGCACACAATATTCAAGGTGCGGTCTCACCATGGAACGATATAGAGGCATTATAATATCTTTTGTTTTATTTTCCATTCCTTTCCTTATCATACCTAGCATTCTATTTGCTCTCTTGGCTGCCGCTGCACACTGGGCCGAGGGTTTTAACATGTTATCCACAATGACGCCTAAATCTTTTTCCTGTGTGCTGGTTCCTAAAGTGGAACCTTGCATCGTGTAACCATAGTTTGGGTTGTTCTTCCCTAGGTGCATAACTTTGCACTTGTCCACATTAAATTTCATCTGCCATTTTAATGCCCAGTCTTCCAATTTATCAAGATCCTCTTGCAATTTTCCACAATCCTCTTGGGTTTTAACAACTTTAAATAGTTTTGTGTCATCTGCAAATTTGATAATCTCACTCGTTATTCCACTTTCCAGGTCATTTATGAATATGTCAAAAAGCAGAAGACCCAGCACAGATTCCTGGGGTACACCACTATTCACCTTTCTCCATTGGGAAAATTGGCCATTTAGCCCTACCCTCTGCTTTCTATCTTTTAACCAGTTCCTGATCCACAGTAGTACACTGCCTCCTATCCCATGACTCTTTAGTTTTGCCAAATGTCTCTGATGAGGGACCTTGTCAAAGGCTTTCTGAAAGTCCAGATAAACTATATCAACCGACTCACCTTTGTCCACCTGTTTATTCACACCTTCAAAAAAACATAACAGATTAGTAAGGCAAGATCTTCCTTGTCGAAAGCCATGTTGGCTGTCTCCCATTAGGCCATGACTATCTAAATGCTGAATAATTTTGTTCTTTATGATGGTTTCTACCATTTTTCCCGGTACTGACGTCAAGCTCACCGGTCTGTAGTTTCCCGGATCACCCCTGGAACCCTTTTTAAAAATTGGTGTTACATTGGCTATCCTCCAATCTTCAGGAATTAGAGATGATTTTAATGATAGTTCAGAGACTACTAATAGCAGGTCTGCAATCTCATATTTCAGTTCTTTCAACACCCTTGGATGTATACCATCCGGCCCAGGTGATTTGCTACTCTTCAGTTTATCTAATAGTTGTAATACATCTTCCCTATGTTTTGATATTTCCTTCAACTCTTCTGCACCTTTAAATACCACTTCAGTCATGGGTAACATCCCTATATCTTCCTCGGTAAAGACCGAAGCAAAGAATTCATTCAGTCTCTCTGCTATCGCCTTGTCACCTCTTAGTGCCCCTTTAACGCCTCTATCATCTAATGGACCAACTGACTCTCTCACAGGTTTTTTGCTGCGAATGTACTTGAAAAAATCTTTATTTCGCGTTTTTGCTTCCGCAGCAAGCTTCTTCTCAAATTCTACCTTTGCCTGCTTTATTAATGCCTTGCATTTGACTTGCCAGTGCTTGTGCTGTTTCCAGGTTTCGTCGTTTGGCTCTTTTTTTCCATTTCCTGAAAGATGCTTTTTTGGCAACAACAGCCTCTCTGACCTCACCTTTAAACAATGCTGGCAGTTTTTTTGACTTCCTTCCACTTTTCTTAAAGCGTGGAATAAAGCTGGCTTGGGCTTCCAAGATAGTATTTTTGAACAACACCCAAGCTTGATGTAAGTCTTTAACCTTTGCAACTGCTCCTTTTAGTTTTTTCTTAACTGTTTTCCTCATTTTATCATAGTCTCTCTTTCGAAAGTTAAAAGGTAGTACTGTGGATTTCATTACTATCCCTCCTCCACTAATTAAATCAAAGGTGATCATGCTATGATCACTATTGCCAAGTGGCCCCAACACCCTTATCTCTTGCACTACATCTGGTGTTCCACTAAGGACTAGGTCTAATATTGCTTCCCCTCTGGTCGGTTCATTAACCAGCTGCTCCAAGAAGCAGTCATTTATTTCATCTAGGAACTTTATCTCCCTAGCATGTCCTGCTGTGACACTGACCCAGTCGATACCGGGGTAATTGAAATCACCCATTATTATTACTGCACTGTAACTTTTGCTAGCTTCCTTGATTTCTTTGAGCATTTCATCATCCATTTGTTCATTCTGGCCAGGTGGACGATAGTACACCCCCACTGCCATCGCCTTCCCCTTTTTACATGGAATTTCAATCCATAGAGATTCTACAGCAAATTTTGTTTCCTGCAAAACTTTAATCCTTTCTGACTCAATGCCCTCTCTAACATAGAGCGCAACCCCTCCACCAATTTGATCAGCTCTATCATTACGATACAGTTTGTACCCAGGTATCACAGTGTCCCACTGGTTGTCCTCCTTCCACCATGTCTCTGATATTCCAATCATATCTAACCTCTTGTTTAGTGCTATATATTCTAACTCTCCCATCTTGTTTTGTAGACTTCTAGCATTTGCATACAAGCATTTTAGAGACTGTATTTTATTCATATTAATTTGGCTATTGGTAGACATGGGTAATTTGGGATCTTTAAGCTCTGTCTGCTCCATACTTGAGGGCATTTGGGCTACTTTACTCTTTTTTGGAACCTCTCTGCTTTTTGTGGTATCCTTCAAGGATACATTCTTCCGAACCATGCGCTCTTGGGCGACTGTCGGCTTTCCCCTATCATCTAGTTTAAAAGCTGCTCTATCTCCTTTTTAAAGGTTAATGCCAGCAGCCTGGTTCCATCCCGGTTAAGGTGAAGCCCATCCCTTCGGAAGAGCCCCTCCTTTCCCCAGAATGTTCCCCAGTTCCTAACAAATCCAAACCCCTCATCTCTGCACCATTGTCTCATCCACGCATTGAGACTTCGGAGCTCTGCCTGCCTTTTGGGTCCTGCGCGTGGAACGGGAAGCATTTCGGAGAACGCTACCCTGGAAGTTCTGGTTTTCAACATCCTACCTAAAAGCCTAAATTTAGCTTCCAGAACCTCCCTACCACATTTTCCTATGTCATTGGAACCGACATGTACCAAGACAGCAGACTCCTCCCCAGCACTATCTAAGACCTTATCTAGGTGGCGCGTGAGGTCCGCTACCTTCGCACCAGGCAGGCATGTTACCAGGCGATCCTCACGTCCACCAGCCACCCAGCTATCTACATGCCTAATGATCGAATCACCAACTATAACTGCTTTCCTAACCCTTCCCTCATGGGCACATGGCCCTGGAGAAACTTCCTCGGTGCGAGAGGGGTTTACATCACCTGGAGGACAGGTCCTAGTTACAGGATCACTTCCTGCCACACCAGGGTGATGCTCTCCTGTCACGTGACCTCTCTCCTCCATGGCAACAGGGATGCTGCCAGACTGGAGGTGGGATTTCAGGACTATATCCCTGTAGGTCTCATCTATGTACCTCTCTGTCTGTCTTATGTTTTCCAAGTCTGCTACTCTAGCCTCTAGAGAACGGACTCGTTCCCTGAGAGCAAAGAGCTCCTTGCACCTAGTGCACACGTAAGACCTCTCACCAACTGGGAGAAAATCATACATGTGACACTCAATGCAAAACACTGGAAATCCCACATCCCGCTGCTGGACTGCTGTCTGCATCTTAGTTTTAAGTTTGTGTTTAGATCTTTAAGTTCTTTACGTACTAAAGGGTGCTATGGATATTTATACCAATAAAACTGTACCTAATAAGTTTAATATACCTTGTGCACCTGAAGCTTAATTAATCTCAGGTCCTTAGTGTATGACTGATTTGGGTAACGAGAATCACCTGAGAGCACCTCCTGTCTTTTAAGATGTGCAAGTACCTATAAAGCTGTGATTATCCCAGGGGTGGGTGGGCGTGGGGAGGGAGGGAGGGATATAACACTTATTAAAAGAGGGCTGCTACACAGTACCCTGTCCTGTGCTGCTGAGGTGAGCTATATTCTGATTTGATTTAAATTATAGCTCTTTGCTGCTGCTAGGCTCTAACCTATTATGAAATTTAAACTACAAGCTCTCTGCTGGATTCTAAATTTAACCAGAAAGCTCTCTTCTGTGTTTTAAATTGAATCTAAAAGTACTTTGCTGATGCTAGGCCCTGAGTGACTATGAAATTTAAACTACAGCTCTCTACTGGGTATGAAAGGTAACCAGAAAGTTCTCTTCTGTGTTTTAAATTGAATCTTAAACTGCTGCTACTAGGCCCTGACTGATTTAACAAAAAATAGTGTGTTCACAGATTAATTAGCTTTAAAAGAAAAAAAAAATTCCTTTCAGAAAAATTCCCAGAAGTATATACTCACAATTGCAGATTTCTCTCCAGAAGTAACAGCCCCCCTTTCTAGTCCTTGCACGATCACCTGGATCGGAGATACTTAGAATCCTCGGATGAGTCTGAAGACTCTGAAAGCTCTGCCGATACCAGAGTACTTCTTCCTGAGGATTCTTCTTCTCCTCAGCGTAGGATGTCTCCACCAGAGGATATGTCCTTTCAGGATTTTATCTGAGATGTGGCTTGAGGTCTTTCCATCACAGTGGCTACTGAAAAAGAGCCTAGGACAAAGGAATTAGAAATCCTGCAATACCCTAAAGCTCCCAAGGAGGCAACTACCTTACCTATTCATGAGATCTTGCATGATCTCATGTTAAGGATGTGGGAAACACCTCTAACCACATCTCCTCACTCTCGACGACTCAATACCATGTATCGAGTTACTCCTTGTCCTGGGTTTCAGAAGACTCAATTACCACACCATTCCATGGTGGTGGAGTCAGCAATGAGAAGGATAAAGAGTGCAAAAAGGCATGCATCTAATCCTTCAGGACGTGAGTGTAGGACTCTTGACGCCTTTGGACGTCGAACCTTCCAGGCTTCCATGCTTTCTGCTAGGATCAGTTCCTATATCTTATTTATGGGAATGTTCCTTAAGGAGGTCACAGGAGATTTAGAGCTTATGAGCCCTCTCCTTCCTGATGATAAGAGGCAAGATTATCTCGCCCTTGTCAGACATGCTCAGGATGTTTCCAAGTTTGTGAATCGTGCAGCTTTTGACTGCTTTGATTGCATAAGCAGAACCTCTGCCATTGCCATAGGTGCACGTAGGATTGCCTGGCTCCAGGCATCTGACTTGGAAATTTGGGTACAGGATAAACTAGGGAATATTCCTTGCACAGGAGAGAATCTCTTTGGCAAGAATTGGCAGAAAAAAGCTAATGAGATAGATGCTGACAATATCACTTTGGATAGATTGTCTAAATCTACAGCTGATCCTGCGAGGAAAAAATCCTCTAAGAAACCATTCTTCAGTAAGAAGAAGAAGTTTTATCCCTCCTATACCCAAGTCTGCCCAAAAGGGACAGCAGCAACAACCTAGACAAAGAAAGACAAAAGCAGCTAAGCCTTAACCGGCTCAGCAGACAGCCTCCACAGGGGCTTTGACTCCTATCTAGAGAACTTTGCCTTCCTGGCCCTGCACGGCCCAGAACCCTCCACCATACCAGGAAGGTTATGTCATTTTTCCCCCAGATGGGGTCAGATAACAGCAGAAAATTGGACTCTGTCTTTTGTAAGAGAGGGGTACAAGCTTCATTTCCTCAGCATGCCCCCTCCTACAATGGTAAGACAGTTCAATTCTCAGACCTCTCTCAACGACCAGTTAGGTCAAGATGTCACTGTGCTTCTTGCCCAAGGGGCAATAGAAGAGGTACCATTCCCCAACGGGGTACAGGGTTTTACTCCCCCTATTTCCTTATTCCAAAGAAAACAGGACACAGACCCTTTTTAGACCTCAGAGAATTGAACAAATTCCTGTTCAAAGAGAAGTTCAGAATGATTTCTCTAGGAACTCTGCTGCCATACCTTCAGAGTTAGGATTGCTTTTGTTCTCTAGATCTCAAGGATGCGTACACTCATGTTCTCATCCCTCCAACTCATCGAAGGTCCTTCGCTTTCTATTTCAAGGGAAGCACTACCAATACAGGGTTCTTCCTTTTGGCCTGGCCTCTGCACCAAGGGTGTTCACAAAATGCATGGCTGTGGTGGCAGCATTTCTCCGCACCCTAGGAATATTCGTCTTCCCTTGCTTAGACGACTGGCTCATTCGAGCCCCTTCAGAGCCAGAGGCCAGGGTTGCTCTCTCTCGCACAATACGCATCCTTCAGTATTTGGGACTTGTCATAAAGTTCCCAAAATCCAACCTTGCTCCCACTCAGTCCCTGGAGTTTATAGGAGCTCTGCTGGATACCAGACAGACAAGGGCCTACCTTCCACAGTCCCGCTGCCTTCGCATTGTGCAGTTAGTTTCCCAAGCAGTGCTAAAACCTCACCTCCCTGCTCGGGAAATGCTACAGTTGCTAGGCCACATGGCATCCACCATGCATGTAGTTCCTTATGCTCGCCTTCATATGAGGGCAGCCCAGTGGACTTTATCCACTCAGTGGACTCAGGCGTCAGGTTGCCTTTCAGACACAATAGCAAACTCAGATCGCCTTATTTTGTCCCTCCAATGGTGGCAGTCACCTCACAACCTTTTGGTGGGGTCTCCTTTTCAGCAACCCCCACCCCAAGCCACTCTAACAACAGATGCCTCTCAGGTGGGTTAGGGAGCCCACCTGCAAGGCCTCTCTACCCAGGGTACCTGGACTCCACAGGAGGCCTATCTACACATCAATCTCCTGGAACTTAGAGCAATCTTATTTATTTATTTATGCTTTTCTTTTATACCGCTTTTTCCAGAGATCAAAGGCGGTTTACACTTAACATATAATGAACATGGTTTTACATGGAACAGCGTTTTTCATAACTATGTACAATTAACTTTTCATGAACAATAACATGGAACAGTGTTTTTTCATAACTATATACAATTAACATTGGCTAGTAATGCTGTAACTATTTAATTATTTAGTAATGCTGTAACTTGCTCTTCGAGTATTCCACACCCAGCTCAGCTACAAGACAATCCTAGTCCAAACGGACAATCAAGTAGCCATATTCTGTGTGAACAAGCAGAGTGGAACAGGCTCTCTGTCGCTATGCAACGAAGTTTTGCGACTATGGGCCCTCACCAGAGAGCATCAGATTCATCTCCTTGCAGTGTATCTTCCAGGCATTCAAAACTCTTGGACAGACAGACTCAGTCGAGTTCTGCTTCCACACGAATAGTCTCTCCATGCAGACCAGGTGGTCAAAAGTTTTCAAATTTGGGGAACCCCAGACATAGACCTCTTTGCAAGTCCGCTGAATGCCAAACTTCCAGGATTCTGTTCCAGAATTCCGACTCAGGGTTGTCAGATCAGGGATGCTTTCCTCCTCCATTGGGGCCAGGACTTCCTGTATGCCTTTCCACCCATTCCCCTAATTCCCAAAACCCTATTCAAGCTTCAGAGAGACAGAGGTCATATGATTCTCATAGCTCCACATTGGCCACGGCAAATGTGGTACCCTCTGCTCCTACATCTCTCTCAAGCTCCGCTTCTGGAGTTAAGATTTGCTCCAGATCGCCTTTCTCAGGAGGACGGTATGCTGTGGCATCCCAATCCCCAGTCTCTGCATCTCAGGGCCTGGTTGCTGAAAGCCTAGAACTTCACAGTCTTAACCTTTCTCAGCAGGTAAAGGATACCCTTTATGCTTCCAGGAAGCCTTCCACAAGACGCTGTTATGCATTCAAGTGGAAAAGGTTTACCATATGGTGCTCGCAGAAGAGTCTTAACCCTCTTGCGATACCTCTGGAATCATTACTGGAGTATCTCCTTCATTTATCTAATGCAGGGCTTAAGACCAGTTCAGTGAGAGTTCATTTGAGTGCTATTGCAGCTTCTTTCAAGCCTCTAAATGGGCAACCTATTTCCTCTTATCCTCTGATAGCGAGATTTATGAGAGGCCTTCTTTTAACTAAGCCTCCCATTAAGCCACCACCGATGGCATGGGACTTAAATCTGGTTCTTGGGCAGCTCATGAAGCCACCTTTTGAACCATTAGCTACTACCTCTTTGAAATTCCTTTCCTGGAAGGTCATCTTTCTTATTGCAATCACATCAGCACGTCGAATCAGTGAATTGCAAGCGTTGGTGGCTGATCCTCCTTATACTAGGTTCCATCATGATAAGGTAGTCCTTAGGACTCATCCACACTTTATGCCAAAGGTGGTATCATCTTTTCATTTAAACCAAGCGATTTACCTTCCTGTATTCTTGCCAAGGCCTCACGCCTCAAATGCAGAAAGGAATCTTCATACTTTGGACTGTAAAAGGGCTTTGGCCTTTTACTTGCAAAGGACACAGCAACATAGAAAGTCCTTTCAACCCTTTGTTGCTTTTGATCCTAGTCATTTGGGACTTTCAGTCTGCAAAAGAACACTGTCCAGCTGGATTGCACAATGTATTTCTTTTGCCTATGAGAGTAAGAACCTTCCTCTTGAAGGCCATGTCACAGCTCACAATGTGAGAGCCATGGCAGGCTCTATGGCTCATCTTCACTCTGTCTATCGACGACATCTGTCGAGCAGCTACTTGGGCTTCGGTTCATACCTTCACAGCCCATTACTGCTTGGACAAGGACTCCCACCGGGATGCCTTGTTTGGTCAGACTGTTCTTCAACACCTGTTCCATTCTTAATCAACTCCTACCCACCATCCCTGGTAGGATGCTAGAGATCCATGGGGGTAAGTGGAGCCCTTTCACGGGGCACACAACTTCTGGGGCCTTCTCCCTGGCATCTGCAGCTAGGGAGTCCCCATATGTGAAGACTACATTCCTGCTTGTTCCTGGAGATAGCATAGTTACTCACCTGTAACAGGTGATCTCCGGAAACAGCAGGACTTTAGTCTTCACAACCCATCCACCTCCCCTAGGAGTTGTATCTCTCTCTCTCTCTTTCTCTCTTTCCCTCGTCTTAGCTTTAAACTCAGCTGGAGAGGGACAGTTGGGAAAGGCAGCACGCAGGCACTGTGGGAATGCTCCCAAAGGCTTTCCTATTGGACGCTGGGGAGCGTTCCCGCGCAGGCTCCATCGGTACCGACGATACCCATATGTGAAGACTAAATTCCTGCTGTTCCCGGAGATCACCTGTTAGAGGTGAGTAACTATGCTTTATAGTATTGTCATCAGTTGCTCATACTGTGCCTGCCTTGAAGGTTTAAACTTAGACTAGTTCATAAATGTATTGTGAGTCCAGTAAAAAGGTATCACCTTGTTTTCCTTTTTCATTTATATTTAGCTACCATTAAAATGGACTAACACAGCAACCACTCTGCTTTATGAAAAGATTTTTTAATCCATCTGGAGAGAAGTATTAAAACTTGTCTGAAATGGTAGACTCCTGAGAGTGTCTACAGCTTCCTGAAACAGAAGGTGGCCTATCTTTGCTTAATTTTGAAGTCTACTGTGTTTCCATACACATTCTGCTGTGTTTCCATGCACATGAGAAACAGGATACTGGGCTTGATGGACCCTTGGTCTGACCCAGTATGGCATATCTTATGTGACTGGGATAGGAGGGGATAGTCATGGGATAGGAGGCAGTGTACTATTGTGGATCAGGAACTGGTTAAAAGATAGAAAGCAGAGGGTAGGGCTAAATGGCCAATTTTCCCAATGGAGAAAGGTAAATAGTGGAGAACCCTAGGGATCTGTGCTGGGTCTGATGCTTTTTGACATATTCATAAATGACCTGGAAAAGGGAATAACGAGTGAGGCTATCAAATTTGCAGATGGCACAAAACTATTTAAAGTTGTTAAAACCCATGAGGATTGTGGAAAATTGCAAGAGGATCTTTATAAATTGGAAGACTGTGCATACAAATGGCAGATAAAATTTAATGTGGACAAGTGCAAAGTTATGCGCCCAGGGAAGAACAACCCAAACTATGGTTACACGATGCAAGGTTCCACATTAGGAGCCACCACCCAGGAAAAAAGATTTAGGCGTCATCATGGAGAACATGTTAAAACCCTCCGCCCAGTGTGCAGTGGCAGCCAAGAGCGCAAATAGAATGCTGGGTATCATAAGGAAAGGAATGGAAAATAAAACAAAGGATATTATTATTATTTTTTTTTAGTGCCATCAAGTCAGTGTTGACTCATAGCGACCCAGCTACCTCTGGGTTTTCTTGGCAATGTATCACCGGAAGTAGATTGCCAGCCTTTTCTTCCGAGGCAATGGAGGGTAAAGTGACTTGTCCAAAGTCACAAGGAATGCCAGTGGGAATTGAACCCTTCATCTTCTGGGTTCTAGGCAGTTGCTCTAACCACTAGGCTACTCCTCCACACAATGGATATTATAATGCCTCTGTATTGCTCCATGGTGCGACCGCACCTTGAATATTGTGTGCAATTCTGGTCGCCGTATCTCAAAAAGGATATAGCGTTATTAGAAAAGGTTCAGAGAAGAGCCACCAAAATGGTAAAGGGGATGGAAGGATACCCCTATGAAGAAAGGCTAAAAAGGTTAGGCCTCTTTAATCTGGAAAAGAGATGGCTGAGGGGAGATATGATAGAAGTCTATACATTAATGAACGGAGTGGAACGGATAAACGTAGATCGATTGTTTACGTTATCAGAATATAGAAAGACTAGGGGACATGCAATGAAGCTACAGGGTAAACTAAGATAAATAAGAGAAAATATTTTTTCAATCAACGTGTAATCAAACTCTGGAATTTGTTACCGGAGGATGTAGTAAAGACTGTTAGTGTAGCTGGGTTTAAAAAAGGTTTGGACAAGTTCCTGGAGGAAAGGTCCATAAACCATTATTAAAAAGGGCCCCAGGATATCAATGCTTGACCCAATACAAGCATTGTGGAACCTGTGTCTTTTGGGGAAACTGCTAGGTACGTATGACCTAGATTGGCCACTGTTGGAAGTAGGATACTGGGCTTGATGGACCTTGGTCTGACCCAGTATGGCATATTTTATGTTCTTAATTAATTAGTTCTTGTTTAAAGAGAAGGATAAGTAGTGGGTGCAACTTGAACTGCATATAGCAGAAAGGGGGAGGCTTGATTATCTTCTCTGGTGATGCAAGAAAAAGGTGCCTGGGGGGGGTAGAGGTGTGGCATCTGTATGGAGCATATGCTAAATATCTGGTATAGGAAGGAGTTAGTAAATGCTAAGGAGACCTCCCTACTCTCATCTATAAAAGCTTGTTTTGAGGGCACTCTGGGTCTGTATTATGATATTCAGCAGGTGGGGGCGAAAGATGCCATTGTTGTATTGCCCAAATAGTAGAACAAGGGGAACTAGTTATATCTGAGGATTTAACACATTTGTTTGATCTTGATCCAAAGTACCTTTTTGGATATCTTCAGCTGAGACATTTCCTCTCTACAGGGCATCGGAAAGATTTGGAGGGGGGAGATGGAAACATAGTTTGAGACCTTATGCTTAGGAAATCTGGGGAGAAAGGGGTAGTATCAAAAATCTGCAAAGGATTAAATCAAGTGGGGTCTGGGAAACCAAGACACATTAACAGATGGAAAAGCGAATTAGGTTGAAGATAGAGAAAGATAAGTGAAAGGTGATTTTTTTTTCAAAATAGCGCAAAACTTTCCATCTGGTGGAAAATGAGTAGAAGCTTTTGTTTGATCCAGGAGAGACTCTGCAAATCCAGAGTGCTCCATTCAAATCTATGCTGGAGACAATGTAGGATGGTGGGTACTTTTATTCATATGTGGTGGGGGTGCCCAGAGATAAGAGGCCACTAGAGTGTAAACAATTCCATTGATGGAGGAAGTATTGGGGGTGAGGCTGCCCCATAGTCCTGAGTTATTATTGCATAACTATGTTACTCCTTCCCATTAAGAAGTTTGCTAATTCACCATATTGTAGCTGTAAGGTGTGAAATAGCTTTGTTCCAATGTATTGCTATCTTCCCTGGGATCAAGAACTGCCTTAAGAGGCTGAATGATCTATAGCATAGGCATAAAATTACTGCTCTGCGACAGGAGAGGCTGAAAAATGAAAAGCCAATGGGGAAGGTATTGGGATTGAATACAAAAGGTGATATGGGATAGATGCAGTGTGAAAGATGAATGTGCATGCAATGGAGATCACTGATTTGGGGGAGGGGCGGAAGGGATTTATCAGTAAAATATGCTGATGTGATGCAACCTTCTTGTCTTGGGGAGTTGGTTCTCCCTAGTTTTCTTTGTTTCTAGTATGTGTTTATTTTCAATAAAACTTCAAATTAAAAAAAGGTCCATGTCATGTAACTTTCATCTGTTAAATGTTCTTTCAGGAAAAGTTCTTGTGTTCCTGGACAGTCACTGCGAAGTGAACGAACTATGGTTACAGCCTTTACTGACCCCAATTAAAGAAGACCGCAAGACAGTGGTGTGTCCTGTGATTGATATCATCAGTGCTGACACGCTTATCTATAGCTCCTCTCCTATTGTACGTGGAGGGTTCAACTGGGGTTTGCACTTCAAGTGGGATCCTGTTCCTTTATCAGAATTGGAGGGATCCGAGGTTGCTTCTGCTCCATTCAAGTAAGATTTTTGGCAGTGTATTCAAAAGGAATAGTGTCAATTTGGTTCACGATAAAGGACAGCAATGTAGATGGTGTGCTGTAATAAAACTTACATATGCACTTAGAATTTCACATTTAGTGTCAAGCAGAAGGAAGGAAGGATAGGAGGAGAGGACAGGCTGAAATTGAAGAAAGAATACACAGTGAATGTAAGAAAAAAGGGGAATAAAGATATGGAAGATATAGATAGAAATAATCTTGAGTAAGAATGAAATAAGCGAACAGACAGTGGGAAGGGGGCAAGGACAAATTAGGAAGGAGCCAGGGGATGGGGGAGAAAAAGACTGCAGAATGGAGAAGAGGAAACAATTGGAGTGAAATCAATAAAAATAATTCAATTATGTCTCATTAAGCCTATTGAAGTCTGTGCATATACAAGCTTTTATTCTAGGGTTTGTTTGTTTTTTGAAAAATAGTGTTTTAAGATCATCATAGCTGTTCCACAAAAAAGTTATATAGCTGCAGAGGAAACATTTTTTACATGTATTTACATTTTGTAAAAATGAGGAATGTGTGGAGGCTAATGATGGAAATAATACTGAGGGTTTATAGGTGGTAAACATGCATGTACTGTAAAGGTGTTGATTTTTATAGAGGAGAGGATTTACATGGGACTAGCACAATTGAAAATGGATGAGGTATAGGATAATCTCCAGGAACAAGCAGGAATGAGTCTTCACATATGGGTACATCGGTACCGACGGAGCCTGCACGGGAATGCTCCCCAGCATCCAATCAGAAAGCTTTTGGGAGCATCCCTCGCGCCTGCGCGGTGACTTCCCGCCTTTCCCACTGCCTCTCTTCAGTTTTCGTTTTTCCGCGGAGCCAACCGGACGTCCTCCTGTTACCGCAGAAACCTTTTTCTTTAAAAATTCTTATTTTCTTGTGGTCGCGGCTGTTTTTCCCGCCAATACCGGTACCGCCGGTGCTTTATTATTTTCTGTTTCAAACTTAGAGAAATATTTCTCCTCAGTTTTTTGTTTAACTTTTTTAGGCCTACCAGGCTTTTTCCAACATGGAGCTGCCTTCTCCTAAGAAGTGCCTTCACTGTGGAAAATTACTTTTCTTTTTAGACTCCAATGCTTGGTGTCTAACCTGTTTGGGTCCTGACCCTTTTTCCCCTGATACCTCAGGCTATTTTATTGGGAGAAGACCTTCCCTTTTTCGAGTTTCCCTCGATGCCATTTTTCCTCCTGAGGTGAGGACACCAGTTTATTCTTCTCTCCAGGATCAGGTAACCCACAAACAATCTGTTAAGACTAGCCAATTCTTGAAGGGTAAGTCTCATGCCCAGCATGATGACGGCTCCGGCCTTACCCTCAAGACCTCATTGGCAATAAAACCTCGGCGGGAGTCTTCGGGCTCCAAAGCATTTACGGGGTTTCAGGTTGTTCCTGGGCTCACCCCTCACAGAACATACCTGAGCCGTGCCAGGGGGTGGCATCCGCTTCGAGTGGTACCGATAACCCGGCATCGGTGTCGAGTGCTGCACTCTTCACCAGGGATCGTCATCGAGCATCCTCGCTACCTTCGGGTCCGAGCGATACGACTCAAATTGACTTTCCTGCATGTGAGCCGTGCTTGGAGGTGGTATCCGCTTCGAGCGGTACCAATCCCCCGGCATCGGCACCGGTGTCGAGTGTTCCATTCTTCACCTGGGATCGTCATCTGGTATCCTCGGTACCTTCGGGGCCGATCGATACGACCCAGATTGGCTTTCCTATATCCCAGCCATGCTCGGGGTTGGTACCGGCTTAGAGCGGTACCGATACCCCGACATCGGCGCCGGGATCGAGAGTTCCTCCCTTCACTGGGCATCGTTTTCGGACGTCCTCGCTACCTTCGGTACCGCTCGATGCGACTCCGATTAACCTTCCTGTATCGGCATCGCCGATACCACAAACAACGTCGGTACTTTCTAGACATGTATCGATGGACTCGCTCGCTTCGATGCCGAGTCTGGAATCGATATCCAGTCTAGATGATTTGATACCGACGCGCTTCGGAACCGATCCATATCGTTTCCGGCTTCGCAGTACCGAGGATATTCATCAAGGCTCTTGGCTTACCTCGGTACCGCTTCAGCAGCCCCCGAATACTGCTTCGATGACATTATTGTCCCCGATACCGATACCGGTGTCGGAGTCGATTCCTGCAGTTCCATCGGTGCTATCGATCCTTTCGATGCCTAGTTTGCAATCGATACCAGGCGCTCACGATGCAGTACTAACTGCTTCAAATCAGAACTCTCAGGATCACTGTCCATCGAGCAGGATTCTTTTTCTGCACCAGTCCACTATCTCTTCTGGTGCTCAAGCTGCTCCTTCAACCTCAGCTTGCCCAGGATTAGTTCCTATTGGAAATCCTTCTTTTCAGGAGTTCCTCCTTGACATGGCAACCTTTCTTGCCATTCCTATTCCTGGTTTTTCTCTTAACCAAGATCCTGTAGAAAAGGAAAATATAATGCTTCCTTTACATCATTCTTTACAGGATCTTCTTCTGAGGATATGGGAATCACCTTTGAGGGTTTTTATTATTTATTTATTTATTTACATTCTCTTATATACTGCGCTATTCTGCATCAGTGCGGTTTACATTGAACAAACTGAAATTACATTGAACAGGGCATTATAACTTGGAGATAACTATTTTACAGGGAACATTGCCTTCTACAGCCATGGACATTCTGTATCAGGTACCTCCTTCTCCAGGATTTCAGAAAAACCAACTTCCACATCATTCTATGGTAGTGGAATCAGCATTGAGAAAGGTAAGAAGTAAGAAGAAGCATTCTTCTTATCCGCCAGGTCGTGCATCTAAAGCACTTGATGCCTTTGGACGTCAAACCTTCCAAACTTCTATGCTGGCTTCAAGAATTATTTCATATATTTTCTATATGAGTCTGACACTTCAGGAGGTCACAGAGAAATTATCTCTCTTGTCTCCTTATCTGTCAGATCCTAAAGCCTCTGACTATTCCCTGCTTCTTAATCATAGCAGGAATATCTCTTGGTTCCTTTCTCGTGCTTCTCTAGACTCTTTTGAGTCTGTCAGCAGATCCTCTGCTATTGCAATTGGAGCACGTCGTACAGCCTGGCTGCAAGCTTCTGACTTGAGCAGATGGGCACAACATACACTGGGTAATTCTCCTTGTACTGGAGAAAATCTCTTCAATAAAGAGGCTTTACGTCAGGTTGCTCATTGCTCCACTGACTTTCCTAGTTCTGGAAACCGTCCTAAGCCTTCTTTTTCCCCAGGACGTAGGAAATGTCCTACCAAACCTTCTTTCCCTAAGAAAAGAAAGTTTCACCCTTCTTCTGCCCATCCTCTTGATGTACCCAAGCAAGGGACATCTCATCCTAGTCTGAGGTCTCCAGACTCTAACCAGGCTAATCATAGCCAGCAACCATAGGTTCCTGTATGTTGCAATTCTACAGTTAATTTTTTACCAGAAGTTATTCTTCAAACTCTACACTGGTTTTTCTTTTCAGTATGCTAAGCTGTTAGGATATTTTTGTCCATGGGTTACAGAATTCTCCCTTTCTTTTTATCATAAAGGGAGATTACAATTATCCCATGATAGTTTCTGTCCCCACATGGACATTTTTTCCTTCAGCTGACTTACCATATGGTACGTCACCTACCAACCCCCACTCTTCCAGGGTTTCCCCTGATCGAGTTGGTACCATACTGAAACACTTCTCTTCTTTCCAGTGTAGATTTTCTACTATCCTTCAATGCATGCTCTGAGCAACTCATCAGACAGGGACGGAAATATCCCCGCTCCCTCTGTCTGTTTTTCTCCCTGTTTTTATACAGGGAGATCCCCTTTTTTCTTTGTTCAGTTGCTGCACATACAGAAGTTCCAGTGCTTACTTTAAAGTTTCTTGCAAGCTTCTTTCATTATCTTGCATAATACTACTCATTGCAGGTTATCTTCTTCTAGCCATATCCTTGCCTAGGATGTGTCAGCACTTCTGACTGCTGTCTGTTATCCCATAATTTTCCTGCACAATGCTCTCTGCAATCTTCAGAGAAGCTTTCTACTATGGGCCCTTGCTATAGAGCATTGAACTTGTCTCTGAGGGTTTTCCATATAATAGAAAAAGCTTATATAGCCATTCCATGGCTATGTAGGTTCTTTCTACCCTCTTGTCTCCTATTGTGATACAGAAGACAAGCTTTTTCTGCGTGAATGTCCATGGAGTTTCCAATCTGGCAGGAATTTACCCATTTTTTCCTTGCAGCTTGGTATTTTTTCTACTCCACTTGGACAACGCATACTCTTTTACTATACATGATACCTCTGAGTCCCTTAACTGGGTCATCCAGGTATCTTAGTCCATGCGTTTCCTTGTCCTTTGGACATGTCAGAGTCCTCCAGTACTCCTGACATGCTCTTACCAGACTGCTATTATCCTCTGTTTTTCACGCAACCATACTGGTTATCCACTAAAATGCATTCCTGCACCACGGAAATAGATTCTCTATATATCTTCAGGTGGTTTTTTACCCCCTTATTATTAGATGAATCTTTTCCCTTCACATTCCCCATGTGAATGCTTTGGTGGGGCTCCGTTGCAGGCATATATCCTCAGACTTATAACCATACATATTTTTATAATCTGTGTGGGCATAAGCCATGCCCATCTATATCTATATCTATATCTATCTATCTATCTATCTATATATATATATATCTTCTATATATATAGATATATCTCACATATTGGACATATCCACACATATATATATAGATATGTATGTATCTTCATGTTTATAGATATTTTTACATATATATATATATCTACGTACCTATTGGGAGATGTCCATAGGACGCTAAGTATTACCTTCTACCTCCCTAACTGTCTGTGCTATAAAGCTTTTACCCTCTTAAGGGTCCAGACAGTCAACTTGCCTTTTTTCATATGGCTCAGTAACTGGGAGCGGTTATACACACAATTGCTGCTGTGACGTTAACAGCTTCTGTTTTTGTTATATATCTCCCTATCTATGAAGTATCAAACTTCTATGTCTTCCTAGCTCTTACCAGCTAGGAAAGACAGTGTACATCTTCTGTTTTCCTTGGGAATAGGGGTTTTTTCCATACCCTCTCTTCCTTTCCGGACTGGGCTAATTCTCCAGATCGGTCAGTCTTCTTCTTTTAGTCCTCAATGATAATAACTCTGTACCTAAAAGAGTTCTCAGCTTTTTCCCATAAAGCTTTCCATTGAAGACCTGCCGTTCTTCTCCTGCCCCAGTTGACACCTGGGTCACCTGCCCATTCCAGATTTGGAACTTCATCCTCACTGCTGTGAAGTTACCTTGAAGATTCCGCTACTGCATCTAAAGTACACTCCATCACAGTTCTACTTCCTACAATCCAGTAGGTAAGTCCTATGTTGTACTGGTTCATTAAATATTTTAATGATACTTGACATACATTCTAAAGACTCATCTCTCCTGTAGTCTTTAGATTTGCTGTTCCTTGCAGCTCTTCTCTATTCAACTCCTACCCCCCATCCCTCAGGGGATGCAGGGGGATCTAGGTTTGGAAAATGCCGTCCTGTTCAGGGATACGCATTTTAGGGATTCTCCCCTGGCACCCACAGCTAGGGAGTCCCCATATGTGAAGACTCATTCCTGCTTGTTCCTGGAGATAGCACAGTTACTTACCTGTAACAGGTGATCTCTGGGAACAGCAGGAAGTAGTCTTCACAACCCACCCACCTCCCCTAGGAGTTGTATCTATCTATTTCCTTTCCTCTGTCTCTCCTTTCTGTCTCAGCTATGAAACTCAACTGAAGAGAGGCAGTGGGAAAGGCGGGAAGTCACCGCGCAGGCGCGAGGGATGCTCCCAAAAGCTTTCTGATTGGATGCTGGGGAACATTCCCGTGCAGGCTCCATCGGTACCGACGTACCCATATGTGAAGACTAATTCCTGCTGTTCCCAGAGATCACCTGTTACAGGTAAGTAACTGTGCTTTAAGGGAGCTTACAGAGGTTCTGGAAGGTGCACTGTCAGCTCGTTTCAACAATTCTCTGTACTAATATATAAATAGGATGCAAGCTGCTGACTATGATGAGTAGTAAAAATACTACATATCAGTCAGACACAATAGTATCAATTACTGGAGTTACTATTAAAGGGAAAGAGAGTGGAATTTCTCCGTAGACAAGCAGGAATGAAGTCCTCATGTATGGGTGATATCATCTGACAGAGCCCACACCGGGACACTCTCCAGCTACTAGTGGCAGCTTTTGGGAGGTTCCACCACTCATGCATGCTATGTTCCCATCTGCCGCTGCAGGGCCATCTTAGATCAGTCTTCGTTTTTCCACAGTGCCCAACAGATGCGTTCACTGTCTTCTCTGCAAGTCAGTATTTGTTCTCACCTCTCTGGGGACCCTGCACTTTTTCCAGATTTTTCCATATCTTTTTCTTCCTACCATCGCAGTCTCTCTTCTCTTTTCGTTTTCACTAGTCATTTTTTGTCCGTTTTAAGTTTTCTTTCTTTTCTGCGGCACCTCTGCCCCCTTAGGCATCAGTGCTCCAGCCATGCTCCTCCTGTTTTTCAAAATTGAGCTGTTTGATTTTGCAGCTGCTATTTTTGCTGCCAGTGATTTTAAAAAGTGTTCCCAATGTTCAAGGACCATATCCACCACGGATACCCATTCTTGGTGCCTTCAGTGCCTGTGACCCGATCATCAGCTCTCTTCTTGTAATTTGTGTCTGCAGATGACGAAAAGAGGACTCGAGGTAGATAGAAGCAGCGCAAAACACTTTCTGGCGATCACAAGTCCGATCCATCAGCATAGATGGTGCTGGCCTCAATGACTTCAAAGGCTCCATTGGACACTGGCGGTGCTTTGGCATCGAGGAGTTCTCGAGCCCACTCAGAGTACCCACACTGCCCTGGAGCATCGGCCATCGATCGATCTCCACCCGAGGATGAGGATGGATCCGGCTTCATCTTTGTTGCCGAAGGGAGACTGCACTGAGGGCAGAATGAAGACTTTGGTGCACTGGCATTGAAGTCTTTCAAGGCATGGCATCGAGAACAATGAGGGTCTGCGAGAGCGCCCCTCCAAGCTGTCCCAAAGGGAGCAGAGCTCATCCTCCCTTACCGAGAGCCGAGACCAAGCCGTCAATACCTCTGTACAGATTCCGGGTACAATCAGTTGAAGTTGCTGAGGTCCCACAGCCTTTGGAGTTGGCAGCCATGAAGAAATGCCTCTGCAGGCTCTTGAGGAACAGATTGCGGCATTCTTGGCTGTGCAGCAGGCCAGGGCCTCAACGTCGACTGCATTGACATCAGCACCTGTTCATTGAGATGCACGCTTTGCCTGCAGGAGAAGCATAGACATCGGAGAACCCTGACACCGGTACCTGCCTGGTTGATATCACTCTTTTTTAAAAATTATAACATTGAAATGCTCTCCAAGTGGAGGTGGTGGAGAAAAAAAACTGATATCCACTACCCTTTCCATGAAAGTATTTCTTCAAGAATAAGAAGGAAAAGTCCTCACGTATGGGTGATGTCATCCAATGGAGTCCGCACAAGAGTAATCCCCAGCTCCTTCTAGAAGCTTTTGGGGAAACTCCTGTGCGCATGTGTGTCATCTTCCTGCCTGCCACAGTGGTGCCATCTTTCCTCAGTCTTTGTTTTTCCATGGAGCCTAACAGATCCGTCATCGCTACCACTTAATTGGTAAACTTTCTGGTACCTTTTTTCAATTTTTTCTGGTGGCTTTTTTCTGATCTTTGACTTTTACCCACTTACTGTTGCAGTTTTTTCTCCCTTTTAGAATCCTTTGAGTTTTCAGTAGTTTAGTTTCCTTTATTTTCCTCGGCACAGTTACCCGCTTGGACGTAAGTGCTTCGGCTGCGTATTTAAACTACTTTCTCTTTTTCAAACTTGAGCCGTTTGATTTTGCTGCAGTTTGTTTTCCAGTAGATATGTCACAAAAACTTGTCTTCGGTGCTTGGGACCCAATCTTCTTCTAATTCATGTTTGCAGATGACAAAAAGAGGGCTGAAAGGTCGACAGAAGCAGCGCAAATCCATTTTTGGCGCTCACAAGTCTGATCCATCAACATATCATCGGCTGCACTGTTCTTAATGACATCAAAGGATCACTGGATGCTGGAGGTGCATAGACATCGAGGAGCTCTCGAGCCCACTCAGAGCAAAGTACCCATAGTACCCTGGAACATTGGTCATCGCTCAAAGGTGAAGAAGGATTAGACTTCATCTTCATTGATGCTGAAGGGTGATAGCACCGAGCATCGAGTAGAGGCTCTGATGCATCGATGTCTAAGTCTTCTGAGGCATGTTGTCGAGAGCAAAGAGGGTTTGCAGGGGCTCCCCTCTAAGCAGCCCTGAAGAGAGGAGAGCTCATCTTCCAGGACACTGAAGGAACAGTGCCAGCTTACTGTTTGCCAAGATCAAGCAGCCGATACACCCTCTTGGATTTTGGGTACACAGATTGATGTTGCTGGGTCCCCACAGCCTTCGGAGTTTGCAGCCATGGAGAAACTCCTTCTGAGGGCTCTCAAGGAATGCATAATGATGCTGTTTGCTATGCAGCTTGTCAGTGTCTCTATATCTGATGCATCGACATTGCCAGCAGTCCAGTCGCTATGCGAGAAGCATAAGTTGCTTGCAACAGAGGTATCTGCATCGGGGTGTCGAAGGACCACGACACCGGAGCCTGCCCGGCTGATCTTTCTTTCTAGTGCATCGTTATCAATGCTACCCCAAAGCCTAGAAAGTCAACAGTGCATCGTTGCTCCTGAAGGCGCTCCTGATCCTCAAAGGGCATGAGAGCGATCCAGATTGAGACTCAGAAATATTTTGATTTCCTTTCTGAGTCTGATTCAGAGGGCTGGGTCACCAGTGTAGAATGTGAGGACTTGGAGGAGAAGTCCCAGAACTTTGATCAAAACTTTCTCCTCCTCATGAGAGATGCAAGTCACCTCCTGAAGATAGGACTTTCCAAGATTTTGTCAGGGATATGGCTAAGACCATACCATTTTCTTTGGAGACTGAGGATGAGCCCAGGGTAGAAGAATTGGCAATCCTTCAGTACTCCTCTACCTCTAAGGAAGTGGGGACAGTGCCCATGCACTACATCCAGAGGCAGCCCAAGGGTTATTGCTGCCCTAGGCAGGCCCACTGCGCACTGCCCCCGATATCTAGCCTCTCACGTGGGATTGATGGAAGACATACAATCACCTCTTTACAGCAGCAGATCTTAAAGTGCATGAGTGTACTCATGGCTTGCTGCTCCTGCCCCCTCTGACTTCCTGCCACAGGAACGGCAGGACGTAAGTGCACGTGCTTTAAATCCTGCTGTGGCTTCAAAGAGGTGATCGCTGTGCCATCCATCAATCCCCAAGTGAGAAGCTGGATGTCGGGGAAGGCGCAGTGACTGCTTATGGAGCAGTGGGGGTGGCACATCAGACTTGCCTAGGGCTGAGTCGCCACTTAGAAGAAGCGGGGATCACCGTGCCAACTATCAGCATCTGCTGCCCTAGGTGATCCGGCCTGAACCGCATCCTTGGCGACTGCCTAGTTCACCTCGTAAGTGACTCGGCCCAAACCTCATCGTTCAGAGAGTACAGATGAGAATGTAGGAGAACCCACTCACTGTACCTCCAGTTAGTAGAGTATAGAGTTCAAAAGGCTCCAGGATTCAAGAAGCCCCAGCTTCCTCACCATTCCTTATTGTTGGAATCCACCCTTAAGAGATCTAAAAGTTCCAAGACTCACTTTTTGGCGCCCCCAGGGAAGGAAGCTCTTGGAAGAAGGGTTTTCCAGAGTTCCATGCTTACGGCCCGCATGGCCTCTTAACAGCTCTACATTGGCATGTTTTTGAAGGATGACATGAGTGGCCCAGCTGATCTATCCCAATTTCTCCCTCCTAAGAGATTGGAACAGTAGCATTCCATAGTGAGACAAAGTAAAGACTGCTCAAAGTTCATGGTCTGGGCGACTTATGATTTATTTATTTATTTTATTTATTAACATCTTTTATATACCGCACTATTCATTATCAGCGCGGTTTACAGAGAACAAGAAAACTTCAGACAAGTTACATTTATCTGGTTTTACATATAACAGGAACAATAACTTGGATAACCGGAGCATTTATTTACAACAAAAGCAGTCAGAGTAATTATTTACATTAGGAAGACATATTGTCTGAAAAGAGCCTTGTAATATGGGAAAGTGGTGTAATGTGTTGTTGGGTCAGCAGAGATTACGTGGTCAGAAAGGGAATGTTGCTATTTGCGTGTGCCTGTGTTTCTATGTCCTCTGGGAAGTAATTGATGAAAAGGTGATGTTTCAAGGCCTTCTTAAACTGGCTGAGATCAGAGATGGCCCTAATGTGTGATGGAAGGGTATTCCAAAGTTTTGGAGCGCATAAACTGAAGGATCGGCTTACTGTTGTAGAGTTGTATCTTAGAGTCTCTTTTGGTACCATTAGCATATTTAATTCCGTGGTTCTTCTTAGTCTGTTGGGGGTGATTGGTTGGATCATCTCTGATAATGAGGCGGGAGCGAGTCCTTTGTGAGCTTTAAAGGCCAGGAGCAGAGTCTTGAAGGTGATTCTCGCTTGAATAGGAAGCCAATGTAGTTGTTTCAGAAGAGGTGTTACATGTTCTCTTTTAGGTACCCCAAAAAGCACTCTTGCTGCACTGTTCAAGGCTAGTTGATGTCTTTGAAATGGCATTGAGAGCTTCTGCAATAGGTATTGATGTCCGGAGACTTGCCTGGCTCCGGTCCTTAGCACATTTGTCAAGACCAAAAGTCAACCTGATGTCATTAGATAAGCTCTTTACTAGATGGAGTTAAGAACAGAAGAAATGTCATACTGGGTCAGACCAAGGTCCATCAAGTCCAGTATCTTGTTTCCAACAGTGTCCAATCCTGGTCGCAAGTACCTGGTAGGTTCTCAAAAAGGTAAATAGGTTCCACAGTGCTTGTCCTGGGGTAGGCAATGGATTTGCCAGTCCTCCTTAATAATGGTTTATGGACCTTTCCTCCGGGGACTTATCCAAACCTCTTTTAAAAACAGCTACACTAGAGGTTCCAAGATGGCGGATGAGCTGTATGGTCTGTCGGATGTGTGTTAGCTGGCTCCGGCTTGAGACGTTACTATGGGGAGAAAGAGGAAGCAATATTCACAGAAACCCCCCGAAACCTCTACTCCTACCGTTGGAGCGTCACAGTCGGTGATTCCTGGCTTCTTTCCTCCGATGGTTCCTGCTGTGGCTTCGGCGGATCAGACGCGTTCTTCGTCTGATTTGAGCAATGGGGTGGTTTTGAGTCCCCAACAG
The DNA here is from genome assembly GCA_033557465.1 of Ichthyophis bannanicus. Taxonomy (NCBI): domain Eukaryota; kingdom Metazoa; phylum Chordata; class Amphibia; order Gymnophiona; family Ichthyophiidae; genus Ichthyophis; species Ichthyophis bannanicus. Next base: position 288,143,370 of record CM066031.1, on the reverse strand, counting down.
CAGTTGCCGCCGTAACCCGGAAGAGTTTCAGGGGTTGGTTTGCCTGTCGGCTTATCCCCGGATGATGGGAGGTTGCTCGCAGTGGAGGGTGCCGCCTCGATCCAGTTTGAGAGTGTTCCCGCTGTTGCGTTGGAAGGAGGAGAGATATTATCGATAGCTGGGGCAAGCGGAGGTCCGGAGAGTTTAGCTTCGGTTTCTTCTCTCTCTCTGGTCACTTCCGAGATGCAGGCTTTGGGAAGACCGGCAACAGTGACTTTGGAAAGCTTATGGGACGCTATAACTTCCCTTCAAAAATCTCTCATACCTGTTGTGGCTGTTCTTTCCAAGGAGTTGAGTTTGGTGAAGGCGCAGGATGAGGCTGAACGCTTGAGAGTGGATGGACATGCCGTGAGGCTCTCACGACTGGAGACTCAGGCTGCTGCATTACAGGACCTGGGTGTTACTCAGGCAAAAGGAGCTTTAATTATGGGAAGATGTCTGGAGTTCTTGGACAATCAAGCAAGGAGGAATAACTTGCGCTTGCTGAACTTCCCCAGGTCTCCTTTGTTGGATCCTATGGAGCTGGTTCGTAAGTTCCTTACTGAGGTTCTACTCATGCCTTCTGGGAATTTACCTCCTATTACTCGGGCTCAATATGTATCAATTTCCTCAACAGAAGAATTGGATGGGAAAGCCTCGGCGGAGTCTAATGTCCCAGCTCAGATGGACCTGACAGGTTTCCTGGAGAGCTCGCTTGAGGTGGTAACCAGTAGAGCCACCTTACTGGTGTCCTTTGCTTTCGAGTCAGATCGGAATTCTGTTCTGCGGTTATACTTTATTAAGATGAATGTTTCTCAATTTATGGGGTCTAAGATATTGATTTTTCCAGATTTAGCGAGAGATACCCAGAAGAGGAGGAGAGAGTTTCTGGCCTTGCGTCGGCGCTCTCTCAACTTGGGGGCACAGTTTAAGTTGAAATATCCATGTAAGTGTATAATAGTTTACAATACCAAGCAGTTTCTTTTCTTTGAACCCCTCCAATTGAAATTGTTTCTTGAGAGTAAAGAAGGGGATGGGTTGGATCCTGTACCGGCTGCCACATGTATCACCTAAGCTCTATTAGTTATAGCCTTTTGGTTATTTTTCCTAGATAAATTTCTTTTTCTTGGAACCTTATAGAGGTTATTTAGGGGTCTATACCAAGTTTTTTGTTTTTCTTGGATTTAAATGTTTCTTTTGACATGTTTGTATTCTAATTACACTTAGTTTTACTCTGGTGTATTTGAAAATTATTAAAGAATAAATAAAAACAGCTACACTAACAGCTTTTACTACAGCCTCTGGTAACGAATTCTAGATTTGATTACGCGTTGAATGAAAAAATATTTTTTCCAATTAGTCTTAAATGTGCTACATTGTAGCTTCATTACATGCCCCCTAGTGTGTCTACTTTTTTTTAGGATTAAACAACCGATCAACATATCTCCAGGAACAAGCAGGAATGAGTCTTCACATATGGGTACGTCGGTACCGACTGAGTCTGCGCGGGAACGCTTCCCAGCGTTCAATCAAAGAGCTTTTGGAAGCATCCCACCACGCCTGCGTGCTGCCTTCCCGCCTTTCCCAACTGCCTCTCCTCAGTTTTCGTTTTCCGCGGAGCCGGCAGGACGTCCTCCTGTCACCGCAGAAAATTCTTGTTTTATTTCTTTAGTTTTCTTGTGGTCACGGCTGTCTCCCCGAAGTCACCGGTACCGCCGGTGTTTTCTTTTCCTGTGAAATCTCCTTTTTCAAGGGATATTTTTTCTTCATAGTGTCTCACGGTTTCTCAGGCCTTTCAGGCCTCCTTCTTTTCCTTCATGGAACCGCCAGCCATTTTCTCCAAGAAATGTTCAGACTGTGGTGGTACAACTTTATTTTTAGACCCTCAATATCGGTGTCTAACCTGCTTGGGTCCTGACCTTTTTCCTCCGGAGCCGTTAGGCAACAGTTTGGTGAGAAGAGGTTTTCAACATTGAGGTTCCCTCGATACACGGTTTCACTCTGACGTCAGGGCACCGTCCCTTTCTTCTTCTACACAGGATCAGGTAACCCACAAACAGTCTGTTAAGACTAGCCAGCCCTCGAGTGGTAGGTCTCATGCACAGCATGTAGACGGCTACGGCCTTGCCCTCGAGGGCCCACTGGCCTCAAAACCCCGGCGGGAGTCTTTGGTCTCCATAGCCTTTGAAGGGTTTCAGGTTGTTCCTGGGGTTCACCCCTCACAGAACATACCTGAGCCGTGTCTGGTGGTGGCATCCGCTTCGAGCGGTACCGATACCCCGGCATCGGCACTGGTGTTGGATGATACACTCCTCACCAGGGATGGTCATCTGGCATCCTCGGTACCTTCGGGACCGGTGGATACCCTCCAGACTGACTTTCCATTATCGGTACCAGTACCGATTCTACCAATGACGTCGGTACCCTCCAGACCTGCATCGATAGCCTCGCTTCCCTTGATGCCGAGTCTCGAATCGATCTCCAGTCTGGAGGACTGGGTACCGACTCGCCTTGGTACCGGCTCCCGGCGGTACCCAAGGCTCGTTTCCGATAATTCGGATCCGCAACTCTCGGTTCCCCCGAGGCTGTTTGAGTTGCCACTGGTTGGCCTTCATCCACCGGTATCAGACACGGTACCGAAGTCGGTACCGATGTCCACATTACCCTTGCGGTTGGTGCCTTCCATGCTTCGCTCATCAGGCTCTTTGCCCTCGATGCCGAGTCTGGAATCGATCTCTAGTCTGGAGGACTGGGTACCAACACGCGTTGGTACCGACACCGATCGATACTGCAAACTCGGTACTGAGGATAGCGACCGGCGGCTTTCGGTTACCTCGGTACAGATTGAACTGCCAATGGCTGCTCCGATGTCTGTGTTGGGCTCAGCTCCGACATCGGTACCGGTATTAGCATCGGTACCGGTATCCACAGTAGCATCGTGGCCAACTTCTGCCATGCTTCTTCCAACAGGATCGCTCCCTTCTATACCAAGCTTGGAGTCGATACCTGGCATGGACAATGTGGTAATGACGGTCGCTGCTCCTGACAGCCAGTACCGGCGACCATCCCTTAAGCATTCCACACTGCACCATGCAGGATCTTCTATTCCTATATATTTGGATAGCTCTTTCGGTGCTCAGGCTAGTTCTTCAGATCTAACCTGTCCAAGGGAGATTCCTGTTGGGGATCCCTCTTTTCAGAGTTTCCTCCTGTATATAGCAAGATCCCTTGCCATTCCTATCCCTGGACATGATCTTGCACAAGGCTCTGTATCTACCAAAGCAAAGGAGAACATAATGCTTCCTTTGCATCATTCCTTGCAGGATCTCCTTCTAGGAATATGGGAAGCACCTTTAAAGGTACCCCCACCTTCCAGAGCAACTGATCTTCTATATCAGGTGCCCCCCTCTCCAGGGTTTCAAAAGACTCAACTTCCTCATCATTCCATAGTAGTGGAATCAGCAATGAGGCGGGTAAAGAGTAAGAAAAAGCACTCTTCTTATCCGCCAGGTCGTGAGTCTAAGACATTAGATGCCTTTGGACGTCAAACCTTCCAGACATCTATGCTTTCTGCAAGAATTCTCTCATATATTTTTTTATATGAGTCTATCTCTTGAGGAGGTCACAAAGCAATTACATCTTTTGACTCCTTCTCTTCCAGAGTCCAAGAGTGCAGGCTATTCTTCACTGCTTAAGCATCTTCAGAGTATCTCTTGCTTTCTTACTCGTGCTTCCCTAGACTCTTTTGAGTCTGCTAGCAGGGCTTCTGCTATATCTATAGGGGCACGACGTAGAGCCTGGCTCCAAGCTTCAGACTTAGACAAATGGGCACAGCAAAGACTAGGACATACTCCTTGTACTGGAGACAATCTTTTCAACAAGGAGTCTTTACGTCAGGTTACTCAGTTGTCCACTGACTTACCTGTTCCTAAGGGCTGTTCTGCACCTTCTTCTGTCCCAGTAGGTAGGAAATGTCTTGCCAAACCTTCTTCCCATAGGAGAAAAGGTTTTATGCATCATCTGCCCATCATGCAGATGTTCCCAAACAAGGGAAGCATCGTCCTGGTCTGCAGAATTCAACCTAACACCAGGCTCAGCAGACCCAGCAACTGCAGGGTTTCTGATCAATCTTCATCATATGCTTGTGACTCTGGGGGTTAGAATCTGCAGTTGCTTCTTCTCAATAGGGGCAGTCCACTGCTTTCATTCTAAACCCTAAACATGGATCTCTTCCCAAAAGACATTCATTTTTTCTATGTTCTATGAGCTGTCAGGATGTTCATGCCTATAGGGCACAGGGTTCTCCTCTTCTTCCTGCTAGGGAAAGAGGTCTAACCACTATCAAACGATAGTTTCCTGTGCCAACGTGTCTTTTTTCCTTTCTATAGACTCACTACTTTGTAAGTCTTCTTCAGCTCCATTCTCTTTACCTTCTTACCAAGTTTTTCCTCTGTAAGAGTGGTATTGCTTCACTGGAGGTTTTTTTCTTCAGCCTCTCTAGTTTTGTTACTTTTCCAGTGCGGAGTTTTCCTCTCTGAGTTGCCTCCTCTTTTTCAATCTTGCTTTGAGGCAGTTCATCAGACATGTCCAGAGTTTTCTACTCCTGTTCTGTCTGTTCTTTCTGTTTTTAAACAGTAAGAATCTTTCTGCTGTCTAGCAAGCAGCTGCCTATGCAGGAGCCTTAATGTTTGGACCACTGGTTCTTGTCCACCAGCAACCAGATTTGTCCTCCACTAACTTTCTGTCTAGTTTTAGTAGTGATTCCAAGTCAGTGCTGTTATCTGTCTTGGAAATTATTTCACTACAGGCTTGTTGAATTGTCTTCTCTTCCTGCCATCTCCATTCCCCTGGGTTTGGTAGCATAGTTGACATAGGTACTGGCTATCCAGCAGCCAGTTCTATCTCCTCATTCTCCTGCATCATGCTCTCTGCAATTCTACAGAGAAGCTCTCCACTATGGGCCCTTGCTAGAGAGCATGGGGTTTTTTTCTCCAACAGCTATCCTAGATGGTTGGAAAAGGCTTTTTCAATCATGTCTCCCATGACTAGAAAGGTTCTCCTTTTTAATATAAAGGACATAGGCCTTCTCTTACGTGAAAGCTTAAGGAGTTGCCAATTCCCTGCTTTGGTCCATAGTATTTCCAATCGGGAATATGCTTTTCTCCTTCCAGCTCGTCCTCATGGTAAGAACGCATGATACCTTTTTTGCCCTTAAGCAGGTCAGCATGGTATCTCATTTTTGTGTCTTCTGTTCACTTACCATGCTAGAGTTCTAGAATACTCGGGACTTGCTGGCTGCAGACTGATATCATCCTCTGCTTTTCACGTAACCATCCTGGTTATTCCACTAGCTAGCATCCCTGTAGCTCATAACCAGTGGGAATAGATTCTCTATATATCTTCTCAAGTAGGTTCCACCTTCTTGTTATTAGATGAATCTTTCCTCTCCACATTTCCTATGTGAATACCGTTTTTGTAGGCATATCTCTGTCTGCTTCATTGCAGACACCCATATAGAGGCCTATATATTCATATCTATAGCATGCATCTTACAGATGTCTATGTCTATAATTTGTGTGTATTTTATGCCCCTCATATCTCACTATAGATATATTCTTATCTATCTATCTATCTATCTATATGTTATATATATATATCTATATCTATATGTATCTGTCGAGATATTTTACTATCGGTAGATATGTATTCTGCATTTATCTACCTGACTGTCGAGGCTCATATAGCTATATGATTCTGACAGATGGGCTTTACCCATACCTATGCTATCCAGCATGTTTGGGGTTCTACACTCACAACCACTTCGGTGGTAGTTAACAACTTCCACCATAACCTTAAGGTTTAGGTACCTCTGAAGCTCTCCATGTTCCAGTATCTCTCCTAGCTGACTCCAGTTAGGAGAGACATTGCGGATCTTCAGCTAATCACAGGCTCTAACGCCTCAGGCGTTTGTCCTTTCTTTTGGGATACAAGGGGTTTCCATACCTTTTCCTCCCACAAGGACTGTGCCTGTTTGTCCAATTCGGTCGGCCTTCTCTTTTTGCTCCCAAGGGTGAGCCACTCTGTCGCCAAAAGAGTTCGGCATTTATCATAAAGCCTTCCGCTGAAGGCCCACCGTTTTTGGTACTACCCCAGTTATTACCGGGGTCTCCTCTTACCTTTCAGGAATCTGACCTCCACTGTTTTTTCCTACAGGTTTATTACCTCCACTTCACAGTGAGGTCCTCCTTGAGGTTCCTCTACTGGGTTCCCCAGTAGATCCCATGAACCTCCTTACTGCTGTGTAATCCTGTTAGGGGAGGTCCATATTGCAATATTTCTTTCAATATCATTGATGATAATTATCATCCACACATGGACTCCTTGTCTGCAGTCCTATGCTAGGTTAGCTGTTCCACAGCACCTTTCTTTCTTCAACTCCTACCCTCCATCCTCAGGATGCCTGGTGTTGTGGGGGATAGCATGTTCCAACCTATGACATGCTGGGACTCCAGGCATCTCAGCTTGGGAGTCCCCATATGTGAAGACTCATTCCTGCTTGTTCCTGGAGATAGCACAGTTACTTACCTGTAACAGGTGATCTCTGGGAACAGCAGGAATAAGTCTTCACAACCCACCCACCTCCCCAGGAGTTGTATCTCTATCTATCTTTCCTTTCCTCTCTCTCTCTCTTTGTCTCAGCTTTAAAACTTAACTGAGGAGAGGCAGTTGGGAAAGGCGAGAAGGCAGCACACAGGCGTGGTGGGATGCTTCCAAAAGCTCTTTGATTGGACGCTGGGAAGCGTTCCCGCGCAGACTCCGTCGGTACTGACGTACTGTGGTAAGGAGAGTGTAGCACAGCCCTGGGAAATAGAGGAAAAAGGAACTTTTGCTTCTTTAAGGGGGATGGGCTCACCTAAACACATGTGCAAAAGTAAAAGCAGTGAAAAAAAACACGCTTGCAGAGCTAGGCTGAAGCCACACCCAGACTCCATGGCAACCCTAAGTAAGGATAAGGGACACCTGTGGGTGGAGCCAGAAGGGGAGGCACACTGCCCAGCATTTAAGGTTAAGCAAACAGAAAGTGCTAGACCCGGTAGAACTGTTAGAAGCCTTGGAGGTGTTGGAAGTTACGGGAGCAGCTTGAGAAGCAGCAGCTGGGGAAAGGCCAGAGGACAGGCCAAATACTTTCCTTCTAGGAGAGAGAGGGGCAGAAGGCTGGCTGTAAGAAAGCTAGAACCGGAAGGCTCAGCTTCTTCTGAAGAAAGACAAATCTTCAGGCTGAGAAAGCCCAGGAAAGCTGGAAGAAAATCCTGCAGTGATTTCCTGAGCAGCTCTGACTCAGAGGACGCTACCTCCAACAGATGTCACGGCTGTGAAACTCCCACAGTTAAGCTCCAAGGTAGGAGAGGAAAGTTGGAAAGAGTTAATGCTTGTAACTCTGACTCAGATACTGAAGAGATAGTTATACCTGCTAGCACGCAGAACAGGAAGAAGGGTTTTGTAGATAAAGCCAAGCAAACAAAGCCTGTTAATGTTTTACCCAGAGAAAGAAAGGCAGTTCAATGGGAGAAACTGTTTAAGCTGTTAAAAGATATAAACCTTAAAGTACCTGAACGCATTCAAGTTCCACAATCAGGCAGTGCAGAGGAAGAAATGGAACTGGATTATAAGGAAGATGACCCTGATTCCACTTGCTCTGAAATGGAATGTGCTCTATGTGTTACTGCTGATTGAAAGAAGTAAAATACTAGGAAGAGTCTCAGGAAGCAGTTCTCAGGTTCATCATAGCTGAAAGCTTTGAAAAGAGAGAAAAGAAATCTCTTAGTCTGAAAGTTGCAAAGCTCTGTCTGCTGAAGAGAAGTAGATGATGCAATTGAGTTCTGTGCTGACCAGCTGAGAAGTGTTTTAAACTGAAGCAGCTAAAGGGAGCTGACAGAATTACTGAATTCCGTTGTGTGCTTTAACTGCAAATAAAGCTGTTGTTTCTGAGATGAGAAATTTCCTAATGAAAGAAGTGGAGACATTTACTTGTAAATAATACCACTGAAATGCACTGTTTGTAAAGAACTTTATTTGGGAGAAAATATCCTTGTTTTCTGTTGCTGAGTTTGGAATCTTCTACAAAGGACTGTTACTAAACTGCACCAAGTTAAAAATCAATAAAAATTCCTGTGTTGCTTTAAAAACCACTTGGACTGCTTTTATACACAACTACACGTTTAAAGCTAAAAGATACAAGATGGGAGCCCGTCTTCACTAGGCAACTGCCTAGTGGGGGCGCGCCCGCCACAGTACCCATATGTGAAGACTTATTCCTGCTGTTCCCAGAGATCACCTGTTACAGGTAAGTAACTGTGCTTTACCTGTTCTACTCCATTCATTATTTTATGGATCTCTATCATATCTCTCCTCAGTCATCTTTTTTCCAAGTTGAAGAGTCCTAATCTTTTAAGCCTTTCCTTGTAGGGATATCCTTCCATCCCCTTTACCATTTTTGTCACTCTTCTCTGTACCCTTTCTAATGCTGCTATATTCTTTTTTAAGATATGGTGACTAGAATTGCACACATTCTCCAGGACCAAGCAGGAAGTCAGTCCTCACATATGGGTGACGTCAGCGCCGACGGAGCCCTCGTGCGGAGCATTTCCCTAGCTTTCAAGAAAGCCTTTGGGAATGCAGCGCTCATGCGCGGTCCCCTTCCCGCCCAAGGGTGCCATCTTGCTCAGTCTTTCTTTTTCCGCGGAGCCCAACGGACATGAGTTCATGTCACCCGGGAAAAATAGATTTTTTTTCTGCGATTTTCATTTTTTTCTTGTCCGGTTTGACACCGGTTCCATTTCCCGCCTGGACTCGGTACACCGGTATCGAGTCCGGAATTTCTTTTTTCATTTTTTGTCCTTTATGACTAGCATTTGCGCCTTTTTTGTTATTTTCACTGGCAGCCCGGTCTTTTGACCTTGCAGGGGCCCTTTTTCCCCCGATGGCTGCCAGTGGGTTCAAAAAATGTGATCGGTGCAAGAAACTTATGTCTCTCACCAACACACATGACTGCTGCCTCTGATGCCTCGGGCACAACCATCACCCGCTGGTCTGTGGCCCGTGCAGCAAAATGTCGTCGAAGGCACTTCGCAGCCGTCAGCATCAACATGAGGGAATTTTCTCAGAGTCCTAGTCCGGCCGGGCCTGGAGTTCGTCAGAGGCCTCGACATCTCGGGAGTCTGACCCCGAACACTGTCATGGTTCCTCTGAGAGGGGGTCTCCCACCCGGGGTCGGAAAGGCCCTCCAAACTACCTCGCATGGAGCCGGAGTCCCCGAGTCACGTAAGTTCTGTTGTCCTCATGGACTCTCCTCCAGGAAAGCCGACGTCAGGCCTGACGCCGTCGGTGCCCGAGTCGGGGGCTGCTGAGTCTCCTGAGCTTGGATTCAGGCTGACGGCCTTGGAGAGCAGCTTGGCTGCCTTCATGGAACAGCAGCAGGTGCTGATCGCCGGTGTGACTGGTGCCCCGACCACCGGGACCTCGACGTCTAAGTCGACCCCGGAGGCCAAGCCGATCCTCGAGTCCATCAAGTTTCGAGTCGATCCTCGGTCAAGGTCCCTCTTGACCTCCCGTGCAGGGCCGAGGTCATCGACGCCGGTGCCCTCGGCATCGGGGCGGGTGGCACTGAGGCCCACACGGCCAGAGCCGCTCGACTCCTTGGAGGAGTCGGCGTGGGAGACAGAGGACGAGGAATTTCCGGACACCTTCCAGACCCGGTGCGTCCCTTCAGACTCCCCGGAGTCCGAGCCTCGGAGAAGGTCCCCCCCCCCCCCCCCCACGGAGGATACCCGGTTCTCGGACTTCGTGATGGACATGACCAAGGCTTTGGCATTCCCTGTGGATGTCGAGGAGCTCGATGCCCTCCAGTATGATTTTCCTCCGAAGGAAGCCTTTACTGTACCAGTTCCTCCGATGCTGGAATGGCTACTCTTCCATATGTGGGAGACACCGGCTTCGGCGCCAGTTCTTAGCAAACGGGTCGATTCCATTTATCGAGTCTGTAAGAGCCCTGGGTTCCAAAAGGCGCAGCTACCGCACAATTCCATGGTTTTGGAATCGGCCATGCACCGCCTGAAGAGTCAGAAGATGCACTCCTCGGTGCCCCCCGGCCTGGAGGCCTGGAACCTGGATGCCCTCGGTAGAAAGTGCTTCCAGGGCTGTATGCTATCTTGCCGTGTCCAGACTTACCAGCTGTACATGGGCATGTACCTATGAGACCTGGCAAAGGAGATTTCCGGGTTCTCAGCTGGCCTCTCCGAGGAACCCTTGTAGAGGTTCAAGGCCTTGTCGACAGGGATCTGAGAGTGCTCGCAGTTTATCTCTCGAGCAGCCTATGATGGCTTTGAGGCTTTGGCCTGGGTAGTCGCGGCCGGCATCGATGCACGCTGTCAGGCCTGGCTACAGTCATCGGACCTGGAGTTTTGGGTGCAGGACAAGTTGGTCGATGTCCCCTGCTGAGGTGACAACCTATTCGGTAAGCCCATGACTGAAAAGGCTGCAGAAATCGAGACTGAGACTCTCACCAGGACAAGGCTGTCCAGAAAGACTTCTGCCCCTTCTCAATAAAAAAGGGCTCGGGAAAGAAGCCCTTTTTCCCGAGGAAGGGTGCTGCCTGCAAATCCTACCCTCGATATCAGGCCTCTCCAGCTCCCCAACAGGGCCAGCAGGCCAAGGGGCAGGGGCATGGGCCCCGTAGGCAGAAAACCCCCAAGCCGCCAGCTTCGGCTCCTGCACAGCAGGGAGCGGGGTTTTGACTCCCACAGCATAACCTCCTCTCTGCCGGTGGCTCCACTCAGCACAGGAGGTCGGCTGACCCTGTACGCCTACAGGTGGCCAGCCATCACAGGGGATACCTGGGTGCTGAGCATAGTCCAAAAGGGCTATATGCTCCACTTCCACCAGCTACCCCCCTCCTATTTTCCAGGGGAGCTTCCAAGACTCCCTCTACACAGGAACCTCCTCCTTCAGGAGTTGGCAAGTCTTCTAAAGGAACAGGCGGTGCAGCTGGTGCCTCACTATCTGTGTGTGGACCAGAGATAAGAACTTGAAGGAACATCTTAGTCCGGCAATTCTGAGACCTATGACCAATGGAGAGGATGACCCAATAGAGAAGGGTCATCAGAAAGGTGGCTGTTGTGAGATTTGCTGTATAACGGAGGAAATTAAAGAGTTTATTTATCATGGTCAAACATATTGTCTAAAAACCAAGATGACGTGTGTCCAGTTCGGTAGTGTATGCAATCCGTTGCCCATGTAATCTTTTATACATAGGGAAAACAACACAATCCTTGAAAGTGTGACTAATGGAACATAAAAGTCGCCTCAAGTGTAATGTTGTGACAGCACCTATTGTGCAACACTTCAAAGATTTTTCTCATGAATTTGGTGATCTTCGCTGCTTCGGTATAAAGCAAGTAAATTACAGCATGCACGGTAAAACACAAGAACAAACATTACTCGTACATGAGCAGCGCTGGATTTTTAATGTTAAAACCATAACACCGGCGGGTTTAAATTCCGGTATTGATTGGGGGGTATGTGTATGATCATCTAGAATCAAATTGAAGTATCCCGAAAGAATTAACTCAGATGGTGATGATGTCATCACGTTTCAAGTTTAAAATCAAGAACGGTATTCAGATCCGCATGTGCGGCGTTTTTTGGTGAAAAGCATAGAACAGCAGGAGACACAGAAAATGTGGGCAGCATCTTTGAGAATGCTTAAACTGGTATGTAGCTCGTGATAATGAGTGACTGATACATTAATGGAAATCATGGGCAATAGTCTGCTTCAATGAAATGCTCGTTTTATTTTCAGACCCCCTGAAGAAACTCTGAATAAGAGTGAAACGTTTGAATGGGCGCCTGAAGGTGGCATTGGGGACTATGAGAAAGATAAGCATTTCTACATTTCCTTTTAGAGTGTGAAGATTTGACATGAGTGTGAAGATTTGTTAAAAAAATTTTTAAAACAAAAATAAGTAAAAATTCTAAAGAAGTCGTTGATGCTACAAGCGCTGTAGTTGGCAGCTATAAGGGCTAACATTTTGCACGATTGAGTCTGAGACTTCTTTAGTCATAGGTTTAAATCTGTCCACACTGGTATGTTTTTACCACGTAGAATGTTGAAGTGGAGCAATTAAAATAAAATTGTCACTACCTGGAAGGGCAAGGCTTCTACTCCAGGTACTTCCTGGTACCAAATAGGAGAGGAAGCCTCCTGCCTATCCTAGACTTGCGAAACCTAAACAAGTTTCTGGAGAGGGAAAAATTCAAGGTGCTTACCCTTGGGATACTGCTGCCCTTCCTCCAGCAGGGAGACTGGCTATGCTCCTTAGACCTAAAGGATGCTTATACTCGCATCCTCATTCATCCAGACCACAGACAATATCTCATATTTGTGGTGGGAGGAAACCATTTTTAGTACAGGGTACTTCCTTTTGGCCTAACCTCTGCCCCCAGGGTTTTCACCAAATGCCTGGAGGTGGTGGCGGCTTATCTCAGGAATCAGGGAATTTTTGTCTTCCCATACCTGGACGACTGGCTCATCAGGGGCCAGTCCCTCCAGGAGGCCCGACAGGCCACTCTTCGCACTGTCTCTCTTCTTCAGCATCTGGGCTTTGTCATAAACTACGCAAAGTCCACTTTGCTCCCCTCTCAGAACCTAGAGTTTATAGGGGCAAGCTTAGGCACCCTTCAGGCAAGAGCTTATTTGCCCAAAGACAGGGCCCACAGACTGATAGACTTGGCCAACCAGTTCCAAAGCAAGTCTCATGTCTCCGCCAGGCACTACCTGCGGCTCCTGAGCCACATGGCATCCACGGTACATGTGACTCCGAATGCCCGTTTGCACATGCGAGCTGCTCAATGGTGCCTCAGAGCTTAGTGGACGCAGGCCACAGGCGACCTCCAAGACAGAGTAAAGGTGTCCAAACCACTTTTGGACTCCTTAAAGTGGTGGCTACATCTCCCAAACCTTCTCGGGGGGGGTAACTTTTCAGGCTCCAGCAGACACAAGGGTGCTGACGACCGATGCTTCCTTAAAGAGCTGGGGTGCACATTGCCAGGGATGTGCACTCAAGGCCTGTGGTCTCCTCGGGAGGCCACGCAGCAAATCAATCTTTTGGAGCGGCGAGCAATCAGCTTAGCTCTACAAACATTTTCTCATGCCCTCTCTCACCAGTCTGTCCTAGTTCAGACGGACAATCAAGTGGCAATGTTCTACGTGAACAAACAAGGGGGCACGGGATCCAAGCTCCTATGTCAGGAGGCACTGGATCTCTGCTTCTTTGTGGTCAAACAGGGTATGTTTCTCAAAGCAGTTTACCTACCTGGTCAGGAGAATTTCCTGGCAGACAAGCTAAGCAGGATTCTCCAGCCTCACGAATGGCAGTTGAATCCACTAGTGGCCCAGCAGATCTTCCTCTGCTGGGGACTTCCATCCATCAATCTCTTTGCCAGTCCATTGAACCGTCAGCCGCCCAGGTTCTGCTCCAGACAGCCGCATCCCCTGTGGGTGGCAGCAGATGCTTTTCTGATCTCTTGGTCTACGAGCCTCCTGTATGCGTTTCCTCCCACGCCCCTGGTGGCCCGAACTCTCTTCAAGATCCTTCGGGACAAGGCCTCGGTGATTCTGGTAGCCCCCAGATGGCCCAGGCAGCCGTGGTTTCCACTTCTGCTGCAGTTTGCGGTGGAAACTCTGTTCCCTCTGGGGTTGCAACACGATCTCCTGTTTCAGGAGCAAGGTTCCTTTCTGTACCCCAATCTCAGGTCCCTCAATTTGATGGCCTGGCTGCTGAAAGGATAGTGCTAGCTCCCTTACGTCTACCTAAGGAGGTTGAGGAGGTGGTCTTGGCCTGTAGGAGGCAAAGTCCTATGCCTTCAAGTGGCATAGGTTTGTTATGTTGTGCTCAGTGCAATGAAGATCCTTTCTCTTGCCTTGTGCCAGTAGTACTTCAGTATCTACTTCACCTATCAGACCTAGGCCTTAAGTCTAACTCTGTTCGGGTCTGCCTCAGTGCTTTGTCAGGGCACCACTCACCGGTGGAAAGACAGCCTCTGTCGGTTCACCCCTTGGTGTCCCGATTTCTCAGAGGTCTGCTTCTACTCAAGCCTCCGGTTCGTCCACCGCTGACTGAGTGGGACTTGAACGTGGTCTTGTAGCAACTTACTCGCCCACCGTTTGAGCCGATGGCTACTTGCCATTTGCGCTTCCTCTCTTGGAAAGCGCTCTTCCTGGTGGCTCTTACCTCGGCCAGACGTGTGCGTGAACTACAAGCTCTGGTTTCTGATAGGCTGTACACATGGTTCTATAGGAACAGGGTGGTCCTACGGACCCATCCCAAGTTCCTTCCAAAAGTGGTCTCCTCTTTCCACCTCAACCAGGAGATGGTTCTTCCGACCTTTTTTCCCAGGCCGCATACCAGCCGGACTGAAACAGTCTTGCATACCCTGGACTGTAAGAGGGCGTTGTCCTTTTACATAGAACGTACGCAGGGGCATCGAAGGGCTACTCAGCTCTTCGTCTCATTTGACCCTAATAAACTGGGGTTACCTGTCTCCAAGCGTACGTTGTCCACTTGGGTAGCAGATTGTATCGCCTGGGCGTACAAGGCAGCCGACCTCCCCTTGCAGGGTCGAGTCACGGCCCACCGTGTCAGGGCGAAAGCCGCGTCAGTAGCTCATCTCCGCTCTGTTCCGTTGGCAGACATCTGCCGGGCCGCAACTTGGTCTTCGAGCCAGACTTTTGCAGCCCATTACTGCTTCGAGAGAGAGTCCCGAAGGGACAGTGCTTTCAGACAGGCGGTACTTCGTAATCTCTTTGAGATTTAGGAAACTCCTACCCTCCGGCCCTTGTGTTGGGCTACCATACGGGGACGTTCTCAGAGGATATTCTTATCACGAATGCTGTGGCTCTTGAGAGGGAGCCATTTTTTCAGCTTAGGGTTCCCGGTAGCCTAGAGCTGGGGAGTCCCATATGTGAGGACTGACTTCCTGCTTGGTCCTGGAGAAAGAGTAGTTACTCACTTGTAACAGGTATTCTCCAGGAGCAGCAGGAATCAGTCCTCACGACCCTCCCTCCTCCCCTGGAGTTGCAGTCATATCATTCATTTTGATTTTTTGCTGTCTTTTAGCTATGTCATTAGACTGAGCAAGATGGCACCCTTGGGCGGGAAGGGGACCGCGCATGCGTGCTGCATTCCCAAAGGCTTTCCTTGAAAGCTGGGGAAATGCTCCGCACGAGGGCTCCGTCGGCGCCGACGTCACCCATATGTGAGGACTGATTCCTGCTGCTCCTGGAGAACACCTGTTACAGGTGAGTAACTACTCTTTATTCAAGGTGTGGTGACATCATAGAATGATAAGGAGACATTATATTATCCTTTGTTCCATTTCTGAGGAGAATAAACAATCTGTACAGATAAGCTTGCTATCGTGCCATACTATGGAGAGAATCTCTTCGGAGAGAAGGTACACCTCTCATGTGTGCCTGCCTGCCCGCAGCATCATACTCTCCAGTCTTCTTTTTTTCTTTGGAGCCCCTAGGATGTGTTTCTGCAGTCCGGAAACATGTTTTTCTATCTGGCTCCAGTGGCTGTTTTTTCTCTCTTTATTTCTTTTCTTTCTGTCGTCAGTTAGCCGTTTTCCCCTTTTAAGGTTTTTTTTTATCCTAACGCTTTTGTGTGGTTTTTCTCTCTTTGTGGTAGTTTCCTGCCCACAGTAGTTTTTCGGTTTGACTTTGCCGAAGCGGTGTTTTTTGGCATATCTAAGCCAGCTAGTGGCCTTAAAAAAAATGCACTAAATGTGGCAAGATCATTTCTGCCACTGACCGACATAATTGGTGCTTGCAGTTCCTTGGGCCCAACCACGAGCCGGTGTCCTGCAAGCTCTGCTTGTAGATGACGTTCTGAGGTCTGAAAGGTCTGGAAAAGCAGAAGCATCCCTCTTCGGCTCGTTTGATTCAGCACCTCAGCCCCGACCCCCTCGTCTATGCCTGCGAGAAGTCCTGAGGCAGCCAAGGGGATGGAGGAGTGTGCTCAGTCAGAGCAGAGAGTCCCAAGTGGCGAGAGGAGACTCCCTGAAGAAACTCTGTCAGTGTCAAAGGGAGAGCACCAGGAGGTGTTCCGGACGCAGCGTCATTGCAGCCCTCCTTGACGCGATGTGGAGAGTAATAGCCGAATAGCGGCTGGCTAAACGTTCCCGGTGGGAGGACCCAATCTGAATGGCAAGTCCGCTCCTAGTGCCCAGGAGGGCAGCCGAATGTCTCCCAATGCATCTATAATCATGGAGTCCCCACCCGAGGTGTCGACGCTGATGTCCATGGCTGCGGCATCAGCCCCTTCGCAGGTGGTAGTCTTAGAGGAACACCTTCAAGCCCTAGAAGCTCACTTGACAGAGGTGGAAATCTTGCAGAACTCATGCTTTGCGCTGCAGAGTACTTCATCACCACACTCCTTTCAGCCTATCCTAGAGACCCCTGCCCTGCTCGCCGAGATAGGGACATCAGGTGGAAGATCGGTATCGACTCCGGTTGCCAGAGCCATCTCCCTGTCCATTGTATCAGAGTCTGAGGCCCAGGGACACCGCCATTGACATGCAAGGCGGTGCGAGGGCTATCAGCGTCCTCTCTCTCCTCCAAGCCACAGAGCTAGCGGGAAGAGAAGAGACTGCACTGTTTCGACTTCCCCTCGGAATCCAAATCGAAATGGGAAACTGAGGCAGCATCAATGACATTGGACCGACTGGACCTCCCATCCAACCCGTCACCTCCACCCGAATGGCATAAGTCACCCCCAGAGTACGTGTCCTTCCAGGACTTCATTAGGGAGATGGCCAAGGCCATCCGCTTTTTCTCTGGAACGGGAGGAGGAACCGAGGGTGGAAGAATTGGAACTACTCCATACTCTTCAGCCCTCTGGGAGGTGGTGACAGTTCCCATCCAACATGTCCTGCAGCTGCTGAAGCTGTGGAAAGCGCCGCTCGTGCTTCCAGTTATCAGCTGCTGGTTTGATTCCTTGTACCGGGTCCAGAAGGCCCTGGGGTTTGAGAAGCCTCATTTGCCCCACAATTACATTGTGGTGGAGTCTGCATTGAAGCATGTGAAGAGTGCTAAGACCCGCCGAGTCATGAGGCTCAGACCTTTGACTTCTTTGGGAGGAAGTGTTTCCAGGTTTCCATGCTGATCACCAGGATTCTGGCTTACCAGACCTACATGCGCTGTTCCTCAAGGATGTCATGTTGGACCTGGAGGACTTTGCTGCCCTTGTTCCCCAGGACCGTCGCCAGTCCTTTTGGGGCCTTGTGGCTCATGGCAAGGATTGCTCGAAATTCATGGTGTGGGGCACCTACAATGCCTTTGAATCCGTTGGCAGAGTGGCGGCTGTGGGCATCACAGCCCAATGGATGATGTGGCTACAGTCTTTGGACCTGGGGCAGGGGGTTCAAGACAAGATCAGTCCCCTGATGAGGTGCGAACCTCGTCAGCAAACCTATGGAGGAGAAAGCCAATGAGCTCGAGAAGGAGTAGATGACTCTCACCAGGCTCTCCAGAAAGACTGTGAACCCAGTGTGAAAGAAACATCAGGCCAGGAAATCCTCCTATTCATGCCTGCATTGGTATTTCCCAAGCCAGCTGCAGGCACAGCCTTAGGTGCAGATTCCTCTGCCCGCAGTGGAGGGCGAAGACCCTGGAGGCACAACCCACCTCCCAGCCCAGGCCGGGTGCGGGATTTTGACAGGTTCCTCAGGAACATCGCCAGCGACCATTGTCTGCTGAGGTCCGCCCCCCCCCCCCCCCCCGCATGTTGGGAGGGTGGCTCATCCGTTTTTCCAAGCGATGGACCCTCGTCACCTCTGACACCTGGATGCTGCAGATTATCCACAGCCGATACCAGCTGCACTTCACCCAGCTGTTGCCTCCATACAACCCCGGGGAGTTCCCCATGGACCCCATGCACTGGAGCTTGCGGCAGAACGAGGTTGAGGCCCTGCTTGTCCGACCTCACTGAGCCGGTCCCTCTGGCTCAGACTGGACAGGGCTTCTATTCCAGATACTTTCTGGTCCCCAAAACGACTGGCAGGTTCCATCCAATTCTGGATCTGCAAAACCTCAACCGGTTCCTGGTGCTGAAAAGTTCAAAATGGTCTCATTGGGGATGCTGCTCCCGTACCTCGTACAGGACGATTGGGTATGTGCCTTTAATCTGAAAGATTACTTATACATATATTCTGATCCATCCCCATCACAGGCAATACTTTTGATTTGTGCTGGGCAGCTGGCACTATCAGACCCGTGTGCTTCCCTTTGGGCTGTCCATGGCCGCCCCCTGGGACTTCATAAAGTGTCTGGCAGTCGTGGCTGCCTTTTTCCGGACTCACCCCCGTCTTTGTCGTCCCATACTTGGATGACTGATTGATCAAGGCTCCCACTCCAGTTGTTCGGCAGGCTGCCGCACTCACTATTTAGGTGCTCGAGAATCTAGGCTTGGTGGTCCACCCAATGTCCCATCTCCAACCAAAACAGCAGCTGGAGTTCATCGGGGCCCTCCTCGATACCACTCGGGCGTGGGTCTTTCTGCTGGCAGACCACTTACAATGCCTCGACGAGGTGGTGGGTGCATTGTAGCACCAGTGTCACACCACGGCCCACAGGCTGTTGAGAACCCTCAGACACATGGCTGCCGTGGTGAATGTCACTCCTCAGGCCTGCCTCTCCATGCAGCAGGCCAGTGGACCTTGTGCACGCAATGGAAGTGGGTGTCGATCCATCTGTAGGGCAGGATAGTGGTCACTGTACCACTGGTGCAGTCCCTAGCATGGTGGCTCGAGCCGAACAACCTGCTGCACGGCCTTCCATTCCAATTGGCAGGCCCCCACAAGACACTCATGATGGACCATCCAAGCTTGGCTTTGGTGCGCATCTGGATTGTCTGAGCACCTGGGGGCTGTGGTCCGAGCAGGAGAGTCTCATCAAATCAACTTCCTCAAGCTTCAGGCCATAGCGAATGCCCTCCATGCCTTTCGGACCCACCTGGCGAATCAGGTTGTCCTAATTCAGACAGATAACCAGGTTGTGGTGATCTGTGTGAATAAGCTGGGGGCATGGTATCATACCTCTTGTGCTGGGAGGCTGTTTGCTTCTGGAGATTTGCCCTGCTCCACAGCATGGACCTCAGGGTGACTTATATGCTTGGCAAGCTCAACGGCCTGGCAGATCGCCTCAGCCAGGTGCTTCAACCACACAAGTGGACCCTCAAGAAGGAGGTAGTGGACCGGATCTTCCAGGAGTGGGACACCTTAGTGGTGGATCTTATCGCCACGGCATAAAATGCCCAGGTAGTTCCGGTTCTGCTATCAGAGGCCGGCCAGCAGTCGCCTGGCCTTGGATGCTTTCCTTCTCCACTGGGGAAGGGCCTGCTGTATGTCTACCCCCAATACTACTTCTGTCAAAAACTCTACTGAAGCTCCAGGCTCTCGCTGAGGGAGCCTCTTCACCTGGGCTCCAACCCAGACCTCATCTCACAGGAGGGCGGCTCCCTGCTGCACTCCCTTGTCCACTCCCTGGCGCTCATGGCATGGATGGTGAGAGGGTAGTCTTCGGTGGAGCTTGATCTCACTGACGGTGTTACCAACATTCTGCTGGTGTCCTGCAAGGACTCAGCATGCAAGGCCTACATGCTCAAGTGGCCACGGTTTGTTGTCTAGTGCACAAGTAGGGTGCTGGACCCTGGGCTGAAGTCTAACTCTGTGCAAGTTCACCTCAGCGCACTTGGGGCTTACCTATAGTCATGTGGGACCTCAATGTGGTCTTTGGCCTGCTGGTGCAGGCTCCCTTTGAGCCACTGGACTCGTGCCCACTAAAATTCTTGACCTGGAAGGTCCTCTTCCATGGTGGCTGTCACACCAACATGATGCGTCAGTGAGCTCCAAGCTCTGGTCACTCACCCTCTGTATACCAGGTTCCACCAGAACCAGGTGGTACTCCATAGACACCCCTGTTTTCTGCCGAAGGTGGTCTCTGTGTTTCACCTCAACCAGTCCATTGTACTTCCAACATTCTTTCCCCGGCCTCATACGAACTGCGTTGAGGCGGCCTTGCACATGCTGGACTGTGTCGTGTGTTGGCCTATCTAGAGCGCACAAAGGCTCATCATTGAGCCACCCAACTGTTCGTCTCCTTCTACCCAATAGGCTCGGTGTCGCTCTCTCGAAGCATACGCTAGTTCTCTGGCTAGTGAACTGCATCGCTCATGCGTATTCTCTAGCTGGGTTGTGCCTTGAGGGTCATATCACAGCTCATAATGTCTGTGCTATGGCTACATTGGTGGCCAACCTCCATTCTGTGTCTGCAGGGCTGTGATGTCTTCAGTTCATACCTTCACAACCCACTACTGTCTGTATGGGGATTCTCCATGGGACAACAATTTTGGCCAGGCCATACTCTGGCATCTCTTTGGGTCTTAGAGTTAATTCCACCCATCAGCCCTTTTGACCGTCTAGGTTACCTGCTTAAAATCCCCTCAGGTCAATGTCTGCTGAGGATACTGAATCAGATGAGTCCCTCGGCAGGACTACCTCTCTGATCTTCCTGACTTCTTCAGTTCTGCTTATCTTCCTGACTTCTTCAGTTGGGCTGCTTATCTCTTCTAGTTCCGAAAGCCTGTAGCTTAAGAGTCAATACGTAAGGACTTATTTCCTACTTGTTCACGGAGAAAGCTTAGTTACTTACCTGTAGCAGGTGTTCTCCATGAACAGCAGAAATAAATCTTCACAACCCTCCCACCTCCCTGGAGAGTTGCCTTTTTGGCTCCTGCTATATTGTTATACTGGAGAGTATGGCGCCGCAGTGGGTGGGAAAGCAGGCATGCAAGCGCAGTGTACCTCGCAAAAGCTTGTTTTGGAAGTTGAGGAGCGTTCTGTGTGGGCCTCTGTCAGTGACGTCACCCATACGTGAAGACTTATTCCTGCTATTCATGGAGAACACCTGCTACAGATGAGTAACTATGCTTTTACACCAACAAGCAGGAAGGGATGCGTTCATACTTCCTATGTTAGGAAACAGGTTGTGGAAATTTGCCATTGCCCACGGAATGGTCTTAAGAGCCACTTACCTGCCAGGCAAGCAAAACATTGGCGTACAGGCTGAGTCAAATCCTTCAACCGCATGAAATGGACATTGGACAGGGAAGGTGCAACCTGCATCTTACAAGAGTGGGGCATCCCCTCAATAGATCTCTTTGTAATTCCTCAGAATGCCCAGGTGGATCAATTCTGCACCAGAGCAATGTCACACAGCAAACTAGCCTTGGATGCTTTCCTCCTCGTTCGGAGGGAAGGTTTTCAGTATTGCGTATATTCTAATTACTCTCATTGCCAAGACCCCCCTGAAGCTCAAAATAGGCAGAGGCTCTGATTCTCATTGCTCTACACTGGCCCAGACAAGCTTGGGTTCCTCTCTTGCTACAACTTTCCAGTTGGGAACAAATTCACTTGGTCCATGCACCGCATCTGTTATTGCAGGAGAATAGAATGATCTTACATCCCAACATCAAGTCCTAGGCCCTCACAGCTTGGATGTTGAGAGCCTAACTTTGTCTGAGCTCAATCAACTGGCTAGTATCACGGATGTTTTTTTGGCCTCCAGGAGGAGGGCCTCAATGAGAAAATCCTATTCATGCAAATAGAAGAGGTTTGCTGTCTGATATGAGGAACATTCCCTAGATCTTTTTGCTTATACCAAACAAAAACTGCTTGAGTACCTTCTACACCTCTCCAGGTCTGGACTCAAGTCCAACTCAGTGCAATCTGAGCCTACCATGGGAGTATTGAGGGAAAACCCATCTCGGTACAGCCTTTAGTTGTTCGCTTGTATGCGGGGTTTGCCTCTGACACCTCCCTACAAACTACCCACAGTGTCTTCAGACCTCAATGTGGTTCTTGCGCAACTGATGAAAGCTCCTTTTGAACTATTCAATACCTGTCCTCTGAAGTTCTTGACCTGGAAAGCTTTGTTTCTGGTGGTGGTCATTTCAGCATGCAGAGTGAGCGAGCTTCAGTTTCTAGTAGTTGATCCACCTTACACTAATTTCCATCGTATTAGAGTGGTCATCTGTACTCATCCCAAATTACTTCCAAAGGTGGTATCAGATTTTCATCTTAGTCAATTGTTCTACCAACATTTTTCCCAAAACCTCACACTCATAAATAGGAAACTGCACTGCACATGTTGGACTCTACATAAGAACATAAGATATGCCATACTGGGTCAGGCCAAGGTCCATCAAGCCCAGTATCCTGTTTCCAACAGTGGCCAATCTAGGTCATAAGTACCTAGCAGTTTCCCCAAAAGACACGGGTTCCTCAGTGCTTGTATTGGGTAAAGCAGTGATATCCCGGGTCATAGAAACATAGAAACTGAAAGTGTACTCTGCACCTCCCCTCACTGGCAACACACCAGGGTTCTTGGAGTAACGGAAATCCACACACAAAGCAATGAGAAGGGAATCTGTAATAATACACAACACACTTGTATTATAAAAAAAAAACAACCAAAGCTTTGGGAGAGCAAACTAGGCTTCTGCCTTTGTTTACTCTGCCATCATAGCTTTAGGCCACTTTATTTATAGGTAAATATTTGATTATACAGCATAATTCTCACTTTATTGTTCTACGCCTAACATCACGTATCTATACCATCATAGTTCAGTTCTCATTAGCATAGGTCATCTTGAGAAGACATACACATATTCCCAGACATAACTATGTAGGAATTAATTCTAATTAATTCTAATACTGACAGTTTGATATCTCTAACCCGAGACTGAGAGACTGGGGAGACAACTTGCCCTTTACTTATCTTATATAAACATTACTAGGAACCTTTCACCTAATTATCCTAGCAGAGTCTTTCAAGGATGTTACTGAGTAAAAAGCTCTGAATGGTATTAACTCTTTCTTAGGGCTAGTACTATATTGTTGAGTACCCTGGCCGTATACACAGCCCTGTACAAACTAGCTTACTTTCAGTCCCTCCTCTGATTCTGTAAAGAATTATTTCAAAGGTAAGGAAACTCAGACATTGATATTAAAGAAGGATTGTAACTAGATTCTGGGTCAATCTGTAACATCATTTTAGGGGTCAGTGCCTCCACTGATTTCTTACAACAAGCAGATATTACACAGAGAATTAATCTCCTAAAATGATAATCCCTAAAAAGCCAAATAGTGATGCTAACATGCCTTGCACTTGGTTCCCTTGAACTTGCATTAATTGTACTACTGAAATATAGGATTTTCTTACGTGGGATTTCTTATACCAAATAGAAGAATTATGTAGCATTACTATTCTACAGATGTTCCACAGAGTGTCCCCTACCTTTTTCCCTGTACCTTGAGCCATAAAATATATATTGGAGGGGACTTTAGAGGCATAGAGCTAACTACTCTAGGTTCTGTGTTTGTATGAGACCATTAGATTAAAAAAAAATATTTGGGTATTCCCCATAACATTCCCAAGATTCTAAATGCAGTACTGCTTCATTAACAATAAGCACAACTAGGACCAGATAAGGAAACATTCTTAGCAAACCTCTAAATATCTGAAACTATACCTACTCCAAAAATAAATGTTCTAAGACAAAATGAAAACACACCTACTCTTCTTAATATGATGTAGATATATATTATAGCTATAACTACCCTCTAATTCTCAATCTCTTCATGAAGTAGAGGTTAAGTGCCAAAAGGTCATTGCTTATATATCAGTAAAACACTAATTCAAACTAACTTTATCCACCTAAGCAGCAGTATAGATGCTGGAAGAAGGTGTTTTGCATAATTAGTCCATTCAAAAAGCACTTAATCACGATAGTCTTTTTCTGTAATATCACTGTTGTCCAATGAGTCTCTGCGTTGCAATCTCTTGATTCACCGATGCAGGGAACCACCTTCTGAATCCTGTGAAGGAGCCTTTATACACTGTGAAAGATGTATCCAACGAATCTCCAGGAACAAGCAGGAATGAGTCTTCACATATGGGTACGTCGGCGCCGACGGAGCCTGCACGGAAATGCTCCCCAGCATCCAAACAAAAAGCTTTTGGGAGCATCCCTCGCGCCTGCGCGGTGACTTCCCGCCTTTCCCACTGTCTCTCCCCAGTTTTCGTTTTTCCGCGGAGCCAACAGGACGTACCTCCTGTCACTGCAGAAACGTTTTTCTTTAAAATCCCTTTTTTCTTGTTTTTCTTGTGGTCGCGGCTGTCTTTCCCGCCGATACCGGCACCGCTGGTGTTTTATTCTTTTCTTTTCAAACTTAGAGAATTAACTTCTCCTTGGTTTTTTCTTTTATCTAATCGAGGCCTACAGGCCTTTCCAACATGGAGCCTTCTTCCTCTAAGAAGTGCCTTCACTGCGGAAACTTAGTTTTCTTTTTAGACTCCAGTGCCTGGTGTCTATCCTGTTTGGGTCCTGACCCCTTTTCCATGGGTCCATCAGGCTTTAGTATCGGGAGAATACCTTCTCTTTTTCGAGTATCCCTCTATGCCGTTTTTCCTCCTGAGGTGAGGACACGGGTTTATTCTTCTCTCCAGGATCAGGTAACCCACAAAAAGTCTGTTAAGACTGGCCAATTCTTGATGGGTAGGTCTCATGCCCAGCATGATGACGGCTCCGGCCTTGCCCTCAAGACCCCATTGGCAGTAAGACCCCGGCGGGAGTCTTCGGGCTCCAAAGCACTTACGGGGTTTCAGGTTGTTCCTGGGGTTCACTCCTCACAGAACATACCTGAGCCATGCTCGGGGGTGGTATCCGCTTCGAGCGGTACCGATCCCCCGGCATCGGCACCGGTGTCGAGTGCTCCACTCTTCACCGAGGATCATCAGCTGGTGTCCTCGGTACCTTCGGGGCCGATCGACTCGACCCAGACTGGCTTTCCTGCGTCCCCGCCATGCGCGGGGTTGGCACCGGCTTCAAGCGGTGCCGCTCCCCCGGCATCGGCACCGGTGTCAAGTGCTCCACTCTTCACCAGGGCTCGTCGTCTGGTGTCCTCGGTACCTTCAGGACCGATCGACCCGACTCGGACTGCTTTTCCTGCTTCCCAGCCATGCGCGGCGTTGGTGCCGGCTTCGAGCGGTGCCGATCCCCCGGCATCGGCACCGGTGTTGAGTGCTCCGCTCTTCACCAGGGATCGTCGTCGGGAGTCATTGGTGCCTTCGGGGCCGATCGATACGACCCAGTCTAGATTTCCTGTATCCCAGCCAACCGGGGGGTTGATACCGGCGTCGAGCGGTACCAATGCCCCGGCGTCGGCATCGGTGTCGAGTGTTCCACTCCTCACCGGGGATCATCATCTGATGCCCTGGGTACCTTTGGGGCCGACCGATGCGCCCCGGATGAGCTTTCCGCTATCTGCGCCAGGCTTGGGGGGGTACCGGCTTCGAGCGGTACCGATACCCCGACATCGGCGCCGGTGTCGAGTGTTCCTCTCTTCACCGGGCATCGTCCTCGGTGCCTTCGGCACCGATCGATACGATTCCGATTGACCTTCAGGTTGCGGCATCGCTGATTCCACCACCGACGCTCGGTTCGATGCCCAGTCTGGAATCCTTATCCAGTCTAGATGACTTGGTCCCGACGCGTTTCGGAGCCGATCCATGTCGCCTCCGACTACGCAGTACCGAGGATGATCACCAAAGCTCTCTGGTTACCTCAGTACCACTTCGGCAACTTCCGATACCTGCTACGATGGCATTACCGTCCCCGATGCCGGTACCGGTGTCGACGTCGTTTCCTGCAGTTCCATCGGTGCCATCGATCCTTTCTATGCCTAGCTTGGAATCGATACCGGGAACCGACGACGCAGTACTAACTGCCTCGAATCAGAACTGTCAGTTTCGTTCTCCATCTAGCAGGATTCGTTTTATGCACCAGTCCAGTAGGTCTTCTGGTGTTTGCGCTGCTCATTCAACCTCAGCCTGCCCAGGAATAGTTCCTCTGGGAGATCCTTCTTTTCAGGCATTTCTCCTTGACATGGCAGCCTTTCTTGCCATTCCTGTTCCTGGTCCTACTCTTGACCAAGATCCTGCAGAAAAGGAAACCATAATGCTTCCTTTGCATCAGTCTTTGCAGGACCTTCTTCTGGGGATTTGGGAATCACCTTTAAAGGTTCCTGCGCCTTCTACAGCCATGAATGTTCTGTATCAGGTGCCTCCCTCTCCGGGGTTTCAGAAAAGCCAACTTCCGCACCATTCCATTGTAGTGGACTCAGCAATGAGGAAGGTCAGAAGCAAGAAGAAACATTCTTCTTTCCCACCAGGTCGTGTATCTAAAACACTTGATGCCTTTGGACGTCAAATCTTCCAAACTTCTATGTTGGCTTCAAGAATTATTTCATATATTTTTTATATGAGTCTCACACTTCAGGAGGTCACAGAGCAGTTATCTCTTTTGTCTCCTTTTTTGTCAGAACCCAAGGCCTCTGACTATTCCTTGCTTCTTAATCATAGCAGGAATATCTCTTGGTTCCTTTCTCGCGCTTCTCTAGACTCTTTTGAGCACTGTTCCCTCTAAGCTATGCGCGTGTGCGCGTGCACACACCTCGCCGAGCGAGCGCACATACTTTACAACAGAGCGCACAAAAATTACGGTTCTGATTCTGATAGAAAACAACCCAGACGTCTTAAAATGTAAAAGTTATGATTGTAATTACTAGAAATTTTCCGCTTCATTTAGTAATCGTCTATTTTCATTTAATTTGATTAAAATCAATGTGGTGTAACTACTGTATTCTGACTTGTAGTCAAATTTTAAAGTATATAACTCCGAGTGTCGTTATGTGGCGCACAAAAATTTAACCTTCCTTCAAAAGCTGCACACAGCTGATATTTTATGCGCACACAGCCTACAGAAAATTAGAGGGAACATTGCTTTTGAGTCTGTTAGCAGATCCTCTGCTATTGCCATTGGAGCGCGTCGTACAGCGTGGCTGCAGGCTTCAGACTTGAGCAGATGGGCAAAACATACACTGGGTAATTCTCCTTGTACTGGAGACAATCTTTTCAATAGAGAAGCTTTACGTCAGGTTGCTCATTGCTCCACTGACTTTCCTAGTTCTGGAAACCATCCTAAGCCCTCTTTTTCCCCAGGACGTGGGAAATGTCCTGCCAAACCTTCTCTCCCGAAGAAGAGAAAGTTTCATCCTTCTTCTGCCCATCCTCCCGGTGTACCCAAGCAAGGGACATCTCATCCTAGTCTGAAGTCTCCAGACTCTACCCAGTCTGCTCATAACCAGCAACCATAGGTTCCTGTGTATTGCATCTACAGTTAACTTCCCCTTAGCAGAAGTTTATTCTTCAAACTCTACACTGGTTTCTTTTCCAGTATGCTATGCCCTCGGATACTTTTGTCCATGGGTTGCAGAATTCTCCCATTCTTACTACCACGAAGGGAGGTCACAACTATCCCATGATAGTTTCTGTCCCCATATGGACATCTTTTCCTTCAGCTGCCTTACCCTAGGGTAAGTCACTCCCCCCCCCCCCTCTCTTCCAGGGTTTCCCCTGCTTGAGTTGGTGCCATACTGAAACGCTTTTTTTCTTCCAGTGTAGCCTGTTTGTTTTTCCTTCACTGCATGCTCTGA
This sequence comes from Ichthyophis bannanicus, assembly GCA_033557465.1. Taxonomy (NCBI): domain Eukaryota; kingdom Metazoa; phylum Chordata; class Amphibia; order Gymnophiona; family Ichthyophiidae; genus Ichthyophis; species Ichthyophis bannanicus. The sequence goes on along the minus strand of CM066031.1, from coordinate 288,115,680 downwards.
ACAACTCATCGGACAGGGACGGAGAGGCTCTCCGCTGCCTTTGTTTGTTTTTTCTCTGTTTTCTACAGGAGAATCCCCTCTGTCGGTTTGTTCAGTTGCTGTATATGCGGGAGTTCCAGTGATTACTTTAATGCTCATTGCAAGCTGCTTGCAACTATCTTGCATAATACTATTCACTGCAGCTTATCTTCTTCTAGCCATATCCTTTCCTCGGATGTGGCAACACGCCTGACTTCTGTCAGTTTTATCTTATCATTCTCCTGCACAATGCTCTCGGCAACCTTCAGAGAATATTCTACTCTGGGCCCTCACCACAGAGCATTGACCTTTGTCTCTGAGGGTCTTTCATGTACAGCAGACAAGCTTTTCTGTGTGAATGTCCATGGAGTTCCCAATCTGACCGGAATATACTCCTGTTCCTTACAGCTTGGCATTATGTTCTTCTACTCCACTGGACAACGCATACTCCTCTATCGTACATGATACCCCTGAACCCCTTGGGGGGTCACTATGGTATCTTCGTCTATGCGTTCTTCTTGTCCTTTGGACGGATCAGAGTCCTAAAGTATTGCTGAGTACTCTTGCCAGACTACTGTTATCCTCTGTTTTTCACGCAACCATACTGGTTCTTCCACTGACCTACATTCCTGCTCCACAGAAATCGATTCTCTATATTTCTTCAGGTGGGTTCGCCCCCTATTATTAGGTGAATTTTTTCCCATCACATTCCCCATGTGAATGTTCTTTCTTCTGTGGCTCAGTTGCAGGCATGTATTCTGAAACATTATTTTTATGTATGGGGGCATACATGTTTTGTACCCTGGGTGGGCGTCCGCCATTCCACCTCTACCTATACATATGTCTATCTACATGTCTATATGTAGATATGTATATATAAAAAAAAAAAAAACAACAACTTCTGTCTACATACATATATTCTCATAGGTATAGATATGTATGTCTTCCGGATATACATATATATATATATATGTATATAGGCATAAGCATATTGGGAGATGTCCATAGCACCCTATGTCCACCTATCTCCCTGACTGTCGGTGCTTAGGTTTTTATTTTCTTATGGGGTCCGGACAGTCAGCTTGCCTATTATCATACGGCTCATTGACTGGGACGGGTTATACTAACCATTGCTGCTGTGATGTCAACAGCTTCTATTTTTGTTATACATCTCCCTATCTGTGCAGTCTCAAACTTCTATGTCTTCCTATCGCTTAACAGCTAGGAAGGACAGTGTACACCTTCAGTGTTCCTGAGTACACTTCTGTTCTCCTTGGGAATAGGGTTGTTGTTTTTTTACATACCCTCTCTTCCCTTCCGGACTGGGCTAATTTTCCAGATCGGTCAGTCTTCTTTTTTGTCCTCAATGTTTATGACTCTGTACCTAATTGAGTTATCAGCTTTCCCATAAAGTTTTTCATTGGAAACCTGCCGATCTTCTCCTGCCCCGGTTGACACCTGGGTCACCTGCCCATTCCAGGTTGGAACTTCTTCCTCGCTGCTGTGGAGTCACCTTGAAGATTCCGCTACTGCATCTACAGTCTACTTCCTACAATCCAGTAGGTAAGCTCTATATTGTGCTAGTTCATTAAATATTTTGCTGATACTTGACATACCTTCTAAAGACCTTTTTCCCTGTAGTCTTTAGATTCGCTGTTCCTCTACAGCTCTGCTCTATTCAACTCCTACCCTCCATCCCCCAGGGGATGCCGGAGATCCAGGTTTGGGAAATGCCGTCCTGTTCCAGGGATGCGCATTTTATGGGATCTCCCCTGGCACCCACAGCTAGGGAGTCCCCATATGTGAAGACTCATTCCTGCTTGTTCCTGGAGATAGCACAGTTACTTACCTGTAACAGGTGATCTCCGGAACAGCAGGAATTAGTCTTCACAACCCACCCACCTCCCCTAGGAGTTGTATCTATCTATTTCCTTTCCTCTTTCTCTCCTTCTGTCTCAGCTATGAAACTCAACTGGGGAGAGACAGTGGGAAAGGCGGGAAGTCACCGCGCAGGCGCGAGGGATGCTCCCAAAAGCTTTCTGTTTGGATGCTGGGGAGCATTTCCGTGCGGGCTCCGTCGGCGCCGACGTACCCATATGTGAAGACTAATTCCTGCTGTTCCAGAGATCACCTGTTACAGGTAAGTAACTGCTGAATGTCCTTCCATTTTACAAGCTGAGTATCCCACCAGGAGCACACGGAATGGACCTAGGAACTTGGGAGCCAGAAGTGTCTTTGGATGCAAATTCTTAATCAGGACCCAATCTCCTGGCTTCAATTCTGGATGTGATGATTCTGACGGAGCATCTCGTTGAGGATTCACCTGCAATAAAGGGGAAACAGACAGAACTGAGTGCAATTGTGAGCAATAAGTCCAAATATCGCTGCGCAACAATTGAGGATCCGGGATAACTGCCAATTCATGTGGAGAAGTAGCTGGACGTCCAGTAACTATTTCATATGGTGTCAGGCTGGGGGAATTACGCACTGCCATAAGTGCAAAAGGAAGGGCTTCTGTCCAATCTGTAGCCCAATCCTGTGTCAGAGTACGTAAGTGACCTTTGAGTGTCCTAGTCATCTGTTCCACTTGGCCAGAGCTTTGCGGACGATAAGGAGTGTGCAGTTGTCTCTTAATACCAAAACCAAATTTTCAATACCCTCCCAGACACCCGCAACGAAGGCTGGACCCAGATAAGAAGAAAGAACAAAAGGTACACCCCAAACAGGAATAGCTGGATGAGCAGTAATTTGATGGCAACCCCAGCAGTCATACTGGTAGTGGGATAAGCCTGTACCCATCCGGAGAAAAGACAAGTGACCACCAAACAAATACCGCCTCCCCCCTCTGGCACAGGGCAGATCTGCAAAACAAGCTGCAAAATCAAAAAGAGTTCGGAAGGCAGAAATGCTAATAACTGACCCTAAGCTGACCCTACTCTGCCAGTCTTGAAACAGTGCAGACAAGCTGTGCCACAGAAAAAAACAAAAAAAAACTTCAGGTGATACCGGATAACCGCAAAGGCATAATTCATAGTCACAGCGGTGATGCTTATGATGCAGGAACAGGGCAAGTGGAAACACTAGACTGTCAGGACAAATAAGCAGATGATCCTTTTTCCAGTAGCCCTGAGCATCACAGGTTTCACCCCACAAAGTCCACAGAGTTTGGGTTTCAAAGGATCTTGATATTGCTGCAAGAGAGATAAAAGGGAAAACAAAGCCATATTAGATGGTGTTAAATACAGCAATGTCAGTGACACTGATGCTCGAAGAACAGCTTGCCGTGCTTCTTAGTCTGCAAAATGGTTGCCCTTTTGCAAACACTTACGCTAGCTGTGCACTGGTAAACGGCAAAGATGCTGAGTCCACTACATCATTAACTGTTGTGACTGCACAGCCCATCTCATCTCTGAAAGCAGAACCATTCACAAACAAAGTTATATCTGGGGCTGGTAAAGGTATAGGGGAAAGTTCAGGTCTAGCTCGAGAAAATGTCAAAATAGTTTGGAAACAATCATGAGACCCATCCTCCTCCACAAGATCTGCCAAGGGAGCTAGAAGTGTTGAAGGGTTGAACATGCGCTGCGAAATTATTAATTCCAGAGTCAATAAACGTGTGGAGGACAAAGGCTGAGTCTTGGTTAATTGGAGCAACCTAGAAACTGAATGTGCCACATACACTTCAAGAGGGTGCTGCAAAACCAGAAAATCAGTAATTTCAATTGCAAAAGCCACTGCTACCAAACTGCGTAAACATAGCGGGAGTCCCAAAGTCACTGCAGCAAGAAATAACCTACTGGCTTTCAACCAGTTGGGAAAGCTTGTAAAAGCACACAGGTAGCAGAGGAATCAGAAATAGCCACATACAATTTGAATGGTAAAGAATAATCTGACAGAGATAAACATGATGCATTTCCCAGTGCAGTTTTTATATTAAAAAAAAAAGCTTCCCACTGTGCTAATGTGGGTACAATGAGACCTTCAGGTCCTCCTTTCCCAATAAGAGCATAAAACGGAGCAGTAAGGTCTGAGAAATTTGCTAGCCATTGTTTACAGAAGATTAATAAACCCAGGAATCTACGCAATAACACTGGTGTCGCTGGAAAAGGCAATGACAGAATAGGTTTCAATCTAGCAGAGGTAACTGCACAACCAGATGGTGGTAGAACACCAAGGAAAGTAACATTTTGAGATACAAATTGCAGTTTAGACAAATTAACCTTTAAACCTAAATTAGCAATATGAGCTAAAAGAGACAAAGAATCTGACAAACAACTCTCATAACTTGGTGAACATAAAAGCAAATCATCCACACACTGAACTAAAGAGGAATGGTCGAGTCTTACATCAAATGATGCAGTTCTTAGGGCCTGTGAAAAATATGCAGGACTGTCAGTGTACCCTTGACACAAAGTGGTCCAAGTATACTGCTTATTGTCAAAATGGAAAGCAAATAAAAATTGGTTTTCTTTGCTAATTCTTACTGAAAAATAAGCAGAACTCAAATCTACAACAGAAAACCAGGTAGTCCCTGAAGGCAAAATCACATTATTTTCTGCTCGCAGGTCTTGAACAAATCTATAAGTCTTACCGTCAGCCTTTAGTACAGGAAGAATTGGAGTCTTACATGATGAAGTTGTAGAATAAATGACACCTTGTTTCTGAAGATCTTCAATCACAGGACGAATTCCTTCAATGGCAGCTGCTGGCAGCAGATACTACTTGAGTCTAGGAAGCTGAACTCCAGGTTTCACGGTGATTTTCACAGGAGGGATAGAAAAGCATCCGACATTAGATCCCGGCACTGCCCATAAAGTAGAAGAAAGTTCTCCAAGAGCAGGATGAATGGTACTGGCATCCGCAGGAGACGGCACTTCAGAGAGAGAATACAGCTGGAAATATAACTTTCCACTCATCCAGGATAGAGTAGCATGATGTGAAGCCAAAAATCCCGACCTAAAAGATTCACTGGTAAAGTGTCTCCTACAAGAAAGGCAGCAGGATATACAGTCTCTCCAATCTGAAAAGGTAAAAATGCAAGTTTACGATGAGGTATTATCTTGCCCTCAATGCCTTCACAATGTAGTATCGGAGCTTGTGCTAGTTGAGTGTGATAAATGGCAGGCAAATCCTGTAAACACAGTGCTGATGTTGTAGCTCCAGTATCAATAGCAAACTTCAAAGTAGATCCTCTCGGCTTAGCTTCTAACTCACCCTGAGGAGTTATATTCAGATTCAACAATAGTCATGCATCCCATGTATCACTTCCACAATCTTCTGGGTTAGAGAAACACTGATATATGGGAGTGAATTCAGCTTTTACTGGAGGGAAATCAGCTTTCTGGACATCAAGATTCTGATTCCGGGGGCAGTCTCACTGCAAATGTCCAAGTATAACAAGTACGCATTCCTCTGGACTGTCTCATAACCTCCTCTGGCTCTGTTTCTACCCCTCCCCCTGCCCATGGGTGGTTGCATAGAAGCAATTTGCAAGTTGAGCAATTTAGTCTTTTCCACATATATTTTAGTTCGCTCTACTTGCTGTTCCTTGATAAATTTCAATTCACTGTATCGAGCTTCTTCCAGAATTGCATCAGCTGTTCTAGCTGGCCAATCTATTATTGAAGTTTCTAAAATTTCTTTTATTCTCGGGATTAAACCATTTACAAAAATATTAGTGAATCCTGAAGGTGTGTCTTCTGCCTCATCAGAATAGTCTTTAAAAGCTAGCATACACCTAGTGTGAAAATCTGTAACCTTTTCACCCCTATCCTGCCTCAGAGATGTTAATCTCGACCAATCCTTTACAGGTTTGCATACTACTTTAAGGGATTCTAACAATTTTTCTCTACACAAAAAACAAAATGATCTCTTTGAGTCTTCTCTTGAAAATCTATCACAGGGTCTGTCAGTGGCCATTGCCAGTTATCTTCACAAACTGGATGAGTGACCCTATGAAAATCATCTGGATTAAAAAAAACACAGTTCTGAGCAAATTATCTAGAGCTGCTCAAGTGGGATTATAACTGTTAATTATTTTGAGACCATAAAGACACAAATCTACCAGGGTTATCCCTGTAATTTAGGAAAGGTTTTAGCCAAATCAAACACTTCTTTAGGAGTCCACTTTGCAGGCACAGTCACAGAACCTGTCAAGCCCACTGGATACAAACAAAAAGGATAAGTAGGCACAATATCATTTTCCACAGCTGCTTCAGATTTAACAGTGCCAGAACATGAGTTATTTTGCTGGTGTATAGCTTCCTGAATAGAGCCTAGATCATAATATAATTGATCACACTCCTCTTTGTAGATTTCATAATGTCTGTCCAAATCTCTCTCAATTTTATTAATAAGTTCATCAGAAACACTTAATTCTTTCGCAACAGAAACAGTATGACCCATTGCTACTTTTAAGATTCTTTATTACAAGTACAACACTTTCCGTTTCTTGGTTCAAACGTGCTCTCAATTCTTTCAGCTGAGAGATATTACAAATATCCAAAATACACAATTCTACTCCCCCTAACTTCTGTTGCTCTTTAAGTATTTTCTTTTTTCTCTTACATGAGGTGATCCCCACTCACACAGCTGGTCATTAGTTACATTTCCTAACACAAACAACTTTTGTTGCAAAACATAAACATTCCTATGTTTTCATCATGTACCATCTGTTCCCACCATGTTTTTTTTAATAAAAAAAAACAACCAAAGCTTTGGGAGAGCAAACTAGGCTTCTGCCTTTGTTTACTCTGCCATCATAGCTTTAGGCCACTTTATTTATAGGTAAATATTTGATTATACAGCATAATTCTCACTTTATTGTTCTACGTCTAACATCACGTATCTATACCATCATAGTTAGTTCTCATTAGCATAGGTCATCTTGAGAAGACATACACATATTCCCAGACATAGCTATGTAGGAATTAATTCTACTTAATTCTAATACTGACAGTTTGATATCTCTAACCCACTGGGAGACAACTTGCCCTTTACTTATCTTATATAAACATGACTAGTGTTTATATTACTAGGAACCTTTCACCTAATTATCCTAGCAGAGTCTTTCAAGGATGTTACTGAGTAAAAAGCTCTGAATGGTATTAACTCTTTCTTAGGGCTAGTACTATATTGTTGAGTACCCTGGCCGTATACACAGCCCTGTACAAACTAGCTTATTTTCAGAAACATAGAAATATGACAACAGAAAAAGACCACATGGCCTATCTAGTCTGTCCTTCCATAACAACTACAACAGTCCCCTTTTTACCTTTAGAGATCCTCTGTGTCTGTCCCATGCTTTTTTGAATTCAGTTACTGTCCTCATCTCTACCACCTCCACTGGGAGACTATTCCACGGATCCACTACTCCTTCCGTAAAGAAATATTTCTGCATATCACTCCTGAATCTCTCTCCCTTCACCCTCATCCCATGTCCCCTCGTAGCAGAACTTGCTTTCAATTGAAAGGCTCTCTCTCTGAACATTTATGCCACGGAGGTATTTAAACATCTCAATCATATCACCTCTATCCCACCTTTCCTCTAAGGTGTAGATATTAAGATCCTTCAGTCTGTCCTCATATGCTTTATAATGAAGACCACTAATCATTTTAGTAGCCACCCTCTGCACCAACTCCATCCTGTTCACATCCTTTTGAAGGTGCGGTCTCCAGAATTGCACACTATACGTCAAATGAAGTCGCACCAAAGACTTATACAGAGGCATTATCACCTCCTTTTTTCTGCTAGCCATTCCTCTCCGTATGCACCCAAGCAACCTTCTAGCTTTTGCCGTCGCCTTTTCTACCTGTTTAGTTACTTTAAGATCATCAGACACAACCACGCCTAGGTCCCGCTCTTCTTTAGTGGACAAAAGTACTTCACCCCCATACTATATTTCTCCCTTGGATTGCTGCAGCCAAAATGCATGACCTTACATTTTTTAACATTAAATCCCAGCTGCCAAATTCTAGACCATTCTTCAAGCTTAGCTAGATCCCTCCTCATGTTATCTACCCCTTCCTGGGTGTCTACTCTATTGCAGATTTTGATGATATCCGCAAAGAGGCAAACCTTACCTGAAAGCCCTTCCACTATATCACTTTGAATGGATTCTAACAGCCCTAGTCCTAATACTGAACCACACCATCTGGTGATCACTGGATGCAAAATAATCTCCCACTACAACATCAGAAACACTTTCACCATTGTTAAGTACCAAGTCCAGTATGGCCCCTTCACGTGTGGGGTCTGTTACCAATTGCCTGAATAATTCTCCCTGTAGAGAATCCAGGATCTCCTTATTCTAGATGATACTGCAGCAGGAATGTGCCAATCAACATCTGGCATATTGAAATCTCCTATCAGTAGCACTTCCCCTTTCCTAGCAATGCTGCGCATGTCTTCAATTAACTCTCTGTCCACCTCTTCCTCTTGTGAGGGAGGTCTGTATATCACACCAATGTAAATAGATTTCTCTTTCCCTCTTTCTAGTTTAACCCACAATGCCTCCCCTCTCCCTTTTAAGCTCTGTAATTCCAAAGCTCTAATAGTAGTTTTTACATATAGTGCCACTCCTCCTCCCCTACTTCCTACCCTGTCCTTTCTGAATAAAGTATAGCCAAGTATAGTTACATCCCAATCATGGTTTTCTGTGAACCATGTTTCTGTAGCTGCCACTAAATCCAAGTCAGCCACTCCCACCAAAGCTTCAACATCAGGGATCTTATTTCCCATGCTACGCTCATTTATACACACTGCTTTCCATATGTTACCCATGTTACCCATTTCCATAAAGTTATTTAATGTATCACCTACCTGGGGGCTTTCACTTACCTGGGGGCTTTCTTCACCCATCCCCAACGAATCTAGTTTAAAGCCCTCTTCAGTAGATTAGCCAGTCTACTACTGAAGTCGCGTTGACCTTTCTTGGACAGATGGATGCCATCTCTGCTCTGCAACCCTTGGAACAGCATTCCATGGTCTAGGAAACCAAAACGCTCTTGATGACACCATCCACGCAGCGATGCATTCATCTCCAGGATGCAAGTCTCTCTGCCTTGGCCTTTACCTTCAACAGGGAGGATTGAAGAGAACACCACCTGTGCACCTAACTGCTTCACCTCTGTCTCAGAGCCATGAAGTCACTTTTGATACGTTCCGAGGTATACCTGGAAGTATCATTTGTTCCAACATGGATTAGCAACATTGGGTAATAGTCAGTGGGCTTGATGAGTCTCGGCAAACTCTCCGTAACATCTTGGATTTTGGCACCAGGCAGACAGCATACCTCTCTGGACATCAAGTCTGGTCGGCAGATGGATGCCTCAGTACCCCTCAGAAGAGAGTCTCCAACCACCACTACCCTTCATTTCCTTGTGGTCACTGATTCTGCAACTTTAGGGTACTTGAGCTCTGGTTCTTCCCTTTCCAGGGATGCTTTCACCTCCTCCACTTGCAGGGATGCATAATGGTTCTTCAATTCAAGGGCTGGAGAAGTTGGATTGGTGATTTTGCAGGCCCTGGTGACTTGTGTCCAACCATCGACATTCTGTTGGCACCCATCTTCTCCTCTGCTGGAGAGCTTGGTTGCTGCAAGAAGCATCTCATCAATGTACTTCTCACTGTCTTGAATGCTCCTCAGCCTCGCCACCTCCTCTGTGAGTTCCTCCACTTGGTTCCTCAGAGCTTCAGCATGCAGGCACCCTGCACATGGAACCAGTCCTTCAACTGGCATTAGGACCTCTGTCTGGACCGAGGCAGAAGCTGTAATGGTGGCAACAGCTTTAGCGATACGATTTTTCCCAGCCATTGTTCTGTTCGTGGAGCTTAGGTATCTGTTAAAACAAAAGAGAGAGATCTACCAAGTACCAGCCGGTTTCCCAGCTGTCCTTTCAGAGAAAAAGCAGTTAAATCGCCTTAATTATATTCAAAATGTGCTGGTCCAATTCTCTGTGCTTTGTCAAATGGGGAGGTGCCCTATAAAGCAAGATTACTCGCTAGGGGTGGGTGGGAGTCGGGGTGGGTAGGGAGGGAACTAACACCTGATTAGGTGTTAGCAGTTCCCTAAGCTGAAGAGGTTACTGGAGTTCAACCACCTACTGTGCTCAAGGAAAGTCCCACTAAAGCACCAAAAAGAAAGTAACCTTGCTTTAATAATGGTCCCTTTTAATAATGGTTTATGGACCTTTCCTCCAGGAACTAGCCCAAACCTTTTTTAAATCCGGGTACACTAACAGCTTTTACTACATCCTCCGGTAACAAATTCCAGAGTTTGATTACACGTTGAGTGAAAAAATATTTTCTTTTATTAGTCTTAAATAGTTTACCCTGTAGCTTCATTGCATGTCCCCATGTCTTTTATATTCTGATGACATAAACAATCGATCTACGTTTATCCGTTCCACTCCATTCATTAATTTATAGACCTCTATCATATCTCCCCTCAGCCATCCCTTTTCCAGGTTGAAGAGCCCTAACCTTTTTAGCCTCTCTTCATAGGGGTATCCTTCCACCCCCTTTACCATTTTGGTGGCTCTTCTCTGTACCTTTTCTAATAGAGCTATATCCTTTTTAAGATACAGCGACCAGAATTGCACACAATATTCTAGTTGCAGTCGCACCATGTAATGACATAGAGGCATTATAATATCCTTTGTTTTATTTTCCATTCCTTTCCTTATGATACCTATCATTCTATTTGCTCTCTTGGCCGCCGCTGCATACTGGGCAGAGGGTTTTAACATGTTATCCATGATAACGCCTAAATATTTTTCCTGGGTGGTGGAACCTTGCATCGTGTAACCATAGTTTGGGTTGTTCTTTCCTAGGTGCATAACATTGCACTTGTCCACATTAAGTTTCATCTGCCATTTTGATGCCCAGTCTTCCAATTTATCAAGATCCTCTTGCAATTTTCCACAATCCTCATGGGTTTTAACAGCTTTAAACCCTTTCATGGCTGTTGTTGCCATATGGCAACCTTCAAATTTTCCCCAAAATTTTTCACTGGATTCTATATTTCCAAAAAAATCTGCATACTCTGTGCGAAATGTGAGGTGTATATGTGCTTGACATCTGAAATAAAAACTGTTATTTAAACTATCACACCCAGCAGTAAATGAAACTGATGCCAAGACTGGTTTTTAATTTTCAGCCATTCAGGACCGTAGTTGCCATATGGCAACAGTAAATATTGTTTCTTAGAAATAAAATTTTTCCAAAAAGCTTTATATTCTGCATCATTTAGCTCAACTCTTAATAAAAAAAGCTGAAAAAAATGTTCAGTTACAAAACAATTATGTGGATGCGAAAGGGTTAAATAGTTTTGTGTCATCTGCAAATTTGATAACCTCATTCATTATTCCCTTTTCCAGGTCATTTATGAATATGTAAAAAGCAGCGGACCCAGCACAGATCCCTGGGCTACTCCACTATTCACCTTTCTCCATTGGGAAAATTGGCCATTTAGCCCTACCCTCTGCTTCCTATCTTTTAACCAGTTCCTGATCCACAATAGTACACTGCCTCCTATTCCATGAATTTTTAGTTTTGCACAAAAGTCTCTGATGAGGGACATTATCAAAGGCTTTCTGAATGTCCAGATACACTATATCAGCCGACTCACCTTTGTCTATCTGTTTATTCACACCTTCAAAAAAACCATAGCAGATTAGTAAGACAAAAATCTTCCTTGTCTAAATCCATGTTGGCTATCTCCCATTAAGCCATGACTATCTACATGTTCAGTAATTTTGTTCTTTATGATGGTTTCTACCATTTTTCCCAGTATTGACGACAGGCTCACCGGTCTATAGTTTCCCGGATCACCCCTGGAACCCTTTTTAAAAATTGGCATCACATCGACCATCCTCCAATCTTCAGGTATTACAGATGATTTTAATGATAGTTCACAGATTACACTGGTCAACACAATTTTTGTCACAGACCCGCTCTGACCTGTTTCTTATGTAATTTTTCCCATTGTTTACAAATATGGTATCAGAATTTTTCTATCACCCATACTTCAGGAGATATCATCTAGTAAAGTGTGTACATTACTGTAAATTAGCCGTTACAGTTTTGTTTCAGTAAACAAAGGTTAAATACGAAAAATTCCATCATAATTATTATTGTATGTTGTCAGCCACAACCAAAAATGCTGAGTCATGTAGTTATAATATAATTAATTAAACGGGCCCCTTGCCCTACTGGTCCGGCTGATACAAGCAGAAAACGCTGGGTCATGTATTGGTATGCTTTCTGTCGCCATCAGCGATTGATTGTGGTTTGTATTGTTTGAAAAAAACAGAATCTGAATGGATGTGAGTTTGCGTTAATCTATTTCATAAACAGCTGTTGGTTAATAAATATTACGGTTATCGCTTGTAGTTCTTTAACAATGCCTCAAAAGTGTGTTAATCGTCCGGATTCCTTTTGCTACATTTGTGGTGAGATTACTTTTAAGAAGCAGAGAAGACGTTTTACTCCGCTTGTTAAGACATGTTATAAGCTGTACTTTGGATGTCAAGTCGGTGACCAGGACAAAAATTGGGTGCCTCACGTCTGCTGTATTACCTGTGTCAGACTCCTAACAGGTTGGGTAAAGGGTGTTCGACATATGAATTTTGCTGTTCCAATTATCTGGAGGAAACCAAGAGATCACTTGACAGATTGCTACTTTTGCCTTACAAACATGGCAGGCATTACTTCAAAATCAAAACACACTGTAAATTACCCAAGTTTACCATCTGCCATGAGGCCTGAGCATCACTGTCAAGAATTTCTGGTGCCAAAACCTCCAGAAAATCTTACAATGAATGCTGATGATGTTGACGATGATGGCGATGCTGTAATGCAGGATCCAGGCTTTGAGGCATGATTTTAATGATATTTCACAGATTACTGATAGCAGGCCTACAATCTCATATTTCAGTTCTTTCAACACCCTTGGATATATACCATTCGGTCCAGGTGATTTGCTACTCTTCAGTTTATCAAATAGTTGTAATAATCTTCCCGGTGTAGCGATATTTCTTTCAATTCTTCTGCAATATCACCTTTAAATACCACTTCAGTCATGGGTAACATCCCTACATCTTCCTTAGTAAAGACCAAAGCAAAGAATTCATTCAGTCCTCCACTATGGCCTTGTCCCCTCTTAGTGCCCTTTTTACCCCTCTATCATCTAATAGTCCAACTGACTCTCTCACAGGTTTTTTGCTACAAATGTACTTGAAAAAGTCTTTATTATATGTTTTTGCTTCCACAGCAAGCTTCTTCTCAAATTCTCTCTTTGCCTGCTTTATCAGTGCCTTGCATTTAACTTGCCAGTACTTGTGCTGTTTCCAGTTTTCGCCATTTGGCTCTTTTTTCCATTTCCTGAAAGATGCTTTTCTGGCTACAACAGTCTCTCTGACCTTACCTTTAAACTATGCTGGCAGGTTTTTTTTTACTTCCTTCCACTTTTTTTAAAGCGTGGTATACAGCTGGTGTGGCTTCCAAGATAGCATTTTTAAACAACACCCAAGTTTGATGTAAGTCTTTAACCTTTGCAACTGCTCCTTTTAGTTTTTTCTTAACTGTTTTCCTCATTTTATCATAGTCTCCCTTTCGAAAGTTAAAAGGTAGTACTGTGGATTTCTTTACCATCCCTATTCCATTAATTAAATCAAACGTGCTATGATCACTATTGCCAAGTGGCTCCAATAGCCTTATCTCTTGCACCATTTCTGGTTTCCCACTAAGGACTAGGTCCAAAATGGCTTCCCTTCTGGTCGGTTCATGAACCAGCTACTCCAAGAAGCAGTCATTTATTTAATCTAGAAACTTTATCTCTCTAGCATGTCCTGCCATGACACTGACCCAGTCAATAACAGGGTAATTGAAATCACCCATTATTATTACTGTGCTGTAACTTTTGTTAGCTTCCCTGATTTCTTTGTGCATTTCATCATCCATTTGTTCATTCTGGCCAGGCGGTCGATAGTACACCCCCACTACCATCTCCTTCCCCTTTTTACATGGAATTTCAATCCATAGAGATTGTACAGCAAATTTTGTTTCCTACAAAACTTTAATCCTTTGTGACTCAGTGCCCTCTCTAACATAGAGCGCAACCCCTTCACCAATTTGATTAGCTCTAACATTGCGATATCATTTGTACCCAGGTATCACGGTGTCCCACTGATTGTCCTCCTTCCACCATGTTTCTGAGATACCATTCTAAGATACCATTCTGGGGACTGGTGTTTCTAGTCCCACAGGTGCTCCTTGTGGTCTTGGGCAAGCCACTTAACCCTCCATAGCCCATGATCTCCAGGAACAAGCAGGAATGAGTCTTCACATATGGGTACGTCGGTACCGACGGAGCCTGCACGGGAATGCTCCCCAGCATCCAATCAGAAAGCTTTTGGGAGCATCCCTTGCGCCTGCGCACTGACTTCCCGCCTTTTCCACTTCCTCTCCTCAGTTTTCGTTTTTCCACGGAGCCGGCAGGACGTCCTCCTGTCACCGCAGAAACCTTTTTCTTTAAATTCTTCATTTCTTGTTTTCTTGTGGTCGCGGCTGTTTTTCACGCCACCACCGGTACCGCCGGTGTTTTTTTCTTTTCTTTTTCTTAGACTCAGAGAGATTTTTCCCTCTGCTTCTGTCTTAATTTTTTGGGGCTACAAGGCCTCTTCATCATGGAGCCTTCTTCTCCTAAGAAGTGCCTTCACTGTGGAAACACAGTTTTCTTTTTAGACTCCAATAACTGGTGTCTAACCTGTTTGGGTCCTGACCCTTTTTCCCCTGAACTATCAGGCTGCAATACTGTGAGAAGACCTTCCCTCTTTCGAGTTTCCCTCGATACCGTTTTCACTCTGGCAGTGAAGGCACCGGGTTTTTCTTCTCTACAGGATCAGGTAACCCACAAACAGTCTGTTAAGACTTGCCAATCCTTGAGTGGTATGTCTCATGCCAAGCATGATGACGGCTCCGGCCTTGCCCTCAAGATCCCATTGGCATTAAAACACCAGCAGGAGTTTTCGGGCTCCAAAGCATTTCAGGGGTTTCAGGTTGTTCCTGGGGCTCACCCCTCACAGAACATACCTGAGCCATGCTCGGTGGTGGTATCCGCTTCGAGCGGTACTGATACCCCGGCATCAGCACTGGTGTCGAGTGTTCCACTCTTCGCCAGGGATCGTCCTCTGGCGTCCTCGGTACCTTCGGGACCGATCGATACGTTCCAGATTGACTTTCCTGTATCTAAGCCATGCTCGGGGATGGCACCCGCTTCGAGCGGTACCAATACCCCGGCATCAGCACCGGTGTCGAGTGTTCCACTCTTCGCCAGGGATCGTCATCGGGCATCCTCAGTACCTTCGGGACCGATCGATACGACCCAGAGACTTTCCTGTATCGGCATCGCCGATACCACCACCGACGTCGGTGCCCTCTAGACATGCATCGATAGACTCGCTCCCTTCGATGCCGAGTCTGGAATCGATATCTAGTCTAGATGACTGGGTACCGACGCGTCTTGGAACCGATCCTTATCGTTTCCGAATACGCAGTACCGAGGATATTCACCAGGACTCTCTGGTTACCTTGGTACCGCTTAAGCAGCCTCCGATGACTGCCTCGATGACATTACCGTCTCCGATTCCGCCTCAGCTGCCGGTATCGGTATCGATGTCGATTCCTGCAGTTACATCGGTACCATCGATCCTTTCTATGCCTAGTTTGGAATCGATACCTGGCATGGACAATGCAGTACTAACTGCCTCAAATCGTGACTGCCAGTATCACTATCCATCTAGTAGGATTCTTTTTCTGCACCAGACCAGTACATCCTCTGGTGCTCAGGCTGCTTCTTCAACCTTAGCCTACCCAGGGATGGTTCCCATTGGAGATCCTTCTTTTCAGAAATTTCTCCTTGACATGGCAATCTTTCTTGCTATTCCTATCCCTGGCTGTGATCTTAACCGAGGCTGTCCTGCAGAAAAGGAAAATGTAATGCTTCCTTTCCATCACTCTTTGCAGGATCTTCTTCTGAGAATATGGGAATCACCTTTAAGGGTTCCCTCACCTTCTACAGCAACTAATGTTCTGTATCTGGTGCCCCCCTCTCCAGGGTTTCAAAAGACTCAACTTCCCCATCATTCCATTGTAGTGGAATCAGCAATGAGGAAGGTAAAAAGCAAGAAGAAGCATTCTTCTTATCCGCCAGGTCGTGCATCTAGAGCACTTGATGCCTTTGGACGTCAAACCTTCCAAACATCTATGCTGGCATCAAGAATTATTTCTTATATATTTTATATGAGTCTAACACTCCAGGAGGTCACAAAGAAATTCTCTTTTGACTCCTTTTTTGTCAGAACCTAAGGCTGCTGACTATTCCTTGCTTCTTAGTCATAGCCGGAATATCTCTTGGTTTCTTTCTCGTGCTTCTCTAGACTCTTTTGAGTCTGTTAGCAGATCCTCTGCTATTGCCATTGGAGCACGTCGTAGAGCCTGGCTCCAAGCTTCAGACTTGAGCAGATGGGCACAACACACACTGGGTAATTCTCCTTGTACTGGAGAAAATCTCTTCAATAAGGAGGCTTTACGTCAGGTTGCTCATTGCTCCACTGACTTCCCTGGTTCTGGAGACCATTCTAAGCCTTCTTCTTCCCCAGGAGGTAGGAAATGTCCTACCAAACCTTCTTTCCCTAAGAAAAGAAGGTTTCACTCTTATCCTGCCTATCATCCAGATGTACCCAAGCAAGGGACACCTCGTCCTAGTCTGAAGTTTCCAAACTCTAGCCAGTCTGAGCATACCCAGCAACCATAGGTTCTGAAGGTTACAATCTACAGTTAACTTCTTCTTAACATAAGTTTGTTCACTGTTTTTTCTTAAAGCTCTACACTGGGTTTTTCCTTTTTCAGTATGCTAAGCTGTCAGGATATTCTTGTCCATGGGTTACAGAATTCTCCTCTTCTTACTATTAAGAAGGGAACTTACAGCTATCCCATGATAGTTTCTGTCCCAACATGAACATTTTTTCCTTCAGCTGACTTGCCATATGGGTAAGTCACCCTCCAGTTACCTGTTTTCTCTACCCTCTCATCCAGGGGTTCCCCTGACTGAGTGGTACCATACTGAAAAGCTTCTCTAGCCTTTCATTCCAGTGTAGACTTTTTGTTTCCTTGAATACATTCTCCAGATAACTCATCAGACAGGGACAGGAATATCTCCTCTCCCTTTGTCTGTTTCTCTTTGTTTTGCACAGGAAGATTCTCTCTGCTGTCTTTTCAGCTGCTGTGCATGCAAGAGTTCCAGTGACTGAACTACTGGTACTTTTCCACAGATTCCAGTCTATCTTCCACAATTTTTGTCTAGCCTCAGTAGTGATTCCAAGCTAGTCCTCATCTATCTTGGATAATCCTACTCACTTTAGGCTTCTCACATTATCTTCTTTCTAGCCATCTCCTTTTCCTAGGATGTGGCAACACACCTGACTTCAGTCAGTTTTATCTCTTAATTCTCCTGCACAATGCTCTCTACAATCTTCAGAGAAGCTTTCTACTATGGGGCCTTGCTACAGAGCATTGAACTTTGTCTCTGAGGGCTATTCTATATAGTAGGAAAAAGCTTATAAATCATTCCCATGACTGTGAGGGTTCTCCACACCCTCTTGTCTCCTGTTATCATACAGAATATAAGCTTTTTCTGCGTGAATATCCAAGGCTACTAGTAACGCATGATACCCCTATGTCCCTCCAGTGGGTCCTCCTGGTATCTTCTCTATGCGTTTCTATCCATCTACCATGTCAGAGTTCTAAAGGACTCCCGCCTTGCTCTTTACAGACTGATATTGTCCTCTGTTTTTCACGCAACCATCCTGGTTATTTTACTGGATTGCATTCCTGCATCCTTTTAGCCCACGGAAATAGATTCTCTATATATCTGTCAAGTGGGTTTCACCCTCTTTTTGTTGGATGAATCTTTCCCCTTCACATTCCCCATGTGAATGTTCTTATGGGGCTTAGTGGTAGACATGTATCTTCAGACTTATTTTCATGTATGTAAATATCTCTATATATGCCTTTACATACATATGTCTGTAAGCTGTGTGTGCATAATTTATGCCCCCACATATATATATATATATATATATATATATATTGATACATATCTCTACACATATCTATATATACATATATATAGGTATATATATCCCTTTAGATATATATATATATATATATGTATCTGTTGGGAGGCTTTTTATAGGTCGATATGTATTACATACTATCTCCCTCACTGTCTATGCTATAAAATTTTTTTACCTTCTTAGAGGTTCCAGACAGTGGGCTTCCATTTTTCATACTGTTCCTTAGTATGTGGGGGCTGTTATGCACACAACCACTACTGTGGTGCTAACAGCTTCCACTTTGCTCTAGGTCTCCCTATCCTTGAAGCATCAGGCTTCAGTATCTTTCCTATCTCTCATCAGCTAGGAAAGACAGTGTACATCTTCATTAGTTTTTGAGTACACATCTGTTCTCCTTGGGAATATGGGCTTTTTTCCATGCCCCTTCTTCCCTCCAGGACTGGGCTAGTTCTCCAAATCGGTCAGTCTTCTTCTTTTAGTCCTCAATGTTAATGACTTTGTACCTAAAAGAGTTTGCAGCTTTTTCCCATAAAGCTTTCCGTTGAAGACATGCCGTTCTTATCCTACCCCAGTTGACACCTGGATCACCTGCTAATTCCAGGTCTGGACCTTCATCCTCACTGCTGTGATGTCACCTTGAGGATTCCGCTACTGCATATCCAGTAGACTCCATCCCGCTCTCTACTTCCTACAATCCAGTAGGTAAGCTCCATATTATAATTGTTCATTAAATAATTTTAATGATACTTATCATACATACCAAGGACTCCTCTTCTGTAGTCCTTAGGTTCGCTGTTTTTCCTTACAGCTCCTCTCTTCTCAACTCCTACCCTCCATCCCTCATGGGATGCCGGAGATTCCTGTGTGGAAAATGCACTCCTGATCCAGGGACACGCATTTTAGGGGATCTACCCCTGGCATCTATAGCTAGGGAGTCCCCATATGTGAAGACTCATTCCTGCTTGTTCCTGGAGATAGCACAGTTACTTACCTGTAACAGGTGATCTCTGGGAACAGCAGGAATAAGTCTTCACAACCCACCCACCTCCCCTAGGAGTTGTATCTATCTATCTTCCTTTCCTCTTTCTCTCCTTTGTCTCAGCTATGAAACTCAACTGAGGAGAGGAAGTGGAAAAGGCGGGAAGTCAGTGCGTAGGCGCAAGGGATGCTCCCAAAAGCTTTCTGATTGGATGCTGGGGAGCATTCCCGTGCAGGCTCCGTCGGTACCGACGTACCCATATGTGAAGACTTATTCCTGCTGTTCCCAGAGATCACCTGTTACAGGTAAGTAACTGTGCTTTCCCTGTAAAATAGTTATCTCCAAGTTATAATGCCCTGTTCAATGTAATTTCAGTTTGTTCAATGTAAACCGCCTTGATATCATGAAAGGCGGTATATAAGAAATGATAAATAAATAAATACCAATCATATCTAACTTCTCATTTAGTGCTATGTATTCTAACTCTCCCATCTTATTTTTTAGACTTCTAGCGTTTGTATACAAAAATATTAGAAACTGTATTTTATTCATATTAATCTGGCTGTCGGTAGGCAAGGGTAATTTGAATCTTTAAACTCTCTCTGCTCTGTACTCAAGGGCATTTGGGCTACTTTTGTCTTTATTGGAACCGCTCTGCTGATGTGCCCTAACTTCATTCTTTTGGTAGTATCCTTCAAGGATACATTGTTCCGAACCATGCACTCTTGGGCAACTGTCGACTCTCCCCTGTTATCTAGTTTAAAAGCTGCTCTATCTGTTTTTTAAAGGTTAATGCCAGCAGCCTGGTTCCATCCCGGTTAAGGTGAAGCCCATCCATTCGGAAGAGCCCCTCCTTTCCCCAGAATGTTCCCCAGTTCCTAACAAATCTAAAACCCTCATCCTTGCACCATTGTCTCATCCAGGCATTGAGACTCCGGAGCTCTGCTTGCCTTTTTGGGTACTTTGAGCAGGCGAAGGCCCATAAAAAGTCCATCCAGCTGTTTGTTTATTTTGACCCCAACAAGCCAGGAGCGGCCATTTCCAAACACTCGCTTTCAAATTGGCTAGCAGACTGCATATCTTTGCTTATGCCTAAGCAGGCCTAAGCCTTGAGGGTCATGTCACAGATCATAATGTCAGGGCCATGGATGCATCTGTGGCCCACTTGTGCTCTGTCTTAATGGAAGAGATTTGCAAGGCTGCAGTGTGGACAGCAGTCCATACGTTCACAACCTGCCTGGAGAGGGTTTCCTGACACGACAGCAACTATGGATTCTGTTTGGGAAGTAAAATCCAATTCCATTCCCCCAAGCCCTTTTTGATTTCTGTTCAGGCTAACCCCTCCCAAAAAAGTACATAAAATACAAAAAGCCTGTTAAAAAAATGGGATTGCCCCTGTTAGGCCATCTTTATTTTCCCCTCTTTTTGTTTGAGATAGCCTGTAGCTAGGGAGTCCCATATGTGAGGACTTATTTCCTGCTTGTCCACGGAAAAAACATAGTTACTCACCTGTAGCAGGTGTTCTCTGTGGACAGCAGGAAAAGTCCTCACAACCCATCCATCTCCTCTAGGAATTGTATTCTAGTATAGTTATAGTATAAGACTGAGAAAAGATGGTGCCGCCACAACAGGCAGGAAGATGACACACATGCACAGAGGAGTCTTAAGAGCTTCTAGAAGGAGCTGGGGATTACTCCATTGGATAATGTCACCCATACATGAGGACTTTTCCTGCTGTCCACGGAGAACATCTGCTACAGGTGAGTACTACCTTTTCCTAATATTGCTTTTTAGTTTACCTCCTTGCAATTTTATTTTCTGTCCCCTAGTTCTATAGCTTCCACATCTTCGAAAAAGTTTGGTTCATTAATTCCTGTCAAGTATTTAAATGTCTGTTTCATATCTCCTCTATCTCTTCTATCCTCTCTAGAGTATAAATATAAAGGTCTTCAAATCTTTCCTCATACTACTTCTGGTGCAGATCCCATGCAGTATTATTTTGGTTATTTTCCTCTGAACCACTTCATGTCTTTATAACCTTAGTGACCAAAGCAGTATTCCAAGTGAGTCGTCTCCATCAACTTGTATAGGTGCATTTTTACCTCCTTCATTCTGCTGGCTATGCCCCTCTCTGCAGTCCAGTTTCTTTCTGGCTTTGGCTACTGCATTGTTTTGCAACCTTGAGATCCTCAGACACTGCCAACCCGTGCTGTCTTTCTGGTTTGTACACAGTCTCTTGTCTCCTGTCACATTCGACTCCTGTGGATAGTTTTGCACCCCAAATGCTTCAGTGATCACTTCTTCACATTAAAGCTTAACTGCTAAGCATTAGCCCATGCTTCTATTTTCTGTAGATCATATTGTCTGCTTAGTTGCAAATCTTCATGTAATCCACAAAAAGGCAAACGTTATTCCTTCTAACCCTTCAGCAATATAATTCAGAAAGCTATTGAACAGAATCATTTCCAAGACCCAATCCCTCAGGCATTCCATTACTCATCTCTCTCAAGAGTGAAATTAATTTACCACCACCCTCTGTCAACCAGTTTCTGATCCTGTTCACTCCCTTGGGTCCCTTCTTCAGGCTGCTCAGTTTATTCATGAGCCTCCTATGGGGAACAGTATCCAAAGGCTTTGCTAAAATCTAAGTGGACCACATCTAGCATATGTCTTGGTCTTGGTCTAGTTCTCTACTCACTCTGTCAAATAAATAATCTCATTTGACTTCATTTCATAAGAAGGTGACATTCTATTTGTTTTTGCAAGTCTTTGATTCATAAACTGTATGGTGTTTAAATGATGAAGTGTTTATGTGAGATATAATTGCAGTTTTATGTTAAATTTTGGTTTTCATTTTTTTCTGTTTTGTGAGTATAAAATTATTATGGATGTTTTATTGAAAATTGCATAGAAACTTGTGATTGGTGGTCTATAAGTACTTCAAATAAATAATAACTGAAATGGCCACGATTTGCCTTTAATAAAACATGCTGCCTCAGATCTTGCAACTCATTGGATTGTAGAAAGTTCATTATCCTTTACTTCACCAGCATCTTCATTACTTTTTCCACCAAGGCAAGGCTTAATGCCCTGTAGTTTACTAACTCTTCTCTTTTGTGAAGAGGAAACACAGCCCTTTTCCAGTCTCGGGGACCATTAAACACATCCTTTTAGAATCAATCAGAACTTCTCTGAGCTCCTTCAGGGTCCTGGGCTATATCTCATCCAACCTCATGGCTTTGCTCACATTCAATTTTGCATGTTTATAAACACTTTTTTGATGAATGATGTGGTATCTACTGCACTCCCATGTTATACCCTGTTTCAGCACCAGTTATACTGTAAACTTGTTTTATGTATCTGTTGTTCATTTGTAAACTGCTATGATTACCCAAAATAGCGGTATAAAAAACCCACACGCAAATAAATAAGTAAATAAATACCTTTGTCTATCATCTGAGGTTCTTTTCTAGGATTTTATTCTGCATTTCTGCATTTTCCTTGTCATTTTCAACACGTCGGTACCTAATACGTTTGAGTCATGCATTTCCATCTCTGACCTGCCTCCTTTCCTCAACATATCTGGAAAGGTCTTGTCGGCAAACTTTAGATCTTCAGACATTTTTATTTCTTCTGCCTGTGTTTTGCCACCCCTATATTTTTCTTGTCTCTTAGCTTTATCCAGTATCCTTGTGATCTTTTGCGTTTTATGAGTGCTGTGTTTTTTGCATTTATTTTGCAGAAATCAGAGAGCAGCACTTAGTGGAGAGTTGAGGTATTAACATGTATAGCATTTTTTAAATGCTCACAAAAGTGGTAAAACGGTGCAACAAAACAGTAGCAAAAGCCAGAAGAATGGAAGGGTTCCTAGGGAGAGACATCAACAGTGTAAAAAAGGAACTGGTGATACTTTTGATAGTAGTCTTGGCAATTATTTTTTTTACAGCGGCATTGGGCTCTGTTCCGAAGACTTTTATCTTAAAAAAGGATATAGAGGCATCATAGGGAAGAACTATGAAACAAGATTTAAGGACCTAAATCTGTATACCATAACATTGAGGAGAGAAGGGTGGATATGATAGAATCTGTTTAATTAATTTATTATTTGAAATTCAAAATATAATTCCAAGAAAAGCATCTTGTAACAGAAAAAGTTGAAACCATAAAATAAAAGTTGAATTATTAAAATTCCAAGAAAAAAAAGACAATAAATATCCCCCATTCGCAGTCCACAATTTAGTGGGAAAAGCAAGATACACAATTTGAGAGGGGAAAAAACTGTTAAATACAAACCGTAACAAAATAAAGATAAACTGAAGAGGACCCGATACCAAGCCAAAATAACATGATAGCATTTAAGTAGTAGGCATTCCAACCATATAGGGAGACAAGGTAGAATTCAGGAAAGTTATGAGGTGATCCAAATCATAAAAAATAGAGCAAACAGTGGCTTAACCACGTGTTTGCAGAGGAAGTTAATCCAGAATAATCCACCAAGTTGCTGCACTCTGTCTCAACAAAAAAAAAAGGATGACTTTTTGTGTAGCCCTACCACATCAGAAAAAATATGAACTGTGCAACCAGGAACTGGGTCTCCTGCTTACAAAAGAACCTAAATGCCTAGTCCTTGTCTGATTACAATACAAAATTGACAGATAGGTAGAGAAACTGTTTCAACATCATCCTTTTCCACAAGTGGGATAGATTTAGAGAGTCGAGCAAGAGCTTGATCAGTTGTTTTTCTTCACATGTGAAAAATGCCCTTGTCATCAGAGATGAGATTGCTCCAGAATCTTTAGAATCTCCAGTATATATCTATGGAATGTTATAGGAGGCACACAACTGGTAACTTTGGAAAATTAATAAAACACAAAGTTCTGTATCTCTAAAGGGTCTCAATTTTTAATTTTCTGAGGTAAACAGTATTATTCTTCACTAAATACGATTTGTTTTCCGCAGTTTTCTTTAGACTCCTCAACCAGATCTGTTTAACATCTTTCTCAACCTTAGTCTCCATCAATTGATATTTAGTCAACGAGGATTGAAGCTTAGCAGAAACAGTTTTGTAACTGTACAGTCATAGATTTATCTAGCTTGGTAATAGCATCCCAAAGGGTTTCCATATTCATATCAGAAGGCTTCTGAATACACGCACCTCAGCAGGCTGGCAGTATACCAGTGAGTGCTTCCCCAACTGTCTGCTCTTCAGAGCCGGAAAGCTCGTCGAGCAGTTTTGGACTCGATCTATCCTTGCCAGAGTAGCTGCGTGCAGTAAACGTTTTGTGTTAGAGCCAACTTGCTCGGAAAGTCTGAGTTCGTCGGGGGCTCCTAGAGTTGGTGTTCTGATGGATGGGCAGGCTTTTGAGCAGTTGCAGAGGAGAGTTGTAACCTTTCCGGGTCATCGCTCTGACGGACAGCTGCACGTTGCCCTAGTCGAGGGTTTGAAGCACCCGGCAAGAATGGTCTCAGCAGTGGTATCTTCTATGGTATCGGAGTTGAGTCTCGACGTGGGAGATGGTCCTTTGGGCTTCTGTTTGCAGTGTCCTGCTGAATTTACATTAGAATAGTTTTGGTCGGTGATTCAACAACTTGGGGACTCCTTGTCTCAACAAGTACAATCTGTTTCGGCTCAAGTGAAGGCTAATGCAATTTCTATGCAACAGTAGGTTGGAGAGAGATCTGAGCTGCGGGGGGTCCTTGTTCTCAATAGTGGAAAGAGTCAGTCACTTGGAGAACTCTGAAACTGTTCTTTCCAAGGAAGCTATAGGGATGAGATCTCGTCTGCAACACCTGGAGAATTTTTCTCGATATCTGAATCTCAGGCTTACTAACTTTCCTAAGTCATCATTTATTAGTGCTAGAGATATGTTTAAGAGATATATGACTAAGGTGTTTGGTGTTCCTAGTGAGTCTTATCTCCCTGTTGCCAAATTATATTATTTATTTATTTAAAAGTATTTCTATACCGCCTTCTCCTTCAATCAAGGCGGTCTCCACAGCAAACAATCATAAGAGTGGTTCAAGTGTGTTCATGCAGTGATACATATTGTGTGTTTGTGGTGGTGTGTATTGGATTCTTGTTGAGCTATTTACATCATGCGCTATTATACATTCTTATGTACAAGGGTCAGGGGAGGGGGGGTGGTCTTTTGTTCTTGCTTGGTGAGTGGATCATGTGACGTGTCCATAGTGTTCAATGAATAGTGTTGTCTTAAGTTGCTTCCGAAAGTCTTTGAGGTCTGTTGTTAGTCTTAGTTCGTCTAGGAGGGTGTTCCAAATTGCTGGTGCAGCCAGGGAAAGGGCTCGTTCTGCGGTGTCCTTGCGGACCTTGGTGAGGTCTTTTGGGGTGTTAACACGATTGGAAGTGCCTCTCCTCCTTGGTCGTGTGCTTCTGTCAGGTTGTATGAGTGTTTGTAGGCTGAGGGCTGATGACTGTTTGATCTTGAAGATGTTTATGACTGTCTTATATTTGATGCGTGAGCTGATTGGGAGCCAGTGTAGATCTTTCAGTATGGGTGTGATGTGTTCATGTCTTGTTGTGCCAGATATTATGCGGGCCGCTGTGTTTTGTGCCAATTGCAGCGGTCTGAGTGTTTGTTTTGATAGACCAAGATAGATTGGTTTGCAGAAGTCTAGTAATGGGGTTATTAGTGCCTGGCAGACTGTACGGAAGTGCTCTGGGGCAAGGAGGGGCCTAAGGCATCGGATGAGTCTCATCCTGTGGTATGCGCTTTTGGTGGTTCTGCTTATGTGTGATTGTAGATTCAGTTCCTTGTCCAGGGTTACTCCGAGGTACTTTACTTCTGGTTTTATGGGTATGGTTGTCTCTTTTATCTTGATGTTGGGTGGATTTGCCATCTGGACGGAGATCCACAGGGACGGGGGGAGATTCCAGGGGTATGGCAGGCTGACTCGCTTGATGTCTCGGCTATATTGGAGGCATCAGGTGATGAACCCTGCAGTCCGGTTACATTACTGGTGACACTTTCACTATCTCATGATAGAGATTGGTTTTTGAAAATGTTTTTCCATAAACACTTGTTCCTTATCATCCCTCCAGTCTAGTCCCGGAAACTCTAGGGTTGTCATCCTCTTCCAGCAGCTTGGAGACTGATAGATGTCATTCTTTGATGACACTGGTATAAGGACACAGGCACCGGCACCTCCCACTCCAGTTATATCAGTCTACAAGCAGCTGGAGGATGTGAGCCAGAGTTTCTGGCTCCCAAGAGAAACAATTAAGGACTTAGTGTAGTTATTTTAGTTCAGGGGGGTTGATTTAAATCTAATTGAGCATATTTGTGTTCATTGGAGTTTTATTTTTACTTTATTATTTTATTTCAAGGGGGGTGTACCACTTTAATTTTTGGCGGCTGCAGGGCCTCTCTTCCATGCTTCCTCCCTCTTATCAGAGAGTCAGAGGGCAAGAAGATTTAAGGACCGGGTTAGGCCCGGAGGGAGGCCCAAATTAAGTTTGCCTGCCGGCTCCAGCGCAACGCAAAAGGGGTGCCTGCAGGCGCTTGGTCGAGTTCGGCAGCGGGGGAAAAAGCTAGCACACAGGTCTCTGCTGTGCTCTTGATCGCAGCACTTTTGCCTCCCATAATTGGGCACAGTGTTGTGGAGCAGCCCGGACTGTTTTCATCGATTCTTAGAGGAAAGGTAAGCAGCGATTTTTAAGTTACCTTGGCTGGTGAACTCGGGGCTGTTGGTCTGGGATTCAGGCCCGAGTAGGCAGCAGTTTCCCGCCGTGTCCCGTTTTGGGCAGGAAAAGCCGGTAGAGGCTTCGGGGAAACAATTTGAGGTTGTGAGTTAAGGAAGCTTCGTTTTCGAGTATTTTTGGTAGATTTCAGGTCGGGTGCCTTCCTGCTTTCATTTATAAAAAAAAAAAAAAAAAGGTCGGGTCTGAGACGTCCGCCCGTTGATTTCTTTAAGGGCAGGTCTCAGCTGAATATTTCTGGTAGTTCTGTGTGATTGCGGGGGTAAGTTTGTTTTTGTAAACTTTTAAGGATTGTTAAGGATTTTTTAAGCATTGAGTGGGACACATTAGGAGATAGGATGCCTGCAAAGACCTTGTGCTTGCTCTGTGGAGTCAAGCGGTCTATAGTGTCAGAAGCAGGCATCTGTAAGACCTGTAGCCAGGTTTCAGCAGGGGAGCACCAACACTTAGATTCGGCGGAGGACCGGGAGGTAGTAGCACAGGTCCCGATGTTTCCACTTGCAGACCCCGTAGAACCGGTGCCGGGTCCCTCCTCGGCTCCGGAGGTCCCGCGGGCTTCGGCCCCCTTGGCAGGTGATTTGACATCAATCTTTTCTCCAGACTTTGTAGCTCTTATTCAAAGGGCGTTCGCCGGTGCTCCTAGAGACTCTTCTGCCTCGGTAGCGGGGGCCATGGCGGCAGATTTGGGGCAGAAGAGGCCGGGCACTCCGCTATTAGGGACTCCTTCGACCTTAGGGCCAAAGAGGTCCCGAGTAGAGTCGGATAAGCGGTGTCTGTCTGAGTTTTCGGAGGATATGCTCACGGAAGGTGAGGAGCATGATCCAGAGATGGAAGAGGAGCTGGAAGAAGGAGAGATTACTGAACAGGAGGATCAGGCTAGAGTAGTGCATATTTTTCGAAGGGAGGAGTTACCCGCACTGATTGCGGAGACACTGAAGGCGTTAAATGTGCCGGTGTCGGAGCCGGTGGAAGAGGCTTCCTTAGAAGATCCTCTATTGCAGGCCTTTCGTAAGACGCAGAAAGCTTTCCCCATGAATAGAGTTATTAAAGAGATGATACAAGGTGAGTGGGATATGCCTGAGTCCACACTCAGAGGCTTGCGGGTGATGTCTCGTCTTTATCCGTTAGTGGAACAAGATAAGGAGCTCTTTAAGTCGCCCAAAGTGGATGCGGCTGTTTCAGCGGTGACCAAGAAGACGACCATCCCGGTGGAAGGCAGTGCAGCTCTTAAGGATACTCAGGATAGGAAGCTGGATGTTTTGTTAAGGCAGGTTTTTGAGGTTAATGCTCTTTCGATGCAAGCTTCCATTTGTGGAGCTTGGGTGGCTAGAGCCTGTCTCCATTGGGCTCAGAGAGTTCAGGGAGAGCAAGCTGAGGACTCCGTTAGTGAGGCAGCTCGCTTGGAGTCAGGAGCTGCGTATTTGGCGGATATTCATTATGATCTCATAAGAGGACTATCGAACAGTATGGCTTCAGCGGTGGCCGCAAGGAGGTATCTCTGGCTGCGGAATTGGGCAGCGGATGCTTCTTCCAAGGCCAGGTTAAGTAAGCTTCCCTTCAAAGGATGACTGTTATTTGGAGAGGATTTGGAAAAGATAGTTAAAGATCTGGGAGAATCCAAAGGCGAAAGGCTACCAGAAGATAAACAGAAGCAGGAAAAATTCCCGCTGATGGCTAGATTTCCTCAGAGAGATTTTCAGCGGTTTCGCTCCCCCAGGTTCCCACAGAGTCAGAGAGGGCGCTTTCCCTTTCAAAGCCAAAGCTTTCAGGGCTTCCGAGGTGCCAGCAGAGGTTTTTCTGCCGCCACTTCGGGTGCCAAAAAGCCACAATGAAGTCAGGGAGGCCCAGGTGGATGTAGCAGTAGGAGGTCGTCTACAAGAGTTTTACGCTGCCTGGGTCAGGATTACGTCAGATCAGTGGGTGCTGGAGGTGATTCGAGAAGGCTATGCTTTAGAGTGTCAAAGGCCGGTGACCAATGCTTTCGTTCAGTCTCCTTGCAAGGCCCGTTGCAAACGCGAGGCAGTCAAACGGACCTTGCAAAGGTTGCTGGATCTCAAGGCGGTAGTGCCGGTGCCTCAGGATCAATGCGGGTTAGGTCGATACTCCATTTATTTTGTGGTTCCAAAAAAAGAGGGAACTTATCATCCAATTTTGGACTTAAAAAAAGTAAACAAGTGTCTCAGAGTTTCTCACTTTCACATGGAAACTCTGAGATCGGTCATTGTGGCAGTCAGGAGAGGAGAGTATCTGACTTCCCTGGATTTGTCCGAGGCATATCTGCACATTCCGATTCGGCGCGAGCATCAGAGGTTCCTCAGGTCTGCGGTACCAATGGGACATTTCCAGTTTCGAGCGCTGCTCTTTGGACTAGCAACGGCGTCAAGAACCTTTACCAAGGTCATGGTGGTCATGGCAGCGGAGCTGTGGAAGAATGGTGTTCTGGTGCATCCATATCTGGACAACTGGTTGATTTGGGCGAAGTCCCGGAAGGAAAGCGAGGAGGCTACTGCCAAGGTGGTCAACTGTCTGCAGCAGCTAGGTTGGGTGGTCAATGTGACCAAGAGCAGTTTGGCTCCTTCACAGGATCTCGAGTATCTAGGGGCACGTTTCCATACCGGGATAGGCAGAGTCTTTCTTCCTCCGCATCGAGTGCTAGCCTTACAAAGATTGATTCAGAGGTTCCTCGGCCAGCCGCGTCCGACAGCGTGGCATTACTTGCAAGTCCTAGGGACGATGGCGGCAACGATCGACTTGGTGCCCTGGGCGAGAGCGCATATGAGACCCTTGCAAAGGGCGTTGCTCAGGAGATGGTCTCATCAAAGCGATCCGCTGTCCAGGAGGCTGCTCTGCCCAGACGCGACGCGAGCAGCTTTGCAGTGGTGGTTACTTCCGGAGTCTCTGGAGAAAGGCATGCCCTTGGACATGCCAGACTGGGTGCCGCTGACTACGGATGCAAGTCTCCTAGGTTGGGGGGCGCACTGCCAAGGAAGGTTCGCGCAAGGACAGTGGACAGTTCAGGAGAAATCTTGGTCGATCAACAGGTTGGAACTTCGAGCGGTGGGATTGGCGTTGCTGGAGTTTCAGTGGTATCTGAAGGGAGCAGCGATCAGAGTGTTTTTGGGCAATGCGACGGCAGTAGCTTGCATCAACAGGCAAGTGGGCACCGGCAGTGCTCCCTTAGAGGCCGAGGCAGATCAGTTGTTTCATTGGGTCGAGCAAAACCTTCAGACGCTGTCGGCGGCGAAGGTCGCAGGAGTGGACAATGTAGCGGCCGATTTTCTAAGTCGGGTGAGAGTAGATCCGGGAGAGTGGACGCTTCATCCGGAGGTTTACGAGGTGGTAGTTTGGCGATGTGGGACGCCCGTTATGGATCTCATGGCGACATTCAATTCAGCGAAAGTGGGACGGTTTTTCAGCAGGTGCAGAGAGAGGATGTCAGAAGGCCTGGATGCACTCGTCCAAGAGTGGCCAACAGATCAGCTTCTTTACGTCTTTCCGCCATGGGTGTTAATCAGCCGGGTAGTGTGGCGAATCGAACGTCACAGAGGATGCGTGATTCTGATAGCGCCGGATTGGCCGAGAAGGCCTTGGTATGCGGATATCCGGGACTAGTAGTGGGGAAGCCGTGGTGCCTACCAGCCAGGCAGGATCTCCTGAGACAAGGTCCGTTGTGTATGCCTCAGGTAGCTCGGTTCTCGCTTACGGCATGGCTCTTGAGAGGGCGAGGTTGAGACCTGAAGGATATTTGGCGGAAGTGATTGCGACGTTGTTGAGGGCGTGCAGAAGGTCTACATCGTTGGCGTATGTTCGCGTGTGGCACGTTTTTGAAGCTTGGTGTATAGATAGGAACTGTGAGGCCTTGCGGGCCAGTATACCGCAGGTATTGGCGTTTTTGCAGGATGGGTTCCAAAAAGGATTAGCGGCGGCATCCTTGAAAGTGCAGTTAGCAGCGCTTTCCTGTTATAGGGGAAAGATCAAGGGGCAGGCGCTGTGTTCCCATCCAGATGTTAAAAGATTTCTGAAAGCGGTGGGTGTGTTGAGACCACCGTGCAGGCAAGTAGTTCCGATGTGGGATCTGCAGTTGGTGTTGATGGCGTTAGGTTCACAGCCATTTGAGCCTTTGGTGAAAGCGACCTTGAAGGATCTTACTCTGAAGGTAGTGTTCTTAGTAGCCATTACGTCGGCGAGGCGAATTTCAGAGTTGCAGTCATTATCTTGTAGGGAGCCGTTCTTGGCCTTTCATGAGTCGAAGGTGGTCTTAAGGCCGGTTCCGTCCTTTTTGCCGAAAGTCCTGTCTCTTTTTCATGTGAATCAGGTTGTCTCGCTGCCGATGTTCCGTACAGCATCAGATGGTTCTGCGAATCCGCAGTTGCATCTTTTGGATGTGCGGAGGGCATTAAAAAGATTTCTCATGCGGACGGCGAAGTTCAGAAAGTCTGACAGATTGTTTGTCTTGTTCGGCGGTCCGCGCAAAGGGGAAGCTGTGTCCAAATCATCGATTGCTAGATGGATAAAGGAAGCAATAGGATCGGCATACCTCCTAAAAGGAAGGTCGGCGCCGGAAGGTTTAAGAGCGCACTCTACTAGAGCGCAAGCAGCTTCCTGGGCGGAGTACAGTTTTGTGCCGGCGGCCGAAATTTGTAAGGCCGTGACGTGGTCTTCATTGAATTCCTTTGTGAAGCACTGTCGTCTGGATATTCAGGCGAGTCGGGATACCTGTTTTGGGACAGCGGTGCTTCAGGCTGGTCTAGCAGGTCCCGCCCATTGAGTTCTTTTACTGCTCTGTTACATCCGGGACTAGACTGGAGGGATGATAAGGAATTTTAAATTAGACTTACCTGCTAATTGTAGTTCCTGAAGGAACTCCAGTCTAGTCCCGGATCCCGTCCCGATTCTTTCAGAGAGTTTGAGCCTGAAGCGCAGATTTTACAGGTAAGAGCACATGGAGAACTGTGGAGCTTTGGGTTCAGGGGGCAGGTTGGGAGTCTTAAAGGGTTTGAGAGACTCCAGACAATTTTTCTCTTCCTGGCAGGGAAGCGAGACCCTTAACAGGAAGCTAAATATCATTGTGGGGGACGTTATATTTCTGTTTGGTTATGGTTCGGTAGTTGTATTGTTAGTAGGCACTAGTTTCAGTGTCTGTTCAAAATTAATTGTTGCTCTGGTGAGTCTACTTTGTCAATAGGTTACTGGAGTGGGAGGAGCCAGTGCCTGTGTCCTTATACCAGTGTCATCAAAGAATGACATCTATCAGTCTCCAAGCTGCTGGAAGAGGATGACAACCCTAGAGTTTCCAGGACTAGACTGGAGTTCCTTCAGGAACTACAATTAGCAGGTAAGTCTAATTTAAACATTTTGTTGAAAGGGTTTCAGGTTCAGGTTTTCCCAGATTTGTGCTGGGAAACCCAGAAAAGGAGGCATGGGGTCCTTCTCTTACGTCCGGGGATCCAGCAGTTGGGGGGGGGAGCAATTTTTCCTAAAATTTCCATGTAAATGTACTGTCAAGATGCAGGCAGTTTCATATATTTTTTTTTTTACTTGTCGGCATTCTTGAGTTCCTAGAGAGCTACTGCATTAGAGGTAGGGAATGCTGCTGTAAGTTAATGGTTGCTAGTCTGAGCCTCACTGATTCCTTTTCCTTTCAAATTGTGGTTAGTTGTGGGCTATCGCCATTTCCCCTTAATTTGTGGGCTAGTGGTTGGCGGTCTTTGTGCTTTGTTACTTCCTATTGTGTTTTATGATACCTGTGATGATATTAGTGCTGGATCGATTTCCTTTTATTTGAGTGTATATTTACGCTTGAATTGTAAAAGGCATAAATATAAAATTTAAAAAGAAGGCTTCTGAATAGCTTGAATCTCTCTTCTTGCCCCCAGCTCACTGGTTGGCACCTTTTTTCCCAGATCCACAGTCCTCTACGCTGCTGTTCTTGGGTTACCTCAGTACACTTCAGCAATTTGTTCTGGCAGCACCAGAGCCTCTGATGCCTTCTCTGTGAAAACATGTCAACTGACTCCCGCAGCCCTGCTGACAGATCCATCATCAAGCCATGGGCTACGTACTGTCTCCTGTGGCTTTAGTGTCACTTACAGGATCTGCTGGAGAACGCCCATCTGGACTGAGCAGTTTTGCCCCTCCCCCCCTCCCCAGCAGGCTCTCTGTCCCCTGTTAGATCCCACGGTGCAATACTCCCAAAATACAGTGACTTAGGCTCCTGGATGATAAACTCATCCGTTGAGCCACTGAAAGCTTGAGGGGAAGGTACTACAGAATAAGTATGAATTTATTCATAATGGGATATAACATTTAAGAAGGAATTCAGATTAAGAGCAACCAGACTTCAGGACTAGGAGCTGACGTCCTAAGTATATGTCATTTGCCTCTCCTGTTCTTGTTTTGAGAATCTCTGTTAAATACGTCAGAGATGTAAGTACTTCATAGGCCACAACCATTTTTCAATGTTAAGAAAGCCCTAAAACAAAAGGTCATGGTATGAGGCCCATAGGAAGTAGACTCAGGACTAATATAGGGACCCCACCTTTAGATGGTTACCAGGACCAGCCCAAGGGTTATCTGCTGTCCTAGGTAGGCCCACTATGCCCCCCCCCCCCCCCGGTCCATTCCCTTATGCTGAGCCATGCTGTGCTGCCCCCCATCTTACATGAGGGAGATGGTGGTTTAGTGATTCCTTCATGCTTTTTTCAAAGTAGCACTTTTTTGTTGCTGTTTCAGTGCTGCCCTGTGGTGGGTCCAAGCACCCACAGGCATGTACGCACTCAGCCTGCCACCCTTTGCCCTTCCAACACAACTTCCTGTTGGAGGGGGCAGGAGCAGCAGGCCATGACTGATTGAACATGTGCAGATGCTTAATGGCCTGCTGCCGCAGCAGAAAGCCACCACTTTGAAAAAATTGTGAAGGGGCCAGGGGTTTGCCATGCTGTCCACTAGGGTCTGGTGCCCAGTATGACTGGGCAGTGAATGGCTGGTGCTAACTGTTACTTATGGCTGTACCTAGTGTAAATTCTTATTCCATATCATCCTGCTATACCATTCCAGATAAATAAATTGTGTTCCCCTATCAGAAGATTGGTGGAGACAAAGACTAATGAAAAGCTCAGGTTTCAATGACATCACTCCCATGCTTCTATCTGCCTCACCCACCAGAGGCCTCTTCAGTGTTTGTCTCTAGCAGATGGTGGATGGGTTTTCTCCTCTCTGAAGAAAATTCTGAAGATTGAGAGGAAAAGATTGATTAAACTCTTGTGAATGACCACCTGGAGGGTGACTCTCACTTGAGCACGACATGGGAGGCTCCACTAGACTGCTGTCTTTTCGGGAGCCATAGGAGGTGGGAAAATTGGTTCAGCTTCACGTGCTTCTGATAAGAGCCTGTTGAGCAACCAGAAATTGAAAGGATCTGGAAGAGTGCAGCAGCCTCACACAACTTCAATACCCCCTCCCTCTTCCTCTGTTCCCACCTGCTCTCTCCCAAAGATTGCAGAAGGCTGTGAGGGATCTGCCTGCCAGCCAGCTTAAACACAGTGCTGCAAAATAACAGTATTAGGGAAGTAGATCTGAGCCCAGCATACATTCTTGCCTGGTGCTCTCAGAGGGCGAGTACCAAGATTTGACCTCCTCATTGTCCTTGTTGGGGACTCCAATTCCATCTGTGTGGGAATCAATTTGGGGTAGACCACTGGTGACTGTTGGTGCAGTGTGGGGGTTTCTAGAAGTTTTCTGCATGTGCTCATAGTGTTTTCTCCTCTTGTGTACTTGACTGTCACGTGGTCTGTATGCATGTTCTGCCCAATGCGTGTTCCTTCCCTATCACCTGTAATACTCGCTGCAATAAAAGCACAGCTAATGTGTGCCTTTAGGCTGCCGTGGCCTTAACGCGTGCGGTTGTAATATGTGTCTTAACTCTCTTATGTCTTCTTCCAGGAATCGTCATTTGGCCTGTGGCAAGCATGGTGCCTCATCTCTGGCTTCTGGATTCTGCTCTTCTAGCATGGCAGCTCCTGAGCTGTCCGTGGAGGGATTGCTCTCCCTCTCTATGCTGGGGGATGTGGTTAGTCCGGCCTTGCCTGCCTAAAGGCAGGAGAAGGGGATGGCGCTGTGGTAAGGATAACCAGCCGGCCGAAGGCTGTGCGCCACTCCCCGACCTCTAGGGGAGCAATGTTGTCTATATCCCTTGGTATAAGGGAGCTCATTTCCAGGAGGAGAGCTTCTAAAGTCCAGATTATCCTCCCCAGAATTCTTTTCTTATTTACAACAGGCCTGGTTATTCTGGTGTGGAAATTCAGACCCTGCGGCCGCTGGGTTCCCCTGAGCACAGTCTTGTGATGGGCAGGCTGAGAGTGGAAGCCCTGTTCAATTGCCTATAGCTAAGAGTCCCCAGCAAAGGGTGCCCCCTGGAGATGGGGATTAGCTGGGATCTGTTTAAGATTTGGACTGTGGCTTGGATTCAGATGTCTGATGTGGATGAAGAGGTACTCTTGCCTTCAGAGGACTGTGAAGAGGCTGATGTTATCCTCCTGTTCAGGAAGGAGGAACTGGAGGCGTGGAGTTGCAGAGTCTTATTCACCTTGAGTTTGGCAGATGCTCCAAGCATGGAGCAGGAACCGAAGATACATCCACTTCTGCAAGGGGTGTGGAAATCCACTACTATCACCCTGTTCCTGGAGGTGCTTTGGGGCCTCTTCCAGTCAGAGTGGGATTCCCCTGACTCCCCAGCTAGGGATGTATAAGAAGATGCACACTCTACTGGAGAAGGAGTGCATTTTGTGGTTTGATATTTCCAGGGTGGATGCGTAAGTCACAACGATTACCAGTTGGACCACCATTCCTATGGAAGGCGGATTGGCCTTAAAGGATACTCTGGACTAGAACGTGGATTCGTGTTGAAGAACCAGTTTGCTGCGGTGGCTACTGTTCTTCAGTTGCGGTATCTGTGTCTGGTGCTTTTGGCCCTTATGTCAGAGCCCTTTGAGCCATTGAAGTGTGTTACTCTGAAGGATTTGACACTCAAGATGATCTTCTTGGTTGCAAATTGTTCCACAAGGAGGATTCTGAGTTGTGGGCTCTATCATGCCAAGATATTTATCTATCTTCTTCTAAGGCAGTGTTTTCTAGTCAGTCTGTGCCTTCCTTGTTCCTTGAAGTGATTTCTCCCTTTCATGTGAATCATGAGTTTTCCTGCCCTCCTCCTCTAAGGAGCAGGGTCAGGGGGAATCTTCAGGATCTTCATCTTGTGGATGTCAAGAGGGACAGAGGTTACAAATTCTTTTCGTAAGTCAGACTATTCTTTTGTGCTGTTTGTTGGCCCACGCATGTTGATGCGGCAGCTAAGTCTGCATTGGGGCACTTGGTTAAGGAGGCTGTTGCCTCAGCGAATCTGTTGAGGAACCGGACAGTTCAGTTGGTTTGTGTGCCCATTCTACCTGAGCGCAAGCGTCCTCATGGGTGGAATGGAGCTCTGTAGCCCCTGCAGACATTTGTCAGGTGGCAACGTGGGCATTGCCTCCTACTTTTGTCATGCATTTCCACTTGGATGTCCAAGCTCAGGAGGACAAGGCCTTTGGCCCTAAAAATTTTGCAAGCTGCTGTTTTCTTCCTGCCCAGTGGAGGCATAACTTTGGTATGTCCCACTTGTCTGGACTTGTCTAGAAGGACGATATGGGAGGTGACATTTTACTTACCAGATAATGTCCTTGCCTTGAGTCCTGCCAGACAAGTCCAGGACTTTTCCCCTGCAACGGTTTGCACTGTTCTCCAGGACCAAGCAGGAAGTCAGTCCTCACTTATGGGTGACGTCGGCGCCGACGGAGCCCTCGCGGAGCAATTTTCCCCAGCTTTCAAAGAAAGCCTTTGGGAATTGCAGCGCGCATGCGCGGTCGTCTTCCCGCCCGAAGGTGCCATCTTAGCCAGTCTTCTTTTTTCCGCGGAGCCCTACAGACGTCCCCGTCTTGTCCCCGCGAAAAAGTTGATTTTCTTCTTTATTTTATCCTTTTTTCTTTCGGTTCGACGCCGATCGTTTTCCCGCCCGGACTCGCGACGCCGGTCTCGAGTCCTCTTACTTTTTTCGGTTTTTCTGACTTAGTCAGCTTTCGTTTTCGTTTTTCCCTGGCAGCCCGGTCCTTTGACCTCGCAGGGGCCCTTTTTCCCCCGATGGCTGCCAGTGGGTTTAAGCGGTGTGGTCGGTGTGACCGTAATATGTCACTAACCGACACACACGACTTTTGCCTCCGCTGCCTGGGCCCGGATCATGAGGAACTGATCTGTGGGCCCTGCAGCAAACTGTCCTCGAAGGCGTTGAGAAGTCGGCGGCATCAGCGTGAGAGAATCTTCGCTGACCCCAGCCGTACCCGGACCTCGTCGGAGGCCTCCGTGTCGAAAGGCTCCAGCTCGGACCGTCGCCGGAGCTCCTCCGACCGGGGTTCTCCCTCCGGGGACCATCGTCGGAAGGAAAACCCCGCGAGGGCGGCGTCGGTGGACGCTCCTGGCTCCGCGAGGGCCAGGTCGCATAGCCCCGACAGCCGCCCCGGGTCCTTGGAGAAGGAACACCTCCCGAAGCGACCTCGCCTGGAGTCGGAGATGCCTGCCCGGGTAAGTCCTGTGGTCCTTCTGGACTCGCCTCCGCGACAGCCGACGTCGGGCCCGACGCCGTCGGGGCCCGAGTCGGGGGCTGCTGGGTCACCTGAGCTCGGACTCAGGTTGACGGCCTTGGAGAGCAGACTGTCTGCCTTCATGGACCAGCAGAGGGCAATGCTCGCTGGCTTCGCTGGCGTCGCTGCCCCGACCGCCGGGACGTCGACGTCCAAGTCGACCCCGGAGACCGAGCCGATCCTCGAGTCGATGAGAACTCGAGTCGATCCTCGGTCGAGGTCACCCTCGGCCTCCCGTTCGGGACCGAGGTCGCCGACGCCGACTCCCTCGGCGTCGGGGCAGCTGGCGCCGCACCCTGCCCGGGCCGACCCCACCGAGTCCTCGTCGGAGTCGGTCTGGGAGTCTGAGGTGGAAGAGTCACCTGATTCTTTCCGGACTCGGTGTGTCCCATCGGACTCACCGGAGTCCGAGCCTCGGAAGCAGTCCCCCCCGGAGGATGCCCGGTTCTCGGACTTCGTTAGGGATATGGCCAAGGCTTTGGCCTTCCCTGCGGATCCCGAGGAGGAGCCTCGAGCCGAAGAGCTCGACGCCCTCCAGTATGACTCTCCCGCGAGGGAACACTTTACTGTGCCGGTTCCTCCTATGCTGGAACGACTACTCTTCCGCATGTGGGAGAGTCCGGCCTCCTCGCCGGTCCTGAGCAAGCGGGTCGATTCCATCTATCGGGTCCGCAAGAGCCCTGGCTTCCAAAAGGCGCAGTTGCCACACCATTCCATGGTAGTGGAATCGGCCATGCATCGTCTTAAGAGCCAGAAGATGCACTCCTCTGTGCCTCCTGGAAGGGAGGCCCGTAACCTGGATGGCCTTGGCAAGAAGTGCTTCCAGGGCTCTATGCTCGCATGTCGTGTCCAGACTTACCAGCTATACATGGGCATGTATCTCCGGGATCTGGCTAAAGAGCTAGCCGGTTTCTCCGCTGGTCTCTCCGAGGAGCCCTTGCGGAGGTTCCTAGCATTGTCCACGGGCATTCGGGAATGCTCAAAGTTCATGTCCCGAGCAGCCTATGATGGCTTTGAAGCCTCGGCTCGAGTAGCCGCAGCCGGCATCGGTGCCCGCCGACAGGCTTGGCTTCAGTCGTCTGACCTTGAGCCCTGGGTACAGGACAAGTTGGTCGATGTCCCCTGCCGAGGCGAGAACCTCTTTGGCAAGCCCATGGCGGAAAAGGCTGCACAAATTGAGACTGAGACTCTCACCAGGACCAGGCTTTCTAGGAAGACCTCCGCCCCTTCCCAGAAAAAGAAGGGCTCGGGCAAAAAGTCCTTTTACCCGAGGAAGGCGGCTGCCTACAAACAATACCCCCATTATCAGGCCCCTGCAGCTCCCCAACAGGGCCAGCAGGCCAAGGGACGGGGTAACGGGTCCCGTAGGCAGCAAGCCCCCAAGCCTGCACCACCAGCCCCTGCTCAGCAGGGTGGGGGCTTTTGACTCGCTCAGCATAGCCTCTCCCCCCCCGCTGGTCCCCCCCAGCACCGGAGGCCGGCTGGTTCACTTCGCCCACAGGTGGTCCAGCATCACCGCAGATGCCTGGGTGCTTCAGGTCGTGCGAGAGGGCTACCTTCTCCACTTCCATCAGGTCCCTCCCTCCTATTTTCCGGGAGAGCCTCCGCGCCCCCCTCTGCACAGGGAGTTGCTCCTTCAGGAGTTAGCAGGTCTTCTGCAGGAACAGGCGGTGGAACCGGTGCCACACCACCTGAGAGGTCAAGGCTTCTATTCAAGGTATTTTCTGATACCAAAGAGAACAGGAGGCCTCAGACCCATCCTGGACTTGCGCAACCTCAACAAGTTCCTTGTGCGGGAGAAGTTCAAAATGCTTACCCTTGGAATCCTTCTGCCCTACCTCCAGCAGGGAGATTGGCTATGCTCCTTGGATCTAAAGGATGCCTACACGCACATCCTCATCCACCCAAGCCACCGCCAATACCTAAGGTTTGTGGTGGCAGGAAATCATTACCAGTACAGAGTACTGCCCTTTGGCCTGTCCTCCGCACCGCGAGTCTTCACAAAATGTCTCGCGGTCGTGGCGGCCCATCTCCGGCTTCACGGCCTCTATGTCTTTCCCTACCTCGACGACTGGCTCATCAGAGCAGCGTCCGCTCAGGAGGTCACCAACGCCACGTGTCGCACGGTGACTCTGCTGCAGCACTTGGGCTTTGTCATAAACTTCGCAAAGTCCACTTTGCTCCCCTCACAGGATCTCGAGTTCATCGGCGCAAGGCTGCACACTCCTCAGGCGCGAGCGTACCTACCGCTCGACAGGGCTCAGCGGCTCATGGACCTAGCCGACCGCTTTCGCAGCCAGCCCCTGGTCTCCGCCAGGCGCTTCCTGAGACTGCTCGGCCATATGGCTTCCACCGTCCATGTGACCCCCAATGCCCGCCTGAATATGCGGTCTGCTCAATGGTGTCTCCGCCGGCAGTGGCGACAAGCCACAGGCGACCTAGCAGACCTAGTGCGCGTCTCCGAGCCGCTGGTCTCGTCTATCCGGTGGTGGCTCCGGCAGCCGAACCTGATATTAGGAATGCCTTTCCAGTCACCTCAGCCGACCCGGGTGCTGACCACCGATGCATCCCTCCTGGGCTGGGGAGCACATTGCCAAGAGGCACGTACTCAGGGCCTCTGGACCAAGTGGGAGTCTGCTCAGCAGATCAACTTCCTGGAGCTCAGGGCGATCCGCCTAGCTCTCAAGGCCTTCTCCCACCTGACCTCCCAACAGTCCGTCCTTGTCCAGACGGACAATCAAGTTGCCATGTTCTACGTGAACAAGCAGGGGGGCACGGGCTCCTTCCTCCTCTGCCGGGAGGCACAGAAGCTCTGCTCTTGGGCCGTCAGTCACGGCATTCTCCTCAAGGCAGTTTATCTCCCGGGCCAAGAAAATTGCCTGGCGGACAAACTCAGCAGGGTCCTCCAGCCGCACGAGTGGCGTCTGGATCCCTTGATCGTTCAGAAGCTCTTCCTCAGGTGGGGCCTCCCCACGGTGGATCTCTTTGCCAGTCCTCAAAACCGGCAGCTTCCTCGCTTCTGCTCTCGTCAGCCACACCCCCTTCGGGTTGCGGCGGACGCCTTTCTGATCTCATGGTCGGGGAGCCTTCTGTACGCTTTCCCTCCCATCCCGTTAGTCTCTCGGACTCTTTTCAAGGTTCTCCAAGACAAAGCCTTCATGATCCTGGTGGCCCCTCGCTGGCCCAGGCAGCCGTGGTTTCCGCTCCTGCTGCAACTGGCGGTGGAGGATCCAATCCCTCTGGGGGTACAACCGGATCTCCTCACTCAGGATCAGGGGTCCCTACTGCACCCCAACCTCAGGTCTCTCAACCTCATGGCCTGGCTGCTGAAAGGGTAGTCCTTGCTCCTCTTCTCTTGCCGGCGGAGGTGGAGGAGGTCGTCTTGGCTTCGCGACGGCCTTCTACCCGCAAATGCTACGCCCTTAAATGGCGTCGCTTTGCAATCTGGTGTTCCCAACAGTCTCAGGATCCCTTCTCCTGCCCGGTGTCGGTGATCTTACAGTACTTGCTACACCTCTCTAATCTGGGACTTAAGTCCAACTCCGTCAAAGTTCACCTCAGTGCTCTTTCCGCACATCATGTGCCGGTGGACGGCAGACCTCTCTCCAACGACCCTCTCGTAGCGAGGTTTCTCAGAGGTCTCCTTCTACTTAAACCACCTCTGCGCCCGCCGGCGCCGGACTGGGACCTGAATGTGGTTTTGCAGCGGATCACCTGTCCGCCTTTTGAACCTATGGCTACCTGTTCTCTCCGTTTTCTGTCTTGGAAAACACTGTTCTTGATAGCCCTCACTTCCGCTAGGCGCGTAAGTGAATTGCAGGCCCTCGTGTCTGATCCCCCTACACTCGGTTCTACAAGAATAGGGTAGTCCTACGGACTCACCCAAAGTTTCTGCCTAAAGTGGTCTCCCCTTTTCACATGACTCAGGAGGTGGTACTTCCAACCTTCTTTCCCAGACCACACTCCAGCCGAGCTGAGACGGTCCTCCATACCCTGGACTGTAGAAGGGCATTGAACTTCTACCTTGACCGTACGCGGGAGCACCGTAAAGCTGCTCAGCTTTTTGTGTCTTTTGACCCCAATAAATTGGGACTCCCGGTCTCCAAGCGTACTCTGTCCATCTGGGTTGCGGACTGTATCTCTTGGGCTTATGGGGCAGCTGGACTCGCCTTAGAAAGTCGAGTCACGGCTCATTGCGTTCGGGCAAAGGCCACGTCAGTGGCTTACCTCCGCTCTGTTCCGCTGGCAGACATCTGCCGGGCCGCTACTTGGTCTTCGAGCCAGACTTTTGCGGTCCATTACTGTCTCGAGAGGGAGTCCCGTAGGGACAGTGCTTTCGGACAGGCAGTCCTCCGTAATCTCTTTGAGGTCTGAGCAACTCCTACCCTCCATCCCGGATGTGGGCTACCGGTGGGTGATTATTCAGCGAAGATTCTATCCTTCTGTGCTGCTGAGCTAGAGGGAGCTCATTTTTGTGCTTAGGGTCTCCGGTAGCCTTGAGCTTGGGAGTCCCATAAGTGAGGACTGACTTCCTGCTTGGTCCTGGAGAAAGCGTAGTTACTCACCTGTAACAGGTGTTCTCCAGGAGCAGCAGTAATCAGTCCTCACTACCCTCCCTCCTCCCCTTGGAGTTGCAATCGTCTGCTTATGTTCTTTTTGCAAATTTTTATGCTGTCTTTTTAGCTATGTCATCTGACTGGCTAAGATGGCACCTTCGGGCGGGAAGACGACCGCGCATGCGCGCTGCAATTCCCAAAGGCTTTCTTTGAAAGCTGGGGAAAATTGCTCCGCGAGGGCTCCGTCGGCGCCGACGTCACCCATAAGTGAGGACTGATTCCTGCTGCTCCTGGAGAACACCTGTTACAGGTGAGTAACTACGCTTTCTGTGGCAGTACCCTTGGGTCTGCTATGATTTATATACTCTGCTCCACAGGTTCATCTTCTATGGACAGCCTTCTGCTTATGCTTTCCTGTATATGGTTCGCTACTGTTCGATTGCTCATTGTTGCCCATGTTGAGGTGTGAAGCTTGCCATGTTCTCCCATATGCTTTGGGACGAATACTGAAGAGACCTTTGTTGGCTGAGCCGGATAGAGGCATGGGAGTAATGTCATTGAAACCTGGGCTTTTCATTGGTTCTTTGTCTCCACTAATCTGCTGGTAGGGGAACGCAACCCGTTTGTGTGGATTGGCCTAGCAGGGCTCAAGGAAAGAGCATTATCTGGTAAGTAAACTGTCACCTTTGACCTTTAGAAAGGTGAAGCAATGGTTGTTTAAGGGGGGGAGAGAGTCATTGATATGTTGCGTATGGATGATATACGATTTTCTTTTTGTAACTCGCTTTGAATGTTATAAGGTTTGTGTCTATCAAATTTTGGGAAAATTAAATATCTCTTTATAGAAAGAGTGGAGCAGGTGTTAGGCTGATCATGTGCATTATGAAATTTTAAGGATTGCTTTGCTTTGGATCTATGGTGGCTGCTGATAGTTCTACTGTGCACCAGTTTTCCAAGTATAGAAGTACAGTTTACATCGAATCACTGTAATGTAACTTCTTAAGAAGTAGTTTAATGGTAGCAACGCACTGCAGGGTGCATATTGTCGGGGCTAACACTGCTGCTCAGATCTTTGAAGGCACTTGACCTCATGCCTCATAACACATCCAGATTTTGCAGGTATTTACCAGCAAACTCAGATGTCCTATTGCCTAAATGTTTTACAAGAAACTG
Source organism: Ichthyophis bannanicus (assembly GCA_033557465.1). Taxonomy (NCBI): domain Eukaryota; kingdom Metazoa; phylum Chordata; class Amphibia; order Gymnophiona; family Ichthyophiidae; genus Ichthyophis; species Ichthyophis bannanicus. The sequence goes on along the minus strand of CM066031.1, from coordinate 288,072,435 downwards.
CTATGAATTCAAACATACCACTGAATTATTACAGAGGTTATTAAAGTGACTGATTAATCCTGATTTTAGATGAGTTAATACTTAAAAAGCTATAATGTAACCCAGAGGTTTTTTTTTTTTTTTAAATCTTGAGCATAATGTTAAACATTAGCATTCAGACAGAAAAATAATGCAACATGTGTTTTTCTTTCCAGGTCACCAACGATGGCAGGAGGCTTGTTTGCAATGGACAGAGACTATTTTAATGAACTTGGTCAGTATGATAGTGGCATGGACATCTGGGGTGGAGAAAACTTGGAAATATCATTTCGGGTAATCCTAGTTTTTAAGTTGCTATGTAGTGCCGGGTCTGAGAATACAAGCATTCACTTTATGTACTAACTTTATTAGGTGTACAAATAAATGACAAGTTGAACAAAGTGTATAATGAAAAATCACTATCCATACAAAAGATAATTTTAAATCCTGTATCTACAATACATGTGCAACAAAGCACTTCAACAAATTAATAAATTAATAAGAGGGGAAAAAGACCTCAGAATTCGTCCTTCTTTTTGCTTCTAGCCATGAAATGCTCTTTTCACTGGGAGATCTGAATAAGTGATAGTAGAATGAGCCTTTGAATAATGGCCTACTCTGTGTATTCACAACCATTGATTCAACCTGGTTGAGCATATCCCTGATGCAGCTATGGCAAAATGTAGGCCTCATCGAGTGTGCTGTATAATTAGCATCATCACTAACAAATAAGTTGATATTTAGGATGGAAGCTGCTGATATAGTTGCAGTCATTGGGGCAGCTCTACAAGATGTTTGAGCAGTTATTCATGGGAAATTGGTTTATTACGTTACAACCAGTATTGAGGGTTTTTTTTTCCTTGACCCATGAGGAGGAGTCTAGTTAGCCAGTTGAAAACCCAGTGAAGACTCCCATACAGCTTTTCAAAGTCTGAATCATCCAAACCCACAACACACACACAGCTCTCCAGCTCATATGCACATACTTCCCTAACCCACACTAAATCGCCCTCACTCACAAATAAGGCACCATAGCACCACTTCCCAGTCCCTGCATAACAACTTCCACCCACCACTTCTTTGAGCCACATTCCAAATAATTACTACTACTACTATTATCATTTGTATAATGCTAAAAGGTATACGCAGTGCTGTACATACAGAGATGTAAGTTACAGTCCCTGCTCATCAGAGCTTACAATCTAATCAAGATGAACAACATCACAAGACTGGAGTATGGTAAGATACACATAAGTGGTGAATAAGAGAATGAGGGGCATCAGGATCCAAAAGCAGTCTCAAAGAGGTGGGTTTTTAGCCTGGATTTGAATAGTGTTAGATAAAGAGCCTGAAGTACTGACTCAAGTAGTTTGTTCCCAACCTATGGAGCAGCAAGGTGGAGTGAATGAAGTCTAGCGTTGGCAGTGGCTGAGAAGGGAACAGATAAGAGATCAGGAAGAGGGGTCAGTGCCATCCATCCCAAGCCTCAACTCCTTCCTATAGAAACATAGAAAAAGGACGACAGAAAAAGACCACATGGCCTATCTAGTCTTTCCTTCCATATCGACAACTACAACAGTCCCCTTTTTTCCTTTAGAGATCCTCTGTTTTTGTCCCATGCTTTTTTGAATTCAGTTACTGTCCTCATCTCTACCACCTCCACTGGGAGACTATTCCACGGATCCACCACTTTTTCCATAAAGAAATATTTCCGCATATCACTCCTGAATCTATCCCCTTTCACCCTCAACCCATGTCCCCTCGTAGCAGAACTTGCTTTCAATCGAAAGAGGCTCTCCTCCTGTGCATTTATGCCATGGAGGTATTTAAACATCTCAATCATATCACCTCTATCCCACCTTTCCTCTAAGGTGTACATATTAACATCCTTAAGTCTGTCCTCATATGCTTTATAATGAAGACCACTTAGCATTTTAGTAGCCCCCTCTGTACTGACTCCATCCTATTTATATCCTTTTGAAGGTGCGGTCTCCAGAATTGCACACTATACGCCAAATGAGGTCGCACCAAAGACTTATAGAGAGGCATTATCACCTCCTTTTTTCTGCTAGCCATTCCTCTCCGTATGCACCCAAGCATCCTTCTAGCTTTTGCCGTCGCCTTTTCTACCTGTTTAGCTACTTTAAGATCATCAGACACAACCACGCCTAGGTCCCGCTCTTCTTTAGTGGACAAAAGTGCTTCACCTCTATACTATATTGCTCCCTTGGATTGCTGCAGCCCAAATGCATGACTTTACTTTTTATAGAAACAGAGAAAAACACACTTGCAAATACACACACTCATACCCAAGCTTAATCTCCATAGACCACAGGACTCGGGAAAGAAATATAAAACAAAGGAAAAAACATTACAAAAGCGAGTTCTACTAAGCCATAGGCACTGTTCAAAAGCTGCAGGCTCTCTGGTGAGTTCATGAGGCAAGCATAAATTTTCTTCATTGTTAGTTGCAACACTCGGGAACTCCACAAAGGTGTACATTGTTCTGTTGCATTCAGTTTTCCATGTCCTCATTTTTATGCCATAGCTCTGAATTTTCTGCCTGGAGGTTCTCTGATTTCTTACGAACACTCATGGAATCCTCATGCTCATTGATATCTAGCCTTGTTCCAAGCTCAGCTATCTGATTTTATTTCCTTTAATGTGTCTTTGACTCTGCTAAACCCCAGTTCTTCCTTGGGCCGGAAGGACTGGGGTTTCTAGTCCCACAGGTGCTCCTTGTGGTCTTGGGCAAGCCACTTAACCCTCCATTGCCCATGTTCCCTGTAAAATAGTTATCTCCAAATTATAATGCCCTGTTCAATGTAATTTCAGTTTGTTCAATGTAAACCGCCTTGATATCATGAAAGGCGGTATATAAGAAATGTTAATAAATAAATAAATAAAATTAAATGAATCGTGCCTCTCCGCTTGACTGTTCATCACCTCATCATCTGACCCATCCTACAATATGGTAGCAAGCACATGGTATGCCGAACTGTGGGATCTCCTCATCTTTATGCACCATGTCTGTGATTGCCACTTTTTTTTATGCCATCCTCCACTCTGTAGGCTCTGACACAATTCCCCTTCAAATTCACCAATTCACACTCACGGGGAATCACATTTTTTTTTTTTAAATTTTATTGGGCAAGCACTCGCTCCACTGGAGCTCAGAGTTCAGGCAGCCATTTTTCCAAGCAACATCACTAGAAGCTGTATTTTAAATTTTATAATGAATGGAGAACCCCAAATTATGTTTTTGACACCCAATTTGAAAATAAATGCTTAGCTTCTCACACTTTTGATGAGCCAATTTCTTCTTTTGCTTCATTCCTTAGCAAGACCAAAGTTGTTCTGTTGACCAGAATGTGAATGTGTGGACAGAAGTCAAAGTTGCAGCCTTGCAAACTTCTTCTATGGAGGCTGATCTCGAGTGGACTACCAAGATAGCCATAACTTGTACAGTATGAGCTTTGACATGACACTCTAAAGTCAAATCTGCTTTGGGTATAAATGAGAGAGGTAGTCTGCTAGCCTGTTGGAAAGTGTGTGTTTGGTAGCAGCACCTTCCATTCTGTTAAGATCAAAAGAAACAAAATGTTGGGTGGATTTTCTAAGGACTTCTGTCCACACCAAATAGAAGACTAAGGCAATTCAGAATGTGTACAGCACTTCTTTCTTTGTGGACATGAGGCCAAGGAAAAATGTTGGCAAGGCTATGGAATGATTAAGATGGATCTCCAAGACTATCTTAGGAAGGAACTTTGGGAGAGTGCACAGAACTATTTTATTGTTGTAGAATTTAGTGTAGGTTGAATCACTCACTGGAGCCTGAATTATATTAGGTGCTATCAGGCAGATATAAGGAAGACAAAGCTAATCTTATTTCCTTGGGCACCCCATTCCCCTTCTCCAAAAGGGAGACAAGTTATGTTCTGAGCCTGAAGGATGCTTACACACAAATAAAAATACATCCTAGACACAGGAGTGCCTAGGCCCTGACCATTAACCCTATCATTATGTGTGTTCACTGATGTCCGAGAGAATTTAAAGGTTGAGAAAAATAGCAGGAGGATGAGTGGTCCTCTCTGCAGGGGCCTTTCAAGCACACTGATGATCTTGATGCTTTGGTACTTTTGACTTAGTGCTCTGGTGAGGTATGATGTCGGTGCGCTCCAGCCTTCCTCTTTTTTGAGTGGAAATTGGATGATTGCTTCTGAGTGATCTCTGCTGTTACTCAATGCTGAGAGTGTACAGTGCACTCCAGTGTAGCTCCTGGACCCATGAGAATCAATTCCTTAGATGTTGATGAGCTGGACTTATCAGTGCCAAGATTCATTCCTTTTGTTTTTCTCAACCCTTGATGGGGGGAGGGGGATAGTTTTGAAACTTGTTGCCAAAAAACACAGCCCCAGTGAACGCAAATGACTCTGTTTTGAAAAAGATCCATAACTGGGACATCCTATGCTCTTAAAAATAGGCCTGACTAGATGGATACACAAAAATGAAATAAAACTTTGAAAGTGGCAAAAAAACCCTACTTAAAAACTACTGGGGAGGAGGTATAGATCACATAACAGAAAGATCCAAACAATGAATAAATTGTTTGTAAAATATTAAGTTGTGAGACAAGAGCTGCGATGATGTGACGTGACATGACTGACCAACTTCATGGAAAAATGAAGATTGAGGTTGTCCTGCATGAAAACGGCCGATGGAAAGTGATGTGCATGTCCAGTGTATTTGTGCTCAGTCAATGATGTTACCCATGGATGAAAACGTAATAGCCTGTTTACCCTTAGAGAAGAAAATATCTTATTGGGAGGAGGTACAACATATGATGGTGCTTTAACCCTTTGAAGGCCTACTTTAAATTTTTAATCCACATTCTGCAGCCGGGTTAATTTTTGCATATTTCAGGAAAATTGTACCCGTCTTATTCAATATGTTCTAATAGTGATTTTCCTTCTGCTATGGTCATGTATTATATACCATTTGATAGGAATATTTAGTCAGAATTTTGAATCCCAAGAGTTTTGGGCTCGGCCTGGAAAGGGTTAAGTACCTCCACAAGACATTTCTAGAGTATAAGCTACTGCTTTAGGAAAACAGATTTAGAATCGTACACTGATTTTCCTAGTTGCTCCATCTTACATTGGCGCAGCATCTTGAATCAGAGTTGTGCTTACATTCTGAATATTTTCTCTTCTTTAAGGCTTTTCAATCTATACAGTGTGGAGTGGAGGAGTGGCCTAGTGGTTGGGGCAAGGTACTTCAGGCCAGAAGGTCAGGGGTTCAAATCCCACTAGAGGACAGTGGGCCGGAAGGACTGGGGTTTCTAGTCCCACAGGTGCTCCTTGTGGTCTTGGGCAAGCCACTTAACCCTCCATAGCCCATGTTCCCTGTAAAATAGTTATCTCCAAGTTATAATGCCCTGTTTAATGTAATTTCAGTTTGTTCAATGTAAACTGCACTGATGCAGAATAGCGCGGTATATAAGAGAATGTAAATAAATAAATAAAAATAAATAAATACATGCAGTCTTTAGTACAAGACTCTTATGTAAGTGAGAGAGCATCAAACAAGCAATATCTGAAGCAGAACTCGCAACTGCCAGGTCCAGTCTAGTAAATGCTGCCCATATGACGTTGACAGTCACCATGGAGGTGTCATTAACCTGTCCTTAATGAGAAAAATGGATTCACCCAAGGTGGTGTACAACAGATCTCCCTGACATAGACAATTTGCAGTGTAGTAGAAGCATAACAGCAAAATGACCCAGTGTCAGCATTCTAGACAGTTAAAACATTGAGATAATTGCAATAATAGATAGCAATAAGATGATACAATGTCAGTAATGTACACTTTTAAAAAGCATGGTAACAGAAGTATGATACAATGTTAGTAGAATAGAAATGATATACCTTAATAGGTAGCATGAGAGACCACTTCAATGACAGAATACTTAATGTTAGCACAGTACAAATGATGCACCTTAAGAGGCAACATGGTAAAAACATTCATGTAATAGGGGATAGATGCAGTTGGGACATATAGACAGACAGGATGGGTAAAACAAAGGCATATGGATAAATAAGTGGGTTACTAGATTGAGGCTAAATTATATATAAAATGAATGAGATACATGGATCTGGTCTCAATTTCAGGGCATGTACAGTAAGCCATTCCTGAAACAGCATCAGTGAAAGGAAAATGAGTCACCACATCCGTTAAAGGTTTGGGAGAAGAGACAACTTCCATAGGATTCCTGAAGTAGAGTTAGTCTTGAATTAGATGCAGCCCCTCTGGGAGCAAGTTCCAAAGTTTGGGAGGCTGCTCCTGAGAGAGCTCGCTGGCAGGTGTCATGATCTGCGATTTCTTTTGAGGGCTCTTTAACCTGGAAAAGAGACGGCTGAGGGGAGCTAAGATAGAAATCTATAAATTAATGAATGGAGTGGAACGGGTAAACCTAGATCGATTGTTTACATTATCAGAATATAGAAAGACTAGGGGACATGCAATGAAGCTACAGGGTAAACTATTTAAGACTAATAAAAGAAAATATTTTTTCACTCAACGTGTAATCAAACTCTGGAATTTGTTACCGGAGGATGTAGTAAAGGCTGTTAGTGTAGCTGGGTTTAAAAAAGGTTTGGACAAGTTCCTGGAGAAAAGGTCCATAAACCATTATTAAGAAGGGACCCAGGATATCAATGCTTGACCCAGTACAAGCATTGCGGAACCTGTGTCTTTTGGGGAAACTGCTAGGTACGTATGACCTAGATTGGCCACTGTTGGAAACAGGATACTGGGCTTGATGGACGTTCTTATGTTGTTAGAGATGATCTTTGAGAAAAACCTAAGAGTCCTCAAAGGTGTGTAAAGGGCTAACGTATTCTCTAGGTATTTTGGCCCATTTCATCTGAAGGTCTTGAAAATTAGAGTGAGTTTTGAATTTGGTCCTGCATGCTGCTGGTAGCTAGTGTAGTTTTTGCAGTTAGGATATGATGTCATGCTGCTTGCAGTCCTCTATCAGTCGTGTTGTGACATTTTGAATTAATTGTAGCTGGTGCAAAATATTTGTAGTCTGACTGATATACAGGGCATTACAGATGTCTAGCCATGATGTTATCACAGCATGGATCATTGTGATCAGAATCATCTTGCTATAGAGAGATTTCATAGTTGCCACCGGCGATAGAAGCAAGTTTTCAAGGTTTCCTGAATTTGTGGGCATATGATCTCTGTGTTTTTGATTTTTTTATGTTTGTTTGTTTAGTGTGTTTTTGTAAACTGTCCTGGGTGTCTACTGAAGGACAGGCTATAAGGCAAATACATAATTATATTGCCTAACTCCTACCTTCCACCAGAGGTGCTTCTGGTTTATTACTCCATTCGCTCACCTTCCCTCCCCCACCAGGGGAGGCTGCAGCTTCTTGCCCTGCCTTTTTTATACCAGTTAGACATTCATGCCCTTTTTCTCGTACTCTCCTACCCATCCACTCTGATTCAATGCTTTTTCTCCTCTCCTGGTGTCATCGGTGCTTCTCTATCATACTTGCTTTCTAGTATTGATATGACTCCTCACCATAGTGATATATTTTAGGTTCTTGAAAGTGGTTTGTCTTCATAATACTAAAATGTTAAACACCTATGGTGAACATGTTTACTACACTTTAAGGTTATACTGTAGAGGCAAGGATAAGATGATAGCAGCTAAGAAGAGATTGAAGAGAAATGTGCATTCTTTCCATTGAATATTTGGATATAATATGTTCATTTTCTGTGGTCTAAAGAAAATAATTCATGAACTATTAAAAGGTTGATGGTATATTGGTAAATTCATTTTTTTCTAGTTTATGTTGACTTTTTATTTTTTAGAATTTATGCTAAAATGAAATATATATATATTTTTTTCAAACTACTTTTAGTTACTAGTTCGGATCATGCCTTTCTTGCATGAAAACTTGAACTTAGCATGTGTTGCAAAATATGTCAAAACAATTTTTTAGATTTTATTGCTCACGTTTTCCAAATTTGAGGTAAAGGCAAATTATATTCAAATACAGGGGTTATTTTCCTGCCAAAACGGACTTTGTCTAATTTGTACCTGAAGCATTGGAGGGTAAAATGATTTGACTACCCCAAGGTCAGTGTGTTAGTGGGAGAAGCAAAGTTTGCAACTGACTTTTCTAACCACTAAGTTATGTCATCCAAAAATATATGCCAATATAAGTCAACATAATAAACATCCTGACATAAGTTAAATACATGAATATATACCAAAGCTACACTTAATTGACATATGCTTCCAAATGTATAACCTGTCCTCTAAATGATCTCTTCTCTTACAAAGAGCTTGTGATTATATACTAAACATACACATCTTTTTATTGGCACATGCACCAACATACAGATGCATAGGGCTTCAGTAAAACGGAGCCAAGCAGGCAAATGGGAAGAGCCTGTGGGAGTCCCCAGGTTTGAGCAGTGGAAGAAAGCAAGGCTGCTTCCAAAATGCTAGCAGGGATCTTCAGGTCCCACTGACATGAAGTAGCCTTGAGACTGCACAGAAACTCATGCGCACAGGCCCCCCGACATACATGCACAAATGTATAAACACACACATATGCATCCCAGTGCACACACCCTGACATGTATATGTGCACAGGTCTCCAATACACACACATACACATCACGAAGCACCTGCCCTGACATGCACAGAGGCTCTAGCATGCACACATGTCCCTGATACACCTGCTCATATGCATGCACACACCCTGACATGAACACGGGGGCACAAGCCCAGACACCGATGAAACACACATGTCCCCCATCCTCTGGTATCTTGTCCTCACATCCTCCACATTTCAGTTCTGGAGACCGTATCTTGCAAAGGATGTAAAAAGGCTGGAAATGGTTCAGGGTAAGGTGACCAAAATGATTTGGAGCCTGTGTCAGAAGACTTTATGAGAAGAGACTTGAAGACCTAAATATGTACACTCTGGAGGAGAAGAGGGACAGGGGAGATATGATTCAGACCTTTAAATTCTTAAGAGTATTAATGAACAAACAAACCTCTTCCAAAGACGGGGATGCTGTAAAACTAGAGGGCATAACATGAAGCTGCAAGGGGGTAAACTGAAAGGCAATGTCAGGGAATACTTTTTCATTGAAAGGGTGGTAGATGCTTGGAATGCCGTCCTGATGGAAGTGGTGGGGGCAAATACAGTGACAGAATTCAAAATGGCATGGGACAGACACTGTGGATACCTTTATAGCAACAGGATAAATTCAAAATAAACATAACCTGTTATCCATGTTTTATTTACCCTGTTTATTGTGAGTGCATTGAAGTCCCCTCTTTGCACAAATATGTTCCCTGTGAACCGCGCTGATGATAAATAGTGTGGTATATAAAAACAATTAAATAAATAAAATAAAAATAAAATAAATAAACTATCTCTTATATCTCAACAAATGGGAGGAGTGGCCTAGTGGTTGGGGCAAGGTACCACAGGTCGGTGGTTCAAATCCCACTAGAGGACAGCAACCTTGTGCCGGAAGGACTGGGGTTTCTAGTCCCACAGGTGCTCCTTGTGGTCTTGGGCAAGCCACTTAACCCTCCATTGCCCATGTTCCCTGTAAGTATTAGTGTATGTGTCTCATAGCCCCTCATGTTAAATGTATCCCGCAACCGCTTTGACCCGGACTATACTACTACTCCTACTATTTAGCACTTATAAAGCGCCACGCACGCAGCGCTGCACAGCTAGCCTACAAGAGGTGGCTAACATACAAGAGACAGTCCCTGCCCGCCAGAGTCATGCTCATCGGAGCTTACAGTCTAGTTAGAACAGTACAGAGCATTAGTCAGTTCAGCGGAAGGTACGGTGTGGTACAGTTAGGTACAGCTTGGTCTATAGTTTGGTCATAAACATTAATGGGGGTTAGGGTAGGATGAGGATGGAAGTCAGGATCTGAATGCAGCGGTGAAGAGGTGGGTCTTCAACCTGGATTTGAAGAGGGCCAGGGAGGGCGCCTGGCACACAGACGCAGGAAGGCTATTCCAGACATGTGGCGCAGCAAGGTGAAAGGAGCACAATCGGGAGTTTGCGGTGCGGGTGAAAGGCATTGAAAGAAGGGATTTGTTAGCGGAGCGCAAGTTTCGTGAGGGGACATAGGGAGAGATAAGAGATATGAGGTATTGAGGGGCCATAGAGTGAATGCACTTATAGGTCAGCAAGAGAAGCTTGAATTGGATGTGGAATTGGACAGGGAGCCAGTGAAGTGACTTGAGGAGAGGAGTAATGTGGGCATGGTGAGGCTGGCAGAAGATTAGTCAAGCAACCTGATTTTGTATAGATTGGAGGGGAAGGAGGTGGCTCATGGGGAGATCAGCGAGGAGTAGGTTGCAGTAATCGAGGTGAGAGGAGATTAAGGAGTTGATAAGCGTTTTGGTAGTATGTTCAGAGAGGAAGGGGCGGATCTTGCTGATGTTGTAGAGGAAAAAGTGACAGGTCTTAGCTACAAGCTGGATATGGACGCAGAAGGAGAGAGAGGCGTCAAAGATGATCCCCAGATTGCGGGCCGAGGGAACAGGAAGGATAGTAGATCCATCCACATGGACTGAGAGAGGGGGAGGAGTTGGGTGGAAAGACAAGGAGTTCAGTCTTGGCCATGTTCAGTTTCAATCGGCGATGAGACATCCAGGCAGCGATGTCCGAAAGACAAGCAGAGATCTTGGACTGGGTTGCCGGAGAAATATTAGGTGTAGAGAGGTAGATTTGGGAGTCATCGGCATAGAGATGGTACTGAAAGCCATGGGAAGAGACAAGCGCGCCAAGGCCTTGAGTATAGAGAGAGAAAAGGAGGGGGCCCAAGACAGATCCCTGGGGTAGACCTACATGGAGCAGGGTAGGGGAGGAGGAGAAGCTACCAGAGCATACACTGAATGAGCGATAGTAGAGGTAGGAGGAGAACCAGGATAGTATAGAGTCCCTGAAGCCAAGCGAGGAGAGGGTGGTGAGGAGAAGATTGTGGTAAATGGTGTCAAAGGCAGCAGAAAGGTCAAGAAGGATGAGGATAGAATAGAGGCCCTTAGATTTAGCCAGGAACAGGTCATTGGTGACTTTTGTGAGTGCCGTTTTAGTGGAGTGTAGGGGACGGAAGCCTGATTGTAGTCGGTCCAGGAGGGCATGGGAGGTGAGGAAGTCGAGGCAACGATGGTGGACTGCTCGTTCTAATAATTTGAATATGAAGGGAAGGAGGGAGATGGGCCGATAGTTAGAAGGGCAAGTGGGATCAAGTGAGGGTTTCTTGAGGAGGGGTATGACAACAGCATGTTTGAAGTCAGCGGGGACAGTTGCAGTGGAGAGTGAGAGGTTGAGGATATGAGTGATGGAGGGGACGATGGTGAAGGAGATGGAATGTAGGAGATGGGTGGGGATAGGGTCTGATGAACAGGTGGTGGGTTTGGAGGAGGAAAGAAGTGTGGTTTCCTCTTCAGAGATCGGGGGGAAGGAGGAAAGGGTAGCAGGGGGAGTATGGGTTGGGGAGGAGAAATGGGGGGGAGGGGAGGTGGATGAGGGGGTAGGGAATTGGAGGGTAATTTTGAGACTTTTGTCATGGAAGTGGTCTGCTAGGGTTTGGGCAGAGAGGGAGGGTGGGATCGGGGGCGGGGGTACCTTGAGGAGAGAATTGAGGGTGTTAAAGAGACGGCGTGGATCAGAGGCAAGGGAATTGGTCAGATGGATGTAGTAGTCTTGTTTGGCAAGTGCTAGGGCTGACTGGAAGGAGCCAAGCATGAATTTGAAGTGTGGAAGATCTTCCAGGGAGTGGAATTTGGACCAGACTCGTTCAGCAGAACAGGCACAGATGCGTAGGTAATGGGTTGTGGGTGAAAGCCACGGTTGGGGAGTAGATTGTTTTACAGGACGTGAGGTGGGAGGGGCAAGAGTGTCAAGGGCTAAGGATAGTGTAGCATTGTATGAGGATAATGCTTCATTGACAGACTCGGAGTATAAAATGGAGGAAAGAGATGGAGAAATGGTGGAGGAGAGAGTCAGGGGATTAATATTATGAAGGTTTCTAAATAGGTCGGAGGAGACAGGACGAGGTTGGGATGGCGGGAGCTGAAGAGTAAATGTTAGTAGGTGATGGTCAGATGAGGGAAGGATTGAATTGTGGAAGTTTGAGGGAGAGGAATTGGAGAAGAGTATTAGATCAAGGCAGTGGCCATGTAGGTGTGTGGGGGCAGTGGAGCAGAGTTGGAGGTCAAACGAGGAGGTAAGAGCGAGGAACTTTGAGGCATGGGGGTCGGAGGGGTTGTCAACGTGAATGTTGAAATCGCCAAGAATAAGAGTGGGGGAGGAGGGATCCATAAAGACAGAAAGCCAGGAGTCAAAGTCAGTGAGGAAGGTTGATTTGGAGTTGTCGGTTGGGCGATAGATAACAGCTACACATAAGAACATAAGACATGCCATACTGGGTCAGACCGAGGTCCATCAAGCCCAGTATCCTGTTTCCAACAGTGGCCAATCTAGGTTATACGTACCTAGCAATATCCCCAAAAGACACAGGTTCCACAATGCTTGTACTGGGTCAAGCATTGATATCCTGGGTCCCTTTTTAATAGTGGGTTATGGACCTTTCCTCCAGGAACTTGTCCAAACCTTTTTTAAACCCAGCTATACTAACAGCCCTTACTACATCCTCCGGTAACAGATTCCAGAGTTTGATTACACGTTGAGTGAAAAAATATTTTCTCTTATTTGTCTTAAATAGTTTACCCTGTAGCTTCATTACATGTCCCCTAGTCTTTCTATACTCTGATAGCGTAAACAATTGATCCACGTTTATCCGTTCCACTCCATTCATTAATTTATAGACCTCTATCATATCTACCCTCAGCCGTCTCTTCTCCAGGCTAAAGAGCCCTAACCTTCTTAGCCTCTCTTCATAGGAGTAGCCTTCCATCCCCTTCACCAATTTGGTGGCTCTTCTCTGTACTTTTTCTAATAACGCTATGTCCTTTTTAAGATACGGTGACCAGAATTGCACACAATATTCAAGGTGCGGTCGTACCATGGAGCGATACAGAGGCATTATAATATCCTTTGTTTTGTTCTCCATCCCTTTCCTTATGATACCTAGCATTCTATTTGCTTTCTTGGCCGCCGCTGCACACTGGGCGGAGGGTTTTAACATGTTATCCACAATGACTCCTAAATCTTTATCCTGGGTGGTGGTTTCTAATGTGGAGCCTTGCATCGTGTAACTATAGTGTGGGTTGTTCTTTCCTAGGTGCATAACTTTGCACTTGTCCACATTAAATTTCATCTGCCATTTGGATGCCCAGTCTTCCAATTTATCCAGATCCTCCTGCAGTTTTCCACAATCCTCTTGGGTTTTAACAACTTTAAACAGTTTTGTGTCATCTGCAAATTTGATAACCTCACTAGTTATTCCCTTTTCCAGGTCATTTATGAATATGTCAAAAAGCAGCGGACCCAGTACAGATCCCTGGGGTACTCCACTATTCACCTTTTTCCATTGGGAATATTGGCCATTTAGCCCTACCCTCTGCTTTCTATCTTTTAACCAGTTCCCGATCCACAATAGTACACTGCCTCCTATCCCATGACTTTTTAGCTTCGCCAAAAGTCTCTGATGGGGGACTTTGTCAAAAGCTTTCTGAAAGTCCAGATACACTATATCAACCGACTCACCTTTGTCTACCTGTTTATGCACACCTTCAAAAAAACATATCAGATTAGTAAGACAAGATCTTCCTTGTCTAAAGCCATGCTGGCTGTCTCCTATTAGGCCATGACTATCTACATGCTGTGTAATTTTGTTCTTTATGATGGTTTCTACCATTTTCCCTGGTACTGACGTCAGGCTCACCGGTCTGTAATTTCCTGGGTCACCCCTGGAATCCTTTTTAAAAATTGGTGTTACGTTGGCGACCCTCCAATCTTCAGGTATTACAGACGGAGGGGAAGTGGTGTGAGGAGGCGAATGGAGTGGACTTCAAAGGAAAGGGGTGGTGTGATTGGGGTGGCAGGAGGGGTTGAAATTGGCAGGAGGGGGAGAGAAGGAGGCCAACGCCACCATCGCGGTCAGTAGATCGAGGTGTATGGGAGAATTGGTAGCCCCCACAGCAGAGAGAGGCAATGGATGCGGTGTCATCTGGGGGGAGCCAGGTCTCGGTCAGGGCAAGAAGGTGTAGGGCATTAGAGATGAAGAGATCGTGAATAAAAGTAGTTTTTTTAATGACTGAGCATGCGTTCCATAGGGCGCAAGTAAATGGGAGAGCGGAGGGGGGGAGAAGAGGGATATGGATAAGATTGGATAAGTTACGTGTGGATTTCTTATTAGAATAGTGTGGGGGTCTATTTCTAGGGTAGTACCGAGATTTCTTATCAGAGTAGCGTGGGAGTCTCTTTCTAGAGTAGTACCGAGATTTAGAGGGAGTAGGGTGTGGGTGGATATGTCTGGGTGTCCGAGTGTGCTCTCCAAGAGGGACATGAGGGGGGGAAGTGAGGGATAAATTGATGGTATCAGATAGGTTATGTGGGGGATTATATTTGGGGGTAGGGTTGGAGTTGAAATGAAAGGTTGAGTGACTGTGGGATGAATGGGGGATGAATGGGGGAGGGCGAAAGGAGGGAGGAGCGGGATGTGGACAAGATTAGATAGGGTACGTGAGGAACTTTATTTAGTGTGGGAGAGAAATCAGGGGGAGGGGCCAGGGTTGGGTTTGATGTTACCTGATGAGAGAAGGAGAATGAGTATTAGAGAGCGAGGTAAAGTGGAGATAGTCCGGCGGAAGCGAGGATGGGGTTGCCTAAGAGAGAGGGGGGTTGGTTGAATGCAGGGGATGATGTGAAGAAGCTCAAGAGCAGGTGCTAGGCTAGGGGGCAGAACATAGGGAGAAGTGAGGAAGGTAGAGAGGGAGGCAGGTTGAATGCAGGGAATAGTGTGAAGAGGCTCCAGAGTGGGTGCTAGGCTAGGGGGCAAAGTGGAGGGAGAAGTGAGGAGGGTAGGGGGAAGAGGAGGGAGGATGTTGATAGGAGGGGAGGCAGTTGGGGAGAACGAGAATGACAATGAAATTTGGGGCCATGGTAGTGGGCAGCAAGGTTTGAGCAAACAATGGGTAGCAGTTCTATGCGGGCAATGGGTAGCAGTTCTACGCAGGCAGTGGTAGCAATTCAAGCAACAATGGGTAACAGTTCTACGCAGGCAATGGTAACAGTTCAAGCTCTAAGCAACAATGGTAGCAGTTCAAGCAGCAATGGGTAACAGTTCTACGCGGGCAATGGTAACAGTTCAAGCTCTAAGCAACAATGGTAGCAGTTCTACACAGGCAGTGGTAGCAATTCAAGCAGCAATGGGTAACAGTTCTACGCAGGCGATGGTAACAGTTCAAGCCCTATGCAACAATGGTAGCAGTTCAAGCAGCAATGGGTAACAGTTCTACGCGGGCAATGGTAACAGTTCAAGCTCTAAGCAACAATGGTAGCAGTTCTACGCAGGCAGTGGTAGCAATTCAAGCAGCAATGGGTAACAGTTCTACGTAGGCGATGGTAACAGTTCAAGCCCTAAGCAACAATGGTAGCAGTTCAAGCAGCAATGGGTAACCGTTTTATGCGGGCAGTGGGTAGCAGATCTAAGCAGGCAATGGGTGGAGGAGCGATCGTGCTTACTTAAATCCAGGGGGCTGCGGTGAAATGGAGGAGCAGGACGGATGGACCACACCAGAGCGCCCCCAGGCCCGCGCCTAAGGGCCACGCCAAAGGACCCTCTGGCGAGGTCCTCAGGCGCAGGCACGCCGGCAGGAGCATGCTGCTTAAAGGGCCGCTTGCCCTTTGATCTCCCGGTGGCGTGTGATGATGGCTCCTGCAGGAGCATGCCGCTTAAAGGGCCGCTTGCCCTTTGATCTCCCGGTGGCGTGTGATGATGGCTCTGACAGGAGCACACCACTTAAAGGGCCGCTTGCCCTTTGATCTCCCGGCGGCGTGCTGGTCTTGATCTGCCATCATACACATATTTAGCATAGTAACATAGCTATACCCTGCTGGTTGAGATATACTATCATACCACTGGTAAACACACACATGTCCAAACCTCAAATATCAGTCACAAAAAATCCCTTATCTGGTAATAAATAACAATCAAACCTAAAAATCACCAAACTGTCCCTAAGAACCAATTTCTATTACTTTTTCTCAGAGTGTATCGAGGGAGGCTGACCATTTAAGATCGCAAAACTCATGTTTAGCTCCCATGCAATGCTCAACTATCGAGGCGGAAATCAAATGGTCAGTACTTGATCATGTTCCACTGAACCCTAGGGGGAATGATCGTGTGGCCCAACTACAGAAACTGGAACAAAAATGGATCTTCAGATTAAACACGGTCCATCCCTTAGGGTTGAACAAAGAGGTTGAATGGCATACTTTGCTGTGAGGTCATCTATGACATTGGTGGGAGTCCCCTGCTAATGTGGGGTTTTTCCCATCGTCTGATTTGTGGTTCTTATATGAAGGACAGATTGTTTAGCCAATTGAAAATACCGTACCCTTTGAAAACCACGGATGGTTACATCTCGGCGTTTAATAGCGGTTCAAAGCATTGGATGGAAACAGCACTTGATACAGGGATGAGAATCCCGAAACTTGCACGTCGTGGTCTACATTTGATGCCGCAACAGGAATTGTTTAATCCAGCTTTTTGGGGGACATTGAAAGTTACATTGTTTTGCACAAGCGTTCACGGAAAAAACTTTTGATTAAAAGGGAATGCATCGTCTGGTGTTGTTGGCTTTCAGTGCCTAGCCTCCCTCGATACACTCCGACAGAAAGTAATAGAAATTGGTTCTTAGGGACAGTTTGTGATTTTTAGGTTTGATTGTCAAACTTCAAATATAGCATCAGACACTACCTGCTATGCTTGCTCACCCAGGCACATTCGCATAACCACCGTTACCTTACTAAACACTTTACCATAGTTTTCCAACTTCACACCACAGACATGCCTGAGTCTGCAAATGAAGGAAAGGGGACAAGCACCATTGTGTCACAAGAAAGTTTCTAAGAGCAGCAAACTATTTGAACTACTTATCTTTTTGGATTGATGGATTTTAATTTATAAGTAGATCAGTAATTATTAGTACTGAACAGAGAAATACTAACAAGTCCATATTTAAAAACAAACAAACTGATTTTCATCTTTTCTCTAGATTTGGATGTGTGGTGGAAAGCTTTTAATCATACCATGCTCAAGGGTTGGGCACATCTTTCGTAAGCGGCGTCCCTATGGATCACCAGGAGGGCAAGATACCATGGCACATAACTCTCTGCGGCTGGC
Organism: Ichthyophis bannanicus; assembly: GCA_033557465.1. NCBI lineage: Eukaryota > Metazoa > Chordata > Amphibia > Gymnophiona > Ichthyophiidae > Ichthyophis > Ichthyophis bannanicus. The sequence goes on along the minus strand of CM066031.1, from coordinate 288,055,041 downwards.
TCATGTCTGGATGGATGAATACAAGGTAGAAGGGTTCCATTAAAGAGATGAGTTGGGGATGTTTATGTAATATTGAAGATGTTTGTTTATAGCATAGTGCTCTAAATTGTTATTTTAATTACATAAAAACATAAGAAATGCCATACTGGATCAGACCAAGGTCCATCAAGCCCAGTATCCTGTTTCCAACAGTGTCCAATCCAGGTCACAAGTACCTAGCAGTTTCCCAAAAAGACACAGGTTCCACAGTGCTTGTATTGGAGCAAGTAGTGGATTACCTGGGTCTTCTTTAATAATGGTTATGGACCTTTCCTCCAGGAACTTGTCCAAATCTTTTTTAAAACCAGCTACACTAACAGCTTTTACTACATCCTCCGGTAATGAATTACAGTTTGATTATGCGTTGAGTGAAAAAATATTTTCTTTTTTTAGTCTTAAACGGATTACACTGTAGTTTCATTGCATGTCCCCTAGTCTTTCTACTTTTTGATGGTGTAAACAATTGATCTACGTTTACCCGTTCCACTCCATTGATTAATTTATTGACCTCTATCATATCTCCCCTCAGCCGTCTCTTTTCCAGGTTAAAGAGCCCTAACCTTTTTAGCCTTTCTTCATAGGAGTATCCTTCCATCCCCTTTACCATTTTGGTGGCTCTTCTCTCTACCTTTTTTAATTCTGTTATATCCTTTTTAAGATACATCGATCAGAATTGCACACAATATTCAAGTTGCGTCGCACATTAGATGGCTATAGAGGCATTATAATATCCTTTGTCTTATTCTCCATTCCTTTCCTTATGATTCCTAGCATTCTATTTGCTTTCTTGGCCGCCACTGCACACTGGACGGAGGGTTTCAATGTGTTATCCACTATGACACCTAAATCTGTTTCCTGGGTGATGGTTCCTAATGTGGAGCCTTGCATCGTGGAATCATAGTTTGGATTGGTCTTTCCTAGGTGCATAACTTTGCACTTGTCCACATTAAATTTCATGTGCCATTTGAACGTCCAGACTTCCAATTTCTCAAGATCCTCTTGCAATTTTTCACAATCCTCTTGGTTTTAACAACTTGGAATAATTTTGTGTTCTCTGCAAATTTGACTACCTCATTCGTTATTCGAATTTCCAGGTCATTTACTAATATCTTAAAAAGCAGCGGGCCCATTACAGATCCCTCGGATACTCCACTATTCATCTTTCTCCATTGGGAAAACTGGCCATTTAGCCCTACCCTCTGCTTTCCGTCTTTTAATCAGTTCTTGATCCACATTAGTACACTGCCTCCTATCCCATGACTTTTTAACTTCGCCAAGAGTCTCTCATGAAGGACCTTGTCAAAGGCTTTCTGAAAGTCCATATAGACTATATCGACCGGCTCACATTTGTCTACCTGTTTATTCACACCTTCAAAAAAATATAACAGATTAGTAAGACAAGACCTTCCTTGGCTAATGCCATGTTGGCTTTCTCCCATTAAACCATGACTATCTATATGTTCAGTAATTTTGTTCTTTATAATGATTTCTACCATTTTGCCTGATACTGATGTCATGCTTACTGGTCTGTAGTTTCCCAGATCACCCCTGGAACCCTTTTTAAAAATTGGCCTTACATTGTCCATTCACCAATCTTCAGGTACTACAGATGATTTTAATGATAGTTCACAGATTACTAATAGTAGGTCTGCAATCTCATACAGTATTTCAGTTCTTTCAATGCCTTTGGGTGTATACCATCCGGTCCTGGTGACTTGCTACTGTTTAGTTTATCAAATAGTTGTATTATATCTTCACGATTTATTGATATTTCTTTCAATCTTTCGATGTATCACCACCTTCAATCGTTGTATGTATATTAGGAGAAGAGGCAATGATGATCACAATGTTGGTTTAAAGTAGATCTGAAAACATTACTAATCAATCTTTGCCTTTAGAAAGTACATACCTTCCTTTATCTTCTATATAGAACTTCCTGACCTTTTCTTGATACATTCTTGAATAGCAGAGTAGCAACAGACTGGTCTAATCCTATTCAGAGTCCTAACTGGATGTATGCAGCAGGCACTCCCTCATACGTCCAGAAGACTTACTGTGAAGTCAGAAATTATATAAGAACATAGGAGAAACCATGATGAAACAGACCAAGGTCAATCAAACCCAACATCCTGTCTGACATTGGCCAGTCTGGGTCACAAGTAACTGGCAGATCCTAGAAGATAGATCAGATTTCTTATAGTTTAATTTTAGGGATAAGTGATGGTTTTCCCAAGTCTACCTGGTTAATAATTTATCAGCATCTCCTGCAGAAACTTATCCAAACCTCTTTTGAACCCTGCTGTGTTACGTGCCTTGATCATGTCCTCCCCCACACCATTTTTCATAGCTTAATTGTGTCCTGTGTAGAAAAAAATACTTTGTAAGTCTTATTTCAGATTACTGATTGTAAGTTTCTTGGAGGGTTCTCTTGTTTGAAAGGTTAAACATATTCACCTATTTAACTGTTCCATCCAACTCATGATTAGCTCTAAACTGTTAAACATTTCCTCATAAGAAAGGCAGCCAAGAAGGCTAGGAATGCTAGGAATTATAAGGAAAGGAATAGATAACAAAACAAAAGATATTGCAATGTTTATGAATCGCTCTAGGGATACATTTACAGTCGAAAAAATAAAGCTTATAAGGAAAAAACAACCTTCCTACAGTTAAATGTGGTGGAGGCTCCATAATGTTGTGGGGCTGTTTTGCTGCCCCTGGAATGTATTAAAGTAACCATGAAGTCAGAGAACTGCCAAGGTATTTTGGAGCAAAATGTGCTACCTAGTGTCAAAAAGCTAGGACTGGGTCGAAGATCCTGGGTCCTCTAGCAGGTCAGTGACTCAAAACATACATCCAAAAGTACAAAAGAATGGTTAAAAAGGAACAAATGGACTGTTTTAAACTGGCCAGCAATGAGTCCTGATTTCAGTCCAATTGAAAACCTTTGGAAAGAGCTGAAATCTGCCATTGGTAAAAGGAATCCTTGAAACATTCATAAGCTGGAACAAATCGTAATTGACGCGTGGCGAAAAACTACCAGCAGTCAGATGTACAAAACTTATAGATGACTGCAAAAAACATTTGGAGGCTGTCATTACTGTCAAGGGTTGTGCAATCAAATATTAGTGAAGGAAAAACTGGGCAATATCCCTTGTACAGGTGAGAATCTATTCGGCAAAAATTGGCAAGAGAAAGCCAATGAGTTAGATTTATTTATTTATTTATTTATTTATTTACATCTCTTATATACCGCACTATTTGCGATCAGCGCGGTTTACATAGAACAAACAATATCCGACAATAAACAAGAGTCAGGTCATTACAATGAACAGGAGCAGTAACTTGGATAACAGGGGAAACTATCTACATATGTGGAACATTGAACAAGGTAACTGTATATATGAGAGATGGAGTTATTGTGTGTAGATGCTGACAATTCCACTTTGGATAGATTATCCAAAGCCACAGCTGATCCTGCAAGGAAGAAATCTTTCAAGAAACCATTCTTCTCCAAAAAGAAGACGTTTCATCCCTCTTATTCTCAGCAGGGACGTTCTGCAGGTCAGCCTGCCCGAAAGAGTCAGCAACCACCTAAACAAAGGAAAGCAAAGACTGCTAAGCCTCAACCATCTCAGCAGTCTCAGCCTCCACAAGGCCTTTGACTTCCGTCTAGAGAACTTAGCCTTCCTGGCCCTCAATGGACCAGAACCTTCCACAATTCCAGGAAGGTTATCTCACTTTGCCCCCAGGTGGGGGCAGATAACAGCAGAACATTGGACTCTCTCCATTATAAAAGAGGGGTACAAGCTTCATTTTCTCTGCATGCCCCCTCCCACAATGGTAAGACAGTTCAATTCTCAGACCTCTCTCATCAACCTGTTAGATCAAGAGGTCACTATGCTTCTTGCCCAAGGGGCAATAGAAGAGGTACCCATTCCTCAACAGGGTACAGGGTTTTACTCCCCCTATTTCCTTATCCCAAAGAAAACAGAGGGACACAGACCTATTTTAGACCTCAGAGAATTGAACAAATTCCTGTTCAAACAGAAATTTAAGATGATTTCTCTGGGAACTCTGCTGCCATACCTTCACAGTCAGGTTGGCTTTGTTCTCTAGATCTCAAGGATGCGTACACTCATGTTCTCATCCATCCAACTCACAGAAAGTTCCTTCGGTTCCTTTTTCAAGGAAAGCACTACCGATACAGGGTGCTTCCTTTTGGCCTGGCATCAGCAACAAGAGTGTTTACGAAGTGCATGGCTGTGGTAGCAGCATTTCTTCGCACTCTAGGAATATTCGTCTTCCCCTACTTAGACGACTGGCTCATTCGAGCTCCATCAGAGTCAGAGGCCAGGATTTCTCTATCTTGCACAATGCGTATCCTTCAGTATTTGGGTCTGGTCATAAACATCCCAAAATCCAGCCTAACTCCCACTCACTCTCTAAGAGTTCATAGGAGCTTTGCTGGATACTAGAAAAGCAAGGGCCTATCTTCCCCAGACCCGTTGCCTTCGCATGGTGCAGTTAGCTTCTCAAGCAGTGCTAAAGCCGCATCTCACTGCTCGAGAAATGTTACAACTACTAGGCCACATGGCGTCTACCGTGCATATGGTTCCTTATGCTCGCCTCCATATGAGAGCAGCCCAGTGGACTTTATCCACTCAATGGACCCAGGCATCAGGGTGCCTGTCAGACAAAATAGCAAACACAAATCACCTTATTTTGTCCCTCCAATGGTGACAGTCCACTCAAAACCTGTTGGTGGGGTCTCCATTTCAACAACCTTTACCCCAGGCAACTCTCACAACAGATGCTTCACCAATGGGTTGGGGAGCTCATCTGCAAGACTTCTCCACCCAAGGCACCTGGACTCCACAGGAGACTCATCTAAACATCAATCTCTTAGAACTCAGAGCAATCTTCCTTGCTCTTCGAGTGTTCCACACCCTGCTCAGCTACAAGACAGTCCTCATTCATACAGACAATCAAATAGCCATGTTCTACGTGAACAAGCAGGGGGAAACAGGCTCTCTGTCGCTTTGCAACGAAGCTTTTCGACTATGGGCCCTCGCCAGAGAGCATCAGATTCATCTCCTGGCAGTGTATCTTCCAAGCAGCCAAAACTCTTGGGCAGACAGACTCAGTCGAGTTCTGCTTCCACACGAATGGTCTCTACATGCAGATCAGGTGACCAAGATTTTTCAAATTTGGGGAACCTCGGACATAGACCTCTTTGCAAGTCGGTTGAATGCCAAACTTCCCCGGTTCTTTTCCAGAATTCCGGCTCAGGGCTCTCAGGCCAGGGATGCTTTCCTCCTTCATTGGGGTCAAGACTTCCTTTATGCCTTTCCACCCTTTCCCCTAATTCCCAAAACCCTGTTCAAGCTTCAGAGAGACAGAGGCCGTATGATTCTCATAGCTCCACATTGGCCACGGCAAGTGTGGTACCCTCTGCTTCTACGTCTCTCTCAAGCTCCTTCTCTGGAGTTAGGGTCTGCTCCAGATCTCCTGTCTCAGGAGGACGGAATGTTATGGCATCTCAATCCCCAGTCTCTGCATCTCAGGGCTTGTTTGCTGAAGGCCTAGATCTTCATGATCTTAACCTTTCTCAGCAAGTGAAGGATATCCTTTATGCTTCCAGAAAACTTTCCACAAGACGTTCTTATGCTTTCAAGTGGAAAAGGTTTACCAACAGTCTTGAAGGACTAGAAAGGGGGGCTGTTACTTCTGGAGAGAAATCTGAAATTGTGAGTATATACTTCTGGGAATTTTTCTGGAAGGAATTTTTTTTCTTTTAAAGCTAATTAATCTGTGAACCCACTATTTTTTGTTAAATCAGTCAGGACCTAGTAGCAACAGTTTAAGATTCAATTTAAAACACAGAAGAGAACTTTCTGGTTACCTTTCATACCCAGTAGAGAGCTGTAGTTTAAATTTCATAGTCACTCAGGGCCTAGCATCAGCAAAGTACTTTTAGTTTCAATTTAAAACACAGAAGAGAGCTTTCTGGTTAAATTTAGAATCCAGCAGAGAGCTTGTAGTTTAAATTTCATAGTCACTCAGGGCCTAGCATCAGCAAAGTACTTTTAGTTCCAATTTAAAACACAGAAGAGAGCTTTCTGGTTAACTTTAGAATCCAGCAGAGAGCTTGTAGCTTAAATTTCATAGTCACTCAGGACCTAGCATCAGCAAAGTACTTTTAGTTTCAAATTAAAACACAGAAGAGAGCTTTCTGGTTACCTTTCATACCCAGTAGAGAGCTGTAGTTTAAATTTCATGGTCACTCAGGGCCTAGCATCAGCAAAGTACTTTTAGTTTCAAATTAAAACACAGAAGAGAGCTTTCTGGTTAAATTTAGAATCCAGCAGAGAGCTTGTAGTTTAAATTTCATAATAGGTTAGGGCCTAGCATCAGCAAAGTAATTTTAGTTTCAAATTAAAACACAGAAGAGAGCTTTCTGGTTAAATTTAGAATCCAGCAGAGAGCTTGTAGTTTAAATTTCATAATAGGTTAGGGCCTAGCATCAGCAAAGTACTTTTAGTTTCAAATTAAAACACAGAAGAGAGCTTTCTGGTTAACTTTAGAATCCAGCAGAGAGCTTGTAGTTTAAATTTCATAGTCACTCAGGGCCTAGCATCAGCTAAGTACTTTTAGTTTCAAATTAAAACACAGAAGAGAGCTTTCTGGTTAAATTTAGAATCCAGCAGAGAGCTTGTAGTTTAAATTTCATAATAGGTTAGAGCCTAGCAGCAGCAAAGAGCTATAATTTAAATCAAATCAGAATATAGCTTACCTCAGCAGCACAGGACAGGGTACTGTGTAGCAGCCCTCTTTTAATAAGTGTTATATCCCTCCCTCCCTCCCCACACCCACCCTCCCCTGGGATAATCACAGCTTTATAGGTACTTGCACAACTTAAAAGACAGGAGGTGCTCTCAGGTGAAGCTCATTACCCAAATCAGTCATACACTAAGGACCTGAGATTAATTAAGCTTCAGGTGAACAAGGTATATTAAACTTATTAGGTACAGTTTTAGTGGTATAAATATCCATAGCACCCTTTAGTACGTAAAGAACGTAAAGATCTAAACACAAACTTAAAACTAAGATGCAGACAGCAGTCCAGCAGCAGGATGTGGGCTTTCCAGTCTTTTGCATTGAGTGTCACATGTATGATTTTCTCCCAGCTGGTGAGAGGTCTTACGTGTGCACTAGGTGCAAGGAGCTCTTTGCTCTCAGGGAACAAGTCCGTTCTCTAGAGGCTAAAGTAGTAGACTTGGAAAGCATAAGACAGACAGAGAGGTACATAGACGAGACCTACAGGGATATAGACCTGAAGTCCCACCTCCAGTCTGGCAGCATCCCTGTTGCCATGGAGGAGAGAGGTCACGTGACAGGAGAGCATCACCCTGGTGTGGCAGGAAGTGATCCTGTAACTAGGACCTGTCCTCCAGGCGATGTAAACCCCTCTCGCACCGAGGAGGTTTCTCCAGGGCCAAGTGCCCATGAGGGAAGGGTTAGGACAGCAGTTATAGTTGGTGATTCGATCATTAGGCATGTAGATAGCTGGGTGGCTGGTGGACGTGAGGATCGCCTGGTAACATGCCTGCCTGGTGCGAAGGTAGCGGACCTCACGCGCCACCTAGATAAGATCTTAGATAGTGCTGGGGAGGAGTCTGCTGTCTTGGTACATGTCGGTACCAATGACATAGGAAAATGTGGTAGGGAGGTTCTGGAAGCTAAATTTAGGCTTTTAGGTAGGAAGTTGAAATCCAGAACTTCCAGGGTAGCATTCTCCGAAATGCTTCCCGTTCCACGCGCAGGACCCAAAAGGCAGGCAGAGCTCCGGAGTCTCAATGCGTGGATGAGACAATGGTGCAGAGATGAGGGATTTGGATTTATTAGGAACTGGGGAACATTCTGGGGAAAGGAGGGGCTCTTCCGAAGGGATGGGCTTCACCTTAACCGGAATGGAACCAGGCTGCTGGCATTAACCTTTAAAAAGGAGATAGAGCAGCTTTTAAACTAGATAATAGGGGAAAGCCGACAGTCGCACAAGAGCGCATGGTTCGGAAGAATGTATCCTTGAAGGATACTACAAAAAGCAGAGAGGTTCCAAAAAAGAGTAAAGTAGCCCAAATGCCCTCGAGTATGGAGCCAGACAGAGCTTAAAGATCCCAAATTACCCATGTCTACCAATAGCCAAATTAATATGAATAAAATACAGTCTCTAAAATGCTTGTATGCAAATGCTAGAAGTCTAAAAAACAAGATGGGAGAGTTAGAATATATAGCACTAAACGAGAGGTTAGATATGATTGGAATATCTGAGACATGGTGGAAGGAGGACAACCAGTGGGACACTGTGATACCTGGGTACAAACTATATCGTAATGATAGAGCTGATCAAATTGGTGGAGGGGTTGCGCTCTATGTTAGAGAGGGCATTGAGTCAGAAAGGATTAAAGTTTTGCAAGAAACAAAATTTGCTGTAGAATCTCTATGGATTGAAATTCCATGTAAAAAGCGAAAGGCGATGGCAGTGGGGGTGTACTATCGTCCGCCTGGCCAGAATGAACAAATGGATGATGAAATGCTCAAAGAAATCAAGGAAGCTAGCAAAAGTTACAGTGCAGTAATAATAATGGGTGATTTCAATTACCCCGGCATCGACTGGGTCAGTGTCACAGCAGGACATGCTAGGGAGATAAAGTTCCTAGATGAAATAAATGACTGCTTCTTGGAGCAGCTGGTTCATGAACCGACCAGACGGGAAGCCATATTAGACCTAGTCCTTAGTGGAACACCAGATCTAGTGCAAGAGATAAGGGTGTTGGGGCCACTTGGCAATAGTGATCATAGCATGATCGCCTTTGATTTAATCAGTGGAGGGGGGTTAGTAAGGAAATCCACAGTACTACCCTTTAACATTCGAAAGGGAGACTATGATAAAATGAGGAAAACAGTTAAGAAAAAACTAAAAGGAGCAGTTGCAAAGGTTAAAGACGTTCATCAAGCTTGGATGTTGTTGAAAAATACTATCTTGGAAGCCCAGACCAGCTGTATTCCACGCTTTAAGAAAAGTGGAAGGAAGTCCAAAAAACTGCCAGCATGGTTTAAAGGTGAGGTCAGAGAGGCTGTTGTTGCCAAAAAAGCATCTTTCAGGAGATGGAAAAAAGAGCCAAATGACGAAACCTGGAAACAGCACAAGCACTGGCAAGTCAAATGCAAGGCATTGATAAGGCAGGCAAAGAGAGAATTTGAGAAGAAGCTTGATGCGGAAGCAAAAACACGAAATAAAGACCTTTTCAAGTACATTCGTAGCAAAAAACCTGTGAGAGAGTCAGTTGGTCCATTAGATGATAAAGGGGTTAAAGGAGCACTAAGAGGCGACAAGGCGATAGCGGAGAGACTGAATGAATTCTTTGCTTCAGTCTTTACTGAGGAAGATGTAGGGATGTTACCCATGATTGAAGTGGTATTTAAAGGTGTGGAAGAATTGAAGGAAATATCGATACATCGGGAAGATGTCTTACAACTATTATATAAACTGAAGAGTAGCAAATCACCTGGGCCGGATGGTATACATCCAAGGGTGTTGAAAGAACTGAAATATGAGATTGCAGACCTGCTATTAGTAATCTGTGAACTATCATTAAAATCATCTTTAATACCTGAAGATTGGAGGATCGCCAATGTAACACCAATTTTTAAAAAGGGTTCCAGGGGTGATCCGGGAAACTACAGACCGGTGAGCCTGACGTCAGTACCGGGAAAAATGGTAGAAACCATCATAAAGAATAAAATTACTCAGCATGTAGATAGTCACGACCTAATGGGAGACAGCCAACATGGCTTTAGGCAAGGAAGATCTTGTCTTACTAATCTGTTATGTTTTTTTTGAAGGAGTGAATAAACAGGTGGACAAAGGTGAGTCGGTTGATATTGTGTATCTGGACTTTCAGAAAGACTTTGACAAGGTCCCTCATCAGAGACTTTTGGCAAAACTAAAGAGTCATGGGATAGGAGGCAGTGTACTATTGTGGATCAGGAACTGGTTAAAAGATAGAAAGCAGAGGGTAGGGCTAAATGGCCAATTTTCCCAATGGAGAAAGGTGAATAGTGGTGTACCCCAGGGATCTGTGCTGGGTCCGCTGCTTTTTGACATATTCATAAATGACCTGGAAAGTGGAATAACGAGTGAGGTTATCAAATTTGCAGATGACACAAAACTATTTAAAGTTGTTAAAACCCAAGAGGATTGTGAAAAATTGCAGGAGGATCTTGATAAATTGGAAGACTGGGCATCAAAATGGCAGATGAAATTTAATGTGGACAAGTGCAATGTTATGCACCTAGGGAAGAACAACCCAAACTATGGTTACACGATGCAAGGTTCCACATTAGGAACCACCACCCAGGAAAAAGATTTAGGCGTCATTGTGGATACCATGTTAAAACCCTCGGCCCAGTGTGCAGCGGCAGCCAAGAGAGCAAATAGAATGCTAGGTATGATAAGGAAAGGAATGGAAAATAAAACAAAAGATATTATAATGCCTCTATATTGTTCCATGGTGAGATCGCACCTTGAATATTGTGTGCAATTCTGGTCGCCGTATCTTAAAAAGGATATAGCGATTTTAGAAAAGGTTCAGAGAAGAGCCACCAAAATGGTAAAGGGGATGGAAGGATACTCCTATGAGGAAAGGCTAAAAAGGTTAGGGCTCTTTAACCTGGAAAAGAGACGGCTGAGGGGAGATATGATAGAAGTCTATAAATTAATGAACGGAGTGGAACGGGTAAACGTAGATCGATTGTTTACGTTATCAGAATATAGAAAGACTAGGGGACATGCAATGAAGCTACAGGGTAAACTATTTAAGACTAATAAAAGAAAATATTTTTTCACTCAACGTGTAATCAAACTCTGGACTTTGTTACCGGAGGATGTAGTAAAGGCTGTTAGTGTAGCTGGGTTTAAAAAAGGTTTGGACAAGTTCCTGGAGGAAAGGTCCATAAACCATTATTAAGAAGTGACCGAAGATATCAATGCTTGACCCAGTACAAGCATTGTGGAACTTGTGTCTCTTGGGGAAACTGCTAGGTACATATGACCTAGATTGGCCACTGTTGGAAACAGAATACTGGGCTTGATGGACCTTGGTCTGACCCAGTATGGCATATCTTATGTTCTTATGTACCATATGGTGCTCGCAGAAGGGTCTTAGCCCCCTTGCGATACCTCTGGAATCATTACTGGAGTATCTCCTTCATTTATCCAATGCAGGACTTAAAACTAACTCAGTAAGAGTCCATTTGAATGCTATTACAGCTTCTTTCAAGCCTTTAAATGGACAACCTATTTCCTCCCATCCTCTTATATCAAGATTTATGAGAGGCCTTCTTCTAACTAAGCCTCCCATTAAGCCACCACCGGTGGCATGGGACTTAAACCTGGTTCTTGGCCAGCTCATGTAGCCACCCTTCGAACCCTTAGCTACTACTTCATTGAAATTCCTTTCCTGGAAGGTTATTTTTCTCATTGCAATCACATCAGCACGTTGCATCAGTGAGTTGCAGGCACTAGTGGCTGATCCACCTTATACAAGGTTTCATCATGACAAGGTAGTCCTTAGGACTCATCCACACTTTATGCCAAAGGTGGTCTCGCCTTTTCATCTTAACCAAGCGGTCTACCTGCCTGTGTTTTTTCCAAGGCCTCATGCATCAAATGCAGAAAGGAATCTTCATACTTTGGACTGTAAAAGAGCTTTTAGCCTTTTACTTGCAAAGAACACAGCAACATAGAAAGTCCTCTCAACTACTTTTTGCTTTTGATCCTTCTCATTTGGGACTTCCAGTCTCCAAGAGAACACTGTCCAACTGGATTGCACAGTGTATTTCGTTTGCCTATCTGAGTAAGAATCTTCCTCTGGAGGTCTGTCACAGCTCACAATGTGAAAGCAATAGCAGCTTCAATGGCTCATCTGCACTCTGTGTCTATCGACGACATCTGTCGAGCAGCCACTTGAGCCTCAGTTCATACCTTCACAGCCCATTACTTCTTGGACAAGAACTCCCGCCGGGATGCCTTGTTTGGTCAGGCTGTTCTCCAACACCTGTTCCATACCTAATCAACTCCTACCCGCCATCCCTGGTTGGATGCCAGAGATCCATGGGGGAAGTGGAGCCCTTTCACAGGGACACCACTTCTGGGGTCTCTCCCTGGCATCTAAAGCTAGGGAGTCCCCATATGTGAAGACTACATTCCTGCTTGTTCCTGGAGATAGCATAGTTACTCACCTGTAACAGGTGATCTCTGGGAACAGCAGGAATTTAGTCTTCACAACCCACCCACCTCCCCTAGGAGTTGTATCTCTCTGTCTTTCTCTTTCTCTTTCCCTCTCTCTCTCTCTCTCTTTTTGTCTCAGCTTTAAACTCAACTGGAGAGAGGCAGTTGGGAAAGGCAGCACGCAGGCGCTGTGGGATGCTCCCAAAAGCTTTCTAATTGGACACTGGGGAGCATTCCCATGCAGGCTCCGTCGGTACCGATGATACCCATATGTGAAGACTAAATTCCTGCTGTTCCTGGAGATCACCTGTTACAGGTGAGTAACTATGCTTTACTCCTTCAAAAAGTAGAATGACTAGGGGATACACAATGAAGCTACAATATAGCCCACTTAAGACTAATAGGAGAAAACATTTTTTCGCTCAATGCATAATCAAACTCTGGAATTCATTACCAGAGGATGTAGTACAAGCTGTTAGTGTAGCTGGGCTTAAGAAAGGTTTGGTCAAGTTGCTGGAGGAAAAGTCTATAAACCATTATTAAAGAGAACCAGGGAAATCCACTGCTTTTCTCGGGATAAGCAACATGGAATCTGTGTACCTTTTTGACAAGCTGACAGGTACTTGTGACCTGGATTGGCCACTGTCGGAAACAGGATACTGGGCTTGATGGACCTTGGTCTAACCCAGTATGGCATACAGTGTCTTATGTTTTTATGTTAACATTGATCCTAATGTCCATGTTAGCTATGCTAATGTGTGATATTAACAAGCATGCATTAACCTAAATACAGAACTGCATTATAGTAACAGCAACATTCAAATTAATAAGTTTATGAGAAATATGTGCTAAAGGACTCAAACACTAGCACACTATTTGATTTGATTGCCTTTCAAAATAGTACTAAACTGCTTTATCATATAATAAAACGATACAAAGCAACATAAAAGAAAATAATTCAATACAAAATTGGCAAAATATACCTAAACAAAAATATAATACATCAAGATTAACCATCAAAATGAATGTTAAAAATTAATGATATATTAAATAATATACATTTTACATAACCCAAAAAGAACTAAAGTCAAAATCTATTAAACAGTCATTAAAGAACCATAATACTGAATAAATAGCCAAGTTTTCAAGATCTTCCTAAAAGATAAATACAGTATTTATTAGTGTCTCAGTTCACAAAAGAGCTTGTTTCATAAGAAAGGACCAATATAAGAAAAGAGACAAATTTGTGTGGAGGATAACAAAACCTATGACAACTCCAGCAACTGCAATAAAAGCTTCTGTGGTGATTATAATGAAAGATACTGCAGTGACACTTAAGTCAGACACTTCGCAGCCAGGATAAATCACTGCAGTAACCAGACTAGATACTGGGGAAGTGGGGAGGAGAAAGAGATTAAAATAGCAGAAAAATCCATGGGTTGTTGCGAATGAAAGCTTGTGGTGCTGTGATCCTAGCCTGAGTTCCAACTGAGCTGGAGGTGCAAAAGGAGGTAGAGGAAGCTGCTGAATAAAAAAAATGAACTGAACTGCTAATTGAACTGCTAAAAAAGCTGAATTGAACTGCTAATTGAACTTGCCTATTTCTTCACTCTGCTACCCTATAGCTTCCCTGCACCTTTTACAGCAGCCATATTTGAAAAAAATTGTAAATGAGTCCTTATGGAATCTATATACTAAAGAACCTGAGTCCTAACCAGCCTTGAGAGTGGTTGAGTGGAAGATTCAACTGGACGTTTGAATGGAGTTAATGGGCTGGCCTAGCAGTATAATTTATTTTATCAGTAGAAGTTCAGTAATACTGTTAGTGTTGTGAAATTTTTAAAAGCACATTCTTTAAGTATATGAATATACTTCAAGAAGTTGGGGGAATGGAGAGAGATGAAGAATAATTTTATAGAAATATTTCTCCAAGATTAAAATTAGCATCTAGCTGTAGTGATGTACTTGCATTTTTCCATAGTGATCACTGTAGGCAAACACATTTTCAGGTTAAACAGCTGCTTTTTAACTAGTCCATTTAAGATAATGCATAAAATAATGTATTGGAATTAGATGTTGTGAATGTTCTGTATAATTGTTTTGGATCTGAGGGCTTCCCTTTTTTTCTCTCTTTAATATAGGAACAATATTTTGCTGTAAGACCAGAATTGAGGACCAGGAATTACGGGAACATTAGTGAGCGTCTGTCACTGAGAAATAAATTGAACTGCAAATCGTTTAAATGGTATTTAGACAATATATACCCAGAAATGCAATTATCTGGGCCTAATGCCAAAGCACAGCAGCCAGTTTTCATTAATAGAGGGCCTAAAAGACCAAAAATACAGCAACGTGGAAGGGTAAGAAATGGTTCTGGTTTTTTTCAGAAAAATCTTGCAATTTTCCATATTGTGAGTTTGACAAAATGATGATTTATAAGTTGTTGATAGAAATGAATAAAGTTGATTGCATTCCAGTGTGATTTGCTTTATTTATTTAGCTTTACGATTTGAATGTGATTGAATTTTTTTTTTAATGTTTGGTCCATAAGGAATTCATGGTACTTGTAAATGAAATAATTGTTAGACATTTGTGGCATGCTCTGAATTTCAAGTTCTGTTTTGTGGCAGAATATCTTGCATTTTTTCGAAAATCTGGTAAACTTGGTCGCTTGATGTGGGTTTGCACCAAGTGAGAAAATGTGTGTTTTATATTAATTGAATTCCAGATGCATTCCAGCTGGGAAATTGTGTCCATCTACAACAGTTATGCTGGATGCAT
Organism: Ichthyophis bannanicus; assembly: GCA_033557465.1. NCBI lineage: Eukaryota > Metazoa > Chordata > Amphibia > Gymnophiona > Ichthyophiidae > Ichthyophis > Ichthyophis bannanicus. Next base: position 288,039,929 of record CM066031.1, on the reverse strand, counting down.
GATTTTTTTCTAATTGGTGTTGCTATTGTGGCATAAAAAGCAATTGGAAAATTGTCCAGAGGTTCTGAGAAATCATACCATAATTTTGAAGGTCATTTGGCCTGTGTGTTATCTTAATGGTGGTGATCTGCATTGGATTTGTGGAATTCAGCCCTTTATTTGTGCTTTCCACTAGCAATTGAACTCTTTAACCCCTCTGTCTTCTGCTTTTCTTATGTAGTAGAGCAGGGGCCTCCAAATTATTTTGCTGTTCATGGAGTTTGTTGTCATACTGTACTACCATTGCCTTCTTTAGCTGATGGAGTCTGGAAACCCGTTGGCCTTGCTTTTGCCACTGCTGTGCATGAAAACCCCCCCATTAAATTTCCTCACTGTTTCTGTTTCAGCTGCAAGCTAGAAAAGTATGGCAGGCCAGAAAAATAAGCTTCAGGGGCTGTTGTTTGAGACTCCCCTGTACTAGAGTGACCCTATAGCTCCAAGTCAAGGGAAACGAACTGAGCCTATCTTTGATGGAGATGTAGTCCAGAAAATCAGTACTATATCTCCATGCATGCAATGAAGTAAAACAGATACACTCTCAGCTTGCCTCCTTGTCACCCTATTATATAGACACTATTTTATGAAGAAGGGGCAGGATTGTCTGATTGCTGGCTCATTTTGGAAAAGCCGTTTCTGTTCTCAGGTCAGGTATTTGGAAAGACACTTATTTTTCTTAAGGGAATTTTTTCACCGTTTTAAAATAAATTCTCCCCTTTAATCTCTCCATCTTTGCTATGTTTGCCTCAGATGGCATATGCAAGTAACAGCAGGAAATTACACTGGCCTGAGAGCTGTAAGGGTACTGCCCATGAGGTATACCCTCCATGCCATGTGTTGAACCAGCAGTGGCCACTAGAGCAGCTGCAGCATTTTGTCCCTCCATGAGCTTCAGTACACCACCTCTTCAGCGTCCTTATGTCCAGTCAGCCTCAATAAAGTGTTAAAATTCAGATGGCCTGAACCACAGTGTGTGAGACTATGACCTGAACTATGGGATGGACCCATTTCTCAAGTTATTCTTATTGCATTTTGTTAGTCAACTGATATTTCTTAAATATTCCTTATCGTCCTGCTAGACCAGTCCAGGCAAGTGGGTTGTGTTCTCCTACCAACAGATTAGTAGAGACAAAAAACCAATGAAAAGCCTAGGTTTCAATGGTATCACTCTCATGCCTCTATCCTTCTCCGAGACCAGAGGTCTCTTCAGTATTTCTTTGTCTCCAGCAGATGGTGGATGGATTTTCTATACTCTGAAGAAACAATCTGATAAATTGAGAGGAAAAGATTGATTTAAATGCTTGTGAACGACCACCTTGAAGGTGACTCTCTCACTTGAGTGCACTGTGAGAGGCTCTACTAGACTGGTCTTTTCGATAGCCATAGGAGGAGAGAAAATTGATTCAGCTCCACATTCTTATCCTGTTAAGGGCTCGTTAAGCAGCCAGAAAATTGGAAGAATCTGGAAGAGTTCAGCAGCCTTCCACGACTTCACGCCCCCCCCCCCCCCCCGCTCTCTCCTGAAGATTTCAGAAGGCTCTCAGAGGAGTATGACCGTCAGCCACCTTAAACGCAGTGCCTGCAAAACAGGAAAACAGTTTCAGGGGAGTAGAGCTGAGCTCAGCATTAATTTCCGCCCGGAGCTCTCAAGGGGTGAGTAACAAGGCTTGACCTCGTCATTGTCCTTGTTGGGGGCTCCTGATTCCATCATTCTGGGGTGCAATTTGGGGTGGACCATTGGCGCAGTGTGGGGGTTTCCTGCCATTTTTCTGCACGCATTAGTAGCACTCTTTGCTACTGTGCTCTTGGTGCTCACGCAGTCAGTGTGCATGTTCTACCCATGTTGCCCAATGTGCATTCCCACTCAAGTGCCCATAACACGCATTGCTGTGTATGCACCATTAATGCATGCCTTTCAAGCAGCCATGGTCTTAGCACACGCTGTTGTGATACTTGTCTTAACTCTGTGTCTTCTTCCAGGAAATGATGTTGGCCTGTAGCAAGTGAGGTGCTTCAACTCCAGCTTCTGGACTCTCCTCTTCTTGCATGGTAGCTTCTGAGTCGTCCCTGGAGGACTTGCCCCCCTCTCCCAACTGGGGGATGCAGTTAGTCTGGCCTTGCTTGCCTTAAGGCAGGAGGTGGCAGATGGCGTTGTGGAAAAGAATATCCAGCTGGCCGGGGTTTCTGGCGACCGTGTTGTGGGCCGCTCCCTGTCCTCGAGAGGATCTGTGGTGGCTATGTTCCCTGATGTTGGGGGGTCATTTCAGAGAGGAGAGCTTCCGTTCTCCGGATTGTCCTCTTCAGAATTCTTTTCCTTTTTGATTGGGCCGTTCTCCACAGTCCCTGTTATACACGCCTGGTGTTTCAATTTTTATTTTTTTTGTTTTAGCCTCCTTTTTTAATATTGTACCTCCATGGGTACCCTTGCTTTTTACTTCAGTGGTTTACTTTTTTTTATGTAATACTGTGTCTCCCTTTTTTACCATTTTTATTCAATGAATGGTCATATATATTTTTTGTTTTTTTTTAATTTGTTTTCTTATCCCAATCTATACAGTTTTTATTTGCCTTCTCCCCCCATCTCCCCTCCTTTCCCTCTTTCTCCTTCTCCCCCCCCCCCCATATTTTTTGTTCTTGGTTTTATTTTGCTTTGTATTTAATTATTTGTTTTTATTCTTTTATTCCTTTTTATTATTACATTTTATATTTCTGTGTAACTCCTGTTGATTGATCAGTTCCCGATGGTGCTTATGGTCAGAGCAGATGTTGGTTGCCTAATTTTTGTTTTTTAATGTCCTAGCTTTGGTTTTATTTATCAGTTCCCTATGTTCATGGAAGGTTCACCACTAATTGATACAGCTTCTCTCTTTTCTGATTTTATTTTGTCACTTTTTTAACATACTTTTTTTATACCTATATACAATTGGGCCGTGTCGTCGTAATCCAATATAGGTATTTTTTGTAGATGGGGGATGTGCGCTATTGCGTTTGCGACCCGGCCCTCCCTTTTTTTTTTATATTCACTTTTTATTGTGATCAAACAAGCAACCATACAACTCTTACAACCATTGTTATACAGGGTACAACATTATCATTGCACAGTAGTGTCATTGTCAGATGTAGTCACAATGACATTAATCATACAGAGAGGATCCATTACTGTTCCTTCCTATCTACAGATTACAGATGCTGGTATACTACAACTATTACACTCGTTAACAGAGTGACATAATACTCCCTTTCCCTTTATCAGACAGAATTAAGCATCCATGGTCTGCAATTTCACTCCCCTCCTCCCATTCTCCTAGTACAGTAAAATATGTACAGTTTAAGGCTGCTCTTCGTGCCATTACATGTGTGTCATGGGACTCGGGGCCTCTCTTTTGTTTTTCTGAAAACATTTTTTTTTCTCATTTATACCCTTCCCCCACCTCCCCCCCTCTCTTCCCTTAATTCTTACACCCTCCCCCCACTCCTTCCTCACCAGTGGTCAGGAACCAGGGAGACTGCCTCTACAAGTCTCCCATATGGACCAATAATTTTGTTTACTTTGGGAGCCTGCAGTATCCAGTCAGCCATGTCTTTCATTGCTGCGAGCCATTGCTCGTGGGCAGGTTCTTGTTCCGCAATCCATTTAGACACTATCACCTTCCTAGCTAGTAGAAGTACTATGCCCACCATTTTCCTACACGGGGAGTCCCATACTGCTCAACCAAGTGATTTTTCAGCTCCCAGCAGGAGGGTGGTGTAGGCCCACTCTATGGGCATGCCTGTCATGTTTTGGATAGTGGCTAGTACTTTTCCCCAGTACGTTTGCAATTTGGGGCATTCTAAAAAACTGTGCACCCAGGTGCCTTTAAAAGCTCGGCATCGCAGGCACTCTGGGCTGTCCCAGAGATATAATTGGGCCCCCCGTTTACGCGTCAGGTATGCCCTATGTATTATTTTGAACTACATTTTTTGCAACGCAACATTGGGGTGCATTTGAGAATGTCAGCAAGGAATCTTTCCACATCTTGTGTGCTCGCTTCGTCTCCCAGTTCTTGTGCCCATCACCTGCTTAAGCTATTCAGCCAATTTTGTGGTCTCACATCTCTGCCCATTTTGTACCAGTGCGCCACTTTGTTGTGTTTGCCTGTGGTTGCTAAGAACATTCAGTCCCTCACCTCCTTCCCCTGCCTTAGATGTAACATAGTGCTGGCATTGGTAAATAAGCTAGAACGTATTTATTAGGGAGTTGCCATTCACTTTTAAGTTGCTCAAATGTGGGGAATATCCACATTTGAGTTGTCCTGTGGTGTGGCAGCCTTGGGCTTCCCAGTGTCAAAAAGTGGCATTATCTATACCTGGTATAAATTTGGGATTTCCTATTAGTGTGCTGAATAGGGGGGTGCTGTCCTCTGGCTCCTCCCACAGTTCCCCCTCCAACATTGCCATTCTTTCTGCATTCACTCCAAGTAACCCCGAATGTTCTGAGTTCTCTGCCACCCACGCTGAGGTATTTGTAATAGAGTAAAGAACTTATAGCGGACACAACCACTGACTAAGAACCCACCTTGGGTGTATCAGTCTCCCCCGACCTAAAGCTCATGTATCCACCTGAGCAGCATGGTCACACTTTACAAGCGGAGGTCTGGTAGGTTTAGCTTTCCGGTTTCCATCCCACTGCCAACTTAGCGAGGCTTATTTGGGCATTGCGCCCACGCCACAAGAAGTTACTTTATATAGTCTCTCTTCCTTTCTTTTGACCCACAGAGGCAAGACTTGTAGTGGGTAAAGCAGGCAAAGCAGCGCCACCATCTTTATCAACTCTACTCTGCCCAGCAGTGAGAGAGGGAGAGCTCTCCATGTCATGCACCAGCCCTTCACCTGGGCCAACTCAGCCACTATGCTTTTTTGGTACATCAGCTGCCTATTTGTGCTCAGATACACACCCAGATATTTCATGGAGTTTCCCGCCCACTTAAGTGGGAAGTTCTCTCCTCCTGCACTAACATATTTTGTCTGGACTGGCATAACCTCCGACTTAGCCTAGTTGACCTTCAGTCCCGCAAACTCCCCAAATAGTGCTATCACCTGCGTGACTTTCTGTATATGTGTTTCTGCCTATCTGATAAAGAGAAGCATGTCGTCTGCAAAAAAGTTAATCTTGCAGTGGATGTCCCTACTGCTATGCCTTCCATTCACCCATGTTTCGAATCTTATCTGCGAGAGGTTCTAGCGAGAGTAAGAAAAGCATTGGGAAAAGTGGGCAGCCGTGCCTGGTATCCCGTTGGAGTTGAAAAACATCTGTGAGCATGCCGTTTAAAATATTTGCGCTTTGGGCTGGGGATATAGCACTCTTAACCCATTCCAGGAATGCTTCCGTTGATGCCCATGAGACATTATAGAACACCTTATCGGTATTTAGACTTGCTATTATGTCCTCTCCTTCCTGTCCCCTCCCTTGCTGAAGTGCTGCCACTACTCTCATCAGGTGGGCAGATGCAAAACGTCCAGGTATGAAGCTCACCTGGTCCGGGTGTATAAGTCTGGGGAGGACCCCAGCCAGGCGTCTAGCCAGTAGTGAAGCAATTATTTTCACATCTTTATTAATAAGGAAGATGGGTTGATATGACCCCACTAGCGTGTCATCCCTCCCAATTCTGCCGGCCACCCAAATCCTCCTTATTCAGTGCTGCGGTGCATTGTTTCTGGAATGGATCTGCCATTAATTCACCCAAGGTCTTATAAAATTCTCCTCCTAGGCTGTCCGGTCCTTGTGCCTTTGCCATCTTAGTCACAAAAATCTCTTGTTGGCTAAAGAGGGCATTCAGGCAGTCTAATTCTGCTTCTGTTATTCTGGGCAACCTTCAAAGAAAGCGTCTCTCCCTGGCTCATTTGGGGGCCCGCAACTATACAGTTGCTGGTAATACTTGTGGAACTGCCGATGGATCTCTTCCGCCCCTTCTTCCACCTGACCCTGCGGTGTCTAGATGTCCCTTACGTTTCGCTGGACTAACCATATGTGCCATGAGCTTCCCACATTTGTTGCCCCATTGATATAATTGATATTTGTACATCCTGATATCCCCCCACTGTGTCAGAAGTAAGTAGGTTTGTCTTTCTGCACTGCAAGGTATTTAGCCTTGTCCGCACTGCTTAGGCTATTAACATGTCGTTTCCACATCATTTGCAACTGTTTTGTGAGGTCTAGTAGTTCACATCTTGAGTTTTCCTCTTACGCATCTCATAAGCAATTTTATTTATTTATTTATTTACATTCTCTTATATACCGCGCTATTCTGCATCAGTGCGGTTTACATTGAACAAACTGAAATTACATTGAACAGGGCATTATAACTTGGAGATAACTATTTTACAGGGAACATGGGCTATGGAGGGTTAAGTGGCTTGCCCAAGACCACAAGGGAGCGCCTGTGGGACTAGAAACCCCAGTCCTTCCGGCTCAAGGTTGCTGTCCTCTAGTGGGATTTGAACCCCTGACCTTCCGGCCTGAAATACCTTGCCCCAACCACTAGGCCACTCCTCCACTCTCCTCAATTATTTCTCCCAGCATGGTGGCTTTTGCTGCTTCCCATACCACTCGGGGGTCCACACCCTTCATGTCGTTCTCCCACCAGTATGTCACCCATGCTTTCCGAAGGTGTTTTTGGAAGTCCTGATCTTTATATAGGATTGGGTTCATTTTCCAGGTGGCATCCCCTCTCTCCCTCTCCGATACTAACTGCAGTATAAGCCACACTGGGGCATGGTCAGAGATGCCTGCATCCCCTTTTTCCAACTTTTCTAGGTTTCGGAATAGTAGTTACGTGATTAACAAGTAGTCTAATCTTGCATAACTGTTATGTGGATGCGAGTAGAAGGTGAAATCCGCCTCGTCGGGGTGTAATAACTCACCACGCATCCACTACGTTAAGTTCTTCTGCTAGAAAACCAACCTCTGTCCCTTTATTTTGAATGGAATTGCCCCGTGCAGATTTACAGTCCAGTGAGGGATCGCACAGTAAGTTGAAATCACCCCCTATAATGCCTGTACTCGCTAAATTGAAGCAGATGTCAACTTATTGTGACAAAAAATTCTGACTGTAGACATTAGGTGAGTATAAATGACAAAGCACCAACTTTTTCCCTCCCCAGTTTGCCCAACATAATATGGTACCTGCCTTCCCTCTACGATGCTTTGTGAAGGACATATGGCTGCTACAGTTTTCTAAGGTAACCTAGCTCCCCTACCCATCCCTGTTGAAGTTTTTTATGCTCACTATTGATCAAATGTGTTTACTGCAAAAATGCAAGGTCTGCTCCTGCCTTCTTTAAGTAATTAAGTATTTTGGTGTATTTAATGGGCGAGTTGATCCCCTCTACATTAAGGGTAAGGACCTTTATTCTATTCAATCCCTTGACGTGCAGAAGGTTGCATTCTGCTGTGCCACCCAGCCCTTGACTAGTTGGATCCGGTGCACCTGCGCCTCCAGGCACCCCCTCAGATCTTCAAAAGAGGCATGCAGGCGCTCATCTAAGACCGCCATCATCATGCGGGAGATTTCCCTTACTGCCTCATCATGCGTGGTGATGGTAGAGTGCAGGGGGCCTGGAGATTGCTGAACCTTGCTGTCGGCCATTTTGCTTGAGCAGCCTTTCCCGGGCCTCGAGGTCTTAACAGGCATTCTGCGGGACCCCCTGCTGCTCCACTATGGCCAGTGGATCTTCGCTGGCAGCGTCTACGATCTGGCCAGGGGGTGAGGAAGGTAGACAGATTATGGAGTTTGCCGCTTTTCTTAGCCATTATTAAAGCAGTTTTACTCGGTGAGGGGATGAAGCTCAGCACCCAGGTGCCCACTCAGTTCTGCCTTATCACTGACACCCCCCCCCCCCTTTTTTGTACAGTTGACTTTTTAATCATAGTTCTAAGTTTTACGATTTTACTGGCAATTGCCCCCTTTTTAGTCCCTTTAGTTTTTTTGCCATTCTCTTGGCGATGTTTATACTGTAAGCCTGTTTTTTGGTCTGGTTTTGTTATATTGCTAAGCTTGTCTAGTTACTGGTTATATGTAATATTGTTTTAGTCTTTTTGATTTTTGTCTGATTCATTCTGTAATTATTTATTGCAGTTTGTGTTTTAGTTTTTAATTTGGGTTTTAGTACAATGTTTCAGTCATTTTATGCCATTTTTCCCAGCTATGCCCAAGCACTCAATTTCTGTTTACTTAAATGGTATATTCCATTTTGATTATGTAAGCAAGATGCAGTTTGACTTTATCGTATTACAGAGGCTGTTTCTCATTGGCTGTCTATAGTTGCCATGGTGACACGATATTATAGTGGCTTTGACTGGAAGCTGTTGGCTTTAAATGGCGGTGGTGAGCTGCCCCGTCTTTCACAATGTTTTTCCAGTATGTTGTTCATTCTATAGTGGATGTCTAGGGTAAGTTGTTTTCCTTTTATTTTGTCCTCATTTACAAGCACTAACACAACTTTATATGCACCCTCCGAGGTGTTCCTTGTGTCTGAGCTGCAATTAGTTTATCTTGGGAAATTTGTCTCTAGGCACTAGCTTCCAAAACGATTCCTGCTCAGCACGGGTCTTGAGAAAAATGTCATTTTTAAGGGTTAATATTTTGTTTTCAAGAGATGGCTTGTTCAATGAGTAATTTTTACTGATACTAGCTGCAGTTTCTTTAATGTCCACATCTACTTTGAATGGGTATGACAAGTACTCCACAACTGTTCCAATTTTTTGAAAGTCATAGAATCTATTTTTGAATTCCTGGGTAACAGAACAGATTTCTGTCACATACTTCTCGTTCTGAAAAACAAAATTTGGATATTGTCCCTGATGGTCCTGCGTATTAGGAAAATGATCAAAAGTGTTGTTTGCAAGGTCAGTCGTCATTAGCTTAAATTTGCTCTTGTAGGATGAAACTGTACTGATCATCTCGCCAATGCATTTGTTTTTACCTTGTAGTTCAAGGTTCATATCACTTAATTTGCCTGTAAAGTCAGTGAGAAATGCCAGATCACATAACCACTCATCTTCCAACTGTGCTTAGTCATCTCCCCTGTCCTTCAAAAAAACTCTTATTTCATTCAGCCAATCATGAAATCTGCAGAAATTTGTGCCTACTTAGCCACCTTACATCTGTGCAAAATGATTTCCGCTGCCCCTTCACCAAGAGTAAGATTGAAAAGTCGTCTTTGAAGTGATCTTCCACGAAATGAATTTACAATTTTGAAAGTGATGTCCATGACAGTCTTTGTACTGAGTCTCTTGCTTGCCAAAACTTGCTGGTGAATGATGCAGTGGTAAGAAAGGAAATCTGGGAAGTCGTCATGCTGTCTACAGAAGGCTATGAAACCGTTAACCTCACCTGTCATTGCTCTTGCTCCATCAGTAGTGATAGAAACATGTCTATGCAATGGAAAATTACACTTTATTTATTTATTTAACATTTCTTATATACCGCGCTATTTGTCATCAGTGCAGTTTACATTGTAACAATAAAACACATTGGCCAGATAATTTGGCCTTCGTTTACAGATAACAGGGAGTTAACATGGAGGTAAACCAGGGGAACTATATACAATCTTAGAAACTTTGTCACAAAAGGATGGAAAGTACTGAATATTTCCTGACCGGTAGTTCTCCCTTTAAAGAAATCATTCCAAGTAGTTCTTCTTTAACACTGAAGTCTTCAAAAACCATCCGGATAAAGACTAGTAACTGGGCTATGTCTTTTATGTCTGTAGATTCATCCAGTTGGAGTGAGAAAGCAACACAATTTGAAACATCCTCCAACAATTGTTCAGTTGTGTCTCCACACATCTTTTCTATTCGCCGCACGACGGTGTTTCTTGACAATTGTACATCTTGAATAGCAGCTATGATCTCTTTCTTATTTTTAAATCCTTCAAAAAGATTATCAGCTGCTTCAAGAAAACAATCTTTTACAAATTCCCCTTCAGTGAAAGGTTTGCATTTCTTTGCGTTCAGGTTGCTGACCTTGAAGGATGCTATGGTTGCATTGACTGAATGTGACCTTGGCTTCGCCATCAACTGTTGCTGAGTAGCCAATTTTGATTTAAGTTCTTTGAGCTTCAGTTTACGAATTTCACTTTTGGGTGGAAAATCAGCATCAAACTTATTGCTATGCAGAGCCTTATAATGACGTTCCAGATTACCCTTTTTGGGTAAAGATACTGGGGTGTTACAAATTAGACAACAACACTTGTCTTTCACCATGATGAAGAAGATGTTCATTTCCCATTCATCATGAAAGTGGTAGGTTTTGCTCTTCTTTGGAACACTCATCTTCGTTACACTGGGGTGGCTGGATGTAAGAAGGCCAAATCTGCTGTTAGTATAAACACTGGCTGAATCTGGTCCAGAACTGTCACTGTCCCAAAGTATTAAAGATCAACAGGAACTGAAGACCTCTGGATGATGTGCAATACAAGGACTGGAGATGCCAAAACCACACATGCAGTTCTAAAAGTAAAAATAAGAATTCATCATACTGGCACCAATAATCAAATACCACCAAACAATCATCAAAAAAACCTCATACACCTGTCCAGCAAACGAGATAAAATCAAATACTGCCAAACAAGTTCAAATACCACCACACGCGATTTAATAAATTCTGCACACAGTGTAGAATCAATGCAAAGGTAAGGCAAAATAAAATTGCAGTGTAGAATCAACGCAAAGGCTAGGCAAAATAAAATTGCAGAGGCAAGCAAAAGTCACAGTGGTTTGAACCAATTCGAAGGCAAGGCATAGGCAAGTTAGAACAAAATTGGAAAAGCCCACCAAAATCACCAAATTCTTGACACTTTGTTGTGTCTGCCCGAAAACGTTTAATGAAAGCGAACTATAAAGCGACCAATGACTAGCACACGACACAACTAATACGGTAAGCGTATTCAGGTAAACCCTGGGCGAATGGATATTGCCCGGTATATAACACACTTCTAAGGAGTGTTGGGGCAGGGGCAGGAATGGGTGATTCTGAGAGGCAGGAGACCAGGTATGACGCCGGGCCTGTGGCGTCTCGTCGCAGGTGGCGGCCCCCTGGGGTACCCACAAACTATTGTCACGAAAACAACAAGCGCCCCCAATACACCCACAGGCAAGATTCCTGCAGGCAGGGAAAAAAGAAATGCGCGGCGTTTTTTTGAAGCCTAGACGGCTCGTTGCTTCACACGCAGATCAGCGCAAGCAGGAGTATTCTCCGCGATTCTACAAGTATCTGAACCCCTGAAGAAACATCCCTGTGAAACGCAGTACGGTGCCGGATGATGGCGTCGGGAAGATCAAGAGATATACAATGAAAAACAAATACTATATGGTGGATGGAGAAAAGTTTCATTTACTATACTTATAGAAGAGACATGTAAGATAAGTGGTGGCTTTTATATCATTCTCTCGTTAATGTGGATTTAAGAATCATCATACCACGATTGATTTTTTATGGAATGAATATAGGGATCCCCACTTTTAGAACGATGGTCATTGATGCAAATTGGTACTAAGGAGTTTCTCCTATGTGAAGTACCGGAAATAAGTCTGAGACCCAGTTCTATTCAAGTTAATCATTGATAAACAATATAAAGTACCAACAAAACGGTTGGAAAAGTTTTACATCTGATTTAATACATTGCCTTTACTAGAATTGAGGATTGACCGATATTAGCTACTGTAAGGGAAAAAAGAAAGACAAAGGATCAGCAGCGGTGGCAAGCCCTCAGCAGATGACCTGCCGGCAAGAGCTCTCTTCTAGCGACGGGGCGAGCTGCCGGAGAGATGGAGCCAAGTGGAGCTGGCAATCTACCTCTGACCCCTCCGCGATCTACAGGTAGATCGCGATCTACCTGTTGGACATGCCTGTTCTAGACCATCCTTCAAGCTTAGCTAGATCCTGCCTCATGTTATCTACTCCTTCCTGGGTGTCTACTGTATTGCAGATTTTGTTATCTTCCGCAAAGAGGTAACCTTACCCGACAGCCCTTTCGCAATATCAGTAACAAAGAAGTTAAAAAGAATGGGACCAAGGACAGATCCTGCGGCACACCACTGGTAACCTTCTAAGTGTGAGCTCCATTTATCTATACTCTTTGTTGCCTCCCACTCAACCAATCTCTAACCCAATCAGTAACTTTAAGGTCCACCCCTAGGGTGCTCAGTTTGTTTATAAGTCGCCCGTACAGATCAGTGTCAAAGGCTTTACTGAAATCTAAATACACCACATCTAGCGCTTTCCCTCAGTCCAACTCCCTGATCATCCAGTCAAAGAAAGCAGATTTGTCTGACAAGATCTGCCCCTGGTAAACCCATGCTGCCTCGGATCCTGCAATCCATTGGACTCCTGAAACATTGCTATTCTCTATTTTAGCAGTGTTTCCAATAATTTACTTACCACATCTGTAATTTACAACCTCATCCTTCCGCTTTTGTGTAAAGGGACAACTTGTACCTTTCTCCAATCCTCTGGGACCACTCCCAACTCCAAAAAAATCATTGGAAAGGTCAGTCAGTGGAGCCACTAGAACGTTCCCAAGTCCCTTCAGTATTCGCAGATGTATCCCATCCGGTCCCATCGCTTGTCTACTTTTAGTTTAGCTAGTTCCTCATGAACACAGTCTTCTGAAAATCATTTAAGAACTCCTGTTGCTTCTGTTCCTATTTGTGGGTGTTTTCTGAGGTCCTGCTTCTGGCCCTTCATCTGTGAACACAGAGCAGAAATATTTGTTAAGCAATTCCACTTTCTCCGGGAACAAGCAGGAAGTCAGTCCTTACATATAGGTGATGTCTGTATTGATGGAGCCCGCACTGTAACCTCTCTCCAGCTTTCAAAGAGAGCCTTTGGGAGATGCACCACGCATTTGTGGTCCACTTCCTGCCTAAGAGTGCCATCTTGCCTTAGTCTCCTTTTTTCCACAGAGACCATCAGACATGTGTCTGTTCCCTCTGGAAAAACTTATTCTGGAGCATCTGGGGTTTGTTATAAACTACCCAAAGTGTCATCTTCATCCGACATAATGCCTGGAGTTCATAGGGGCACTGCTGGATGCCGTCCAGGCCAGGGCCTTCCTCCCTCCGGACATGGCCCGGTGCCTCAAGGGTATCCCCTCAGCATCTGCCCGCCTCCTGCTTCACCTGCTGGGTCACATAGTGTCCACAGTACATGTCACTCCAGATGCCCGCCTACATATGTGGCCAGTTCATTGGTCTCAAGCAACAGGGTGCCTGCAGGACAGAGTGGTTGTGACCAGGACTGGCCCAAGGGTTTCTGCTGCCCCCCCCCCCCAGCTGCTGCTGATTCTGTCTCGGGAGAGAGAGGTGGGCCGTGACAGTATTTCTAAAAGCGGAGATCTGATGCGATTCCTACAAGCGCCACCTCAGTCTCTGTGCCTTTTGTGTCAGGGGCCACTGGTTCTGGAGGACCCATCTCCCTTCTCGCTTATGGCTTGGCTTCTGAAAGGAGACAGTGTGTATGGGCTACTCTTCAGCGGTAGTTTTCCACTATGCTCAGAGCCCGGAGGAGGTCTACCCACCTGGCATAAGTGTGGGTCTGGTGCTTTGAGTGTTGGTGAGGCATATGGCAGCTGGCTCCTGAGGCAGCCAAGGTGTTGTCTCTGTTGGCCTTTTCTGCAGGACAGTCTGGAGAAGGGCCTTTCTTTTCACTCCCTGAGGGTTTAGGTGGCAGCTTTGGCCTGTTTCAGAGCTTCGTTGGCTGCTACATCTCTAGCCTTACACCTGGATGTTTCGCACTTTCTTCAAGAGTTTGGCATCTGCATCTTCTCCTCCGGTCTGTGGTCTCTTCCTGAGATCTATGTCTGGTGCTCAGCACCCTGATGTTGGCGCCCTTTTTGCTATTGAAAGCTCTTCTCCTTGCTGCCACCCCTCCCCCCCCCTCCCCGAAAAAAGTTGCTGCGATAGGCGAGTACCTAATGTTTGGGCCAGCACTGCCTAGACATGAAGCATGTGTTTTCTATAACATGAAATAAATGACTGCTTCATGGAGCAGCTGATTCAGTATATGACACAAGGGGAAGCTATTTTAGACCTAGTCCTTAGTGGAACACAGGATCTGGTGTGAGAGAGAACTGTGTTGGGGCCCCTTGGCAATAGTGATTATAACATGGTCACATTTGATTTAATAAATCAAGGGAAGATTACAAGGAAATCCATGGTGCTAGCATTTCATATTCAAAATTAAAAGGAGCAGATGCAAACGTTAAAGGTTTACATCAAGCATGGGTGTTATTATCTTGGAAGCATAGACCAAATGTATAACATGCTTTTAAGAAAGGTGGAAGGAAGGCCAGACAACTCCCAGCATAATTTAAAGGTAAGAACATAAGATATGCCATACTGGGTCAGACCAAGGTCCATCAAGCCCAGTATCCTGTTTCCAACAGTGGCCAATCTAGGTCATAAGTACCTAGCAGTTTCCCCAAAAGACACAGGTTCCACAATGCTTGTACTGGGTCAAGCATTGATATCCTGAGTCCCTTCTTAATAATGGTTTATGGACCTTTCCTCCAGGAACTTGTCCAAACCTTTTTTAAACCCAGCTACACTAACAGCCTTTACTATATCCTCCGGTAACAAATTCCAGAGTTTGATTACACGTTGAGTGAAAAAATATTTTCTTTTATTATTAGTCTTAAATAGCTTACCCTGTAGCTTCATTGCATGTCCCCTAGTCTTTCTATATTCTGATAACGTAAACAATCGATCTACGTTTACCCGTTCCACTCCGTTCATTAATTTATAGACTTCTATCATATCTCTCCTCAGCCGTCTCTTTTCCAGGTTAAAGAGCCCTAACCTTTTTAGCCTTTCTTCATAGGAGTATCCTTCCATGCCCTTTACCATTTTGGTGTCTCTTCTCTGAACCTTTTCTAATAACACTATGGGGCTTGTTTATATTGCGACTTTGTAAACAAGCCCCTATATCCTTTTTAAGATACGGCGACCAGAATTGCACACAATATTCAAGGTGCGGTCTCACCATGGAATGATATAGAGGCATTATAATATGTTTTGTTTTATTTTCCATTCCTTTCCTTATGATACCTAGCATTCTATTTGCTCTCTTGACCGCCGCTGCACCCTGGGCCGAGGGTTTTAACATGTTATCCACAATGACGCCTAAATCTTTTTCCTGGGTGGTGGTTCCTAATGTGGAACCTTGCATCTTCTAACCATAGTTTGGGTTGTTCTTCCCTAGGTGCATAACTTTGCACTTGTCCACATTAAATTTAATCTGCCATTTTGATGCCCAGTCTTCCAATTTATCAAGATCCTCTTGCAATTTTCCACAATCCTCTTGGATTTTAACAACTTTAAATAGTTTTGTGTCATCTGCAAATTTGATAACCTCACTCGTTATTCCCTTTTCCAGGTCATTTATGAATATGTCAAAAAGCAGCGGACCCAGCACAGATCCCTGGGGTACACCACTATTCACCTTTCTCCATTGGGAAAATTGGCCATTTAGCCCTACCCTCTGCTTTCTATCTTTTTTTTATGATTCAGCTTTTTATTGATTTTCCAAATATTATCAATTACAAGCAATAGAACAAAAGCTATTATTATAACACAAGGGGAATCTAATATAAGGAAAAAATACAGAAACTATATAGTCCACAAAAAGGGAGGAAGATTTTTTCAAATTAATGGCATAATAAATCCAGGAAATCACAAGGAGAATAAACTCCAAATCATAGCCAGTATCCTTCAAGGTATCAATCCCCTCCTGAACCACAGAATCTATGGTCTCCCTACTAGACAAAAATGCCTCCAGCTGAAGTGGGTCAAAATATACATATCTCACCCCCTGAAGAACTATCAAACATTTACATGGATATCTCAAGAAAAAAGAGGCGCCCAAGGCCAAGACACGAGGTTTAAAAGCCAAAAAGGCTTTCCTACGTGCCTGTGTAGGTCTGGACACATCTGGAAACAGTTGAATGGGGGATCCACAAAAAATAGCATTTCGATTCCTAAAGTATTCTTTAAATACAGAGATTTTATCACTTTCTAAAACAAAAGTAACAAGCAATGTAGCACGAGACGGGATGTTATCCTGGGTGTCCTCAAGGAACTCAGTTAAATTAAGCTCCTGAGGTTCCTGCTGCTGAGAATCCGCAACAGACCATCAAGGTGAACCACCCCGTCCTGGGAGGTAATAAAGTTTTGAGAAGGATATTACATCAGCATTAGGTAATTTTAACACTTCCCGTAAATATTTACGTAATAAAATCTCTGGAGATAGCAGATGGCACAAAGGAAAGTTTAAAAACCTAATATTCTTAGATTTTATCACATTCTCATACATTTCTAACTTACGATTTAAGATAGTATTATCCTTCACTACTGCGGACTGAGCTGTCTGTAGGGATTGACACAATGATTCACATTTAGGAACTTGGTTACAAAGTAATTCTACCCGCTTTTCTACATGAACCAGCCCTGCTACTACATCTTGGGTAAAGGAGCAGAGCTGGGTCACCGTAGATACTAAGGTACGCTCTGTCCGTGTTACCACCCTCCAAACGTCAGCCAGGGAAACCTGGGAATCCAAAATTTCCCTAGCCTCTGCTTGGGGGGGAGTCCAAGATACCGGTATCAATGGCCTCATCCCTGGAGCCAGAGTGTCCCGTTCCAACGGAGAACTACATGCAGACTCAGCAGGAGTAGAACCCTGAGGAGGAGGGGGCAGGGTTCGGTCAACGGAGCTCAAAGAGGCCCCCCCTGAACTATCAGGTGAGGACCCCACGGCTAAAGGCATGGCAGCCCCCGACAAAGGTAACAGATGACGATCCATGGGGCCACTCACCACAGAAGACGAAGCTGCTGCTGATGTCACCACCTTCTTTTTTCGCTTTCCCATAGCTGTACACACTGTACCCTTGTGTTCTTCCGCTGCTCCGACGGTGCTCCAAGGAGCTTACAAGGAGCCAGAAATGCCCCTTGTAATGCGCCCCTTTGATATGCGCCACCCGCGTGCGCTACCCGCGCAGGAACAGGCAGAGGAAACTAAATTAGAGGTGAGAAAGCCCCCGAGGGCGTCGGGGCCGTCCTTCCAAGAGCCTGCCGCTCCGATCACCTGCGGCTGGCTCCAACTGCTTCCTCCACCTCTCTGGCACACCCAAAGCTGCTTTTCAAGCCCCCGAGGGCGTCGGGGCCGTCCTTCCAAGAGCCTGCCGCTCCGATCACCTGCGGCTGGCTCCAACTGCTTCCTCCACCTCTCTGGCACACCCGAAGCTGCTTTTCAAGCCCCCGAGGGCGTCGGGGCCATCCTTCCAAGAGCCTGCCGCTCCGATCACCTGTGGCTGGCTCCAACTGCTTCCTCCCTGCTTTCTATCTTTTAACCAGTTCCTGATCCACAATAGTACACTGCCTCCTATCCCATGACTCTTTAGTTTTGCCAAAAGTCTCTGATGAGGGACCTTGTCAAAGGCTTTCTGAAAGTCCAGATACACTATATCAACCGACTCACCTTTGTCCACCTGTTTATTCATGCCTTCAAAAAAAAATAACAGATTAGTAAGACAGGATCTTCCTTGTCTAAAGCCATGTTGGCTGTCTCCCATTAGGCCATGACTATTGTCACCCGTGAAGGTCCCCAGAGGCCAGAAGCGTGGATAATTCATCGGGGCATGTTCTTCAGTAGCTGTGGAGTGTTATAGAAAGGCGTTGCAGTGCCTCCTGGGAGTTGTGGTTCCACAAACTAGCAAAAGAATATAGTTGCAGTCAAGTGGTAAGGCTTTAAGACAGGACTTTTTATTCCCCTTCCCGGGGTTGGATTTCAAGCACAATGAAACAAAGGAACATGAAGACCATTTGTCTGGTACCAAATTAAAGAAACACTGGAACAAAAACTCTGCTTAACTTCAGCTTTGCAATGGACAAAAAGGAAAAGAAAACAGTCTCTTTCAAACCAAATAACTTTCTTCCTGTTTTCTTTAGAAACACTTTTTATAGCACTTCAGCACTAAGAGGTGATGGCCTCAGACATGGTAAACGTACAGTCCATGCAATTTTCATAAGCAGGTTCCTCGCAGGAATCACACTGCATTTCTTCAACACCGGAGTAAGTTTCCTTTGGACTGAAACTTCCGTTATTGTTACAGAGTTCCTCCCTACAGCTCAGAGAGTTCCCTTCCTCCTCCCGGCTAGAGTGGAATGGGTAATTACCACATTCTCTGTAGTTTCTTTTAGGAGAGCCACACAACTCTTGATAAGTACAGGGCAATTTGTTATACTCTATTCCTCTTCTATTAGGATCAATAAGCCTACCTTCCAGCACTCTCTCTTCAGAATTTCTCAGCCGAGCAGAGCTTTTGCCCGTACGGAAGCCTTTTACTATGTTTCTCTTTCAGCTTTCCTCTTGGCATAAAGGATAGAAGCTCTCTCCCTCTCTGTACCTGATGCTGGGCAGCTTGGCTTTCCTCAGCCTGGTTCCAGGACTACCTCCTCTGCTCCCTCCGTAGCAAGGTTCCCTGGGATACTGTTCAGCTGTGCACTGCTTTCCAAAGCAGTTCCTCGTGGGTTCAACAGCTCTGTACTTCCCTGGTAGTCTCTCCCTGTTACCATCGGCTCCTGACTTCCCCGGTGGTCTCTCCCTGTTACCAACGGATCTTGAATTCCCTGGTGGTCTCTCTTCACTACCCTCCGGTAAGTGATTTTTAACTGCGTGTGTCCTGGTGTTTACTTGGGCTCCACCCCTTCCCAGCTGCCCCTCATTCCCTAATGAGCTATGAGCTAGCTTACTGTTTGGGCGTTCCCTCACACCTCGTGAAGCAGCTTGTGTACGTTGCCTATAGCAACCTTGGGCCATGTGCAGATCTGAGCTGTCAGTGTTAGCTCTGTTTTGCTCAGAGTTTCCTATCTCCATAGGCTCTGACTGCTCTACCCCATGACACTATCTACATGCTGAGTAATTTTGTTCTTTATGATGGTTTCTACTATTTTTCCTGGTACTGACGTCAGGCTCACCGGTCTGTAGTTTCCCGGATCACCCCTGGAACTCTTTTTAAAAATTGGTGTTACATTGGCGATCCTCCAATCTTCAGGTATTACAGATGATTTTAATGATAGATCACAGATTACTAATAGCAGGTCTGCAATTTCATATTTCAGTTCTTTCAACACCCTTGGATGTATACAATCCGGCCCAGGTGATTAGCTACTCTTCAGTTTATCTAATAGTTGTAATACATCTTCCCGATGTATCGATATTTCCTTCAATTCTTCCGCACCTTTAAATACCACTTCAGTCATGGGTAACATCCCTACATTTTCCTCAGTAAAGACCGAAGCAAAGAATTCATTCAGTCTCTCCGCTGTCGCCTTCTAGCCTCTTAGTGCCCCTTTAAACCCCTCTATCATCTAATGGACCAACTGACTTACAGTTTTTTTGCTACGAATGTACTTGAAAAAGTCTTTATTTTGCGTTTTTGCTTCCGCAGCAAGCTTCTTCTCAAATTCTCCCTTTGCCTGCCTTATCAATGCCTTGCATTTGACTTGCCAGTGCTTGTGCTGTTTCCAGGTTTTGTCATTTGGCTCTTTTTTCCATTTCCTGAAAGATGCTTTTTTGGCAACAACAGCCTCTCTGACCTCACCTTTAAACCATG
This sequence comes from Ichthyophis bannanicus, assembly GCA_033557465.1. Lineage (NCBI taxonomy): Eukaryota > Metazoa > Chordata > Amphibia > Gymnophiona > Ichthyophiidae > Ichthyophis > Ichthyophis bannanicus. The sequence goes on along the minus strand of CM066031.1, from coordinate 288,020,243 downwards.
CTGGCAGTTTTTTGGACTTCCTTCCGCTTTTCTTTTTTTTTTTTTTTTTTATGCAATTTTCCAAAAAACAACAAGAAATGTACAATCCCTTGCAAGAAAATAGAATACATGTCAATAATGCAATAAGACAAAAATAAAGATAATAATCCAAACATTATTCCAAGTAGTCCACATAAATGGGGGGAAAAAGCGAAAGAGATACTTCCAAGCAGAGGCACTTGAAAGAAATAAGAGGTAACCCACAATAAGAAAAATCAAAAAGCCACGGAGGACCCGAGAGTATCAACTCCTTAAGAGAAACATATATAGATGTTACCATTATTCTGACGACACTATTGCGGATAGTCTGGCATTAATGAAAACATTAAGATCATTTGGATCAGAAAAAACATATTTTACATTCTTTATAATAACCAAACATCGACATGGAAACCTAAGGAAGAAGGAGCCCCCCAGCTGGATTACACCTGACTTATACAGAAGAAATTGTTTCCTCCTTTTTTGGGTATCTTTAGTTATGTCAGGAAACATAGAAAGTGTTAAGCCCATAAAGGTTTCTAGCCGTTTTTTAAAGAAAAGCCTCAAAAGCCAATCTTTATCGGAAATTAAAGCACATTGCACTAGCAACGTAGAGGCAACACAGGCTTCCCTCCCAACATCAGAAATCAAACCTGAAATATCCAGGACATCAAAATTAACTTCGGAAAGTACAACAGGATCCCCAGCTTTTTTCTTTGCTAGGGGAAGATAGTACACCTTTGCCAAAGGGGGAATTAAACCCTCGGGGACTTTTAAAACTTCTAACATATATCTTTTAAACATATCCAGAGCAGTGGTACCCGATACTCGAGGAAAGTTCAAAACTCTAAGATTGGCAGCCCGGGAAGCATTCTCCAACGCTTCCAATTTATATTTAAAAGTCCCGTTTTCTTTAATTAAAGTCGACGAAACTGCGGAAGCATTGTCTAGCTGAGATCCTAAATTGGTAATCTGATTCTTCAACTGTTCATTAGTAGACATAAGAACATCAATATCAGCAGCATTTTTCTGGATAGCAGCGTCATGATCTTGAATTTGAGAGGTCAAAACTGTAGTACGAGAAATCATAGCTGTAGATAAAGTGGCTATAGCGTCCCAGATGGACTCCAACGTAAATACCTTGGGTCGGAGAAGAAAAGGAGAATCCGGAAGAGCAGGTGTCGATACCAGCAACGGAGATCCTTCCCCCGGTGGGGAAAAGGGCGACAGAATTTCCGCCGCTCCAATCTCACCCGAAGCCGCCCCGGAATCAACAGGGGTCAGTGGAGCCTCTCGAACAGTAGACACCCTCTCCGCACTCGGGGCCCCTTTATCAGAGGGTCCCGAGGCTGTCATAGCTGTAACAGGCTCCATCACACTCGGGTGTGGCGGCGGCGTTCTCTGTGCAGGGGAGAGAGAGAAGTCTCAATGTCCGACGGAAGAACCCGGGCCTCAACACCGGGCGCGACCAAGCCGGCTCGAATCCCCTGTATTTTATCCTCAGGTAGGTGCACAAAGCGATCCATAGGACCTGAAATGGGTTGTCGGGGCTCAGAGGGAGCAGCCCGCAGCTTCCCCTTACGTTTAGGCATTCAGTCGAAGAAACGCTCCGCGGCCATCTTGAAAACCAGCTCCTCCCCCGGGTTTCCCTCCTTCCGCTTTTCTTAAAGCGTGGAATACAGCTGGTCTGGGCTTCCAAGATAGTAGTTTTCAACAACACCCAAGCTTGTTGTAAGTCTTTAACCTTTGCAACTGCTCCTTTTAGTTTTTTCTTAACTATTTTCCTCATTTTATCATAGTCTCCCTTTCGAAAGTTAAAAGGTAGTATTGTGGATTTCCTTACTGTCCCTCCTCCACTAAATAAATCAAACGCGATCATGCTATGATCACTATTGCCAAGTGGCCCTAACACCCTTATCTCTTGCACCAGATCTGGTGTTCCACTAAGGACTAGGTCCAATATGGCTTCCCGTCTGGTCGGTTCATGAACCAGCTGCTCCAAGAAGCCGTCATTTATTTCATCTAGAAACTTTATCTCCTTAGCATGTCCTGCCGTGACAGTGACCCATTCGATACCGGGGTAATTGAAATTACCCATTATTATTACAGTGTTGTAACTTTTGTTAGCTTCCCGATTTCTTTGAGCATTTCATCATCCATTTGTTCATTCTGGCCAGGTGGTCGATAGTACACCCCCACTGCCATCGCCTTCCCCTTTTTACATGGAATTTTAATCCATAGAGATTCTACAGCAAATTTTGTTTCCTGCAAAACTTTAATCCTTTCTGACTCAATGCCCTCTCTAACATAGAGCGCAACCCTCCACCAATTTGATCAACTCTATCATTACGATATAGTTTGTACTCAGGTATCACAGTGTCCCACTGGTTGTATTCCTTCCACCATGTCTCTGATATTCCAGTCATATCTAAGCTCTCATTTAGTGCTATGTATCCTAACTCTCCCATCTTATTTTTTAGACTTCTAGCCTTTGCATACAAGCATTTTAGAGACTGTATTTTATTCATATTAATCTGGCTATTGGTAGACATGGGTAATTTGGGATCTTTAAGCTGTGTCTGCTCCATACTCGATGGCATTTGGGCTACTTTACTCTTTTTTGGTGAGGTCAGAGAGGTGGTTATAGCCAAAAAAAACGCTCTTCAGAAAGTGGAATAAGAAGTCAAATGCCAAGAAATGAAAACAACTTAAGCACTGGCAAATTAGATGTAAGGCATTGATAAGGCAGGAAAAGAGAAACTTTGAAAATAAACTTGCTGTGGAATTTTAAACCTCATAATAAAAATTTTTTCAAGTACATTTGTAGCAAAACAAAACTGCAGGAGGGTCAGTTGGACCATTAGATGATAGAGGGGTAAAATGGTCAGTAAGGGAGGACAAGGTCATGGCGGATAAACTCAATTAATTCTTTGCTTTATTTATTTTAAAGGATTTTTATACTGCTTTGTCCTTTAAATCAAAGCAGTTTACAAGTCAACAAACATGTTACATAGTGCAAGGGTGTAGGCGTGCAGTGGCTATTAAATTGTGTTTATGTAGGTGTAATTTTAGTATAACTAATTACAAGATGCACTATGTACAGAATGATACAATGAACTATATATAAGAAGGAAGTGGTGGGTTGACTGGATAAGTGTGGAGAGGGAATGGGGTAGGTAGGGGCAGAGCATGTCAGAAATCATATTTAGAGGTGATGTATTGGAGGAATTGATAAACCTGAAAAATGTAATACAGCAATTTGATAAACTAAAGAATAGCAAATCACTTGGACTAGATGATATACATCCCAGGATGCTGAAAGATCTCAAAAAAGTGAGATTGTAGACCTACTATTAGTAATATGTGAACTATCATTAAAATCATCTGTACTACTGGAAGATTGGAGAGTGGCCAACATAACACCAGTTTTTAAATCCAGAGGTGATCAGGGAAGTTAGACCACTGTGCCTGACAGTGTAGTCCACTAAAAAATAGTGTAGGGTACTCCAAATCAGAGGACTGTATTTTTGAGGAGAAAAGGTTCTCAGAACCATTTGAGCAGGTATGGGCATTACAACATAGCCCCACACCAAATGTTCAGAACATCACCGATCATGAAAAATACCTCCTATCCTCTTATTTTTTTATTTTAATATTATCTTTAAACTTTGCAAAAAATGTTTTAAACCATGCCTTTACCTCAACATGAAATAATATCAGCATCGACAGCACACATAATAATCTATTCTCTAGGAACAAGCAGGAAATCCTCACATATGGGTGACGTTGGCACCGACGGAGCCCATGCAGAGCATTTCCCCAGCTTTCAAAGAAAACTATTGGGAATGCCACCACTCATGCGTGGTCCTCTTCCCGCCGAAAGGTGCCATCTTAGTCGTCCTTTTTCCGTGGAGCTCTTCGGATGTGCATCTTATCCCCGGAAAAAAAGTTTTCTCTGTTTCTAACCATTTTTTGCTCTACCGGCCCTTGCCGATCCTCTTCCCACTTCCTGAGCACCTCTGCTTCGGCCCTGTTTGCGGGGTTTCTCTTTTTTGTCTTTTTTTGGTTTGTTTTTACTGCACTGCGCCTTTTTTAACCACTGGCCACGTTGAGGATCTTCGACCTCACAGGGGTCCTTTTTGCCCCAATGGTCTCCGGTTTTAAGAAATGTGATAGATGCTCCAAAAACATGTCGCTCACGGACCCCCATGACTGTTGTCTCAGGTGTCTAGGAACCAACCATTACCCGGAACTATGCTCCCTCTGTAAGAAGATGTCCTCCAAGGCCATCCAGAGTCGTAAGCAGAAGCTGGATGATCTCTTCCGTAAGGCAGCCTCGGTATCCCCGGTAGCCCTCCCGTTCTTCGGCCCTGCAAGCTCCGGAGTCTCCTAAGGCTCCTGCCTGGGCCCGGTGGCACTCTTATCAGGGGTCGCCTGAATGCGAGGGGAAGAAGGATGCCTCGAGGACTCTGTCGGAGGTGCCAGACAAGTGTGAGAGGTCACATGCCCAGTCTCTCAGCCCCCCTCGGCAGTCTATGGAATTGGAGAGGGAGCGGCCCAGTAAGGTACTTTGAACCGATACAGAGGTCTCCAGCAAAGGTGCCTGATCTCTCGAGGGTCATCCTGGTGGCGAGGACCCCCTCTCCTCCTCGACACCCGACCTGGTCACCCCGGTGTCCGTGTCACAGAGCCCCACTCCTGAGTGGGAGGTCTGGATGCTGGCCTTGGAACGCAGCATTTCTGTGTTCCTTGTTGCCTAGCAGGCGCTGCTGCCCGGCCCTGCCAGCACACGCCTCATGACTGCAGGGACCTCAACCTTGAGGACTCCCTGGGCCGCCGTTGTGATCCCCAAGAGCCAGAAGCCTTGTGAGGATCCTTTGTGCGTGTCTCCATCTCTGTCCCGGTCCACAGGCATGAGATCTTGGTGGGCGAGCACTTCTGGCTCCGAGCATGTTTTGACCTCTGAGATCCGGTGTGGATCACTGACGCATCTTGAGCTGCCCGGCCTCTAGTCCTCTACGGACTACTCAGACTGAGAGTCCAATGGAAAGACCTCCCCGGAGACTCAGTCCCACCGAGACCTCCCCTCCGACCCCTCCCCGCCGACTCAGAGGTGGCAGTCTCCTCCCGAAGACCACCTTCCTGGAGTTCATCTGGGACATGGCACGGACCCTAGTGCTTGCCCCTGAGTCAGAGGAGGAGCCCCGCGCTGAGGAGCTTGATATTCTGCAATATGAAGCTCCTCCGAGGGAGGCTCTCTCAGTGTTGGTTCCTCCCATTCTGAACCGCCTCCTACTCTGCATGTGGGAAACCCCAGCTTCTGTCTCGATTGTGAGCAAGAACCTGAACGCTATGTATAAGGTCCAGCGAGGTCCGAGATTTCGGAAAGCCCAGTTTCCCCACAACTCGATGGTGGTCAAATCGGCCATGCGGAAGCTAAAGAGCCCGAAGACTCATTCGTCAGTCCCTCTGGGCAGAGAGTGTTGTACCTTCGATGCCCTCGTGCTCAAGGCTTATCAGGGCTCCATGTTGTCATGCCGCATCCAAGTTTACCAATTATACATTGAGATGTTCCTCCGTGATCTTGCTAGGGAGTTTGAAGGCTTCACAGGGGGCCTTGACAGAGACATCTCCGGTGTTTTCAGGCCCTTTCAAAGTCCGTCGGGAATGCTCAAAGTACCTCTCGCGAGCAGCGTACAACTGCTTCGAGTCTTCCACCCCTGGTGGTGGCGGCTGGCATTCGAGGCCACTGGCAGGCTTGGCTCCAGTCCTTGAACTGGAACAGTGGGTCCACGAGAAGCTGCTGGATGTCCCTTGCCTTAGGGAGCAGCTATTTGGCAAGCTCATGGAGGACAAGGCCGCAGAGATTGAGAAGAAGTACGTGACTCGTACTCGCCTCTCCTGGAAAACTTCCTCCCTCCCCAGGAAGAAGCAACAGAGCAAGAAGCCTTTCTTCCAGTGAAAGGGGCTCCCATACAGGGGCTACCCGGCCTATCTGCTGGCATCAACCCCCGTTCAGGGTGGTCAGGACAAGACCACGGTCTATGGTCCTCGTAAGCTGAAGGGTCCCAAGGTCTATCTCCCGGCTCTGACCCAACCAGCCTCGGGGTTTTGACACCATCGGCATAGTCTTTCGTACTCTGGCAGGGTGACTGACCATTGGGGGACGTCTGGTCCATTTCTCTCACAGGTGAGAGTCCATCTCCACCGATGCCTGGGTTCTCCAGGTCATTCGGGAGGGCTATCAGCTCCATCTGGACCAGGCCCCTCCTCCATACTTTCCCAGGGAGCCACATCGGCTTCCCCAGCACCAGACCCTCCTGAGTCAGGAGCTCTCAGGCCGCCTCAAGGACGGCACAGTAGAACCAGTCCCACTGCACCTCCGAGGATGGGAGTTTTACTCCCGATACTTCCTCATCCCGAAAAGGACAGGGGTCTTTGGACCATCCTCGACCTGCGTAACCTCAACATATTCCTGGTGCGGGAGAAGTTCAAGATGCTCTCCCTTGGAAAGTTACTGCTCTACTTCCAGCAGGGCAATTGACTATGCTCCTTGGATTTAAAGGATGCCTACGCTCACATCCTCGTCCACCTCAAACACAGAAAATACCTTTGCTTCATGGTTCAGGGAAACCATTACAGGGTACTTCCCTTTGGTCTCGCGTCCGCTCTGCAGTTCTTCACGAAGTGCCTGGCCATGGATGCGGCCCATCTGCGGCTGCAGGGCACTTTCATCTACCCATATCTAGACGACTGGCTTGTAACAGAGGGCATGGCCTCCGAAGCCAGGCAGGCCACGGACTGCACCATTTGCCTCCTGGAGCATCTGGGGTTTCTTATCAATTACCCGAAGTCCCACCTCAGTCCCCGGAGTTCATCGGGACTTGCTTGGACACCCTTCGGGCCATGGCTTTTCTTCCTCAGGACAGGGCTGACTGCCTCATGTCCCTGGCATCCGAGGTATGATGCCATGGCGCTGTCCCGGCCTGGATGGTGCTTCGCCTTCTTGGCCACATGGCCTCTATGGTCCACATCATGCCCAATGCCCGTCTCAACATGCAGGCAACGCAGTAGTGCCTCCGAATGCAATGGGCACAGTTGGCCAGCTGCCTCCGAGACCCCATCTTGGTCTTTCCCAGCACGGCGGAGTCTCTGGCTTGGTGGCGGGAGTTTTGGAACCTGCTCTGCAGTATGCCATTCCAAGATCCAGCGCATCAGGTGGTCTTGACCACGGACGCTTTCCTGGCAGACTCAGGAGCCCACTGTGAGGGACAGTGCACTCAGGGATCCTGGTCCCTCAAGGAGTCCTGGCAACAGATCAACCTGCTGGAACTCTAGGCAATTTGCCTTGCTCGCTGGGTTTTCAGGGACCGCTTACAACACCGAGCAGTGCTGTTACAGACTGACAACCTATGTGAACAACCAGGGGGGCACCGGCTCCTACAGCTTCTGTTCGGAGGCGAGAGCCCTGTGCTCCTTTGCGGTGAGCCAGGGCATGACCGTCCAGGCCACTTATCTCCCGGGTCAGAACAATGCATTGGCGGACCGGATCAGCAGAGTCCTTTGGCCGCACGAGTGGTGCCTGTGTCCCCGAACGGCACATCGAGTCTTCCAGCATTGGGGGACTCCAGAACTGGACCTCTTTGTCAGCCTGGAAAACTCACAGCTTCCTCAGTTCTGCGGTCCCATCAGAGACATGGGGTTACTAATATGCCTCCTCCCCCATGCTCCTCATTGCCTGGACCCTTCTCAAGGTCCAACGGTACAGGGCCTTGATGATTCTCATAGCCCCAAGATAACCCAGGCAGCCTTGGTTTCCCCTACTTCTCCGTTTCTCGACGAAGCCTCTGGTCCCACTTGGGTTCTCACCAGAGCTGCTGATGCAGGAGGAGAGTCTGCTTCTTCATCCCAATCTGAGGTCCCTGTCCCTCATGGCTTGGTGGTTGAGCAGGTCGCTCTAGCCTCCTATCATCTCCCCATGGAGATTGAGGACATTCTTTTGACCTCACAGAAGGACTCGAGCAGATGGGCTTACGCCTTCAAGTGGCGTCTGTTTTCAGTGTGGCACTTGTAGCTCCGAGTGGACCCATTTTCATGCCCTACCAGTTTGGTCTTACAGTACCTGCTCCACCTCTCTCAGTCTGGGCTCAAGTCTAACTCTATCGGGGTTCACCTGAGTGCCATCTCAGCGAACCACCACCCCATCCAGGGCAAACCACTTTCTGGGCTACCTCTTGTGTCTCATTTCATGTGGGGCCTGTTTCTTTCCAAGCCTCCTACCTGCCCTCCTCCGGCGGAATGAGACCTCAGTGTGGTCCTCACGCAGCTGACCCAGCCGCCCTTTGAGCCCATGGCTACCTGCCCACTGTGGCATATGTCGTGGAAGGTGGCTTTCTTGATAGCTCTCACCTCCGCCCAGAGAGTCAGTAAACTCCAGGAGCTGATGGCCGAGGCATCCTACACAAGGTTTTATAGGAATCAGGTGGTCCTGCGGACTCATCCCAAGTTCCTTCCGAAGGTGGTTTTGGATTTTCATCTTAATCAAGAGATAGTGCTGCCCACTTTCTTCCCAAAGCCCCACGCCGACTGGGTGTCAGTGATTCGTCACACCCTGGATTGTAAGAGGGATTTCTTTCTACCTGCAGTGGACTCGGGACCACCACAGATCCGGGCAGCTCTTTGTTTCCTTTGACCCCAGCCTCTTGGGGCTGGCGTGTCACCAAGTGCATCTTGTCCATCTGGGTGGCAGACTGCATCGCCTTTGCCCAGGCTCAGACCAAGTTTCCCCTGGAACGCCGAGTCACATCTCACAATATCCAAGTGATGGCGATGTCTGTTGCTAGTCTGCGCTTTGTGCCACTGGCAGACATCTGCCGGGCCACCACCTGATCTTCCACTCACACCTTCACGGTTCATTACCGCCTGGAGAGGGAGTCCCGTAGCGATGCCACCTTCGGCCAGGCTGTACTTAGTAATCTGTTCAGGGTTTAAGCAACTCCTGCCCTCCGACCCTTCTTGTTCTGGCTTCCGGTAGGGTGGTCATCAATAGACCCAGGGTCTTCGGGCTGCCTTCGGCTTTCACTGGCAACTGCTCATGGCGATGCCATGCCTTTTTCTACAGGTCCTCGGTAGCCTGTAGCTAGGGAGTCCCATATGTGAGGACTGACTTTCTGCTTGTTCCTGGAGAAAGTGTAATTACTTACCTGTAAAAGGTGTTCTCCAGGGACAGCAGGAATCAGTCCTCACAACCCTCCCTCCTCCCCTTGGAGTTGCTGTCTATTTTTGCCATCTTCTTGAAGGGGCTATAGCTATGGCACCTGACTGAGTAAGATGGCACCTTTGGGCAGGAAGGAGACCACGCATGCATGGTGGTATTCCCAAAGGCTTTCTTTGAAAGCTGGGGAAATGCTCCGCATGGGCTCTCTCCGTGCCAACGTCACCCATATGTGAGGACTGATTCCTGCTGTCCCTGGAGGACACCTGGTACAGGTGAGTAACTACGCTATTTCTGATGATTTCACCACTATCTGACATCAATGAATTTGCCCGGTATCCCCATCGCCATGCATGGCGCCATCAAGCATTTCGCTACCGCTTCTTCAAGGGGTTTCTCTTAATCACTTTCCATCAGCATAGCAAGCCAAGACAAAGGCGATTAAAACAATAAGAAACAATCTGCTACAACTTAACTCTAATACTATTCGCCCAAAACTTAAAACACCCTTAGCAACCACTTTCTACCCAAACATTTCAGCCATACGTACTCACAAACTATTGCTAGTCCTAGTTGGTTGATCAGGCAGGAAATTCAAAATTGTCTCCTGTTCAACAACCTTTTAAAACCTTCCCCCGCAATCAAGAGACAAAAAACACATTTCCCAGCATGCAATTCTTTCCTCACACTTCACCTCTTACAGGGACAGTCTACAACTATGTCACTCCGATTATTTTTATTTTATTTTTCCATCAAATGTATAACTTAGCCCTCCCCTTTGGCCCTAAATTCAATCCTATATCAATCGCACTGGACTCTCTATCCCTCTTGTATCCACACCAAACTCTGCATAGCTATAATCAAAGATCTAACACTCTAACTCTCACATTTCAGTCTATTTGAGCATTTAACCCTTTGGGCCATAGAGTATTTAGCCGAAAAATCCATTTCTGTTTACAACACTACAGATATTGCTCCCTAGTTAGACCTTCTCCACCCCGTAGAATTAAATCTATGCAAAAACTTGCAAATCTTCAAACAGATGTCCCGATTTCAAACAATGTTCAACCATTGGGGCCTCAATACATTTCTGACATAACCTACTTCTATGTTCACAAATGCGTTTCCTAAACTGTCAAATTGTTTTGCCAAATACAGTAAACTGCACAGGCATTTAACCACATAAATCATGTAACAAAAGGCAGAGGTAGTGCATTACAAAAAAACAAAATACCTATGACCAGGTCAAAATCAACAATTCCAAAAACAAAACCCGATGCTAATTAAACCGAGTGCCCAAAATCAGTGAAAATGCTCTATGTAACAACTTTTTTTGTCGGAAAGGCCAACCAAGCAAAGAGGAGTGCACCTCTCACCGTTGTGGCCCGTCCATTTTAGTAAATAGAAAACAGTCTTTTTCTTTTTTAAAAACAGCTTCAATTATGTTACTTAGCTGAATCGCAATCTTGAAAAGGCTGCTCAACAATGCCACAAACAGCAGTAATACGACGTGTCACGTTTCGAGGTGTTCCAAGTAATCCCCCTGCTTCAGGTCAAAGCCACTGTGTGGTAAGAAATCAGCCATCAAACTTGTTTCTGTGGAGAACGTTTTTTTTATACACCAGTCCCGCCAACGTTCACCCAGCTTTTTCAGAACGTACCAATCAAGGTTGGTGCAAAAAGGAGCCAATCAGAATGGGAAGGGGAGGAATCACTGAACACTCCCCCAAACATAAATGATTGATTTTTCACTCTTTTAAAAGGCTGTATTATTGTACCGTATGCCAATCCACTTGCATATTCATACCTTGTGGATGTACGGTATTAAGATGGAAAATCCGCCTCTGTTCCAAATTCTGTAAGAGTTGAAGTCGATCCCCACCACGCGGATTCAATGGCACAAAGTCCAACACACGCCAATGAAACTCTTCAAAAATATGTGACAACTTCATACAATGTTCAACCAAAGGAGCCAATGCCATTTTTGTTCTTAATCGAGAAGCATGTTCACCCAGCCGTACTTTAAATGACAGCGATGTGCGTCCAACATAATATAGGTTACAGGGGCACACTATCAAATACACAACATAAGATGAAGTGCAATCAGTGTGCCAACGGGCCGAGTAAGTAGTTTGGGTATGACCACAAGGGAATGAGACCAGAAATGGTGTTCAAACAATATTTGCAAGAGCCACAAGGGAAATGGCCCGCGGAATCATGGAAGACAGGAGGACGATCAGCCACTGCTGTAGTGTGAACTAGCAGATCCCTTAGATTTGCCTTACTAGAATAAGCGATCTGAAGCTGTCTTCTAAAACAGGCATGCAAACCCAATATTGGCCAAAATTTATGTACTAATTTTACAACAGCTGCTGACCCTTTCATATAAGGGAAAATGCCTGTAATCTTGTCTTGAAGTTGTTGTGGAACTGGGGCATCCATAAGCCATTCTCTGTGTAGATGGCGAGCACGTTTATACGCCATCCTAATCACCCATCGAGGATAACCCCGCAAAGACAAATGATGGCTAAGGTCCTTAGCATGCAGCTTAAAATCAGCCAGTTTAGTACAGTTTCGACGTAAACGTAAAAACTGGCCAAATGTCTTCCATGATTCTGCGGGCCATTTCACTTGTGGCTCTTGCAAATATTGTTTGAACACCATTTCTGGTCTCATTCCCTTGTGGTCATACCCAAACTACTTACTCGGCCCATTGGCACACTGATTGCACTTCATCTTATGTTGTGTATTTGATAGTGTGCCCCTGTAGCCTATATTATGTTGGACGCACATCGCGGTCATTTAAAGTACGGCTGGGTGAACATGCTTCTCGATTAAGAACAAAAATGGCATCGGCTCCTTTGGTTGAACATTGTATGAAGTTGTCACATATTTTTGAAGAGCTTTGTTGGCGTGTGTTGGACTTTGTGCCATTGAATCCACGTGGTGGGGATCGGCTTCAACTCTTACAGAATTTGGAACAGAGGTGGATTTTCCATCTTAATACCGTACATCCACAAGGTATGAATATGCAAGTGGATTGGCATACGGTACAATAATACAGCCTTTTAAAATAGTGCAAAATCAATCATTTATGTTTGGGGAAGGTCTCTGTTCAGAGATTCCTCCCCTTCCCATTCTGATTGGCTCCTTTTTGCACCAACCTTGATTGGTGCGTTCTGAAACAGCTGGGTGAACGTTGGCGGGACTGGTGTATAAAAAAAAGTTCTCCACAGAAACAAGTTTGATGGCTGATTTCTTACCACACAGTGGCTTTGACCTGAAGCAGGGGCATTACTTTGAACACCCCGAAACGTGACACGTCGTATTACTGCTGTTTGTGGCGTTGTTGAGCAGCCTTTTCAAGATTGCGATTCAGCTAAGTAACATAATTGAAGATGCTTTTAAAAAAGAAAAAGACTGTTTTCTATTTACTAAAATGGACGGGCCACAACGGTGAGAGGTGCACTCCTCTTTGCTTGGTTGGCCTTTCCGACAAAAAAAGAAGTGCATTGACAGAGTATATGTACATTCGGCATGTTCAAACATAATGGTCATTATAGAAATGTTTATGTTTATGTTTATTACATTTGATATACCGCTCAGGCCAAGAAGCATCAGAGCAGTTTACAATCCTACATTTATGTTATGGAAAATAAGAAAAGAACGCCATTAATAAGATAGGACAGAGTAGGAGAAACAGATAGACAAAGTGATAGCACAGATAGGAGAAAACAGAACAGCAGACTACCTTCACAAACTACAGGCATGACAAATAGACTCACAATTTCTGTATGATTTTAATCATTCGCCACGGACCCCGCCTAAGGGCCACACCAAAGGGCCAGTAGAGGAAAGGGGACAAGGCGGGCTTAGAATTTCTTTCAAGTTTCGACTCGGGGACCACCCAAATCGTGCTCTCTTATTTTCCAAACACTGAATCACTTGCACTACTGGAAAGTATTTAGCAACAATATGAAAACTTAAAGGAGTACTTTGAGTGATGAAGTGAATAAATTCAGGATTCTCTACTTTTTGAGAATCTTGCTGAGGGCAGAGTAACCATTCCCTATGATTATATCTGGCTCATTTGTACACCTGTTCTACCATCTTCGCAGTGTAACCCCTGTCTAAAAAATCAGCCTTTAGAGTGCAGGAGTATATTACATATTCAGCTAAATTTGAGCAGTTATGTCAAAAACATATGAATTAGGAATATGGAAGACTCTCTCGCAAGCAACGGAGATGAGCACTGGAAAAATGCAACAGAGTGTTACGATCTGTAGCTTTCCAAAAAACAGTAGTCTGCCAACCTTCTTTATCAAGCCATTCTACTACATCTAGGAAAGAAATTTTTTTAGTGTCATATACCATCGAAAATTGAATATGGGGATCCCTAAGATTCAGCCGATGCTGAAACTGAGTTAGCTGATCTAATGAGCATTTACAAATCTAAAAACATTGTCAGTAAAACAATGCCATATTCTAATGTGTTGAGAAAAAGGGGACTCATACACCCATTTATTCTCCTAAGCCCCCATAAATATATTGGCTATCGAGGGAGCAAATGTAATCCACATGGCTACTCCCAAAATTTGATGGTAAATGACATTTTCAAAAGAAAAAAAATGTCTTTTAATGCTAGAGATACTAACTGCATGAGGAGCTGCCAGGGGCCCTCCATAAGATCCCCTCTACTCCTTAGAGCATCACTCACTACATCAATGGCTTCCTGTTTGGGGATGCTAGTATATGATGCTGAAACATCTATAGTTACCAACAGGATGTCATCATTTACATAGTCCTACACATCCAACAGGACATTCAAAAAATGCGTGGTATCTCATAAGTATGAGGGGATATTTTTCAGGAGGCGGCATAGAAATGAATCAGCATATATAGAAAGGGACTTCAACAGGGACCCTCGAGTGGAAACAGTGGGTCGTCCTAATGGGTTAACCAATCATTTATGTATTTTGGAAAGTAAATAAAAAATCAGCATGGCAGGAGAAGACACATTCAAAAACAATGTTCTTTCTTGCTAATGTATCCAGCCCTAAGAGCCTCTTCCGTAAGGCATGCTCTGTATGCTTCTGTAACCTTTTGATAGGATCTTCCAACAGGATTTCATATGTCGTCGCATCACTTAATTGCCACTGGGCCTCATTTACATAATCTTTCTTACTGAGGAGGACAATTGCACACCTTTGTTAGTGCGCTTTATCACTTTCTCAGTCATTGATCGCAACTCCATTAGAGCAGAGAGTTCTTCTTTTGAAAGACGATGAAAAATGTTTTAATTTTTCGAATTCTCCAACAGGGTAAGATCACCTAACACTAATTGGCGGAAGGCACTCAGAGCTGGATGTAGTGGACCCAGAGGAGACCAGCTTGATATCAATGGAAGTGCTACTCTTCCTGGATTCGTACCCAAAGGAGGGTCTGAAACCTCCGCATCAACCATCGAGTTTACATCAGACCGTGCAAAGTATGCCTTCAAATTCAATTTCTGAATACGTTTTTCAAGATCTAACTGAACTTGAAAGGGATCGAAATGTATCTCTGGTACCAATGAAAGTCCCTTATTCAAAACTTGTGATATCACCATATCAGACAGATGCACAATCAATGACGAATTTATTTGGTTTTGGGTGAATAGAGTTAGAGTTAAGTTGTAGTAGATTATTTGTTTGTTATTGTTTTTATTGCCTTTATCCCTTAGATAGTGGTCTTTGGAGAACCATTGTCTTGGCTTGCTGTGCTGATGGAACCCGATTAAGAGAAACCCCCTAAAGAAGCGGTGACAAAACGCTTGATGGTGCCACGCATGGCGTTTGGGATACCGGACAAATTCATCAATGTCAGATAAGTGGTGTAATCATCTGACATTAGATTGTCGATGCTGATATTATTTCATGGTGGTTTAAAAAGCTTTTTTCCAAAGTTTAAAGATAATATTAAAATAAAAAATAATCAGGACTTCCGGTGGCGACATCGGGGAGCATGGCCGCGCTGGCTTGAGCTCCGGTGTCATCGGCCTGAGAGTAAGGGGAAAATACCCCGGTATGTGAGAGGAGAGTGGCGAAATTAGAGGAGGCTGAAGCGGAGCACCCCTGGAGAAGAAGGGGGGGGAGAGGAGAAGCGGAGCACCTTGCCGCCAGAGGCGGCGCCTGGCGAAGAAGAGAGGCGGAGGCCCCGGATCGGAAGCCAGGCCGGCGAACGCACGAGGAGCCCAGTAGTGGTAGCGGCAAAAGCAAGACCGCGGGAGCGCATGGCAGCGATAAATTGCAGCCCGGAAGGCAGAGGAAGCGGCGGCTGACAGAGGAGCCGGGCCGGAGACAGCGGAGCAGCGCAGCAGCACTGGTAGATGCTGGGGTCTGGTGTAGAAGCAGAGAGAATGGGGGGAGTGCTGCGGCGGTAAGACGGAGAGTCTTCTTGCATGTGGGGAGGCAAGGTGGTGACCCCAGTACCTCCAGGGAGCAGACAAAAGTGGGAGCCAACGCACAGTACATACAGGTGCAGAGGGGAGGCTGCATGCAGAGAGAGTCAGAGGACTGCACAGTATTGATACCTGAGGATTGCCTAGAGCAGAGGAACCAAGTGTTAGAGGCCGGCTGCTAAGGAAAGCTGGGCAGATAGCCCATCAGGAAGAGCGAAGGTGACGAGGGAGCGGTGCCTCAAGGAAAAGGGGGGCCCCACCTTAGAGGGGAAGGACGAATCCATGGATAAAGCCAAGGGCGCACTAGCCGCAAAAAAGAAGCTAGCAGAGTTTGTCACCGTACGCCACAACAAGAAGAGGGAAGGAAGGTGATCAAGAGAACAAAGCAGGGATGGACCACCCGGAGGAGCAGGAGGAAGATCTAGAGCGGGCTAGCAGCCCGGGAATGGCTAAGCTGCTCAAGCAGTGGCTGTCAGATGAAAGAGGAGATTAAGAAAGAGATTTACGGAGTTAAAAATGAACTGAAAGAATCTATACAATCCTTGAGACATGATATTGTAGAATTGGGGACTCGAGTAGCTGAGACCGAAAACCAGCTGGAGCAGCAGGAAGCAACACTAGAGGGGCTGCAGAAGGGCTGGGAGGAAGTGCGGAGAGTTCAAGAAGAACAACAGAGGAAGGTGGAGGACCTGGAAGATCGCTCCAGGCGCTGCAACATGCGGATACGCGGTCTGCCAGAAGTAACGCAATATAAGAATTGTGAGGAGGTTACGACTAGAATCTTCCGAGCACTTCTCACAACAGCAGCTCCATCAGGAGAGGAAGTGGAAGAGGAGTTGAGGATAGAGAGGGCCCATAGGGGCCTTGGTCCAGCACGAGAAAACCAGCCACGAGACATAGTGGTATGCCTGAGCTCATACAAAACAAAAAAAAAAATTGTTGAGGGCAGCCAGAGTGGTGCGACAGTTCACGTGGGAAGAGCACAGACTGGAGTTGTACCAGGATTTTTCAATGGGAACGCTTCAACGCAGGAGAAACCTTAGGGAGGTGACGAGCTACTTGAGGAGAGAGGACATGAGATATAAGTGGCTATTTCCTTTTGGACTCCTGATAACATATAAAGGGAAATCAAGAAGAGTGCAGTCGAGCGAGGAGGCTTGGAGAGCCCTTGGGGAGTTGGGGTTGACCAATCTCCCTGAGGGGGGAAGGACCCAGACCGAGACGAGGAGGGCTACAGTCGAGACCTCCAGGAGGGGACCTACAAGATGGCAACGAGTGACAGCGGAGAGCAGATTGGCGAGAACCAGCAGAGATGGCCAGACTGCGAGAGAGGAGGTCCAGGGAGCTGGATGAAGTGGAGGACACTGTGACTCTGGGTGTTATATTTCTATGATTGGCAGGGGGGAGGAGGGTAATGGGGGGGGGGGGGTAAGGGATAAGGCAGGTAGTAGTAGATTAGAGGAGAGGGAAGAGGGTTAGATTCGTTGGGGGTGAGGAGGGGGCTGGGCGGGGAGGATGTGAGGGGTAGGCAAGAGGGGAGGAGGGGTGGAGACGAGTGGAGATGAGTAGGGGGGGGTGAGGGATGAGAAGGCGGGGTGCAGTGGAAGGGGGGGATAGGGGGTAGGCCATGGCCCGATAGTCAGTCATGTCTAAGGAAGTCAAGTCTCCCGGTCAGGGAGGAAGGACGAGGGAGGATGGGGGGAGGAAGGGTGAGGGGGAACTGGAGGCAGGGGGGTTGGGGGAGGGGGAGGGGAGGTGGGGGAGGGGGAGGGGGCAGGGTAAGAGAGGAAGGACAAGGAGAGGTAAAATTATGGGTGAATTGAAAATTATCACCATAAATGTAAAGGGTTTAAATTCGCCCTTCAAGAGGCAAAAATTTTATAAGGAGTTGGGTAGGCAGAAGGCCTCACTGGAGCTTTTACAAGAGACACACTTGTTGCGGAAGCATGAGTCTGTAGCGAGACCTAAGGGTTATTCTGAAATGGTGTTCGCATCCAATTTGAAGGAGCGGAAGAAAGGTGGTGTGGCATTGCTGATTAGTGGAATGCTTAAAGCAGAGATACATGCCATCATCAGAGATAAAGGGGGGAGATACCTCTTGGTATGAATGAGGATTGGAGAAGAATGGTATTGTGTGATAAATGTGTATGCTCCCACGGGATCACAAAGAGCTTTCTGGGAAGAAGTGGATAAGAAAATGGGGGAAATGGGGGAGGGAGTGAGGATATGTGGTGGGGATTTTAACATGATTTGGGAGGTGGGGAGAGATTCCACTGGGAGGGGGGAGGGAAGAAGCGCAGATAGGAGGCGATATCGGAGATTTGTGATAGAGAATGATCTAGTAGATGCATGGCGATTGTTTAACTCGGGTAGGCGCCAGTATACGTTTTTCTCAGCAGTGCATGGCACATATTCAAGGATTGACACCATTTGGGTGGGGAAAGAGATAGCGGGTAGGATCAGGGGGGGAGAAATAGAGCCAATTACATGGTCTGACCATGCACCGGTGATTGTGCGGTTGCAGGGTAGGGAAGAGAATGGGGGGGTACAATTTTGGAAGTTAAACGAGGATTTGATGGCGGATTCTAGAGTGGTGAAAGAGCTAGAGGAGACTATATCAGAATATTTTGGGCATAATGACAGTGGAGCAGTAAGGGGGGGGTGGTATGGGATGCGTTTAAGGCGGTGGTGAGAGGCATCTTGATCAAGTGGGGGGCAAGAATTAAGAGGGAGAGAGAGGGAAAAGAATTCTATCTACGGGGACAGCTGGTAAAATTGGAGGAGGCGGATGCCCGGGATCTGAGTGGGAGGTATAGGGGGGAGGTTTTGGAGACCAGGGCTAAGTTAAACGCACTCGAAGCTGAGAGGATTAATTACAGATTAAAATTATTGAGGCAGGAGTTTTTTGAAGGAGGGAATAGAGCGGGAAAATATTTGGTGCGGAGATCGCAGCAGAAGCGCAATAAAGCACTGATCATTTTAGGGGGGAGGGAGGTGTGACAAGGGATGAGCAAAAGATTAGGGAAGAGTTTGTCAACTATTACCAGAGGCTCTATGAGGCAAAGCCTGAGCGGTCAGAGGGAGAGATAAGGCAATATTTGGCAAAAGCAGATATACCGCATCTGGATGAAGGAGAAAAAGGTGCGCTAGATAGGGACATACAGGTTGAGGAAGTGGAGGGGGCAATTAAGGGGCTGAAGCTAGGGAAGGCCTCCGGGGTAGATTGGTTGACGGCTAGCTTCTATAAAAAATTTAAGGGTGTGTTGGTGAAGCCATTAGTAAAATTATTTAACCTCCCGAGGGAGGGGGAACGGTTAGCGGAGACGATGGGGTGGGCAGGGATCACATTAATTGCTAAAGAGGGGAAAGACCCACAGGAATGCGCATCATACAGACCAGTCTCATTGATAAACCTGGATGCTAAACTACTGGCCAAAATATTAGTGGGGAGATTAAACCAAATTTTAGGGAAGCTAGTACATCAAGATCAGGCGGGTTTTATACCGGGGAGGCAAATTGCTGATAATATTTGGAAAATCTTAAATATTATATGGGCTGCAAAACGCACGTCGGATCAGACGCTGCTTCTCTCATTAGATGCAGAGAAAGCATTCGACCAGGTGTCGTGGAAATTCTTGTTTTCAGTGCTAGAACATATGGGATTTGGAAACAGCTTTGTGGATTGGATAAAAGCACTTTATACGAGTCCAAAAGCGTGTGTGAGGGTAAATGGGGGATACTCAAGGTTCTTTGCATTGGGGAGGGGGACTAGGCAGGGGTGCCCCCTATCGCCGCTGTTATTTGCTCTGTCCTTAGAGCCGCTAGCGGGGAAAATAAGGAAGGAGTCCGAGATCAAAGGGGTGGTAGTGGGGCAGAGGGAATATAAATTGGCCATGTTCGCCGATGATATTTTATTGACGATTACCAAGCCAAGGGAGACACTGGCGGCAATTATGAGGGAGTTGCAGGAGTATGGCAACCTGGCTGGCTTCAGGATAAATTGGAATAAATCGGAAATTTTGAATTTAACAGGAGGGGAAGAGCTGGAGCGGAGTCTACAGGACACTTACCAGTTTAGGTGGGCGAAGAAATCTATTCGATACTTAGGAGTTCAGTTGGGGAGGAACTTAGAGGACCTCTATGGTTTGAACTATAAAAAGGTGTTTGGATGGGTGGAAGCGCAGCTGGGGGCATGGAGTAGAAGATACATATCCTTGTTGGGGAGGACGGCGGTAATGAAAATGATGTTACTTCCACAGTTCCTTTTCTACTTTCAGGTACTACCAATTGAGGTACTGGCAAAGGCGCTGCAAAGACTGCAAAAGCAGGTTGAGGGATACATATGGGGGAATAAGAGACCTAGAGTGGCAGCGAGGACCCTGCAGGTGTCTAGGGGAGAGGGGGGGACTGGGAGTTCCCAATTTTAGAAAGTACTATATTGCAGCGCAATTGAAAGCGGTGTATTCTTGGATGAGGGAACAGCTCAAGCACTGGGTGGTAATGGAAGAGACGGGATTTAGGCCAGGGGAATTGGAGAGGTTGGTATGGGGAGGGAAGGGAAGGAGGGGGGATAACCCATTGGTGGGCCATACGCTGGAGGTATGGAATTGCCAGAGGAAGGGGATGTTAGGGGAGAAAGGTTGTGCACATGCAATGTCACTGGTTGCGTGCTGCGAAGAGAGAGTGGGCCCGGAAATAGCAGTTCTACAATGGTGGGCGCACTGTGGGCTACAACAGGTGTCTCAAATAATCCATGGGGAAGGCGTCAGAGATTTCGAGGGTATCCGGGATCTATACCACCTAAGGGAGAGTGATAGATATTATTACTTGCAGCTCGGATCGGTACTCCGGCAGAGGAAGCATTGGCGAGACATCACAGCGGAACCAGGGTGGTTTGAATGTAGCTGTTTAGGATCAATGGGCAGAAAAGGGATTATTTCGCAAATTTATAAAGGGTTAACGGAGAGAGGGGAGGAGAAATTGGGTTATATGATGGCTTGGGAAAAAGAGATAGGGGTGTCACGGGAGGTAGGTGACTGGGAGAGGATAGCGCAGAACACAGCGAGGGTCTCTATTGCTACCTCCTTGCGTGAGAATGAGTGGAAAGTACTATCTAGATGGTACTTGATGCCGGAGAGGTTGTGTAAAGCGGCGATAAGTGGTTCGGATGACTGCTGAAGACAGTGTGGTGAGAAAGGAACGTGGTGGCATATGTGGTGGTCATGCCCCTTGATACAGGAGTACTGGGGGAGAATTGGAGAGGCTATTGGGGAAATCACAGGTGCGGAGGTGGATCTCACACCTGAGTTATGTCTGCTTTTAAAGGGTAATGATGAGAGGGGGGACAATGGGAGCATTGTATGGCAATGTATTCTGGCAGCAAGGTGTGAAATTGCATTGCACTGGAAGAAAAGTTCACTGCCACCTTTGGGAAAGTATGTCCAGCGCCTGACAGAATTGTATCATATGCATCGTTTAACAGGGTTAAAGAAAGGGAAGGTGGAGAAGGTGGAGAGACAGTGGAGGGGAGTGTGGGACTGGGTCAACAGGGGGGAGTGGCTGACTAAGGAAAAGGGTGGGAGGGGGAGTTGCAATAGAAGGGGGATGCTTAAGTTACCAAAACGGTTTTCAGTTCTGGGTGAGCTTGATGTGTATTAGAATTCACCTGTAAAGTGGCGCAGGAGATTAATCTATAAGGGGGGAGGTAGGGGAGGGGGTGAGGGAGGGAGGAAGGGGAACTAAAGGGAATAGTTTTGGTGGGTTGTATAAGTGTTGTAGGCGTTTCAGTTAGAGTTTTAAAAGTCAAGAATAGGGAATTGAAGGGGATGGTATGATGGATGAGTTGCAGGACTGTAATGTCTACACTCTGTATTTTTGGTGTGTTTGTACCAATAAAATGATAAGTTATAAAAAAAATAAATAAATAAAAAATAATAAGAGGATAGGAGGAGTTTTTCAGGATTGGTGATGTTCTGAGCATTTGGTGTGGGGCTATGTTTTAATGCCCATATTACCTGCTTAAATGGTTCTGAGATCCTTTTCTCCTCAAAAATAGATTCCTCTGATTTGGAGTATCCTACACTGTTTTTTTAGTGGAGTGAGCTTTGATCATATAGATTAATATTCACTTGGTGTGATTGGCATTTCTTGAATGTGACATCAGAACAGGGCAAAATGGTAGAAACCATTATAAAGATCAAAATTATTGAACATATTTATAGTTCTAGCTTAATGGGACAAAGTCAGTATGGATTTAGCCAAGGAAAGTCTCTTGTTTTAGTAATCTGCTACATGTTTTTGCAGATGTAAATAAACAGGTAGATAAAGGTGAGCCGGTCGATATAGTGTATATGGATAGTCAGAAAGCTTTTGACAAGCTCCCTCATGAGAGACTCTAGAGGAAATTAAAAAGTCATGAGATAGGAGGCAGTGTACTACTGTGTATTAAGAACTAGCTGAAAAATAGAGAGTAGGGCTAAATGGCCTATTTTCTCAATGGAGAAAGGTGAATAGTGGAGTACCCCAGGGATGTATGCTAGACCCACTGCTTTTTAACATATTCATAAATGACCTGGAAAATGGAATAACGAGTGAGGTGGTCAAATTTACAGATGACACAGAATTATTCAAAGGTGTTAAAACACAAGAGGATTGTGAAAAATTGCAAGAGGACCTTGAGAAATTGGGAGACTGGGCATCCAAATGGCAGATGGAATTCAATGTGAACAAGTGCAGAGTTATGTACTCAGGGAAGAAGAACCCAGATTACAATTACACAATGCAAGGTTGTAGATGAGGAACCACCACCTGGGAAAAGGGTCTGGGCGTCATTGTGGATAATACGTTGAAACCCTCTGCCCAGTATGCAGCGACAGTCAAGAAAGCAAATAGTATGCTAGGAATCATATGGAAAGGAATGGAGAATAAAACCAAGGATCTTATAATTACTCTGTATCACTCCAGAGTGCGACCACACCTCGAATAATGTGTGCAATTCTGGTCACCATATCTTAAAAAGGATATAGCAAAATTAGAAAAGGTACAGAGAAGAGCTACCAAAATGGTAAAGGAAATGGAAAGATACCCTTTTCAAGGACAGGCTTAAAAGGTTAGGGCCCTTCAACTTGGAAAAATGACAACTGAGGGGGAGATATGATAGAGGTCTGCAAAATAATGATTAGCATGGAATGGGTAAAATCTAGGTTGGTTGGTTGTTTGCACCTTCAACAAGTAGAGAGATAGGGGACATGCAATGAAGCTGCAATATAGCACATTTAAGACTAAGCAGAGAAACTGTTTTCCCCTTGGTACACAATCAAACTCTGGAATTTCTTACTGGAAGATGTAGTAAAAGCTGTTAGTGTAGATGTGTTTAAGAAAGGTATGGACAAGTTCCTGGAGGAAAAGTCCATAAACCATTATTAAAGTGGACTGAGGAAATCCCACTGCTTACCCCTGGGATAAGCAGCATGGGATCTGTCTACCGTTTGGAACCCGACAGGTACTTGTGATTATGGATTGGCTACTGTTGGAAACAGTATACTGGACTTGACGGACCTCTAGTCTGACCCAGTATGGCATATCTTATTATCTTATGCCAACCTATTGCTATGACTGCCTCCTTTAAATACATTCCAACCTTTCTTTCGCAAACCAAATTTCATCTGTCATGTGTTCTACATTTACAACTTTACGTCAAATCTGGGCTTTGCAGTTCTTGACACCTCTTCACTTCGGATATTGATACAGGGCCTTATCACTTCTAGGTTGGGCTACTCTAATACAATTTATTCTGGGCTCCCACACTGTCTCCTGTGCCAATTTCAGACACTTCCAAATATCGTTGTCAGGATCTTAGGCCGTGCACATTAATTTGACCACATTTACCTCTTTATTCAATTTCATTGGCTGCCTATTATATACCAGATTAAGTTTAAGACTCATTCGTACACATAATGCACTGCATACATCATCTGCACTGTATTTAGCCTTGCTAACATTACCACATTATACTAGCTGTTTCTTTAGGTCCAGTCATGAGAATACATTTGTACTCCCTTCAGCATCATATGCTCATTTGAATCTACCTGATCTGCTGCTTTTTACTTGATCTCTCCTTTCTTCTGGAGTGCTGTACCACCAGTGTTAGAGGCTAAACTGTCTTATCTTAGATTTAAAAGCTTCTTTAAACCCATCTTATTGCAGCAGCGTTGAGGGACGGGTAAAGGATTTGGCTGTGTGTGCACAGGGTGGCCACTTCTTATCTCCAGGAACAAGCAGGAATATAGTCTTCACATATGGGTATCGTCGGTACCGACGGAGCCTGCGTGGGAACGCTCCCCAGCGTCCAATTAGAAAGCTTTTGGGAGCATCCCACAGCACCTGCATGCTGCCTTCCAACCTTTCCCAACTGTCTCTCTCCAGTTCTTCATTTTCCGCAGAGCCGGCAGGTCGCACTTCCTGTCACCGCAGAAAATATCCCTTTTATTCTTCTTTTTGTGGTCGCGTCTGCCTTCTTTCGACGCTACACTGGTACCGCCGGCCCTTTCTTCTTTTCTTTACCTAAAAAAAAAAAAAAAATCTAATCTTGGAGTTCTTCTACTGCTTTGGTGCCATGAGCCATTTTGGGCACTAGTCCCAATTTTCCTCTACTATGGAAAAACCCGCTTCGGGTTTTAAAAAGTGTTCCAAGTGTGGCGGTACCATCTCCGTCACCGACACCCATGAGTGGTGCCTCAAATGTTTAGGTCCTGACCACTCTATCTCCGAGTGTGTTGCCTGTGGGATGATGTCGAAGAGGGGCCGGCAAAACCGAGCTGCTAAACTTAGCACCCTTTTTCCCTCCGATGCAGCATCTGTGGCATCAACATCTTCCAGGGCTTCGTCTTCCTCCCATGGATCTCAGGTAACTAAACATAAGTCTAGCTAGTCCTCAAAGGGTAGATCTCCTTCCAAGTATCGAGATGGCTCTGGCGTTGCCCTTGAGGGACTCACACCTGCAAAATTGCCCCGGTGGGAGGCTTCAGCTTCCAAAGCAACATTGGGACTCCAGGATGTTCTCGAGGCCCCAACCTCAGCAGAACTACTGGTGCCATGCTCTGGGGTACCGGCCGCTTTGTCTGGTACCAATACCCAGGCATCGGCGGCGTCGATAGACCAGAGATTCCTGGCTGTTGAACGCAGTCTGGCGGCTCTTCTCTTGGCATCGATGCCCCTGAAACCACTTCAGACAATTCAACCGGTACCAGCACCGACATCAGTACCGGGGCCTATTGCATCGACGTCGGCAGGTGGATTACCGGTTCTGATGCAGGCTGTGCCCTCTGGTATGGACAAGTTGGTACCGGACCCTGTCGATACCGGCATCGATCGGTATCGGCATCGTGCAATGCACGATTACCCGGACAGGAGATATTTTGAATCCTCCAAGTCTGAAGACTCTGACAGCTCTGTCGATACCAGAGTACTTCTTCCTGAGGATTCTTCCTCTCCTAAATGTAGGATGTCTCCTCCAGAGGATATATCCTTTCAGGATTTTATCCAAGACATGGCTCGAGGTCTTTCCATCACAGTGGCTCCTGAGACAGAGCCTAGGGCAAAGGAATTGGAGATTTTCCAGTATCCTAAAGCTCCCAAAGAGGCAGCTACTTTGCCTATTCATGAGATCTTGCATGATCTTATGCTAAGGATGTGGGAAACATCTCTCACCACTTCACCTCATACTCGTAGGCTCGATACCATGTATCGAGTTCCTCCCTGTCCTGGATTTCAAAAGATTCAGCTGCCACACTATTCCATGGTGGTGGAATCAGCTATGAGAAGGATCAAGAGTGCAAAAAGACATGCATCTAATTCTCCAGGACGTGAATGTAGAACTCTTGATGCCTTTGGGCGTCGAACTTTCCAGGCCTCTATGCTTTCTGCCAGGATTAGTTCCTACATTTTATACATGGGAATGTTCCTTAAGGAAGTTACAGGAGATCTAGAGCTTATGAGCCCTCTCCTTCCTGATGATAAGAGACAAGATTATCTTGCACTTATTAAACATGCTCAGGATGTTTCCAAATTCGTAAATCATGCAGCTTTTGATTGTTTTGAGTGCATAAGCAGAACGTCTGCTATTGCCATAGGCGCATGTAGGATTGCCTGGCTTCAGGCATCTGACTTGGAACTTTGGGTACAGAACAAATTGGGGAATATTCTTTGCACTGGAGAGAATCTCTTTGGCAAAAATTGGCAAGAGAAAGCTAATGAGCTAGATGCTGATAATCTCACCTTGGATAGATTACCAAAATCTACAGAGGATCCTGCAAGGAAAAAGACCTACAAAAAACCATGCTTCACTAAAAAGAAGAAGTTCTACCCCTCCTATACCCAACAGGGGCATCGTTCAGGTCAGTCTGCCCAAAAGGGTCAGCAGCAACCTAATGCGACGCTTCCACTGGGGCCCGAGAGCTTACCAGCTGGAAGTGGCCTTTGAGTGTCCTCTTTTGAATAAAGCTATTTCTATTGTCGCCAGGGATTCTGGGACTTGTAGTTTTGCTTATTTCCTTAAGGACAAAATTGTAGTTATGACACGAGTGTTTCAAGGCTGCAAGAATATTTATTGTGGGGAATTTCCAACGCATCAAAGCTCAAACACAAAGACAATTAAGCTTATTAAACATAAAACAAGCCTTTCCAATTCTTCAGCAGGTATGGCAAGTACTTTCTATATTATTTCATACAGTTTCAGTGCTGTTCAACAATGCCTTCTTCCTTTAAACATAAAGAGCAATCCATGGGAGAAGATTCACTTTCTAAAGCTGTCAAACAAGAGTCTATTTGCATTCTTTCAACAGTATTAGAATTACTGGCATCTCTATCAGGTTTAACAGTTCTCCCTGACTTTCTTTCCTCCAGAAATTCCTTGAACTGGTTCAGGAGCAATTCAACGTGTACAGGCACATAAGCATTAGGAGAGAAAACGTTTCCTTCGGACAACAGCTTGTTTATAGCTTCTAACTCTGAAGGCTCGGCTCTTTTACTTTTGTCAGTGTTATAGTTTTCCCCGTAGGTAAGACTCTCCCCCCTCCTATTCTCTGTTAAAGGTGTTGGGTCTGCCTTCTGGACAGTAGCAAAGGCAAATGGCTTCTCTAACAATGATTCAGCATTAGAAATGCTAGCTTTACCTTTGGCAGGGTTTCTTAGACAACTGCTGAACCCTCTTCTCCTGCTATCCTCCAGGTTCTGGAATTCAGCTTCCTTATGTCTATTTCCAGTGCCAGTTAGGTACCTGCTCTGAAGAGGCTTTTCTTCCTTCTTTCCTCTACAGCTGCTATAGCCCTTGTTGCTGTATGTCCAATTGCCGTCCCTCCAATGGCTTCCCTTGCTAGCCCTCTTGCTCCAAGGTTCTGCCTTGCTATAACGTCCACTCCAAGGCTCTCTCTCTCCTTCACCTTCTTCGTAAGGTTCCTTTCTTGCTTGCTCTTTTCCATCCTCTCCACTTCCCGTGCCTCTTCCCGTGCTCCTTCCCGGGCTTGTTTCCTTGCCTTTTCTCGTGCTTCTTCCCGTCCTAACTCTCTGCTCTGTTTGTGGATTTAAAAAGCATTTGCTTCCCGGCACTCCCTGTCCTTCCCCCAGGTGTGACCAATCAGTAAGGAAGTCTGTCTCTCCCTCTGAGCTGGGGCGTGGCCTGAGCTCAGCAGAGAGCTGTGTTTTTTTCTTATCTGGCTTGGAAATCTTGTGCACAAGCGCAGTGTCATTTATTTGAACAGGATTTTCCTCCACCTCCATCTCCTCCTGGGGACTTTCACCATTACACTAAACAAAGAAAAACAAAGGCTGCTAAACCTCAACCGGCTCAGCATACTCAGCCTCCACAGGGGCTTTGACTTCCATCTAGAGAACTTTGTCTTCCTGGCCCTGAACGGTCCAGAGCCTTCCACCATTCCAGGAAGGTTAGGTTATTTTGCCCCCAGATGGGGGCAGATAACAGCAGAAAGTTGGACTCTGTCCATTGTAAGAGAGGAATACAAGCTTCACTTCCTCAGCATGCCCCCTCCTACAATGGTAAAACAGTTCAATTCTCAGACCTCTCTCAACTCCCAGTTAGATCACGAGGTCAATCTGCTTCTTGCCCAAGGGGCAATAGAAGAAATATCTATTCATCAACAAGGTGCAGGGTTCTATTCCCCCTTTTTCCTTATTCCAAAGAAAACAGGAGGACACAGACCCATCTTGGACCTCAGAGAATTGAACAAATTCCTGTTCAAAGAGAAATTCAAAATGATTTCTCTGGGAACTCTACTGCCATACCTTCAGAGTCAGGACTGGCTTTGTTCTCTAGATCTCAAGGATGCCTACACTTATGTTCTCATCCATCCAACCCACCAAAGGTTTCTTTGCTTTCTATTTCAAGGGAAGCACTACCAATACAAAGTTCTTCCTTTTGGCCTGGCCTTGGCACCAAGGGTGTTCACAAAATGCATGGCTGTGGTGGCAGCATTCCTCCGCACCCTAAAAATATTCGTCTTCCCTTACTTGGACGATTGGCTCATTCGAGCCCCATCAGAGCCAGAGGCCAGGATTTCCCTATCTCGCACAATGCGTATTCTTCAATATTTGGGACTTGTCATAAACTTCCCAAAATCCAACTTAGCTCCCACTCAGTCTCTAGAGTTCATAGGAGCCCTGCTTGGATACCAGACAGACAAGGGCCTATCTTCCACAGTCCTGCTGCCGTTGCATTGTGCAGTTAGCTTCCCAAGCAATACTAAAGTCTCACCTCACTGCTCGGGAAATGTTACAGTTGCTAGGCCACATGGCATCCACGGTGCATGTGATCCCTTTTGCTCGCCTCCATATGAGGGCAGCCCAGTGGACTCTATCCACTCAGTGGACTCAGGCATCAGGTTGCCTGTCAGACAAAATAGCAACCTCAGTTCGTCTCATATTGTCTCTCCAATGGTGGCAGTCACCCCACAACCTGTTGGTGGAGTCCCCTTTTCAACAACCCCCACCCCAAAGAACTCTAACAACAGATGCCTCACAGGTGGGTTGGGGAGCCCATCTGCAGGGCCTCTCTACCCAGGGTACCTGGACTTCACAGGAGACCGATCTACACATCAGTCTCCTAGAGCTCAGAGCAGTCTTCCTTGCTCTTCGAGTATTTCACACCCAACTCAGCTAGAAAACTGTCCTAATTCAAACGGACAACCAGGTAGCCATGTTTTATGTGAACAAGCAGGGCGGAACAGGCTCTCTGTCACTCTGCAACAAAGCTTTGCGACTTTGGGCCCTCGGCAGAGAGCATCAGATTCATCTCCTTGCAGTGTATCTTCCAGGCATTCAAAACTCTTGGGCAGACAGACTCAGTCGAGTTCTGTTTCCACACGAATGGTCTCTCCATGCAGACCAAGTGGCCAAAAGTTTCCAATTTTGGGGAACCCAGGACATAGACCTCTTTGCAAGTCCGCTGAATGCCAAACTTCCCCGGTTCTGTTCCAGAATTCTGGCTCAGGGTTGTCAGGCCACGGATGCCTTCCTCCTCCATTGGGGTCGGGACTTCCTATATGCCTTCCCACCCATACCCCTAATTCCCAAAACTTTATTCAAGTTTCAGAGAGACAGAGACCATAAGATTCTCATAGCCCCACATTGGTCACGACAAGTGTGGTACCCTCTGCTTCTACATCTCTCTCAAGCTCCATCTCTATAGTTAGGATCTGCTTCAGATCTCCTATCCCAGGAGGACGTGATGCTATGGCATCCCAATACCCAGTCTCTACATCTCAGGGCCTGGTTGCTGAAAGCCTAGAACTTCATGGTCTTAACCTTTCTCAGCAAGTAAAGGATATCCTTTATGCTTCCAGGAAACCTTCCACAAGACACTCTTATGCTTTCAAGTGAAAAAAGGTTTACCGCATGGTGTTCGCAGAAGGGTCTTAACTCTCTTGCAGTACCTCTGGAATCATTACTATAATATCTCCTTCATTTGTCCAATGCAGGGCTTAAGACCAATTCAGTGAGAGTTCATTTGAGTGCTATTGCAGCTTCTCTCAAACCTTTAAATAGGCAACCTATTTCCTCTCATCCTATCATAGCGAGATTTATGAGAGATCTTCTTCTAACTAAGCCTCCCGTTAAGCCACCACC
Organism: Ichthyophis bannanicus; assembly: GCA_033557465.1. NCBI lineage: Eukaryota > Metazoa > Chordata > Amphibia > Gymnophiona > Ichthyophiidae > Ichthyophis > Ichthyophis bannanicus. The sequence goes on along the minus strand of CM066031.1, from coordinate 287,990,436 downwards.
GGTGGCATGGGATTTAAATCTGGTTCTTGGCCAGCTCATGAAGCCGCCTTTTGAACCATTAGCTACTATGGCAATCACATCAGCACGTCGCATCAGTGAATTGCAAGCATTGGTGGCTGACCCTCCTTATACAAGGTTCCATCATGATAAGGTAGGACTCATCCTCACTTTATGCCAAAGGTGGTTTCACCTTTTCATTTAAACCAAGCAGTTTACCTTCCTGTTTTTTTCCCAAGGCCTCATGCCTCTAATGCAGAAAGGAATCTTCATACTTTGGATTGTAAAAGAGCTTTGGCCTTTTACTTACAAAGGACACAGCAACATAGAAAGTCCTCTCAACTCTTTGTTGCTTTTGATCCTAGTCATTTAGGTCTTCCAGTCTCCAAAAGGACACTGTCCAACTGGATTGCACAGTGTATATCTTTTGCCTATCAGAGTAAGAACCCTCCTCTTGAAGGCCATGTCACAGCACACAGTGTGAGAGCCATGGCAGCCTCTATGGCTCATCTTCACTCTGTGTCTATCGACGACATCTGTCGAGCAGCTACATGGGCCTCGGTTCATACCTTCACAGCCCATTACTGCTTGGACAAGGACTCCCGCCGGTATGCCTTGTTTTGTCAGGCTGTTCTTCAACACCTGTTCCATACTTAATCAACTCCTACCCACCATCCCTGGTAGGATGCCAGAGATCCATGGGGGTAAGTGGAGCCGTTTTCAAAAGGGCACACAACTTCTGGGGTTTCTCCCTGGCATCTGCAGCTAGGGAGTCCCCATATGTGAAGACTACATTCCTGCTTGTTCCTGGAGATAGCATAGTTACTCACCTGTAACAGGTGATCTCTGGGAACAACAGGAATTTAGTCTTCACAACCCACCCACCTCCCCTAGGAGTTGTATCTCTCTATCTCTCTCTTTTTCTTTCCCTTTCTCTCTCTCTTTGTCTCAGCTTTAAACTTAACTGGAGAGAGACAGTTGGGAAAGGCAGCACGCAGGCGCTGTGGGATGTTCCCAAAAGGTTTCTAATTGGACGCTGGGGAGCGTTCCCACGCAGGCTCCGTTGGTACTGACGATACCCATATGTGATGACTAAATTCCTGCTGTTCCCGGAGATCACCTGTTACAGGTGAGTAACTGCTTTCTCTCCTGCCTCTTGCTCTGTTTCTGTTCTGATTTCTTGCTGTTTTATTTCTAGTATCTTATTTAAATATCAAGCTCTTTTCACCTGATGTTTCAATTGTAAAACACTTCAAAACTAGAGAAATGCTATATGAACACTAAATAATCCATGCATCATAATAAATGTACAGTGCCTTGCGAAGGTATTCATCCCCTCAGTTTTTGTCCTGTTTTGTCGCATTACCTACAACCTGAAATGAAAATGGTGGTTCATTTGGATGTTAGGTAATGGACCTAACAATATAGTCTAAATTGGTGAAGCAAAATGACAATAAAATACCTTGTATATATAAAAAAAAACAAGTAAAAAACTGAAAATTAGTGAATGCATGTGTATTCATCCATTTTGCTATGAAACCTCTAAATAAGATCTGGTCCAACCAATTAACCTCAGAAGTCACATAACTAGTTAATTTAGGGTCCACCTGTGTGCAATCAGTGTCACATGATCAGTTACATGATGCCTGTATAAATATACCTGTTCTGAAAGGCCCCTGACTGCAACACCACTAAGCAAGCAACATGAAGACTGAGGAGCACTCCATACAGGTCAGAGACAAAGTTGTGGAGAAGTACAGAATAGGGTTGGGTTATAAAAAAAAATCCCAAATTCTGAATATCCCATGGAGCACCATTAAATCCATTATAATAAAATAGAAAGAATATGGCACCACTGCAAACCTGACAAGAGAGGGCCGCCCATTAAAACTCAGACCGTGCAAGGAGGGCATTAATCAGAGATGCTACAAAGACACAAAGGATAACACTGAAGGAGCTGCAAAGATCCACAGCGGAGATGGTAGTATCTGTGCATAGGACCACTTTAAGCCATAAAGCCCCAGAGTGGGGCTTTTTGGAAGAGTGGCCAGAAAAAGCCATTGCTTAAAGAAATAAGAAAACACATTTGGAGTTTGCACAACAGCATGTGGCGGACCCCCCATACACAAGGAAGAAGGTTCTCAGGTTAGATGAGACGAAAATTGAACTTTTTAGCCATCATGAGAAACGCCATATGTGGTGCAAACCCAACACTTCCCATCACCCCAAGAACACCATTCCCACAGTGAAACATGGTGGTGGTAGCATCATGCTGTGGGGATGTTTTTCCTCAGCAGGGACAGGAAAACTGATCAGGATTGAAGGAACGATGGATGGCACTAAATACAGGGCAGTTCTTGAGGAAAACCTGTTTCAGTCTGCCAGATTTGCGACTGGGACGAAGGTTCACCTTCCAGCAGGACAGTGACCCTAAACATACTGCTAAAGCAGGTTTAAACGGAAACATTTAAATGTCTTGGAATGGCCTAGTCAAAGCCAGGGGCGGCCCAAGGGGGGTGCGGGGCCATGTGCGGAGACTCGGTGCGGGGCCTCATTTGCATAAATGGCCTTATTTGCATAATGTTACCATACACTAACTTTTAGTAAACATGTCTCTTAATGAGTGTATGGATAAAGAAAGACTAAAAGATTTCTACATTACTATAATCCAGTGCCAACCGCCAGGCACATTAGGAACTACTACAAACGCTGCCCATTTAGAACCCATCCTAGAAATTACACCCCTGGGAACCAACCCAATGTATCCCATACAAACTTGATTCCCCTATAATATATCACCAAAAATTACCCCAGTGTATGGGGTAATTTTTGGTGATATATTATAGGGGAATCAAGTTTGTATGGGATACATTTAGAACCCATAGCAAACCCGCCGTATCCTGACAGCATTACCAGGACTCACAAAGCACCATACCCTACCTATCAAAAGGCAACACTGCAAATATTAAACCAATACATTTCAGAGAATACTGGGCAAAGAGAACAAGTGGCAACGTCAAATAGGAATTACATAAACAGAATACCTCAGCTCAGTTACACATGCAGAACATAGACCATCACCAAACAAGGAATCACAATTTAGAAACAGGAAGGCAATAATTAAACTGGGAACCCCAAAAGCCAAACTTGGAATGTACAACAACACTGTAGAAATAAAACTATAAATTAATTTCCTCTTGTACCAAACAAAGCGCAGATGTTAATGATGCACATTTCCCAGAGCTTTCATATTCCAGTTAATAAATTCAAAATAAAGAGATATCTTTCTACCTTTTGTGCATTTTTTTTTCAGTTGCAATTGGTCCAGCCACTTTCTTCTGGTTTCTTCTTCATGTTTTCTGCTAACTCTCCATCGTCTGCTGTCCATTTGTCCTTTCTTCTCTCTTCTAGTTTTTTTTCCGTTCTCTCTCTCTACATCTGCTTTAACATACTAATCTTTCTCCTTTTGCTCTTTCCTCATTCCTATTTCATCCACACAAATTTTACATCTCCATCCTCAATCCCCAATTACTCTCCCAATACCCGGCCAATTGTAGATTTTTCATCCCTCCTACACAAAATATTTTTCCCCTCTCCATTTTACTCTCCCAGCCCCATCCCATTCTAATCCACCCCCAACATCAGCTCCCTTCTAGTTCCAGTCTCACCCAGCATCCATTCCCTTCTAGTCCCTGCATCAGCCCATTTCCAGTCCTAGCTCCCCCATCCATTTCCAGTCCAAGTCCCTTCATCAGCTCATTTCCAATCCTAGCCCCCCCATCAGCCCATTTCTAGTCATTTCCTAGCCCCACCATCAGCCCATGTCAAATCATAGCTCCCCTCCACTCAGCCCAATTCCAGTCCAAGCCCCTCCATGAGTCCATTTCAATTCAAGCCCCCACCACAGCCCATTTCCAATCTTAGCTCCCCCTAACAGCCCATTTCCAGTCCTATCCTAGCTGTTCCATCAGCCCATTTTCAGTCCTAGCTCCCTTCCCTCACAGCCCATTTCCATTCCAAGCCCCCTCCCCATCAGCGAGTTGCAGTTCAAGCCTCCCCGTCCACTCAGCCCCTTTCCAGTCCTAGCCCCCGTCAATCAACTTCCAGTCCTAACCCCCATCACCCCATTTTCAGTTTAAGCCCCCCCTATAACCCATTACCAGTCCTAACCCCCCATCAGCCCATTTCCAGTCAGCCCCCCATAGCCCATTGCCAGTCCTAAACCCCCCCATCAGCCCACAGCCCTTTACCAGTCCTAAACACATCAGCCCACCTCAAGTCCTAACCCCTCCCCATCAGCCCATTTCCTGTCCTAGCCCCCCCATAGCCCATTATCAGTCATAACCCCCCCATAGCCCATTACCAGTCCTACCCCCCCATCAGCCCACTACCAGTCTTAACCCCCCCCCATAGCCCATTACCAGTCCTAACCCCCAATCACCCACCCCATTTCCAGTCAGCCTCCATCAGCCCATAGCCCATTACCAGTCCTAACCCCCAATCACCCCATTTAATGACAGCACACATCATCCCACAGCCCATTACCAGTCTTAACCCCCCATAGCCCATTACCAGTCCTAACCCCCCCAATCAGCCCACTACCAGTCCTAACCCCCCATCACCCCATTTCCAGACAGCCCTCATCAGCCCACAGCCCATTGCCAGGGAGGGGGGGGCTGAGCCCCTCTGTGCCGGCTTGCAGAACAGAGACGCGAGGGAGACACTCTCCCTTCGCGTATCTGCAAGCCGGCACAGAGGGGCTCTGCCGCGCCGGGAGAGTTCCGCCGGGCAGAGGGAGCCCCGCGGGACACTCCATTCTGCCGCGGCGGCAGCAGCAGCCAGCTTTTTTTTTTTTTTTTAAATTTAATTAAGAAAAAAAAGCAGAATGTTCTTTGCGCGGGGCCCCCCGAAACGCGGGGCCCTGTGCAAAAAACATTCTTGCTCAATGGACGGGCCGGCCCTGGTCAAAGCCCAGACCTCAATCCAATTGAGAATCTGTGGCATTACTTGAAGATTGCTGTGCACCAATGCAACCCATTTAACTTGAAGGAGTTGGAGCAGTTTTGCTTTGAGGAATGGGTGAAAATCTCAGTGCCTAGATGTGCTAATCTTATAGAGACATACCCCAAGAGAATTGCAGCTGTAATTGCAGCAGAAAGTGGCTCTACAATGTATTGAATTTGGGGGGTGGATACATATGCACACTCCTGCTTTCAGTTATTTTTTGTCTTAATTATCGTTTGTGTCCCAATAAAAGATATTTTGCACCTTTAAAGTCGTAGGCATGTTGTGCATATCACATGGTGCTAACCCCCAAAACTTCATTTTAATTCCAGGTTGTAATGCGACAAAAGAGGACAAACACAGAGGGAATGAATACTTTTGCAATGCACTGTAGTTAAGATGAGCCAGTTGATATAGAGTATCTGTATTTTCAGAAGGCATTTGACCGTGTCCCTCATGAGAGACTTCTGAAGAAATTTAAAAGTCATGGGTTAAGAGACAATGTCCTATTATGGATTGGGAACTGGCTAAGTTATAAAACAGAATAGTGCTAGCTTGCAGATTTTTTCCATGGGATCAGGATATGCATCTGTACTGGGACCTGTGTTTTTTAACATACTTATAAATGATCTGGAAATGGGAAGGAGTGAAGTGATCAAATTTGCAGATTCCACAAAATTAATCAAACTTGTTAAATCACAAGCAGATTTTGAGAAATTGCAGGAGGTCCTTGTGAGACTGGGAGAGTGGACATCCAAATGGCAGATGAAATTGAATGTGGACATATGCAAAGTAATGAACATAGGGAAGAATAATCCAAGCTATAACTTGTAGAGCTGCAGTTTTTAACTTCTTAATTTAACTTTTGTTTCTATATGATTTTGTATTGATAATATTTCTTATGTTCTTTGTACTCCACCTGGAAATTATAATAGGTGGAATAGAAATCTTTTTTTAAATAAATAAATAAATGAATACAGGAGGCTAGATTCTACATAAAGTGTCAAAGTGGACATGTGTTGAAATCCCCTACTCAGTGTGTGGATGTCTGGACTGACTGCAGGTTAGTGTGGCCTTATATGCTGAGTTCATGACCTTGATGAACTCTGCAAGGTAATGTCCATGCAAAGGTTTCAGTTACAGATAGATGCTACCGTCTCTGCTGTTTACTAGTGTAGAGTCTGAGGATACTTGGAGTTATTAATGCTTTGATAAGGAATCAACAGATACCTCTTCCATGAGAGAGGAGAAGGCCTCCACTGGAAGACCTCTCCTTTTCCACCATTCCCTACATAAAATTTGTAGCCATTGCATTTGAGCATATTGCAGGACAGGAGACTATGGATACATATACAGTATATACGGAACTGTCCATAACCGTTTTATAAATACCAGTAATCTGGTTCATTCCAAGTATGAATTTTTTATTTTGTCCAGTTACAAATTATTTATATTGGGGTTAGACTGCTATTGTAATTATACAGCAGCAGATATATAATATATATATTATGTTTTGAAATCAAAGGTCCAACTGAGATGTTGAGAGGCCAGATTGCAATCCAGGTAAACAAAGATAGTGTTGTACCCATGGGTTACTGGTGCATATAATGGGAGATAGCTGATAGGATGCTGCTCATGTTGACTGCTTGACAGTGTGTCCACTCTTTACCTTATTGCATCTTCACTGCTCCTCTTCCTCTGGAGCTCCCTTTCCTCCTCTTAAATCACCAGCTTATCCCTGTAGTACATCAGGACGTTGCTTTGGAGGGCAATATTCCCTTTTACCCTTGGGTCACACAGGGTGACTAGCACGTGATCTTCCTCCTTAGTGAGGGGTTTCTATTTATTTTGCACTTTCATCTGCAAACATCCAGCATTTCTGTCAATCCCTCTCACTGCCAAAATCTCTTACTTCACTTCCAAGATATTCATTGTTGGAATGACCACTTCCAGGCTGGTTCTTCTGGAACTCCATTTTTCTGTGGCATGCTTGAATGGTTTCAGGGCTACACAGTTTTGGAGATACAGCCTCCAGAATTAGACACAGTATTCTAGGTGAAGCCTTATTAACAACCTAGGACATTATCACCACCTTATTCTGCTAAAATCTCTCCGTCTACAGTCTCATCGCAGTGTTTTGTCTTAAATTCTTTAAATATGATTACCCTGATATTGCTCTCTCGATTGGTACCTGTTAATTCCTACTGATGTCTTGGATTTCTGCTTCCCAACTGCATGATTCTGCATTGATTTTTAACCACTTCATTTTTCTATTTCTAGCTCTTCAATCTGCAAACAAATAAATGTCTAAGTGCCCAAGGTCATCCGAGTCAGAAAGGAGGACTAGTTGTAGTTAAGGAATGTGACCTAAATGATCCAAATCAAGTGAGTAATTTGAATGTATTTCTAAACAGGCTTTGCCCCCTTGATGCTATAACAAAAGTTTTCACTGTGAATGAGACTTAAAGTAAGTACATAATAAAAAAAACAAATGACTGCCACATAAATACTGAATGTTGATATTTTCCTTTTAGATCTTGCTTTACAGCATTGTTACCAAGTGACTAATCCAAATCCCCAGGTTGTGTGATTTAGTTTGCTTTTCATGCTTGATTAGGACTGGCTACATCTAGAGAGCCTGCTTATTTAAAATGTTGATTTTACACAATATTGTGAATAATGAAGCACCACAGTTAATCACAGTACCCTCAACTGTTGTTTTTATTCCTATTACTGAAAAACATTTATAACTTTTGTTTCAAGTATATCAATTATGTATGAGGAAATGGTGCATACTCCCCCCTCCCCTATTCTCTTTCAAAATGTCAGGTGCGATGCAGGAGAACAACTCAATAATAGGAAATAAGTCACTGACAACAGTAAATTCTTCAGTGGATACAGCCTTCTTAGATTAACTTTTTATATCACAGCTTGAGTGTTTTTTTTCATAGTAACTTCTTTAAAAAAAAAAAAAAAAAAAAAAAAAAGTACCTCTCGCACTCCTCCAGAACATCTTTACAGAAAAGTTAACAGCCAAGTATTTTGAGAAAATTACCACTAGCATATGAGTCATGTGGAAAAGTATTTGTCAATTTGTTGATCTTATTCTTTTGCTTGCCAAGTACTGAAAACTGTTACTAGGAAACATGAAAGCAAAATGCATTATTGTAAAAAGCAGATGATACTTAAAGTAGGGACAGCAGAAGAACAGATTTATCAGGACCACTGTGTTTTGGAGATGGTGAGCAGAAGGCAGTTTGCTCTATCTCTCTCGCCTGTACCCTTTGCATGGATAGAAAGAGGACATGACGTAAAGAGAATGTATGAGATGAGATGTAATAATCAATATTTCCCCATGAACAGCTGGGAAAAAATTCATGGTTTGTTTCTTTAGATGCTTTTGACCCGTTTATTTCAACATTTAGACTGGTCTCAATATTTTATGATCTACTTGCTGTAATGCTTCATAATAGTGCTATGTTAAGACCCTTCTTTTCGCCATAGACAAGCAATATAGTAGCCCTCATAAATGGGCAAAATGAATGGATGCAACTTCTATTTCTGATCTTCTACAGCTTTCAGAAATGCCCTACTGGAACACACAGTAAAGATTTCTTTTTCTTCCATCTGAATACAAGCTTTCATGTGGCCTCCTTCAGTTTCATCTTTTTTTTTATTGCCCTTTTGTGCTGCTAGTTAGGTTTTACACGTAAGTTTTACGTATGTTCTAAAATTTCTTCCTTGGTCACTGGTTGGCCACCTTTTCATCATTCAGTCATTTGTTTTCACTTAAGCTATTTTTTAATGATATCTGAGAAGAAAGCCAGCAGCAAGTGCATAATATTAATCAGACGCCCATAATATTTGTGTGTCATGCTATTCTGGCGTCCTGGGGTGAAACATCTGACAGATGTCTTCCAGGAGTCTGACATTGAAAACAGCATCTGGTCCACTGGCATTGAAGGTGACTGCTAAAGTCCTAGAAGCTGCATTGGTTGCCGAAGATACATCAATAATGGACATAGATTACTCTGGAGGTTGAGCATTAATAGAGGCCAAGGGGATAGAAAATTCTCTCATAGCTTCCACCTGATGAAGGGGGAAACATTCTGTTTTCTCAGTATTTGCATTTGAGGACACTAGTATTGTATTTTTATGATGTACTGGGATAGCTTCATGTTTGTGTTTCTTTTGTAGATTACATTGATTGGCTGGACCAGAGGGCGTGCTCCTATATTAATTTATAAATTAAATAAATAGCAAGCATTTGATTGAAAGCAAAGAAGCATTGACCTTTGGTGCAAAATGGTGAGAGCAGGAAGGAGCCATTGGTGCACAGTGCTGCACAGAGATACTGGTAGCAGCTGTGTGACCTTCCAATCCCATGTATTCCTGCAGACAGGATCGTTCCTAGATCCTTTGGAGAGTGAGATTGAGACAGTCTCCAAGGATCCAGGTAACTGTCGCTTATAATCTTCAGATGTGTTAAGAGGATGTGTGTAGTGAATATTACCTGCCCTCCTGCCACCCATGTGACTATTGCGTTGGCAGTTTTATAAGGAGAAGTTAACAGGGGGCTTCAAGAAGTCATGTGCAATTGATTCTGGGGAACCATGCACCTAGTAGTATTGCACTGGTTTGGATGGCCTGTTGCAAACTTCACCAATCTTATCCAGTGTATCAAGGAAGGGTTTCCCTGGTACATTATATTGCAATGAAGCCTAGGGGCCTTCCTAGCAGCTGTGAAGGCCTCTCTGGAGTTTTAGCTGGTAGACAGCTGCACATCAGTATTTGTTTCTGGTTCAGACTCTGAAGGTGCTTGCGGTTATAACTGCTTTGATCAGGGAACGTCATGAGATCTCCCTTTAGATATCTTTTTTTCCCCCCCACAGGAGAGGAGAAGGCCTCCACTGGAGACCTTCTTTGCCAGTTTTATCAAGAGAATGGTAGAAATTATTCCATTTGAGTTTGTAGAGGGTCAAAGAATTACAATTCATATATATGGGAATTGCCCTCTCACAACAGTTATAAATTACCAGTATCCTGATTTGCTCTGAGTAATCATTTTGTATTTTGTGTCAAATTACAAATTATATGTATATATCAGAATTGGATAGTTATGGTGATTATACAGCAGCAGGTATAATGTCCATATTCTCATCAGTGATCAGCTGTGTATATTTCCTGATCAAAATAATTTTACCAAAAGTCTGAGATGTCCATTGGCCAGATTGCATGTCATCTATGTGAGGTCTCCTAGTCATGGTAGTATCTTGATGGTAGAGAGAGCTGAAATTTACTTCCCTGTTGCATAGTATCCCTGGAATGCTCTCCCAGTGGAGGTGGTGGGGGAGAAAACAGTGATGGAATTCAAAAAGGCATTGGATGGACACACAGGATCCCTATATTGCAAGAGGATGAAATCAAAGTAAACTTAAATAACTTTTATACTTCAAAAAATAAAAGGAGTATTCTGCATGAAATGGTGGGTACAACCCTAAACAAAGGCACAGGGAAGGAGTTTCCTGCACAGAGCGGTGCGTACAGCCCTCGTCACTTCACTAGGCAGACTTAGATGGGCCATGCAGGTTTTTATCTGATGTCATTTACTATGTTACTATAATGCTTATTACCCAAGAGGCACTGCCTTCAGTAGTGATGTTTTGCCAATCAGTGTGGTCCTAGGTTCTGGTGTTCATCCAGTGAGGGCTCATGCAGGGACAAAGTGGGGGGAGGAGAAAGACACCGGGTTTCTTAAGTATGTCTACAGACGTTTGCTTGTCACAGTGCACCCTTTTTGCCCTCTGCTGACCTCTCTTGCTAAGCAGATGGCTTCCAGGCAGTCTTAAAAAAAAAAAAATCACACATTTGCAGTTTCAGTGATAGTTTCCATCTCGTGACCAGAGTTCTTGGTCTTTCATGCTCAGCAGATGTCACTCAATCGCAGTATAAGATAGTTAAATTTGCTGAATACTAGGAGCTGTGGCTTCTTTTGTCACAGGTGCATTATTACCCAGTCCTCCATCTCCTTAATGTCTGACAGTGTACTTCAGTCTTTTTCCTGGGTTACTTGGGGTTAGCTACTGGGGACTATTTATAATCCTCTACAGCAGCAGTTCTCAACCTGTGGGTCGCAACCCCCACGAGGGTCTCCACAGTATTCAACAGGCGTCACCTCACTCCGCTGTTAAAAAAAAAAAAAAAAAGCGCAAGTTGCTGCCGCTGCCGAGTCCATTTCTCGGCAGTGGCAAACTTACCGCCTCCCTTCTAATGCAGCCACGGCTCCCTGCCTCTTAAGGAACCGCAGCTGTGCCTGTAAAACCGTTGTGGAGCCTTCCTGCCTCTTGACGGGCTCCGTGCACATTGTCCCGCCTCCAAAGGAAGTTGTTTACCACTTCCTTTGGAGGCAGGACAGTGCTGCACGGAGCCCGTTTAGAGACAGAAAGGTTCCACAGCGGCTTCACAGGCCCAGCCACGGTTCCCTAAGAGGCAGGGAGCCGCAGCTGCAGAAGAAGGAGGCAGACATGGGGAGAAACGATTGGCTCATCAGGGGTCAGTCCCCGCAAGAGGCCAATCAAGCCACCCTTCACACTGTCGCTCTGCTTCAGCACCTGGGGTTTGTCATAAACTTCGCAAAGTCCAGTTTGCATCCCTCCCAGAACATGGAGTTCATAGGAGCTCGACTGGACACCTTTCAGGCAAAGGCCTTTCTACCGGTGGACAGGGCCCACAGATTGATGGCTCTAGCCAGGCTATTCCACAGCAATTCTCTGGTCTCCGCCAGACAATTCCTGAGGCTCTTAGGCCACATGGCATCCACGGTCCATGTGACTCCAAATGCCCGTCTACACATGAGACCAGCTCAGTGGGGCCTCAGGACTCAGTGGCACCAGGCCACAGGAAGCCTCGCGGACAAAGTGAGGGTGTCCAGCCTACTACAGTCTTCTCTGCAATGGTGGTTTCATCTTCCGAATCTAGTGCAAGGGGTGTCTTTTCAGGCACCTCCACACTCTCAGGTGCTGACAACCGATGCTTCTCTACAAGGTTGGGCTGCACATTGCCAAGGGGCATGTACTCAAGGCCTGTGGACTCCTTGGGAGGCCGCACAGCAGATCAGTCTCTTAGAACTGAGAGCTATCCGCTTAGCCCTGAGAACTTTCTCTCATCTCATCTCTCACCAGTCCGTCTTAGTTCAGACAGACAATCAAGTGGCTATGTTCTATGTGAACAAACAAGGGGGCACAGGGTCCCGTCTTCTCTGTCAGGAGGCACAGAAACTGTGCTCCTGGGCAGTCGATCATGGCATTCTTCTGAAAGCAGTCTACCTCCCAGGTCAGGAGAATTACCTGGCGGACAGATTGAGCAGGATTCTGCAGCCGCACGAATGGCAGTTGAACCCTTTAGTGGTTCAACAGATCTTCCTGAGATGGGGTCTTCCAAACATGGATCTCTTTGCCAGTCCTCTGAACTGTCAACTTCCCAGGTTCTGCTCCAGACAACCGCATCCTCTCAGAGTAGCAGGGGATGCGTTTCTCATTCCATGGTCTACAGGCCTCCTATATGCGTTTCCTCCCACGCCTCTAGTGTCCAAGACACTATTCAAGGTGATCCGGAACAAGGCCTCAGTGATTCTGGTGGCCCCCAGGTGACCAAGGCAGCCCTGGTTCCCACTACTGTTGCAACTAGCGGTGGACACTCCTCTTCCTCTGGGGATGCAACCCGATCTCCTGTCTCAGGAGCAGGGATCTCTCTTGCACCCCAATCTCCAGTCCCTCAATTTGATGGCCTGGCTGCTGAAAGGGTAGTCCTAGCACCTTTACTACTGCCTAGGGAAGTGGAGGACGTAGTCTTGGCCTCTAGGAGGCAGTCCACCAGAAAGTCTTATGCCCTTAAGTGGCGTAGATTTTCTGCCTGGTGTACGCAACACGACGAGAATCCCTTCTCATGCCTGGTACCAGTGGTGCTGCAGTATTTGCTTCACCTGTCCAACCTAGGCCTTAAGTCCAATTCTGTTAGAGTTCATCTTAGTGTTCTTTCAGCACACCACTCACAGGTGGAGGGTCAGTCTCTCTCCAGTCATCCTTTGGTGGCCCGCTTCCTCAGAGGCCTGCTTTTGCTTAAGCCTCCAGTGCGTCCACCTGCCCCTGAATGGGATTTAAATGTGGTCTTGCAACGGCTTACTTGCCCACCATTTGAACCTATGGCTACTTGCCCTATGCGTTTTCTGTCTTGGAAAATGCTATTTCTGGTAGCCCTTACCTCAGCTAGGCGAGTGAGTGAGCTTCAGGCCCTAGTTTCAGAAGCACCTTATACTAGGTTCTATAAGAACAGGGTAGTCTTACGGACTCACCCTAAGTTCCTTCCAAAGGTTGTCTCCTCCTTCCTCCTCAATCAGGAGGTGGTTCTTCTGACTTTCTTTCCCAGGCCTCATGCTAGTCGGGCTGAGATGATCCTGCATACCCTGGACTGTAGGAGGGCGTTGTCCTTCTACCTTGACTGTACGCGGGAGCACCAGAGGGCGGTTCAGCTCTTCGTCTCTTATGACCCCAATAAGTTGGGGTTGGCTGTCTCCAAGCGTACCTTGTCCATATGGATAGCTGACTGCATCGCCTGGGCTTACAGGGCAGCCGGCCTCTCGTTGCAGGGTCGAGTTACAGCTCACCGTGTCAGGGCGAAGGCTGTGTCAGTGGCTCATCTCTGCTCTGTTCCGTTGGCAGTCATCTGCCGGGCCGCTACTTGGTCTTCAAGCCAGACTTTTGCAGCCCACTACTGCCTTGAGAGGGAGTCCTGCAGGGACAGTGCTTTCGGGCAAGCGGTACTCCATAATCTCTTTGAGGTCTAGGCAACTCCTACCCTCTGGCCCTGGTGTTGGGCTACCTGTCGGGGGCGTTATCAGAGAAGATTCTGTTCTTGCATGCTGAGGCTCTAGAGGGAGCTCATTTTTCAGTTTGGGGCCTCTGGTAGCCCTAAGCTAGGGAGTCCCATATGTGAAGACTGACTTCCTGCTTGGTCCTGGAGAAAGAGTAGTTACTCACCTGTAGCAGGTGTTCTCCAGGAGCAGCAGGAATCAGTCCTCACAACCCTACCTCCTCCCCTTGGAGTTGCAGTCATATGATTTGTTTTTGGTTTTTTTGCAGTCTTTTAGCTATGTCATCAGACTGAGCAAGATGGCACCCTTGGGCGGGAAGGGGACCGCGCATGCGCCCTGCATTCCTAAAGTCTTTCTATGAAAGCTGGGGAAATGCTCTGCACGGGGGCTCCGTCGGCGCCGACATCACCCATATGTGAGGACTGAATCCTGCTGCTCCTGGAGAACACCTGTTACAGTTGAGTAACTACTCTTTAGCCACTACTACCCTGACGTTTTTGTCCTGGAAGGTCATCTTCCTAATTGCAATCACCTCTGCATGTCGCATTAGTGAATGTCACGCGTTAGTGGCTGATCCTCCTTACACTAGGTTTGACCATGATAAGGTTGTCCTCAGAGCTCATCCACATTTTATGCCAAAGGTGGTTTCACCTTTTCATTTAAATCAATTGATTTATCTTCCTGTATTCTTTCCAAGGCCTCATGCATGTAATGCAGAGAAGAACCTTCACACTTTGGACTGTAAAGGAGCCTTAGCTTTTTACCTACAAAGAACACAGCAACATAGAAAGTCTTCTCAACTTTTTATTGTTTTTGATTCTAGTCATTTGGGACTTCCAGTCTCCAAGAGAACTTTATCCAAATGGACTGCACAATGCATATCCTTTGCTTATGAGAGTAAGAACCTTCCTCTCCAAGGCCATGTCACAGCTCATAATGTGAGAGCCATGTAAGCCTCTATGGCTAACCTTCACTCTGTGTCTATTGATGACATTTGTCGAGCAGCCACCTGGGCTTCGGTACACACCTTTACAGCCCACGACTTCCTAGATAAAGCCTCCCTTCGGGATGCCTTCTTTGACCAGGCTGTTCTTCAAAATCTCTTTCAAACTTAATATAACTCCTGCCCACCAACCCTGGTAGGATGCCAGAGATCCATGGGAGGAAGCATGGCCCACCTCACTATAGGTGGCAGCTTCCTGGGGTCATGTCCCTGGCATCTTCAGCTAGGGAGTCCCCATATATGAAGACTACATTCCTGCTTGTTCCTGGAGATAGCGTAGTTACTCACCTGTAACAGGTGATCTCCGGGAACAGCAGGAATTTAGTCTTCACAACCCACCCACTTCCCCTAGGAGTTGTCTCTCTATCTCTCTGTCTCTTTCCTCTCTCCCTCTATCCTTTCACTCAGCTACAAACCTAACTGAAGGGGGATAGTTGGAAAGGCGGGAAGGCAGCGCGCATGTGCTGAGGGATGCTCCTAAAAGCGTTCCTATTGTACGCTGGGGAGCGTTCCTGCGCAGGCTCCTTCATTACCGACGATACCCATATGTGAAGACTAAATTCCTGCTGTTCCCGGAGATCAGCTGTTATAGGTGAGTAACTACGCTTTATCAGCCCTAATCCTAATACTGAACCATACCATCCGGTGATCACTGGATTGCTATTTGGATGGGGTTTCCCAAAACGACAGCAAGATCGGCCAAGCCGTCCTCTGAAATCTCTTTGGGTCTTAGGTTTAACTCCTTCCCACTGGCCCCCTCTGTCCGTCCAGGCTACCAAAACAGGCTCTCTCAGTGTTGTGTGCTTAGGATACTGAATCAGTCAAGTATCCCTGGGGGAATTGTCCACCCTGTTTCATCCGGTTCCCCAATGTGTTTCCCCAGTTGGGCTTGACCTCCTTGGTTTTCGGTAGCCTGTAGCTTAGGAGTCCCATACATGAGGGCTTACCTCCTGCTTGTCCACGGAGAAAATGTAGTTATTCACCTGTAGCATGTGTTCTCTGTTGACAGCAAGAATAAGTCCTCACAAACCTCGTACCTCCTCGGGGAGTTGTTTTTTATCTAGTAGCTTTGTTGTTATACTGGAAAAGACGGCACCGCAGCAGGCGCACATGCATGGTGGAGTCTTCCAAAAGCTTCCAATGGAAGCTGGAAAGTGTTCCTGCATGGGGCTCCATCAAGGACGTCACCCATACGTGAGGACTTATTCCTGCTGTCCATCGAGAATACCTGCTATAGGTGAATAACTACACTTTCTCTGTTTCTCGGAACAAAATGTAGAAAAATCAGGAAATTAGGCTTCACATGAGTTGCAGAACTGGAAAAATCTTTCAGAGTTCTTTTTGGGAATAAACTGAGTGGGGAGGGCCATTGCAAATATAACCTCATAGCACAGATCCCAGCCCTAGTTCTGACAGAGCTGGAATCCCAAATGAGGAAACTGCCACCTTGTGTCTCTTCCTCCCCTTCCCCTCACCACCCCCCCCCCCCCACCCCCACAAAAACTCTCAGATTTTGGTTAAATAAAAGTAATACAGGGGTTTATAGCAGACGCATCACGCTTGGATTTGTCTTGTATTCCCTGTTTAGAGAAGCAGAAAATAATCCATAATTATTTGACAGCCAAATAAGTTCAAATTAATATGAATGCATATGTATGAGCTGATGATTTCTTCATGGTTCTGACAAAGATCCCTTCAGTGGAGCCCTAGGGAAAATAGTAATTGAGAGTTCTAATGTATGTACAGTTTGGTTGCCAGTAATCGGAAATGGAAAGAGGAGGTTTTCAGAATATTAATACAGGTTATATCTGTATGTTGTGAGTAAACAATATAATATTCAGGGAATTGCACTCATTCTTCATAAGCAATGAAGTGGAAGTGAATATCCAACTGTCTTAATTTGTTAAAATTCTTTGTATTAAACATTTTGTGGCTGTTTCTTTTTAGAAAACCTACAATTAATTTCTCTTCTGACAAAATTTAGTCCAAATATTAATGTCAACCATTTTAGATGCCATGCCTCAGTTCTTTCTCACTTGTGAAATGTTTAGATATGGAGTTACAGTGAAGATCATGAGCTGATTTTAAGTAACCTCCTTTGCTTGGATATGTCTGAAACGCGCTCATTGGATCCACCCCGTCTGATGAAATGCCATGGATCTGGAGGGTCACAGCAGTGGTTATTCAGAGTGAGTAGTTACGTCAACTCCTTGTTTTTCATCCCTGACTTAATATACATATATATTTATTGACAAACTATAATCAACAATTTCTCCTCTTATAGAGCAGGTAAAATCAAGCTAATTTTTAAATGATACTCAAAAACCTTTGCCCTCGTGTAACGAGCTTTTACAAAAGCATCTGAAAGTGCTTAACAAATATGAATGTGCAGATATGGAGAGAGAGTGAAAACAAGAGGAAAAAGACCTCAGTACCCTGAGTCAGAAACTAATACTCAAAAGAGAGAAGCTGACTATAATATCCAGACTTCAAAAAACTCAAAGAACATAATAATCAGCTCATACATCAAGGATCAGAAAAAAACTCTTGAAATCAATAGGAAGCATTAATTCAAAAACCATAACTGGGTATTAAAGCTCAACATTCATGAACAGCAATAGCAAAACATGTACTTAACATAAAGTGTAAATGGACAGGTCTTCACTGACACCTGGTATTTTGCTAGTGGCAGTCAGTGATACTGAATAAACAAAAGAATTATGTGATCATATTTTTTTGCCTGAGATAACACACACAATGCCGTGTTGTGAATAGTCTGAAGTTTTTTGTTTGGTAAGCGGATAGACCAGTAAAGACTACATTGCAATAGTTGAGTCAGGTAATAACAGAGCTGAGGAGGATAGAAGTCTGTGATCACAGGGCTCAGAAATGATGAAGAGCAATGAAGGTGGACTTGGTCAAATGGGAAATATACATAGGGAAGGATAGATCTGAGTTGAAGAAAATGCCTTAATACTTAAAGGTATTCTTTAGGGATAGAGGGCAGTTATTAAGAATGGGAGCTAGCAAAGGAGTACCTGAGGTGCCCATGATCCAGCTGGCTAATGACTTCTACTGGTTAAGTTTCAAGGCATTTATTTATGCTATTTATTTATATGTTTTTATATACTGTACTACTTTAAAATCAGTGCGGTTTACAGAGAACACGTGTAAACAGTGTTTACAGAGAACTAACATTAATGTGTAACCATGTTATCCAAGAACACTTCTGCACTATCACTTACAAAAATATGAAAAAGAATGGAGCGAAGGATCTATCGCTGTGGCACACCACTGGTAACATCCCTATCTTTAGTGTGAATTTGCCAGTATATTCTGTCGCCTCCTGTTCAACCAGTCTCTATCCTATCCCAAGGGTACTCAGTTTATTGATGTTGCCTTTGTGGAATTGTGTCAAAAGCTTTGCTGAAATCTAAGTATACCAGACCTAACACTTCCTGGATCCAGCTCTCTGCTCACCTAGTCAAAGAAATTGATCAGATTCCTCTGACAATAACTACCTCTAGTAAAAACATGTTACCTCTGATCCTTCAATCCACTGGATTCCATAAACTGCACTGTCCTCTGTTTTAGCAGTGTTTCCATTAATTCACTTATCACAGAAGTCGGACTAACTGACCTGTAGTTCCTAACCTCCTCCTTACTTCTGCTTTTGTAGATAAGGGAGCACATCCACCATTCTCCAGTATGCCAAGACCACTCCTGACTCTAAAGAATCATTGAAAAGGTCAAACAGCGGTGCCACCAGAACTTCCCTAAGTTCCTAAAATACCCTTGGATGTATTCCATTTGTTCTCATTGTCTGGTCTACTTTTAATTGAGCTAGATCATCGTGAACATTTTCTTCTGGAAATCATTTGATATATTTCCCCCACCTTTTACTGAATTGGCTATATTTTCTGCCATTTGCATATTTGCTTTCCTGACTACTTTCCCAGCTTCTCTTAGCTTTTCAAGATGATGTTGCTCATCTTCCTCTTTCTACAATCTCTTGTTCCTTACTTTTCCGGATCCTTCTTTTGAGGTATAGTAGCCTCCTTTTCCTCATACTTTCATTAACTTTCCTAACAAAGTTTGTTGCCTTTAAATATCTCCTTTCAATTTTTCCACTGCTATTGCTTTTCTACTCCCCCCCTCCAGATATTCTATCCGGCTAATGACGGAGTTATTACCCCATCTGGAGAGAATTTGTTTTCCTGAATTCTAGGACTCTCACTTTTGAATAAACCAAAGCCTCACTAACTAAACCAAAAACAATGAACTTATTAATAACATAGACCACAGTATGCGCATCCTCATAAATAAAAACCATCGGAGGATTAATGAGAATGCAATTTCCATTCCCCATGCAGATATCCACACAATGAGAGAGCAGACCCTCAAAAGGGCTGCCTTGGAATGCTGCATTAATGGGAAGACAGTATCCTTGAATCATCCCACCTGCCCATAACAGTAAAACCAGCACATCTCCATTCGCAGCTTTCACACCCCAACTCCCAACTATCCCTCCCTCCTTCTCCAGAAACCAATTTCTAGTCAGTTGTTGTTGTTGTTAAGTGCCGTTGAGTTGGTGTTGACTCATTGTGACCCTCTGAATAGTTGTCCTAAATTCTGTTCGGTCTTCAGTCAGGCGGCTCATTGTTGACAGGCTTGTACCCATAGCTGCTGTTATTGTATCAGTCCATCTCATTGCTGGCCTTCCTCTTTTGCATTGACCTTCTATCTTGCCAAGCATGATGTCTTTCTCTAATGATCTCTCTCTTCGCATGATGTGTCCAAAGTATGAAAGTCAAAGTCTTGTCATCTGAGCTTCTAAAGAAAGGTTAGGTTTGATCTCCTCTAGTACTGACTGGTTTGTTCTTCGGGCAGTCCATGGTAAACGCAGTATTCGCCGCCAGCACCATAATTCAAAGGCATCAATTTTCTTCCTGTCTATTTTTTTCACTGTCTACCTTTCACAGCCATATGATGTTATTGAAAATACCATGACTTGAACGAATCTTTGTATGGAGAGAGACATCTCTGCTTTTGAGAATCTTGTCTAGGTCTTTCATAGCCATTCTGCAAAGAGCAATGCGTCTTTGGATTTCTTGAATGCTTGTTGCTTCTTTATTAATTGTTGATCAAGTAGATTAAAGTTGTCCACAATTTTAATTTCTTCTTCAACGTTGAACTTATTGATTTTGCCAGTTGTCATGATCTTTGTCTTCTTTACAATAAGGTTCAGGCCCATTTTAAGACTATGTTCCTTGATCGTGAGAAGCAAATGTTTCAGATCATTTTCACGTTCAGCCAGTAATGTAGTATCATCAGCATAGCGAAGGTTGTTGATGAGTCTTCCACCAATCTTCACACCTCTGTTGTCTTCATACAATCCTGCTTCTCTGATGATTTGTTCTGCATATAAATTAAATAGGTAGGGGGAAAGTATGAAGCATTGTCATACACCTTTGCTTATTTAAACCATTCTGTTTCTCCTTGTTCCGTTCGAACTGTTGCTTCTTGATCAATGTACAGATTGTGCAAGAGAACGGTCAGGTGTTCTGGTATACCCATGCTTCTTAATGTGGCCCAGAGTTTCTCATGGTTTACACAGTCAAAAGCCTTGCTGTAGTTGATAAAGCACAAATAGATATCCTTTTGGTATTCTATAGTCTTTTCAAGGATCCATCTCACATCCACGATGATGTCTCTCATTCCTCACCCTTTCGTGAACTCTTCTTGCACTTCGGGTAGTTCTTGTTCCAGGTGTGGTTGTAGTCTCTGTTGAATAATCTTCAGTAGAATCTTGCTGGCATGTGGGATCAGAGCAATTGTGCGATAATTTCCACAGTCTCCAGATCACCTTTCTTTAGTATCGGTATAAACACAGATCTTTTCCAGTCAGTTGGCCATGATGTTGTCTTCCAAATTCCTTGGCAGAGCCTTGTAAGTATGGTAACAGCTGCATCAGATTGCTCTAATGCTTCTATGGGAATGCCATCAATGCCTGCTGCTTTGTTCTTTGATAAGGCTTTCAATGCTGCTTCGACTTCTTCTTTCATCACCAATGGTTCCTGATCATAAGGTACAGGTTGAAGCAGCTGTTGGTCCACCTGAATCTTTATCATATAAAAGCTCTCTATATTCTTTCCACCTTTTCTTGATCTTCTCAGCATCATTCATCATAGAACCTTGAGCATCTTGTAACATTCCAATTTGAGGCTGGAATTTTTTCTTTAACTCTCGTATCTTTAGGAAAGCCGATCTTGTTCTTCCTCTAATAGTTTCTGTTTCTATTTCCTTGCATGTGTCATTGTAGTACTTTTCCTTGTCCTGTCTTACTGCACGTTGTAAATATCTGAGTTCTGTGATTGTCTATCTTTCTCCTATGGCTTTAGCTTCTCTGCATTTCTGGGCAATTTTCAGAGTTTCTTCTGTCACCCATTTTGGCCATTTTTGCTTTTTCACCTTTTTGTAGAGACTTCTCGCTTTCTTCCAACACAACCTTCTTGATGTCATTCCATAACTCTTCTGGAGTTCTGTCATTTGTATCTAAGGCAGCAAATCTATTTTGCAGGCAGTCTTTAAATTCCAATGGTATATTCTCAAGGTCATATTTTGCTGCATTCATGAGTGGCTTGCTCTTTTTCAACTTTAGCTTGAGTTTGCATACTAGTAATTGGTGATCTGTACCACAGTCAGTTCATTTGATTTTTGTACAATGCATTGGGTGAAGTCCATGTGTACAGGCTCCGCTTGTGTTGCTGGAAGAAAGTGTTTGAGATCAATAGATCGTTGGTCTTGCAGAATTCTATCATTCTGTCTCCAGCTTCATTTCTGTTGCCAAGTCCATATTTTCCAACCATTTTGCCGCCTTCTTTGTTGCTGACTTTTGGGTTCCAGTCACCCATGATTATCAGGATATCCTGTTTGCATGTTCTGTCAATTTTAGCTTGTACTTGTTCATAGAACTCATCAATTTCATCCTCTTCTGCAGCTGTTGTTGGGGCATATACTTGAATTATAGTTGTGTTGATAGGCATTCCTCGTAGACGAATAGAGATTAGATGTTCACTGACTGCATTGTATTTCATTACAGTTCTTGCAAGTTTCTTCTTTATTATAAATGCAACACCATTTCTTCTTTGTCTTTCATTTCCAGCATAGTAGACCATGTGATCATCTTATGCAAAGTGTCCAATGCCAGTCCATTTCAGTTTGCTGACACCGAACAGATCAAGTTGTACACAATCCACGTTCTAGTCAGTACACTTCCTCAAACAGATGCTGTTAACAAACAAATTATTAAGCACTCAAGCACTAAACCACATATCCCACTGCTTTTACCGTTTTCTCATCTTTAGCCTTTTCTTATAACATGCAGCACATTAGCACTGCTTCAAGATGTGTAGTGTCCATGGCTTGACAGTCTCCTGGCTGTACGTCTTGGTGTTCCAAGGCCAACCACAGTCTCAACAAGTACTTTAATCTTGCACTCCAAAATAGGTTTGTTCAATCAGCTGATGTATTTAGACTCTGAATATTCTGTATGTTGCTCTGCTCCAAAACTACTGCTTCGCTCCAGGCTCCTTGGAGCAGTGATTCCTCCTCTGAAAGCCTATGCAAAAAGGCTTCTGCATTCTGTGCTAAGGTAAACACATGGGATTTCCTGTTGTTCTCCACCTGGTGCTTAACTGGATTGCGGAATATAATTGATATTTTGGCTCCTCTGCAATTATTTTACTACTACAAAGCTCTATCACATTTTCTGGAGTTGATCTGAATAGTTATGAAAGAAGTAAATATATTTGTTATAAAATACATCACCCTGCAAGCAGTGCCCAGGACTTGAATTTTATCTTGAAAATTGTGCTGGCTAATCACCACTTCCCTAGGCCTTCCACCTTCTGCTAACATAGGGGCCAGTTTACAATGTATACAGTCCAGCTTTACTCAACCATTTTTGAGTTCCAGGCCAAACACCTCCAGGATCCATTTATATATTTTTATCATTTCTATATCACCATATGCCAGGACATTCAAGGCGGTGAACAGATTAAAAAAAAAACAGAACAAAATTAAAAACATATAAACTAACTCCAGTGCTCATCCCCCAATCTGAATACCTGCTAGGCCTGGGACCATCCTGAAGCATCAGGGAGGAAACAGAAAGGTCTTTAAAGCCTTCCTAAAAGTGGGCAATTCCAACTCCTTCTGCAGCCCATCCAGTAATCCATTTCTGCGTAAAGCATAAACAAGCAGTCCCTTCAGCCCACTCTGACAGATTGAGCACTGCAATTATGACTTGGCACCTATGCAAGTGTCCTCTTCAGCTTCCTCTCCACTGTCTCCAGCTTTTGCACATTGCTTGTTTCTGCCTGCTCCAACTTCTTGACATTGTGGCTCCACACGAGCGACTATCAGTGTGCTGCTGGAGAGTTACTGCAGCCTGCTATCCAGGCTTGTCATTATCTTTAATCACATCTCGCACATCTGCCATTACCAATATCTTGGGGCTTACTTTCTCATTGAAGGTTTGCACTAATTGATGGACCTTATCTGCCCTGTACCATTTTTTGACCCGTTCATTTCTCCTTAGCTGGCTACTCAGCCCACAGCACTGTTATTGATCATTTTATGGCTTCTCTAGACAATGAAATCACAGAGTAGGTCTTGCTATTGTAATGTTACTAAAACAGAATATTTTGAAGCATTACGTGACTTCAAGCAGCACACTACCACTCTCAGGACACCATCATGCGATCGCCTTCCATTTAGAGTGACAGTTAAACTTCCTATTTAGTGTTTAAGACACTACAGAGTCTATTCTGTCCCGCGAATAGCAGGGATGGAATCCCATTGGGGCATCCATTCTCGCTATTCACCCCCCTGGCTACAAACTATATCGTAATGATAGAACTGATCGAATTGGTGGAGGGTTGCGCTTTATGTTAGAGAGGGCATTGAGTCACAAAGGTAAAGTTCTGCAGGAAACAAAATTCATTGTAGAATCTCCATGGATTGAAATTCCATGTAAAAAGGGAAAGGCGATGGCAGTGGGGGTGTACTATCGACCGCCTGACCAGAATGAACAAATGGATGATGAAATGCTCAAAGAAATCAAGGAAGCTAACAAAAGTTACAGAACGGTAATGATAATGGGTGATTTCAATTACCCCGGTATTGACTGGGTCAGTGTCACGGCAGGACATGCTAGGGAGATAAAGTTCCTAGATGAAATAAATGACTGCTTCTTGGAGCAGCTGGTTCATAAATCGACCAGAGGGGAAGCCATTTTGGACTTAATCCTTAGTGTAACACCAGATCTAGTGCAAGAGATAAGGGTGATGGGGCCACTTGGCAATAGTGATCATAGCATGATTGTGTTTGATTAAATTAATGGAGGAGGAGCCGAATTGTGTCTTACAGTCCAGTCAGGGGGGCCTGTTGGTGGTCCCTGACTGTTGAGAGGTGAGGCTGCAGAAATGGAGGGGGCGCACCTTTACGGTGGTTACACCAGTAAAGTGGAATAAACTCCCCATTCTCCAGGAACAAGCAGGAAGTCAGTCCTCACTTATGGGTGATAGCACTGACAGAGCCCGCGCGGAGCAGTTCCCCAGCTTTCAAAGAAAGCCTTTGGGATTGCTGTCACGCATGCGTGGTCCTCTTCCTGCCAAAGGGTGCCATCTTGCTCAGTCTCCCTTTTTCCACGGAGCCCTTCGGACGCATGTCCTTGTCCCTCAGAAAAAGTGTTTCATTTTCGGCCTACTGGCCCTCTATTTTTCTGGTTGCACCGGTCCTCTACCCGTCCTTCCCCTGCTCTATCTTTTTAGAGCCTTTAGGGGACGTTTTTCTTTGCCTTTTTTGCCTTTAATGGGCTTTGCGCCCTTTTTTCCTCCAACTGCTGGCCGCGTGGGTCTTTGACCTTGTGGGGGCCATTTTTGCCCCTATTGCCACCAGATTCAAAAAATGCGATAGATGCTCTAAGAACATGTCGCTTACGGACACCTATGACTGTTGTCTGTGGTGTCTCGGGGCTGACCATGATCCAGAGCTCTGTTCGCTTTTTAAGAAAATGTCCTCCAAAGCCCTGCTCAGTCGTACGCAGATGTCCGATGATATTTTCAGAAAGGCCGCCTCGGAGTCCCCGGTGGCGCCCTCGGTCGTCTCTCCTCTGGTGGGATCCCCCACCTCAGCCCCGCACTCTCGGCAGCACTCTGACCAGGGGTCCTCTGACATGGAGCGGTGCAAGAAGGAGGCCTCGATGTCACTGTCGGGGGCTCCCAACAAGCGCGAGCGCTCCCACACTCGGTCGCTTTGCTCCCTTCGGTGTTCCCGAAAGTCGGACAAGGAGCGACCCCACAAGGTACCCCGTACAGATACAGAGGCCTCCGGCAGTGGTGCCCGGTCTCCTGAGGTCCGTTCCAACAAGGACCCCCTCTCCTCCTTGACGCCCAACCCGGTGACCCCGGGGTTGGCATCACAGGGCCCCACACCTGTGTGGGAATCCCACATGCTGGCGCTGGAACTTAGCGTTTCTGCATTCATCGCTTCCCAGCAGGCGCTCACAACCAGCTTTGCTGACTCGCGCCCAGAGACCATGGTTCCCTCGCATGGGACATGGAAAACCGTCCAGGAAATCCCCAAGAGCCACGTGCCTTGTGCGGGTCCTCGACGTCGGTCTCGCTCGCCTTCCCATTCCTCGGGAGTGAGATCTTACAGGGCCTCCAGCTCCAAGCGGTCCTCGGCCGTTGGACAGGGTGACCAGCCCTGTTCGGATTTCTCGGACTGGGAGTCCGATAGAGATACCTCACCGGAAACCTGTGCCCACCGGGACCTTCCGTCGGACCCCTCCCCGCCTGTATTTCAGTGGCGCTCGCCACCCAAGGACACCTCCTTCCTAGTGTTCGTTCAGGATATGGCACGGGCTCTTAACCTGGCCACCCAGGCCAAGGAGGACTCTCGAGCTGAAGAGCTCAACATCCTCCAGTATGAGTCCCCACCTAGGGAGTCTCTTACTGTCCCGGTTCCTCCCATCCTGTCCAGGCTGCCAGGCTGCTACTCCACATGTGGGAGACGCCCGCCTCGGTTCCCATCGTGAGTAAGCACCTCGACACCATGTACAAGGTACAGCGTGGCCCTAGGTTCAGAAAAATCCAACTCCCCCACACTTCAATGGTGGTGGAGTCAGCCATGTGAAAGCAAAAGAGCCCGAAGTCGCACTCTTTGGTTCCCCCGGGCCAGGAGTCGAGAGCCCTGCTCCATGCTCTCCTGCCGTATTCATGCATACCAGTTATACATGAGCATGTTCTTGCGTGACTTGACCAAGGGGCTCAGAGGTTTCTCCGTGGGCCTCGAGGGCGAACCCCTCAATAGGATCAGTACCCTGCTGACGTCTGTCGCGGTCTGCTCAAAAATTCCTCTCCCGTGCTGCCTACGATGGTTTCGAGTCCTCGGCTCAGGTGGCAGCCGCAGGCATCTGGGTCCATCACCAGGCGTGGCTCCAATCCTCAGATTTGGAGCAGTGGGTGCAGGAGAAGCTCCTGGACGTGCCGTGCCTTGGTGAGCAGCTCTTTGGCAAGCCGATGGAAGACAAGGCCACGGAGATAGAGACAGAGTTCGTCACCCTCCCTCGGAAGAAGCAACAAACCAAAAAGCCTTTCTTTCCAAGGAAGGGCCTACCCTACCGTGGCTACCCACCGTACCCACCTACTCCCATGCCGACCACTGCGGCGCAAGGGAAGTCTGGCCAAAGTCTCACCACAAGCCGAAAGGGCCCAAGGCCCAAACCCTGGCACCGCCTCAACCCTCACAGGGGTTTTGACGCCAGCCACATAACCTCTCGCCCGCCTGGCACCTCAGCAGCCGGTGGGGGGTCGCCTATCTTCCTTTGCCCTTCAGTGGGCTTCCATCACTTCAGACACCTGGGTTCTTCGGGTAATCCAGGACAGCTATCGTCTCCGCCTGGACAGGCTTCTCCCTCCCTTCTCCCCCCCTTCTCCCCGGCGGAGCCTCCTCGACTCCACACACATCAGGTCATCCTACAGCAGGAATTAGTCAACCTTCTTGCCCAGCAGGTGGTTGAGGAGAGTCCCAATGCACCTCCAAGGTTGGGGATTCTATTCCCGTTACTTCTTCGTGCAGAAGAAGACGCGGGGTCTACGGCCCATCCTCGACCTCCGAAAGCTAAACAAGTTCTTCTGCCCTTCCTCCCGCAGGGCGAATGGCTATGCTCCTTGGATCTAAAAGATGCTTACGCCCACATTTTAATTCACCCCCAGCACAGGCAGTACTTCTGCGTCAGGGTGCGGGGAGAGCACGTCCAATACAGGCACAGGGCATACCGGTCTTCCCCTACCTCGATGACTGGCTCGTCATGGGATCCTTGATCGAGGAAACCCACCTGGCCGCGTCGCACACGATCCTTCTGCTCAAGTGCCTGGGGTTCTTGGTCAACTATCCCAAGTCCCACCTCGAACTGGTGCAGACCCTAGAATTCATTGGCATGCTCCTTGATACTCAGCGGGTGACCTCTTTTCTGCCAATGGATCTCGCTGACCACCTCCAAACCCTGGCAGCCCAGGTCCAGAGCGCCCCTCGGGTCACAGCCCGAACTATGCTGCGCCTCCTAGGCCACAACTGTCCCTGTGGTTCCCCAGGCCCGTCTGCACATGCTGACAGCTCAGTGGTGCCTCAGCGCACAGTGGAGTCCATCCGTCGGCCACCTCAGGGATCCTGTGAAGGTCTCCCTCAGCCTTCGCCTGTCCCTGGGCTGGTGGCAAAACCCCCACAACCTCCTCCTTCCAGACCCTGCAGCACGACATGGTGCTGACAACGGATGCCTCCTTGCTGGGGTGGGGAGCCCACTGCAGTGCATTGTGCACACGGGCAATGGTCGCCTGAGGATTCTCAACAGCAAATAAACTTGTTCGAGCTCCGGGTGGTTCGGTGGGCCCTGAGAGCCTTCAAGGATCACCTCGGGGAGAGGTCAGTCCTCGTGCAAACCAACAACCGCGTGGCGATGTTCTATATCAACAAGGAGGGGTATACCGGATCACGATCCCTCTGCCGGGAAGTGGTCCTCCTCTGCTCCTTCGCCTTCTGTCGGGGGATGACCCTCAGGGCGGTCTACCTCCTGGGCCAGGAGAATATCCTGGAAGACAAACTCGGTAGAATCCTTCACCTTCACGAATGGCGACTGTATCCGGGGGTGGCCGACTGGCTGTTCCATCGGTGGGGAACCACCTATTTGCCAGCCCGTTGAACGCTCAGCTCCCCTGCTTCTGCGGCCCAATGCCACACCCAAACAAGGAAGGCCCGGATGCGTTCCTTCTGAGCTGGTCCTCTGACCTGCTCCAAGCGTTCTCTCTGATTGTGAGGAACCTCCACAAAGCTCAGCGGGACCGGGCATCGATGATCCTCGTAGCTCCCTGGTGGCCTCGACAGCCCTGGTTCCCACTCCTGCTCCGACTAGCGACGGAGTCTCCAGTTCCCTTGGGCTGTGCTCCAGGTCTACTAACACAGGAGGAGAGATGGGTACTGCACCTGAACCTGGCCGCCTTATCCCTCACAGCCTGGCGGCTGAACGGGTCTCCCTAGCATCGCTGAATCTTCCAAAGGATGTCAAGGAGGTGGTCCTCACGTCAAGGAAGTCCTCAACTAGACGAGCCTACGCCTTTAAGTGGCGGCGCTTCTTGGTCTGGTGCTCCGGGCTCCAGATCGACCCATTCTCTTGCCTCACTCGATGGGTCCTTCAGTACCTCCTCTATCTCTCAAGGGAGGGTCTGAAGTCTAACTCCGTCAGGGTGCATTTGAGCGCCATCTCGGCGAATCACTTCCCTGTCGAGGGAAAGCCCCTCTCAGGGCAGCCCTTGGTCTCCCGCTTTAATCGGGGTCTCTTGCTGTCCAAGCTGCCCATCCGGCCTCCCCCAACGGAATGGGATCTGAACATAGTGCTCATGCAGCTTACGCGTCCACCTTTCGAGCCGATGGAGACGTGCTCGCTTCGGCATCCTGAAAGGTGGTCTTCCTGGTGGCGCTGACCTTGGCCCGCCGAGTCAGTGAGCTCCAGGCTCTCATGGCTGATGCTCCTTACACTAGATTCTATAGGAATAGGGTGGTCCTCCGTACCCATCCCAAATTCCGGCCTAAAGTTGTCTCGGATTTCCCGAGACCTCATGCCGACCAGGTGTCTGCAGCTTTGCATACTCTCGACTGCAAGAGGGCTCTTACCTTCTATTTGCAGCATACCCAGGCTCATCGCAAATCTGACCGACTCTTTGTGACTTATGATCCCAATTGACTGGGGCAGGCAGTCACCAAATGCACCCTCTCCATTTGGGTGCGGACTGCATCGTCTTCGCCCATATGAAAGTGGGTGTCCCTTTGGATCAGCGAGTCACAGCACACGGGGTCAGAGCCAAGGCAGCTTTGGTGGCCTCGCTGCATTCAGTGCCCCTGAGGGACATTTGCTGGACGGCGACCTGGTCTTCAACGAACACCTTCACTGCACACTACTTCCTGGAGAGGGAGTCCTGTCGGGACAGCGCCTTCGGCCAGGCTGCACTCCGTAATCAGTTCGGGATATAAGCAACTTCTGCCCTCCAACTCTTCTTCATGGCTACTGAGGGCTTCGCTCTGAGGACCCGAGGACTCGGGCTCCTTCGGGCATCGGCTTCTGCTCACGACCTCGCGGAGGTGTTTTTTGGTTACAGATTCGGTAGCCTGTAGCTGGGGAGTCCCATAAGTGAGGACTGACTTCCTGCTTGTTCCTGGAGAAAGCGTAGTTACTCACCTGTAACAGTTCTCCAGGGACAGCAGGAATCAGTCCTCACTACCCTCCCACCTCCCCTGATGAGTTGCTGGATTTTTGTCCTTCCCTTGCTATCTGCTTGGTAGGGTTTGAGTTAAGGGACCTGACAGAGCAAGATGGCACCCTTGGGTGGGAAGAAGACCATGCATGCGTGGCAGCAATCCCATAAGTGAGGACTGATTCCTGCTGTCCCTAGAGAACACCTGTTACAGTTGAGTAATTACGCTTTATAGCATGGCAGGAATTAGATAGGGATCACTTTAGGAAACCTTTGAAGACCTTTTTATTTCTAGTTAAGCAGCTGCAGAGTGGAGGGGTGAGTGTTTTGGTGGGTCCTCAGTTTTTGTAATTTGTTTTGTTTTTATATGCAATTGTTTGTGTGGTTTTATTGTAAACCACTCAGAATGTTGGATATGGTAAAGGTATGTAAAAGTTTTTAATAAATAAATAGATAGATAGATGGAGTAAAAAGTGGATTTCGGGTTGGCATCTTTGTTGTAGAGTAGTGTGCATGAAGTTTAAGCTTTTAGGACTCCTAATCCCGGAGAGGCCCCAGAAGCGACTTTAGTCCACATTGCTTAAAAATTTTGGGTCTACTGTATGAGAAGGGTTTTTAAAAAATAATAATATTAATAATATAGTTTAATTCAATACAAAATAATAGTTAAATAAAAATTAAAAGGTTAATCTCCAGGAACAAGCAGGAATGTAGTCTTCACATATGGGTATTGTCGGTACTGATGGAGCCTGCGCGGGAACGCTCCCCAGTGTCCAATAGGAAGGCTTTTGGGAGCATCCCTCAGCACATGCGCGCTGCCTTCCTGCCTTTCCAACTGTCCCTCTTCAGTTCTTCGTTTTCCGCGGAGCTGGCGGGATCCATACCCTGTCACTGCAGAAAATTCCGTTTTTAAAATTGTTTTCTTGTGGTCGCGTTTGACTCCGCACGACGCTTATCGGTACCGCCGGTTCTTTTCTTTTCTTTTCCAAAAAACCCCCCTTAGAAACGTTTCTGAAGAGAAACAGTTCAAAGTATGTTTGGTGCTAGGTGCCATTTTGGGCACTAGGCCCTATATTCCTAAAACATGGAAAAACCAACTAGTGGTTTTAAAAAATGTACTAAGTGTGGCGGTACTATTTATTTATTTATGCTTTTAAAAGGTCCTCCTTTTCCTCTTAATATCGGGGGTAGGTTTTTGATTTTTATAGTATTTTTTATAGTCTAAGGAAAGAGGTATAGATCCTTTATATTTATTTATATTTATTTACATTTCTTATATACCGCACTATTTGACATCAGCGCGGTTTACATCGAACACAAAATTCAGCACAAAAACATGTCTGAGTTACAGTAAACAAGGTCATAAAACTTGGATAACAAGGTAATTACAAATAACAGGACATTAAACTTGGATTGCAAGGAAAACTATTGACATCTTTAAATTATAGCACAAATGAAACGTAACACAGGTACACTAAAAAAATTTTTTTTTAAACTGCCTCTAATGTTTCGATTGATTTTTACGTTTTTTGGTGCGCTGAATCCAAATCTGGTAACCAATTTGCTCCATCACGTACAGATATTTTGCTACATTGGGTTAGCAATTTGAGGTGAACATTTCAGATTGAGTGCGATCGAGATAAAAGTTTCTTGGATGAATTCTTTATACTAATTGTTTAGTAGTTATTCAAATAAGAATAAAGAAAATTGTAACAAGGCAGCACATAAGAATAGAGTAATGTCAACAAAACACACTGTGATGGTAGCAAAATTGTCTGCACTTAAAACAGCCACATACATGTGCACAAACATTGAGCATATAAGAGCGAGGTTAGACACAAAGCAAAGCAAAGAAATGTGCAAAAAATGTTGTACAGGTATGTATGTAAGAATAGAAAACGCAAACCGCACCATTGCAATACATGAAGACAAACACCCGATGGTGTGAAAATAAAATTCCAATAAATGAGATCCGACACTGTGGTAATAACTAGCAAATTTTTATTTCAAAGTTTAGTAAAAACACGATATTTGTCAACACAGTTTAGATTTTAAAGTCATTCTTGGGTCAATCAATCTCCTGGTGGGCCCGTTTCTTCTTCCCCCGAATGCTTCTCTTGTTGCGCTGCTTGGCGTATTTTTCATCTGGGGTTTCCCGCAGCAGCAACCAGCAGAAATCAGCCATCATAGTGGTGTTCCATCTTCCTTGGTACCTTCTCTCTGCGTCCTTGATGTCCTGGTGAAACCTTTCACCTTGTTCTTCACTGTACGCCCCCAAGTTTTCAGGAAAGTAGTTCACATGGGAGTGCAAGAAATGGACTTTCAGGCTCATGTTACAGCCTTGTTCTTTGAAGGCATTGAGCATCCTGGCAACAATATCCTTATAGTTCTCATCCTGCCTGTTCCCCAAGAATTTGAGAACAACATCCTTGAAGGAATCCCAGGCTTCTTTTTCCTTCTCAGACATCGTTTCAGCGAATGCTCCATCTGAAATGAGTTTCCTTATATCAGGGCCAACAAACACTCCTTCCTTTAGCTTTGCTTCAGAAAGTCGGGGGAACTTTAAGCAAAGGTACCGAAAGCACTCACCATCTTTTGGAAGGGACTTGATGAATTGCTTAATGAGACCCAACTTAATGTGGAGAGGTGGTAATAGAATTTTATCACGAGGTACCAAGCTCTCATGAAGAACATTTTTCTCACCGGGTCTCAAATACTCCCGAATTGGCCAGTCTTTTTTCCCCCAGTGTAGGTCGCGGGCCCGGCTATCCCACAAGCAAAGGAAGCAGGGATATTTGGTGAAACCGGATTGCTGCCCTAATAGCATGGATAGAATTTTAAAGTCTCCACAAATCATCCACTTATGCTCATCATAACGAATCTTCTGAAGAATCAGGGCCAAATTCTCGTATTTTTCTTGGAGAATAACAGAGTGAGCAATAGGAACTGAAGCGAATGTGTTGCCATTATGAAGAAGAACACCTTTTATGCTGTCTTTTGACGAATCAATGAACAGCCGCCATTCAGCAGGATCATACTTGAGTTTAAACTTTTCCATCACTCCGTATATATCGTTGCAAAATACCAAATCTTCCTCTTTGCTGAAATACTTCAAAATTGTGTCTCGCGGTTGCGGTACCAATAAAAAGTTGTTCCTGGTGACAATAGATTTTTCTGTTTAAGCCGAGAACCTAGCAGTTGGGCAGCATCTTTTGGGAGTCCTAAATCCCGGACTAAATCATTCAATTCAGCTTGAGAGAAAAGTTCAGGTTTCGGATCTGGTTCAGTTTCAAACTCGGAAGTACTGGACTCATCGGGAAAAGCCATCTGATGAGTCTCATCATGATCAGAACCGTCCACACAAATATGATCCAAAGGTTTTGGTGGTTCAGGCACAGGTACTTCGTTGCTATGAGGCATAGGCCTAATTGCTGAGGGAAGGTTGGGGTAACTTATTACGTTCTTATTTTTTAAGTTGTATCCCTTCACAATGCAAGAGCAAAAATAGCAGTCACTGCTGTGGTCTCTTTGTTCACGCCACATCATAGGTATTCCGAAACGAAATGCTTGTTTTTTACCTTTCATCCATAAGCGTAGATCTTCCTCACATGTCTTGCACACTTTGTGAGGAGCCCACGGTTTGTCTTGATCGCCTAACTTCAAACCAAAATAAGTGAAATATACTTTTTTAATAAATGCAGAAATGTTCCTCTGCCGCTTTTTCACGGTATATTCCCCACAAATAAAACAAAAACTGTCCGGAGAGTTGACGCAACCTCTGGCTCTGTGAGCCATCACAAATACACAGCACTGCAAACTACAACTGTCCATGTAGCAAAGGCAAGTATGACATGCACAGGACTGCGGTCTGATACGAGAAGA
The DNA here is from genome assembly GCA_033557465.1 of Ichthyophis bannanicus. Classification (NCBI taxonomy): domain Eukaryota; kingdom Metazoa; phylum Chordata; class Amphibia; order Gymnophiona; family Ichthyophiidae; genus Ichthyophis; species Ichthyophis bannanicus. The sequence continues at coordinate 287,956,868 of CM066031.1, read as the reverse complement.
TCCCTTTCTTGCGGCTTTACATTTTTATTAGTAGGCACTGGTCCTCTGAGTTTGCCGCTCTTTGACTCCGCCCCTCTCTCTGCTTCTTTTTAGTGTTTATTGTGCCCTTGCGCCGGTGTTCTCCAAAGGTTGTTAACTGCAGTACAGAAGGAGCCGGTTTATGGGTTTTTGTAAGTTTTTATTCACGATTATTTAAGCACACGTATGCGTGGCATGTTCATTGGTCCTACATGGTTTTTAGCATTTTCTTTGTCCCCTTTTTAGTATTTATTGTGCGCTTGTGCCGGTGTTTTTCAAAGTTTGTTAGCAGCAGTATAGAAGAAACCAGTTCCCGTTAAGTTTTATTCATCCTAAGTTTAGTGCACATATGTGGGGCATGTTGTTTGGTTATACACATCTTTTAGTAATTTATTAAGTTTTAAACACGGTGTGAGTAATTTTAAGTATACACAGCTCACAGTCGGGGGGCGTCCATGGTACTCAGAGCCTTTTTCCGGTAGCATTGATTTGAATTTCAATATACACCGTATGCAGGTAAAGATATCATTCACTGATGCAATTTATGTGTATTTTATAATTACATTTTATTATATATAGATTAATCTCCGGATCTAGGTTACTGCTTGGGACAATTAGTATTTACTGCATGTCCATAGGATGCATAAAATAAGAGTTCTTTTGAATGAATCAGTTTTTCACCCCCTTTGAGGGCACATATTAAGGGTATTGGGTTTACCACACGCTCTTGCCATGTTTCTTTTTCGGTCTCTTCCGGTCCTTTATTAATATAATAAGCACATATTATTTTTGGCTTTTGATGTATCTTTTTAACAATTATGTTTTTATATTTACTTTTTTAGTCATATTAGAATTACCTTTATATTAAGGTCATTCACAGAGGTGTCCTCAATAATCGCTACAGAGGTATTTATTCCTTTATCAATGTTGTTTGTCACAATCTACATTCCTTTTATCTCCCTTTATATTATTCATGTGCATATAGTTTCTATTACATGAGTTTTTAATGTTTTGTTAAGTATTTATTTTATGTATTTATGCATTTATTGACTATTGATTTGATATATTTTATCCACACTTTTTACCCTTATACATGTAACATGTTTTTAACAGTTAATAGATGTTTTTATATGTTACAGATTTTCATTGCAAGCATCGGTCTTTTTAGTGTTTTATTGTGACATATGTATTTATTATCATTCATTTTTATGTATTTATGTTTTTAGTTTTATCTGCTTGATCAACCACTGACTAAGTGTGCGAAACACGGCCTGTGTCGGGTTGGCAATAAGATTATTTAATTAAACTCTGTCTTTTCTATATAATCACGCCTTGGACTGGGTTTGTTGTTACACGTGATTATTTGCCCTTTCGTGGTGGTGGCTAAGTGTGGCGGTACCATTTCCGTCACTGACACCCATGATTGGTGTTTTAAATGTTTAGGGCCTGAACATTCTCCATCTGAATGTCTCTCCTGTATGGCGATGACTAAAAGAGGAAGACAGAACCGGGCTGCAAAGCTCGGTGCCCTCTTTTCTTCAGATGCCAGATCCATTACATCTTAACAATGGTCTATTATTCTCGAGAGTAAAAGGAAATCCCAATATAATCAGAAAATACTCTCACTTAGTTGCAAAAAGGTAAAGATGAGAAATTATGTGTGTTATCTTATTTATGTCCTAATATTTCAAACAAAATACTGGTGGTTTTGGCTGACATGAGGTCTCAGAACCTGCGGGCTGTCAGAGGCTATTGTTTTATTAAAGCTCACTGAACCAAACCCTTAGCACACATCACCGACCTCCAAACCAGCCTTTCCACCATTAATTTTTTTTTTTTTTTTTTAAGTTTTTTTCAAACTAAAGCAAATAACTTGTGCAGTCCAAAGCAAACAGATCAGGCTGGCGATTTTTTTAAATAAAGGTAACAACTCTGTTACTTAGCTTTTTCTGAAACAGCTTAATAGTTGATCAAGCTAGAGCCCGCCAAATCCTCAGATGTTGAAAGCTGGCATAATCCCGACGCCATCTAGCGCGCTGTTCATATGCGTTTCACCTAAAGGTTTCTTCAGGGGAAATTCGTTCTTAGACGCACTAAAAACAGAACAAATTTTTTCAACCATAACTTTCTTCTATAGCAATCAAACAACTTCAAAAAATGGAAGAATCAATATCGTACTGACAGTTCAAACGTACCTTTGAATATCAAACTGAGAAAACTCAGTAACTTGCAAAGTTCAGCTGTTGAAGTTGGTAATTCGAGAAACCGCGCATGCGGGAGATTTAAAGAGCAGCTGATGCGTCAATCATTAAGCATCCAAGATCACCTGAAGCACGCTTCCCATTCTATGCGTGCATTAAGACCTCCCGGAATTAAAGTTTGTAATTGATGGATCCAGCGTTGTTCCGCATACAATAATGCTCGTTCCCGTGTTCTACCTAATCGGGACGTCAGAACTTGTTCAATACAAAAACAGGTGAGATTTTCGAAGGTGTGCTGAAACTCTAGGCAATGATCTACTAGTGGCGCTTCTCTTCTGTGGCATTTTAGCTTGCTTTTATGTTCATTCAACCGAACCCTAAATGATCGTATGGTCTTCCCGATATACAGTAATCCACACGGACATCTTATACCATAAACAACGTGAGTGTAATCACATGTAGTTGTGTCACGAAGCTTATATGTTCTCTCGCTGTACTGAAATTCTGATAACTCTTGTGTAACATTACATATATTGCAGGAGCCACATTTAAAGTGGCCAACTGTAATATTAGGTGATGCAGGGAGAACCGGACGTAGAACTGCCGGACTTAATATCTCCTTGATGTTCCGGGATCGTTTCCAAACGCACCGAACTTGGTGAGTTTCCAAGCCGGCTATGCTGTGCAAAACATTCATATGTCGTTTAATGCTGCGCTTCAAATCCATACTTAAAGGAGTAAAATTTGTAACAAGATTGACTTGCTGTGTATCTGACGCTGGAGCTGTATTCACATGAGAAGATAAAAGCAAATCCCGATTGGAATAAAGTGCTCTTTTGTAGGCTCTATCAACTACTTTACATGGATACCCCCGTTGATGGAGATTGTTCTTCAGTAAACGCGCTTGTAATTTGAAATCTTGTAAGCTAGAACAGTTGCGACGATATCTGATAAATTGAGACAGAGGCAAACTGTCTTTTAAATGCAATGGATGACCACTGTCATAATGTAAAATGGCGTTTTTATCTATAGATTTCCGAAAAATGGAAGTACTCCAGCCCTCTAATGATTTCTTTATTAACATATCCAAAAAAGTGATTTGTGTAGTATGAAAAGTTAAAGTGAATTTGATGTTATCGTCTCTGCCATTCAGCCATGCATGAAACTGTAACAGATGTTCTTGAGTGCCAAGCCACAAAACAAAAATGTCATCAATATATCTTCGCCATAGCTTAACTGAAGCCAAATATGGTGAACTGGTTAACCAATCCTGCTCGAAATTTTGCATATATAAGTTGGCGACAGAAGAGGTGCACGTAGCACCCATGGCTACCCCTGAGCGTTGCAAATAGATGACATCTTCAAATGTAAAGAAATTATTGTACAAGGTGAGAGACAAAAGTTCTGACAAAAAACTGATTTGTTGTGCAGAGAGATCTCCTCTTTGATGCAACGAGGCCATTGCCACCGAATGTGCTTGATGTTGAGGAATTACTGTATAAAGAGATGCAACGTCAAAAGTTACTAGAATGAGGTCTGGGTTCGATGCCCACTGATTATGGGTTGATAAAATTCGCAAAAAGTGAGATGAATCTTTTATATAGGACGGGATTGAAATCATTTTAGGTCTTAGGTAGGAATCCAAAAAGACAGATAATGGTTCGAGAAGAGAACCCCGAGTCGAGACTATTGGCCTCCCGGAGGATTTTGTAAATCCTTATGGATTTTTGGAACTAAATAAAATCTTGCCAAAGTGCAATCGACTGGATTTAAAAAATACCACTCTTTTTTAGAAATTAATTTATGCTGTAACGCCTGAGTGGTAATCCTCTTGATTTTCTGCTGTAGTTCTAATGTAGGATCTGTGTCCAATAACCTTTAGGTGAAACGCATATGAACAGCGCGCTAGATGGCGTCGGGATTATGCCAGCTTTCAACATCTGAGGATTTGGCGGGCTCTAGCTTGATCAACTATTAAGCTGTTTCAGAAAAAGCTAAGTAACAGAGTTGTTACCTTCATTTAAAAAAATCGCCAGCCTGATCTGTTTGCTTTGGACTGCACAAGTTATTTGCTTTAGTTTGAAAAAAACTTAAAAAAAAAAAATTAATGGTGGAAAGGCTGGTTTGGAGGTCGGTGATGTGTGCTAAGGGTTTGGTTCAGTGAGCTTTAATAAAACAATAGCATCTGACAGCCCGCAAGTTCTGAGACCTCATGTCAGCCAAAACCACCAGTATTTTGTTTGAAATATTAGGACATAAATAAGATAACACACATAATTTCTCATCTTTACCTTTTTGCAACTAAGTGAGAGTATTTTCTGATTATATTGGGGGATCCATTACATCGACATCTTCAAGGGCCTCCTCTTCCTCCCATGGATCTCAGGTAACTAAACATAAAAGCTGGTCCTCAAAGGGTAGCTCTCCTGCTAAGCATCGAGAGGCCATTGGCATTGCCCTTGAGGGAACCACACCGGCAAAGCAGCCCCGGCGGGAGGCTTCGGCTTCCAAAGCATCAATGGGGCTCCAGGATGTTCTCGAGGCCTCGACCTCACAAGAACTACCTGTGCCATGCCCAGGGGTCCCAGCCATTTTCACTGGTACTGACACCCAGGCATCGGCAGTGTCGATAGACCAGAGGTTCCTCGCTATCGAACGCAGCATTGCAGCTCTTCTCTCAGCTGCGGTACCATTGGTCCAACGGGCACCGGTATCGATACCGATGCTGGTACCTGCACTGGTACCGACACCGATACCAATGTTACCGGCCCCGGTGGGAATTCTTCCCACGCCATCTTTTGCTGGATTCGACAGGTCGGTACCGGATCAACTCGGTACCGACTTCGATCGATACCGGGACCGTGCTTTGCATGAGCATCGTGGTCAGGAATACTTCGAATCCTCCGATTCCGAAGACTCTGACAATTCTGCTGGTACTAGAGGGTTTCTCCCAGAAGATCCTTCTTCTCCCCAATGCAGAATGTCACCTCCAGAGGACATGTCTTTTCAGGATTTTATTCGTGACATGGCCAAAGGCCTTTCAATCACGGTGGCTCCTGAAGAGGAACCCAGAGAAAAGGAATTGGAAATTCTCCAATATCCTAAAGCTCCAAAGGAGGCAGCCACTTTGCCCATCCATGAAATTCTGCATAACTTGATGCTCAGAATGTGGGAGACACCTCTGACTACATCTCCTCATTCTAGGAGACTTGATACTATGTATCGAGTTCTGCCATGTCCTGGATTTCAAAAGATTCAGCTGTCACACCATTCAATGGTGGTGGAGTCAGCCATGCATAGGATGAAAAGTGCAAAAGGGCATGCATCCAATCCCCCAGGTCGTGAATGCAGGACTCTGGACGCTTTTGGGTGCCAAACTTTTCAGGCTTCCATGCTTTCAGCTAGGATCAGTTCATATATACTATATATGGGAATGTTCCCCAAGGAAGTTACAGGAGACTTGGAGCTTATGAGCCCATTTCTCCCAGATGTCAAGAGACAAGACTTTCTTGCTCTAGTTAAGCATGCTCAAGATGTTTCCAGTTTGTGAATCGTGCAGCCTTTGACTGCTTTGAATGCATCAGCAGAACCTCTGCTATGGCCATTGGCGCACGACGGATTGCCTGGCTTCAGGCATCAGACTTGGAGACTTGGATACAGGACAAGTTAGGCAACATTCCTTGCACGGGAGAGAATCTCTTTGGCAAGAACTGGCAGGAAAAGGCTAACGAGTTGGATGCGGACAATGCTACTCTAGATAGATTGTCGAAATCTACAGCCACTCCAGCCAAAAAGAAGCCTTATAAAAAACCCTCTTTCAGCAAAAAGAGGAAATTTTATCCTTTCCTATACCCAGCAGAGTCAGACTAAGGGTCAGGTTGCCCAAAAGGGATAAACTAGACAGGAAAGGAAGCTAAAAGACCCGAGAGCCCAACCAGCTCCGCAGGTTCAGCCCCCTCAAGGGCTTTGACTCCTTCCTAGAGAGCTTAGCCTTCCTGCCTCTGAGGGGTCCCCAACCCCCCAATATCTCAGACAGGTTATGCCACTTTGCCAACAGATGGCATCAGATAACAGCAGAAGATTGGACTTTCTCCATTGTAGGAGAGGGGTACAAGCTTCATTTTCACAGCATGCCCCCTCCTACAATTCTAAAGCATTTCAATTCTCAAACCTCTGCAGACGATCTGCTAGATCACGAGGTCTCAACACTTCTTGCCCAAGGTGCAAGACGAGGTACCCATTCTTCAACGGGGTGCAGGGTTCTACTCCCCCTATTTTCTTATTCCAAAGAAAACAGGAGGACACAGACCCATTTTAGACCTCAGAGAATTGAACAAATAACTGTTTTGAGAGAAGTTCAAAACGATTTCTCTAGGAACTCTTCTGCCATACGTTCAAAGCCAGGATTGGCTGTGCTCTCTAGACTTAAAGGATGCATACACTCACATTCTGATCCATCCAGATCACAGGAAATTCTTACGATTCCTTTTCAGGGGAAAACATTTCCAGTACAGGGTACTTCCCTTTGGTCTGGCTTCAGCACCAAGGATATTCACAATATGCATGGCAGTAGTAGCTGCATTTCTGCGAACCCTGGGGATATTTGTCTTCCCTTACTTAGATGACTGGCTCATTCGAGCCCCTACAGTTGCAGAGGCCAGCACTGCACTGTCTCGCACAATGCGAATCCTCCAATACTTGGGGTTGGTAATAAACTTCCCAAAATCCCACTTATTCCTTCCCAATGCCTGGAATTCATAGGGGCCCGTCTAGATACCAGACAGGCAAAGGCTTTCCTTCCACAGGCCCGGTGTCTTCGCATAATGCAACTAGCTTCTCAAGCAGCGGGGAAATCCTCCTTAACTGCTCGAGAGATTCTACAGTTGCTGGGACATATGGCATCCACAGTTCATGTAGTCCCATATGCTCGCCTCCACTTGTGAGCAGCTCAGTGGACCCTATCCACACAGTGGACACAGGCCACAGTTCATTTATCAGACAAAATATTAAACTCTCAACGACTAATTTTGTCTCTCCAATGGTGGCAATCATTAGAAAATCTGACGGTGGGGTCTCCTTTTCATCAACCCCTCTTTTAGGCCACCCTAACAACAGATGCATCACAGGTGGGTTGGGGAGCACACCTGAATCATCTCTCTACCCAGGGCACCTGGACTCCACAGGAGGCTGGTCTACACATAAACCTCCTGGAATTAAGAGCAATCTATCTCGCTCTTTGAGTATTCCACGCCCAGCTCAGCTACAAGACAGTCTTAGTCCAGATGGACAATTAAGTAGCCATGTTCTATGTGAACAAGCAGGGCGGGACAGGTTCTCTGTCGTTATGCAACGAAGCTTTACAACTGTGGGCCCTCTCCAGAGAGTATCAAATTCACCTTCTAGTGGTATATCTTCCAGGCATTCAAAATCTTTGGACAGACAAACTCAGTCGAGTACTGCTGCCTCACGAGTGGTCCCTCCACCTAGACGAGGTGGCAAAGATATTTCATCTCTGGGGCACTCCAGACATAGGCCTCTTTGCAAGTCCACTGAATGCCATACTTCCCCGGTTCTGTTCCAGGATTCCGGCTCACAATTGCCAGGGAAGGGATGCCTTCCTCCTCCTACATCTCTCCCAAGTGGCACCTCTGGAGTTAGGGAATACTCCTCCTTTCCCAAGAGGACGGGACGCTATGGCACTCGAATCCCCAGTCCCTGCATCTCACGGCCTGGTTGCTGAAGGCTTAGACCTCCAGCATTTTAACCTGTCCCAACAGGTAAAGGATATCCTTCAGGCTTCTAGGAAACTTTCCACAAGAAGATCTTATGCCTTCAAGTGGAAACGTTTTACTATATGGTGCTCCAAGAAGGGATTAAACCCCCTTCTCATACCTTTAGAACTGATACTACAGTATCTCCTTCACTTATCGAATTCTGGTCTAAAGACCAATTCGGTAAGAGTCCATCTTAGTGCAATTGCAGCTTCTTATAAGCCTCTGAATGTTCAACCAATTTCCTCTCATCCACTCATATCCAGATTTATGAGAGGTCTTCTATTAACCACACCTCCCATTAAGCCACCACCGGTGGTATGGGATCTAAATCTAGTTCTCGGGCAGCTCATGAAGCCGCCTTTTGAGCCTTTAGCCACTACAACCCTTAGGTTTTTGACCTGGAAGGTCATCTTCCTAATTGCAATCACCTCTGCACATCGCATTAGTGAACTGCAAGCTTTAGTGGCTGATCCTCCTTATACTAGATTTCATCATGATAAGGTTGTTCTTAGAACTCATCCACACTTTATGCCAAAGGTGGTTTCGCCTTTTCATTTAAATCAATCAATTTATCTGCCTGTATTTTTTCCGAGGCCTCACACCTCTAATGCAGAAAGAAACCTTCATACTTTGGATTGTAAAAGAGCCTTAGCCTTTTACCTACAGAGAACTCAGCAACATAGAAAGTCCTTGCAATTTTTTATAGCTTTTGACCCTAGTCATTTGAGACTTCCAGTCTCCAAAAGAACTTTTTCTAAATGGATTGCCCAATGCATATCCTTTGCTTATGAGAGTAAGGGTCTTCCTCTTCAAGGCCATGTCACAGCTCATAACGTGAGAGCCATGGCAACTTCCATGACTAATCTTCACTCTGTGTCTATCAATGACATTTGTCGAGCAGCTACCTGTGCTTCGGTACACACCTTCATAGCCCACTACTGCCTGGATAAAGCCTCCCATCGGGATGCCTTCTTTGGCCAAGGTGTTCTTCAAAATCTCTTTCAGACCTAATTCAACTCCTACCCACCAACCCTGGTGGAATGCCAGAGATCCATGGGAGGAAGGATTCCCACCTTTCTAGGGTGGCACTTCCTGGGGCTATCTCCCTGGCATCTTCAGCTAGGTAGTCCCCATATGTGAAGACTACATTCCTGCTTGTTCCTGGAGATAGCATAGTTACTCACCTGTAACAGGTGATCTCCGGGAACAGCAGGAATTTAGTCTTCACAACCCACCCACCTCCCCTAGGAGTTGTCTCTCTATCTCTTTGTCTCTTTCCTCTCTCCTTCTATCCTTTCACTCAGCTACAAACTTAACTGAAGAGGGGCATTTGAAAAGGCGGGAAGGCAGCGCGCTTGTGCTGAGGGATGCTCCAAAAAGCGTTCTTATTGTACGCTGGGGAGCGTTCCCGCGCAGGCTCCTTCGGTACCGACGATACCCATATGTGAAGACTAAATTCCTGCTGTTCCCGGAGATCACCTGTTACAGGTGAGTAACTACGCTTTACAGTATCTTGTAGGCTAGCTATAAACGAAAAAACGTTCTGAGATGTAGTGGTTAAAATTTTGTAAAAGTTATGGTGATCTGTTGTGGAACAACCCCATTGAAGAAGATAAAAGTGGTTACCCAGATCTCATTGCTGGTTGCAAAGGGACCTCCATAAGTTCAAACTTCAGGGCCCCAAAAATGTAGGGCCACCACTGTACCACAGTACTGAGGAAAGGGGACCAGTACTACCACAGTTATGAAAAAGAGAGTAATTTAGACACAGTTCATCATTCTTGTTATGTTTTCAAAAAGTTCTTTGGCTGACTGAATTTTGTTATCTGTAGTATTACCTCAAAATCTAATAAGATATTACAAATGAAGATCTCCCTGAAATTTACCCAAGTGTTCTCTTCTCACAGATAACCAAAACTCATCCTAATTACTTCCGCGTTTTCCCTTTGAAACAATGCCACCAATTCTGTCTAATCCAGCTTCTTAATTTGAGTCAGTCTCTATAGTAAGACTGAATGGTGGGATGGGTGGGAGGAAGAGAAATAACACCTCAGAAGTGCCGTAAGTTCTAACCGTATGATTAGCCTTTCCAATTTCAATGTCTAGTACTAAAGCTAGAAAAAGAAACCCAACAGCAAAAATGCTTCTTAAAAATCCTCCTCTATAATGATTCTAAAAAGCTTCTAAAATACTCTTCTATAAAGCAACAAATATAGCCGAGCAACTTGACAAACATTGTTCTGATGTGATGAGTGGTGCCAAAGGACTGGAGAGAGGCTCATGTGGTGCCTTTACACAAAAGTGGAAGTAAGGATGTGGTTGGAAACTACAGGCCGGTTAGTTTAACTTTGGTGATGAGTAAATTATTGGAAACTCTGCTGAAAGAGAAAATAGTGAGGTTTCTGGAGTCCAGTGGATTACAGGATCCGAGGCAGCATGGATTCACCAGAGACAGATCTTGTCAGACAAATTTGATTGATTTCTTTGACTGGGTGACCAGGGAGTTGGACCGAGGGAGAGCCCTAGATGTGGTGTATTTAGATTTCAGTAAAGCCTTTGACACTGTTCCTCACAGGTAACTTATAAACAAACTGAGCACCCTAGGGATGGACCCTAAAGTTACTGCTTGGGTTAGAAATTGGTTGGGTGGGAGGCAACAAAGAGTATAGGTAAATGGACCTCACTCTGAGGAGAAGGATGTTACCAGTGGTGTGCCCCAGGGATCCGTCCTTGGTCCGATTCTTTTTAACATCTTTGTTAGTGATATAGCAGAAGGGCTGTCGGGTAAGGTTTACCTCTTTGCGGATGATACCAAAATCTGCAATAGAGTAGACACCCAGGAAGGTGTGGATAACATGAGGAGGGATCTAGTTAAGCTTGAAGAATGGTCTAGAATTTGGCAGCTGGGATTTAATGTTAAAAAATGTAAGGTCATGCATTTGGGCTGCAGCAATCCAAGGTAGCAATATAGTATAGGGGGTGAAGTACTTTTGTCCACTAAAGAAGAGCGGGACCTAGGCGTGGTTGTGTCTGATGATCTGAAAGTAGCTAAACAGGTAGAAAAGGCAACAGCAAAAGCTAGAAGGATGCTTGGGTGAATACGGAGAGGAATGGCTGGCAGAAAAAAGGAGGTGATAATGCCTCTGTATAAGTCTTTGGTGCGACCTCATTTGGAGTATAATGTGCAATTCTGGAGACTGCACCTTCAAAAGGATGTGAACAGGATGGAGTCGGTGCAGAGGGTGGCTACTAAAATAATTAGTGGTCTTCATTATAAAGCATATGAGGACAGACTGAAGGATCTTAATATGTACACCTTAGAGGAAAGGCGGGATAGAGGTGATATGATTGAGATGTGTAAATACCTCCTTGGCATAAATGTTCAGGGAGAGAGCCTCTTTCAATTGAAAGCAAGTTCTGCTACGAGGGGACATGGGATGAGGGTGAAAGGAGATAGATTAAGGAGTGATATGTGGAAATATTTCTGTGTGGAAAGAGTGGTGGATCTGTGGAATAGTCTCCCAGGTGAGGTGGTAGAGATGAGGATAGTAACTGAATTCAAAAAAGCATGGGACAAACACAGAGGATCTCTAAAGGTAAAAAGTGGACTGTTGTAGTTGTTGATATGGAAGGACAGACTAGATAGGCCATGTGGTCTTTTTCTGTCGTCATATTTCTATGTTTCTAAAAAAATATCAGGCAGAATGCTGAATTTAAAAGACAGAAAATCACCTCAGCTTTATGTTCAGCCCTCCAAGAATGGTGGGTAGATAGATTTCAGGAGCAACATCTAAAAATATTCTTCATGGAAAGACTGGTGACTGCATAGGTTAGGGTGGAGAATGGGTGTTGGGATTTAATATGAGATTTGTGTGCACACCTATCCTAAGATGGTAAAAAAAATGTTGGGAACCTACACAAGAGTTGTAGTTGCAACCCTAAAGAAAAGTGATATACCCTGCATAGATAGGTGCTTACGAATCGAGCTTCCAGTAAGATCTTTGAGCTATCCACATGGAACATTGGTTATAACTGTAACAGTAATGGTACAGCTGCATCAGGCTTCCAGGGAAGTTGGAGTAATCTTCTGGAAGGAACATATTTAAAACGCAAACGTCAATATATATAGGGAAGTCTGATGTGTTTACAACAGCCTTTTCACTAATTTTAGTGGTTAGAATATTATAAAATAAATTGGTAAGGCATGGAAGGGGGGAACCTGGATTAAGAATTGATCTTGTAAGGACTGAAGTTGAAGATGAGGAGGATTGTAAGTAGTGAAGCCCACATCACCATCACGTCATGCCCACTTCTATGTACTGCCTTCCTCACCCAAAGGGAACCCAAAGCAGTTTACAAGTATGGTAACGAGCATAAAATGTCTAAAAATATATCTGTGTATTGTCATGACAGCGTCCCCTGGTGGCCAATGGCGGTAAGGGGCGGCTGCACATCACACTTATTTTTCAAGGAGCCAAGTGCAGATTGGTCTTATGGATTTTAACTCCTTGTGAGCACACAATAATTAAGCCACGAGTGTAGGGAAACAAGGCTTTTATTTCCCCTCCGTGCAAGGGTTCAATAAGACAATGGAAATCAAAGAATGTCCTTTTATCAAGGTCCCAGTAATAAACAGGCAAACCAACTGTTGATATCTTCACAATTAGGTGCAAAGGATAAATGGAGGAATTCAATTAATTCCAGGGTAAAACAACTAAACAAGGCTTCTTCTTATTTACAATGTCGCTATGGATTCCAGGCTAGTAGCCATACACAAACTGCAATCCATAACCTCTTCCTGAGGAATGGGAATAGTATCTGCACCTTCTATCTCCATAGATTCTGCTTCACTAGTTTCCCCCTCAGAGCAAACGCTGTCCCTGGATGTTACCAGTTTACATGGACTGTCTCGGGTATCTCGGCTCCAATAAGACTGTGCTCTAAAGTCTTTTGGTATTTCTTTAAACCGCTCTGGTTTCTTTCCTCTTCTTACAAACTGTGGTTGAATTTTAGCAGTGCTTTTAGGAGTTAAGCTTTCTCTAACAGGAATAAAGCCACCATACCTTGAATTCCTGTAGCTTGAAGCTCTGGAGCCTTCTCTCTCAAGAACGTCTCTCTGACAACAGGTTTTCTGTCGGTAGCTTCTGGGGAGTGCTGGACTTCCTGAAAGCTTAGGAAAACCTGGCGAGGATTCACCAGCCCTATACTTCAGTGAAAAAGTAGCTTTGCTAGAAACTCCTTTCTTTCTGGTACCTGGTGAAGCTTGTTCAGCATACTCCAATGACTGCAGGCTTTCCCCCAAGCCTGGCTCTCTGTATAGTGGACTCAGGAACGTTGCTTAAGCAGGGAGTGGCACACCCTCCAGCCTGACTGCTTTCCTTAGCAGACTCTCTCTGAACAGTGGCTCCCGTAGCATGGCCCCTCTGAACTCTACCTCTGTGAATTCTGTCCTTTTGGGCTTGCTCAGGAAGGATTCCTTCCTTCAGGGCTCTCCTTCCTTCTTCAGCCGTGCTTTCTGTTCCTTCTCTTCCAGCTGCTGCTTCTCCCGCTGCTCCAGCTTCTCTCGCTGTTCTTCCTCCTTTGCTGGCATTAAGCTTCCGTTTATAAAGGGATTTTTCCTTTGAATCTCCCGGGCTTACTTCCAGGTGCAACTGGTTAGCTCTCCTACCCTCATTAGCCTCTGTAGGATCACTCCTGCCCCCTCTAGCTGTGCTTTGAGGTAATTGCACATCTAGAGCTCTGTGAGAAACAGGGTTTCTTTTCAACTCTGCATCTTTATTAGCACCAGCCTCATGACAGTATCTAACAAAATCCCCCATTACTCAAAAAAAAACCCCTGTCTTTGTCTCTCACTAATGACCAGATAAGACAATAACCTACCCAAATTGCATGTGCAGTAATAATGTAGGTTCTGTTTAAACACAGTTGAAAGTGACACAGGGTGGTTTGCAACAAGAGAATATAAGTATGTACAGTAACAGCATAAAATAATCTAACAAAATCCCATCCTTTTGGTCCTTAAACCTACTCTTAGTCAGGATAATCAAGACAACATATATACTATATTCTGTGTCACAAACACATGCAAAGGATATCTTCCATTAAACCCATCTTATTCATAACATCAAATATAAAACACCAAAGATGAGAAGTGAAAGATCCCTAACAGAAGATACGGTCAGAAGAAAAGGTGATCTCCACCATTAAAGGTTGAAGGAAACAATCTCTGGAGATTGCTTGTATTGCAAAATGAAAATGTATCTGAGAGGGAATGAACAGAACTATGAACTGATCTGGGGCTGTTTCTGGGAATTTTATGGAACCAACTGATGTGCAGTGAGTGACCTGTTTTGGGCATGCTTGGGACAGATGGTATGAAGCTCTGAGGGAGTAGACCTAAGGACTTTTTAAACATGATTGGTGTTTAAAATGTTTGGACCCAGACCATCTACCAAAAGAATGTCTTTTGTGCCAACAAATGACAAAAAGAGGCCTAAAGAACAGGACCAATGAGTATGATTCTCTGTTCACCCTGGACTCTTATTTCCATTGCTTCTGCATTATCGAGGACGTTGGCGGCCTCTCTTGGTTCTCAGGTGTCTTCAAAGTCCAAACATAAGTCTAAAACTAAAGCATCAGCATCGAAATCAGATTCAAATCATGGAGGTAGGTCTCTACATCATCATTGGGGTTCACCAAAAGGTGCATCCGATGCTGACCGGCCTGCCCAACAGCCCTTTTGGGAGGACCAACCCTCCAAAGCATCACAGAGGCTCCAGGACGCTTCCGAGGCTTTGACCTCTGGAGAGCTACTGGTACCATGCTTGGGGACGATGGCTCAAAGCCCCATACATGATTCTACCCAAGCAGTGGTCTCCTCCCTCGATCAGCGTATCCTAGCTATCGAGAGGAGTTTGGCAGCGCTCCTGGCAGCCTCGCTACCAGTGGTATCGATAGCTCCAGCAACACAAGCACACCGGTTTTCACCTAAAGACTGGTACCTCCCGGTCCCATACCAACTTTCAAGCCTATTTAGGGCGATCCTCTCATTCCGTTTCTAGCATTGGAACTGATCGGCATTGTTGATTTGATTCCTGCTACCGATACAGCTCTGAATGAGCATCAACATCAGGCCTCGACATCGGCATAGGAGCGTCGATACTTTGACTTTGTTTTGGAAGTGGACTCTTCCTCGTCCGATTCTGAGGACACATCAAAGGATTTCAAGGCCACCTGGGACATCCCCTCCGACCATTCCCCCTCCTCTTGAGTGGCTTCAGTCCCCGCCAGAGGACATGTCCTTTCAGGACTTCATTAGAGATATGGCAGCAGGTTTCCAGATAACTGTGACATCGGAGACTGAATCGAGGGCAGAGTAATTGGAAATTCGCCAATACTCCTCAGCACCCAAGAAGGCGACCACATTACCGGTGCATCGAATCCTACAGGATTTAATGCTACATATATGAACATAAGATATGCCATACTAGGTCAGACCAAGGTCCATCAAGCCCAGTATCCTGTTTCCAACAGTGGCCAATCTAGGTCATACGTACCTAGCAGTTTCCCCAAAAGACACAGGTTCCGCAATGCTTGTACTGGGTCAAGCATTGATATCCTGGGTCCCTTCTTAATAATGGTTTATGGATCTTTCCTCCAGGAACTTGTCCAAACCTTTTTTAAACCCAGCTACACTAACAGCCTTTACTACATCCTCCGGTAACAAATTCCAGAGTTTGATTACACATTGAGTGAAAAAATATTTTCTTTTATTAGTCTTAAATAGTTTACCCTGTAGCTTCATTGCATGTCCCCTAGTCTTTCTGTATTCTGATAACGTAAACAATCGATCTACGTTTACCCATTCCACTCCGTTCATTAATTTATAGACTTCTATCATATCTCCCCTCAGCCGTCTCTTTTCCAGGTTAAAGAGCCCTAACCTTTTTTAGCCCTTCTTCATAGGAGTATCCTTCCATCCCCTTTACCATTTTGGTGGCTCTTCTCTGAACCTTTTCTAATAACGCTATATACTTTTTAAGATATGGCGACCAGAATTGCACACAATATTCAAGGTGCGGTCTCACCATGGAACGGTATAGAGGCATTAGTTTCCTAAGTTTGCTATAAACTTGAATGTAAATAGTTCCCCAAGTTCTCCTCCATGTTAACTCCCCGTTTTATGTAAACGACGGCCAATGTATCTGGTCAAGTGTTCTATTGTTTTGATGTAAACCGCGCTGATGACAAATAGCGCGGTATATAAGAAATGTTAAATAAATAAATAAATAAATAAAATTATAATATCTTTTGTTTTATTTTCCATTCCTTTCCTTATGATACCTAGCATTCTGTTTGCTCTCTTGGCTGCCGCTGCACACTGGGCTGAGAGTTTTAACATGTTTTCCACAATGACGCCTAAATCTTTTTCCTGGGTGGTGGTTCCTAATGTGGAACCTTGCATTGTGTAACCATAGTTTGGGTTGTTCTTCCCTAGGTGCATAACTTTGCACTTGTCCACATTAAATTTCATCTGCCATTTTGATGCCCAGTCTTCCAATTTATCAAGATCCTCTTGCAATTTTCCACAATCCTCTTGGGTTTTAACAACTTTAAATAGTTTTGTGTCATCTGCAAATTTGATAACCTCACTTGTTGTTCCACTTTCCAGGTCATTTATGAATATGTCAGAAAGCAGCGGACCCAGCACAGATCCCTGGGGTACACCACTATTCACCTCTCTCCATTGGGAAAATTGGCCATTTAGCCCAACCCTCTTCTTTCTATCTTTTAACCAGTTCCTGATCCACAGTAGTACACTGCCTCCTATCCCATGACTCTTTAGTTTTGCTAAAAGTCTCTGATGAGGGACCTTGTCAAAGGCTTTCTGAAAGTCTAGATACACTATATCAACCGACTCACCTTTGTCCACCTGTTATTCACACTTTCAAAAAAACATAACAGATTAGTAAGACAAGATCTTCCTTGTCTAAAGCCATGTTGGCTGTCTCCCATTAGGCCATGACTATCTACATGCTGAGTAATTTTATTCTTTATGATGGTTTCTACCATTTTTCCTGGTACTGACGTGAGGCTCACCGGTCTATAGTTTCTCAGATCACTCCTGGAACCCTTTTTAAAAATTGGTGTTACATTGGCGATCCTCCAATCTTCAGGTATTAGAGATGATTTTAATGATAGTTCACAGATTACTAATAGCAGGTCTGCAATCTCATATTTCAGTTCTTTCAACACCCTTGGATGTATACCATCCGGTCCAGGTGATTTGCTACTCTTCAGTTTATCTAATAGTTGTAATACATCTTCCCGATGTATCGATATTTTCTTCAATTCTTCCGCACCTTTAAATACCACGTCAGTCATGGGTAACATCCCTACATCTTCCTCAGTAAAGACCGAAGCAAAGAATTCATTCAGTCTCTCCGCTATTGCCTTGTCACCTCTTAGTGCCCCTTTAACTCCTCTATCATCTAATGGACCAACTGACTCTCTCACAGGTTTTTTGCTACGAATGTACTTGAAAAAAATCTTTATTTCGCATTTTTGCTTCCGCAGCAAGCTTCTTCTCAAATTCTCCCTTTGCCTGCTTCATCAATGCCTTGCATTTGACCTGCCAGTGCTTGTGCTGTTTCCAGGTTTCGTTGTTTGGCTCTTTTTTCCATTTCCTGAAAGATGCTTTTTTTGGCAACAACAGCCTCTCTGACCTCACCTTTAAACCATGCTGGCAGTTTTTTGGACTTCCTTCCACTTTTCTTAAAGCGTGGAATACAGCTGGTCTGGGCTTCCAAGATAGTATTTTTCAACAACACCCAAGCTTGATGTAAGTCTTTAACCTTTGCAACTGCTCCTTTCAGTTTTTTCTTAACTATTTTCCTCATTTTATTTATTTATTTATTTATATATAGTTCTTTTATACCGCACTCTTTTTCATCAGCGCGGTTTACATTAAACAGGAATACTCATTGCAATCAACAGACTGTGGTGAGTTTACATATAACAGGAGAATACAACTGGGATTTTAACTTAGGGAAACTTTGTAACATGTAAAGAACCTATATACACAGGATAGAATTTCTTATTATCATCTTGAGTAAATAAGGCATTTACTTTTTACTGTAAGTGTTAGAGGGTTGATGATGTGCTTTGGAAATGTAGAATGAATGAAGAGGTAAAAGGTAGTACTGTGGATTTCCTTACTATCCCTCCTCCACTAATTAAACCAAAGGCGATCATGCTATGATCACTATTGCCAAGTGGTCCCAACACCCTTATCTCTTGCACTAGATTTGGTGTTCCACTAAGGACTAGGTCTAATATGGCTTCCCCTGTGGTCGGTTCATGAACCAGCTGCTCCAAGAAGCAGTCATTTATTACATCTAGGAACTTTATCTCCCTAGCATGTCTTGCCATGACACTGACCCAGTCGATACCGGGGTAATTGAAATCACCCATTTTTTGTTAGCTTCCTTGATTTCTTTGAGCATTTCATCATCCATTTGTTCATTCTGGCCAGGCGGTCGATAGTACACCCCCACTGCCATCGCCTTCCCCTTTTTACATGGAATTTCAATCCATAGAGATTCTACAGCAAATTTTGTTTCCTGCAAAACTTTAATCCTTTCTGACTCAATGCCCTCTCTAACATAGAGCGCAACCCCTCCACCAATTTGATCAGCTCTATCATTACGATATAGTTTGTACCCAGGTATCACAGTGTCCCACTGGTTGTCTTCCTTCCACCATGTCCCTGATATTCCAATCATATCTAACCTCTCATTTAGTGCTGTATATTCTAACTCTCCCATCTTATTTTTAGACTTCTAGCATTTGCATACAAGCATTTTAGAGACTGTATTTTATTCATATTAATTTGGCTATTGGTAGACATGGGTAATTTGGGATCTTTAAGCTCTGTCTGCTCCATACTCGAGGGCATTTGGGCTACTTTACTCTTTTTGGGAGGCCCTCTTAACAGTTCTGCCTATCAACAATTGGTTCGATACCATGTACTGAGTTCTGCCATCTCCTGGCTTTCAAAAGCCTCAGTTACCACCCATTTCATGGTAGTGGAATCGGCCATGCCACTCATGCCACTCATCGGGTTTTTGAAGATTCATTCCTCCATTTATTTATTTATTTATTTATTTATTTATTTACATTCTCTTATATACCGCACTATTCGGCATCAGCGCGGTTCACATAGAACAAAAGTCTCAGTACAATAACATGCATGAGTTTACAGATAACAAGGGAAGGAACTTGGATAACAGGGGAAACTATTTACAGTCTATTTACAGATATAATACTACAGCATGGCTACAAGTTATTAGGAACAGGTAAAGATTCTAGAGCTCTCAATGGCTTTGGGCATCGTCCAGGATCACTTCATACATGCTCTACATGGGTATGTATCTCAAGAATATCTCCAGAGATTTGGAGAATCTTGTTCTTTTCCTTACTGATGACAACTGAGATGTATTCCTGGCCTTAGTCAAGCAAATCAGACTACATCCAAGTTGTTACAAGGGCATCTTTCGATGCCAGCAGAGCTTGAGCAATCTGCATTGGTACTCATAGGATGGCCTGGCTCCGGGCATCAGACCTCGAGCAATGGGTTCAGAATAAATTAGCCAATATTCTCTGCTATGGAGAAGACCTCTTTGGAAAGGGTTGGAGAGAGAAGGCTGGGGAGCTTGAGGTGGATGATCTCACCCTCAAAAGGTTCTCCTGAAAGACTTCTGACCCCCCCAGAAAGAAGACCAATTCCAAGAAGTCTTAATTTTCTAAAAAGAAGAGATATTATCCTTCTTTTTCACCTCAGACTGCTTACTAATCCCAGAAGCAACAACAGAGGTAACAGGGCCCTCATCAGCCCAAGAAGCCTAGGTCACCTAAGCCACAAACACCTACTCCACCACTGTCAGCACCTGGTTTTGACTTCTTTCTAGAGAACACAGCCACTTTGCCTCTGCAGGTTCCCTAGCCCCTTAACATAGCAGGCAAACTTTGTTCTTACGCTCACAGTGGCATCTCATCACATCAGAACAATAGACTTTCAACATCATCCAGAGAGGCTATCTGCTGCATTTCCAAAGATTTCTTTCCGTCACCTTCATGAA
The DNA here is from genome assembly GCA_033557465.1 of Ichthyophis bannanicus. Lineage (NCBI taxonomy): Eukaryota > Metazoa > Chordata > Amphibia > Gymnophiona > Ichthyophiidae > Ichthyophis > Ichthyophis bannanicus. The sequence goes on along the minus strand of CM066031.1, from coordinate 287,936,735 downwards.
GGATTATCCGGCCAACCTCTTCTCAATGGAAGTGGCCACCCTTTTAACTCAGGTTGCTGTCAAAATAGTTCCT